>JAUCBN010000049.1:12934166-14397500 GCA_035048815.1 Abelmoschus esculentus
ATCCTACGGTGGTCATCCTGGCCGAGCAAGAAGCTGAAAATAATGTACTCAACTTAGAAGCAAGGGTTGCCAATTCATTGAGATACTACTCTGCCATTTTTGACTCCATTGATTCAAGCCTTCCCATGGAGAGTCCAGTTAGGACCAAAGTAGAAGAGATGTTTGCAAGGGAAATCCGGAACATAATTGCTTGCGAAGGAAGTGACAGGTTCGAAAGGCACGAAAGTTTCGAGAAGTGGAAGAAGCTAATGGAGCAAGGCAGGTTCATATGCATGGGCATTACAGATAGAGAACTAGTTCAGAGCCAACTGCTGTTGAAGATGTACTCCTGTGAGAAGTACAATGTGAAGAAGCAAGGGCAAGATGGTGGGGCTCTCACCCTAAGCTGGTTAGATCAGCCACTTTACACAGTATCAGCTTGGACCCCCATTGATGTTGCAGGCAGCTCATCCTCAATTCCTTAGCCAAATTGATTCATTTGATTCCATTATTGCATACAGAGAGAGCACACAGGGATTAGTAATTCTTTGTAGGTAGATAAATCTGGCATTCTTTCATTCTTTTGTTGCATACAGTAGTACTGGAGTCAATTACTTTGCTGTTTATTCTTTGATTCTTTGTAGCTTCATTTCATTTGTTGTAAGATTTACCAGAAGTATGAACAGTAAATGTAGCTGGAAATTTATCTTCATATTATAAAGAATTTCATTCATTTTCCTCACTCTACCATTTCCCTTTATTTATAAAGAATCTCATTGTTTCATTGATCTTTGTTTATATTATTTAAGAGTCATTTTATACAATTTCTATATTTTTAAAAATATTTTTAAAAAATTTAATTGATTCGAAAAATTAATTAGATAATAGGTAAAAAAAACACAAGGACTTAATTGAATTTTTTAAAATTCAAAAACCTATTTTATAATAATTAAAATTTTAAAAATTTATTAATTAATTTAATACCTAAATATATTTATATTATCTTATTTTATATATAAAATTTATTTCTCAATATAAAAATATAAAATTTTTATTTAATAAAAAATTAATGATTAAAATAAATATTAAGACAAAAGTACAAAATTGGAAAGTGTAAGAACTGCACCGAACATTACCTTGTAATAAAACCCAAATACTAATTAGGAACAGAAGACAAAAACTTCATTCGGTTTCACCGATCTCGTCAATTCTCCATCTCCACCATCCGTAGGAACCCTAACTATCCAAATCCCCTCAAGAGTACAATTGGAAAACCTGTTAATCTATTTTGTTTCGAAATCTAATTGTTTTTTTTTTGGTTTATTTTAAAATTATTCTAGGATTTTTTGGTTTTTTTTAGAATTACCAAAGATGGCTTCAACGACTCCAACGAACCGATCCTCACCGGATGATATCATCGATGCGACGCCTCTTCTCTCATCGACAAGCAACGCATCACGGGACGAGTCTACCGCGCGTCGATCCGTCCGTCGCCAGAGCCTCCGTGAAGCGGCTCGGTTCCTGCGCCGAGCCAGCAGCCGAAGGATGATGCGTGAACCATCCATGCTGGTCCGAGAAACTGCCGCCGAGCAGCTTGAGGAGCGCCAGAGCGATTGGGCGTATTCGAAACCCGTTGTAGTCCTCGACATTATCTGGAATCTCGTGTTTGTGGTGGTGTCGGTCGGGGTTTTGTTTTTGAGCAGGGACGAGAGACCCGAGATGCCGTTGAGGCTTTGGATAATTGGATACGCTTCGCAGTGTTTGTTGCATATGGTTTGCGTTTGTGTGGAGTACAGGCGGCGGCAGAGGCAGCAGAGCTTGGGGTACAGGCCATTTAATGCCGGCGAGGAAGGGATTCTCAGCCCAGGATCAAGGGCTGATTCAGAGCAGTACGTGTCATTGGCTCAGCTGGAAGAGGATAGTGGAAGGTACATATATTGTTACTTAAAGAATTTTAGAAGCTAAAATGATAGTTTTTCATTCGTTTTGAGTTTTATGGGTAGACATTACTTTCTGCAGTGTTGGGGAAATGGAGAGGAATTTGGAAATTATGTTTCTGTTATTGGAAATTGGAATATATAGGTTATATAGGCTACAATAGTGGAAGTGCATATCAGCTCATGTTTTCTTGTGATATCTGGATTGCAATTATGTATTCATGTCGGTTGGGGATTTTCATGTATTCAAAGCATTTGAAAGTAGTTAAACTATATGTTGAGAACATGTTATGATCCTTAATTTTTGTGTGTGTTTTATACTGTATATTGGATAGGTTTAATCTTATCTGTTTTAGCTTTAAGTTGTGTATGATATTACTGCACATTTGGTTAAATGGCTGAAATCATTTGACATTGATGTTTCCAGCAGTGTTGCAAAGCATATCGAGTCTACGAATACAATGTTTTCATTCATATGGTGGATCATTGGATTCTACTGGATATCTATTGGTGGCCAAGCATTGGCACGCTCCTCCCCTCAGCTTTATTGGTTAGCATTGTTCATTCTGCTGTTTTTTTGGCGTTTGAAGGTTAACCCCTATAACCGGGTCCTAACCATTTTAATGATTATTTCCTCTGCAGGCTTTGTATAATTTTTCTTGGTTTCGATGTTTTCTTTGTTGTTTTCTGTGTTGCACTGGCATGCATCGTTGGTATTGCTGTTTGCTGCTGTCTTCCATGTATTATTGCAATCCTATATGCCGTGGCAGATCAGGTAATTTTCACATCGCCGTGATTATATACACCTCATTAGTTGTTTGTCTGCACTTGATGCGATTTTTGTGGTTGAATATATAGAAAAGTTGTTATGGATCCTTGCACTATTGTGTGAATTTTTAACTTTCTACATGGATTTCGTTAAGTTGACCGGAAAGATTTAGTTAATCATTTTGAACTTAAAAATTAACAATTTCTATAGCTGTATGACTGTTGGCAATTAAAATATATTTGTCACTTTTCTGTGCTTTTTATGCACTTTTCTCTGTACTGGCTTCATATGACCTCTTGGATCAGGAGGGAGCTACCAAGGAAGACATTGATCAGTTGTCTAAATTCAAGTTTCGAAAAATAGATGATGATGGGAAATCTGCTGGTGATGTACAAGGACCTGTCGGGGGAATAATGACTGAATGTGGCACCGATTCCCCCCGGGAACATATGCTTTCCCCGGACGAAGCCGTAAGTTGACATCTATTGTTTTTATTCTGTTTTACATCCTTTATCCTCCTCGTATGATTTGCCCCTCAAGAAATCATATGAAGTACCCAACTGATATTGATTCTTGGATTATTTTATAGGAATGTTGCATTTGCCTTTCCGCTTACGACGACGGAGTTGAGGTACGTGAACTTCCTTGCTGTCACCATTTTCATTGTGCCTGTATAGACAAATGGCTATACATCAATGCTACCTGCCCTCTCTGCAAGTACAACATTCTAAAGAGTAGTATCCACGAGGAAGTGTAGAAGAACCGAAACCATTATTCCCAGGTCATCTCTGCTACCTCTGCTTATGATTTTATCTGGACAACGGCAGTATAATGTACAGCAACTTAATATGGTCTATTCTAGTATTGTCCTTCGTGGTGGTCGTTGTAGATGTTGTCTATCATAGTGCTGGAATAATCATATGATCTGCTTGCTTAATTGCTTTACCTCTGGTTTTCATGGAGTTTTGTGAATATCAATGATTCCCGAGGCATTTAAAGCACCGGCCGAGTCGAATGAAACTCATTTCTCTCTTTTATTTCATTATTTGATAATAACATGTCCTGTCTGCTACCCTGGATTGCTCTAGGTTTCTAGCGCTTATGAATTATTATTATCCCTTTGAAATCAATTTAATAAATTTAATTAGATACAATTAATTTCAATAAAAATAATTTCACTAATAATTTACATAATTAATTAACCACATAAAAAGGTCACATCAATATTCTAACACAAATTACAAAACGTTAAAAATGCTTTAACATTAAAGTTAAAAAATACATCCGTCAGGTATTACGCCAGATAGTAACGACATGTTTGGTCATAATTAAATATTGTCGAAGGAACCTAATAAGTTATGTTTTGTCTATTGCTTCAATTTGTAAGTAAACAAATCAAACGTCTGAAAAAAATGAGAACTTTTTAATTATTATTCCTTCTGCAATTGAATCATTCAGCGTTACTAATATATTACTTCAAAGAAAACCTGTATAGTCTTCTTATTTTATCGATTCGAATCAAAATTAAAAATTCATTTTAAATGAAAAACCTTTTTATAGGATTAGAGTTGTCGAGATAAAATTGTTGTTATTTTAAAAATCGAAAGTAACAACAATCTTATCTCGACAACTAACTGCATTAGAGGTTACAACATCGCTCTCATCGACCTTAATGTCTAGAACTGGGAGTTTTCACATTCCAGAAGCAACCAGAACAAATGCTTCCTCACCCCACGTGTCATGTTCAAAACACGTGATACCTTGGAGAACTGATCCTTAGGACCACGTTCCTCATCCATCTTCATCAACACCGTCCAATTCTTCCAAATCAAACAGCTTTATATATCGTTTGATCATCTCCCAAGCTCCAACCACGTCGATTCTTGATCATCATCTTTTCTATCCACGGCTCTTCTTTAACCTTGGATCCAGACTCAACATCATGTTGCCGTACTTGATTATTATTTTGATCATCATCATCCCCTTCTCTTCTCACGCGCTTCACTCCTATGGAAACGCCGAATAACTTCGGTGTCACGTCCTCTGCCGCCGCTGGACCACTGTCATCTGTATGACTCGCTGAGTTCCTTGTTGATAATAGCTCTAATGGCTTCCCTTCTGCCAAATTTGAATGATTCTCGAACAGATCGGAAGCATGGTTGGTCATCAAAGTTAATATATTGTTACACAATCCCTTCAACCGAGTCAACTCATGGCTCAGTCGCATGTTTTCTTTTCTAAGCCTCTCGTTTTCCTCTAAAAGCTCTGTCGTCGTCGTGCAACTCGTTATCCGGTGCACAACGGTGGCGACAGGAGGCGAGCTCGACGAGGTTACCTTCTCATCGCTCGAGTTAGAAGGGGATACAATACAAGAAGCATTCGCAACGGTCACCGTCACCGGAGCAGCAGCAGAAGGAGGAGTTATTTTACGGCGCTGTATGTCTCGGAGAAGCTTCTTCTCACCTCGTCGAAAGCAATCGTTAGCGAACTCCCATCGGTCCGGTCCTACCTTCCTAAATCCCTAAAATAATAATAGCATCAAAAAATAGATCAATTTCTCCTGCATAACGAGCTAATTATACTTATTATCTAATTTTCAACACTTACATATGTATTGAGTTGGCGTACGAAGCTGGAGAAGTTGTTATGTTTGAAGTATTTAGGGAGCAAATCCCGGGCGAATTCCGCGGGCTGCCAAACGATGAAAGCCGATCCGTCTTCGTTCCACGAAATCAAGTCATTAACGGAGGGATCGTCGACGAGCTGATAGGTTTTCGTAAGGAACGGAGTAGGTAAAGATCGCTGCGAGTCGACCGCGGCAGTGGATTCGCAGGCCATGTGGTTCGGCCTTAGATACGAACCCTAAAAGGACCAGAACTCTCTCAAGAGAGATATTCCTCTGCCTTTCTTGTAGCTCTTCAACTGCCGCTGCTGATTAATAAACCTTCAATTGGATAAATAATACTAATAATAATAGCGTACGTTTCTTAGCCGAGAAATTTAAATAAATAAATAAATGGACAAAGAAATATCTTCGGCGAGAAATATCTAGTTTAGTCGGCCAAATTCAACACTAATATTTATTTATTCATTCACATTCCCAGAAATGGGAACAGTTTCTCGCCGATTTGATCTTCTGATATATTGATGAACAAATATTATTGCATCAATCCGTTTCTTTCGATCTTGAAATATTCAAAATTCAAATCTAACAGGGAGAATAAGCGGATATTAAAACACTTTAACATTCGTACCTGGAAAGAAATCAAAAATTTTCCCAGCAACCAAACAAGGAACAAGGAACCTAGCTCTTTCAGATAGACACCGTTGAATCAAAGGTTTTTCAACACAATACATCGTTGAAAGCCGGCATGTTGAGAGAGATAGAGATAGGAGGTTAGGTTTTGTGTTTTCTAGAACGTTCTGGGTGGAGTAAATGGGGGAGAGAAGAAAGTCATAGAATTTGAGAAGGACAAGGTAAATATAGAAAGAAGGTTAAATTAATAGAAGAGAGGAGAAGAAAAGGGAAAAGTATGTGGGGCCCACGCGCAGACTGAGGAACAAAAGGAAGGTGCCAGAAGGAAGGGGCGTATTATTTATATTGTTGCGTTGTGCGATCTCTTTCAGAAGCTTCTATTTTATTTTTTATATTATAAATTTTTTAACGTAAAACATGCTAAAATAAGATTAAAATAAAATTAAATTAAATTAAAGTTATTATAAAAATTATAAAAAATTTAATTATATAAAAATTTTATATTTTTATAAAAATTTTGGTATATATTGAATTTTTTATTTTTTTTTATTTTTTTTAAATTTGATATATATAAAACTTTTATATATTTTATACAAAATTTGGTAGATACCAAAAATTAATATTTAAATTTTTATATATTTTTTAATAATTTTTATTTTATTTTATTTTAATTGATTTTATCTTAAAACTTTCCGATTATTATGTTGTAATTTGTAAATCATGACAGTAAAACGTTTAAAGATGGCAAGTTTTGAATTTATGATACGGATTTAAGAAATAGAGAGTAAAGTATATATTTTAGGGTTTGAAATTTAAAGTTTAAAATTTTAATATTAGAGTTTAATATTTAATTTTTAATATTAAGATATAAAAAAATATTATAAATTTTTTTTTTATGTATAATTAGGAGATTATGGTATAATATCAATTGGCGATGGTCATTGTTGAAGGTCAATAAGTTTTTAAAGATCTCATGATTGTAATGGAAAATTCTAATTTAATAGCATAGTTTTAGTATTTTATATGCTAATTTTCACATGTAGGTTTATCAAAATCTTACTAAAACTAGAGGGAAAAAAATGATTTTTGTAATTATCTCAGATTGGAACTGATTTTTCCTAAATTCGAACTCGAATAAAATATAATATTTTTAAAACTATTTTATAAAATCAAATCAAAACACGCTAGATTCGAATTAAACGTTCTCGACATGTAACCGTTAAACTCTTATTTCGATTCCATAAATTCGTGTAATATGGCCTTTTGATGTTGAGGGATAATTTTTGTCCAACACAAACTTTTGTTTATTTTTGCCTAAAAGCCCAAAACCCATATGATAACTGGGTTTCTCTTAACGGAGAGTGAACTTTCCACTTAGAGAGCCCCAAAAATGAAAAATTAGGGACAAGCACGGAACCCGAATTCGACGGGTTTCAAGCCGATCTGATCGGGTCGGATTTTTTAGAAAATTTGGGTTTAGGTCGGGTTGGGTTTTTCTAAGGGTGGTCTCGGGTCGGGTTCAGGCTTGGGTGAAAAATTCGATTTGACCTGACTCGGGATTAATACTGTATTTTTTTCATATATTTTAGGGGTATTTGCAATAATGATCCCTTTATATATATTTTATACAATTAGATCACTAAAATTATTTTTTATAATTAGATCCCTAAATTTTATTTTTTTACAATTAAATCCCTAAAATTTAAAATTTTTAACGATTTGGGTCGGATTTTAAAGCTTAAAAATTGGGTCGGGTAAGGTGGAGGGTATGATTTTTCGGATCGGGTACGGGTAAGCCGAAAATCCGACCCGACCCGTGTCCATTTCTATGAAAAACAAACCACCCAAAGAAACCAAAAAATTTAAGGAACAAACAAATAGTTGAGTAACGAGATGAAACGTTAAATTTTTTAAGTAAGATTAAAAGTTCGAATCTTGATATTTTAAATAAAAAAATCTGGTGTGTAGGGTTCCTCCGATGCCAAGGCTACGGTGTACCCCCAAACACATTGGATCGATTCGACGGCATGGATTTCGTCGACATCTCTCTTGTCGACGGATTCAATGTTCCGATGGAATTTAGCCTGACTTCCGGTAGGTGCAGTAGAGGAATAACATGCACTTCACAAATGGTGCAGCAATGCCCTAATGAACTTCATGCCTCTGGTGGTGGGTGCAACAAGCACATTTAATTGTCCTTGAAAATTACACATAATTAATGGATATGTACCGATAAGAGACCGACGTGCTCCAAATTTTGGCAGGGCTAAATTTGTTAAATTGTTTAGAACTAGGACTTATAAATAAAATTTGTAAGTGTTGAGGACTTAATGCATACATGTGTAGATTCTAAAGGATAGAATTTTTAAGTGAAAGATGAATTATTTGAAAATATAATTAGTATCAAATTGATAAAATTTATCAGTGTCGGGAACTAAACAGCCAACGACTAAATTGAAACTAACGTGTAATATCACTGACTAAATTTGTAAGATTTTTAGTTTGACGAACAAAACAGAACATCTCCATTAGTTTGTTTGGTGATTATTGTGGTAGTCAATATATCTTAAATTAAGACCTTAAACCTTAAACTTAAAATGTTCGAAAATTTTATTTTTTATTTTCGGTATATAAGATATAAATCTTAAACTATATTACATGTACCAACATTGTTATTTAGTCAATTAATACGTGGCCTTATCTTCATTAAGATTTCCATGTGATCAAGAAACCGCCTCTAATTTTTTTCAATGATTTCAATCTTTCCCAAAGCCGCCTGACGTGTATATATAAACCCTTCACTCCAATGAACAAATCACAAACTAAAACCCAACCATGTCCTACTTAACCATTTCCCAATTCTCTTCCATCTTCCTCTTCACCATCCTTTTCATTTCCTCCGCCCATGCAGCTCTCTTCGAGATCCGCAATGAGTGCACCTACACTGTGTGGGCAGCAGCCTCTCCCGGTGGTGGTCGTCGACTAGATCCTTTACAAAGTTGGACCATCAATGTGCCTGCTGGAACCGCCATGGCTCGTATCTGGGGTCGAACTAATTGCAATTTTGATGCCAGTGGTAGGGGTCGTTGCCAGACTGGTGACTGTGGTGGTCTCCTACAGTGCCAAGGTTGGGGTACTCCTCCCAACACCCTGGCCGAATACGCACTTAACCAATTCCAAAACCTGGATTTCTATGACATTTCCCTAGTCGACGGATTCAACATCCCCATGGTGTTTGGTCCGACCAATGGCGGTTGTCATACCATCCGGTGCACCGCAAACATCAACGGAGAGTGTCCAAACGTGTTGAGGGCTCCCGGTGGATGCAACAACCCATGCACGGTGTTTCAGACCAATCAATATTGTTGCACTCAAGGACCAGGAAGCTGTACTGACACCGATTACTCTAGGTTTTTCAAGGCACGATGCCCTGATTCATACAGTTACCCACAGGATGATCCAAGCAGCACCTTTACTTGCCCTGGTGGTTCCAATTACAGGGTTGTGTTTTGTCCAAGAGGCTCGACTCATCTGGAGATGGTCGGAAGCAAGAGCCGATTAGAGGAGTGACTGAATGAATGCTCTCTGTTGTAGAAGTTGATCCACGCTTGGGAATAAAACTACAAGATTATGATAATGACTCTGTTGTCGTGTTTGCACGTATGTCCTGGATATGTTTTGTTTGATGTAAGAGCTGAAACCAAATAAAGATACTCCTTACGTTGAGTACTATGAATCTGGGTTTCCACACACAAAAACTTTGCCACTTGCTGTTATTAGGTGAGCAAAACTCGACTCAACTTAAAAAATCGAATAATTTGATTTGACTCGAGGTGAAAATAATCGACTCGAAAAATTTTTAAATAAAATTCGGTCGTAAAATGAAAATTCGAATAACTCGAAATTTTTAATAATTAAATGATTAATTTTTAAGTTTGACACGAGTCTATTAATTTTTTATGATATATACATTGATATATAAAAAAATAAAGAAATATCGTTACATATGAAAAAAAGATATATACATATCTTATATGATTAGAGAAAGTCGTTTAAATTAAAATCAATCATACTATAATATGATAAATACTTACAATTAAATATTTATAGGAACCGAAAACTCGACTTGACTTTCTTAAACTCGACTTGAATCAAAATTTTTTTAAATAAAGTTTTGAGTTGTAAATATAACTCGTCAACTCGAATAACTCAAAATTTTTTGACTCGACTCGATCGAAAAACCACCCCTAGCAGTTCCTGTGCCGATGAAAATTTCCAAGTCCTAAAGTAGTTGATGACATATATTTTGGTAGGTTGAACAATATTTATTATTAGTAGACAAGTAATAGAGGATTAGCTATGCATACAAGTCAAAAGTATAAACAAAATTCCACTATACTAAAAAAACTATTTTTTATTCAAGTCGATGAACTTAAATCCCAATTTAATAAAAAATAAAAAAAAATTAAGTTATAAAATATCTTAGTGATTTAAAATTTTCAGTAACTAATGGACCGTTTTTAAATTTGGGTCAAATCCTTCAATTTTACCTGATGTATAATATATATATCGTATATAAAAAATAAAAAATAAAAACATATATATGGTTATAAAAACCATTTAGATTGTCATCAATTTATACTATATTATTATAAATATTTATAATTAGATTTAAAAACTAACTTGAACATTTCAACTCAACTTCATTAAAAAAATTAAATAAAGTTTAAATTATGATCAAATTTTTACCCCAACTCTTAAAGTCTTTTCCCTGAACATTAGTTCCCTGCACGAAACGGAACTTCAGAAATCCTATGTCTGTCTATGAACGAGTCAAGAACTGTGATGATTAGATGGGAAAAAACAAACTTGTACATTTTGTCTTCGTCTTTAGAGAGAACACGTGCTCTCTAGACTTTTCTACACAGATTTATCCAAAGTAAAGAATTTAGATGTCTGTTGAAAACTACTTTAAAAAACTTAGAAATCAATGACGATTTAGCTTCAAAAGAAGAAGAAAACTTAATTAAAAATATTTGAAGAGATTAATAAGAATTTTTTCTAAACTTTGAGGGTCCAGGGTCACTGTTTCGAAGTATACACATAGGTTTATGTTGGGACTTTTCTACGTACAGGTTAGCTGCAGTTAGATCTCGATGGTGTCGAGTGCATCGACGGTCATTAAAATGATAGACATGAATGGGACAGGCAGACTGTTTCAATCAAATCACGTCGAAAAAGAATTATTATCCCACCGATGATAAATACAAAAATATTTAGTTTTTAAGGTTTACATATTAAAATTTAAGGTTATGTTTTAAAGTTTGAAAATAAAATTTATGGTTTAAAATATAAAAGTTAAATTACATAATAACTTTAAAAATCAATAAATTTTAGTGAGAATGCATCAAATAATTCATTTAAAAGAAAATGGGTAATATTAGACTAACCAATACTCCCGAGTCATACCTATTTCGAACCAATAAGGCCAGAATATAGAGCCACCACAGCACCTTGCTAGTCCCGAAGAACACCACAGATGGCTAAAGCAGGACAACCACAAGCCAACGTTGAACTTTAAAGACACAGCAGGAGGACGGACGATGAAAGCTGCAGGGAGAGAACTTGTTTAGGTAAGAAAGAAAAGCATAACGGAGGCTGATCCCTCCGATCAGAATCAGAGAAGAAACGAGCATCATCTGGAGGCATGGAAACAAAAGAGAGCAAAAACTAGATAGAGAAAATAATCTCTCAATGAGAGAAGGGAGGCGTACCAAAAGGAAAAAAAGGCAGGAGATAGACTTGTAAGTTCTTTGTGCAAGTATCCAGATAGTGGCTGTTGTATGTGCTCCCCATTGGCAATCTTCATCCTCTACAACTTGCATAAGACTACTTGAATTGCTGCTATTTTCTGATTCGAATTCCAGGTATATCTTTCAAACCCATTTTTAACGCTGTCTTCCTGAAGAGGGAAGGAGGTCTTTGCAAGCCAATTGACTGGGAAAACTGGTTGGCCAACTCAACAAGGGTAGTTTTATCCCTGCCAATTTCTCTGATTGAGTTATAATAACCAAGCCAAGCATGATATGCTGCTTCTTTCACACTACCATCGATCTTTGCCATTGAAAACTCCAGCTGCAACAAGCATTACAAATTTTTGTAATGGGCAGTTACGAAAGAACCATTACACACCATACAGACAAAAATCCTATTTTTTCAAACGAAATTGAGATAAATATTTTAACACTTTCCAGAGATGGGAAAGGGATAGGCCCTCATCCATTCTGTTAAAATCACTTCATTCTCGGTAGAAGGGAGGATCTAATGCACCAAGGCTATGTTACTTGGACTCTTCATTGTTCTTGAAGTTCCCATAGGCCATACCCGACACTCATGTTTGAGGCATGGATATGGGTATATAACCTCAAACGATCCTCCAAACACATGAGGAACTCTAAAAAGTCTAACTATATCAGTGTTGGATACATATCCGTATACGATACTCACACCTAAGCTTTGGTAACACAGCTCCTAGCCACATCCACGATGGATTTCACCAGTTAGTCTGGATATATCCATCAAAACTTATTGATAAAAAACAAAAAACAAAATATACTTTCAAAAACATGGCATCAAATACTCAGAAGATACTTTATAAGTTTAGATGCGGACCTTCTGTTTGACATCTGGGTCCATATCCGGTAAAGATAGTTTCTCGAGAGGCAAGTCCTTAATTTCATCTAAGAAGTACTCTTCCCAGGGAGCAATCAACAAGATACCTTCTCCATCCTTGCCTTCACGTCCTGTTCTTCCTAGGCGGTGTATATATTGCTCTCGGTCTGAAGGAATTCCCACCTGGTAGTAGTCAAAAAATTTCATATCATTTTACTTTTAAAATAAAATAGGGATACAACACAATTTATGTATTTGATAACCCAACAAGTTTCTTAACTTTTAGGAATCAACTAAACTGTGGAAGAAGTTCTAAAGCTGCAAGAGGTCTTATCATTTATAGGATTTCTCATCATGGTCCAATGATATCATACTTGGAAGGTGAAGTGTAAATGTACTATGCAAATGCGTTTCAAAATTTTGAAACAGCATGATAAGCTGGTACATGCTAAAGTTTTAGGTTCAAAGGTACCTGAATAACCAAAGTGACATCAGGGTAATCCATTCCTCGTGCTGAAACATCAGATGTAACAAGAATTAATCTCTTAGATTCCCTAAATTCATCAGAGATACGAGTTCGATATATTTGAGGTTTTCTGGAATGGATCTCCCTGACATTCATTTTCATTTCTCGAAGAAGTGAATACAGCAATGATGTTACCATCCCGGTCGTACAAAAAACAATGACCTGTGTGCTATAATAGTTAGATCTCAAAATTTTCTGCAACTACCAAAATTTAGAGGTCAAACATTTTACCTTGTATTCAGGTGCTAGAGATATATGCTTCTTCAAAAGCTGGTGAACAATCTGAAAGTGCAATTCATGTGGTGCAACAAGAAGAAATTGCTTAACCTGCAATCAGGGAGGGAAATTCTGCATGTAACATCACTGCTGCCAATACCTTTGGTACAAATTTTATTTCTTTTTCTTTTAAGTATCTAGATTATTTAAATTCATTGTTTACAAAGAAGCATGAACATGTCACCATTTATACCTTATCATGAGTTTCTACACAGCCTAGACCCACTGTATCAATGAAAGCATGTTCCCTTTTCAAAACGAGCTGAGATATTCGACGAACCTGCATAATCAAGCACAATTTAGTTCTAAGTTGATTCATACAAAGAAACTGGTCTTGTCTACAAAAAAATAAAAGGTCGACGAACCTCTTTTGGAATTGTTGCAGAAAACAACAGCGACTGCCTTCGACGGGGTAAACAATCAACAATTTTCTCAACATCTCTCCGAAATCCTAGATCTAGTAAGAGGTCAGCTTCATCAAGTATAAGCATTTTCAATCCCATCAAACGCACAGACAAGGTAGACTTATTCTCAACGTGATCCAACAATCTCCCAGGTGTTGCAACAATTATCTACGGAAGTTTCAACCCAGATGATTAGAAAAGGCTAACCGTCTGATATTAGAACTGTCGGACATAAAACATAGGCTAACCTGACATGGTTCTGATTCAAGGCGTTTCTGATCAACTTTGAAACGTGTACCTCCAACTAGAGTCTGGACACCTATGCCATTATGATACTTCAGCAGAGCATTTGCTTCAGCAGCAAGCTGACTGGCAAGCTCTCTTGTGGGGCAAAGAATTAGAACAAATACTGGAGGCACCCGCTGAACGGTATTACTACTAGCAGCCTTAAGAACTGTTTCAATTGCTGGAAGCTGTTTGACTTTAAAAGAAGAATTCAAAGAATAAACAAGAAACTTCAAGTTCATGTAAAACAACTAAGGACTGGTACTGTACCAGAAAAGCTGCAGTTTTTCCTGTGCCAGTTTTAGCTTTGACCAAAGCATCTTTTTCTGCTCCACATTAGAACTAGGAATGTCATTTTTGAATGTTCAACTTTTATCAAACAAATCAGAAAATGTTTAAAGGAATATAAAATGACTAGAAACAGAGTTAAAGAAAACAATCTACCGGAACTATTGTGAAAAAAACTACACACAATACCACACATAATTCTTTTATACCCAAAGGACCATGTGAAGCCGAGTGACATCTCATGCAAGGCACACAAGCAACAGTGATAATGTGTACTGCTAATATTTTATTTCCCTGTCTTCAAATTCCTATGTTATGTATGCCTTCTGCAAATCACCTTTATATTAGACCTAGTCTTGCATCTTCTACAGATCTACTACCTATAATATCTCATGTCAAATATTGAGTTCCAGAATCTGATATGTTCTTGATAATTTAGGAACTTCTGAATCAATTTTAATAGCCCACTGGATGTAACCATTTTCATTAAGGGCTACCAAAGCACAAAGAATGAACAACTAGCTATAAATCTATAACAAATGTAAAATCGAAAGCTGAGCAAGCTTTTACAATAACACACACCCTCAAGGCAAACAGAAAGTGTTGCCTCCTGTACTCGAGTCATCTGAAAATATCCAGCTGCAGAAAGTGCCTTGACTGTCAATGGGGATATACCACATTCATCAAACCTGTAGAAACAAAAATCCAAAGATTCAACAATTTTCTAATCACCAAAACATACCATAAATACATCTATAACTAAAGCAGTCCATCTTAGCTTACCTTTTTTGACTATAAATTGTTTCTCCCTCCTCCACTTTCTCTTCAATTTCAGCCAACTTCTTCTTCTCCAACTCCTTCCTAAGCATCGCCACTTGCTCCGAAAAATCCATCTCCTTCTCAAGTTCCTTCAATGGAACTCTCCTTTTAATCTTCACGTCATACTTTCCCAACGATGCACTACTGCCCGACTTCTTAACATCTTTCCAACCCCCACCTCCTTCTGCTTCATCTTCCAAATCAGAATCCCAATCGTCATCACTCGATGAGCTGTCATTCCTCCTAAACCTCCTTTTCGGCATACCGTTCCTACTCTTTATAAACTTCTGACCACTCTGAAAATTCACCTTCTCGACTTTACCACCAGGACCAGAAAGCTTCAATGAATTATTATGCCCCAAATTATCTTGATTAGAAGAACTCTCGTTCTTCCTAAACCTTATCTGTGCAATATTGTTATGCCCCAAATGCTTTAAAGCATCATCCTTTGAGCCGAAGTATGATTGAGTCCCAGCAAAAGAACTCTCCTTCACCTCGAATTTCCCGTTAGCCTGAACAGAATAGCTCCTAGTCTTAATAAATTGACTATTATTTACACCACTTGGTTTTCCATTCTCTCTTCGACCATCAGATACAAGTTCCTTTATATTAAGCGGTGCATGGATTAATCCTGACCGTGGATTTCTAGCCGATTCAACGAATCGTCGACGTTCCTGTTCCTCTGAGTTCAACGGACCGTCATTTTCGTTCCACAAGTCCTCTGCTCCTTCTTTCATGAACCGATCAGCCAGGGCTTTGATGTGGTCGTTGGGGCTCATGGGGTTATATCTTGTAGAATCCGTACTGGGGTCGGGTTTCCCGGCTAGTTTTGATCGGATTTGTGATCGGATTCTGGCTTGGTAAAGTTGCTTCTCCTGGTCGAGGAGTCTTCTCTCTTTCTCCCTGGCTTTTTTCTCGTGGAGGCGCTTCCACTGCCACTTGTTGAGGCCGCCGGGGAAGGTCCGTGGACCGCCTCCCATGGCTCTGGTGAAAATTTGGGAACGGAGAAGCGAGAGGGTTTTGGAACGTTGGAAGAGAACCGCAGAGAACATGGCCTGGGATTTAGGGTTTAAGAGAGTCGGAAATTTGGGGTTTAAAAGGGTCATTTGGAGAAGAAATTAGGGTAAAGTGTTAAAATGGTCACTAAATTTTATTAATAAAGTTAAATCGATAAATTTTTATGTTATAAAATAATAATTAGATTTTATGTTTTGTAGCATCATGGTATTTAATTATTATTTTATTATAAAATATAATTATTATTTTATAATATTTAAAAAAATTAATTATCATTTTATTTTTTTAATAGAATAATTAATTTTATCCAAAAATTATTAAATTAATATAGCTCATCATATTTTTCAGCTTGGTCTCAATTATAAGAAAAAGTATAAACAATAGAAACTAACACTTTTTTTCCTGAAAAAATCAAGGCCAATGCTGTCATTAGGCCACAAGAAAGTAACATTTCGTTTGCAAAAAGGTCTTGAAACTATATGAACAATAGAAGTGGCAGTTTTACAGTGGTAAGTTACAATCAATCAACAAGACAGTAATCCTATGTTCATGAAAGTTGAACCACGGTATATAAATTCAGTTGAAAAGGAAGATACATCACTTATGTGTTCTATTGCAGCATGATGGACTGTGCTTGCCATGGTAGAAGAGAATCCAAACAATCCCTCACCATGGCTCCCCATGGTTGTCTTTCTCTCGTCCCCGGTCGAAATAGTCTCTCGGGGATCAAAGGAGTTCCAAATTAGGCGAAATACCACTCCCCCATGAAAAAAAGAACCCTATGGCCTATACCACTCTATTGGTGCATGATTGAATTGTGGATTTCATATCTTCTTTATCCAATGTTGCTTCAACAATGACCTGCAAAAACACAACATTTGGATTTGTTAAAAGGATGGTTTTAACATCATAGATGTTCAAGGGAAATGTCATAGGAGATGTCAGAAATATTCTTGTTTCTTTTATGGGATTGTTTTTTTCGACCGATCCTTGTGCGAGTGTCTTGTAAAAATATGTGGGAGTGTGACAGATACTATAAGATCAACTTGGAAGCATCAGACTTCACTGGTGTTGGGAAATGGTTTTTTTATCACTTGTGGTTCAAATTGTTTTGATGATCTATTTATGAGAGAGAATCCGGGAAGTTTTCGATAGAGGGTTATGCTGGATGCTAGACAGTTGACAGAGCTAAGAGACAGTGGAAATCATACCTCTTGGACTTTGTTTCCGGATCGAGCGAGTAACTTATATTGATTCTCAAACATGGGTGCCATATAAACCTGCACCAAAAGATCGATCGGAAACAGATAATTCTCAGATCATATGAAAAAGAAAGAAAATGACCAATTCTCAAATCCTAGTTGGACAAGTTTCGAGTATACGATTTCAAATCCATATCCATAACCTAATCAATTGTGGCTTCTTATTATGTGGTGATTACAGAAGCCAAGAATTGAAGCATAGAAATCTTTTGGCACCTAAAAGATGGCAGTCAAGCAGATGATGCTGACAAAGGAGTAATACTGTTCAGGAATTATTTACATAAATTATTTTATATAATCATGTATTATTGATTCTTTACAAGGGGCTTGGATGTACTCTACAAATACCTAAATTATTTTCAGGTGCAGTTAGCTTAGGATGATGACTGAGCTATTTTTCAAGGGCAATTATTTCTCAAGTTTCGAAAAAACTAACATGTATTAATAGGAACACTATACAAACAAATGTCAATCAAGACCCATAATCCACAAATTTGTAAGAATTCTCAAAAGAAGCAAGACATGAGCTGACACATTTAAAGAGGATTGTTCTCTTTAACACTCACCAACTTTGGCCTACTGTGTGTGTGGTTGATATGTCGAAGCTATCATACCTGGAATGTTGGAGCTAAACCAGGGCTCAAGAAAAAACGACCCTTTGAAACTGACTGAATCCCTTCAATCTGTTCCAACTCTTTGATAAGTGATTCTACATCGGGCCACTGTCGACATTTAATATCATTGTGAGTATTAACCTCGTAAACAAGTAATACCTAATGCTAGTGCAAAAAGGATAAGGATAACCATAAACCTCAGCATCTGCTTCTGCTGCTTGTAATCTTCCATCTAAGTTATCATGATCACCAACCACAGACTCCAAGGCCTCAATCAGTGGATCTGGCTGTCATGTCAAAAAAGATAAAGGAGGATCACAATAAAAAAAGATGGCATCAAATAACTGAGATTACTTTAAAATTCAGAAACCTAGTTGCTTGTCGGTTACCGTTATCTCCTTCAACGATAAAAATATACGGTCCAGTGTGAAATCTAATTGATGAACTTTTGCCTCGACAATCTGAATATCAACCAAACCAGGTCTTGCTTATTTGTCATTCATTCCTTAAAACAGTAGGAGGCTATATTTCATATGGTTTTAATCTGCCGGTAAACTCAAATACCTGACCAATTTTGAAATATGACAAAGGATCCAAGGTGGCATCCCATGATACTTCACTCTGGTGAATTAGAGCAGGAACATCTTCAACCTATTTAGTACAATTAAATCACACAGTGAAAGAAAAAACATTAAAAGGGCTTATAATCGCACAGGCATGGATGTTGTGGCTTCAAACTAAGGAAGCATGTGTTCATAAGAAAGGAAAAGCAACACAAAGGAACAAAAATCTGCATGGAACTGTAGCCAAGAGATTGTTTACCTCCACAAATATACCGAAATAAGTGATTTTCTTGATGCAGCATTTCACAACATCCCCAACACGAAGCTTTGCCTGCAACAAGAAAAGGCATAAGAGCTTGAAGATTTTTTGTTTTGTCAAGTTAAGCAGTCATGTCTTTAATTTGAAAATATTTTGTTCAATCTCTCATTTTTACAAAAAAGATAAAAACTTCTTAAAAGATTTTTTTTTCAGGAATTGTATTACTGCAAAAAAGTGACAACACAATCAAAACAAAACATAAAGGACAAGCAATATATATATATATATATATACTATTTAAGGAAATATTGGAACACCATATAGCTACTCACCATAACATTTCTCTTTTTCTCTATTAACTCTTCCTTTTCTTTTGGCCTCAGAGAAACTATAAGTTTTCTGAACTTTCTGTCGGCCATTAGCACATTTACTTTGACTTTCTGTAAACATTAAGCAAACATCAATATACAGTGTGTAAATAAAAAAATACAATTTAATATATATATATAAATATATTCATACCTGACCAACAAATGAGGACAAGAATTTAAGCTTTTCTAGATCATAAATCCTCAAAAGATCTTCCAATTTCATATCTGGTGAAAATTTTCCCTCAAATTGTTGGTTGTTTTCTGAATCTGAGTTTGAATCCAGAGAAGAGTTCTTGTTCATCAGATCAGAACTTCCAATGATTCCTAAATTCTGCTTATAAGCAGATGGGTCTAAGCCCTTCTGTCTCAACCATGATTCAAGTGCTAAGAACTTCCATTTAGCGGCCAGGTTGCGATAAGGCAGAAATCCAATTAAAGAACCAAAAGATACCTATGATGATGCAATAAAATCAAGTCACAAAAAAGTACATATCTGCAAATAGGCATAATAGTAGGAAGAGTTTCACTTACAACGAAACCTCTTGTGCTAGAGCTTATTAACTCGACTTCAGCTTTACGTTCAGTCTTAAGCAGAACTTCTGCCCTGGTCCAATCACTATCCTACAATTGTATGAGATGCCAAGATGATCAGACATCCCAAGTCATGTTTAAAAATGTGCAGTTTTAAGGAGAAAAGGCTACACTAAGCTGACCTCCTGAGGTGATACCGAAGGGAGATCACCATAATCGTCAGGACTGGTGGGTACAGCCTCTGCTTTACCGGAGATTGATGTTTCTTTCACAGATTGATCTAATCTATAACAAAGCGTTTTTGTCAATCACAACTCCAGCAACTTAATAAAAAAATATCCTCAATTTAAGAATATATTTGACACCTTTTAGGTTTCCCCTGTAGTGCAGCTTCCAAAGAGAGACCAGTGCCAGATTCCTCAGAGGACACCCTATTACTTAGCTCAGCTGACTGCATTCCTTGAAAAAATGCAGAAAAAATATACTTTTCAATACTTCATATTAAAGGGCTTCTAAGCTCCCTAATAAGGCAATATTTGCAAACTTAGAAGCTTTACAAGAGATGAGATACAGAGGGCTAGAGTTTGTTAACAGCTTAACATTGATCATAGTTTGATAACAACCCACCAAAGTAACACATGACTCGATCAAAAACAAAAAAAGAACTAAGGCTTTGCTTGGCAAAGAGGATGGAAATATGAGAGACGGTCAAGTTACATAAGTAACAAATTTTCGGTCCTCGCAGTTTTCCATCCTTCTTGCCAAGCACAGCCTAATGGAACTTCATGAAATAACATGGTGCATTACCAATTAAGGACTCATCCTCCATTTCTTGTTTCTTAGGAATTGAACTATATGCAGCTTCTAATGCTTCCTCAACACCACTCTTTGTTGCATTAGCCGGCATATTAGCTTCTATCTCTGCCTCAAACCTTTCCCCATCAACTTCTAAATCTTCAAATTTCTCTACTTTCTCACTGATCTCAGTACTGACACTTACCTGTTCAGGCCTTTTCAGTAATGTATAATCACCAACTCTACCCGCCACTTCTTTCTCCGGCACAACACTATCATCAGAATTTCGCTTTTCGTCGAGGCTTGAATCAACAGTCACCGGTTCAGGCTTTCTCAACAATGTCATATCAGTGAAATGTTCATTCACCTTTTCATTCCTCATTCTTAGTGACAAATTTGATTTCATCCGAAACCTGGATGGCCTGTCTTCTACATCATCTTCATTAACCACAGTTGGCTTCCTCAAGATAACATTTGGAAGCGTACTCTTTTTCGCAGTATCCATAGCCTTCCCACCTGATACACTCTGTCTCCTTATCTCGGATACAGGTGGCTTAGTATCAGTTTCAAACTTGACTCCCTTCTTTGGAACAGGACGAACTAAATTTAAACCATCTGAAGATAAGGTGGGTGATTTCTTCTTTTCAACATCAAAAGGGACCTCCTCTACTTCCACTATTTTACCCTTGTTCTTATAAAATGCTTTCTCAATTTCAATATAAGATGCCTCAGGATTTGCTTTTCTACCCATTATCTGAAAATCCAACATGCAATAACATTGAAAAAAAGTCGTAAAATAAGGAATTTTTTCGACAGTTTAAACTATGGGTATTTAAAAAAAACATTTTTTTTCTCTAGATTCAGCATAAAAGTAAGATTGAAAGAGGAAAAAAAAAGGAACCTTGGCAATGGTGAGTTTGGGGTCTTCACCAAGCAAGCGACCAAACTTGAGCTCCATTTGGTCCCATTTGTCAAGCTTTGGCTCTTCTTTCTCCGCGAAAACCCTGAAAGAAACCCTTTTCGACCTTCTTTTCACTCTCGAAAACGAAACAGAAGGAAACGGCAGGAATCTGTTGATAGAGAAGGAAGCGGGAACGGCGGTAGTAGCGGCTGAGCAAGATAGACTGTCCATTTGTAAGGCCAAAGAAAAAGCAAACACATCAGAAGACGTTGGATAGCATGTAAAGTAGTTGGAACTTTGAAGCTGGGTACTGAAATCGGAGGTTTGGTAATTGGTGGAAGGAATAAAAAAGGCCACTACTTGGAACTGTGGAATGAAGCAAGCAGCAGCAGAAGAAGAAAAGCAAAATCTGAGCAACCCAACATTATCTATCCCTCGGGGTAACACCCACATGGCAGTTCAACTTGGCATCTGCTGATATTTCGCCACGTGGAGTCATCTCTGCTGGAGATGGAAAAGGTTCTGACAAATGTCATGTCATGTGTGGATGGCTGGATGCCATGTAAATTTTTTGCAATGGAAATTCTATTTTGAGTTTGAGGCCTGAACTCAAAGGGCCAACCCAACCCAGATTCAGGGCTTTCCATGGATGGTAACGAATGAGTATTATTTTCGATTAATTTGAGAAATTACATTACGAGTCATTCCTATCACGTTATTTATGAGACTAATCAATATAATATATTTAATTAATTAATTTTTTATCTCATTTTTTATCAAGTGAATATTCAATAATATTTACTATAGATTAAATTTAAAAATAACTTTATCTAGTGAAGATTCACTTGATAAAAAAGATGAGGTAAAAAAATTAATTAAATAGATATATTTAATTAGTTAGTCTCATGAATGATGTGACGGGAATGACCCATGATATAATTTCTAAACTAAATCAGAGTCATATTAAAGTGTGATGTCAAATAAATAAATAACCTTAACCTTAAAATATTGCTTACTATTTTATCAAAAAAATGTTTATTTATAAATTCTCTATTGATACGCGAAAATATATTCACTCAGTTAATAAAAGTTTTTTTTTTGAATTAGCTACGGTAGGTACAAATATTATCTTTTTTAGGATGTAATCTCAACTATTGAACAATAACCCTTAATCATTGTACTATAAATATTAGTATTCGAATCTGTAACCTCTAAAAGTAATAATCGTTTCTTTAACCATTAAGGTAGGATGGTTCGTGCTAGTTAATAATAGTTGAGGTAAAATAAGAAATGATATCGTCCATATTGTGATCTTTGTATTAAGCATAAATATTAGTATAGGAATCTACATGGCTTATGAACTTAAAACAGAATTACTGTATTTCACATGTATACACACATATTATGATGAACACAACCAATATTAGAATGTCCGACATACAAACCAACAGAGGCAAATAATCACCAAATTCCAGTTAAAGATGTCAACTGCTGAAACATGCAAGAAACTTGTTCGGTATGTATCCAGTTGAACGATATTTGGCTGCTGTCTCCTCGATCTTCAGAAACTCTTCGCCTTTCTTGGCTTCAATCATCGCTCTTTTTTCTTCAGCTTCCTTATGGAGTTCAGCCACTTTGTTCTTCATTTTCTCAGCATACTCTGCCTTCTTCTTTTCAAGTTTTTCCTATAAAGAAAACAAGCCCTCGGTCGAATTCAGTACCGGCAATCGATGAAACATGTTGCATTCCAAGGCAGTTCAATGGTTACAAGCAAGAGAACATTACCTCAAAGCTCTTTAACTGTGCTTCTACATCAGCTTTCTTGGTATTCTCCCATGATCCAATAGCAGATATCTTCTTATGTGCCCTGATTTAACCGATCGCTAACAGATATTAAGATTCGAATCTCGAAAATGAAAATATTGCAGGAACCATGGCTAAGAACTTACATCATCATGTACCTAATACAGGATCAAATTGTGTAATAAAAAAACATGGATTTGTACAAAGTTTAGAGATGTCTGTTTCTTACTTGTTGTCTACTTTTGCCTTCTCATTCTCCTCCCATGCTTTAACTAAAGCTAGTCTTTTCTCAGTCTCAACTCTTGCAAGCACAGAATCTGAAAACAATGATCTGATAAAGTCAAATCATGTCTGCAAATTCTTTGAAATCAAATCAACATACATGTACCTCTGTTGTTTGGACTTGTCTCTTTAACTGGTTCTGCCGCCGTGATTTCTGCCGATTTCAACATTCTAAACATGTCAGATCATAGGGTTAGCCTGTATTATACAAGCTCATCAATGACTTAAACAAACAGTACAGGTCATGTTTCTGAGAACAGAACATGTTATATTAGTTTACAGACAGTTTTCTAAGAAACATGCTATCCATGTCATGTTTATGACAGAATTTGTCTGCTACATACAACATCTTGCACAGAAACTGTGACACAACAGAAAAACAGTTTTGATCCATGTATTTTTTAAAATCCCAACTTTGAGATAAAACAAGGAAGAAGGAACCATACTTTCTGGCACAGGAATCACAATCTTGTCTTCAGATGCATCATGAATATGTGGTGGCGGCGGCGACGGTGGTGGTGGTGCATGATCCTCCGTGTCTTGTTTAACACCCTGCTCCTCTCCCATAACTTATTCTTTTATCTTATCCCCAAACAATCCACAACACCAGAAATATCTCTAAATCTCTATGTAAAATCCTAGACCAACAGAGGAAACAGACAGAGAAGAAAGAAACTGTTCGGAAATGTCAGGTTGAAACTACTGTGGTGGTTGTGGTAGGTACATATAGAAAAGTTGGTTTTCTTTTATATATAAACTGGTTATATAAAATTAGGTTTCTTAAAGCAAAAACAACATGACACGACAATTTAGGACATAAAAAAACATTTTGTGTAGCTTTTATTACGGAAACAACAAGCAACCATAACCGAACAACCCCAGTCTAAGTGCACACGTTTGTTCCTGGAGAGTGAAGTTCCATTGGAAATTGGATCGCCTTATATTCTGCAGAAACATTTAATGAATGAGAAGCATCGTAAATTCGTAGGTAATTCTGATATTGTAACGATCTTTAAAACTTTAGTTGTTTATGAATTAGGGTCCTTCACGATAACTATATAGGTGACAGTTACAGACAGGGACAGAGCCAAGATTTGAGGGTAAGGAACAAAACATAAATATTTAGAAGGGGGCAAATTCATAAAAATTAATTTTAAAAAAAATTAAATAAGGAAAAAAAATAAAAAAAATCTTTGGGAGTGAGAGGGGTGATTACCTCTTCCCATCCCTTTATAGTTCCGTTCTTGACTATAGATACTAAAAAATCGATGCTACATTAAAGGAATAGAATTCTTTTATTATAATGTAAACTTTATATAAAGACGGATTTAAAATTTAAATTATGTTTGTTCCAATGAATTAATTGCTGCAAAAATTCCATTTTTCCATACGTGAAATAATTAACTTTTTTTAACCTAATTTTTCCTAATTTCTTTCATTATTTAGGAACATTAAACACATACATTAACTTCAAACCAGTGGCGTCCGTGCAACTTCAACTGTGATAGGCATAGCGAGTTTGAACGTTACCTTTCAACTGGAGTTTGTCAAATTATTATCAATACCCTACTTGACCACAATTATTTACTATAATCTAACCTCATTAATCAGTACTATTTTATATTATACACTCCATCAACTTGGTTAACTTTTATAAGTAAACTCTTAGAATAGTTTATATTATATTATTATTTTGAATAAATCAAATAAACCGC
Source organism: Abelmoschus esculentus (assembly GCA_035048815.1). Lineage (NCBI taxonomy): Eukaryota > Viridiplantae > Streptophyta > Magnoliopsida > Malvales > Malvaceae > Abelmoschus > Abelmoschus esculentus. Next base: position 12,959,491 of record JAUCBN010000049.1, read on the forward strand.
GTTCCGTTTTTAGATTTGATATAAATATCGATTCTATTAGAATCATATCAATATATACATTTATCACATATTATAATCCCGATTAAGAATGATTGATAGATACATCTACCATGGCATAGGAACAACACCATTTGACACCTTTATCTTCTACGGTCAAACAAAATCTCAATCAAAAATTAAAATAAAGCAACCAAGAAATCTAAAATTTGATTAAAATTGAACATATATTTTAAGATTTCAAGAGTTGCGTATAACCATGTATTTGGACAAAAATAAGGTGCGTCATGGGCGAAAGAAACATTAAGAATACATAATTATTCATATATTAGAGAGAAAACACATATGACCCGTTGAAAAAAAAAATTAAAAATCTTTTTAAGATCAAAATTGAATTATAAATTTTATAAGAATCAAAATATTATTCTATAATTATATTATGACAATTGAATGCATACTTAATGGTTCGGCCCATTTTGACTAGAGTTGCGGTTGCGACTAGCCTTCTGATTCGTGATTAGGCCCATTGTTTATCCTACTTATACTAAAAAGATCTACATGGCCTTCACGTGAGTGAAACCATGACCACATGTTCTTTGGGTTCAGCCAGGGATGGAGCCAGGATTTATGGTTGAGGGAGACAAAACATAAATTATTAAAAGTATAAGAACAAATTCATAAAAAAATCAACTTTAAAAAAAATTTAAATAAGAAGACAAAAAAAATTCTTCGAAAGTGTGGGGGAAGCGATTACCGCCATATGCTCCATCCCTGTTCATAGCTACACCATGTGTCCTAAAGGTTTAGCTTAGTTCACAAGCTCCAGCAGTCACTTTTTCATTACTTTAGAACAAGAAATAATGGGTTTCATTCCTTTTCCGATTTTGATTTAATTGATATATTTTCTCAATTTTTATAAATACATACAAACTATAGTGACGAAATTACATAGAAAATGAAGAGGATTATTATTTTATACAGAATGAAACTCCAAACTAGTCTCTTACATCCTAAATTTTCATAAATAAACTATAAATAGAATTAAACATACGTTGTATAAATATTTTTTAAAAAATAAATTATTTATAAATTTATCTTATTTTTAAGTTACGACTTCGCACTGAATATGTAACTTATTTCAATATAAAAGGTTGTAATGTCCTTAACTTTGTTGTGAGATCCCATTGATGATATCTTCATTATAAGCCTCAAAAAGTAGTGATACTGATACCCTTTGATTTCTATCATTTCAGTGACGACATTGCAACTTAATTATGATTTCACTGCAAAGCAAAGTAATAATGAAACCATACCCAGTGGATTAAGGGTCCCTGTCCAAACCTAGTTAGAAAGGTGAGACAAACTTGTCTTTGCTGATAATAATCATCAGTCTCATGTAATTAATCATCACCAACTTAACATGTAAATCAATGTGTTTTATTACTATTTATTTATACTTGTATGGACAAGACGAGAAAGGTAGCAGAGAGTAAAGACTGCTACAACTGTAGGTAAAGGTTGCGTACGTGCATGGACGGAGCTAGGATTTAATATTAAGAGGGATAAAAGTCTATTAAACCTTGAAATTTAAAAATTAAGAGGGACAAAACCCTATTTAATTAATATTTAAACTAAAAGGGACTAAAGATACAATTATACCAAAAATTTTAAGAGGGACATCGGTCCCTCCAACTTCTTGTACAGCTCCGTCCCTACGTACGTGTATGCCGTATGCTGTTATTTTGGGGGGTGGGGGGAATGTTGGAACAACGTACGATGTTGCATGATTACAAAATTTTATAGGTTCTCTTTAATATAAAATCATAAATTTATTCTTTAATTCAAATTTAAATTAATATTAAATTAAACTCGAATAAAATTCGAGTCATCAATATATCATATAATAATTAATTTAGTCTCGAGTTTAATTCAAATTTTAGATCCAATTAATTCTTTACACCAACACGTGGTACTTGGTTATTCAAGGAGGGAGGTTTTGATCTCACACCCAACACGTGACATGACCAGCTTTAAAGTAAAGTAATAAAAAATATCTGGTTTGATTTTTAAATTAAATCTATATTTATTACGTTGTTAAAAAAATATGATTGAATATAATACGACGTCGAAAAGATAAAATGAGTATAATCTATTTAATTTTTATGATATATTTTATATTTTTAACATAATTTATAAAAGAAATAAAAAAGTGACCGATTGATGTAGACTACAAAATACTTTTATTTAAGCTTACGAAAACGGATAGAAAAAATTATACAGTTTAATTAAAGCAGATCTATTTTTGGTTAAAATGTCATTTTCTAGTGATTAGAAAATAATTTAGAAGTTATAGTAATTTATTTTTAGTAGGAGCTAGCCGTTAGCTTTTGGCGTTTGTCATTTTTAGGGTAAATTATTTTAGAGACCACTAAATTTATTTAATTAATTTTATTTTGATCCTTAAATTATTATTTTTGTTTATTAAGATATTAAAATTTTAAATTGGTTTTAATCAAGATGTTGATCATTAACCGTTAACGGAATTCACAACATGATAATTAAGAAAATTTATAAATAAGTAATGGAGACCCGATATTCTATTATACAAATTTGTTTAACTGTCGTGTCAATAATTCCGTTAATAATTATTAATTAATGATTTAATTGAAACTAAATTAAAATTTTAATGACTTAATTGATAATTATTGTTATCTAATAATCAAAATAGAGCCGATTTAATAATTTAGTGGTCTCTAAGATAGTTTACCCTTCTTTTTATCTTTGGATTCGACCTTCCTATGCGTCGGCAGCTCCAACCACTAACAAGTAACTTGTAACAAAGCCGATATTTCTATAATTATTTTATTTTTTTTAATTCTAAAAAAAACTTAAAAATTATTAAAAATAGTTTTCTAAAAATATATAAATATCACATGATAGAACTATAATATATGATATGATAATAATATCTCAAGAAAAATATCAAAATTTGATGGTCAAAGGACTCAATTGATGAAGTTTTAGAGTATAAGGACTTAATTGGGTGAAAAAAATTAGGGACTTAATTATTTTTTCTCAAAAGTTCAAGGGCTCATGATAAATTTAACCCTTACAATACTGACATAAATGCCAACAAACTTTGATGAAAATGTAATACCTAAAATTAATTGTTTTGATGATCTATTTATTTTTTAAAAAAAAAATATTATTTCAATTAATGTTTTGTACCAATGAATTTTAAAATTAATGAATGTAAAAAAATATTAATCAATATATAATAAAGTAGAATTTTGTAATCATAAATTACTTAAATTTATCTCAAAATTTTTATTTAATTAATTTTAATAATGTCTACTAAAACTAAAATTCAAATAATTAACATACTCGGATGAACTATACGAAAAAATTTTAACACTAAAGACAAAAATTCAAGACTAAATCGAATATAAACACTTTAACTAACACATATTTAGTTGATTTTACTGTATTTATTTGTGTTTTAATTATATTCTAATTTTATTGCCTACAAATTATCTGCAAACAATTAATATTTTTGTTTTTTTCAGACAATTGCATGAATTAAGTGCAATTTAATATTTTCCTACATTACCTTTTACGTATCATTTATGTTTAATTAGTATTTCTTACAGTTTTTCCCTTTTAATTATTAATTAATATACGTTTTCTGCCCGCTTGACCCTCGACCAGAGGCTAGAATACATACCAAAAATAAAACTGAAAAGGGGCATTTATGTCATATAAATGACATATAGTTACTGTTCCATTGACTCCAAAGTCAAAAATAAACCATCTTATTTTATTAAGCATTGATTATTTTACAATTAGCCCCTAAATTATAACTACTTTTTTAATTTGCACCCTATATTATTTTTTGCACCAACTTTACCCTTAAACTATTACTTTGCCTTAAATATTATCAGTGTCGTATAATAATATGCCACACGTCATGTTCTTGTTGGTCAATTTTTTTATTTTGGAGTGAACTAGGATGAAAATATAGTTTAGGGGTAAAGTGGGATGAAAAGTAGTTTAGGGTGTAAAGAAGAAAAGATGGTATACTTCAGGGGCTACATTTTGAATTAATCCAATTTAAATTTGCTAGCTTCTCTTTCATTTTTTTTAATTATTTATTAATTATACATTTTTCTTTAAAATAAAATATGCAATCTCTTTCCCCCAAACACTGCTAGAACTTACAAATAGAAAGTGAAAAGAGGGGGAAAAAGAAGTGAAAGAGCTCTTCCACTTTAGATCTGCTCTCTTTCAATGCTTCCTTGTTCCTGAGTTATTGACTCGGTCTCTGACTCATCTCGCCATTATCAGCTCATTTCTGTTAGCTGATCTCAATGTGTAGGTCGGTACAATAGGCTTTTTTCCCGCGCGTATCAGCATATTTTGATTCCTTTTGAGCATTTTGATCGAGTGATCGAATAAATGGCGTGTTTCCGGAGAATAATGCTGGTGATCCGGTGAGATTTCTATCTCCGGAGATTTTGCTTGAAGAGATGTTTAAGTCGGCGCGATGGAGGAGTGACAAGAACAAGATAAAGGCTGTCTTCAAGTTGCAGTTCCATGCAACTCAAGTACTCTCATCCTTTCAATTTTTTTAGATTCAATTCATTGACTATTTTCTGGAATCTTTATTTAGTTTTCTTTATTTATTAGCACTATTTCTCTGCAAATGTAGTTCAAACAGCTAACAGCCTAACAGAGTCTGATTGGACTGTTTCCAAAACTGTTTGAGCTAGTTTTATTGGTTAAAGATGTTGATCTTCTGAAAGTTTTTTAATGGTTAATAATTACTTTGTTTTGTGATGTAATTGCGTAATTTGAGGACTACTGAAATATTAATTAATTTCTGTTTAATTTAGGTGACGCAGCTAAATGTGCAAACGTTGATGATATCCGTCGTTCCTGGCGATGGGGGAAAACCGACAACAAAATTAGAAAAGGCGACGGTTCTGGACGATATCTGCCGTTGGGAAAAACCAGTTTACGAGTCCGTTAAATTTGTTCGAGAGCCAAAAACTGGGAAGATCAACGAAAAAATCTATCACTTTATTGTATCATCAGTAAGATACTGGTGATGAAATTGTGCTTTTGATGTGTTTTTATTTTCTTTAATTGAGATATAAGTAATATTTTATATGATCATTGTAGGGATCGGGAAAAGGAGGTTTGGTTGGGGAGGCTTCAATTGATTTTTCTGTTTATGCCGAGGCAATTAAAACTTCCACCGTTTCTCTTCCATTAAAGAATTCAAATTCCAAAACAATTTTGAATGTTAGTGTACTCTCATCACTCTCTCTTATTTATATGTGTCACGTATTACTTCCTCTGGTAGCCTTTTTCTTTGATCTTTCCTCGTAAATATGTTGATTGGTGTTTAAAATTTGAATTCAAATTGTGGGTTTTGAACAGGTTTCAATACAAAAGCTGCAGGAAAATGCTGATCAAAGGTAATTGTCGATTTTTGTTGAATTTTATTGTTATTGGATTTCATTTCTGGCATCTTGGAGTGTTGTGTGTGTTGATGGGTTTTTTTCTTTTTTTCAGAGAGGTGGAAGAAACTGAAAATGCAAGTATTAAATCACAAGATCGAAGATTGAAGGCCCACTTGGCCAATGCTGATTCAGATGAAAGCTTTAAGAATGATACTGTTGAAGTAAGGCTAGCTCCTATGTCCCATCTCATTTAGTGAATGTGTTTCTCTCCTAATACATGCTTAATATAAATGGTGATTGAGAACGGATTTATATGTTTTACTTATTGTTTATTATTATCTATCTGATAGGATGCGCCTTTGAGTAAAGCCCCCCACAATGTTGAATTGCATGAGAACCATAGAGGATCTAATGGATCTGAAATTACTAGTTCAAGTTCTGATAGTAGCTCACTTGATACTCCACGGGAACTTGGAAATGGAATGAGGGATGACAGTATCAATCCAGACCCTCCGACTTATCTGCCATCGATGAATAACACCTCAGCTACTCCTAAACCAACATCGGTTGTCTCAACAACAATCTATGAGGAGTGGTCGGCAGGTTCCGATCATGGAATGAGTACTGATGACTCTAATAGTTCTCAGGATACCTTTCCAAGAGAAAGCTCCCAACATGGTTCAGACAATGAGATCGATAAGCTCAAGAATGAGGTCATTGCTTTGTCCAGGCAAGTTGATGTGTCGGATTTGGAATTGCAGACTCTCAGAAAGCAAATTGTGAAGGAGTGTAAAAGGGGGCAGGATCTCTCACGGGAAGTTGTTACTCTGAAAGAAGAGAGAGATGCACTCAAATTAGAGTGTGAGAAAAAGTCATTTCAGAAGCGAATGGATGACGAGAAAGTAAAAACCAAGATCCAGTTTGAGAGTGGGGACCCCTGGGTTCTTGTTGAAGAAATGAGAGAAGAGCTGAATTATGAGAAAGACATGAACTCCAATCTTCGGCTACAACTGCAGAAGACACAGGAATCAAATGCTGAGTTAATACTTGCCGTGCAAGAACTAGAAGAGATTTTGGAGGCGAAGAATGTGGAGATTCCCAATCCTCCCAACAATTCTGGATCCCATGGAAATGCTGAAGAAGTGAGAGCAGTAGTAGTAAGAAGTGACTCGGACGCGGATGAAGAACAGAGGGCATTGGAACAGCTTGTTAAAGAACACAAGGTCCCCAAGGAAACCTCCCTCCTGGAACAAAAGATCATGGACCTCTGCAGTGAGATAGATATATACAAGAGGGATAAAGAGGAGCTCGAGGCACAATTGGAGCAACTAGCACTTGATTATGAGATACTGAAGCAGGAAAATCACGACATCTCGTACAAATTAGAGCAATGCCAGCTGCAAGAACAACTGAAGTTGCAGTATGAGTGCTCGTCTACTTTTGCCAACATAAATGAACTTGAGATCCAAATTGAGTTCTTGGAAAGTGAACTCAACAAGCAGTCGAAAGAATTCTCCGACTCTTTAGCCACTATAAATGAACTAGAAACCTACATCAAAAGCTTGGAGGAAGAGTTAGAGAAACAGGCACAGAGATTTGAAACAGATCTAGAATCTATCACACAAGCCAAAGTTGAGCAGGAGCAAAGAGCTATCCAAGCTGAGGAAGCCCTGCGAATGACAAGATGGAAGAATGTAAATACAGCTGAAAGGTTGCAGGAGGAATTTAAAAGACTCTCCATCCAGATGGCTTCTACATTTGATGCAAATGAGAAGCTGGCTACAAAGGCTTTGACTGAAGCTAGTGAACTACGCTCACAGAAAAATCAACTTGAAGAACAGCTCGAGAAAGCTAAAGCAGAATTCCAATCAGTTAGGGAGGATTATGAGGCAAAACTCTCTAACCTATCCAATGAAGTCGGTCTAAAATCAAATCAAATAAATCAGATGTTGGAGGACATTGATGATAAGTCTAAGAAGCTTGAACAACAAAAGAAGCAGGAAGAAGAAGCTAATGGGGCCTTTGCCGAGGAGATCTACAGCCTAAAACCTGAGATTGAAAAGCTGACCATAGAAAAGAATTGCCTCCTTGAACAAGCTGAAAACTTGAGACTTGAGTTGGAACACACAAAAGCATTAGCTAAAGAAACTGAAGTTCAGATGCAAAGAGGATATCTAGAAAGAAATGAACTGGTGAGTACAGTTGCTTTGATGAAAAAGGAAGCTGCTAAATCACTGGAAGAATTGCAAAGCATGAAGTACCTGAAGGATGAGAAAGAAGCGGAAGTTGAGTCTCTACAATCAGAGCTTGATATCCTCAAATCTCATTGCAATAAATTGAAAAATTTCCTGTCAGGAGACGAAGTAGAGAAAGAAAAACGCAGAAAGCAAGTAGTTCAACTAAAGGGTGACCTTAAGAAGAAGGAAGATGCATTTACTGGTATGGAAAAGAAGCTGAAAGAGAGCAATGGAAGAACAGCAGTTTCTCATGGAACAAGAACACCATTAAGAAACAATAGATCTCCCACGGTTCCTGGAAGTTCTAAAGAGGTTGCAAGCCTGAGGGAGAAAATAAAGTTGCTTGAGGTAAATTTACACATCCAATTTCTATAAAAATCAACTTCCACTTTGAAACATTGTTGAAAATGGTTTAATATCGTTATGGGGATTCCTGATCAAGCCGCAATCTTTATCATAATATTCCACTTTCCCTTACTGAGATCAAATTTTCACTTATAGTTTGTTTCTTCCTTAATATAATGATTCCTTTTTTCATGGCAGGGACAAATAAAGATAAAAGAAACAGCTCTAGAAACATCCACAATTTTTTTCCTGGAAAAGGAAAAGGATCTTCAGAAGAAAATCGATGAGTTAGAAAGCCGAGTAGAAGAACTCAACAAGCACAACGCCAGCTTCTACGAGTGTGGACTTCAAAAGGTCAGAAACATTGTACCGTGATTGAGAAGAAAAGGAAACGAGTAAAATTTTAAGGGAAACTAATGTGTCCAAGAACAACATTTTGAAGGGTCATTACTGAACTTATGTTCTCGCCATAACATTAACGTGTGATGGCATTCTTGAACCCTGACAATTGTTTCATTTTATGACAATACTTTGAAATGTAGTGCTTGTTTCGACTTATATTTTTTCTCTCGAAATGGTAAAAATGCAGGTAGTGAAAGAAACTAAGGTGACAGTTGTATCAAATGACGCTATATCAGATGGGAACTTAAAGGAAAGGTAAAACTCGAAGATATAGAACTAAACTTTTGTGTCAGTTTTACTTTTAGGAACAAAGGAAAAGGGTGAGTACATGATAACTGCTTTCATTGATTTCTTATCTTCAGAAATGATGATGACAGTCTGCCTGTGAAAGAACAACAAGCATGTGTTGTCGATAAAGACGGTAGCCGGGATGAATTGACAGTGGAACTAGCAGCATTGAAGGAAAGAAACAAATCAATGGAAAGCGAGTTGAAGGATATGCAAGAGCGGTATTCTGAGATGAGCCTCAAATTCGCAGAGGTTGAAGGTGAACGACAACGACTTGTGATGACCATGCGTAAAATCAAGAATGCTAAGAGGAGCTGAAAGTAATCGGTTTCTTGGTATACAAGGTACTGCATTGTATAGTTGAAGTAGCAGCTGGATTTTACTTCCCCGCACGGAAATTACTGGTGAGACCGTTCCTTTTTTTTTACAGTGAAAATAAATTATAAGTTGTACAAAAATCAAATACACATTTACCTCACCTGGTAGTTTCCATACATAGGTAATTTTCTATTTTTACCTTCATGTTTGAGTCTTGTTCTCATAATTTCATTTAAAGACTTTCATGAACATTTCCATATATATAATTATTTCATTTTTTTATAAAGTAAACTAGCTCTTCTTTTACTCTTCAGGGCAATAGGTTCAAGTAATGTTGAATTTTAGGGGTAATGTAAGATTTTTGTAATATCATTTCCTGTCTGAAAATTTTAAAATTATTTTTAACTAATTATCTCACATTCTAAATAATATTATAATTGTGGGTTATAAGTTATAACTATATCTTTAGTATTTTATCTATGTCTATGTTACTATTTTAGTACCCTAACTAATTTTTTTTTTTATAAAATGATACCTAATGTTATAATATTTTTGAATAATTCAGATTGACTCACGTAACACTAACTTTGATAGATGAGTTTTTAATAAGGATTTTCAACATACATAACGTCTTGAGTATAAAATCTTACTTAAACGATATCTAACTATTTATCACTTGTACTAGATTTTTCAATTATTATTTGAAAAACTAACTCTAATATTTTCTTTTCGAGTAATAAATGTATTAATATATTATTTGTATCGAGTAATGAAAACACTGTACATATGAGTTTGTATCCCAAACATAATCAAATGTATCTCAAACATTACTTCAGTTTCTTTTTAACCTAATTATACCAGAGTTAACTAATCTGAAAAATAATGGTAAAAAAAAAACTAATCTGAAAAAGAAGCTGTGTTCAAATCCCCATTTACCATAATTAAACCTCATTAAATAACCAGCTAATTATTTTGGTAATTTGACCAACTTTCACAGTCAAATTAACTTTTTTACCGCAAGTAAAATTACCTTGAACTTACCCACATGAAATGACCGTTACTTACACTCTACCGACACGGAGTTCTTAATTTTCTAAAAACCGATTCCCCGTCAGAATCGTTGGGTCAAAGCTTTTATATAAATCCAACGGCTAAATTATCGTTCCTCCTCCACTCGCTTCCTTTTCTCTCTCACCGCCGACGATTGTATTTTGGCGAAAAGATCGTGAAGATCACAACAGAAAAGAAAAGAACCACCCAATTCGGTGGAGCAGTTTGGAATTTGGATTGCCGAAGTTAAGGGTTTTTAATTTAAAAAGCTCCCATATTTGAACATTTGCTTTCGATTCTTTTTCCTTTGGTAAAGAATCCGCTATCCCGAGCACACCAAGTTGTGAGATTTTTACCCGTTTTCACCTTCGCGAGAGTAAACTATTACGGCTATGGTCCGATCTGTCTGATACCCATTTCAGGGATTGCTGGTTTTTCTGTTCTATTTGGGAGTCTCTTTGTTCATTCATTTCCTCACAAAAAGTGAAAGAAAGACGACATTTGCAGAAACATGTCTGTTGCCGGCGTTGCTTGGAGTCCGGTTCGTCCGGACCCGGTTCACTCTCTTGGTTATCGCGATAACCAAGCGGGTGATTCGATCTTGTTCTACCTCTCCGTTGCCGGTTCGGTGATTCCGATGCGGGTTTTGGAGTCGGAGTCGATAGCCTCTGTCAAGCTTAGGATTCAGACAAGCGAAGGGTTTGCGGTGAAGAACCAGAAGCTTGTTTGCCAAGGCAGAGAGTTGACTCGCAACAACTCGCTTCTCAAGGATTACGGGGTAAAAGGTGGGAATGTGTTGCATTTAGTTTTAAAGCTTTCTGATCTTTTGCTTATAACTGTACGTACTAGTTGCGGGAACGAACTCGAACTGCATGCTAATAGGAATAGAAATATTGGGTATTTGAAACAAAGGATAGCTAGAAAACGAAAGGGCCTTGGGGCGGTTGATGAACAAGAGATCTTCTTTAATGGGGAAAAAATCGATGACCAAAGGCTAATTGATGATCTATGTAAATACAACGATGCTGTGATTCATTTGGTTGTTCAGAAATCGGCCAAAGTTCAGGCTAAGCATGTTGAGAAAGATTTGGAACTTTCGGTTGTCGCCGAGAGTGAGTTAGATGAGAGTAGAAGTAGTGTAGTGGGTGAAGAAAATCGATCCGAGGACCATCGGATTGTGAAAAATGAGCCAATTGTTCAAAACTTATGGCTGGAACCGTTTTTTGTTAATTCCAGGGTGAAATTGCCTTCTTTTATGTGGGATATGATCCATTCGACATTTGATGGGTTGAAGGTAGGGAACCAGCCGATTAGATCATCGGAAGGGACTGGAGGGACTTATTTCATGCAAGATAAAACGGGGCTTGAGTATGTTTCCATTTTTAAGCCGATAGACGAGGAGCCAATGGCTGTGAACAATCCACAGGGGTTACCTCCATCGACGAATGGTGAAGGACTGAAAAGGGGTACAAGAGTTGGAGGAGGAGCTGTGAGAGAAGTGGCTGCTTATATATTGGACCATCCCAAGACAGGACCTCGATCTTTGTTGGGTGATGAGATGATGGGGTTTGCCGGTGTGCCCCCTACCTGTATGATTCAGTGCTTGCACAAAGGATTTAACCATCCTGATGGGTTTGAATCTGCACCTGAGAATGTTAAGGTCGGATCAGTACAAATGTTTATGAAGAACTCTGGGAGTTGCGAGGACATGGGTCCTGGATCTTTCCCTGTGGAGGAAGTGCACAAGATCACCGTGTTCGACATAAGAACAGCAAATGCTGATCGTCATGCTGGGAATATCTTGATTGGCAAAGGAGAAGATGGCCAGACTGTGCTTATTCCTATTGATCACGGCTACTGCCTGCCTGAGAATGTAAGTTTACCAAGTGTTATTCTAATAATGATAAGATTTTGCATGTAGCTGCGCCGAGTACTATTTCTTTATCTACAGGATTCTGTTCTTTAAGCAACCGGTTGTATGGATACACACATAATATATGAACATCAAGAAAGGAACAGATCATTTAGATCTTTGAACTAATCTCCTATTGCTTTGTTTACAGTTTGAGGATTGCACATTTGATTGGATTTACTGGCCACAATCACGGAAGCCCTACTCTCCGGACACTGTTAACTATATAAAATCGCTTGATGCCGAACAAGATATTGCACTTCTGAAATATTATGGATGGGATGTTCCTATTGAGTGTGCTCGCACGCTCCGGATCTCCACTATGCTTTTGAAAGAAGGGGCTGAACGAGGCCTCACACCTTTTGCCATAGGAAGCATCATGTGCAGAGAAACCGTGAACAAGGAATCCATGATTGAGCAGATTGTTCGTGAAGCTCGGGATTCCTTACTTCCAGGCATGAGTGAAACGGCGTTTATGGAAAGCGTCTCTCAAGTCATGGATTCTTGGCTTGACAAGCTCACAAACTGATGCCACTTAGAATGAATATTGTTCGTATTCTCACCTAATGGCGAGTCCATTTTTGTATGGACCTCTAGTTACACGATCGTAGATGGCTTATCTTCTTTTACCTGAAGCGTTTCGTGTTTATTTTTTTCTTCCTTTCTTTCGCTCTGTATATTCAACAGAGTCGAAGATGATGAATACTATGTATGCTAATATAGATTGTTGCAGGATCATAGCTCAAAAGAAGCTACAGAACTTGTACAGATGCTGAAGTTCTCTAAATATTGTTAAAAATAAGGCTATCTTCATTTGCCCTCCAGAAGCAAATGGAAGAAAGGAAAAATAGGAAGCTGGGAAAGCAGATGAAATACCATATGTATTTGTTTGAACCTATTTTGTATATACTTTTATTTGCATAGTACTAAAGAAATAAGATATAAATGATGTAGGGTAACAAGGGGTCCATGCAATGAAATACGTGACATTTGTTTTTACCATCATCTGATTTTTTTTCTCTCATATCCGAATATTGATACGAAGAACAATACTTCGTATTGAAATATTCGGATATTCAATTAGTATCCGAACTCATCTGTCGGAATCAGATGAAATGCAACCATTTTTTGTGAAGTATCACCATCTATACTTGTTACAGCATGGTTCAAAATTAGTCGCATGCTGGTGTGTGGTGGGCTTCTGCAACTTTTTTAGGGTTTTGAGTATTGCTTTTATGGTCAGAACTCAGTTGGCATCTCAATTATTGCAAGTTTGGCAATGTGTTTCCCCACCTCTGCCTCACTCTGCCATGAAACTGTGTGGAAAAAGGTACAAATTTGTTTATTTTCCTACCAATTTGGAACAAGCTGCTGCAGACTGCAGTGTTGACAAATAAGACCAGTAACCATGTGGAGAAAAGGAATCTATAGATTTTCTTACCCATTTTCTCTTAGAACATGGTCCTTGTATTTTCTTTCTTCATGGTCTGTTTATTTGTCTTAATTATCCACTTTTTTCTCTGTTGATCTTGATTCCTTCCCTAAAAAACTCACCAAATCTAAAGACAAAACTACAGACAATAAATTAAAACAAAAACCCAACAAAAAAGTCTCCACTTTTACTGTTTTACATCACTTAAATCATTTTCCTACTCCCACTTTCCCTTTTTAAATACACTTTCCTATCATCCAAACAACCCTTCACTCCAGGAATCCTTCTTTCTTTCCCTTTGATTACTTTCAAAACTTGCATTACCAAAGAAAGAAAAGGAAATGGTGAAGCCTCATAAGCCTCCATCTGGCCGTACAAATCTAGCTTCATGTATTGTAGCAACGATTTTCTTGATCTTCGTTGTAATAATAGTTCTCATCGTTTACTTCACTGTTTTTAAACCCAAAGATCCGAAGATTTCCGTCAACTCCGTCCAGCTTCCGTCGTTCTCCGTCGGTAACAATTCCGTCAGCTTCACTTTCTCCCAATACGTCACCGTTAAAAACCCTAACCGAGCCGCTTTCTCTCACTTCGACAGCTCTATCCAGCTCCTTTACTCGGGTTCTCAAGTCGGATTCATGTTCATACCCGCGGGGAAGATCGAGGCAGGTCGGACTCAGTACATGGCCGCCACTTTTTCCGTTCAGTCTTTTCCCTTGGCTGCGCCGAATGAGGCATTGGCCGCTACAATTCCTCCAACTACGACGACGACGGGGCCCATTGGTGTGATCGGTGGGTTTGGCGGGAATAATAATAATGGATATCGAGTTGGACCCACGATGCAGATTGAGTCTCGGATGGAGATGGCGGGTCGGACTCGGGTACTGAATTTCTTCACCCATCATGTGGATGCTAAATCTGAATGCCGAGTCACCATTGCAGTGAGTGATGGTTCAGTTTTAGGTTTTCACTGCTAATTTTTCCGACGTTCCAGTTCATGTAACTTAAGGGACTAATTACCCTTTAATATTTTTCCAGTTTTGTGAGGATTTGCAGATCTGTGGGTATCAAATTTGTTGAAACAAAGTGTAAAAATAGTGTTTTTGTTGCAATTAAGTTGTGTTTAGTGTTAGAAAATCAAAGTTTTCGTGCTTAAAATTTACCTGATTCTTTAGAGCTTAGAGATTTGGAAAGTACTGCATTTCCATAATCCGGTGGCAGAGTTTGGGATCCTCCACCGGCCACCGGCGAAGTTATTGGCCTGGATTTTGGTGACGGCGTTGTTGACTTGAGTGGTGGTGTATACAGGAATCAGATTCAGAGCTGTATTAAGTTATCCTCATTGCCATGAGCAAGAAATTATACCTTAAATCATTGATGTGGTATAATCAAGTAATAATTAGCATTCAAACCAGAAATGTAGAGACTTAATGGTGTGAGAAACATGTAGGTAAATTATAGCCTTAATATGGGTTGGAACCTCAATGATGACTGGGTTCTACGGTTTTGAAGGCATAATGGTAGAACTAAAGCAAGCCAAGAGCACGGTTTACCTGATTTAATTGGGGGGGAAGTCACAGCATTTAAAGTTTCTCCAACAGCAAGGGTCCCTACAGCAGCCACAGAAAGCAATTGTGGTAAGCTTGGGTCTATTACCCCTGATGCAGCATCTCCGGCAGCCATAATGGTGAGAAATGGAATGATAAACTGAGGCTTAAGTATGGACGTGTTTCCATCTTTGGCAGGGGATCATAGTAATTGAGATTCCCGGCCATCTTTGTGGTTTGTCAGGCACATTGGTTCCCCAAGGTAAAAGCTAGGAGTCTTAGGACTAAACTTGAAGGGCTACCTCTCTATAAACATTTGAAGGAGCAGCACAAGCAATTGTTACCCTTTCTCCTTCATGTGCAGGAAGATCAACTGTTTCAGTAGCAAACCTGTGTGTACGGGCCATAACAGAAGGGGTTTGCACCTAAAATTTGGATGAAAGTGGAACTAATCAAAGAAGGCCCAATGCCCCAAAGGGTTTATTTCTTATAAACTGAGAATTGGCAGAAAGTCACTGAAAGTGTTAAATCACATAAAGAGGGTTTATATTTGGTTTCCATGATAGAAGATTGTGAAAAAAAAATCCTTTCTTCATTGATGAGATAAATAATATGACTACATAGCACACTGAATTATACAAAAACCAAGTTTTGAACCCAAAAGATCATATTATCAAATCAGAAAACTGCATGACTAAACATTAAACAAGGTAGTAAATGCATACCAGAATAGAGTGAACGACAGCAGGAACTCTCTGCTTGAGTATCTGCAGATATTTTAGCCCCCTTTTCCATGCTGCGTTCGGCAGGAGGAGTTTGTGAATTCAACTTATAGATCATTAGTGCATTCATAATTGCATATGCAATGTAAGTTTCAGGAAGTTGAAAGAAAGAGTATCCAACACACGTATGTTCAACTTTTTCCATGTATTTCTATACACTTAGGTGTGTTTGGTTCGCGGAAAAGATTATTACCGGCGTGAATAATCTTTTTCGGAATCACATACCCATGTTTGGTTCAGATACATTCCTGAGTAAGGGTAATAACACATTCCCTACAGTAACGCTTTTTGAGGTGTTTTCCCGAAATGCTATTCCCTTGTATTTGTTAGGTATTAGACAATTCTCTACCGTAGCATTTTTTTTATTCAAATAAGCCTGAATACCTACATAGGTATAAAGGGTTAAAAAAATACATAAATTACAAGTCATATTATCTATATAGGTAAACCCTATTGAAATTATGTTTAAAATTCACAATAATTTTTAAAATTATAATATTTATAAAAATTATTTAAAAATATAATTTTTTAATATTAATTATATTAAAATTATGTTAAATAGAAAAATTTTCTTATGAATTTTTATTTAAATATTTTTATTTATCAATAAAAGTTTAATTAGTTTAGAAATAAAATATATCATAAAGACATTTTGCTAAAAAGTATTTTATATTCCTCTAACCAAACATTATCAACTTACATTCCTGTCAAACAAATCAAATAAGATAATATAACATTCTCAGTAATATATCAGGTAATGATATATTTCAGTAATCTTATTTCTAAAGGTAATCATCTTTTCCGTGAACCAAACGCACCTTAGAGTATTATGTTTCATACTCTTCTGGAATATTATGTTGGCCTTGAACTTGAATGTCAAGGCGAGTCAGAATTTACGTGGTTGGGAACATAAGTTTGAAACGCAAGTCAGGTAAAATCAAATTTACATCTACTAGGGAACATCCAAACATTCCAGAAAGTAGAATATATAAAGAAACCAACCAACCTGATTTCTTCTGAGTCAATACTAATTATGTTTCCAGAAACTAGCTCATACTTGTAGCGACATTTGGCACAACATACAATCTGCAAAAATGTATAAATATAGAAAGCAAAATCTTGAGTAAAAGATGCACAAATTTCAACTCGAACCTCCAAAACTTAGATAAATAGTTACATAGAAATGCAGAAGAACTTTTATAAAAAATCTGGAGAAAATTAGGTTCTCTTACAAGCACAAATTAGAAAGGATTAGTTTTGGAAATATGGAAAGTGAAAAACATTACAAAAACAGAAGAGTAAGTTGCAATTTTAGCCCTAGCAAGTAGCAATCAACTGATCAAGTATAAATGCAGTTCCTTTTACCTGAATTCCAAGTTGTGGTTCAGCAACACCGAAAGCTATGGAACAAATGGGACAGCTTACAACTTTCCCAAAAGGTACCTTTCACAAGAGAAACAAGAAGACACACAAGGTTTTTTCAATCAAATTTATCAAAAGGAAGATTTTTTATGGCTGAAGCAGTTCAAAGTCCATACCCTGAACTAATGTAGTGTAAATCCCAACATCGGATCTTGACCATTTCCATCTCTCAACCAATGGTCCATTCTCACTAACACCTAATCACCTATAACCAAAAAAAAATTGAATCTTTACAATAGAAAGACACAATAGTTATGATTTAAATGATAACCAGAAATGGTTAAAAAATGATGACCCGTGTCGAAACTGGAACGCATGGCATAGAAAACAGACAAAGCCAAGTCAGCATTGTTACGATCAAGGGCGGCGTTTATTATCAAAACAGAACGCCGCCGTTTAGTCGACCACTGCTTTCACTCTGGTTTTTTAACTTTTTAGTTTAAATTTAACCTTTCTTTTTCCAGCATCACTTTGGAGGAGGGATGAAGATGATGAACGTGAGAGGTTCAGAGGGGAAATGTGATGGGAAAGGATTCATTTGTTCGTACTGACTACTGTGCATGTTATGTTTATTCTTGATAGATTTTCAGCCGTTGATTTGTAAGGGATAAAGACACCTGGCACATGCATCGTGCTTGTTGGCGAAGGAAGAAGATAAGGAAAAAATAGTAACAGTAAATAAACCTCGTGCCTCTCACATGCAAAGCGAGTACTCTACCGTATGAGTTATACCCCCAAGATGACAATGGACTTAAATCTCGTATACATATACTTACAAATAAAGAACTTTTAAATCATTGTTAATATAGTTATTGTCTTTGAAAAATCTTTTATTTCGGTCATTGTCGTTAAATCTCTTAGTCTTAGTAGCATCATCTAACATGTCATCTTAAGTAAAAGGATGATACATCTCATCATAAGTATCGATTAATACAAAAAATTTGATCTAAAAATTAAATTTAACGATACAACAGATAAATCATAAATATCAATTAATAAAATATATTTATAAGATAAATAAATTTAAAAATTATCTTATCAGATGTCTTTAATAAAGATGTAGTTTAAAAATTCATAAGATTTTATATCCAATAAGATGTGAAGTTGAACAGATCATATATATATATATATATACATACCCTGCAGAGTTGTAAAGGGTTTAAGAAGAGAATTTGATGTCTGAAATACGAGGTTGCAGGTATGACATAATAATTATAACAAAGAGTTTATTATATTTTTCTTTTTCTTCATATTCTTGTAAAAATAAACTCCCTATTTTGTTTACGTACTTCCGGTCGTGAATCTTACATCATTGTGATCTTTGCTAAATCTGTATCTCATTTGTGTAAACACCTGCCATGCCCACACTTCTCTTTCCACCCCATGACCCTGAAAGATCACTTTTCAATTCATGACATGACCCTCAACCCCTTGTACCTGCTAAGGTAAATAACGTGTTCCACGAACAGGTACACAGGAACGAAAGATCTCATCGTTCTCATGAACTTCTATATTCGAAACTTTGATGTTGTTAATTCTTACAATTTATCGTAAATACGAAAGATGTCATTATGATTTATCGTTCTCATGAATTACTTTATTGCTTAAATTAATTGTATAAAAGTATTTAGCAAAGTTAATTAAGTTTACGATTCTTTGTTTATTTGAATAAGTAAAATAACGTATAAGAACATAATTATATTAAATATTATCGACAAAGGTGAAGCAAATAAAAATCTTATGGTCTTTTTTATAACCACACTAAAAAAAAGTTTAAGAGTTAATATTCAAAGTTAAAATTTTTGGAATTAAAGGGTAAAATGTATTTTTATGGTTTAAAATTACGATTAGAAAAAATATTTATTCGAGAGAAACTAATTAAAATCCAATCATCATTTTCTTTATTCTTGACTATGTGATCTACCCCCGTCATGAAGTTTCTTAAGAGAATTAGAACGTTGATTATTTCAACGTTCAAGAGTTACTTTCCATGCATTGACGGTCAAACCTTTTAATTAAGTCCTTAATGACTGATTAAGATATGGAAAACTTCACATCGACGCGTAAGACCCTGGGGGAATTAATGAGAATTTTAAGACCAACTTAATGAGAGAAAATAATTTTTTAATTTATATATAAAATTTAAAATTTTAAAGTACATGGTCGTCTCTTTCAATCAGTCCATTCCTAATTTAATAAAGAGAAATTAATTATTTTTATTATATTTTCAAGGAGTTGATCCAGTCAATTTCCTTGAAACCAATCATAATAATCCCAGGAAATTGCTCTGTATGACTTGATTATTGATTCAGAAATTCGGAACTAAAAAGCTTCAGACATGGAGACATGGAGTTCCTATTGATGGGGAAATGTCCGTACAACTCGGACAACTTCTGTTTGGTGAGAAATAAAAATGTAAAGGAAAATAAGTAAAGAAAATGGATTATGGAAAATTTATTTTATCTAATCATCGTGATTATTTGTTGTATTTAAGATTAAAATTTAATGTTAACAGGATCGGTTCTGAATTAATATAATATGAGTGATCATACCGGTACTTAAAATGGATCCAAATAGGTTAAGTTAAATGTTTCAAAACATACTTGAAGAATAATATATACATATTTTTTTTATTGTTGTTCAAAATGGTAATTTAACAACAATTTTTATTATTAAATTTAAAATTCTCAAAAAAATTATAGATTTTGATTAGTTCTTAAATTAATTAATGATCATTTTATAATTGTATTGTAACTCGAAAGTTACTTCTCTATATTTAAAATACTAAATTTTAAATCTTAAACTATGCCGGAAAAAAATATGTGAACTAAAAAATGGAAGATTTTGAACAAGAAAAGTTATGGAAGTATACGAATCTATTAGTATTGAAGAAAAAATTATTGAATTTTTAATCTTTCATGAATTGCTAACATCGTCTTCTTCCATGATACTGTCCAATGAAGGTCTCCAAGAACACCCGGCTTTAACTGATCTCGCTTTCTCCATTTCCGCCAACAGGTCCTGCAGACGATACCCGCCGCCATTACTACCGTCGTTGTTGTTCAGCTTCAGTAAAAACAACTGTAGCTCCTCTTTTGTAAGAACTATCTTCACCTTTATGCTGTCTTTCTTCCCCTCGTTTTCCTTACCAGAAGCTTCACGAATCTCTTTTATTTCTTCTTCTTCTTCTTCTTCCACCTGCTGCCTTGATCTGACTGTCTTCTTCATACAATTTCCCATTTTTTTTCACAGAAACTGGAAAAATTCTGCAGAAACCACTCCTTTTCTGATCTGAAAAATTATTTGTGGTTGTTTGAGAGACTCCAGATGGGTGAGGAGCTATGAAATTGGTAGTGAAGGAGGGTATTTATAAACAAGATTATATAGACTCCCCTGTATACTCAAGACTTTGTTTTCTTCACGAGACTTGGTTTTTCCACGTACTAAGTGACAAGAGGAACACCCAACTTAATATAAAGGATTACAAAGAAAAATTATTTAATTAATTTATATGATTAGATATTTATAACTTGTAATATTAAATGAATTTAAAAAATTTATATTAAATTTTATATTGATCATATAAAATTTATATTAAATTATAATAAGATTTTAGAATATAAAGTATTAGAAAGAAAAATTATCTCTATTTTTAAAATCTTATTTTGATCGTATAAAATTTATATTAAATTATCATAAGATGTTAGAATGAATATAATAAACAAGATTTAATTTATCAATTAGATATAAGGTATTTATTTCAAATATTAAATATATATTCTATTTTTTTTAAAAAAATATTATTAATTTTGAATCCTGACTTTTAATTAATTAGTACTTTTATTTCTCAAAATTTTATTATTTAAATATCTTTGTATCCCCAGCATAAAGAATGGATTCAATCCTATGGTGATAAAATTCCAATCAACTTTCAGAGAAAATCCATTTGTTTCTCTTCTGTTTGCAAATTGCAATCCATTATTACATGGCAACTACCAGGAATAATTTCGTACTAACTTTTTATGAACGACAAGGCAATGGTTTGATTGAATATTTTTTTATCATTAACTCGATTTTTAGAATTTTATCTTGATTTGTATCGTATATTTGATTTTGGTGGGTAAGTTTTTAAGTATTTTTTTTGTATACATAAAATCTTAAATATAAAATTTATTTAAGCGATATCAAATTGTTTACTACTTGGACCAATCTCGTCAATAATGAATCGGTTGAATTTAATAATAAAATAATACTCTTGAAATATTTGTTGACAAATTAATCCTATATATTAAGACTAGTGACAAATTAATCCTATAGTGGTTGTGACTTGCAAAAACACTTGGCCTTCCATGATCCACCAGATATAAAATTATATTACAAAATTTGTGCAGTGCATGAAGATTACGTGGACAATATTTCACGAGATTAATTTTCAACCACTTCTGTTCTGTTTCTGGTCTTAATGCAAGGATTGTCTTATACGACAATGACAATTAACAATATTATTACTCGTTAAACCAAATACTAATACTGTTGATTTGAAAACACCAGATTATGTCTACCCCTCGTTAAGCATCTTCTTCATCCACTGGGTGACAGGGTAGAAATTCAAAAGTTGATAAAAGCATGCACTGAATTTATATATAAAGAAAATAAAAAGAATCATGTTAAAACTAATTAATGGGCATATATAATTTATAATCAATCAAATTTAGATTCCCAGAATTATAATAATTCGTTTACTTAAAAAAAAAGTGTTCCTGAAAAACCCTAATTTTAGATTTTTTTTCTATAGTTTTTTTTTCTTTTTCTTTTTTGTCTTAAATAACAATCTTTTCTGTTTATTTCTTAACCAAATTTACTACGACTAACTCATGTTTGCATGGAACATCCTCTGCTGTGTTTCTAGATTTTTGTTGACAAGACATGAAAAGGGTACACAAATTGAGTTACATTAAAAACATTGATCTTAATGAGGTTGGGCGCATGCATGTAGGTGTCGGTCTAACCCTACCGTTTTGCTGCAACTTAATTAAAAGTTTAGCGTTAATGGTATTCAACAATATTGATGCTTGTTATAGAATTTTTTTATTATACCGATGAGAAATTAAAAGTTTTTATAAGTATTTTAAGGGCGTAGTTTAAGAATTTTTATAAGTATCTTAATTTTAAGATCTTGTCCCATAAATTTTAAATATAAACCCTTATATTTTTTAAGTTGGATATAATTTCCCTGCATACAGACTACTCACATGCATCTTGAATACAAAAATGATATAATCTCATGGGAACATAGGGCTACCTACCACCTAAATGCCCCTTGTATTTTTCCTGTTGATAACAAAATCCACTGGATACATGAGAAAATCTTATGGAAAATAAAATGGAGATCATGATTTCGCAATCAAGACGATCGTCAAAGCAGTGAAGATTATTAGTCCAGAATCTCCAAAGATTAGGTAGTGGGAAGTGACTGATTTCAAATGATTTAAACTTTTAGTGTGGAAAACATGAACCTTTTTCATTTCCTACAGGACATAAATCTAACCTAACGATTTGTCGACACTTGTTTATTTGTTCATCCTCATCCGTCTGTTAGGCACAATCATGGTTTATGTTTCTTTTTCTTCTTCTTTTTTCCTGTTTGTCTCGTGATTATCAGAATGTGGGACCGAAATCTTAACTGAAAAACAAAAAAGACTGACCACCTTGATTTGGTTAGGGACACAGGCGGCTAAAGAGCTGCACCAGGTTCTAACTTGGATAAAACCTACTAACAGGTACATAGCAGAACTTAAAAAGGGTCTACTTTCTGAACCAGGTGATCCAGCCATCCCAGTTTACTGCAAGAACACAAGCAGCTAGCATGTGAACTGGCAATCCTTCCAGAGAGACTTGAGCTAGGTTTTCCAATAATTCTAACACTGAAATCCAAATATTCTGCAATTACAGGATATCTAGGAAAAAACTTGTGAAGAAAATAGATACCAAAATAATTTCTTCATGGAACCAGTCCTTGCACAGACACCACTGTATCATTTCTTCTATTACAGTACGAAGACATACTAATATTGAATATCGTAATTTTGAATAGTATCAAAATTGTTACATAACAATCGTTATTACGGTTATAAACAGTTATTTAAATGTATGTATATAATTCATCGAAAATAATTCTATATATAAATTCATTAAAAAAAAAATCGATAGTCCAAATGTTAGAGAAAATAGATACCAGAATAAATCCTAAACTCTTTTAGTTATCATCATCGCTCTATCGTTATTTTGTTTTTATTCATGATAAAATAGATACCAAAATCTTCGTATTTCTCTTCTTTCACGACATATACTCAATTGACGAAAATCTAACCAAAACTTTGATCTTTTAATTCTTTGATTTTTGTTGACAATCGTACGATATTATCAATATCAAGTTATATTGTTCATGATAATCGTAAGACATTTAAATTTTCAAACTTTAAAAAATATGACAAAAATTCTACACTAAAACAATATCTTTAACAGTATAGTTTACCTATATGCCAATCACCATCAAAATTACACAATCTGTGAAAAATAAGTTAATAAAAATATTTTTAATAATAAAACAATTAGAGTTGTTAGAAGAAAAAAAACTGACACCTCATCCCAATGTGTTATCAGCGATATAATTACATCGAATCAGAACTGTTAGCAAAAATTCTATATTACTAAAAACAACAAGTTCGAAAAATTCAGTGATTATTACATTTTAGTGACCGAAATGAATATACAATTAAGTTTTAGTGAGTAAACTTATAGTTTACCCAATATTTCTCTTTACCGGTAATACATTGTATTTGAATCAAAATCCTGATAAAGTCTCTGTCTGAAGCCCTACAATCATAAAGGGTCTCAACAAACGAATACAACGTTGATGAACAAAGTCGGCAAAGTACAGAACCCTGACGAAACTGTTGGTTAGATCTAACGGTTACGATATCAGAGATAAAGTTAGACTCGAGTATTTAAATTTTTAAAAATAAAAAATATTAATAAATAAAAAAAGTTTTTTTTTATTATTTTAGTTTTTATGATTTCGTCATGATTAATCTGGATCAATTCGTGCCGCAAACCTAACATTAATGGATGTCTTCTAACAAAGATTTACTACATACACGATGTCTCGAACACGAAACCTATTTAAACAGAAACTATTAATTATTTAGACTAATCTCTGATAAATTTTTTATTTTTTTAATTTCGTCCCTACTTGATACAACTTTAATGATGATACCCATGCCCAATGCATGCATTATTTTCATGTTACTTGTAATACACATGAAGTGGCTTAAAATGAATGCAACTTTGTCCATGACTCATATGTATTAATTATCAGTATGGTCCTCACTAATGGCAATTTTGAACTGCCAACCGGCGTCCACTTAATTTATAAATTTATTAATTTTAAAAATACATCAAAATTTAAAATTAAATGAAAAATATATACTATTAAATTATGTTTTAATAGGTTAATTTAGGATTTAGAGTTTAAATATTTATGTTTTAAGAGCTATAATTTAAATTTTAAAGTAAATTCAAAACATGATCATTTTAGTAGTTTTCTCCACACGTGTTGCACGTGTACAAACACATTTAATATTTTATTATTTAATAGAATATTTTTAGTTCATACTTCATATATATAAATAAAATATATTGTAATAATTAAATAATTCAAAATCATATTGTTTTGGAGTACTTGTACAATATTAAAAACGTTTTAAAAAGACTCTCTTCTTCATTATATGTTGGAAATTATGGAAGTGTAGGTATAGCGTAGTGTTTGATGCTATCTTCTTTGAAAGGGAAGATTTGTTCAGCCAATGTATTAATTTGTCGAGAGAAGTTGATGCGAAGAAGACTCGTTTGTCGTTGGCAACTTCTTCGACATCGGATGTTGGTCGGCGACGGATATCGAATTGGATCGATAGATTCAATAAAAGTTTTAGATACTGAAAAAGAATCGATTTATGAGAGTCAGATGAGTTATTGAATATACTGATAGTTGAATGACGAGTTAACGTGATAATTAATTATCATTCGATATTCGATAAATTATTTTTTTAATTTAATCTTACTTATGTATCAACCACCCTCCCTCTCTTCGTTATTGATGTTAAAGATATGATATATTTATATAAAAGTAGATATCTTTATTTAAAATTTAAAATAAAAGGGATAATAATTTATTTATCTTTATTTCGAACGGCTTTTAATTTAAATTTTATCTTGTACAATAAAAATAAGGATAATGGATAATTCTTGAAAATTGTACATTTATTCTCAACTTGTTCTAGAGTATACTCTCAATTATTGGACATTGAGCGTTTAATCATTATGTTGGTATTATTAGTG
Source organism: Abelmoschus esculentus (assembly GCA_035048815.1). NCBI lineage: Eukaryota > Viridiplantae > Streptophyta > Magnoliopsida > Malvales > Malvaceae > Abelmoschus > Abelmoschus esculentus. Next base: position 12,985,085 of record JAUCBN010000049.1, read on the forward strand.
TTCGAACTCGTAACCTTTAAAAACAATAATTATTTCCTTAACCATTAAAATCAGATGTACATAAAATATAGTGTTTTTTCACCTTTAACGGTGAGCGGTCATACAGGACCTTGAAGAAAAGAGAAACCTCAAATAAGTTAAATTAAATGTCTATAAAAAATAAGTTATAATAAAAAAATTAAAAATAATTTAAAAATGCTACACAATATAATATTTAATAAAATATATATTTTTTTAAATTATAAATCTCTAGAATTATAAATTAAAGGAGTAGTTTCGTACTATACATATACCCCTCTTATAGTTGAAGTTTCTAAATTTAAAATTATAAATTACAAGTCCTCATTTTAATAAACCTTCCGTAACCGTCCCTATGAGAAGTAGGTTACATTACGCCACCCCATAAATGTAGCAGTTTTAATAGCTAGCGAGGAATGAAGATAACGTGATCAACTTGACAGGCCAGTATTTATTTATTAACGAAAAAAAATATTCAAACAAAATGTATTAACGAAAAAAACGTTTAAAGACAAATATATAATATTAAAAAATAACAAATATAATTATAACAGGTTCGAGATATTATGTATATAATTTTTTTTATTAAGATATTTATTTATCAAAATTAAATGTGTGATATAGATCGATCTGAATTAATCAGAATGTACTCTTAAAAATCGAAAAAACAATAATGAAACAATTATATTAACATTACATCTCATGTAACCAGTTTTAATAACAAATAATAAGATTTTATCATCATAAAGTAATGTATTTATAAAATTATAGTTGTAATAATAAATCAAAGCAACGCAAAGCAAAACTAAAATAAATAAAAGCATATAATTGTAACCAGGGACGAATTATTAAGGGGTGGAGAGGGGCAATCGTTTTTCACCTCTGAAGATTTTTTTTTATTTTTGTCCCTTTATTTAAATTTTTTTAAAAATTATTTTTTATGAATTTGCCCCCTACTTCTAAACATTTATGTTTTGCCCCCTCAATTCTAAATCCTAACTTCGTCCCTGATTGTAACATGAAAATAACGTCTATATTATAATTAAACTTGAATACATAAAGTTTAGGGGTCAATTTATTACGGTTAACCTTACTTTTCTGTAAATATCGGACAAAAGTCTATTAAACTGTAATTATATTAAAAATTTAGGCGGAATAAAAATTCCTCCCATACCGAACATAGTTTCGTCCTTAATCACGAGGTCGTATGTGTATATATATATATTTACATTCCTTTCTTGTTTTCTTTTGATATTCTGAGTAACTATAAAATCCCTCATCGTTTGTTTTTGTTACATTCTACTCAGCATCAGCAATGTCTCTCATTGAAATTGTCTTCTTCTCCATCTTCTTTCTACTCAATCTTCAAACATCGACAAGTATCGAACTTTGTCGTGTTTTATGTGGGATTCAACCGATTCACTTCCCTTTCCGTCTCAAAAGCCAACCTGATCGATGCGGGTATGCCCGCTTCGATCTCTTATGTAAAAACGAAACACAAGCTACCCTTACGTTACCGTTTTCCGGTGACTTCGATGTCCTAAGCATCGACTACATCTTCCAAAACATATGGATCAACGACCCGGATCATTGCACGCCAAGACGTCTTCTTCAAGGACTTAATCTATCAGGCACTCCTTTTGAATTGCTACATCCTCGAAGCTATACGGTTTTCAATTGCTCCTCCTCTGCTTCATCTACAGCACTAATACCGCATGAAGGGAGGTTCATTTCTTGTCTCAGCGGCACCGATTTTTCGATCGTGGCTATGCCGACGGAACGGCTTGATTCGTCTACGTCATTGACCGCGTCCTGTTCGGAGATGGCAAAGATTTTGGCTCCACTTTTATGGACGGGTAGGTCGGATCCCAGTGATGGTATCATGTTGACATGGAAAGAACCTGATTGCACGTTGTGCGAAAGCAAGGCCGGGACTTGCATGTTGTTCAAGAGTGATACGGGCATGGATGTCGGTTGCTCCGGTGGTTTTAGCAATGGTATGTTCTGTTTTTGCAGTGAAACAAGTTGGTTAATTTGATTTGGAACCTGAAAATTGCTATATTAGGTGTAAGATTATTTATTTATTTATTTTGAGTTTTTTGGGTTAAATTTAATATTTTTCTTGCTTGATACAACTTTTAATCTTTAGCTGCTAAATTGTGCACTCTAATGATTTTGGAGAAAATATCAGTTAATACAGTTAATCTATTATAGTTTTACTCGATTCTTCGTTCTACTGTATTTCGAGTAAAAATCATTTACCCCTAATCAGATTCTAAACTCTAACATTAATTTTCATATCTTAAACCCTAATACCCTAAAAATACATCATAACCCCTAATTCTCTAAATTTTAACCATAACCCTTAACTTTAAACCATAAACCATAAATCCTAAACTCATTATTTTAAAGTGACGCACAAAAAAAACACAATAAAAAGACATACGATTTACACCTTTGAATTTAAGCTTATTCAATAAAATCAACTAATATTATTAGTTAAAAACATAGATATAATAAGAGAATAATAAATATTTGATTCACGTAATTTTTTATAATTATGTCTAACTTAGCCTTAAAATTTTAAATCTAAATTCATAATCTTAAAATTTTATAACATAATTTATAATCCTTAAATTTTAAACTTTAATTATAAATTAGATTAATTTGTAAAAAAAACACTATTTCATAAAATATTTTCCATACAAGTATTACAAGAAAATAATTCCTATTTTTAAAAACAACTAATGGATGAGAATAGTAGACAAGTCAAAGAAAATTGTCAAATTGATTGCACACTAGGGTCTATTGATGGCATTAATTCCATGCATGGAGTAACATCAGTTGCACGAATAACATGTTTTTCTTGCCGCTCTGATAGAGCAACGAAATTGAAAAAACCGAAAAAAATAAGAATTTAACATTAATAAATAATACGTGGCTATTAACAGACTTTACGAGATAAGATACTAATTTTTTAAGTAAAATAAAATTTTGAATTTTTGTGTTACAGATAAAAAAATTTAATTAAAAAAATTATTCTTACAATAGTTCTTTATAAAATTCGATTTGAATCTGTGTATTTTTATTGAATAATTATCTTCCTTTTTATTACAGGCCTTAGCATAGATGCTAAATTCGGCATAATGTTCGGCGTGGGAATACCCGTTTCGCTTATACTTGGCCTGTTATTTTACGTCAAGGTGAACGATTGCCGGCGCAACGATCAAAATCCCAGCTCCGACGCATCTTCAGATGTTAAAGGTCTTGATGGACAAACCATCGAGTCATATCCGATGACGTTGCTCGGCGAAAGCCGGCGGTTAGCGAGGCCGAGCGATAACACTTGTTCTATTTGTCTTTGTGAGTACCGAGCTAAAGAGACGTTGAGGACTATTCCGGTCTGCAACCATTATTTTCATGCCGTTTGTATCGACGAGTGGTTGACGTTGAACGTTGCATGCCCGTTGTGTCGTAGTTCCCCGGAGAAGCATGCTTCAGGTGTTGCATCATCTTCTTCATTATCGTCGTTAATCGATGTGATTTAGAAACAAGCATATGTACCCACTAGTGGAACTCATGTTATTTAGAAACAAGCATATATACCCCATTTTTTATATATATTTTAAACTGCTCTAAACCCAACTTTAAATAGGGATGAATATTTTATCAACTCGGTCCGATCAAATCGGATTTTTAATAAAAAAAAAATTAAGTTCGGGTCAAGTCATATTCGAGTTTTGGTGTAAAATGATCGACTCAATTTTGGATTAATTATGTAATTTTTCCTTAAATTTTTTAGGAATATTTATAATAACGCAAATCTCTTTATATTTTATGATTGGGTTATTAAAATTATTATTATTTATTTATAATTTAATCCTTAAAATTATATATTTTTTATAATTAAGTATCATAAAATTACTTTTTATAATTAAATCCTTAAAATTATTTTTGTACAGGTCTAAGTAGAGGATTTAGAGTATCTATTTCTTGATCGGGTCGAATCAAAATTTTATAAAAAATGATTAAATCAAATCATAGAGATTTTAAATATTTATTTTTAGATCAGATTCGAGTAGACCAAAAACCCAAACCGACCCATACTCTAACCTCAACAACAAATATGAATCCCATAAAAATTAACAAAAAGAACCCTAAAATACATTATATAAAAATAATATTTTATTAAATCTATCAAAGCGAAGAGGAATGAATTTCATATAAAAACAAACTAAAAAAATGGTTGGGCCCAAATTTGTCGAAGGCGGCCCATTCCATGTACCGTGACATGACGGTATTACCCCCAGGGAGCTAAAACCCTGCTCTGTTCGAAGCGCAACTGAATCAAATCTCCCCTGTTTCGAGCAAAGGAGACTGGAACAGTGAGTTCTCGCTTCTTCTTTCCAGTATTGTTTAATTTCTATTTTAATCTCAAAACTCCTAGATTTTGGCATCAGTTAGTGGTTTTGTTTGATTAGAGAATAATAAGAGGTGAATAATTTGTATTTTTTTAATGTATTTATCTTGATATGATATATTGCTTTTGAACTTTTACTTTGATTTTCTTTTCTTTTTGTCATTTGATTAGAGAAATTTTTATTCAGCGTATCAATGGCGTTTCGCCGTAGAGTTTCCAGTAGAGCAATCCTAATAGCTAGACGATATCAACCATCGTTTGCCTACAGTTTACACGATGATGACCGTAAGACTCGTCCTTTAAACGAGTCCCGATCCCAGCCAAAATCTGGTATTTTGGGTCAGCAAAGATCGTTTGGAATTGGGTTTAGTAATCCATCCTCGGGGATTGGTGTGTTGTTCCAAGATAGAAGATGTTCCCATCTAGCCTTTCTTCCTAGCACTGGTATCTCTTTTGGCCGGTACATGTCGACTATTGCTAGCGATGGAGCGAAAGAGGTTGAGCTTATGACTGATGTTGCTGAAGCTTTTAAGGATACTGCCATTGAAGCTGTGACTCAGGTTCCTGCTGTGAATGAGGTTGCCATTGCTGCTGCTGATTGTTGGTTACCCGTTGCTACGTTGCAGTATGTTATTGATGCTGTTCATTCTTTTACAGGCTTAAACTGGTAAGTTGTTACATTTACTTGAACGGTGTGCGCAATTACTAATGATTTCATTCATTTTGTTGAACTTCTGAATCACTAATGTAATGATTCATTAGACTATATACCAATCCAACTTTCAGATGAAAAAAAAAGTGATGACATAAACTACCAGGAGTATAAATATAAGGATTTCTGTCTGTGGAACACTGGTTAAACTTGCAGGTTTTATCTTTCCATTATACGAACTCTTTTAAGTTTCTATTCAAATCAATTAACTATTTACTGATTTATTGGTTTATGCTAATCTCGATGTTTTGATTAATTGCAATTGAGATTAACCTGTTAGTTTTTTTAATAATATTAGTTTATTATTGATTTCAGGTGGGCTTCCATAGCAGTGACAACGATTTTGATTCGTGGTTCAACTCTTCCACTTTTGATAAATCAACTTAAAGCTACCACAAAAATGACGGTGTGCATTTTTTTGCATCATTGTGTTCATTTTACTTGTGTGTGCATTGTATACACTTGCATTATTTTTCATTTGACCAAATTTTATACACAAGGTCATAGTTTTATGATTAGTATGCAATTTTTAGGAAGTAAAGCTTATAATATGACGTATGAACACACTGGATAATTTGATGATGTGATTCATGTTCTAGTCTATTAAGTATTAATAATAATACTGACAATTTTAATGTCATAACAAAACGAAAGAATTGAGAGACATCACCATAGTGTTCTACTTCTAGAAAATTTAGTCTTCCTCTGCTTGACTTTTACATTTTAGTACCTAAAAAAGAATATTCAAGTTTGTGGCTCGAATGCCAAAAAAAAACTATTACATTGGCATGGACAAAAGGAAGCATGATTGTCTCTTCCTCTAGATATTCTTTCTTCTTGTGAATGACTTCAATTTTGTTACTCAGAGACTGCTAATTGTTTGATTAACTAAAGTGATCTTTCTATTTCATTTAAGTTTGTGTTATCTTGCAGCTAATGCGGCCACGCTTGGAGGAAATCAAGGAGAGGATGGCAAGCCAGGTCTGGTGCCACTGCCAGCTTCAACTATAGTTGTGTTATTATTTTGAACCATCTATACGCTATGAATAGCATGCTTTTTTTTTTTTTTTTTTTTTTTTTTTTCTGTTTGCATGATTGTGGAGCATGTTCAGATTCCATGGACAACTTTTATTTTATGATAGCATGAAATTTGCAATAAATTTCTTCTTATTTTTCTGCAGGGTAGTGATTCCCTTTCCATGACCGATGGTCAAAATGAAATGAAAAAGCTTTTCAAGGAGTAAGCCACTTTTCTATTAGGACAAGGACATATGCCTGTTGACTGTTGAGAGTACTTATCGTAATAGATTGAATACCCTTTGGTTCCATGATTGAATCTGTTAATTGGCTTTTCATGTTATCATCTCTAACTTTCTGAAGGGACCTGGTCTGTCATTCCACTTCAATATTTTATTGAAGGAAAATATGCTGGTACCTTCACATTGATTGAAATATGCTTTTAATTTATCTATAATGCTCTTATCCTTCTCCATAACAAACAACTTCAGGTCCCCGTCTTAGTCTGAAGTCATGATAGGTTCTTAATGTTTAGCATTTACCATGAAATCTGTCTCGGAGGATACTAAATGGATTTATTCTGTAATATGAAGTTAGAAGCTCACGTATATTAGAATGAGTTGTTTTTAGATGATGAGAGTTAATTCAGTGGCATTCCTTAGTTTTTGTCTGATCAGAAATGTATTTGATATTCATCCACTTAAACGATTTTTAACTCGTTTTACCTAACAATTTCATTGTTTCTGTTAATTAATTGCAGATATGGTGTAACTCCGTTTACACCACTGAAAGGGCTTTTTATTCAGGGCCCCATCTTTGTCAGCTTTTTCTTGGCCGTAAGAAAAATGTTTTTGTAGTAACTCACTCTGGCTTGGTTTTAGATTGAATGTGGTACATTTAGAAATATATGTGATGACCTGTATTTTACTTCAGATTACAACGATGGCTGAGAAAATGCCATCATTTAAATACGGTGGGGCATATTGGTTTACAGATCTCAGCACTCCAGATAGTTTATACATCTTTCCGGCTTTGACAGCGCTGACTTTTTTGGTAACAGTGGAGGTAAGCTTCATATTTTGTCGATGACATAAAGCATTGAGTAACATTTTGCATTCCTTTCTATTGTTGGATCAGTTTTAATCAACTGCTCTATGTCCTCAGTGCAACATGCAAGAAGGCATGGAAGGGAATCCTGCTGCTAAAACTATGAAAAATGTTTCTAGGGTCCTTGCTGCTCTTACAGTTCCGTTTACCATGAGTTTCCCAAAGGTATCACCACTTCCTTGTCGGCTTCCGCATATTCTCATATATGTAACATTAAGATTTTTCCTACTCGGATGGGTCATTGTGCCTTTATCTAACGGTTCACGCTAAGAAGCTTTATGTAGTACATTTTCTTTGCCTACTCTAACAAGGTGGCTTTGGAAAATAATGCCAAATATTTTACCTACTGATTGTAACTTTATTCTCATTTATTTGACAGGCCATATTTTGTTATTGGATCACATCAAATTTGTTTTCCCTTGCATATGGTGTAGGTGAGTCCGAAAATTTCATGCTATCAATCAATTAAATATTTCTGAGTTGGTCTGTGTCATTTCCCTTGAAAATTTTATTTTTGCAGTGCTCAAGGCCCCTGGAGTGAAGAAGGCTTTAGGTGTTCCTGAAATACCGAAGGAAGCAGCAGTTACTTCATCGCGGCCTTCTATGGATCTGTATACAGCTCTGAAACAAACTCTCAAACAAGCCAAAACAGCTTCACAACAGTCTACCGCATTGCCCGTTGAACCAACAAAAGTATCAAACCAACGAACGTCTACTTCTTCGTCCTCTTCAACCATCAATCAGAGGCTTAAGAATTTAGAGAAACAAGTCAAAGGAAGGAAGAAAAACAAGAAGAGGTAAGAAAAGCTTTCCTTCCAGAACTTGTCCCGCCATAATTTCCACAAATAAAATGGGGCTTATTGGTGTTATAGTTAAGGACCAAGAATGACAATTATTTCATACAATTTAGGAGTTCGAGAATGAATTTTGTCTGCAGGGGATAACAGATGGATTCGTTTCGTTTTTGCTTTACGTAGTTGGTTATATTCAGGTTTTCTATAGGTAATTCAAAGTGAATATAGATATAACCTGGATATTTATTATTCTAATTGTATTTATTACAGATTCGAATATATGAATTCGTTTTACTATTACGAATACTGAATTTGGCTTTTTGAATTAGAATCTATTATGGAAAATATATAAATGCTGCAAACTTTGCAGTATTACAACACCAAAATAAGAAAAATGACATAAGCTATTGCTCTTTAAGTAGAAATAAAAACAGATTCCTTGTAATCTAGATGCACAATTCTAACACCACAGCCCCAGAAACCATGTGGAACTCAACTCTTATGTTCTTGCACTCTTGACAGGTAATAAAACTCTTTCATAAAGTTTTTTTTCTTTGAAAAAAGTAGTAATCTTCCTAAAAAAATTATGTTCGAACGATATGTTTATATGATGTATATTTTCAAAAGACTAAAAATAAAAAACATATAGCATCATAATTGATTTGTGATTTCACCAAGAATCACGAGCTGGGGATTTTCTTTTTTATTCAAAGTTAGTCTAGAAACATAACTTTCAGGGTTAAAGGGTGATTGACCTATTGGGGGCTTCAAAGTCCTACCCTGAGTTCATATGTAGAACACTTTTCTTAGGTTGTTGCCCCAACAAAATAATACTCATTCGGTCACTTTGCTCCCGGCATTGATTAAATACATTATACATATCATGTTTCGAACATAAATTCATATAATTATACATCGAAATCAATACACGAACAGGTTCTTCGATGATACTGGTTTAGAAAAACATTACCAGTTCAGGGTATTCTTGGACTGCTGCAGCTTTGCAATGTAAGAACTTTCTATGTCCTTCTTGCATGATTTTAGCAGAGGCTGTAAAAATGTTGTTCTGAAAGACTTGATCGACTCTCCAAGTGAGGTTCTATCCCAGTCTGCCATCAAACAAAAAGACGGTAATGTCAGAAATACTGAAAATACCGATGGCGAGGGGAATTATTATTAGCTAAGTTCATGAGGTTCAAGGTACACAACATTACAGCACCACATACTAACACATAATTGATCAACCACATCCGTTTGTGACCCCTATTTAACTCTCAAATCTTCTGATGCCTGACAAAATCAACCCAGGTTTATGTCAAAGCGACCAGGGAACAAAAACAGAAAGCTATGACATGTTTAAATAAGTGGAAACTTCTTTTGTGTAACTTTTCCTGGTCTTCCATCTTCTACTACTTGCAGGCGACTAAATAAAAGCATAGGAATCTAACCATCATGAGAATAACACTGCAAGAACAAACATACCATTCTCTGCATCTTGTCTTAGCCCTTCCCTGTTCAGTTCTTCCACAAGCTGCCAGGTAAATAAATCACAAGAATTAATGGACAATATCTCTACAAAGGAGCAAGCACACATGAGGAAATGCAGTATAATTCTTTTCTCTTGGTTTAAGTTCTAACAGACTATTAAACTTGGATTCGGAAATCTTCAGCACAAAAAATCCCACAGGAATAAAAGAGTTGATAGCACAAATACCTGGGATAGGGTTGGCACTGTAGTTGGATCAAACTCATCACAATTGTTTGGGTCAATTGGAACACAAACACGACCTAGAGGGAAAGAATTAAAAAAAATGTTGAGAAATATTAGAGACTACCAAAATACTTGTTGGGGTATGCTAAAATGAAGTTTCTTCGTTCCTACGTATCCTGAGAAGAGGAACAGGAAGATATCCCCTATCATGTGGTATTGATATGTATGTACACATGCATGTAAAGTGAACCGACTAGCAAATTACAAAAAATCAATCCAATCACAGCACATATTAAGACGGCTAGCATAAATACAGCTACTGATAATATTTCTGGTTTTGAACGCTGTCAATTAAGTGCTTTAGCATTTAGGCTTAAATGTCCTGATTCTTAAAACAGAATTCCCATCACAGTTTTAGGTGTCCCAACTATGGTTTCTGGCTAATCTTCACATACATAACAACTGATTCAGAACAGATTTTTCAACACTAACCTGTTTTTGGATGTACACAAAATGGTGCCTTCAGTAAATGGTTCATGTGCTTCGAAACCTGACATACAAACAAGCCGTTGTCTATGACAGGTATTGCATATATATATATATATATATATATATATATATATATATATATACTGGTTTATAAAATGGAGGTGTATGTACTTCTAAGATTTATACCAATATTTGTTGAAAGAGAATGAACTCAGAAAACGAGTAAATAAATAAATAAACAAAACCAAAGGTGTAATAATTTTGCAGACCTCCATATCGAGCCTAGGGTACGTAAATGAAAATACGATCTCTTCAACACATCTCCTTATTCCTTGTGTCTGGAAAAAGTGAATCATGCAAATTAATTCAAAATATTAAAATAAAGTAATTCCACTTCTGAAGTAAAACATATGGCATCCAGGTGAAAAACATATTTGAGATAATGTGTTTCTAGTGAGTTAGAACTTGTCAGGAAAACAAGCAAATCGTAATTGATTTTGAGATCAAGGACTTATTACTTGATCCAACTCATTTGTTGCTGATATCCTCAGAAGTGACTTTGATTGTAGATGATAAAATGAAAATCTCATGTATCATTTTGCTGTAGAATCTTGTTTCTAACATCCAGTGGACTTAAATGCTTTAACATGTCATGGACCCCCTTTGGGATCCATGAAGAATCATTACGGATCTTGAGTCTCAAAATCCTGTTATCTGTTTGATGGTCATAATCCCATAATCAATTTACGATGGCAGTTAAATCCTTTTAAAAAAACTAATCCAAACTCGGAATATTTTAGCATCTTAGAGAAGTTAATTTAAAAACATATTGAAATAATACAATTGACAAAAGTGCGTAAGTGTACAATTCACCCATTCAAACAGTGTGGCTTAACACTGATTTTGAGCATACAATTCATACCTTTTGTTTACCCGATTGCAGGACAGATTTTAGTTGATCCCATCTAACAAGATTAATGTCATCTTTGGACATGGAAGCTCGCTTATTCTCTTGCCACCTCCCCCTAAGCTCAGAAGCAACAGCTGCAAAGATAGAATGTACATACATGAGCAAGTGCTAAGGTAAAGGCCAAAGCTAGCCATCAAAGAGACTATAAATTTTACATGCGTCGGGAATCATTTCTAGTATCTTCTCATATCTCTCGTCAGAGGAAAGTAAACTTTGATTTGGAAGCAGTTTGGCCTCAAAAAAACCCTTCAGAACTTAAGTATAGGATCTCCTGCAAAGTCAGAATAATCCTTAGTGAAGGAGACTGGAATCAAGAATAAGGAACTTAAAAACAAAATAAAATTTCACTTACGCCAAGAAAGGATGAAGAACGGGGCCTGGTAAAGATATCTTTTTGTGACTATTTTCATTGCCCTGAAAAGGTACAAAGTTAATGGTTTCTTGGTATTAAAGGGGGGGGGGGGGGGGAGAAAGCCAAATCCAGTTGTATTTCACAGCACTTGTTGACACCTTGTACACACGGAAGTAATCAGCTATAGCTGCCCTCTGTTCATTAGTCAGCCTGTAGAAGTTATTACAGGAAAATTCATCTTTATGTAATAATACAGGCAAAGGTATAACAGAAATAATGTGAAGAATTCAACTATTTACTGCATTACCTTCTGGCTTTTCCATCGCAAACCCAGCAGTGCACACCACGCCGACCACTATATACCCAGAGAATGTGATTAAAGCCAAAGTCATCTACATTATTAGAACTTCAAAGTTAATTGATGATGTAAGAAAAAGACATGCACACATCATGTGCACTCAAGAAACCAAATGTGCCTATGTAATTATGCATAATTTATGTAGGACATCTTAAGAACTCAAAGTTCAAATCAGAATACTTGGATCACAAAGTTCATTACTTTTTTTAACAACACAAAGTGCATTATTACATAGGCACATCTGGTTTCAAAGTGCATTTAGAAAACCAATGAAACCAGCTTTTACCTCTGAGAGCAGTATCAATCACTTTAATAGCAATTGTCATTAGAGGCCAACACTCCAAGCAAACATCCGCTCCCGTGCAGCAATATCTAACATCATCGTAATCTGTTATATCCTGAGAAAAGAATAAAACATAACAAGTCAAATAACATGGCCGTTCCATGTACCAAGCTTGAAAAGTAGGCTAAGATGCTACGTTTTCAAGAAGTCCGATAGCTTACAATATCAAAAACCAATTCTCTCTCAACCGGAGTGAAAACATTGTCACCACTTTGAGCATAAGCATGCCTCTTAGCAGGCTGCATTACAGACAATAGATCATTAATTTATAAAAACAAAACCGGCAGCTTTAACTCAGATGACCGAGAGAGTATTCAAAAATTGCATAAAGTTGAAGGGAATCTTACATCAACGCTATATACAGGTCCAATATCTATCTTGAATGGACATTTCTCTTTGATGGAATTTTCCAGTTCAGTAACACTGTTGAAAGACTGGAATCGGATATAAATATCATTTTCTAGCGTGAAAGAAAACTCCCTTCTTCCAAAGTAGGACTTGTCACAAGCAGTATGCTTGCCATCTGCAGATACCGCAATCGCGATATCAATCAATACATGGAAAAGAAAAATCCAAAGCACAACTTCTAGAACAGAAAAAAAGAAGAGGCTCGGAACTCGGATTACCATTTCCGTAAGACATCCACTTAAACATATCGGCATGAGGAAATAACTTTCCTGCAATAAAATCCGTTAGAGATTTCAACCAAAAGTGCTATAATAAAAGAAAAACTCCATTATTCAAGCAATAAGATGGAAATCTATAAGAGAAAAACGAGAATTCTGACCGTAATAGATTCTGAGATAGTTAGCGTTGAATCCATCAGGGACGGCATTTTCTTGCTCAGCTCCATCAATCATCATGTCATCTATTCCGTTTTCAGCTTCTTTCGTCATCTTTGCTTCAAAAAGAGCCCTAATTTTTCGTTGAAAGGAAGAATTTGGAAGCAGAGAGTTCACAGGATGGCGGGAAAGAAAAATGTGGACTAGGGTATATATATATATACTTTGGCGGGAAACTTTGGGCCTGATGATTAGGCCCAAAACAGTACGAAATTCACCACCTCGGTCTAAAAATCCTTGGACTTAATTATAATTCTATCAATCGAAAATTTTAGAATTTTAATCATTAATCGAATTAAATTATTTATAATCTAATTAATTTAATTAAAATTATTTTAGTTAATTTTGTTGATTTTTGAATTAATTGAAATTTATTATAAAATTTTAAGTAAACTATATAATAAATCACTAAATTATGCTAAAATGATATTTTTAGTCATTAAATTTTTATTTTATACTAATTTGATAAAAATTATAAAAGTTTAATGACTATATTATAATATATTAAAACATTTAATGATCGTTTTATAATTTTTAAAAATTTAAAAATAAGAAATTAATATATAATATTATATATATTTGATTAATTAATAATTTTTTAGTTAAATTAAATAATAATTAAATTTTAAAAAATTAATATTTATCAAATTTATTTAAAATTAATCAATCAAATTAATAAAAAAATATTTTAATTGATTAATTTAATTAAAATCTAATAATACAGCTATGAAAACAGCCTGGGCAAAATCAAAAACTCCTGCTAGTCACTAATCAGTATCTAATCGCCATGGAAAGTACGAATAAACAATAATAATTAGCCGAAAATTTATTAAAAAAAGGGGAAAACACGGTGTATCATTTTCCACCAATTTTTTCTTTTAATTAATTAATTATCCCAGGCGATGAGATGAGAAAGAAGCAATTTGGACCTGGCGATGGCGTTTCATTTCGGACCTTTCTAGGACTCCCCGGTAACCTTACCCGAACCCGCTAACTCCCACCGTCAGCTTCTGAACCGGTTTTTCCTCTTCTCTCCCTCGGGCTACGGTTACCTCGATGGTGACCAATAATTACATCACCACCATGAACGGGAACGGGTTTAGTAAGATTGAAGAAGAGTTCATCAAGCGGCACCACAAATTCGAGGTTAAAGAAAATCAGTGCAGCTCTTCGCTCGTCAAGCACATCAAGGCTCCTGTTCATCTCGTATGATTTTCTATTTCTTCTTTTTTTCCTTTTTGTTAAAGAAAATCAGGCTAATAGAACCGATTGGGTTTGTACTGAGTGCTAGATCCGTACATAGATCTGGAAATGTTTTTGGCTGAATTCAGTAAATTTTGGTTCTTGATGTCTATTTTAAATAGCTTAGCTTAATTTTCAGGCGACGTGCTATGGTTGGTATTTTTCCCTTTAAACTTGTTTTTCTTTCATTGCATGTGGATTCAACATGTGAGGAGTTAGGTTTTAAGTGGGGATTTATTAGAATTCCGAATTTTTCACTGAAAATTTAAGCTAGATTAATGGTTCGTTGAATTCTGAAGCGAATGACTTCGGAAATAAACCTTGAGCTATATGGATCGTGTGTTATTTTTGAGTTGCGATGTAGAACATTGACGTTTTCCAATTAGAATGAGTTCAATTTGATATCCCATATTCCCATATCCAACCTAAATCTTGTGTAGTTTCAAATGAAATTACTTTCAGATTAAGTTTCAAGGTTTTTGCTCGCTTTCGGACTAATGAATGAGGATTTTTATCAATCAGGTTTGGTCATTAGTAAGGAGGTTTGATCAACCACAAAAGTACAAACCGTTTGTTAGTAGGTGTGTTGTGCAAGGGGACCTTCGAATTGGAAGCGTTAGAGAAGTCAATGTTCGGTCAGGTTTGCCGGCCACAACTAGCACTGAAAGGTTAGAGTATCTGGATGACGATGAGCATATTTTGAGTATGAAGATCGTTGGAGGAGATCATAGGTTGAAGGTACGAATTTTCTACTTGGTTGAATTAGTTTCGCACCTTGCACGTAATTGTAAATGCAGGTCCATTGAACTCCAATAAATTTTAAGTTTTTGAAACATATAATCTTGACTGAAATATAACTACTGATCTAAAAGTAACTCCACACACACATAAGCTGTGATAATTTTCTGGGATTATAGCTGCATAAATCACTTGCGAGGTGGAGCATTGTTTATGCTAACTTTTGTAACCAGTCAGCTGATAAAGACTGATTTCAGTATGAATTGTCAAATCATTGTTTAAATGGTCAAATTCATTGAGCGTTTTAGAAGAATTTTGTCATGTTTGATATGGAACATAGCCCTGCAAAACTGGAAATCAGATT
Organism: Abelmoschus esculentus; assembly: GCA_035048815.1. Lineage (NCBI taxonomy): Eukaryota > Viridiplantae > Streptophyta > Magnoliopsida > Malvales > Malvaceae > Abelmoschus > Abelmoschus esculentus. The sequence continues at coordinate 13,000,562 of JAUCBN010000049.1, forward strand.
TGTAAAATTAGGAGATATTTATATCCCTCAAATTGATTAGTAAAATGTATTTCTGCTGAATTTGACCAGTGGAATGAATGTGCTCTGTAGCTGCCCTCTGTCTAGGGCAATTTATATGCATGATGTTGCCGTTGCATCTATCCAAACTATTATGTTATCTTGTGCAACTAACACATTTGACCTGGACCACTTCTTTTTGCAGTTGCCCATAGTTTTTTCCTGGTTTCTTTACATAATTTTAGTTTATAGACATACACCGGCAAGCATGCTGTTTATCATGTCATTGAAGATGTGGGAGTTTTCAGTTCTGTGATATATTATTATCCCTCCTTTCATATTTGAATTTATGAGAATTATATTGTTCCACTTCTGCTTCACCCCCCCACCCCCCACCCCATTTTTCTTCATAATGCGATCCTGGACTTTGGCTATAGTCTAATTTGATTAAACTGCAAAATTTTCTGTATGCTATGCAAATTGGCAGAACTACTCATCCATTGTTACGGTCCATCCTGAGGTCATTGATGGCAGACCAGGAACTCTGGTAATTGAGTCTTTTGTGGTGGATGTACCGGATGGAAACACCAAGGATGAAACATGCTACTTTGTTGAGGCACTGATCAAGTGCAACCTCAAGTCATTGGCTGATGTTTCAGAGCGTTTGGCTCTTCAGGATCGGACTGAGCCAATTGAAAGAATGTGAATAATCAGGGCCCTGCCTCTTAGCAGCATCAAGGAGACGTACTCGTATTTTTAGAAGCTGAGGAGATAATTCGGGCTACCTTCTGTTTGATTCGACTTCCATTTCCTTATTCTTAATGCATCTTTTTACCAGAACATTATGTTTAGGTGTGCTGTGTTGATAATAGCAGACAATTAAGCTCTCCATCCTCGGCCTACAACAGATTTCCAAGATGTAGAAACAATTCAAAACTTTCTCTGTTTAATAATTCGGTGTTGTATTGGTGTCTGGATGTAAATATTTCTGTACGATAGGAATTTTATGCTCAAATTATTAGTTTTGCATGTATAAACCATTCTGTGTTTGGTGGATATAGGAAATGTTGGTTCTTGGCCAATTCTTTATAGTATATGTTGGTACTTTGCATGTATAAACCACCGGATGCCATGTTATTTACAACCGATAATCCACTAGTTTAACCACAGCCAGGCCAGAAAAAATAAGATTAGCTGCGTCGCTTTGATTTAATAACGTCCGTGATACCTTCAAAACTTCATCAAAAACTTGTGAAACCTCTTTGCCAACCCTCCCTCTTCTTCACTCTTTCATCCTCCCATCCTCGGCAATGATAGCGGTGGTTGTAGTAGTAACGGCGTTGGTGTTCGTCGTCATGCTCTTGTTCATGTTTGTGGTTATTGTGACTAGGCATCCTAAAGTAGTCTACATGCTCCTTCAACCCGCCGTTATCGGAGAACCTGGTCTGTCTCGACTTGGGACCAAGGCTATCTGACTGAAAGGAACTAATCCTGAATTTTAGAAGAGACAACCTATATATAAGGGTAAAAGCATCTGCATTCCAATAATTCCTTTAGTAGACACAACATTGAGTCATGGTATACATAAACAAATAAAAACATAGTGCCTATAAGCGATTTGGAAATGAGCCGATAACCAAACTCTAGTCAGCAGCGAAGAAGAATGCGTGTGTGTAGAATATACGCCAAGGGAATCTTCGGAGAACAACAGGAAACAAGCAATATCCAACTGAAATAAGAAGAGCTTGTATTCCTTGAACAAAGGGATAACAATCTCAATTAAATTACACTTACTTTATCAGTATTTAAGGCTTCTTCTGCATTTTCACATCTCGAACAGAACTCGATATGTTTTTTTTGGCATCCTCGATTTTCCTAAGAGCTTGTCTCAACCCCAACACAATGAATAAGTTGGTTAAAGTGAGAAGTGATTCAGCCCCTCCATGTAATAAATCAGCATTAGACAAGGAAGTACCATAATTCACCTTTTCTGTATCAACCACAAGGACAGAGTCACAATCAGGTTAAATAAGTACTAGAAATAATTCATGTTTATTGGTTGGAACTTACCGTAAATACCAGCTGGGACTGCTCAGTATATACGTAGTCCGCCAGAGATCGAAATAGAGGAAATTAGTAGAATTGTAACAAAACCACCAACAGCAAAATAAAATTGCAGAAGAAAAGCATCCAATAGTAACAAAACTTGCATAACACTAAACTGAAAAAGACATATTTTTGTTGTTCCATAACCCTCTGCCAATCTATACAACTGCTACACCCTACAACAACAATAACCGATAATACGATATAAATAGAAATCCATTCGACTCTCCGGCCTGACAACTGAGAAGAAATGGCATGGTGGAACACATAGATAACTTCGAAACAAGCTGCCAGCCTGCCCCCGGCATCGAAATGAGAAAAAAGCAGACACCAAAGTTTCTAACTTTCTAACAGAAACATTACAGCTAGCACTAGCAGATGCGTCATTGTCACATTGCACAATATGCATCTTTGCACTAAGCTACGGGAGCCATTAATTTAGGAGTAGGACAGAATATGAGAATAATAGAAACTAAATTCAAACATCTAACATATCAATTACACAAATTGGTATCCCAACATAGACACATTTACCAACCAAGTGGGTTTCTTGCAAAGACAAATAAACATCAAAGAAGACAACAGACTAACTTCATAATATCAATTAGTACAGTAAATAGTTATGACAAAGAAACACAAATACCCCAGAAAACTCACTGGTGGCGCCGACGAAGGCAAGCAGGAAGTAAAAGCCGAAAAGGGTGAGTTTCGGGGCAGACTTGGACTTGGTGATGAAGTACAAGAACCCAACGTAAGGAACCAAAGAAACTGCAAAAAGTTGTGAAGTAATGCTTTCTGAGACAATGTGTGGAATCGGCGCCCATGGATCCACCGGCAACCACCCATGTACAATTATTCCTTTCCTTTTAACAACTATTCCACCTTTGTAAGTCCTCGAATTTCTGCTTGAGTTTGCTTGGTGATTCTGCAAGAAAGAAGAATAACCCAGAAATGTTGCAGTGACAGGATAAGTATATAGTTTAGACAACGGTTGTACACAGGTGAGATTCATTGAATTCAGTTCGAGTTCTGCCTTGTTCTTTTGGAGCTTGGATTTGCCTTCAAGTAGAGAAATTTGATCTTTTGGGTTTCTGATTTGGGCTTTAATGCAACAATCTGCCTATTATGTGTTGAGAGATGGGCTGATTTTGATGGACCGCAGCTGCATATGACCCAAAAGAAATAAAATATATTATTAAATTAGACTGTCTTCTCCCTAATTGTATAAAATAACTTGATTTGAAAAAAATAAATATATTATTTAAATTAAATTAAAAAAATAAATTTTAAATGATAAAGTAAGACTAGAATAACTAAAATACATATATGAATTTATTATGGTGATTAAGTTGTATAAATAAATTTATTCGAGCCTTTAATTTCTTTAGATGAAGACGGGTTAAAGGCGCTCAACCTTTTTATTTTTCTAATATTTTTTATCAAAATGAATTATAAACAATCCGACTTTAAAATGTACTCCGAATATAAAGATAGTTATCAATTTAAAAATATTTTTTTAAAATGCAATATTCACCCAATTTTTCAAATTTACTACATACTTTTCAATTTTAAAATTAACAAAAATTAAATCTTAATTTTCCATTTAATCACAAGTTTGATCAATAAAATGTGTCCCCCGATGTTGATCTCGAGGAAAACTTGGAATTAACTTTCATCTCATAATATCATTTTCCACTTGGGGATTAAATGGAAAATGAGTTTAATTTATAAAAAAAAACTCAAGGGAACATAATTAGCTTTGAAATAATCATTTGCCTCAATGGTTGCCAATGACTAAATCAATAACTAAGACTCGGACCAGATGATCAATTTATCATGGCATTCTACATGCACAATTCGGCTAGCAAACGAGAAGAGAGCGAAGGAATTACATAACTCTATTATGAAGTGGGTTCGAATGTTGCTTGTTCATGCCATGTGCCGTTCAAGTTAGATTGCCACAACCTTACTCGTCCATCACCCCCGGTGGTTGCCAAGGTCATTCCGCTCATGTCCCATTCCATCTCCCACACCTGCTAATCAAACATCATTACAATATCTTAACTCACCCTTTCCATGAAAACAAAAGGAATTCTACCTAAATTAAAATAGAAGAATAGGAGAGGAGAGCAAAGCATGTTGAGAGCATATAAAACTTAGCAGTTCCTTTGATTCGTACTGATAACCTTTTTTCTCTAGGTCTTATGTGCATTTTTTTCATGTCAAGAATTGCAAGAAACATTGAGAATTCTGGTGAGATAGTTTCGTAGATTCAACTAGTAATGTAAAATTTAGGTTCGAGGTCAGATAGATTGTACCAGAGAGGATTTTAGATGATTTATTTTACCATCTGACAGAAAAATGAATCTATCATGTTGAAGTCAAACAAAACCAAGTCTATAACGTATCCCGGTGGTGGATCAAAGCTGAGCTTTGACCCTCATTGCCATATTGGGGGAGGGGGTGTACTGTACATACAAGGTATTATGCAGGGTATTCTAGAGATGAGTGATAACTATATAAATCACGCGTAGATTAACAGAAAATAAAATTAAGAAACTTAAATCTATATAATGTTTTAACTATTGAATACCTCACTGTTATGCCCAGAAAGCAATGCAACCTTCTCTGTGGAGAGTCTTCCATCCAGGTCGGTGGTTGATCCAACATGCCATATAGAAATTCCTTTTTGAGAAGCAGTAGCTATTATCTCATAAGGCCTACATCACCAAAAAGACAACAGTAATCAGTTTCAACAGACGATCCAAATGTTTGCGAAACTATCCCAGTTGGACCCTAATGCAAACGAGGAACTTGTGGACTCTTCTGTAAAAACATCTACAGTCTTAAAAATAATAGTTCATAAAAAATCACAATTTCACAAAGGATAATAATTCCCATTACCGTCCAATGTTTGGAGCCCATGCAACAGAGTAAACTTGATCTCCCTTCTCACCAGACAGAGCCAACTCTGCCACTGGCAGCCATCTCTGATGAGCAGGATCAAATTCCCACACCTATAAAACACTAGTGTGAGGCTAAATTAGCAATTTTAACAACACTTCCACAGATTTATGTCAGCTCAAGAATAATGCTACCACAAATTCTTAACATCAAAGTTATACATGGCTACCATATATAATTGCATAGCTTTGAATAACTCAGGAATCCGAAACCTGATAAACCAAACAAAATAAAGATGCATGGTATACTAGAGAGACAATGCAAGTGTATGAGCTAAATCGACCTTGTCCTGGTCCCATCATATCACAGCAGACTTTAGCTGTTAAGAAAATGAATGCAGTAATACCTTGGGGGAATTGAGCTGTGGTGTATTAGAATTGAAACCCAAAATAAAGCTTGATTCTTGGTCTTCACCCTTTTGTGGATTCCAAGAAATACATGATGTTAAGCATGAAGACTTCCCTACTACAGAAACAGAATCTATAACATTCTGAAATTCAGCCTGGAAAATAGAACACAAGACAATTAGAAGAAAACCTTAGTGTGCATGAATAAATGAACTACAGACACTGCAAGTCTGTAATAAACCTTCGAACTAGATAATTGTAACATCTGGAACATATAGGGATATCTAGAATGGTTCACCTGAAGTTGCCACTTGTTTAGTTCAAAAGGATCGATGAGCTCAAAGACTTTCACGAACCCATCCGAATAAGCAGCAACCTATGAAATAAAGAAGAAACACTATGAGAATGCCTGCTCTAATGCATAATAAACTATATTTGTTATCATGGAAACATGAAGTAGAAACAAATGAAGTCAATTTTAAAGCTCACCATTTTCAAACTGGTTTGACTGACACTAAATTGAACATCTAAAACCTTGGAGCTGGTTTTGAAGCTCCTACATAGCTTCCATTCAAGAGGTTTTGTACCTAACAGAATTTACAAAATCAATCATCATTTTCGAAATACTATAGCCAAATTTAATAATTAAAAAGAGAGGAAAATAACTACCTTCCACGAGCTCTTCCCATATTGATAAAGTTCCATCATCGGCAATGCAAGCAACAGCATCCCCATACTCAGGCGGGATCCAAGCAACCTTCACAAGGCCACCTTCATGCACCTAAATCAAGAAAATAAAACAAAAAAATTAGGCGTAAAATATGATAATCATTAATTTGATAAAACGAATACAAAAGGGGAAATGTATTCTTTTGTTTCGGGAGACCTTGAATTTGGAGGAGGAAGTGAATGAAAAAGACGAAGGGTCACGAGAATCTAGAATTGAGAGATAACCATCGATTGAGCCGGCGGCTAACCTCTGGCTGCAATAGTTCCAGGCCGAGCATATCGTGCCTCTGTCGAGTGTTGCAACTGGTTTCTCCATGACAGTACAATTTGTTGCAGATTTCAGTTTGCTTCAAAACCCTAAACTCCCACGGTAAGCAGGGCTTGAGAAGGGCCTAGCCCGCCTAAGATTGTCGATTTAAATATGAACCTCTGATTCTCTGAGGTATTGGGCTTGAATGTCTAAAATGATGACATAAATTTTTTGAGAATAGATGATATTTTGTTTTGCTTAATATATATGGGGAGTAACAGCAGGCTTAAAATTAGGGATGTCAACGAGATAAAGTAGATTAAGTTTTTAAAATTAGGGATGTTAACTAGTTGAGCAGCGTTATTAGGTAAAATTTGATAAATATTCAACTTAAATTAGTTTGATTCGAATTTAAACTCGACTTGATACTTTAACGAGTTGAATTAAGTAAAGTCTAACTCGACTCGATAAGTTCACGAGTAGTTTGTTAATTTTTTTAAATATTTTTTAGTAATTATTTTAAAATAATTCCATTCAAAAAATAAATCTAAATAATAATTATTAATATTTGAATTATTACTTTAATTTTAATATGTTAGTTTGATATATTTTATGGATTGTTACTTTTGAATTTAAACTTTAAAATTGTTTTATACACTCTTTTTTTGATATTTTCGGTTAAATTTATTAATTTATGTTAATATTAAACCTCATATGATAATATTAAATTTTAATTTTAGTTAAAAATAAGGTAAATTTTTTAATAAGCTTAACAAGCAATAAGTTGATTTTAAAGAGCAACGAGTCAGAGTTGAGCAACAAAATATTTTAACAAGTACGAATTGATCATAATTTAACGAACTTAACAAGCAACGAATCAAATCGAACAACAAAATATTTTAACAAGTAAGAATCAAACAATACCTAACTTAACTCATGATCACTCGCTTCATAAACATCCCTAATTTTGACTCAACAAATAAGCGATTATACATGAACAGCTGGATCACTTGGGTGGGGGCTGCTGAACCAATACTCATTGCACTGAAACGATGAGACTGGGAGGCCGTTACTCTGACACTACGTGTACGGACATGATTGAGTTGCCGTAAGCAGGACCTGTTTTATTTTCGTCGTCAGGAATGACCGGACAATCCAAAGCTTTGTAAATTCGTGCTTCTGCATCCTTTCCTTGTGTGTCTGCCTGTCTCATTTTATTTATACATAAAAAACACTAAAAAGGAAAAAAAAAATGAACTCTTTTATCAATGTAAAAGAAATTAGTGAACAAAGGGGTGGAGGAGCGTAGGTATGTGAAATAAATGCTCAGGCAATAAGTATGATCTTGAGCCTTGAGGCTTGAGGGTCCCAAACAAATTAAATACCCACAAGATTATGTGACTTTTTACTGTCTGTCATTAATCAACTTGGTAGACCTAAAGCCTGAAAATCCCAGTTGTGGGGCTCCTACCTTTCACTCTATCATTATAAAATTTAAAGCCTGCAGATCTACCACACACGATAATGGACCAAAATCTACCAGAAGAAGACATTTCTTAACCCTCCTTAAAGAACACCAACCGCTTCCGTTCAAGTTCCCGACATGGTGAGGCAAATTGCATGGCAAAACCCAGAAAGAAAGAAAAAAAGTTGCACAGACCGAGGTCCAAGACAAAGAAAAAGACATTATGGGGAATTAAGAGTGTATTTGTCATCTTGCTAGGGATTTTGGGTCTGGGTGTGGTCAGGTATGAGGCAGTGTACTGTTACTGTTTTTGAGTGACGACAATTTCTGTATTTAATGGAAGTTTCAGCCTTTTTTTGACCAGTAGCCAAGCCACTGTATTATGGCATTCAGGTTCAGGTCATGGTGGGAAATTTTGTAGGGAGTTCTCGGTTATAATATGACAAAATCTTGAAACATTTGTGCTGCTCCTGCTAACCAAGGGACCACAATTTGTTCATTGTTCTTATCAGACCATAGAGAAGAGAACCGGTTCATCACTTGTAAACAGTGGATCATTTATAATTTAATTAATCCAAATTTCAATAATTTAATTTATAAATATACATAAATTTATTTAAATTTAAAACCGAATCGAATTATCAAAAGAATATTTGATGTGCTCCATTTCACCAACAGACAACACACTAGAAGGAAAGAGACCCAAAATTGGCATGAACCGAGTGCCGCCACACTCTCCAGCCGCCTCAGATTCTTTGATTTCTCTAACAAATCTGTCTTCTCAAAACTTAAAAAATAATTGTTAATCTTTCTGTTGCGTAAACTTTGCGTATCTAATTATTGTGCCAAACACTTAGTACTGTGAATTAGTGGTTGAAGCTGGCCAAGGCAAAGTCCCACTCATATGATAGGGATAGGGATATTTTGTGTTTTTATGTAATAAAAGTGGTGAAAGATGGAAACACTGATTTTAATTTCATGCTTATCCAAATTCATTTAATTTATTATTAAATAATTATATATATATATATGAGATTTAATCGGTTAACGTGTCATACAATTTTTTTATTTGTTTTTTTACCTGAACTTGGTTTAATAATATTCTTACAAAATTATTAGATCGATATTTTTGGGATTATTTTGAACAATATTATTTTAATTTGAATTTTATTCTTAAAAGAGAAATTAATGGTAGATTTTAAGTCTTAATTAATTTATAAACTTGTTTTTCATTAAACCGCCGGTGCAAACTTTGCCGAAAAACCGGCGTTACACGAGGAAGAAAACAAAGAAACACTCAAATAACCAACAGAGGATCCGACCCGAACAAATCCTCGAAATCTTGGAAATGGTCATCAACACGTTGGAAGCTCGGGAAGCCACCGAATCCAAACCCGAAATTCTCACCCGAGCTCAAAAACCCGTCCCCGAACTCATCTTTCAAAAAGCTTTCGTGTAAACTCGTATTATCGACAAAGAAATTCGGCTCACTGGGAAACTGAGAGGAGTAGTCGGAGAAAACTGGGAAATTTTCTCCCGATAAGCAGCAAGAATCGTTGCCGACATCTTGCAATTCTTTGACGCTTTGGGAGTCGACTTCGTCGACCGAGAGCGAGTGGCAGCGAAGAACGGAAGTCGGAGAGCAAGAACCGGTTTTATGAGATCCTTCCTCGGAGTTATCGTCTGAGATGCATAACGGTTTTTGGCTGGATTTATCTTGAATCGACAGCTTCTGTTTGGGATTCGAAAAGTTGGTGAGCGCGTCTGGTCCACGCAGCTGAATAGCCGCGTTGTCGTAAACCATTGCTGCTTCCTCAGCAGTGTCATAGGTGCCTAACCAAAGCCGTACACGTCTTAGTGGGTCTCTAATCTCAGCAGCCCATTTTCCCCAAGGTCGTTGCCTCACCCCTCTGAACTTCTTCCCCGCCGGTACTCTCTCTGACACTTTACCTTTCGCCTCAGCATCAGACGCCGACCTTTTTCGAGAAGCTCTTGACAACGATTTACTTCTGCCAACGACGTCGTTCTCAGTGAGACAAGATGACTCAATAGTTATCTCGTTAACAAATCTCTTGACTCTGTTTCGGGGAAAAAATCGGGTTCTTGGTTCTTTTTCTTCTTCTTCTTCTTCTTCATCGCTGGAGGAATCAGTGGCGTCAGCATCAGTAACTGTAATCCGAACGATTCGAGACTTCATTTCTGACTGATTTTCGAGTCCGCCATTTAACAGTGGTGAAAAGAGCTTGGTTTGATTGCGGTGCTCAGCATATTTGATTGAAGGAACAGGGCAAATATCCATTTTTTCTCAAATCTTCTGTCTGGGTTCTTGGTGTTTTCAGATTCTTTCACTACCAATTGAGAGTGACAGTAGGGAGTAAAATAAAAAAGTTTCACAAGAATTAAAGAGAAAGAGGAGATACTGCAAAGCAAATATCTTCACCGGAAAAGTGGTAGAAAATATCCGGGGGGGAAACCCACCGGACAAAGCTTTTCTCAGTCACTTAACAGAGTAATTGAGAAAAAATCTAAGAAAGGGAGAGTGGAGAAGAGAGCATTTGAAAGATACGAAGAGAATGAGGCAAAGTTTTGAAATGAATACCGAAAGTTGAGCTATTTTATAGGACCCCAACTCCCCAAGTCAGCCGGTAAAAATAACTTTCAGTTTTTAGTTTTTACTGAATGTCTATCGGCGATTCGAAATCCCGGCAACGGAGATATATTTTCCGGGGCGCCGCATAATATGATAGCCTAAGATATCGACACGTGTAATTGGTCCCCGGAAAACAGGAAGATCCAAGGGGAAATGCTGAGTCAGCCAAGAGATTTATTCTCGGAAATAAGAGATTTTATGTCACGTGACCCCAGACATTCGGGTCAATCCCAACCTCTTGACTGAAAGAATATTAACATGTGATTAATTAATGAGTCTTAACACCCATTAATTACCCTATCCTAGTATCCTTATCCCTAATTAATCCATTCTACCGTTACCACCTCATTAAGACATTTTTAACCCCTTTCAGCGGTAGTTTCGTCATTTAGAGAATCCGTTATACAGCTGGTAAATGGTAAATGGTAAATGGTAAATTTTACTCTTTTTTAAACTTGATTTTACAGCTGGGATTAACGTGGCAGGCAACCTTGAACTTGGTACTATTTAGTTTTTTAGTCTTTTATTTCAATTTTTTTTTTTATTTTTTGTTTAACTAATAAAAAGGGTTAAATTATAACAATCGAGAATCTACGATAAAAATTATAGTAATTTGAAGATATCATATACAAATTACGTTTTTAGCTAAATTATAAAATTGAGCCGCGAATTAATAATTGGACCATATGTACATTTCATTTTATATTATAATTTAACGACTCAAATTTCGTGGTTTAACTCAAGACATTACTTGCGGACACTGACGGATACATATGTAATTGAGGGTGGGCCTGTGCTCACCCTAAAATTTTAAAAGTTTATATATTTGGCTTTAATTTTTAAATTTTTTATGAATTAGTCCTTAAAATTCTTAAAATTTTATGATTGTTCCCACCCTAGAATTTTTGAGATTTTTATGACTTGTATTTGTCCTAAAAATATTTTGATTTGTGTCACCCTCATATTTAGTTCTGGATTCGCCACTCCTTGCAGGTATGTTTTTATTAAAATTTTAATTTTATTAATAAAAATTCTTTAAATTGCTATTTTTTTAGATTTCCAATTATGAAACATTATATTTTATATTTTAAGTTTAATCTTAAAGATAATATTTACATAAGAATCCTAAAATTTTGAGTTGCAAGTGTTAGGTGTTGCCCCATAGAGAGCGATAATGACAGTGAACCTGTTTAAAGTAAATAATGTGTGTTGGGTGTCGATTTTTAAACAATTCAGATCCAACCGTATACTTAATAAATAACTGTAGTCCGGAAAAAAAAGGACAGCCATAATTAATGTTCAGACCAGAAGATATTTATTGTATAAAGTGTTTAGAACAACAAAAATATAAGGCAACCCTTGATATAGTCAAGTGGTGTTTACTGTTAGAACAACAAAAATGAATCCCAAACTTTATGAATCAAAGGCCTTTTCCAGCATTTAGGTGACAAAGATGACCTTTTCCAGAAATGAAAACACTGTGGTTATGGAGTACAGGGGTAGTTGAGAACAAGTACGGAGGTTGAACTGAATGTCGGATACATAATAAATAATAATGTGATGCTTTAATGGTATCGAGTCCGAACATCGATTGAGTAATTTTAAAGAATTGAATTGTAAAACTAATAGAATTAAGGGAATTGTTTGATAGATAATAGATATATTGTATTTTGTCATCTATCGTAAGTTTATATAGATTGACATGTGTATATGTTACCGTACATGGATTTGAAAGATGGAACTATATGTATCTAGTATTCCTCGGAAAACTAGTAAATACTTTCGCTACGAAAAAGGGTTGTAATAAGAGACGTTCAATTTTTTGCATTCTTGTTATGGTTAAGCAATTTTTTACGCATAATTCGTTCAACTCAAAAATAATTATAATGTCCTAAAGTTCTTTATAACATTGTATGATTTGCTTAATTTTTTATACAGTTTCATAATATTCCTTACTAACGAGATTAGAGCATAGTTGTCGTTGAGTCTAAAGGATCTATCACGGGATAAATACTTTTGGCTGCTAATCTTCTTAGAGATGGAAAAATATGCGTGATAAGCAATGTGTACTAATCACATATAAACTTCTGGGTCCAGCTCTGCATAAATGTCTCGTACTTGGTCCTGCCGGTCTTCTACCTGTCCGGCTGATCTCCGGCACCAATGTGTCACCGGTGTTCAGAGCGACCATATTGAGAGCAAAACCTTACCTGGTAAATCATGTAATTACAAGAATTAACAGAGTCTAGCTCACCATAACACTATTGACAAGCCATTGTACAGTCCACTATTAATATAGAATATATGGTATAGAGAACAAGAATACAAATTAAAAGATTAAAGAAAGAAACAAGTCATCAGATTGGCGCAGCGGAAGCGTGGTGGGCGCATAACCCACAGTTCCCAGGATCGAAACCTGGCTCTGATAATCTTTTTATTATCTTCATTTTTTGCATGCATATTTTCTTTTTGCGGCATTCCCCATGTCTCTTATTATTAGCTTAGTATCGTATAAATAATTGAATACAGATTAACAGATTGAGTTCTTCTGGTTGAACTAAGGGCTTTTCATTTGTATCTCAGCATTTATGGTAAAAACGAAGAGCTCCATAACAAAACATCCATATGCATGTAACAGGGAAGGCTTATCTTACCAGATACACTTTGGCACTGAAAAGTGAAAACCACCTACAAATAGCCATTAAAAATCGAGCATGCATGTGCTTGTATACGTAGATTAAAAGAGAAAAGCTGTGCAACAGAATCAGCTAACGAAAGCTAAAAGGGTGTATGAGGTGAGTCTGTTTCGTTTGGGATTAGATCAAACCAATAAAGAGAGGACGATCTAGCTGGTCTCGGTTCAGAAATGATATGCTCCTGGTCTCGGTTCCAGGAGCTTGCATCAAATTTAGCTGCAAACATTAGATGTAGCTAGCGACCAAACATACATCTTTGCCCTTTCGTGTCAAATGGGAACCTACATTCATTAACACAAACCCACAAATTTAGACAACCCTTGATACAGCTAATGAGCTGATCAGGGAGTCCAAGTGGTGTTAGAACAACAAAAATGAATTCCCAACTTGATGAATCAAAGGGTTTTGCTAGTTAGCCTTAATTATCATGCATTTAGGTGACAAAGTAGACCGACCATACCCTTACACCAATTCTACATTACCGATGATACTTTTTCCAGAAATGGAGACACTCTAGTTGTTGCTAACGGTACTTGTAAAGCATCCGTTGAGTCTTGAGTTTGCTAGCCAATGTGCTAGGGATGCACTGTTAACACAGTGCAACAACGGCAAATTTTGGGAAAAAAGTTTTTTCTCATTAAATATTTGGGATTTAAGATGTTTAAGAGAAAATTTAGGGATCTACGGCATTTTGAACAGTGAATGAGGTATAACGCCACCTCCTCTTGGCGTTATGTTTTTTTTAATATTATTTTTGAAAAATGTAGTAATAAAGTCACCCAATCGGCTGGCTGGTTTTTTAAAAATGATATTAAAAAAAGCATAACGTCAAGAGGAGGTGGCGTTATGCCTCGTTCACTGTTCAAAATGCAGTAGATTCCTAAATTTTCTCTCAAACATCTTAAATTCCAAATATTTAATGGGAAAAGACTTATGCCCAAAATGACCGTGCAACAACACATTGATTTATTGTCTTTAAGGGTGATGTCCTTAGGAACAAGAAGTATAAAGGCTGAATTGAATGTCATGTACATAATTTCTGAACTTAAATAACCCTTAACTGATTCACTGATACTAAAATCAAATAACGATCAAACAACTTTAAAGAAGTGAGTCGTAACTTGTAAGGCCATCAGAATAAAGGGTTTTGATCCATTCATCGTATAAATAGTGTATTGTATTTCCTCTTATATATAGGTCTATATATATTGGAATGTATATATGGTAATGTAGAAGGCTAAAGCAACACAGGGGGAGCTTACTGCTAAAATAGTGTCTGGTGTGCCAATCATTCATTAGTAATTGGAGTAGGACTGTTTTGTTTTTTCGTCAACAGCAGTGCCAGTAATCAGAGTGGCGCAGCGGAAGCGTGGTGGGCCCATAACCCACAGGTCCCAGGATCGAAAGCTGGCTCTGATAAGTTATTTTTTAATTTTGGCAGATTCTTTTTTGCATCATTTCTTCAGGTAATGCATATAGAAAGGAGACTAAATAATATATATTTTAGTCACTTCTTTTTGCAACATTGTCAATTTTCATTTATAGAGTCCATTACACATACGTTTAGTAGCTGAAAAACAACTAATGTTACTGCTATTATGGAGAAACACTAAAACAGATCTCCAACTTGCCCTGCAACTTACAGTTCCATGATCACTTGGGAGGCACACACAGCGATCAGGTCTCTTATTATCAGCTTACTATCATATAAATAACTCAATACAAACTAACAGATTCAGTTCTTCTGGTTCAACTAGGGGGGGTTAATTTGTATTACTTGCCCTTCCTTAACTTGAAGGGTCGACCAAGAGCTCCAGACGGCCGGTCCATTCCTCACCTGGCTTCAATGTTATTGGTTTTTCAACTGCAGCCCCATTGACACACAGCATCTGTTTGTATTCTTCATCCCCAAAGTCCACCATGGCTTTGGATTTCTTCTCACATGGATTCCAGACACCTGAAAAATGTAAAAGAGCTTAACATCAAGGCTAGTGTTTGGGGTTATCCAGAAGGTTGCCATTAATCAACACATGTTTAGAATGGATTCAAGAGGTTATAAAAACTTACCAACATCTGGAAGGCCGTCTTTCTGTATAAAAAAGGTCCGTTTTCTTTCGTGATCGAATATAGCTATTACATCTCTTGAGCCAAGATAAACTCTATCAACCTGCAATTTGAAAAGCAATGATTAAGGCTTAAACATCTACTCTATCTACCTGCAACATAGTTTATCAACTGAACCGAAGTGCTGGGTTCTGAGAACTGAAAAGCTTTTCCATTCAAAGGAGGGACTGAGCTTTGCCTTTACCTCGGATTCAAATGTTAATGCATCTCCTTGTTCGGTGAACCGCTCCCTTTGGCATAGGTTGTCAAGATAGTCAAGAGTCTCCAATCCCTCTACCCTCACTTCACTGTTAATTAGTATAAAAGAGAACATCCATTAATGTCTAGAGCTTAATGTTTCCCATGATTGAAAGACAAAAATATGTGTACCTGATATCAGAGATGGAGAAATATGTGTGATAAGCGATTGAGAAACTAAAAGGCTTGCAATTGATATTCCTGATGCGTGATATCAAGCTTAGATTTCCATCTGCTGTCAAATATACTCGAAGACGAAATTCGAAACTGGAAGGGTAAAAAGTATAAACCAATAATCAATAGACATGCATAATCACAAATAAACAAGTTTTATAGAAGAAGATGACTCGTCCTAATCTTTAGCTTTAGTTGAAAAGATCGACAAACAAGAGATATAGGCCTCACCTGTGTGGCCAGATCTTCAAATCATCTTCCGATGGCTTTAGCAGTAAATCGATATAGGCCTTGCCATTGGTATCATTTGGATGCAATGGTGGAGGATTCTCATCAATGATCCAAATCCTGTTACGAGCAAACCCGTGTTGCTCGAGTAATCCTCGCTGACCAAACTAACAAATTCAAAAGAAAACCATCAATCGGATGCATACAGACTGAGAAAAGAGAGGCATATAAGCATTGAATCCTAAATACCTGTGGGAAACATATAGGTATCCCTCCTCGAACAGCATACGGAGGCTTGAAAATTGCCTGCAAAACACAAAAATTAGCTTAAAGACCAAATACTATGACTTAAAGCCTACAGATCAGAATGTTACCTTGCTACTCATGAATAGCAATTCTTCACCTCGGTCGGTCCTCCATGAAAGAACCTGTCCTCCATGCAAGCTAACCTGAATATATTGCAGGCAACAATTTCACCATTTAACCCTAAAATTACAGTTTGATTGAGAGGGTAAATGACAACTAGAATCTAGCATCTGCAGAGTTTTAAAATGTTCTGCAACCTAGTCAACTTGTTCAATATTCCAGATACCATAAAAAACATGAAAAGGACTAGACAACAAGAGAAAACAAAGATTACAAAGCAAAAAGATTCTGACCTTAGCAGATGCTCCTCGAGGATTCCGAAGCAGAACCTGATCGGTTTCATTTCTATCCTTTGCGACTTCAACAGCTTCCCCAGAATTATTCATGGTTAAAAACACTGTAAGGACATGTAAGAGGAAATAACAAGGCTTTATAATATAAACAATCAGTGAAGCAGTTGACAGTGGCCCTTTCACACTTTCTTGTGAAAAAAACCAAAATTTTCTCGTGAAAATCCCAACAACCAGTGACGGATGGCTGCTTGAAGATTTGAAATCCGTTCAAATTTCCCAAAACAAGCCAAAATTCAAGGACAGGGAGAACATAAAAAGAAGGAAAATATAAGACCCTAATCTACAAACAACGCCCCAGACGACCGAGCTGTCTTAAAACTTGAAAGAATCGACCAAAAACGGTTTCAAAGACAACCAAAATTAATGCTGCACTTGTCTTCTTCTCCAAACAAAAACGTTGGGACAGAAACAGTTCTAAAGAGTTTAGGGAAGTTTGAAACCAGGGAGAAGGATGGCCAAGTCAAGAACATAATTCCCTTTTCAAGACAAAGATTTGTCTGCAAATTTGTACCTTTTTCGTTTAATTAAAAGGAAAGATTTAAAGGGTTGAGTTCGTTGTAGAGATCATTAGATATATAATCCATCGTATAGGTCATGCTACTGGGTATTTTTAAAGGTTAAAATTTTATGTCAAAGACCAAGCAACAAGGACAAACTTTTGGCTTAGATCGGTGGTGCCGTGGTGTTGGTAATGGCGGCTGTTTCCAGGCATGAGGTAGGCTCTAACGTCTGAAACTACAACCTTGAATTTAACTGAATTAACGACCCACCAATATTAAAAGAACAGTACAGTGTAGTAAAGGAAATGTTTTTTCTTCTTCTTAGTGTTACAACTAACCCAGATTCAATGGATGTAAAACTGAATAAAATCTTCTGGCTTTCTTTATTTCATTGCTCACCTGGTTTTCAACAAAAACATCATTAATGGCAGGGAAAGTTTTGAAAGTTGAATCAGACAATCTTAAAATGAGTGGCTTTCTTTAGTCCACAGGTAAGTTCTTTGTTTCTCTACCGTTTATAATGAAAAACCAACATTTGGTGGAGGGAGATGATGTTGTCTAGAATTTTATTTCAGTTTAAAATCTAATTCAAGTCATTTTTAATATACTCGAAGATTTATGTAAAGATTTTTATATAAAATAAAACTATAATATTATATATTTAAAACTATTAATGTTTAAAATGTCGAACATCGTATAAAAGAGATAAAAATTAAAGAGAAAATAGTTGGTGATAATTTTAGAAGATTTATCTTAATTAATTTGACACGAGAAATCATAAATAATTACAATATGTAAGGGTATACATTATTCGATTTTAACCGAATTAATCAATTAAATCAAATATTTTAGTTGATTCGATCTGTTAATTTTAAGTAGGTTCAGTTAACGTTATTTTTTTTTCCAGATATTAGGTTAATTCGGTTTGAAATTAATTAATTAACCGATTTAATCAAAATTATATTATATATTACATATATTTATTTTTATCATTGAATTTTTAGAAAATATAAATTGATCATTAAATTTTTTGATATATTATAAATTAGTCATTAAATTTTTATTAAATTAAAAAATAAATAAAAATTTAGTGATTAAAAAGAGATTGTTTTAGCATAATTTAATAATTTATTATTAATTTATCTAAAATTTTATAATAAATTTCGATAAATTCAAAAATCGATTAAATTAATCAAAATAATTTTAATTAATTTTAAAATCGATCGAATATTTTAATTGTAATATTATATTCAACTCAAATGAAGAAAAAAATAAAGTGAACATAAAAAATATATAAGAAAAAAACTCATTTTCAATTTTTTGATACTTCAATTGATTACTTAAATTGAAACTAAAAAACATTTAACTTTTTGGTTAATTTGAAAATAAGTCTGATAAATTAAACTTATTTTGAATTTATTTATTATTTTAAAGATTTTTTTATATAATTTAAATAATTCGATTCAATTATCGACCAAATATACATTTAAATATTCTAAAGCGAGAGAGATGAAGGTTGCTCAGAAAGGCCCAAAGAAAATCGCAGGTCCAATCAATAAAAAGTAAAATCCCTAAAAACCTTGGGCCGCCATACGATGTGAATGATCCGCCCACATTCCGAAGAGGGGTACAAAGGTAATTGTATCAAAACATGATCCCCAGCTTAAATCTCTGGTCATTGTGGGTTTTGTTAGAAGAGTGGCAAAGATCCGAACCCGCACCATTTTTCGTCTATGTATCTTTCTCTATTTGTGAGAATCATGGAAATTGAATAAGGTATCAAGGTTTTCGGTTTTGGATTTGAATTTGACATTGCAGTATAGCTTCTTTTATTATCTCTAATCTTCATCCCCTCTATTGCAGAGCTTGAGATCTGCGTGAATGGCTTGGCGACGGGTTGGGAAGAAAGTAAGTTTTTCTTGTCAAATTGTATTGCGTTGAAATTGGAGACTTTGGAAATACAGATCTCTTAAGTTGGCACATGCATTCTTTGTTATTCACTAGAACTGTACGGAATCTAATTTGTGGCCGTTTTACGCCAGTTCATCAATTGTAATATTGGGTAGAAAAAGGTATGAAGTTATAAGAATACTTGTTGCAATGTTAGTTGTGAATTCAGATGGATGTTTAGTTTTTAGCCAAGATTTTCAATCGGGTAAGAAACTAAGAATTTGATTCTATGCAGGTTGACTTGATTTGTTTCTTTTTCATATGTCCTATTCAAATGACTCCCATCATTTTGTAATGAAATTTTTGAATATGACCATATTAGCAATACTGTATTTATCTTCACTTTTTGCATGAGTGCAGCATATATATTGTTACACAAGAAGAGTAAGCCTGGTAGTTGTTTTACAGGTTCCTTAGTTACTGATGGCCAATGTTTTTCTAACATTGTTTACAGGGACTTGAGGTCAGTCTCATTAGAGCTCTTGCTTCAGCGCCTGTAGGAGCTGCAGCTGGGTTAAATTCTACATCTACCTTTGATCATGGTCTAAAATCAATTACTAATTCTGTTAAATCCATACATGGTAAGATGAAAAGCCATCTAACTTAATTATGCATGCCTTGGCTTGTTTAATATAGTTCTATAAAACATATGTATACATGCTATTTCTAGATGTTTGATGTTTCCATGTTAAACCTATGGATGTAGAAGCATGCATGTTGTGTGAGTTGGTAAACTTCTGTTACTACCTATACTTGTGGGTTTTAGCAATGTATTACTCCGTAATTTTATGTCAGTTTTTTTTCTCAGATTAAAGTTTGCATGGTTCTAGTGAGTCAGTCTCAGTGAAGATTGACATAATTTACAAAAAAAAAAAAAAAAACAACAACCATGTAATGTGTTGTTTGTGTTATCGTATTCACCTCAAGTGTTTGCTACTGCAGGCTTGTCTTTCAGTTTGTTTCTATGGGGATATAAGCATCATAAAGTTTTGAACAATGAACCTTTAGTACGGTAAGTTGGCTTTCTCTATTCTCTTATTAGCAGTGTTGATCCCCCCTTACTTGCAACAGAGAGGAGTGGACCAATGCCTTTTAGCACATTGACTTCTGCTCTTCTAATATTTGATGTATTTTTTAATATTATTATTTTGATTTTATTAGCTTTTCCAATAGTTATTTGAGTTGCTTAACCTTTACTTGAGGTAAATATATTCTCCAAAAGGTTATACATAACGTGCTTGTGTAAAACATTTCTTTGTATCATTAGACATGTATAATAGCTATCAATGGGACCAAAAAAATGGAATTTGGAAGGGCGCTAACCAGGCTTTATTGATTCAAATTTCAAAATAACTGGTTTAAGCACAATTTCGGTATTTGAGAATTGGTATTAAATGTGTAATCCTGGTCGTGCTTAGGTATTTTCATTCAAGTCCGGAATTACTGGCTAGAAAGAACTTTGACCAGGAGTTGGGTTTAAAGTTAAAGAACAAAAAACCCAAAGGAAAGTTTGCCAAGAGGGAAAGGAAGCCACCTGTTGAAGCTCCATATGTTCCTAAACTGAAAAGAACAAACAATTCCTTGCAAGAGAAAATTGTTGAGATATTTGATGGCATGACCCTTGTTGAGCTTGCAAAGCGAACTGGTGAGGGCATAGGTGCCCTTCAGGATATTCTCATAAATCTAGGCGAAAGTACCGAGTCTGAATTTCACCCTCTAAGCATTGATATTGCTGAACTCATTGCAATGGTATTTCCCATTCTTTGCTCTGACATATCTGTGAAGTATTTTCAATTTAAAATACAAAACTTGTGCGTATGCTCGTGTAGACCATTAAGTGGTGTTTTAGTGCATATCCTAGGATTATCCTTGGAACAATCTGATGATGATATCTCTTCATATTTTTGTACATTTTTCTTGCTACAACATTTCTCGTAATTAGATATGTATGTTGAACCATTTATGATACAACATGAAAATGGTATTTGCTTTTAGTCATCTTCTCTCTGTCTCCTTTTGCATTAGACCCATTATACTTGTCGGTTATTTTGGGATATATTATGACTTCTAATGATTTTGCAGGAAATTGGAGCCAGTGTCAAGAGGATACATGCCAGTGAAGGTACAGAAGTTCTCCCGCGACCGCCAGTTGTAACTGTCATGGGTCATGTTGACCATGGTAAAACTTCTCTTTTAGATGCTTTACGCCAAACATCAGTGGCAGCAAGTGAAGCTGGAGGCATAACACAACATCTCGGTGCTTTTGTTGTTAGCATGCGGTCTGGGGCATCAATTACATTCCTAGACACCCCTGGTCATGCTGCATTTAGTGCAATGCGAGCAAGAGGTGCAGCAGTCACTGACATAGTTGTCTTAGTTGTAGCTGCAGATGACGGTGTGATGCCCCAGACTCTTGAAGCTATATCCCATGCAAAGGCAGCTAATGTCCCAATCGTGGTTGCAGTTAATAAATGTGATAAACCAGCTGCCAACGTTGAGAGAGTAAAATTACAGCTTGCATCTGAGGGTTTGTTATTGGAGGATATGGGTGGGGATATTCAGGTGGTTGAAGTTTCAGCATTAAAGAAAACGGGATTGGATAACTTGGAGGAGGCTTTGCTACTGCAGGCTGAGGTGATGAATCTAAAAGCACGTGTTGATGGATCTGCTCAAGCTTATGTCGTTGAGGCCAGACTTGACAAAGGGCGGGGCCCATTAGCCACTGCAATAGTAAAATCAGGGACTTTGGTTTGTGGGCAACATGTGGTTGTGGGGTCAGAGTGGGGCAGAATAAGAGCCATTAGAGATGTGGTTGGGAATTTGGCAGAGCAGGCAACACCTGCAATGCCAGTTGAGATTGAGGGTTTGAAGGGGCTTCCAATGGCTGGTGATGACATTATCGTTGTGCAATCTGAGGAGCGAGCTAGAATGCTTAGTGCAGGGAGGAAAAAGAAAGCTGAGAAAGACAGGCTGTTGAAGATGAGCGATGGAAGAGCTGAGGCATTGGAACAATCAGAAGAGGTACCCCAAAGGGTTGAAATGCCAATAATTGTAAAAGCAGATGTACAAGGCACTGTCCAGGCTGTCACAGATGCATTGAGAACTTTAAATAGTCCTCAGGTATGTAAAAGTCTAGCTATATTATCTGACATACTTTTGCCTCTGTTTTCCTTATCTTAACCCCACTTCCTTGGTTGCTATATTTGTTGGCAGTCCTCACTAGTGGTGCAAGTACTCAATTCTAGACTATTAATTTGTTAAAGCATTGACCGTGCCTCACTATGCTGCAAAAGTTCTGCTTTGAAAATTAAAATGTAAAAATGAAAAGGATGTTGGTCATTGTTATTGGCTATTGAAACTAATCCCGTTGGTTCTCTTGTGTGATTTGTTTTCTTATCGATACATTCTCTAATTTCACTTCCAGGTTTACGTGAACGTAGTCCATGTTGGGGTGGGGCCTATTTCTCAATCAGATGTGGACCTAGCACAGGCATGTGGTGCATGCATTGTTGGATTCAATGTGAAAAGTCCATCTAGTTCTATTAGTGTGGCAGCCACTCAAGCCAGCATAAAGGTACTAACTTCTCATTCCATCTAATCTCAAACTTTGCATTGTAGGAAGAATCAAACACCACTCAAACCATAACAGAACGTTGTTGAACTAAATTATTTGTATTTCTTGTAGATACTAATGCACCGTGTCATATATCACCTTTTGGAGGAGGTTGGCAATATGATAGTGGAGAAGGCCCCTGGCACTTTCGAAACTCAGGTAGCCGGGGAGGCTGAGGTGCTGAGTATATTTGAGATTATAGGAAAGAGCAAGGCAAAGGGTGGGGATGTAAAGATTGCAGGTTGCCGGGTGATCAACGGCTATGTCTCCAATTCAGCAACCATGAGGTTGTTGAGAAGTGGAGAAGTTGTGTTCGAAGGACCATGCAAGTCGCTGAAGCAAGAGAAGCACGATATTGAGAAAGTGGAAAAAGGGAATGAGTGTGGGCTTGTGCTCTGCGATTGCAATGCTTTCCAGATTGGAGATGTCATCCAATGCTTGGAGCAAGTGATTAGGAAACCCAAGTTCATTTCATCAGAGAGTGGGGCGGTTCGAATCGAATGCTGAAACTCCACTTGCCGGTAAAAGTTTTTGTCCAACATAGTTATACTGCTACTCTGCCGTTGAGGACCTGATTGGTTTGACCCTGCAATTCTACATTGAAATTCAGGCAAAGGTAAGCATGATATTTATTGTCGGAACAATTCAAGGATCAAATCCGTGAATGTTGGGGTCTTTTAAAATCTTGAGATTATTTATATGCAAGTTTTGTATACATGATAAACTTACTGACAGAGATAAAAGGTCATTATGCCAAAAAAAAAGTTTTAAGGGTAACTTAGCTAAAAAAATTGTGTAAATATTGGGGGGTTCAATCTTTGAATGAAGCCTACAGAGTAGCTAGACTTTACCCTTACACTACCCAAATAAACTGGAATTCTACCACAAAAACCCACAAAACAAACCTTTAAAAACACAGCCCAATCCAAACACAGCATATCATTTCTCATGCTAATGACTGGTTTGTAGTTAATATAAGTGATTTCTTGTATCCAAACATAGCCCAATCCATATCTGAACTCAGGCTATAAATTATAATTGTATATATTCTAAAATATAATATATTCTTTAATACACTGATGACTCAATTACTGTATTACAGTACTGATATTTGAATCTATAAATTTCAAGAATAATAATATTTTTTTAACTATTAATAATAAAACTATATAGGGGTGTAAAAGTACAATCATTTTACATAATTTTTTTAAAATTTTAATTTTTTATTTAAATATTTTCAAATGTTAATTTATTAATAAAATTATTTTATATTTTTCAATATTTATATTTTATTCTTTAATCCTAGTTGTTAGTTTCATCTCTACCCACCATCTCGTGGAGCCCCAGTCTTCTCAAAATCCCATCCCTGTCCACTCAAAATCACATCTTTGAATTCATCCACGCAAGGTATATCCATTTTTTTGGTGTTAATCATAGATTATGACTTTTAGAAATATTATTTTAAACATATTAAAATATAGTATCTTACATTATTATCAACACCTATAGCTCACGGAAGCGATGGGACTTAACAACCAACCCTCCCTATTTCATGCCCCACAGAAATAAATAAAAGTTGGTATAAATTATAACAAAGATTGTTTAATTATATAGATAAGGTTATATTTAATTATTAAAAATTATGTTTTAGTTTTTTAATTATAAGTAAAGTTATGTTTGAATTATTTAATTAATAAATATTAAATTTTAATTAATTAATTATAGGTAAGATTATATTTGAGTTAACTTTTATATTTAAAAAGATATTTATCAATTTGTGTATTAGATTAATTAATATTTTTTTAAATGAAATACTCTAAAGTTAACAAGAATATAAAAGTGATTTGAAAGAAAAACGACCAAATGATGTTTTTTTTAGTACGAAGGGTGACTCAATACTAAATTTACCTTTAATTGGGTAATCTAAATATAATCTTGCCCGTAAATAAATAACCCAAATATAACTTTTAATAGTTAGATGATCTAAATATAATTATACATATAATTAAGTTAATACATATAATTAAGTGACTTCCGTTATAATTTACTCATAATTTAGTATTCAACCAGACAAAATCCACGTGGACACGTGTGCTTAAACTCATGTTTATATTGTTAGGTTTATCTGGAGCGAATTGTTGACGTGGGTAGGAAATTTTGAAAAAAAAAAATCATACGATCGTTCTAATATAAAAAAAAATAAGTTTTAAGTTTTAATTTTAAAATTTATTTTTAAAGTTGAAATATACAGAAATATTAAAAAAAATTAAAATAAAAAATACTTTCATCTACAAAATTATCTATATCATATTAACTTTAATCTTAAAATTACTTTGACTATAAAAACATTTTTTAAAAACAACGTAGAACGAAGCCGAATACACGAATCATATATTTTCTTTTCTATATACCCGCTTTAGCTAGTTTATTAAAAAGTTTTAAGGGTTTGAAGTTTTTAAAAAATAAATTAATTAATTTTTTTAATTTCTTTACCTGAAGAAACCTTTCAACTAACAAATTAAATCGATTTAACGTTTGACTTGACACAAGACCTTTAATAAAAGCTGTCCAGATACTATGAATTTGTGGGTTTAAAGTCTATCAAAGTTACAGTTTTATGCGCCTTGATTAAGGAAAAATTATTTTATAAACCGATTTTATCACGTTATTTATGGATATTAATTTTTAAAAATTAATTAATTAAATTTATATTTTTTATATATTTTTAAGTGAATTTTTAATTTATTATTATTATATAAATAGGTAATAAGTGATTACATATAAATTATTTAGAAAATAAAAAATATATGAAAAATATAAAATTAATCGTAATTAAAGACCATGAGTGACATGATGAAACCAATCCATAGAATAATTTTTTAATAAAAATATAATAAAAGAATAGACGATTTACACGGATGATATATTAATTGATTAATCTCATATTTATTCTTTTCTCGTGCTTAGAGTCTTATATATATATAAATAAAATTAGAATTAGGTCTCGTTACCTGGATTTGAAAGATAAAAAGGAAGAAAAATTATTAGGTGAATCTTGTTCGCCACGTAATTTGTGATCTAATTAATCAGGATTGTTCATCTCAATCTTTTTAAAGTGAATCATCTCCTCTTTCCTACATATAATTAATGGGTGAATAATTATTAAATAGTTAATTTAAAATAAACGATCTTGATTACTTAAACGATAGATAACGTGATAAAAAAAATTCACTTAATAATCTCTCTTAAAAAAAATTACATTCTACTGTGCAGTAAACCCTCTCCTTTTTATCTTATATAATGCCATCAGGTTCCTCATTCCGATCCACAATTGCTGCTATGAGCTTTCTTCTTCAAGTCCAAAGTCTCCATCCTTTTCTTTGACCAGCCCTTGTGCGAAGATCTTCCTGTTCTGAACAGTCGCTTTCTTCACTCTCCCTCTCCCTTCCCCATCCCTGTCATCTATGAGCTAACTTGTACTTCTGTCTACAGGTCTCTAGGTTTGCACTTTGCATGACAAACATGGTGTTCTTGCATATCAGTTGTAAACTAAATCTGAAAGTGGTTTCACAGATCCATGCACACCATAAATCCTGCACTGTAAATGTTGCTTCTTTTTATTGCCTATCTACTAGGTAAGAGGGAGCTTTCTTCGGTCCACTCATGGGTGGCGATGGGGATTTAATTATCTGCCGACTCATTCATCCAAATACTGAGTTAAAAATGACCGGACAGCAGAAAGTTATGCCCAGTAAATGAGTGAATGATGCGGGAGATAAATTGAATCCTAATCTTCCTGTGCTTGGACTGAAGGGAGCTCCCTCAGATGTTATTTAATCCATTTATATTTCCTCTTGTTCTTGTTCATATCACGAGATTATCAACACCCAAAGCTACTTTCCTCCAGTTTTTTCATGACAGACACATCTTTTGTATAATATTATTTAATAATTTATGACCTAGGTAATGCTGGAATAATGGTCGCTTTCTTGACTTCTGTTTTGATCCTAGAGGAAAATTGTGGAGCTGTTTCCAGAGTCTAGGGCTGAGGTTTGTACGGTTAACTTGAGCTTACGTTCGGTTCTACACTTCTACTTCTTCAGATTGGCTGTTGGTTTTATTACATCTTGAATGATTCTGATTTCTGATGTTTTAGGGTTTTACTGTGAAGCTGCTGTTGCAGTTTCTTGTTCAAAGCTCCACCTAAAAAGGCAAAGCATATGAGAGCTGAGGCTCAATGCCTCACGCTCCACGAAAAAAGAACTCATTGGGTCTTGCTCTCTCGCTGCAACAAGTTCCCAGACATGTCCCCCTCTCTCGTTCATGTGCAATTACACAATTATCCCTTCAGCCAATGTTGGGACCAAGATCTGGACATCTCTTCGGTTCTCAGCTGTTGTCATGTTTGGTAATTATAAAGACGTAGTCCAAGGAAGGATTTGGCTGCACTGCTGCTTGTTTTCCTCATGGAAAAAATGTACTTACAGAACTTTGAGAAAAAAAGAATGTAAAATTCTTATCTTAAATCGTAAACTAAACCTTTAAATCTTAAATTCCGACTCTAAACTCTTAAATTAAATTATCTATAATTTTTTTCCACCTGTGTTTTAGTGTTTTTTTTTTCTTCTTCTTAGTGGTTACCCTACATGCTTCAAAGGACACCAGTAAATGCCAACCCTCCCCTGAAAGAATCTCTGAGGAGAAGATATATATATAAACAAAATCCAACCAAGGCCCCAACCAAAGATGTCTGGTGCATATCTTTGAATCATTGGCTTCATCGTATGCCATATAGATGTATATATTACTAACTTATTACTTTTCCTTTTCTAGACTTACAAACACTGTTAAATACGGGATAAAGTTTTAGAGAAAGTCATCATTTTGCACTAATAATTTTAAGGTGAGGTTGGTTAAAATAAAATTATATAAAAATAATAAAAATATCGATATCGATTTTTATGTACATATAAAAATAGTTATAAAATCGATAAATATTTTTTGTACATCAAAATTCTTATTATTTTTATACTACAATTTTACATGTATATAAAATTTATACTAAAATTCTTATAAATATTTCTATGAAAAATTTTATAACGGACGTCGAACACCGTTGAACACCATTAATGTTGAACATTGTTGAACACCATTAAATTAATTAATAAAAATTTAAAATCTTAAGGATTCAGTATGTAATTAATAAAAGTGTGATAAACTCAACATATTATTAATAATTACAGGATTAATCTTTTAAATTTTTATTCTTTATAAATTAATTTAATAATGTTCAACGGTGTTCAACATTAACAATGTTTAGCGATGTTCGACGCCCGTCGTAGACTCATCCTATTTCTATATAGTCCCATTTTAAGCGTCGGTTAGATTTTTATTTTATTTTGCACCACCTTTAACAAGCACGATTGACATGGGTTTTTGTTATTATTGAATCATAATAATAAACATCTAAAGGAATGATAATTTACCACGTGCTGGTTCCCTAGTGGCCCCCTCAGGTCTATTTTTTTTTCTTTTTGGTTTTAAAAAATAATAATATTTTTTGAACAATAATAATAATAATAATAATAATAAAATAATGGTGCTTAAAGTAGGGTGATAAGGATATGATGTTCTGTAGTTTAGTTGGTAAGATGTAAGAATTGTAGAGTAGACTTGATATTTGAATGATTTCATGGGGCTGATTAATGTTTCCATACCATTATGTTGAACTGTAATTACGAATAAGGTGTAAATCGCCTACCTCTTAATCATGTTTTTATTAGTGCTTTCATTTTAAATTAAAAGATCTAGGGTTTAAGACTAGATGTTGTGGTTAAGGTTTAGGGAAATAGAGTTAGGGTTTAGAATTTTAAAAAATAAGGCTAAGGTTTAAAATTCAATTTTTAAGATTTTTAAGTAGAAGACATGGAATGATACAATAGAAAATTTATACTCTTATGAATAGGTCCAGGAAGGTATAGAATTTTATGTTAAATGATAACTTTATAAAATTTTAGGGGATAAAATTTTAAATTTAAAAGTTTAAAAATAAAATGAAAATATATTAAAAAAATTTCAAATAATATGTAAATTTCAAAATTTAGGGGTACGATCGTTCACTCTAACACTCTATCGATCCATCCCTGATGAAATCTCCTTGTTCCAACTCCAACATCACTACTGAATTAATCGAGTTAAATTGAGCCGAGGGATTCGTTGATTTCTCTGTATAATATCGTTCGTTGAACAGTCGATTAACTTTCGACAATCAATTAATATGGTAGGCAGTCCCCTGGCCCTACGTCCCACACCACCTCAGTTTCAGGTTGTTAGGAAAGCCTGTTATTAGCAGTTAACAATTGGTTCGATGATCCTACCCTGTTATGGCCTCTCCCCTACTCAAGTAGTGCGATAAGGACCGTGCAAGGCGAACGTCGCGAAAGAATGCAAACTTTCAAGAAAAAATAAACAATTGATGGGAAGGTTAGTTATTACCAGCTTTCTTTCATTCAGTACATATTTCCACCCCTTAATTCTCCTAGTTTAGCCTTAGTCCCTAGCTACCAAAATTTCCTTGTATCACTATGTCAGGGCAAGAACACCTCACCACCAGGTCCACCACCATAATTGTTAAGCCAACTGTAACATTCACAGCACATTACAGCTGATACTCTTTTTACACCTGGATTTATAAATGGCATCTAAGCTGAACATCAAAAATTTCATTCTAGTCGATCGACTTTCAAGGAAAGCAGTGGAAAAGCTTTCTAACATGACAAATAGATGCATTGTCACATATATGCTTGATATTTACCACAGTTCCCATTAAAATATTTAGTAACTTAATTCCAATACATTAGAACTGAAATAAATGTTTTGTAATAAAAGGTACCTGATGAAAACTCAGTCAGCAGGCAAACAAGAGCAGCTGTTCTACCACAAGGATCAAAAACTGATTTCCTGTCACTTCTAGGTGAGACAGAAGATACAAAGTACCCCATCTACATGACAGGTAAAATTTGAAGGATGGAAATGTAGAGCAGCTTCTATTCAATGGTATTACTGCAGGTCCAACTCTTTATACACTTTACATAACTCTAATTGATTAGGATGAAAAAACACTTACCTTAATCGAACGAAATCCAAAGAAGGGAAAAGTTTCTCATGTCTTCTCGATGTCTTCAAATGATTTTAACATCGAATCGGTCAGCTCTGGAACATTTCATGCTGGTTCATAGAGGCCAACCATGTGACCATCAATGCAACGCATGGCGGCAACCTGGAAATAACCATGAAGTTCAGAAGGGCAACTTCAATTCACTATCAAGCTAAGCATAAGAATATCAGGGATGAAGAAATAATGGAGTTAATACCTTGCCATGGATTTCATATTTGATGGGACCATCTAGTTCAGCTCCTAATGCCATTAGTTTTGTTACTGTACTATTAATGTCATTCACTGTGAATGATAAAACTGAAGAGTAACCATTCTGCATCACATTATCACTGTCAAACAAAACTAGGTCAGAATTATCTATTTTCCACAGATTTTCCTCTATCTTCATTTTTCTTGGACAATTGTATACTTATAAAAGCTAAGTAAATCTGGACCTACTCACAATCTTATTCATTTTTGTGAATATATAACCAAGTTCAAAATCATCGAAGAAATCTAATGAAACTTCCATGTCGGTCAAAGCAAAAATGTGAAAGTAGTACCAGGGGGATTGCATGAGTGCGAGTTTGAGAGGACCGGACTGAAGCTCGGCCCACCGAAGCGTGCAGATGTTGACGGAGAAGTCGAGCCCTTGTGAGTAGAACTTCGCCGCCTTGGGAACGTCCTTGTGAAGTTGGAGCAACCACCTAAACGACGAAGCCGCCGCCATCGTCCTCCTTCCTTTCAATTCACTTCCTCAATTTGCAGTTGCTCAGCCCAAAACATGTCATCTTGTCTATTACGATTTCGAGTTTCCCTTAGGCCCAGGCCCAGATCCTACTCACCAAAATGGAAAACAACATTCTGAAGTAAAGGATTGGACGTAGTATAACTAATTCAAATTAATCGATTAATAGATAAATATAAATAATTATATAAAAATTAAATAATATTTATTAAATAGTAGTTTTGATCCATATTTATGAAGTAATTTAACTTGTAATATTTTATTTTGTGTTAAAATAAAATAAAAATTATTAAATTAATAATAAATAACTTAAAATGTCGTGACAAACTTAAATGACAGAATAAGTCGACATGACAGTGTCATATAAACAAACATGTTAAATTATTGACTTAAAAATTATCACAGTAATTAAAAAACATTTTTTATTGACGTATTAGTCTTTCAAGTCATTTAAGTATTTTAATGTTAATTAACGGTTTTTAATTATAGATAAATTATTTTAACTCAAAATAAAACATAAATACTGTGATAGACACAAAAAAAATGTCCAGAATTACAGATTGCACCATGGACAGTATTCATATAAACCACAATATTTGACTGAAAAGCAACGCAGGAGCAGCTATGCCTTCGAGTTAACCGAGTTCTTCAGCTTATTGTTCAAAGTAAAAACACCACTTTGAGCTATGACTTGCCCTTCAATATTTTTAAACGGGAACGTTGCCCTTTGGATCTTGCTTCAAGAAGCTTGGCCTTCAAAGTGTTGTCCTTTGGCGCCGGATGTTGCTTGGTAGAAGATTCTGATACGTCCAGATCAGGGGGTGTAATTTTCGTCATCCATTGCCGAACTGGGCTAGGCTGGTTCCTCCATGGAGGGAAACTACAAGAAGCATCACCACAGTCGTTTTCCTCATTCATATTCCCACCTTCTGACAATGCTATATGATTTCTTATCAAGTTATCCAGTACATAATTTGAGCTTAGTCCATGTATCTCATCAAGTTTATTATTTCTCCCCTCGTTACCGTATTGAGTAGATTGTTTGTCTGAAACTGTTGCTTCAGCGGCGTTTCCTGCACCGATATTTTCCTCTTCTGCATCTTCCAACTGGGGCTTTTTATTTTCATTGGCGTTGGACATCTTTTCTTCATATCTAACTTGTAAGCTGGATGGATGCCGGCTTTTAATTTTCTCATGAGATGAAAGTTTTTTCTCAGTGTGATTTGATTTCACTTGTTCCTCACCGTCACAGTTTAGATCTTCGCCTTCATGTGACTTCATGTCGACGCTGCTTGGCTGGTTCAGCTCAAAACAATTTGAATCACTGCTCTTGGAATCTTCCTCGTCACAAACATCTTTTCCTGCTGTTACAGCCTCATTTAAAGGGACAGATTCAAGTGACTTCCTCCTATCCTTTCGAGACAGATAATCAGTACGCTTAGAAACAGAAGTATCAATATGTTTAGCTTGAAGGAAGGTCTCTATTTCAAAACCTAATCTGTCTACTATCGAATTCTGTCCGGGGAAACCAGACTGAACTTCTTCCAGCTTCTTCTGCATTCGTTCGTCAAGCCAGGATTCAGATATATGAAGAATCAAACGATCATGGTCAGCCACTCCTGTCCAATCTTCATCGGATTTCTGTCTTAGTCTATGCACCTCCTGTTGGTAGCTTTTTATTCCCCTTGCAAACTCATCGCAAAGATCTTCCAAAAGCTTCCTCGACTTCCTTTCCCTTTCAAGATCTTTCAAGGCATTAGAAAGAGAAGTTTTTGACTCAGACACTTCCCGAGCCAACTTCCTGTGTAGATTCTCAGAACGTTTTCTTAACTTTCTCTCATCTTCTAGTTCATCCCTTGCTGACTGTACAGCAGCATGAATCCGGTCTTGTTCTTTACTCTTCCTAACCAATTTGTCTTCAGCAATCTGCTTCATCAAATCATCAATTTCACGCCGACATGCTTGCTGATCTCGTAGCAAGTCCTTGATCCTAACACGGGCATGATCCAATTCTTTCTTCAATGCTTTTATCAATGATATATTGGATGCATGTTGTTCTTCCAGATTCCAAATATGGTTTAGTACTTTCAGCAGTTCTGTAGATGTTTTGAGATTATAATGCGACTCACCCATTCTTCCCCTAAAGCTTACGGAACTGCTAGGTGTGACTGCAGGATTATAAGGTGCCACCTGAGAAAGGAGGAAAAGCATGTTGAAACTCTAGATGGATTGGAATGTGAAAAAACAAGGGGGAAAGACCTACTAATAAGAAAATAATACGAGTGATTCCTACAGAGGATCTTATTTGAGAAAGGATGTTCTCTTCGTTCAATTTCCGCACCGTTGATTTTGTTCTCTTCTTCTCTCTCACCAGCCCTTGAACCAAGGACATGTAGCTCGAGCACTCTGAACTAAGCA
This sequence comes from Abelmoschus esculentus, assembly GCA_035048815.1. NCBI lineage: Eukaryota > Viridiplantae > Streptophyta > Magnoliopsida > Malvales > Malvaceae > Abelmoschus > Abelmoschus esculentus. The sequence goes on from JAUCBN010000049.1 coordinate 13,033,633, forward strand.
CATCGAAGCCTACAAGCCGGAAAAAGAGCCCACTACGCTATTTATCAACTTAGAATCTACTCAATAACATAAAGAGTTAAACTTTAATTAGATACCAGGGGAAATTAGTCAGACTACAATACAACCAAGTTTTGGTCACAAGACTCGAGCTTGTCCCCATACGCAGACTCCTAAAAATCATTCTTCCCTTAGCTCCAAGACGAGTAGCCTCAGTTGAAGTATCACTTTAAGAAAGAATTCTATTCATTCTTCTTGGGGGCATTGCGATTTACGTTTCTTATATAAGTAGATATACTGCTGCTATCAGCAGCAAATTGTATTGGTTTGGTGGCTGCATGAAACTGTGCATTTGAGCTGTGTATTCAACCGTCACATGCATTTAGATAGTGTGTAGCAACAATTCTGAATCTTGGATAAATTCTACAGATAGTACCATTTTGAGTAGGAAGAAAATAAAAATTACCTCCATTGAACTGCCATAACTTGCGGGCGATACAGGCTGTAGAGCCTGATTATTGTTTTCAATCGACCGATGGTGTTTCATCAGTGTTTGAGCAATATGCCTCCTCAAACTGCTAGAACTCTCTGGCTGATATGAGAAACAAAACAGAAAGTTAGAGACAGAAGGTATTTTTACAAGCTCAATAAGTATTAACCTCCAAAGATATGTTCTTATACAGGTGGGTGAAGACATTGACCTGAAGCCACCAAAGACTAGATTAAATCAACTAATCCTTTGCTATGTCATCTATTTAATTGATAATCAAACAAGAAAAAAGGACATTACAAACATGTAATCTAACCAAACAAACATGAAGAAAGGACATTATAAACATAAAATCTAACCTAACAGACAAGAAACACTCTATGGACCAACAAAAACATATTAAAAATTTAGGTAGAACAATGATCAAATAACCAATATGGATCATATAAGGACGGAAAATTGTAGTTTTATCAACATAAACTGTAAACAGCATCTAAACACAGTGAAAAGAAAAGAAAAGTGAACAAATCATGTCTTCATTTACCAAATACAAGACCCAAAATACAAATCAATCTCACCAACTAATAGGAGGGAAAAAGAGAAGAAGAAACCTTTAAACACAAAATTAGCATACGAGTACACAAATGAAAAATTCACATACACAAACAGATGTAAAACATGGAACAAAGAAAAAGGAACTGAAATACCTGGTCAGGGTCGGAGCTGGGGTACGGAACAGACAAGAAATGAGAAAAATCAGTGGCTTTGTTCTTGTTGTTGTGGTGGCGTTGGTGGTACCGGCCATTGTTATTGTTAACACCACCTCTATGCATCGAGGAAGGTATTGATTGAACACCCACAGTGAAGCAGCTAACTTCCTTGCAGAAACAGCGGCAGGAGAAAGAAGAAGAAGGGTGTTGTAATGATGAAGGAGAGCCTGAAAGTCGTAAAGTTTCCAAGGAGTGGGGTACAGGGACCCCCTGTTTTCCAAATCCCTACCAATAAGACCCTCCGACTCAACTTTTCACGCAAAATTTCCTCCTTTTCTGCTAACACGTCTTCACTTTTTTCTTCCTTTTTCATCTCTCTCTCTCTCTCTTCCTCCTTAGGCTTCACTATTATTTTATTTTCTTTTTTCTTTTTACTGTTGTTTTGCCTCTGGGTTGTAGTTTCTACAGTGAAAATTTGTTCTTTTTGGAGGGTGTTTTTTTCTTTTTCTTTTCCTATTGATTTGCTATGATTTTGGTTTCTTCTTCTTAAAAGATTAGGACTGTGATTGATCTCCCATGGAAGCATGGACAAACGAAAACGGTTTAAGCTTTGAATTGGTTGGATTACCTGGCAAGCATTTAGCTGGGAACCCGCCAATTTGTCATTTGCACGAAACTTGTGGTGAATGAAATAACTTTGATTCCTGTAGTAACTCAAAATTTTAAGTCAAATTTTTTATATAATTTTGACAAAAATGACAACTTTATTGAGATGGATCTCTCCTCTCACTATAGAGAAAATCAAGTTCACAAAATTTAAATTAGAGATAGAGAAAAAGGTTTGTGTGTGGCGTTCGAACACTAATCAGCATAGTGTCGACGGATTTAAAACTCACACAAATCTTTACTGCTAAAATTGTAATGGACCCAAAGTTTATCTGATTCGTAACTATACTGCGGTATTAATTAATCAAATATACAGACATGAAGAAAAAAAATCTAGAATTACAGATTGCAACATGCAGAGTAATGTGCATAGTGGCCAGTATTCATATAAACCACAATGTTGGACTGAAAAGCAACACAGGAGCAGCCAATCCAGTGAGTTACGTGACGTGAGTGCTTGTTCAAACTAAAAACACCACTTTGAGCTATGACTTGCCCTTGAATATTTTTAAACGGGAACGCTGCCCCTTGGACTTTGCTTCAAGAAGCTTGGTCTTCGAAGTGCTATCCTTCGTTGCTAGAGGTAGCTTCGTAGAAGACTCTGATACGTCCAGATCAGGGGGTGTAAATTTTGTCATCCATTGCCGCACTGGGCTAGGCTGGTTCCTCGGTGGTTGGTATCTAGAAGATGCCTCACCACAGTCATTTTCCGTATTCATATTCCCACCTTCCGACAATGCTATATGATTTCTTATCAAGTTATCCAGTATGTAGTTTGAGCTTAGTCCATGTATCCCATCAAGCTTATTCTTTCTTCCACCGTTGCCATATTGAGTAGCTTCATCATTTTCGAGTTTTTGTGATATTGCTGCTTCAGTGGCGGTTCCAACAATATGTTCCTCTTCTGCAACTGCCAACTGGGACTTCTTATTTTCAGTACTCCTGGCTCCAGCCATCTTTTCTTCAAACTTAACTCGTAAGCTGAACAGATGCCGGCTTTTAATCTTCTCATGAGATGAAAGTTTTCTCTCGACATGATTTGATTTCATTATTTCCTCCCCGTCACAGTTTAGAGCTTCATCATCATCATGTGATTTCAGGTCAATACTGGTTGGTTTGTTCAGCTCAAAACAATTAGAATCACTGCTAGCAGAATCTTCCTCGTCAGAAACATCTTTACCCGCACTTACAGCCTCGTTTAAAGGGACAGATTCAAGTGACTTCCTCAGATCCTTTCGTGACAAATATTCAGTATGCTTAGAAACAGAAGTACCAATCTGTTTAGCTTGAAGGAAGGTCTCTATTTCAAAGCCTAGTCTGTCCACTATTGAATTCAGTTCAGGAAAACCTGACTGAGTTTCATCTAGCTTCATCTGCATTCTCTCGTCAAGCCAGGATTCAGATATATGAAGAATCAAACGATCATGGTCAGCCACTCCTGTCCAATCTTCATCGGATTTCTGTCTTAGTCTATGCACCTCCTGTTGGTAGCTTTTTATTCCCCTTGCAAACTCATCGCAAAGATCTTCCAAAAGCTTCCTCGACTTCCTTTCCCTTTCAAGATCTTTCAAGGCACTAGAAAGAGAAGCTTTTGACTCGGACACTTCCCGAGCCAACTTCCTGTGTAGATTCTCAGAACGTTTTCTTAACTTTCTCTCGTCTTCTAGTTCATCCCTTGTCGACTGTACAGCAGCATGGACCCACTCCTGTTCTTTACACTTCCTAACCAAATTGTCTTCGGCAATCTGCTTCATCAAATCATCAATTTCGCGCCGACATGCTTGCTGATCTTGTAGCAAATCCTTGATCCTAACACGGGCATGATCTAGTTCCTTCTTCAATGCTTTTATCAATGATACATTGGATGCATGTTGTTCTTCCAGACTCCAAATATGGTTTAGTACTTTCAGAAGTTCTGTAGATGTTTTGAGATTATAATGTGAACCACCGATTCTTCCCCTAAAACTTACGGAACTGCTAGGTGTGACTGCAGGATTATAAATTGCCACCTGAAAAAAAAGAGGAAAGGCATGTCGAAACTCTAGATGTATTGAAATGTGAAAAACCAAGTGATGGATCTTATTTGAGTAAGGCAATCCTGTAATCCGGTGTTCAATTTCCACACTGTTGTTTCTATTAATATCGATCTGTAAGCAATCCAACTTGAAAATGCTTTTTGTGATGGTTTTATCTCAAATAACACCCTACAAACTCAATTCTCAAATGCTTTCCTAAGACATGTATGTTATATACTTCTACGATTTGAATAAAACATAAGATATATGCAATTTATCAACTTAGAACCTAACTCAATAACTAAAAGATTTAAGTTTTAGTTAGAGACTAGGGGTAATAGTCAGACTACAACCAATATGAATCAGTTTGGTCACAAGGCTGAAGTTTGTCCCCATACACAGGACTCCTAACAATCATTCTTAGTTTTTTCCCTTAGCTCCAAACCGAGTAGCTTCGGTTGAAGCATCAGTTTAATAAAGAATTCTATTCGTTCAGCTTGGGGGCATTGTGACTCTCATGTTTCTTATATAAGTAGATATATTGCTGCTATCAGCAGCAGATTGTATTGGTTTGGTGGCTGCATGAAACTATGCATTTGAGCTGTGTATGCGACCGTCACATGCAGTTTATATTGACCATAGCAGCAATTCTGCATCTTGGATAAATAAAGCCTCTTTTTATCCAGAAACCCCCCACCAACTTTCCTATTCTGTACTTATTCTACAGATAGCACCATTTTAAGTAGGAAGAACAGAAAATTTACCTCCATTGAACTGCCATAACTTGCTGGCGATACAGGCTGTAGGGCATGATTATTTTTTTCAATCGACCGATGGTGTTTCATTAGTGTTTGAGCAATATGCCTCCTCAAACTGCTTGAACTCTCCGGCTGATATAAGAAATAAACTAGAAAGTTAGAGGCAGAAGGTATTTTTACAAGCTCTAATAACCTCTAAAGATCTGTTATTCTTTTTCTAACTTAACAGACAAGAAACACTCTATGTACTAACAAAAACACAGCGAAAATTTAGGAGGATCATCATCTCAACCCAGGTAAAAGAAAAGGGGGGAAAATGAACAAACATGTTAATATTTACCAAATACAAGACCCAAAAATCCAAATCAATCAATATAATCTCAACAACTAACAGATCAAAATAAAAACACCCTTTAAAAACAAAATTAACATGCAGGTACAACAATACACATACACGACTTGCATAGTAAAGTATTGAAACAAAGAAAAAGAAATTGAAAAATTACCTGGTCAGGGTCGGAGCTGGGGCAAGGATCAGCCAATAAATGAGAAAAGTCAATGGCTTTGTTCTTGTTGCTGTGGTGGCGTTGGTGGTACCGGCCATTAGTGTTGCTAACACCACCACCTCTATGCATTTTATGATGAGGAAGGTATTGATGGAACTCCCACAGTGAAGCAGCAAACTTTCTTGCAGAAACAGCGGCAGCAGCAGCAGGAGGAGGAGGGTTGTTGTTATGATGAAGGAGAGGCTGAGGGTGGTAAAGTTCCCAATAAGGGAGCGGGGTACAGGGACCCGCTGTTTTCCTTTTCCCTCAAAAAATCCTCCTTTTCTGCTAACCCTTCTTCACTTTTTTCTTCCCTTTTCATTTCTCTATCTATCTCTCTTTCTCCTTAGCCTTCAAAAGGGTTTCAAATAAAAAATATTTCTTTCCTTCTTCTTCTTCTTCTTCTTCTTCTTCTTCTTCTTCTTCTTCTTCTTCTTCTTCTTCTTCTTTTCTCCATATTGGTTTAGTTTGGTTTTGGATTAAGAATTCAGTACTGTGACCGATCTTCCATTGAAGCATGAACAAACGGTTAAAGGTTTAAACTTTAGGAGTTGGTTGGGTTACCTGTCAAGTATTTAGTTAGCCACCCGCCATGAAGCTCGCAGTGAATGAAAAAGCTTTGACTACACTGCTAATTGAGTAGGTAAATGAAATCCTCACAATAGTGTTTACAAAATTGGTTTTCTTGGGAAAATACTCTAAAAATCTAAATTGCTTCTATTATTGATTTTAATTATTATTATTATTATTATTATTATTATTATTATTATTATTATATTTCTACGAAAAATATTAAAATTAAAAAAGTTTTAAAATATTGGACAATTTTAGATAAGAACTTTGAATTTAAGATTTATACGTAATAAACTAAGGTTACGTTTAGCATTGCGTTTTAAACTAACTTTTAGGTCAAAAACTAATTTAGAACGCAAAAACAATGCTAAATAGTTAACTTTTGAAGAAAAAATTACGTTTAAAACGTGTTTTTCAACTCAAATGTAAAAGCTAAATTTTTTAGCTTTTGCGGTTAAAAAAATGTTTTTAGGAGTCTTATTACAACTTTAACCTCCATTTACTATGTTTTATTATAATTTAATTTTTATAAATATATAATTATATTTAATATAAATTATTTTTTTAGTTTAAAAATTATATATTTATATAAAATTTATATATTTTCTCAAAAGCACTTTTTGACAACAATACTAAACACATATATCTCAAACCAAAATCCAAAAAAAAATATTTTACTGTACTTTTTGACCATATTTTTTCACCGCACTTTTTAAAAACAATGTTAAATTAGCCTTAAAACCTTTACTTAAAAGTAATCATTTGTAAACAAAAGTCATTAAAATTAATTAGATTCTTGATAAAATATATTTTAAATTTAATTATAATATAAGAAAATGCAAATCAAAATTACATTAAAAAATAAGAATGATTAAGTAAACGTCGTTTTGTGGCTTTTGGGTGAACGTTTATTAAAAAAATATATATTATATATAAAGAAATTGAAAGATTTTTCAATAAAAAACAATAAAATAAATTTATTTAGTTATGGGTTATAAATTTATTTTATATATATATTAGTTTTTTAAATTGAATTAAGATCAGAATAAAATTTATGAAAAATACAATAGGCTCTACTTCGTTGACTTTTTTACTTACCAAGCAGCACAACTTAAAAAGCATATGCCTTGTCACACTGAATAACTCTAATCGGATAACATAACATCTGTTTTGAGCGAGAGGATTGAAACCCAATCCATTCCCGGTTTACAGTGTGAGCTTAGGGTTTCGACATTATGGCTTCCCTCTGCTCCAATCTTCACACTCCATTCTCCTTTCCGGTTCCTCCCCGCCAACATAAGGTTACCACTTGTTTCTTCATCAAGTAAGTCATATTCTTTGTGTACATTGTTCTATAATGATATGCCCCCCTTTTGGTTAATTTTTATACTTCTTTCTATTCACTGTCAAACACCAATTCTAAGATTCACTTTATATTACTTCTGGGTTCTTCTGTATGTAATATGGGTTTGAATTAGTTTTGGATTTCCCTGTTGGTTTCTGTTTCTTACTCTTCTAATTTTGTGGTTAATTGCTACTTTAATCTAATGATAAAGTGTTAATTTGTGAAAAAAGATCCTTTTAAATCCAACCCCATATGGAAGCATTTGTCTGATGATTCATGAAAAAACTGATATCTTAGATAACCATTTCGTCATCAAGGATGATGCAATTTTTAAAATTCGAATCTTGACATACTGTTTGGATACATGGAAAATCTAACACCTTAAGTCTCGTTCTTTGTTTTAAAGTACCAGGGTAAAATTCAATCCGAGTAAGTTGTCAACGAGAACACTAACTTGCAAGAAAGCAAGCTCAAGGGGGCCTGAAATTGATAGGGTAGTCAAAAGTAAGTTTGAAAAAACTGCGGCGAAGCAGGATGACAAGAAATTTGTTCACGAAGGTTTAATTACTGAGTCACTTTCCAATGGTATGTTTCGAGTTCTTTTGGACAATAAGGATTTAATTATAGGCTACCTTTCGGGAAAGATAAGGAAGAATTTTGTTCGTGTATTGCCTGGAGATAGAGTTAGAGTTGAAATGAGTCCTTATGATTCGACCAAGGGGAGAATAGTTTATCGACTTCGTAACAAGGATGCAAGTGGATAGTAGGGTAGATTTCCCAGAAATCTATGCGCGTGCGATTTGATAATATAGAAGGTATTGAGCTGAGGAACCTCCCAACTATGAAAACAGGGTTCTGTGGAGAGTATATGAGAAGAAGCAATTTGATATCCTTTGAAAAGCACCTATGGTGGTCAAACTTGATTCATCATGCTAAAGTTCAGAGCTGATTGTGATTGAAGGATTACTATGGTGAGTTTCTTTGCAACATGACATGAATTTGGATGAATATTGCCCTCTCTAGGAGCTTGGCTGATTTAAATATTGACGAGAATTATTCTTGTCGTGTAACCTTACTTCTGTAAAACGGAGTTTTATGATCACTATCAACCTTTCTTTGAATAGTTTCAGTGATTTTTTTCTTTGATTGAATTGTTTTGTTTGTATTCATTGTAATTGGCTATGTTTTCATATACATTTGCATCTTAAAGAAAATTCATTGCAGATGGAAGTGCTTTTCAACCTTGGTTTTCAGTTAGCTGAGATCTGATATCACCAAGAGTGCTTACGGGAGGTTTTAAGAGAGATCTTGTATTAGATTATGTAGCTGTGTTCCAGACCATAGATTGGCTTACCAGGTTGCAACATTTTCGAGTAATACAGCAGACTCGGAATGGCATGAGAAAGCCATAGCTGGTTAGTGGTGGAATCTGGTTGAGCCATTGGAAAAGTACAGATACCAAGAAATGTGAATGGAGTCTATCCGGGTCCAGTGATCAAAAGCAACAAGAAATCTGGAGTCGATCCAATATTAAGCCCAATCATTGATTTCAAGACTTAAGCTTTAAACAGTCGACAAAATGCAATGCAGTTAAACCAGAACCAGGACCACAACTTGATCTCACAACAGCTATATGCAAAAAATAATTGAAAGATGGTCAAATTGAAATAATACAGGCAAACTAACTTGATTATGCCTGAACTGGATCGTTATCCAGTTTGTAACAGCATTATTATTGATCAATGTTCAAACTTCCATTTCAAAAAGAGTGCTACATTTACTCCCAGTGGGGGAAAAGGAAAAAATGATAAGGAAAAGTAATTTGTATATAAGAACATAGTACCTCTATCATATGTGAATAGAATAACATGGTTCTTGATAAACTTTACACTTTACGAGCTAGCGTCCTCTGCTTTGCTGCATGTTGAACTACTTTTTCTTCTACAGGCAAACCCTTCTGCCGCCTCACAGCATTAATGAGCTTTTCTTGCTGTATTTGGAAGAACACTAGAACCATCACCAAATTCTTCCATCTCCTCTTCTGTTTTCGGTACAAAAAATGGATCCTCGGGAAGTGCTTCCCAGTGACTAAGAACAAGGACACTTGAAGCCCCAGATGTCCATCTCCTTAGCTCATCAGCAAAACCAGAACTTTCAGAAACTGGCACATAGGCATGCACCGTGAAAAGAGGAGAGCCTTCCTGCATTTCTTCCTTCAAAACTCGGGCTCGCCTCCGGGCAAGCACTGCATACATAGGGCCCAAATACTCGGTTGGAGTATTCAACTCACAAAAGTACATGGCTTCAACAAGCTTAGGCTTCCTCTGAAGCACAGCTCCTCCTACAGGCCTCCTTGGCGGCTGTCATTATCTGTCGAGTGAAAAGACCATACTGCTCAGATAGTTGGTTAGGTTCCGAGTCACCAGCCTGCACCGTTGAGGGAGAGATATGAGCTTCAATGACAAAGGCTAATCCCCACATTGGTTCATCGCATAAAGGGTCAGCTGCAGTAGCCAGTTGAAAACCAGACACCAGACTACTTTCCAGACTCTCTGCTTCTCCATAGAGTGGTTGAGTCAGTTCCGAAGATACAATAGCAGCAATATCAGTATCACTAGCACTAGAATTATCAGTTAAGCCCAATCTCAGAGACACATAAGGAGAGTCATGTATCAGAATAGTGCCATCGTCATTATCCATTTTGTAATCCGGAGTGAAAAGGATGTTAGGGCCAACCTGCCTTGGACCAAGTGCCCAGATCCTCCTAAGAAGCTTGATCCATTTACCTTTGCACTTTTCAGCTTGATCCTTTTCATTTTCACTTCCACACGAAAAATCACTCTCCAGAGCATCACAAATGTGCTTTCTGAGCTCTTCAATTGGACTCTCATTTTCGCTCACACTTAATGTATTCATTTCCATGCTTTTAGCACTCTGCCCCAGTTTACCTCCAATAATATCTGAGAGCAAATCAGCACTTTCATCAAGCACCTTAGTTAGGTGGAAGTTTCATGACTTTAACACGGATGGTACATCTTCCATTTGAAGTCTGTTTTTCAACATAGTCTGAACCAAAACTAAACACGGATGGTACATCTTCCACTGCATTAGATAAATCACCCTCAATAGTCTCTTTATAGGACACAAGAGGAGGAGAGACTTCCAGGCTCACCTTTGCAAATCTCTCCTTCAAATCCTTGATGCATCTTTCTAGATGAACCTCACCAACAGCAGCTAACACATGTTCCCCCCTAGAGGAAACAGTGACCTCCACAAATGGATCAGCTCGATTTAGAAGCCTCAGAGGTATCGAGATGGGATCTTCAGAGGTATAATTAGGATTACTTGGCGGCGCTGCACCTGCCAGTGGCTACAGCCAATTACCTTTGCGTTGCTTTAGACAAGTTGAAGAAGAAAAGGGAGGGATTGAGAGAAAAGGAGAAAGAAAGATTAAAGACTGGAGAGGAAAGGAGATGATGGCGCTCAAACCAGTGCCCTTAATAGGATGTTAAATAGGACTAGAGTTTTGGAGATGGAAGAAGAGGGATCCGATGTCAAATATTTAAAGAGTATAGGGACTGGAATCAAAGTTATACCAAAACGGGTATTGCTTCTTCCGCAAAACCCGCGTGAGGCACCATCTCATCTCACATTCTCATGGAAGCACGCGCGCGTAAAACCTCCGTTTCTCTGACACTTTCAGTTTCGGACCAAACAAGAAAACAAAAGAAAAAACTTCCCTTTATCAGTTTCCTCTAACATCCTCCTAACTCGCTTGACTCACATTTGACCTGGTAAACACTCTTTTTTTGTTTTTTGGGAAGAATGGGTAACTGTAACGGTGCTCCATCAGCCGATAACCAGTCCCGACCGGCGACCAACTTCGGCGGTGATCCCCATCATGGCATCAATGTTATACCCGCTGATGCATCGGTTCCAAGACCCTCAAAACCTCCAACCCACCACCACTCGTCCTCCGTCGCCCCCAATCACCACACCTCTATCTCCACTGCTCCGCAGATCGGTCGTGTGCTGGGCCGTCCCATGGAGGATGTTCGATCAACTTACGACTTCGGCCGTGAGCTCGGGCGTGGGCAGTTCGGTGTTACCTACTTGGTGACTCATAAAGAAACCAAGCAGCAATTCGCTTGTAAATCTATTGCCACCCGTAAGCTCATCAACCGTGATGATATGGAAGACGTCCTCCGTGAAGTCCAGATCATGTACCACCTCACCGGCCACAGGTTCCCCCACCAAACAAAACTATGATTTTACATATCTGATTATGTCATATATATAGTTGTTTTAGAGATTTTAAGTCAATGGGTTGACAGGAATATTGTCGAGCTGAAGGGCGCTTATGAGGACCGGCACTTTGTGAATCTGATAATGGAGCTTTGTGAGGGCGGGGAGTTGTTTGACCGGATTATAGCGAAAGGTCATTATTCAGAGAGGGAGGCAGCGAATTTGTGTAGGCAGATGGTAACGGTGGTGCATAACTGTCATTCCATGGGGGTTATGCATAGGGACTTAAAGCCTGAGAATTTCTTGTTCTTGAACAAGGGCGAGGATTCTCCATTGAAGGCCACAGATTTCGGCCTCTCTGTATTTTTTAAGCCAGGCAAGCAATTTTGGTTTCTCTGATCTATATCTGTTTGATTTTGTCGAGCCGAATTGATGATTCATATTAGTACTATGAAAATGTGATCAAAATATTTATATGAGATGAAAAGGAGGATACTAAATTCCCATCCTAGTATGGCTAGTTGGAGCTATATGGTTGAATTCATTAGTTGGATTTCCTTTTGTGTCTATGGTGTAATGTAATGTAAAACAAGTAGAGACAATGTTGAAGAGAACTCGAAAGCATATCTTGCTGGGCAGTTATTGTAGCTACAGTCATCATCAACGACTGAATGAAAATCTTCATTTCTTTGTCGCTCTTAGACGTTTTACAACAAATTGTTACTATTTAAAGTTGGTCCGAAATTTTCATCTTTTATCAGCAATTTTTCTAGCGTAGTAAATTAGGCCAAGACAGTTACTTTTCTCCTCAAATTTACTTCCTAAGACTTATTGCTGATGGATATTAACTAGAAAATTTTCTTTGCTGATGCATGCAGGGAATGTTTTTAAGGATCTTGTTGGAAGTGCTTATTATGTAGCTCCAGAAGTATTGCGCCGACGTTATGGACATGAAACTGATATTTGGAGTGCTGGGGTGATTATTTACATTCTCCTTAGTGGAGTCCCACCATTCTACGGAGGTACTACTTTTGTTTCTTGTGACGATTAGAAGATCCTCACAATAATTTTGTATGCTTTTGGTTTTGTATGCAGAAACTGAACAGAGTATCTTTGATTCTATTCTTCGGGGAAATATTGATTTCTCATCAGATCCATGGCCCTCTGTTTCCAGCAGTGCCAAAGATCTTGTGAGGAAGATGCTACGAGATGATCCTAAAGAACGACTCTCAGCAGTTGAAGTCTTAAGTAAGTCTCTTTTTCGTTGTGCAAGTCAATGGTGGTTGTGTTCTGTTGTGAAGGATTATGAAGTTTAAAGCCTTGAATTCAAAACTATCAAGTTGGCTATCCAATTCAAAATTTGAGTTTTTCCTTTGTTCCACATTTTGCTTCAAGTTTCTTGTAAATCCTGTAAAAAAGAAAAGAAATAGAGCTTCGCTTACCAATTGCACTGCAGATCATCCATGGATGCGTGAAGATGGTGATGCATCTGATAAGCCTCTTGATATTGCTGTTTTATCTAGAATGAAGCAATTCAGGGCAATGAACAAACTCAAAAAAGTCGCTTTAAAGGTGAATTGCTTTCTCTATTACATTATGAAATAGTAATATTTAAGCTACAAATTTCATGAAACTGACAAAAAGATAATATAATGGGTAATTGGCAATGAGGTGTTTTGGCCTAAACGTTTCAAGCTGAGTAGTACCAAAGACTTCTAGTCTATTTCCAGCCATCGGTCGATTGCAGCAATGTGGCATCATTGCTATTAATTATTCTTTCCTTCATTCAGGTAATTGCTGAAAATTTATCTGAAGAAGAAATCATAGGTTTGAAGGAGATGTTCAAATCTATGGACACTGATAATAGTGGAACAATCACCTTTGAGGAGTTGAAAGCTGGCCTTCCTAAACTCGGTACTAAGCTTTCTGAGCATGAAGTGAGGCAGTTAATGGAAGCGGTATGCCTTGTCCTTTTATGTATCGATGGAAAACTGTGATTTCCTTTAGAACCTTTACCATTACTTATTAGTATCAAGTATAATCAGCTTTATGCAAACTCAAGTTCCTTGCATCTATTCTTGGTTGAAAGGACTGTAGGAGCCTCTAGACCCAATGAATAATGCAGAACCTTTAGACAAAAGGGTCGACGGATACTTTTTGGGGGAGTTATACCTGAAATATATATAAACCTCATTATGTAAATCATTATTTATACCTTAGCTATATTATCATATAACCTGTTTGTTACTTCCCCAGGCTGATGTTGATGGAAATGGAACGATTGATTACATCGAGTTTATAACGGCTACGATGCATGTGAATAGAATGGAAAGAGAAGAGCATTTGTACACTGCTTTCCAATACTTTGACAAGGACAATAGCGGGTAAGCCACCTTACCATCTTGTTCATTCATGTAACTATTTCGTGGTAATTTTCATTCCCCAACCATATGCTATGGCGATGATCGAACTTTTTTGCTCGATTTAGGTACATTACAATGGAAGAGCTGGAGCAGGCCCTGAAGAAGTATAATATGGGCGATGAGAAAACAATAAAAGAGATCATTGCTGAAGTTGACACAGACAGGGTATGCTTCTTCCTCTTTAGAAACCTGTATATGAAACAGAACCAAAATCTCTTGTTTTTTTTCAATCTTGACTGTTGTAATTGCTATCTTCGTATTTGATGTACCGTGTTCTTCCTGCAGGATGGAAGAATTAACTATGATGAGTTTGTTGCGATGATGAGAAAAGGCAGCCCGGAGTTGACCAATAACAGACGACGCAAGTAAAGCCGGAATGCAGCTTGCAGCATACCTGCTGGCTCAAATTCAACCCTCCACTGGTTTGTTGATGTATATTTTTTTTTGTTGCGACGACAATCTCACGTAAACCGAGTTTCACCACCTTGAATCGAGTAACAGTTCTTGTTTTCTGAAATTATGTGGTTTGTCTATTTTTTGCTGCGAGAAATTATTAGAGGGAGAGCATGGTTTCTGGTTTTTGCTTTGCTTACGCATTTGAACGTGACAGGGCCATTTGGATGTAATAAAATTTAAATCAATGACGTTATGAATTAAACAAATAAGTTTAAAAGACTGTCATTATAATGAGTTTTTATAATACAGTCTTGCAGCATTGTATGCAATTTTGTGGTCTTGGCAAATGGTGCAAACATTTGGCACCATTCTAATGAAATTATCATAAAAGCAACAAAATATTGATAACAACGATGAACCAATCCACAAATCACAAAGCAAAGTCAAATCATTCTGAAAAGATATCCAGCACAAGTTGAAAGAACTTTCAACCTAATGAATCATAATCAACATGCAATATGGCAACATATTGTCTCATATCATATGGATCCATAGCAAGAACAAGATTTTGAAAAAAGATGCAATATTCATCAATATTATGAACCCGTTTACTGTAAAAACAAGGGATTAATTTTAAACCTGGTTCTAACCGATACAGTGTATGGAGTAAAGAACTCATTAATGGAAGGAAGCTACCAAATGTATGTAAGAAACCTAGCAAAAGAACATCCCAGACAGCAAATCTAATCCTTCTTCTTATCCTTCAAAGGTCCCCTTGGAATCTTACTTAAAACTTTTGTATCAAATACTGCATACTGCTTCTTAATCTCATGAATTGCTTTCTCAGCAAACGGATCCACCTTGTCCTCGTATTTCTCATACAGCACAGGTACAGTGTGAAGTAATACGAAGACTGTTTTGCAAGACCATTAAAACTAAATCAGAAAACCAAAATGTTTATAGGGAAATGAGAAAAAAGCACATGGAAACTGCAATACCTATGTAGAATAGTGTCAGGAAGTTGCACCAATTTCCCACGATAGACAAGACCCACAAGCCAGCAATCACCTAAACAATCACAACCCAATTACAACATGATTGTAAAATGCATAATAGCATAACTCAAGCATCTTCATATGAATAAAATGATCAGGAGATGACAAAGCACGCAGTATCATATTCCTATCTTAATTGCAAATCAGGCAAATAAATGCATGCACCGGCGGAACAATGTAGGGTCCGAGACAGGCAAGTGCCCTCTATGGAATCTGAAATTCCCTTGATTAGTTATCCTAAAATCTGAACTTTTTAAGTTGTCTATTTTACTAGTTGTGCCAACACTATGGTTTATGACTGTGTAATATATGTGTGCCCACCCTAAAAAAATATTTCTGAATCCGCTACTAATTGCATGTGATGAACCAAAAAAGATAACTATTTGGTACAACAGGTAAACTACATACAGATAGGAACTTCTTGAGATCTCTTCCTGACGCAATATCCCGTAGGACAACAAAAGCCCGGTTAATCTCAAACCTAAGTGCTTGTGCAAACTCCATAACCGGATCCTTAGGAATTTGAACTTCAGGGATGTGCGGTGGAGACCTATTCAGAACAATGTAACATTGCCGTGACTGAAAGCAAAACAGAATCCAAAGTAAAACCGAAAAGAAGACAACAAAATTGACTGCTTACTTGTTGATGAAGGTAGTAGCATTTGAATACAAGAAGAGTAGCACAAAAACCAGCATCAACAAATGACACATTAGAGTGAGAAGGTGGTATTCGAGCAGTTCAAACAAAACCCATATCACAGTTGCAACACCAAGCGCTCCTGCTGATATCTTTTTGTTCCTCCATCGGAAAATGTCAGCAGCTGTTACACAAACACCCAGCTTCATTTCGTAAGTATGCATCATAAACAAATTACACTAAAAAGGTAATAATTTCTGATAATACTAACTTAAAAAATTCAAATCACTATCATCGGTAAAGGCTATTTACTATGAATATTACTACGTTCTCAAACTTTTAAGAAAACAAGATAATCCCAGAAATTTGCCACTTAAATTCACCAGAACTAATTGAATCAGTTCAGTTAAAGATCTAGAAATACCCCTATTTTTTATTTTCATGCAAAATCAATCAATCAAAACTGAAAGCTCGGGAATTAAAAAATAAAAAAAAGGACAATGACGCATTCCCAGCAGAGCGTGCATCAATAATGTTAAGTCACCACCAACGGAATCGGTGTTCTGTATTTCCCTTAACAGACACAGACCACTTTCTTGACTAGAGACTGGTATTGACTGAAAAGCTGATGCCTAAGAGAAACTATTCCAACTTCATAAGCTCTAGTGCGGGTAATGCTTCATAGCACAGTCCTAACAATTTTTGTATAATCAAAAATCAACAAACAAATTTTAAAAATGAAAAAAGGGGTTTTCGTTAAATACATTTGCCTCCACCGAGAACGTGGTGAACGGGCTTTTCTCGTCCAAAAAGACGGAAGACCTTAGCCTTGATCGACGATTCTGATGGCTTGTCATCATCGGAATCCGACGACGAATCATGGCCGCGAATCTTCTCTGCTATCTTCTCCACCAACGATTCCTCATGCTTCTTCTCTTCGTGCTCCACCATTTTTGAAAGTTTTGAAGATCCAAAGAGAAAGAAAAGACCCGAAAAAAAAAAACTGAAATGACGATTTCGAGCGTTCTTTCTTCGGGCTCGAATCCTTTACTGCGGCTAAATAGAGAGCGTACACGTTAGATTTAATCAGGACCACTAAATAGAAGGTTTAGATCTGGACCGTTGATAGGTTTGGAATCCGAACGTTGAGGTTCGGAGAAAACAAGACCGAGGTTACACCAGCAGGTGAAAAAAGATAATGTTTTATAGGCTCGAGGATTAACGGCGTTTTGACGTTGACGGAGAATGACGCAATCAAACGAATATCAAGTCGACACGTGGAGATTCGTGATTCGTGTTGATTTGTAATAATAGGTGAGTCATATTAATACCGGAAAAATTATATCATGGGTAAATATCACTACGTGTTCATGGGACCAACAAAAAAAATTCATTCACATCGTTATTTTTTCCATGTCATATATTTTTTAAAGTGAATCTTCACTTAAAAAAATTATTTTTAAAATGAATTAAAAAAAGGCATAAAGACAATTTTCACCCTTAACATTTATAATTTTTGTATTTTGGCCCTTTTTTTTTGGATAAATTTAGCCCTTAACCTATTTTTTTTAACAAATAACTCATTTTTTAACTACCATGATAACTGAACCGTTAAAAATTTAATAATGATAACATGTTATATATCTGATAATATATTTTAAATGTGAAAGAATCTAACCTATTAAATATATACATATATAGAATATAATTTTATTTCAGTATAAAATATAAAACAATTAAAATTTAAATAAAATATTAAAAATTAATTAAATCCAAAACAAAAAATTACTAAATATTCTCAACCCTAACTAAACTAAACTAATAAAAATCCAATTGATTATTATAAAATTCTTTATCTTTGATAAATCGGTAATAAACTATACAAAACCTTTTTCTTTTCAGATTATGTTCATACCTTTTAGATAAAATTTTAATTTTACTATAGTTAAGGTTGATAATATTTAATAGCCTTTTGTTTTAGATTTAATTAATTTTTAATGAATAAAAAATTAATTTTTAATATTTTATTTGAATTTTAATTGTTTTTATATTTTTAGATTAGAATAAAACTATATTCTACGTGTCTGTATTTGATATACTAGATATTAAGTCATTTAAAATATATTATTACATATATATGACATGTTATCATTATTAAATTTTTAACGGTTTAGTTATCCTGATAGTTAAAAAATAAATTATTTGTTAAAAAGACATAGGTCAAGGGCTAAATTTATCCCAAAAAAGAATAAGGGTCAAAATGATAAAAATTATAAACGTTAAGGGTGAAAATTATTTTTATGCCTTAAAAAAATATAAGTGAAGATTCACTTTAGAAAATATATGACAAAAAAAATGATGATGTCGATGATTTTTAATGATTAGTCCCGAATGACATGATATAACTTACCCGTAATATAATTTCTCATTAATACTGTGGGGCCAGCAAAGGAAGTCGGTCCTTAATTGTTAAGTAAAACGGTAGAGGAATTTAATCACGGATTTAATTGAAATGATAGAGATTTTTTTTTCCTTAATTAGCGTTTAAAATTAATCTTTATTTATTAATAAAATGTAAATAATTAATGATTAAAGTTCATATTGTATTTTCTTTAAATATTAATAAAATGTGACTTTTATATATTTTTTCGTTAAATTTAGTATAAATAAATAATATTACATTGAAACATTTAATTATTTGATAAAATTTTGAAAAATTAAATAATCAATAATTAATTGGTTGGAATATACAGAAAATTGATGAAAAAATGGATAAAAAACTGCGCATTGGGTGGAAGGATAATTGGGCCAAATTTAAAGCCTAAGAAAATACAGAAAAATGGGTTGTACGGTAGAAGCCCGTGGACTACTGAACGCAGTCGTTTGGGCCTAAGAAGAAACCAACTAAATCTCCAAGTTGTACAAGGCATAATAAGGGTGAATAAAAAACCCGATTACCCGGTTTTGGTCCAGACCCGGTAAGTTCCGATAGATTTTTATATGGTATTAGTTTCGGTAGAACTGGGACTGGATCCAAAATTTAGGTCTCGGTCGTAACCAGGATTAAATCTTGATTTTTTTGGACCCGGTATCCGGTGGGTACCTAATAGAACCGGGACCAATACCAAATATCCGGTATTGATTTTCTTTTGTTTATTTTTCTTATCAAAGTTTCTTTTTATGTATATGAATATTATGAATATGACTAGTTTTAAAACTCTAATTTTTAACCTACAACGTTCTAATTTTATTATTTAATATTATTATCGGTGATTGAATTTTTTTTCTTCAATTACTTAATTTTTTTAAGAATAAACTAATTTGATTGGGTACCCGGTATTAAAACTAGTTCCTACCAGTAACGAGACCGATTTTTAAAATTTAGGATCCGGTATGACCGGGACAGAGATTGGTTCTAACCGGGACCAATTCAATTCAAATTGATCGAGTACCCGATATTGTCCACCCCTAAACTATAATGATAATTTTAGCTTTTTAATATTTATAATTTATGTCATTTTAACATTCATTTTTTTAAATATAAAATTAACTTTTAATTTATATATTTTTAAATTATTTATTTTTAATCAATATGTATTAAAATTTTACCAGTAATAATTTTGATGTGAGTTGGGCCTGTATGGTGATTCCAGTGTCCGCAAGCCATGAGATGGGGAATGGCTGGTGTCTGGTTACATTTAAATCTCCAGGGGCCTTGCCTTGCCTTGCCGAGCCAATTCTACTGTGACCGTGACCCTTCTCGGATCCCTGTATCTGCATACCATCCCGGTGGTTGTCCATCCATCCGACGGTTGCTGTCAGTCTTCCCTTTCTCGATTTATTTATGCCTCGATTACAGAACCCAGTCCTTCTCGTTCCTGTAAGGAAACTTTGCTCGATTTTGTTGAGACACAACACAGAACAGAACACAGAGTTGTTGTCATCCATTTTCAAGGTCAAAGCTTTTCATCAACAGCATGACTTGAATGATCGGGATGGATTATATGCCAAGGGAAAAGGGTCCCCTACAGAGCTAGCCATCCACGTGATTTTACTACGGAAGTAAACGCCACTTACGGTTCTGTTTCTGCCGAGGGCAGGAGGTTGGACCCAGGGATGCAGGCCATTATTCAATGCATCAGGCAGACACTACTGGAGACGTAGTCGATACTCCATACGGGTGTATTTAAATGAAGGGAAAAATACATAAATAATACCCCACGTATTAAAAATAAAATAATATTTAATATTATATTTTTATTTTATTTTAATACTTTAATCATTAAAAATTAATAAAAGTGATAGCGTGTATCGAAACAACTATAAACATCACTAAATTAGAACAACCTTTCTTTTGTTTGAGTCTTGCACCTTTTCCCCCATTCAATTCAACTACTCACTTTTCCTTTATTCGATATTTGGAGTAAATATGGAAGAAAAACCAAGAAAAACTTAAAGATATTAGGGTGCAGTCGTACATTTTAAAAATTTTATATATTTTTCTATTGATATATAGTTTTATATTTTTAAACTTTTATAATTTTATAATTTTTATATTTTTAATATATATTCTTCATAATTTATACCTTTGTATGAGATTTTGAGAGAATTTTTAAAAATATTGATGTTGAAAACAAAAATTCCCAAAATATTACATCTTTTTATTTCTCAAAATATTGATGATTCTACGGTACTTAAAAAATCGGTATCATTAGACTCCGACTTTGAATAATGTTTTTAGATAATTTGGGTGAAAACGAAGTTTTTTGGCTCTGATTTTAGTATCTTCATATAGTATCTTCATCATTACAATGTTCAAAGTCGGAGCCTAATGTACCGACTTTCCAAATACTGTAAAATCATTAATATTTTGAGAAATAAAATAAGATATACAATATTTTAAAATTTTTTTCTAACATCAATATTTCTGAAAATTCCCCGAGATTTTGAGTTATTTTCTGAAAATACAAACACTAATTATGTTGTATAGTAGTTCGCCTGATAAATTAGACTTCCCTGAACGACTTTGTCGGTGCCACATCGAATCATTTAGTGTGAAAGAGATATAATGTGCAATTATAACGTTAAGACTTTATTAGGAAAACAAAATCCATAAACTAATAAAACTAAATGCTCAGTGTATTTACAAGAGTGTGAGTTTTATAACTAATTAGAGACACTAGTTATTGAATATGGAAAAAAATATAACAAAACTATAAGTAAAATTTAAGAAAATTTATGCAGCATTATGAATTTATACTATATTTATAGGTAAGAGTAAGCAAAACTCGACTCGACTCAAAAATTTATATAATGTATAAACTATACCTTTGTAATAGCTCCTAAATGATTTATAGAATACAAAGTTTACTTATTAATAAAAAAAGGAATTAGAGATTAATTAATCAATCATTTTTTTTATTATCTAATATATATTACATAAAAAAATAAAATTTAAATTATAAAATAATATTTATCAATTTAAATAATTAAAAAAATTTAGTCGAGTCAATTCAATCTCGTACTCCTCCATAATTGAAGTGAATTTATCTCATCCATCTAATTTGAGCGTAAATCGGTCTACCTCTTTTTCATGTCTTTATTCGTGTTTTCGCTTTAAATTAGAGGGTTTAGGGTTCTAGGTTAAAAGTTCTGATTAGGGTTTAGGAAATTAGAGATATGGTGTATTTTTAGGATTTAAGATATAAAAAATAAGGTTTAAAGTTTAAAATTCAATTTTTTAAAATTTTTTAACGAGAGGCATAAATGGAATCATGATAAAAAGGTAGATGATTTCTACTCATCTAATTTACACTGTATAAATACAGTAGAAGCGAGCAAAAAATAATTATCCCTATTACACTGTATAAATACCAGTACAAACTACACAACAGTGTACGTATACAAAAGTACACGTATTTTCCCTACCTTTTCTTGTCTTTTAACCCTGTTTTCTGCTCTGTCAACTTTCAGACTGCTCTGCACTCACATGACTGACCTGTTGGTTGCTGCAACCACGTACACAATACATCGCAAATTAAAGGCAATGCACTTCTTATATAGTTTCAGTACTTACACTTAGGCCTTAACCTGTAAGAATTAACTTTCTTTTAATTTCTATCTGCTCTAAAACCCCATAGCTTCAAGAAAGATTCAAACTTTGTGTGTGTTTTCTATTCTGGCTCTACCAACAATGGAAGCTTTTAGCTTGCTCAAGTATTGGAGAGGGGGTGGAGGTGGGAATAATGCTTGTGTTGCTGCACGTTCTGTCGCAGGAGGTAGTGCAACTACTATTGTGACGGCGGTGACTAATCATCAGGTGGTGGAGACGGATGATGATGAGGACGACGATGGACCTTTCTTTGACTTGGAGTTTGCGGTTCCTGACGAGGATGAAACAGAGGTCGAGGGAGAAGGTGGGAATGTTGAAGACGAAGAGAGTGAGGATGAAAACGACGGCGTTGATGCAAAATCTAATGACGGCTGTTCTGACGGTGACGGGGAGTTCAATTTCACGCTCTCTGGCACAGGCGGCGACCCTTCTGATCCGAACATGACTTTATCTCCTTCCGATGATTTGTTCTTTAAAGGAAGGCTTGTGCCCATTGAGACAGAGTCGTGTTCTGAATCGAAACCTCCTCAATTTCCAGTTTCGTTGTTGAAATCAGCCACCAAGTTTCGAGTTTTCTTGTTAAGATTCAAGAAATCAAAGCTCAACTCAGCTGAAAAGACAGAGTCTGGTTCTGTTAATGAACATGTTTCAGTCCCCGTTACAAAAAACGAAGAGAAAATCCAAGAAGAAAACAGCAATAACAACATGAACAAGCTTTTTACAGTGAAATTTAAGGTTGAAGAAGTTCCTATAATGTCTCTGTTTTCCAGGGACAACAGCAAGTCGCAGAAACAACAGGGCTCTGAAGAGACTGTTTCTGATGAAAAGAAATTCTCCAAAGATGTAATGCAAAAATACTTGAAGAAAGTCAAGCCTCTTTATGTTCGGGTTTCAAGAAGGTACGGTGAAAAGTTGAAATTTTCAGGGCAGTTGAACTTGGGCTCTTTGAAACCTGCAACGCCACCGTCTACGGCAGCTCAGAAACCGGTTTCGGAGAAGGGACAGGCGGAGGCAGGGGTTGGGAAGAACCCCAGGCAGGTGAACATCCCTGCAGGTCTTAGGGTGGTTTGTAAGCATTTGGGAAAGAGCCGTTCGGCCTCTTCCGCCATCGCCGCTGTCCCACCTGCTCCTGCTGTGTCTAAGAGGAGAGATGACTCTCTACTGCAGCAACAAGATGGAATCCAAGGCGCCATCCTACATTGCAAGAGATCCTTCAATGGCTGTCAAGGTATTACATTTAAACATCATCGCTTAGAAATGACACCTTTTTTAAATCATGTCTGAATTTTAATCTCACTTTTTCCATTTTCAGAGTCTTCCATTCTACCAAGGTCTGTAAGTGACCCATCCCATGAGAAGTCAGTTAATCTGTCAAGAACACCATTACCAGATGAAGCTAATGCTTGAACAAGACGAAATGTCCTGCAATGGAACACATCTTATCCCTGTAAATCTTGTCTTTTTTTGTTTACTAGGTAACTAGATAACGTGAAGCAATGTCCTACTGTATGTAAAAGCTCCTCTTTCTCTGAAACTGAAAGTAGAATCAGATCTTTGTATTGTCTTTAAAAAATCAAGTATGGATTATGAAGGCTCCATCATTATCATCAAAATTTCCTTCATTTTGATACTTTGGGTACTTTTTAAATTAGCATTTGCTAGTTTGGGTCCCATGGACAGGACTAAATGGTGTCTTTTGCGGTCAGAGAAGTAGGAAAGTGCAGACCAGACCAGTAGAAAAGAGAGATCTCTGTAATGAACATTTCTTTATTGCTTTACCTTTGGTTATTGGAACTCGAGAAGCCATGGATGTTGATGATGCCGATGCATCCATCTTTTGTTTTTCGTAGCCAATGAGATTTTTACTATTTGTCTCCCTTGAGGCAGCGCTTGGGGCATAGAAAACCGCTGCTTAGTGCTGACTGCTGAGCCCTCGCCCCTCGGTGCCTGCCCGCCCTTGCCAGTGCCACCCTGCTTGAGCTATGTTTTTACGAGCAAACCGCCTTTTGCAGTAGAATCTATGGTTTTTCGTTTTCCACAACCGAGCAGCTTGGATATTAAGGTTGAATCTTTCGGTTTTAGTGTCCTAAGCATGCATGCGGGAACCATAACCTAAGACACAGATACGGCAATTTTCTGTTGGGAACCATACTTTGACTGTTCGTTGTAATATTACAACGTGTAAGTGGACTTTTGGTTGAAACTTTTGAATTCGATCCCGGCAGGCTGCGGCACCTTTCATAGTGTGTCTCTGTTTCTTTTGAGCTATCTGATGTTGGCAACCCTTTTTATGCATATAATTGTACATAATCACCCTCTAATTGTCGGAAAGACAACATGGATAAAGATCTTCTGTCTGTTTTTTATGCTTCAATTTTTATTTATGGGTTAAAATTAAGGATTAAAGTTTATTATTAAGGTTTAGTGGATTAGCAGTAGAATGCATTTTATAAATTTTAGGGTTTAAAGTTTAAAATTTAGAATTTAGAATTTAATGTTATGGCTTAGAACTTAATTTTTTAATACACAAGCATAAAAGGAAAGGTACTAAGACATATAAAATATTCATCTATATAAACACTTCTATTAAAAAACTTTATAAAATTCGATTTGAATTTAAACGAATTAAGTTACATTAAAGTCATTAAACTATAATTATTAAAAAAAACTTTTAATAAAATATAATTATTTTTTCTCTTTTAATGTTCTCTTTTCTTGATTTTTTTCACAATTATAAATATAACAATACCAAAGGTTTTATTCAAAATTGTTTTAAATTTGCCTTTAATTTAAACTTAGATTTAAGTATTAATGATTTTCATTTAAAAATAAAAAATGGGGAAAAGAAAGTACATATCAAAACCAATAATGGCAGACTATTAAGCTACAATGTGAGCGAAATAGGGGACAGTCAAAAGCATGCAAGGGGTTAATAAGGAGGCTGCTGCCTGTGCCTGTGGGATGTGGTTCATCAACCAAGAGCCAGTTCATATATTTTTTTATTTCATAAATGGTATCCTAGAAGAGTAAATTCTTTCTAGGGTATTTATTTATGATAACATGTTTAAGAAATTAGATTTAAAATTTAAAATTAAAATGTAAGATTTTTTTAAAATATTAAAATATAAAAAAATAACAAACAGAGTCAAAAAAAAATTATTCATCTTAGAATCATAAAATTCACTCACCGTAAAAATTTTGATTAGTTTAAGAGTATCTATGTCTAACATACAATATGTTGAGGATGTTAGTTAAAATATCAAATTTTAATATTTGTTCATTAACTTAAAATATTAGACTTTTTTGATAACGGTTTAAGTTTATTTTTATGTCTTTTGACAAGTATCCAAACACTTTTTTTAAATATCGATAGTTATAAAAAATTAAAATATTATCTAAAATTAAAGAGATATTTGATAAATATTTTTTTTAAGAATTTCTAGTTTATTGTGATTGATGGACAAATTCTCTATTTTTAAAAACTATTTTTTTATGGGTGAAAAAGCATACACGCTTGTGCCTCATTAAAAAATCTCTCTAAACCTAAATGGAGGAAAAAGAGTGCACAAGTGAGTACTTACAAGATCAGCGCCTCAAATGACTACAAAAAAATATAACATTAATCAGAGACCAAATCAGCCTGAACAAATTAAAACAAAAAATACCGTAAAATTCAATGAACTAAAAAAAGTTAATTTACAAAATAAGATATTAAATGATATATTTTTTAATCGAAGATGATAACAACTTTATCATAAATTTTATTAAAAATCTTCGATATATTTGATAATGTTATTTTCATAATTACGTTCTTACTATAAATTCTAATATAATAAAATAAATTTTATTCTTATCCACTTGAATCTCTATCATAATATATTTTTCACTGAATATGTATACATGAATTTTCACCAATCGAGATAACAACCTCTTGATTCAAACTTAGGCTCTTAAAGTAAGTATTTTTGAAATCAAACGATTATTAATTTTGAAGGTCAACGATAACAATAAGTTATTTTTATTTATTTATTTATTTAAATTTAATAATAATAAAATATATTTTTATATTTTATAATATTAAAATCTTAAATAACAATAAAAAATAATCCAGTGATAAATATTTAAATATATCTCTATTGAATAAAAAAAATTATGTCGTCTATATGCATATTTTTTATACTATTGTTGATTCATCATCGTTGTATTCGTCCTCCTTTACATGGAAATTAGGGAATACAAAAGAAAAAAGAAAACCCTATCCCTCTTTCAATCGCACCTATATAACTCATGTCTCAGTCTCTCAAGTCTAAACTCAACCTCTCCATTGCATCTGTACGGCACTCATCCCTTTCTCTAATCATCTTGTTGCCGGCAACACCGTTGAATTTAATTTACCCAAACCATGATTTCTTCTTTTCTATTTTGAGGGAATTCAGCGAGACAGGTAGAGACCTATGGCTGTACAGGGACTCAAGTTTTCTGGGATGATTATAGAAAAAATTCTTATACTTCTATAGGTAAAGAAAGGAGTTAGGGCTATGGCGGCTATAGTGATATTTACTCCACTCGTATACTTATCCTAGAAATGCTCCTTGTGGAATTCAAATCTTGTGGAACCTGTCTGGTTCAACTCGTGGCACAGTTTGCTAAGCTCTTTTGCCAGAACCGGTGCCCCGCAGTAAAACACCCCTGATCCACCGCATTGAAATATTAGAATACACAGAGGAGAGAAGACTGTCCATTTTTATTTGCTTAAATGGAATTTGGGAACCACTCATGACGTACCTATCCTTGCGTTGCAATGTTTGGAACTTAGTTTAGACAGAACTTTCTTCCATTTAGGCCTTGCGAAATGGGTCCGAACCTGATCATTTCAAAGAGTAATGGTCCGTGACAATGATCATATGCTGCGAAAAATGAAAATGACAGACAGAAAAGGGTCTTTACCCTGGTGCCCGAAACGATGTCAACTCCATTCTTGGCATGATTTAGTGCTTGGACCATTGTGATGAGAGCGGAACGTGCATCGCCTTCCTCGTACACGCTTGTCAAATAATTGTGCATTTCAATGACACCCTGTTGTCCAAAGGGACAAGTTAGTAACACGAACTGAAGAGTCAAGGCAGTTCAATGATTAGTTCATTTACCCTTTGATCAAGTTCTGCAACTTCATCCATGACCCCTTTGAACCAATCGAATGAACCTTGCTCCCTGGTGACCCAATAAAAGTAAGCATTGGTCGTCTTAAGAGTCTTCTTCCGTGCGGTTGAATCATTGCTGTCAACACTTATGTCCGATGTCCTACTGGTATCTGAGGCCAAATCCTGAAAATGAAAAAGATCTTCATTGTGAATCTTATTACAAAAGACCAAGAATAACAGGTTCATTTAACTTGACACAAGTTACTTACTGCCTGCTCCTCCATTTTGACAATGTTGTTAAGCAGATCTTTTAAGATGCTGATGAATGGTGTTGCACCAATTCCAAGACCCACAAGCAACAGGACATCATACTTCCTATAGTCTTGTGCCGGGGCGCCATACGGACCATCAATTAACAGCTTTGGCAAACTGTTCTTTGAACAAGAATATCACGGATTATGAAATTAACAGACTCTAAATGCTGCTAGAAAAGAGAATGTTGAATGTATTAATAGAAGCCAAATAAATGTTACCTTTTCTTAGTTGTCTCATCAGCCCTGAGAAGCCCACTTTTCCCAGCTACAGGTGGTTCACAAACCAATGAGAATAGCCGTTTAAGCTCTTGGGTCCAGTCACCTAGCTGACGGATATGTACACTGAGGTAGTCATCACCAGGAGCAGAGGTGATGGAAAAAGGATGCCTGGTTCACAAAAGGAAATGCTCGTGACTTCACAAGAAAACTTGCATACCGCAGAATTTACACCCCCGCTGTCTCCATCTATGAAACCACCCTCAATCTCAAAACTGATTTAATAGTGCAACTACTGAAATGTTTACAATTTAAGCTTCCTTCTCATTCTTACAAAACAATTAAACGTGTTAACCAGGTTCCATTCATCTCAAAAGATTATTGTGGACAGCAAATCGGATTGATCTGAGTCCATTTTCATTTTCTTCTATTGTGTACTTACATCCAAAATATTATTCTGGAAATTCTCAAAACAAATTGGTAGCAAAGTGGAACAGCTGAAATCATTGCAATACATTATATATGCTTTTGTATTTTTTTTTTTTACTTACCATTCAAATGGAGAGACAGCAGGGCATTGGACAAACATGTACTGTCCGCTCTTGTACCGAAATTGAGGTGGCTTAGACATTTGTAATGTGAGAACACCTCCCGGATAAATTGCAACCTGTATATCGAGCATGCAAAGTGACGTGAAGATCGCTAATCAAAGATTCAAAATACACAGTATCCTCCTCATCCAGACCTAAATTCAGGGTTCATGGGAAGTGGATAACAGAGAAGCTAATCTTGTCAACTGACCAGAACTCACTTGAAAAATTCTTTGAGCAAATTCTAATCACTTACGGAACTTCTAGTTTATTAAGTGACAGAGTTATGCATACCTTCAAAAGCCGGACAGTATAGGAACCAGAACGAAAAAATCTCAGGGTCCTTTCCCCAGCATATAGCAAAACTGGAACAGCTAGGTACATCCAAGTCTGCAACATAGAATTCGATACGTTAACCACAAGGCTGAAACTACAGTTATAGGTACTTAAATAAAATGAAATCCTACTGTTAGAATTTACGCAAATACTTGTGAGAAGAAGGTTTAAATATATACCGTCTTACGATAACATATGTGCACGAGATAAAGGAATTCACCATGGATGATGAGCAAGGCGTAGACAATGACAAACAGGTGATGTGAGTACCAGAAGGCATTGAAGCCAGTGATTCTATCAAAGGGCTTGGGAAGTTTAATCAGGTTCTGCCGAAACCATCTTGTTGCCAGTGTAAATGCAATGGCCATGAAGATAACCATTAGAATTCCAGTCACTCCTTCAGTCCCTTTTACCAGGTCCAAGTATGTTGGCTTATGACTACCAAAGTCATGGCTTAGATATTTTTTGTACTTATCATTAGAAGAATCGATGAGCCTCGGAAAATCACAGGCGAGATGGTTACCGACATGGAGAATGACTCCAATTACAATGGCTGCAGCTATTGTCTACATAAGATGAGGAGAGCGTCAAAAATGAACCAAGTGTATGGGAATCAACAACTATCAAACTTCAACATTATATGAAATGCATCAATTTTGCTTTACATTTTGGGCTTTCTATGCAAATGTTTGAATTGGCCCTTATATCAACAAGCAAACTTTGCCAGCCTTATATTCATTGGGCCAAACCGAACATCTGGATATATTTACTACTTAGAAAACTGATAAAAACAAATTCCAACTAAATTATTATAAAGAAGTAAAAAAAAATCTTCTATTTTTGTCAATGGTTCAGTCACCGCACAAAAAATTGAAAAAAATATCTTGCTTAGATAATAATAGTGAGAAAAATATTCATTTAAATCGGGTGGGTGAAATTATTTCGCCAAAATAAAAAATATATGTATTAAAAAAATTCAATAAATTTAAAAGATCATTTGAAAGAAACAATAATTTTAGAGGACGATTTTTTTTAAAACATCCTTATTTAATGAAATAATTTTTCACCCACCGTATTTCATAAATTCTATCCCTCAAATGAGTATTACCCAAGCAAATATCCATGGAATCATCAAGGTTCCTCTACCATTAAAAAGAAATCTGTTTAGATGTCAACTTTTGCTGTGTGAACGTGCAATGTCTTCCCCTACCCCCAACAAATAGTCGTATCGTCACTGTTTTAAGTTATAATATCAAGTAAAGACTTATTATTGTAGTTGATGGCTTAAATAAGGGTAGGTTTGGGGTACAACATGTCTAAGGTGTGGCTAAAAAAATAAAATTTATTCGAACTAAAAATATTAAACTTCTTAATAATATTTTATGTTAGCTTTTTTGAGTTTTTTCTAAGTACCAATATTTATTTTGTAAGTCTGGCTATTTAGTTTTTTGATAAATTTTCAATTTAGGACAAGTATATACTTAAAAAAACTGAAAATATTATAAAAAAAATTAATATTTTAAATTTTACCATTTTTTAATTGCACCTTAAGCATGTCGTAAATAGACTTATCCCTTAAATCATAGTAAATCATCTACCTCCTTATCGTGCCTCATGTTAAAAATTTCTAAAAAAATAAATTTTAAACCCTAACCCTTATTTTTTATATCCTAAACCTTATACCATAAAAAATACACTTTATCCCTAATTCCCTAAACCCTAACCTAGAACCTTACACTCTAAATCCTCTAATTTAAAAAGGAGGTACGAATAAAAACATGGAAAAGAAGTAGAGTATTTGCACCACTTAAATCAACCCATGATATTGACTTCTATTTCAACTTAGCCGGGACCCAGACGATAAACGTAAAAGAGAAGCTAAAAATGCATTAATGGAAAGAAAATAAAGGAGTTGGTAAACTACATACCGTGTGAAAGTTGATGTTGTCGTCAAAAGGTACGACTAGACCCAGCTTTGTGGACCTGAGCCAAGTAATGGTGTTTCTGCACACGGGCATGAGGATAAGAGCCATGTTAAACTTCAGGGTCTCAGCTGCTCCTTTGGCTGTGAGGAGACAATAACCCATAACTTTAAAAGCACTCTTCTGTTTGTACTGAAAGAACTTCCAAGCAAAGAGTCCTATCATAATCATGGTCCACAATGACACGACCCATATTTTCTTCCAATTCCCTTCTAGATAGTACACAAGTTTATTGCTCATTCTTCCGATTCTGCTTCTTTTTCTTAATCCTTGTAAGTTTTGACTAAGTGCTTGGCTTGTGTAGCTTAGGGCTTGACTGTAACTCAGATACGTGTCCTTTTGCAAGAGAAGAGTCTCCAGTTGCCATAGCTGCATCATTTTCACCGGTCATTATCATCCACCAAATCATGGTGTTATGGCAAAGGAAACACTAAATGATAAGGAAAATACTTTCTAGTCATGAAAAAGGACAAAATTATCTTTGATTCTGTCAACTGGTTACACTATGAGTGATGCAGAATGGAGGACGGTTGCATGCGTGAATGAGTGAAGAGGACGCGTTTTGGAGAAGGGAAAAAACAGAATGCAAAACTCACATGGAACCCAAATGTCAGGTCTGCCATTTAGCAGGACCACTGAGTTCAAAACCGTCAAACATGGGATGGAGTTGGTCAGGACCCCTTTAAATATCTAGAACCAATTAACGACAATACCCTTTGCTCAATGCTCAAAACTTAATCTCAACAACATTGACAAGTAAAACAAAAGAAGAAAAAAATATAAAATTTACGATATGAAATAAAGAAGATAAATCAAATTCAAGCCAAGATGCCATTGCCCGATAGTGACCTGCCAAGTTGATTATAATACTATAAAGTCTTAATTATCATATGGATATTCATGCAAATCCAATTTATTTTTCTTCCTATAGAGCTAAAGTTAACTAAAAACGGTTCAACGACCTCAAATGTAATTACTGTTTACCAACATAAGTTAAGTTGAGCTGTCTCTAGTAAAGGCTTAATCATTCATTCTTCTTAGTCACCGTTGAACAAAACCAAAACCCGATTGTTGGAAGCTTTGATCATTTCCCGCCTACCAATAGACTTTGGAAGAACATATCCTATCTACTAATTTCATATTTTTCTTAATAATATTGTCAATGCAGCTCAACTGGACATCTTATCGAAACTTATTTATTAGTTCGAAACCTAATCTGAAAATGAAATCTCACTGTAAATTATAATTTCCTCAACTTGAAATATTAAATTATGGAACACCCTTTTTGGGTCGAAATCTAGAACATCCTTTATCTTAATACCCTTGAATATTAAACAATATTAAGAGGTAAAAAACCATGCATAAAACATAGAAGGAGTTGATCATGGAATGGAGATCTCATATAATTAATGGACCCACCTCAATATATCCAAGTCTTTCTGGGTCCAACTCTTCCATGATCAAAGCTGCATATTCTTCCGCCTGCTCCTTCAATCTCGATAGCTTGTTTGCAGAAGCACTTAGCATGACAATCTGTATAATCAGGAGAATAAAAACTGTCATTTCCCAATTAAAGTTAATTATATATAGACCAAAATGCCCCCACCAACCCCACTAAGATTTATTAGTAAAATGACCAGAATTCGGGAGAGAAGATGGAGGCCAAACATTGAATATAAAAGAATCAATCTTAACTATCGATTGAAATAATATCTTTTTCTTAGTTCTTTAATTCGAATTATTTATTATGGTAGTAGTTAGTGTATGAGTTTCTTGAGATTTAAGGTCCTTCAATACCTGCCTAACGTTGATTATAATAAACAAAATGACACCCTGTTAATATATATAAACATTAAAATATTTCCCTCTGAAGATGAAAGGGCGGCCTTTCAATTTTCATTTTTGAAGAAAGGTAATAATAATTTTGGTGGAAGGGGAAATGTTATTAAATTTTTTGTTTGAAGTGGTTGCCTAATCCAATTTCAATAAAAAATTGGATTATAATAATTACTAATGTTACCTCTTTTACTTCAGCCTCAGTGATTCTACCATCATCGTTCTTGTCCACCCTGAAACATAATTCACATATCAAGCATATAATATGAAATTAGAGAAGGTGAGTTTGAAATTTTAATTCTAAAATGGAATAATTTAAAGAAAATAATTAAAAATTAGTATTAGTACTAATTATAGAATAGTTTGATAATGCGTACATGTCGAAGAAGATCTGGAGGCGAGAATCAAAGCTTTGATCGGTGATTTGAGACCAATATTCATAGAGTTCATCTCTGCAAATTTTTTCAACTTTTAATCTTCTTCGTCTACTCAATGCATCGAACATCTCCAGTGCAAATTCCTTCGAATCCTTCATTCCTTAAAGAACAGTAAACGATTACGAAAATCAGTTAGGAAATTGATTGGAATCGAAGCGTTTAGAAATGGATTTGAAAATGAAATGTGAGGATGAAATGGATAACCTATGCATTGTGCGAAATCGGAGCGAAATAGAAAGCCTTCTTTTGCGAGTTTGGTGAAATTGTTTTGAACTTCTTCCCATGCATTGGCTTTATTGTTGCTGATAAACCTTAATCCGCGAAGAGCTTTCGAAGCGCCGGAGCGAGTCCGATCGAGCTGAGCTCGCTGCTTTCTTAGAGCTCGAGCGGCTAAAGCCGAGTCGAATCCGTTTATAGTCTGAGATGTGTGTCCGTGTCCCCATGAGAACTTCCGTAGCTCGGCTTTCAACTCTTGTGAGAACTGCCTAGCTTTGGCCACTGCCTCGGCTTTTAGTTCTTGTGAAAACTGTCTGAATCTATTGGATGAGCTCCGCTTGATCGTCGGTGATCGTGAAGCGGAGACCGGAGTATCGGGACCTTCATCGACGTGGGTGGCGGTGGCCGGTTCAACGCTTCGAAGGATGATGGTATCGTCGTCTTGAAGATCGATTGTTACCTCGACAAACTCCTCGGCCGACATGTACTCACTCCCCGGCGAAGTTGTAGAACTGTGTGTGATTTTGGCGGGAACTGTGTCCGATGCCCATCGCCTCTCGTGCGTCGGTAAAGAGCCGTCGTCTCTCATTGAGCCAACAACTACTTGCTGTGCCTGCTTAAACTTGAATTTATAGGAATTAAGATTTAGTTCATTTTTTAAAAGGAAACTGATAAAGTTGAATATGAAGATAGGCAAAGGAAACGCGGAGAGAATCTGATGGAAACGACAAGAAAAAATACAATGGAAATTTAAATATAAGAAAGGATTTGTATTTATTTCTGTTGGATTTGGTATGAAAGAATTATCAT
Organism: Abelmoschus esculentus; assembly: GCA_035048815.1. Taxonomy (NCBI): domain Eukaryota; kingdom Viridiplantae; phylum Streptophyta; class Magnoliopsida; order Malvales; family Malvaceae; genus Abelmoschus; species Abelmoschus esculentus. The sequence continues at coordinate 13,067,478 of JAUCBN010000049.1, forward strand.
CGATTTATAATTATATAGCAAATTTTAAAGGACTTATAAGAGAAATTTGCAATTTTGGAAGGTTCAATGCCACTGCCTAGTCCTTAATTAAGGGACAGTCATTAGAATTAAAATTTCATTATTAGGTTAAGACCTTAAGACAATGTTCAATTATTAGGTTATTTATATTTTATATTTTTAACAGTAGATAGTTATATGGTACTACTGTTTATAAATATATTTAAATTTTTAATAATATATATATTTTATATTCAAAATAATATTCATACTAAGATCACTGAATTTATAACTTTAAAATTTTATACAGTTATATAGTTTTTAAATGAGGATTTTGTTTGAGAATATATTTGTACAGAGGATTGGGGTATACATCTTACATATTCATTTGGCTCTAAATCGGACTAATTATTTAATTAGTTGAAATGTTAGATTTTTTAAATAAAATTAAAAATATAGAACAAATTAAATTGAACAAATCGTTTTATAATATATTTTTATAATATGTGTTTTAGATTAGACGATAAATATATCAGATATCAATGATTATAAAAAAATATAATTCTTATAAAACCCAACAAATCTAAAAAAATAAAATATTACTAAATATTTTAAGTAAAATCAGAATAGAACAAAATGAGTTTAAAGAATCGTCTCTAACTCTCTATAATATGTCTTTCTAGATTATTTAATCAATATGTCAAATATAAATAATTATAAAAAGTAAATTTAGTTCTTGTCATTTAATAAAAAAATCCCTATGGAAGACCTTACGTTTTTTTAATTATTGATATCTTTGATAGTCTTGTCCCGTTTGGTAAGTGTGAGATATGGTGAGACAAATGCCAACGCGAACTGATTGAATTGTTAGATTCTGTTCTGTTCGATTATAATCAAGTTATATAATATAAAATTCTTTAAATGATAATAGAATATAAACGATAATTATATATACTTATTAAATTAAAATCAAATTACATAATATAAAATTCTTTAAATTTTATATGTTTTATAGGATCAAATTATTATTTAAATCAAATTTTAAAACATAGATAGTGGCTCCCTTAGGTCTCAAGGAGCTCCGTCTACAATATAAATTTTAATGATTTAATGTTATAATTAAAGTTTAAACTAAAATTTAGTATTAAAATAGTATAAATCAAACCTTTAAAATCTTTTTATTAATTTTTGTGTCTCTCCTCAAAAAGATAAATGGAAGACTCCAAGTGTCCTAAAAATCATGTACATTATGCTAAATAAATAACAACAAACAAGTTTGTTTCTTCTTACTTTTCCTTTTTATTTTATTTATATATCCTTTGTTTTGTTAGAGGTAGAGAGAGATGATAATGAAAAAGATAGACTTCTAGAAGATCCTTTCACGTATAACCTCACATGGATTATATATTTGTCAATTAGGAATGTCTCAAAATTATTATTTTTAATTATCATAGGCATAAAACAATTTAATAAATAAATAGTCGAGAAACATAAAAAAATTATTAGGTGAATTATGTCATTCATGATCCAAACAATCAAGATGGTTCATCTTTAAATTAAGATGAACTGTCTTAATTAATTGAGACCATGGATGACGTGGTAAACACAGCTCACCTAATAATTTTTTCAAAATACGATGCATAATTTATATTACATACAGATTTTTAAGTACATAATATTTTTTTAAGTTTTATATATTATTAAACGAAGATAAATAGATATTAAAATTATTAATAAAAAAATTGTATAAAAAGAATAATAAATTTCAATTATTCGGTAATTATCATCTGATGATCCAAAAATATAAAACTAAAAATAAAATTTACAGAGTATAAATAAATTCCTAACTCAAATATTAACGTATTAAACTTATATTAAACATAGTTTTATTATAAACATGATTTAATTTTGTTAGCAGTCGTACAAAAATATTAATCCCTCGTTTAATGGTTTATTAATTGATATAATTAGAATTGTTTAACAAAATAATCTATATAATAATTTAATTTGTTTGACACTCTTTTTTATCTTGTAAAACAACTCAGTTGATTATAAATAAATAAAAACTCATAAAGATTTTTAAGTTTTTATAATGTGTTAATCTTTACGGGAGAGGTTAAATTCTCTACCCTTTGTATGATTTTTTTAATAAATTATTTTTTAATATATTATATTTATAATACTTTTTTATAATATTTAATAAAATTCAAATATAAATATTTAAAATAATAATAATAATAACATGATATTTTTACTGTAAAAGTTTGGTAGAGTCAGAGTTGAGATCGAATTGAAATGAAAGCACGAAAGTCCACCCATTGTTATCTTGCAAATAAATAAATAAATAAATAAATAAATAAAAGCCTGCCTTTAATGCATAAAATTGACATATTGAGTTGGTAAGGTCATGACCTTAGCGAATCAGTCTGTTTCAATGCAGACCTTAGCTTACGTCATCCATTTATCTTCGTGGACCCAAATAATATTAGATTTCATTAAAAAAATAAAAAGAAAGTATAATAAATATAATACATCTAAATCATAAAAATAATATCAGGGACAAGTTCACTAAGAAAATAAATTAAAATATGTAACTTAAAAGAGTATGAAGAAAAAAAATTAAATATATCCTTAGGATATTATTCACATTTTACAAAAGAAAAAAACTTTGACGATCATCGTAAAAAAATTTATGTCTCGTTCAACTAGATATTATATTAATATATGCTAAATAGAAAGAAAATATCGTAATTATTTCACTAACGATCATGCTTGTATTAACAAACAATCATAAAAGAGATTTAATCTAATTATATTAAATTATTAACCTTCTTTGATTAGAGCATATATAGTGACGACCATTATACGAATATCAGACTATCATAAAAATAAACAAAAATCATACTATAAAATAAAAAAAAAATTGTTCCATTGAGATAATTAAACAAACACAACAAAAGAAAAGAAAAAATCTATAATAAAAAATAGAAAAAAAAACGAATATGATTTTTTTCCATTCAAAAGGACTCCAGAAAATTCTATTTTTGATAAATCCATCCCCCAAAACTGTATTCTAATTCTTGCAGAAGACTTGACTCCCCTACCTATTTTGAAAGCAATTATCTTCATCTCAAATTCAAGAAATTAATTATATGTGGGCATTAGGGCATCTTTTTGCTAATGATAAAGTCTATTTGAATAAATATTGAATGAAAAATTATTAAATGATCTAGTTTATTATGTTATTTATTGTCTTATCTAATAGTTTTTAAGGTTGATTTTTATCTTATTTTTACGAGTGATTATTAGGTGAAACTTGTTCACCACGTCATCCATGGTCCAAACAACCAAGACCGTTCATTTTTAAATAATTACCTAATAACTGCTCACCCACTAATTATATGTAAGAAAGATGTGATGACTCATCTTGAAAAAAAAAATTAAGATGAACGGTCCTGATTAATTGGGGCTACAAATGACATGATAAACAGGGTTCACAAATTATTTACGTATCATTAAATGGATGAATTTTATTAGATAGAATCATATATAACGTAGTAAATCGGTATCATATAATAATTTTCATAATAAAAATATTTAGTTATTCATGAGAAAGGAAATAAAAAAAAAGCATAACCCCCTTTCTCCCCACCACTAAGTTTTTATCCATATAATTATATTATCTAATGTATAGAACCTAGTAGCACTAATTCATTTTTTTCTTCTTCTAGAAAATGCTTTAAGGAAGCTAAACAAGTTCCTAAATGTGAATCTCAGCTTATAAAGTCTATTACAAGCGCCGGAGTCCACGTTTTTTCGTTCTTGAACACGGCAAGTTAATGGAAACAAGGACAAGTGTTTGGTGTGTTTGCCTCATCAAAATTCCATGGCAGACGGACAGGCTATGGACATAGAATTTGAGGCGGGGAAAAGCAGAGGCTAATCCACTCAAAAAGAATGCTTGAATCAGTGTTGGTTTATAGTTAGATGCGTCCAAGGTTCTAGGGTGAGACGGTTTAAAACGAAGTTAAAACGAGACGTAATCGAAATTTTATAAAAAATATAAGAAATTTTGATATCAAATTTTTAGTATATATCGATTTTTTTTAAATAAAACTTTTAAAAGTGTAAAATTTTTGGTATATACCGAATTTTTTTAATAAATATTTTTTTATATATACCAAAAAATCGGTACCGAAATTATTATAATTTTTATAATTTTTTTTATTACGTCTCTTTTTAACTTCATTTTAAAATGTCTCATGTTAAAATAACCCGTTTTAACGTGTGAAAGGAGAGATTATAATTCAACATAAGTTTGATAAAAAAGAAGAGTGGACTCACCAATTCCTTGGTACGATTGATGATGCTACAATGCTTTTAATCCATCAAATGGTTAAAGTAGAAAGAGTAGAAAAAAGGGATATTCTTATTTTTATCAACTCAAATTTAAATAATTTTATCTATATAATATTTGTTTTATTAAAAATTAAAATTAATAAAATATATATTATCTTATAATCACGTAATTGTGGACAAAATTCATTGCCCAAATGGTCTAGCTTTTACTACTTTATTGGAAGGCAAGCTTAATAACAAGAGATTATGCAAAAATGGGCCGCCAGTACGCAGCACACAAGCCGTGACTCCTAATTCTCGCATATCATATAGTTGGAGTTTGATTCTTCATATGTAATGATACGAAGCAGCGATCCCATTACTAGCAATGCTTCTTCTTTTATTTTTTTCATTTAACTAGTTCTAATAAAATGATAATATGTTATTATTTAGTTGATTAATTAAATATGTTAAATTAAATAAATTAAAATTATTAAAAGATGACGATACATATTATTATCTGTTTGATTAATTAATTTTATTTAATTAAAATTAATACTAAATTGATATAATAAATAAATAATATAAAGTTTAATATATAATTTTTTATATATCCGTTAACTATCACGTTGTCATTTCGTATTTTTTAATAACATTCATTAAAATATATTAATTTAATAAATTTAAGGATTTAATTAACGAATTATTTAATTTGATGATCCAAATAAATATCTTAAATAATTTAGTGGTCACTGTGTAATTTATCCTATAGTCAATTTAGCGATTAGTCATCAGCACTGTCACACAAACACAAGGCTGATTCTAGAAACCGGTCATCCATTCTTGTGGTTTCTCTGTCCTGGTTCAATCTCTCTCTCTCTCTGCCAATGGGGTCTTTGCTCGGAGACTTGCCTTCGTTCAATCCCCACAACTTCAGCCAACTTCGCCCCTCCGGTCATTCTGATCTTTGTGTAAGTATCCCCATTTCTGGGTTTGATTTGAATCAGTTGCTTGTTTCAGCGCTTCTTTTGCTTCAGTAAATCCGCTTATGCTATTTAGATGAGTAGTGAAATATTTACATTCTTATGCCTAGGTTTCTGGGTTTACCCATATATGATTTAGTGGGTTTCCTAATCAAATTCATTTTTTCTTCTTCTGAATTTGGACTTTAATGCTGTAATCTATATAATTGTTTAGTTGTTGGAAGCTTTTTAGATGAAGTTGTTTAACGGTTAAAATGATTCCTGGAATTCCAACTCTGGTATTGTTAAAATACGTTTATTTTAGGAGATTGATCCAATCCAATTCAATGGAATGTAATAGGATGATGATAACTCGAAGCATTTAAGTAATTCTAATACTTCCTGTTATCTGTTTGATAAAATGACAAATAGTTTTAATACAACACAAGCATTAGTCTTGAAATACTTTCTTACACGGATTTCCCTTAAAATGTTTTGCAACTGATCTTCCTCAGCTTGAGATTTTCTCCAGTACATGTAAATCTAACCTTCAAAATCTACCAAGACTTTAAATTTATTCTTCAGAAGCTTTCCATATATGTTTTTGTACACAGTAGCTTCTTCAGAGCTTATTATTGGCTCTTATTAGTGGTTACAGAATTCTATGTTTTAGCTAAAACAGTAGAATGTAGACTTGTAGACTTATATGTTTTTGTTTCCTATAGTTTACAGTGGTTCCTCAGTTAACTGTTATGACACCCGATTAAGCTCAAAGTCGTTGAAAGGTCCAAATGATATACACCGATTCTCACCTTCCATTCTATCATTTTGACCTATTTCAACATGTGAGATGCTATGCTGTTGAATGGAGTTCATATTAAGCTCCTCTATGTTTTGAATATTGGGAAATAGTCTTTTTTCTTCCATATGTTGGCTATTAACAAAGTTGCATTGAATTCCCTTGTACGTTTAGGCTTGAACACTATAGTAGCATAAAATGCTTCTCCTTGTTATTCATTCTTGTTCAGAACTGATTGCACTTTTTTTTCCTAACAATCTCTTTTTGGCTAGAAACCGACATCTGTCACCTACCACCCTACTCATAATCGGACTCTTCCACCACCTGATCAAGGTATTGCACGTTTATTTCTTTCTCCTTGTTTTTACTTGTGAAACAATATTTCTTTACATGAAAGTAAGATATTCTTGTCACTTTAAACTATCTGGTAAGATATTCTTGTCACTTTAAACTATCTGGTAAGATATTCTTGTCACTTTAAACTATCTGGTAACAATGTGTTAACCTTTGGTTAGTGTTTTTTTTTTCTGGCTTTATCCACAGAATCACGATATATCTTTCTAATGGATGTCATATACTGTTGTAATTACTTGGATGTGTTACCTCTTAGGATGCGAATATTGACATATGTCTGAGTGCATCAATTGTTGGAAAAGTACGTCGAGACGTTTGACTTGGAATTACTCTTACTCATTACATACTCTTCATTATTATCTTCCTATGAAGTTGTGGAACTGATTTAACCTTGTTGGTTAGTCATTTGTTTCCTTCTGTAATCTAAATGTCAGATCACTTCCCTAGAATTGTTCATCCTCAGTGTTGTTTGAATATCAACAAAGAATGTAGATTTTTAATCATAATAGAACGGATGTACTACTTAAATCATTTAAATTGTTGTGTGAAGTTTTTCAGTTGGAATGATAATGTTGAGGATCTTATTTCTGTGTTTTCTGAACTGTCTGAGCTACAAATATAAATGGACCACTTCAAAATTGCATCCCGGTGCGGAGTGCCACAGCTCATCGACTTAAGCTCTTGATTTTTATCATGAATAGTTTTTTAATGCTCCTGTGAACAAAAAATATTTATTTGTGACTGACCTCAAACACTTCTAACACCCTTTTCTCCATTCTAACAGTTATTACTACCGAGACAAAAAATATCCTTATTAGAAATTTCTATCAACAGGCTGAGGAGAAGGTTCGTAGCTCATTTTCATGATATTTCTTTGTCGCATATTCATGGACATGCATATATTTTTAGAGTAGGTGTGGGTTTTATATGCAGTCTTTTACTACTTTTCCATTGCAGTTGAGACCGAAGAGGGCTGCAACCGAACAGCTAATACCAGAACATGGATGCAAGCAAGTTAGGGCTTCGACCTCATATTCCTAAATCCTAATGTGATTTTCTTTCGTTTCTTTGGTGCTCATGTAAATGTTCCCCCACACATCAAATGTCTGTTTTAGAAACTGTAGAGCAGGTTATTCATTGTTGTAAACCAGTATGTCATACTTGTACGTCTCGAGTGTACAAATTAAACTTGTAATTGGGTTATCACCTTATCATGTATAGTTCTATACATCCTTTTCTATGTATCCATTTCATGTTGCATGGCTGAAATCAAACTTCGGGCTCCTGAAATCATATGCATTTGTGTTACCTTGTTTGCTGCATTAATAGGTCTAATCTGCCGTGTAGAGGAGTGGAGCAAACCCTGATGCTTTGACTCTGATAGTGACTTCCCACTCACGATGCAATGAACCTCGTGCTCTGTTTGGTACAGATACAGTGAATCTAACAGGCAATGGAACTTTCTTCAAAAAGCTTAATTTGTTTATGGCTGAAAATGGCATTTTGTTATATTGAACTGATGATATATGTATGCATGTACATACTTGAAGATAACTTTTTATATATTCTTATATTCTATGTCTATCTAGCATGCGAAGTCATTGTGCATGCAATTTCCACATTATAAACATGATTTTTGACTTAAAAGTTACAGGTAAAAATGAACTGATAAAAGTTTATGCTTTGAAGAGATGTGTATTGAGGAATTTTGAAGCTTTGTTTCTCGGTGACTTCACCAACCACAATGCAATGAACCTTCCCCAGAAACCAACCTATTCTGTTTGTCATATCTGAAAGAGGTGAGGACATTAACTCTTAATCCGAGAGTTGTATTTTGTTTTTACGATCGTTGGACATAACTTTTTGAGAAGAGAGTAACGAACATATATAATCTGCTGAATCTAGACCCTGATGTTTTTGAAACATAGCTGTGGATGAACCATTAACTGATTTGATTCAGGAATTGATACATCTGTTCCCTTACAGCTGAATTCAAATCTTATAAATCAATGGTAAAGAATATATATAATCTGCTGAATCTAGACATGTTAGACCATCATTGTTTGTGGGTTCAGACCAGACTCATTCAGCTTGTGTGCTGTCCAATCTGGTTTGTTTCAGGTGAGACTCATGCATGAGAGACAGGTTACAAAATCAGAAACGTAGAGGCCACCTTAGTTCTTCAAAGACCAAAACTCGGAAGCCATCGTCCCGGCTGCTCAAAGCCAACCATTTTTGGTCAATCTTAAAGCAAAGACTAGTGAGTAAAGTTGACAGCCTTGGTGGAAAATCCAAGTATCTCAGCACATAAGGTGGTCCTGTTCCTGCCGATGAAATTGTATTTGGTTGGACCTGCAACTAGAAGAATGATAATGGTAAAATGCTTTGACGGGCAACCATTTATGTTATGTTTTTCATCAACTTGTCAAAATTCCCGTTCTTCAATTCCTCTGTTCTTCCCTTGCGCCGCACCACAAGGTAACCCTGGCTGCCCCCACGTGTTTGAATTTTGAACCCTTCTTCCCCATTGAAACATCAACCTACAAGGATCTCCATGACTTTCACATGCTTTATTGAATCAAAAGTCTGTCGAACCAACCCATTAATCCACTCTTCTTTTCTTCTGAGTCTCATTTGTTTAATATAAACTCTTGTCTTCGACCGGTTCAAAGCACCATAAGTTTTAGTGTAATTTAACCAGAGAATCAATTTTCAAACTTCCATTAGCAGCAACCAGATATTTTGACTTCATACCAGATAAGTTGATTGAGACCTCTAGTCTACTGGATTCCGACACCCCCAGGTCGGTCACATGGGGCGGTTCTGGCTTAGTACATTTAAGAAACATTGTCAAAAAGAAGGAAAAAAAACAACATTTCCGACACATATCTGGTAACACTCGGTACTGATACCGTGTGGGGGAGTTCCTTTTTTTAGAAGCACTGGTCAGGTATTAATATGATTGTTGACAAACAGATGGAAAATGTTTTATTTCTGTTTCTCAGTTTTTCCAGGCCTGAAAATAAAAAGAAAAGCCAAAAGACCCTATAAATTTTCCTTAAATTGCGTGTCTAATGAACTGATGGAGGGAATTATTTTTGATAAAATTACTTATAATCGAATATTTAAATTAAAATAATGTTGTATCTTTTATTAATATTATTTATTTCTTGGATTTAATGTCTTATTTATTTATTAAATTAAGTAACATGTTTTTAAGTGAAAAAACAAAACAAAACATCATACTGATAAAGAAAAATTATATTATGAATTATTTTTATCACGTCATCTATCAGACTAAATAATTAAAAGTATTTATTTTATTTATCTCATATTTTTATAAAGTAAATTTTTATTAATATATACTATAAATTACGTTTAAAAACAATTTTTACCAAGTGAAGATTTATTTAATAAAAATAGTTAAATAGGTGTTTTTGACTGATTGATCTCATTGATGACATGACGAGAATGACTCATCTAAATTATATTTTTTAAGTGTTTTAAAGTATGATATGTTTTATTTCATTAAATTTTAAAAAATTAAAATTTTATACTTTAATGACTAATTTATTTAAAAAAATTACGTTAAAAAGTCATAAAATTTAATTATTATTTACTTTTGTAGAACTCATTTTACGTTCGATTGACACTTTATTCTTCGATTTGCTTTGATAGTGAAATAATCAGTATCGAAGGTTCAACGACGAAAAGAATGACCAATGGTACTTTATTCTGCTGCTATAAATAATGAAATTTAAGATTGAAAATTTATAAAAAATAAAAATTTAAGTATTTTTAAAAAACAAAGTTTTTATGTTTTAAAATCAAATAAAATTAAAAATAAACCACATATCTTATATTTATTAGATGACAGTTTTTTATTATAATTAACAAATAAATCTTAAAATATAATTAAATAAAATACTATATATCTATTTTAATAAAAAAAATAAACACCATTTAAAAAAAATTCTTTAATTAAACAAAACAAAAAAGGAAGATTCACCAAATCCAAAAATGCTGTGGAAGATGTGTTGTTGCTCCTGCATGGAACTTTCTGAGACAGAACCAGTCATAGACTTGTGTGGAATATCTAACACTATAAATACCTCCGCTGGGCTCAACTCCCCAGCAGGCAAACAAGAAAACTAAAGCTAACCCATTCTTTTCTTCTTTTCCTTTCAATCATCTGTAAACAACCTGTTTTTATATTCTTTATAGTCCAAAGAAAAGATGGTAGCCATATCTAAGATTGCAACCGGCAATGGCCATGGTGAAAACTCCCCTTATTTCGATGGATGGAAGGCATACGAGGCCAACCCTTTTCACCCCACGGATAGACCCGATGGAGTCATTCAGATGGGTCTAGCTGAGAATCAGGTAAAAACACAAAGAATTTGGAAATAATTAGCATGGTTTGGATGCTGTCTGTGGAGAAACTAATGGTGTTTTTGTTCTTTAAATCTCTTCAGCTTTGCTTTAACTTCATCAAAAAGTGGGTTATGCAACACCCGGAAGCCTCCCTCTGCAGTGCTGAAGGTGTTGACAGATTCAAGGAGACAGCTCTTTTCCAGGATTATCATGGGATGCCTGAGTTCAGACAAGTATTGCGAATTATATAATTTAACATAGATTTCCATCTGCTTCATCTTGTTAATTTCAATACTTAATGAAAGTTGTGTGTATGTACCACAGGCTGTTGCAAAATTTATGGGGAAAGTGAGGGGAGATAGAGTGAAATTTGACCCGGACCGTATTGTTATGAGCGGTGGGGCAACCGGAGCTCATGAGATGGTTGCCTTTTGCTTGGCTGATCCCGGTGAAGCATTTCTGGTTCCCACACCTTATTATCCAGGGTAATGCATCAGAATTTTCCATTTTTCCTAAGTTTTTATTTCTGGGGTTTTCGTTTAAGTTATGTATATGACTAGAAAATGGAAATCAGATGCATAAGAACAGCTAGATTCTGGATGGCTTAATCTGAGTTTTGATTTTGTTAACCTGTTTCCCTAAACCAGATGAGGAGGAATTGCTGATAAACAATGAAGTTATGGCTAAGATCATCAATAATAATAAACTCATAGTCAACTTGACAGTAACGTGTAATGTGACATTGCTCGTCTTCTTCCATTTTGGATGGATTCATGAAAGCAACGTTGTTGGATGACTTAGACTTCATAGCTCTTGGCCTATATGTGTGTATTATTAGTTTGACTGATTTCAGCTTTAGAAAATCGATCAATTACTCAAAACATTCACCGTTGATTTGCAGATTTGATCGCGACTTGAGGTGGAGAACAGGGGTTGAACTTGTTCCGGTGGTTTGTGAGAGTTCGAACAATTTCAAGATCACTAGAAACGCCTTGGAAGCTGCATATGAAAAGGCAACAGAAGCTAACTTGACAGTCAAGGGTGTACTCATAACCAATCCATCTAATCCCTTAGGCACCACCGTCTTGGATCGGGACACATTGAGGAGTGTTGTGAAGTTCATAAATGAAAAGAACATACACTTGATTGGTGATGAGATATATGCTGCCACAGTTTTCATGGAGCCCGAGTTCGTTAGTATTTCAGAGATTATCGAGGAAGTGGAGTGTAATCGCGATCTCATCCACATTGTGTATAGTCTTTCCAAGGACATGGGGTTCCCTGGTTTCAGAGTTGGCATTGTGTACTCCTACAATGATGCAGTGGTGAGCTGTGCCCGGAAAATGTCTAGCTTCGGTCTGGTTTCCTCACAAACACAACATTTAATTGCATCGATGCTATCCGATGACGATTTTGTAGATAGCTTCATCATAGAAAGCAAAGAGCAGTTATTCAAAAGGCACAAGTATTTCACTTGGAATCTTTCTCAAGTTGGTATCAGTTCTTTGAAGAGCAATGCCGGTCTGTTCATATGGATGGATCTTCGTAAACTCCTGAAAGATAAGACGTTCGAAGCCGAAATGGATCTATGGCGGATGATAATCAATGAAGTTAAACTCAATGTTTCCCCTGGTTCTTCTTTCCATTGCAACGAGCCAGGTTGGTTCAGGGTATGCTTTGCTAACATGGATGACCACACCATGGAAGTTGCTTTGCTGAGAATCAGAACCTTCATGCTTAAGCACAACGAGGCCATGGTTCCCCATAAACTATGCAGACGAAGCAGCCTTAAACTCAGCTTCTCTCGAAGAAGGGTCGACGATTTCATGTCACCGAGCATCATGTCACCTCACTCACCGATACCTCAATCGCCACTCGTCCGAGCCAGGACATAAACTCAAATCAACTCAGACTTTTCACCATACCATACAGACAGTTTCTAAAACAAAGCTTCTACATTCTTTGCCATGGAGATGAGCCCTATTTGTTCAACAATTGTATGTTTTTTGGGTCTTTCCCCTCTTGCAAAAATGCATAGTTATGGAGGAAAGCTCAACATTTGTGGGCATTGCTCATGCATATATATACTCTTGTTGCTTACTTTTCTTTTGTTTATATGAAATACTTGGAAAAAATAAATGTGGATTTGTGAATCTGTAAGGCTGACCGATTCAATGAAGGATTATTTTTTGAATATTTATGCTGGGTTGCTGCCTTTTTCGAAGTGACATCTTTGTTTAATTAATCAAGGAGGTTGGCGTATAGAGTAGGATCTCTTCAACGAGGAAGGAGGAAAGAAGAGAGAAAAACACTTTATAAACTTCAAACTTTTAGCTTCAATTTCTTTATTTTTCATGCATTAGTCCTTATTTTTTAATCTTTATAAATTATTTTTTGGTTTAATACACTTTTCGTCCTTTGGTATATGGATGAGCTTCTTTAACCACTCGATTAAAATTATACTCTTTCAAGAAGGAGATCGAATTCCTACAACATGAACAAAACAGTGTGAGCTTGTGTTTAGTTATATCCTAACACTTTCAATGTTAAATGACATGGAAATCTTGTAAAGGAAACTACTTCAGCACTTCTACTTTCAAGAACTCCTTTCAATGTACCTGTAAAGTAGTGAAGAAAAAAGTTTAATCTGTCTTGGTCAAAACTGTAATATGAAATGGAGAGGAGAGAGATGACTCTAAGAAGTTCCATTACCGGAATCTATCCAGAAAGTAGCAATTTTGCCAATCTCAACTGTCTCTCTAACTTCCCCAAAGGATTATAATTGAAAAGTGAACATATATTTTTAGCATGTACTGATTGTCTGATACAAATGCAAAGTAAAATAGATTATCACCGTTATTCCTGAAAAACTGCCACCAATCTTTCCTGGGGCTCCCCCTTCATACTAAAAAGTAAAAACCTGTCCAGTAAAAGTATGGCAGATAATCATATCTGTAAAACATAAACAGGTAATGAACAAGTCATCAACTTTTCAGAATGAAAGAGGAAGAGGGAAAGCACCAGACGAAAGAGGACAGGCGAAGACGAGTTAAAGAAGAAGAGTGAGAGCACCAGAGAGCGAGTTCGATAAACTCGCCATTGCTTCTCGAGCTGTAAAAAAAAGAATGGAAGGACAACTACATAGAAGAACTGAAATTCGATATAAAGGATCAGCAATTGCAGTAGCAGCTACAGGTTTAAGTGGAGAGTGGACAAGGGGACATGTTATTTGAAGGTGGGAAAACATAAATTCGTTTTACAATGGAAAATTGAACCCTGCATAAAACTATACTCAATGGGTATTTAGCAAAGCTTTTAATAGTAGTTCAAGAACAAATCTTTCTGGTTCTTTTAGAGAATTAAAGGGTTGGAACTGCTGAATATTAAAGTTAAATGGAAACACAGATTCTACACATTCCACTGTATCTTCAAAGTTCAGAATTGAACAATTGTCAAACAAGCAGCTGTAATCTGATATCCTACATCTATCAAACTTGTCTCAGGATTGTTTTCTTATGTTTATATGGTTCCCAATTCAGATTTCAGACCAAGAATGCTATAATAAAGCTCAGGCAAGAAGAGTATATATGAAAATGTTAATCCAATTACATATACTTTCTGCAAAGTGAGAAACTCTGAGTTGAATACAAAAATGTTATATGGTAGTTTGAGTATTTACATTTGTCACAATGCTTCTGTACTCAAAGTAACAGTTAAAATATTAAGCAAAGGGCTAAAAAACAAACCCTTCAAGGCCCTGCTTCGGAACATAAAGATCAACTCACAAAAATGGCTGACATAGTTACACGACCGGCGAAGATGATTTGGCGATTTGGTCCAACAGATCAAGAATCTCAGTTCTGCTTTTTACCAACCTATGAAACACTTCCCTGGTCAGCATCTGCAAAGGCACCAACCCTTCTTCCATTCTCCGGCAAACCTCGGCCAGTTCCACCACTTGTTTAGCCGCTTCCTCCACTTTATCTTTCTCTCCAGGGTACTGAAACGAATCTGTAAACTCTATCAGACTCTGTCCCAGCTTGTCCATTTTCTGCAACTCGAATAATAACCCAGCCATCGCTTTCTTCTCCTTCTTCTTCCACTCATCGCTGATTTTGTCATGTAAACCGGTCAGACTATGGGTCCAATTCACGTTCTTGGGAATGGGAAGATGAGTTGTCAAACCGTTCCTCTCTTGACAAGGTATGGCAGTAATTAATACCCACATAACAAAAACCATAATCAAGTTCATTATGAAAACCAGGGAGGGCAAACCGGAAGCCTCCGGTCCACGGGGAGGAACGACGTTCATAGTCATGGCGTGAATCTGTTTGGCTGCCGACCAATTCTTAGCCACCTGCCAAGACAATGACTTGTAATTCCCAAAGGAAGGTCGATCTTTATTACCACCTCGGCGACCAAACGACCAACTCCTCTCCGTCGTTTTATGAACGCTGCTTTCTTTATCGTCAAGGTGCATTGCCAACATCAAGGAAACCAACGCCTTCTTTGCTCTCTTCGCCGGTCCTTCACCAAAGGGTTTTTGTTCCAAAGCCAAAACAGCAATCTCAGCCAGTCTTTGGCAATTCCTAACCAACTCCAACCCATTTACGACGGCATTACAAATGTCTAAAGCCTTAACAACACGGTCGAGGATTTCAGGGATCAAGCGATCGAGAGGTGATTTGGAGATCTGAGCCGCGTCACAACCCATTAAGAGCATACCCTTGCATTCGGCTTCGCAATTAAGGAACACATCGAGGAGTTTGCGTATCCAGGAAATAGAGAGGAAGGCATCGGCGGGTGAGTCATCGGGTGCGGATAAGAGATCCGCGAAACGATCGGATACGTGCTTCTGGAATACGTCTAGGTCTTCAATCTCTTGCTCGTGGGAACCGTCCATGGCGTTGACCTGGTTCCGGCGGATGCTGATTCTGCCCAAGAAGGAACTTTGGTTATCGGTTCCCGTCATTTGCGATGGAATATTTCTGGGAAATCCGTGGGAGATAAATGAGCAAGAAATCAAAGGGGGATGTGTTAGGCTAAAAGAGGGAGAGTATAATAACGGAGGCGAAATTTATGGGAGTGGGACTGTCGGGGACGACGACCCGTTCTTTCCTTCCTTCTTCGGTAAGCTGACTTGGCACTCGATTTCGGTATCTTTACCCTAAAAACACATATAATATATTAAGTTTAATACATTTTTATACTCATTATTTTATCATGTATGATGTATCACTTATAAAATTTTAAAAATGAAAAATAAAATTTTAAATAAAATATATAAAATATAATTTTAAATTATATACGAGTTTTAAAATTTTAGAGAATCGATTGTTTTCTCCAACCATTCTATCCATCCTTATTACATGTAGAGGTGGATAAAATTTAATTCGACTAAAAAAATAAATTATTCGACTCAACATGAAAAAAAATAATTTATTTTTATTTGATTTTAAAAAAAATTCAAATAAAGTTTGAGTTATAAAATAAAAACTCGAATAACTTGAAATTTTAGTAAATAGTTGATTAATATTTAAGTTTGAGTCGAGTATGTCAATTATGCATGATATATTGTGTATATCATATGTGACAATATAAAGAAATATCTATATATATTGCATATGGATATAAAAAGTTATTTAGATTGTAATAAATATGTATTAGTATAACATTATAGATAATTATAATTAATTTTTTATAAAAATTTAAATTTTTTTACGTAATTCAACTCGAATTTAAAAAAATTAAATAAAATTTAAATTATAAAATAATATTTATAAATATAAATAACTTATTTTTTTTTATTCGACTCGATAAAGTTTCATGAAATCATTGAGGCATGTATTTTGCAAGTAAAACGAGTAAAGTTTAGTCTCGGTTCGGTCCACTAGTAGCTTTAATTTTAAAACTTCAATGCTTTAGCAATTAGCATGATTACTTAAACCACTTTTTACTATTCTTTATTTGAAAATAAGGAAAAAGGAAAAATAAAAAAAAGTTTTTCGTACAATTTCTTTTATTAGGGAATGGTTATGATGGACCCATAATATCGAATAAATTAGGGTAATAATAAAATTTGAAAAATATTAAAATAATGAATTTTTCTATAAAAATATTTAAAAATATAGATCAAAAGAAATAATATATTTTAAATATCAATATCTTAGATAGCGAGATACGTGGTAGTCATTAAAATAATAAAAATTTAGTTTAATATAATGGTTTATCACGTAATAATGAGGTCCAAACACCTTGTTATCTAAAAGTGACGAGATCTAAAAAGCACCATTTTTGGTTTATTTCTCTAAATATTTTTAAAAAAATTATTACTATAATATTTTCTCAAACCCCATTATTACCCTAATTTAACCCATAATATTAGAAAAAAAACCTTACCCGTAAAGGAAATATAAAAAAAATAAAATTTTAAGGTTATTTAAATAATTTATTATTTTTTATTATACCATATAATATTTTCGTTAATATTTATCGATACTTAACGTTAGAGTAACCAAAACTTTACACACTAAAAATGATAGTGACCTTACTGGTCGTTTTCCAAAATCGATGATTAAAAATATACAGAAATAAACGAAAGTGATTAATGCAATAATTTACATAAAAATAAATTATATACTTTATAAAAATTATCAACATATTAAGTCATAATATTAAATTCCATTTTAAAAGCGTCACATCTTCCATGTGCAGCCGTTGGCATCAGAAAAGCTATATAACTGTCAACGATATCAGTTATTCACCCAAATAATATTTTAATTTTTAAGACAGAGGCTTTAACGGCTTAAATTGCGTTGTCTTGTCGGTTATTTACAAGTTAGAAATAAAATCACCCCTCCACAACCAAGACCAAGGGAAGTTTGGAAAATGAGATTTCTGTTGGAATCTTAGAAAGTATTTGAAGTGTAAAACTATTTTTTATGAATATTTAATTTAGTTTAATTAAAAAATTAATAAATTTAATTCTCATTATTATAAATCATTTCAATTTAATCATAATTTTAATTAAAAATATAAAAATGTATAATTATTCGATTCAGTTAAAAATATGACAATTGACTTAATCAATCTAAAAAAAATTTAGAGTGAATGAATATATTTAATAAATTTTAATTATATTTTTATAATTTATTAATAAAATATTAAATTAATTATTCAAAGTAATGAATTTTGATCTATAAAGGTTTATTATCGAATATTTGCTTATGATTACGAAAATGTCCGAGACGGATTTAGTAAAAACATAAGGCCAAATGTGCAGCTGAGCTGAGTTGCTACCACCATGCTATCTGCCTAGGCAAAAGGACGCCAAGGACCGGCCAGCAGCAAGCGTCCCGTGATCAGCACAACCACCGTATCCGAAAAGCGGATGGCCAAGGGAAGACATGGCACCATCTACTAATCCCTCGCATGGGCAATTTCACTTTAAAAATAAATCTCCAGATCATCTAGAAAAGTCTCCTTCCATTTCACGAGCAAACTTGATCATATCAAAGAAACCAAACCCCACTTTCCTCAGAGAAAACTTGGGAAGCTAACATTTTTCTGCAGTCCAGAGAAAGAAAGTTGGCAACAACAGATATAAACAGCTATAATGAAGAAGGAAGTGGTGAGTAGCAAGCAGTTGATTTCCGAAGGAAGCAGTGTGAAGGGATTTCTGAGTCATGGAGGCAAATATGTGCACTACAATGTGTATGGAAACCTGTTCGAGGTGTCCAGTAAGTACGTGCCTCCTATTCGGCCAATCGGTAGAGGTGCTAATGGGATTGTTTGGTACGTCTGGTCATCCTACTTTTACTGGTGTTGTTGAAATATTTTATGGCTTCTTCCTTCTGGTGTTGAAATATACGTACTTCAAATTTTCTAAATTCTAACATTAAATCATAAATCTTAAATCTAAATTTTAGTGTATGGAGATAAACAGGAACACATAAGAAATAGGATAAATTATATTGATAGTCTCAAAATTTTTAGGATACTTTCAATAAGATCACTAAATTTGTAAACTTTTATTATGGTCACCCAAATTTTATATCACTTTCAAATTGAGGTTTGTTTTTCAGTGCTGCTGTCAACTCAGAGGCGTGCCAGGAGGTTGCTATTAAGAAGATTGGAAATGCCTTCGATAATATTATAGATGCCAAAAGGACTTTGAGGGAAATCAAGCTTCTTCGTCATATGAGCCATGAAAATGTAAGATCAGACTCTATAAATATTTCCACAATCTGCAAATTTAGGCTTTGGTTCTCAGGAATCAGGATTAATCAACCATCTACTGTTTAATGTTCCTATATGAATAAGGCTATCTCTTGTGTTCCCATTTCTCCTTTTGCAGGTCATTGCCATCAAGGACATAATTCGACCGCCGAAGAAGGAGACATTCAACGATGTTTACATCGTTTACGAGTTGATGGACGCAGATCTTCATCAGATAATTCGATCCGACCAACCACTGAGAGATGATCATTGTCAGGTTTGGATAAACAGGCTATGGGGACTGGACATTTATGTTACTGTACTTTCTTCAAATGATGCATATAACATGAATCTGATCATGAAACCTGGTGCAGTACTTTTTGTATCAGCTGTTACGAGGGCTGAAGTATGTACATTCTGTCAATGTTTTGCACCGTGACCTTAAGCCGAGCAGTCTGCTTTTGAATGCGAATTGCATCCTTAAAATTGCAGACTTCGGATTGGCAAGGACCACGTCTGAAACGGATTTCATGACCGAGTATGTCGTCACACGTTTGTACCGGGCGCCGGAGTTGCTCCTTAATTGCTCAGAATACACTGCTGCAATTGACATGTGGTCTGTTGGTTGCATATTCGGAGAAATTATGACAAGAGAGCCTCTGTTCCCGGGCAAAGACTATGTTCATCAGCTGAGACTCATCACCGAGGTAGTTGATCATTACAATATGTGATATGAAACAAAGGGCGAACCACATTTTAAAGTTAAACGTTCCTCTCTTTTGTTTTTGTACACAAGTTGATAGGTTCACCAGACGATGCCAGCCTCGGATTTCTCCGAAGTAACAACACCCGAAGATACTTCAGACAGCTTCCACAATGTAGGAAACAGCAGTTTTCAGCTAGGTTCCCGAATATGTCTGCTGCAGCTGTTGATCTGCTAGAAAGAATGCTTGTCTTCGACCCGAACAAACGAATTACAGGTACAAACAAGCCAAGAAACTAGAATTTCAAGCACAACATTTGTTTGGTCTCCCCATATCAGGGATTAATTATTTTTCTTGCAGTTGAGGATGCGCTCTGTCACCCATACTTGGCATCACTTCACGACACGAGTGACGAGCCGGTCTGTCCTCGACCTTTCAGCTTTGATTTCAAGCAATCATCATGCACTGAAGATGAAATCAAAGAGCTTATATGGAGGGAGTCTGTGCAATTCAATCCAGATCCAGTTCATTAAGAGAATCTCCTATGGGATTTTATGTAAAAAAATATAGCGGAAATCGACTTCATTCCCTGAAATTCCCCATATATATGCATGTATGATGTTGTTGTTCCCTGGAATCTTTTTTATTGAAGAAGATAATATAAACGACAAACTACATTAGTTATTGCTCAAAGTTCATATGACAAATTCACACCCATGGATATAGAAAGCTTGAAAATTTGCCATACATTAACATCAAACCCTGGCAAATCCCACACTGAAATGGGGAAACTGAACCCCCCTTATTTAGCATAAGTACTGCTGCAGATGTAAGAAGGGATACAACAATGTTCTTAAACTTGTAAGAAGGGAATAATTATTGCATCACTTGTCCCCAAACAGGTAACCCAGGGTGGAATCTCCACCAGGAACTGATTTAACCTTTGTTGACGGACGATCCTGCAGTTTCACAACACTGTTGTTGGTGATCATGTTTTCCCCAGTCTGTTTCTTTGAACTT
This sequence comes from Abelmoschus esculentus, assembly GCA_035048815.1. Lineage (NCBI taxonomy): Eukaryota > Viridiplantae > Streptophyta > Magnoliopsida > Malvales > Malvaceae > Abelmoschus > Abelmoschus esculentus. The sequence goes on from JAUCBN010000049.1 coordinate 13,088,243, forward strand.
GGTTTGTATAGAGGCGGAGGGTTCTCTGGGGTAATATCTACACCATATGGAGGCTTGGACCGCTGCTGTTACACTTCCAGTTGATGCAGTCGGCTGCTCATCGGAGCCAAAGAGGTATCCCAAGAAACTTTTGCCGCCGCCGTAGCTTCCACCTCTACTCATGTCTAATCCAACTCTTCAAGTACATTTCAAACAAGGGGAGAAACACTAATATATAATGAGCTTAGAGTTAGAGCACTGTGTATGTACATGCATGATATGACATATGCATCATATTTATGTACTTACATGACCATAGCAAATAGCAGTTCACAGTTAAAGAAAACAAACTATTGCAATTTGCGAACTGTGCTAGAAAAGGGGAATCCTATGGATGTTTATGTTTGACCTTGTGTATGTATGCATGTATATGCCATTAACTTTTTAGGATAGAAATAAATTATGACTACTGAACTGTCTTTTTGAAGAAAAAAAATAATATTGTCACAATTATCCATCTGTCTACCTTACTTATGAATATTCGATGTAAAATTAAACAATTAAAAAGTTGTTCTAATATTACTTGATGTAGCTTTGATGGTAATTACTAATTAGTAAGGCTCGTTCATCACTTGCCATAGCCTTGATGTTACAATATGGCTTGAGTCGAGTAACCGATGGTGAAATTTCTTTTTTTAGGTTGAGCCTTGTTGAGGTGGATCTTTTGAACATGCTACTGTTATGCTTTGCTGGACGGTTGCTATGAGCTGGGTTTTTTTTATCTCTTTATGGCATTCTATCGAACACCTTCCGGACATTCCATTTCTACTTCTTATCTACACCATTCCTATGTTCTTATCATTTCAGATGAGTTTTTGGCTCTTGTACTAAATGTGCGTAATTAAAGCAAACATATATCACATTACACATTAAATTAAAATTTATATAAATTTAGCATAAAAATAATTTTTAAGAATTTAATCTCAAAAAACAAATTTTAAAAACTTAAATATAAAAAATTAATTTTAATGATATGATTATAAAATAAATATAAAGGGAATAATATAATAAATGTCTCTAAAAATATAACAATAAAATTATATTATTATCTCAGATTAAACTAAATTGAATATTTTTATTCTAAATTTAATTTAATCCGATTCAAATTAAAGAACGATTTAATTGAGTCGGATGAGGTAAAATACCCATCCGTAACTATCCTACGATTACTTTTGTCGCTTACGCAATCGACAAGGAACAGATTAGGCTGACCCACTTTTGTAAGGGTTATTGTTATACCCGATTCAAACCCGAAATGAAAAGGAAAGGGTTTCCAGTTATGGTAATCAATTAAGACAAGTAATACGCAACCTCGTCATTACCGGAATATGAATCCCAAAAACAATCACGGCAACCCACTTACCCAACCTGAGGCGAGCAAAATTCGATTGAAGAATTTAATTAGACTTAAAACGAAAATATTTAATTTATTTTAATTAAAATTAAAAAATTTAAATAAAATTTGAGTTATAAAATAAAATTTTAAATAACTTAAATAACTCAAATTTTTAATAATTAAAGAATTTATTTTTAAGTTTAAGACAATTTTTTAATTTTCTATAAGATATAATGATATATAATAACATGAATAAATATTATCACATATAAAGAAATATATATATACATATGTTATATGATTAGAGAAAATCGTTTCAACTAAATTTTTATAATAACTCAAAATTTTTAACTTGATTGAATCAAATGCTTACTCAAGTCCGACCGTCTTCCACTAGTCCATCAAAAGAAATTTATTTTAAATAATATAGAAAAAAGGTTAAGATTTAATAATTGAAAAATATGATAGAAAAAAACGATGAATCTTTAAATTTCAATGACTATTTATTCCCTTCGCCCATTGTCTTCGTACAAAGATATCTGTAATCACCGGAATTCGTCCGGGGAGTCGCCACCAATCGTTTTTACCGGCTCGATTGGATCACCAAAATGAGTCTACGAACCAGAGCTGGATCCGGGAGTCTGTTACGCGTAGGGAAGGGTGAGCACCCCTACAACGCCCGAAATCGGCACCTTTTCCGTTTCTTTCTTGCTTCCGATTCTTGTTGCTATGATGTTGGACTGATTATACTTCGAATAGTATTCTTTTTCATTGATTTTTGGCTCCGGTTTCTAACCGGTTTTACATGCATTCGAATGGGTATTTATACCCTTAATTTTCAGTGCATTTTACATCATTTTATCAACAAAAAAAATAGGATTTTTATCCTATTTTCTTAGATCTAAGTATTAGATCTAATGATTTTTCTTCTTTTGCAGGTCGAATGGACATTGCCGGTGAAGTCTGGCCCTTCACGTGGTTGAGGCGGTGGCCGGCCAGGAGGACCAATGAGAGGGCGCGTGACCACCACGCGCTGATTCGAACAGTCGCGCGTGATGGTCACGCGCGGACAACTGGCGCGGGAAGACCAAGGGATGGCCGACCGGTTTGGTTAGGGTTTGGTTAGGGGTGTTAGAGTTTGGTTGGGTTTAATATTGGATTGGGTTTCTGTTGGGCTTTAGGATATTGGGTTTAATATTTGTAATGGGCTTTTGGATTTAATATTGGATTAAGGGTTTAATTTGGGTTGTAATATTGGTTATTATTAATGAAAATGGATTATTACAGCTGCCCCTCTTTGCTCATTGTTGTGTAACGACAATAGAGCAAAGATAAAGAATAACCCATTTCATCTGGTATGGTTTAGGGGTTCTTCTTTGGTAAAGTTTTGGTTTTCGGTGACCACCGCCTTTCCTTCTGGAGCTTCAACTTGATCTACTCCACCGTCCTTGTCGACAAAATCTTCAAAACTTGAGGATCTGTTAGAGAGGACGGCATAAAACTTGCTGATAATGCTATCCTTTCTGCCGAAGACTTGACCTGGCTACACCACTGTCGGAGAAGCATGGTTTGGTATGAGCACTGATGTCTGATCTAGCTTCACTGCTGAAGAAGCGAGATCTGGCGAGGAGTTCTGATGTTCGATTAAGCTGCAACACTGACGAGTATAATCTATTTGGTTCATCTGCCACACTGACGTTGAGATTGGGAGCAACATTTGATCTGCTTGCAACACTGCCGGAGAAGCGAGACCTGACGACGAATTCTGTCATTCTTAAGCTGCAACACTGATGAAGAAGCATGGTTTATCTGATCCATCCACAACACTGACGTCTAGATGGGAAACACCTTTTTGATCCGCTTATAACATTGCCGAAGAAGCAAGATCTAAGGACGTCGAGTTCTGACACTCAAATTAGCTGCAACACTGACGAAGAAGCCTGTTTTATCTGATCCATCTACAACACTGCCGTTGAGATGGGAGATGTCAATTGATCCACTTACAATACTGCCGGAGAAGCAAGATCTAGGGACGTCGAGTTCTGACACTCAAATTAGCTGCAACACTGACGAAGCATGATCTAACGGAGTTTTAATACTGCTACACTGACGAAGAAACACTATTCGAGAATGAGTTTGCATGCTGCTACACAGACGAAGAAGCATGATCCTTACTGGTAGCCATTTCCTTTGGGCTACTTGTACTATTTCCTTGAGTACAATTGGTTGATATCGGACGTGAGATTGAAGTTTTTCAAAGGATGGATTTTAAAGGATATTTGAATAATCCTCTTTTATGCATTTTTCCCAAATGCACAGGGGTCAACCGATTTGACTCGCCTTTACCGGTGGTTGTTTGCCCCGGGCTAGTTGTACCATTCTCCTGGATACAATCAGTTGGTACCAATCCTGAGATTGGATTTATTCAAAGGGATCGATTTCCTTTGACCATTCGTGAAAATGGATTTGGATGGACATTCGAATAGTCTTTCTTAATGCATTTTTCCCAAATGCACAGGGGTTAACAGATTTAACTCGCCTTTACCGGTGGCCGTTTGCCCCGGGCTAGTTGTACCATTCTCCTGGGTACAATCAGTTGATACCAATCCTGAGATTGGATTTATTCAAAGGGATTGATTTCCTTTGACCATTCGTGAAAATGGATTTTAAAGGACATTTGAATAGTCCTCATTGATTGGTTTCACCCTTTCTACTGAATAGAAAAAGGTAACTGTAACGGTTAAGGACCCTTACCTGTACTTTTGATGCAGGGTAGTGATCCTGAGGTAGGGTCGCACCTACCGGTTGTAGTGCTTTAACAGTAGGAAAACGTTTTCATATTTTGTTACTTGTTGTAGCGGTAAAACCTGCAGTTCCTTTACAAGCGATTTGAAAATGTAGAGGTTAGTGTGCATTTTATGATCCTAACCTATCATGTTTGATGTATGCATGCATGTTCCTAGCATGAAATGCGAGATGCATATGACAATGACTTTTCCGCAATTGCACGATCAACTATCTTGATTGCTTGTTGACACATTGACAACTATGTTTTTGTTACCAGATGAGATTATCTGATTCCAATCTGCTTGGAAGATGTACTTTCTGTTTTCATAGCATCTCTTAACAAGGTGCACTATCCTGTGTAGGGTTGTTTCTAGTTCCTGTGCTTTTAGGAAATTTCAGAAACAATGTATGAATACCAAAATTTTGATACTTTTTATTAACAAAAGTTTCATTGATAACAAAAAGTAATTACTGACAACAGTAAAAATACAAAAAGACAAAATTTTGACATTCCCGATATTTGACTATCCAGCATTTCAGAGCTATCTTGACGGGGTCTGTTCGTGCGTCTAGGGGCTTTCAGGCAAAGTACTTCTTGACTGAGTCTGAGTTCACCGGGTTGGGGAGATCTTCGCCATCCATTTCTGTCAGGATTAATGCTCCTCCTGAGAAGGCTTTCTTCACTATGTACGGTCCTTCCCAATTCGGCATCCATTTGCCTCGGAAGTCTTTCTGTATAGGGAGAATCTTTTTCAGAACTAGATCCCCTTCTCGAAAAGTTCGTGGGCGAACCTTTTTATTAAAGGCTCTCATCATCCGTTTCTGGTACATTTGCCCATGTCGGATAACCCTTAATCTTTTTTCTTCAATTAAAGCGAGCTGGTCATGTCTAGCTTGAACCCATTCTGCTTCATCCAATTCTAGTTCAGACAAAACTTTTAAGGATGGGATCTCGACCTCTATGGGTAAAACTGCCTCCATCCCATATACCAGGGAAAAAGGTGTTGCCCCAGTAGAAGTTCTAGCTGATGTTCTGTATGCGAATAGGGCAAACGGTAGTTTCTCGTGCCAGTCTCGATAAGTCTCTACCATTTTTCCCACAATTCTCTTGATGTTTTTGTTGGCAGCTTCCACTGCTCCGTTCATTTGCGGACGGTATGGTGAAGAATTATGATGCCGTATATTGTATTGCTTACAGACTTCAGCTATGGTCTTATTATTCAAATTCAACGCATTATCAGATATGATGCTTTCTGGCATTCCATATCGACAAATGATTTCCTTTTTGAGGAATCTGCTTACTGCTACTTTGGTGACATTCGCATAAGTGGATGCTTCTACCCACTTAGTGAAATAATCGATGACGACGAATATGAATCGATGACCATTGGAAGCCTTCGGTGAGATAGGCCCAATGACGTCCATGCCCCATAGGGAAAATGGCCAAGGGGATGTCATCACATGCAACGGTGATGGAGGAACATGAATCTTGTCTGTATATATTTGACATTTGTGACATTTTTTAGCGTACTCAACGCTGTCACTCTCCATTGTGGGCCAGTAGTACCCGAACCTCATAATTTGTCTTGCCATGGTAAACCCGTTAGCGTGGGTTCCACAAACACCTTCATGAACTTCTTCAAGGATCATCTTGGCTTCGGTGGCATTCACACATCGTAGCAATATCTGGTCTTTTCTCTTTTTATACAATATCTCGCCATCTAGGACGTAGTCAATTGCCAATCTTCGCAACGTCCTTTTCTCATTTTCTGAAGCTTCTTTTGGATACTCACGATTCTTTATGTATTGTAAGATATCGTGATACCAAAGACATTCATTGTTTTCGTCCTCTTCAATATTGTAGCAGTAGGCTGTAGAGTCATATATACTCATCTGTATCGGCCTCAAATCTGAGGATTGATTCACTTGAATCAACGATGACAATGTAGCCAATGCGTCTGCCATTTGATTCTCTTCTCGCGGCAGATAGTGGAAGGTTATTTCGTAGAATGGCTTGATCAAGTCAAGGACCAAATTTCGATATTCCATCAACTTGGGGTCTCGGGTGCCCCATTCTCCTCGAAGTTGGTAGATCACGAGCATTGAATCTCCGTATACCTTCAACTGTTTAATCTTACGATCGATGGCTGCTCGGATTCCCATGATGCATGCTTCATACTCTGCTACGTTGTTAGTGCAGTCAAAGTCAAGCTTACTTGCGAAAGGGTAATAGTCGTTTTCTGGGGATACTAGTATTGCCCCAATTCCCTTACCAGTGGCATTGGAAGCACCATCAAAATTTAATTTCAAGTATCCGTCGTCTGTGGCATTTTCCTCGACACACATTAGGTCTTCATTAGGAAAGTCAAAATTTAGAGGTTCGTAGTCCTCTAAAGCTCGACTAGCAAGGAAGTCTGCTATGACGCTCCCTTTTATAGCCTTTTGATTGACATACACGATGTCAAATTCAGATAAAAGGATCTGCCATCTGGCCATTCTGCCTGTCAGTGCAGTGGACTCCATCAAATACTTGAGAGGGTCGAGTTTTGAGATCAGCCACGTTGTATGATACAACATGTATTGTCTCAGTCTTTTTGTTGTCTAGACTAAAGCGCAACAGGCCTTTTCGATTGATGAATACCTCACTTCACAATCTGTAAATTTCTTGCTGAGGTAGTAGATCGCTTTTTCTTTTCTGCCCGAGTCATCATGTTGGCCCAATACACATCCCATGGATTTCTCGAAGACCGTTAAATATAAAATTAGCGGTCTATTCGGCACTGGTGGCACCAAAACTGGCGGGTTGGTCAAATAATATTTGATCTTGTCGAAAGCTTCCTGACACTCATCATCCCATTCGCCAGGATTATGCTTTTTTAGGAGTCGGAAGATGGGATCACATCTTTCAGTCAGTTGTGAAATGAACCGAGCAATGTAATTCAACCTTCCTAGGAAACCTCTTACTTGCTTTTGTGTGTGGGGGGGGGGGGGCGATAACTCTTGGATGGCTTTAACTTTGTCCGGGTCAACCTCGATGCCCTTCTCGCTGACTATGAAGCCCAACAGTTTTCCTGATGCGACTCCGAATGTGCATTTGGCAGGATTCAGTTTCAATTGGAACTTTCTTAATCTTAAGAAAAGCTTTCTCAAGACTCTTATATGTTCATCTTCGGTCTGTGATTTAGCGATCATGTCATCAACGTAGACCTCAATTTCTTTGTGCATCATGTCATGAAATAGGGCCACCATTGCTCGTTGGTACGTTGCCCCAGCATTCTTAAGTCCGAAGGGTATTACCTTATAACAGAAGGTTCCCCATTGTGTCACAAACGTTGTTTTATGCATATCATTAGGACACATTTTGATTTGATTGTACCCTGAAAATCCGTCCATAAAGGAGAACAGAGAATGTTTTGCTGTATTATCGACTAGAGTATCGATGTGAGGTAGCGGGAAATTATCCTTCGGACTGACTTTGTTCAAGTCTCTGTAGTCAACACACATGCGGACTTTCCCATCTTTCTTGGGTACTAGTACTATGTTAGCTACCCATTCTGAGTATTTTATCTCTTGAAGGAACCCAGCGTTATATTGTTTCTTCACCTCTTCTTTTATTTTCAGCAGTACATCAGGTTTCATTCTTCGTAGTTTTTGTTGAACCGGTTTGCAATCTTCTCTTATGGGAAGCTTATGTATCACAATGTCTGTGTTTAAGCCAGGCATGTCCTGGTAAGACCAAGCGAAGACATCCTTGAACTCTTGTAGCAGATTGACCAAGTTTTGTCTAGTTTCAGCTGTAATGCACGTGCCGACTTTAACTTCCTTGTTTTCTTCATCGTTCCCCAGGCTCACAGTTTCTACTGATTCCTTGTGAGGTTGAATTTGTTTCTCGTCCTGCTCTATCAGTCTCAACAAGTCAGGAGGCAATTCGTAATCTTGGTCCTCATCCGGTGCTGAAGATTCCCCTAGACACACTTCTTTTTCAAAGATAAGCTCTGAGTCAGCTTCAGTGTCATTTGATAGTTCAATATCAGGGGACCTGAAATAAGATCTTATTTGAACACACTCATTTAGAATCTGAAATTTAATTGAAATTGAATTGTTAAAATAGAAAATAATAGTGACCGAAAACTTTACAGCAAAAAGTTTTATTTTATTATAAACATAGTAGTTTGGAGCCCTTTTACAAAAGTTTCTTGCTACTCTCGGGCTAAAGTAGCAATAGTGTTTCGAACATTACTCTGAAAACTTCCTAAAAGCCACAGGTAACTCTTCTGCAGTCCAGTTATTCAGAGTTGTTCCTGGTGTAAATGGCGTAATTCTACTAGGATGTGTTCCGACATTTCCTTCGTCAGAAATAGCGTTGATGTCCAATTTGCCCATCAGTTTTCTTATCTCGGCTTCTGCAGTTTTTGGATACATAGTTCCTCCAAAGACGAAACTCTGGGACAATGGAGGAAATGTCATAGGTTCCCAGCTAACCTCCTTTCCTTGCAAACGAGCTATTCTCCTTTCTTGTTTTTTCAGAGTTTCTTTTCTCATTTGGTCCGCAGTTGGCTTGTATCCCAAGCCAAAGCGGTCCTGTTTATTGACGACGGCTGGTGCTCTAGCTCGTCCTTGTAGGCGTCTTCCGAGTCCTCTACCCACTCGAGCTCCTCGCCCCAGGATCAATTTAATTCCCATCCTTGTAGTTCTGGATAATCTGGGTGTAGGGATTTTATTTCCCTCAGCAACAAAAGTGGCGCTAACAAACTCGAATGATCGAAAAGAACACTCGAGTGTCTTCTCATCGGATTCCAGATAAGGTGCGTCACTTGTAATAGAGGCTATAATGTCCTCTTCGGCGTTGATTGTAACCAGTCTCCCATCAAAGATGAATTTTACTTTCTGATGCAACGATGACAGCACGGCCCCTGCAGAGTGGATCCATGGCCTTCCCAGTAGGCAATTATAACTGGGTTTGATGTCCATTACTAGAAAATCGACATTGTAAGTATTAGGTCCCACTTGTAGTGGTATGTCCATTCTACCCACTACATTTCGCTCTGTCCCGTCGAAGGCGCGTACAATGGTGCTGCAGGCCTTCATATGGGTATTATCTATCGGGAGCCTATTTAATGTGCGCAATGGCATTACGTTTAAGGCGGATCCATTGTCTATCAACACTCCTGGCATGGTGTACCCTTTGCAGCGAGTTGTGATGTGTAGAGCCTTGGTAGATCCCATGCCCCCTGAAGGGATCTCATCATCATTGAAGTGAATAAAGTTTTTTGCGTTCAGATTGTTCACCAGCCTATTGAGCTTATTCACTGATATGTCATTAGGAACAAAAGTCTCGTTAAGCACCTTCAGTAGCGCATTTCTGTGAGCTTCTAAACTAAGCAGCAACGAAAGTATGGATATACGAGCAGGTAACCTTCGGAGATGCTCAACAACGTTGTATTCGCTGTGCTTTAAGAATTTTAAGAATTCTTTCATTTCGTCTTCTTTCACCGGCTCGTTGACTGGTGATTCAGGTTCTTGAAAAACGTTTCTAGGCGGTTCCACTATTGGAGCCTTCCCTTTCAAGTCTTTGTTTCCTTTATAGCCATATTGTGTTCCACTTCTCGTATGGAACGTCACATCATTTACCGCCTCCGAAGTAGCTTTTAGCGGGTCTTCGTGATGAGTGATTTGACAATCGTATTTCCATGGGACTCTCTTTGGATCATGAAAAGGGAAAGGTTGCGGTGCTTGTACAGACAATCTGGTTTTCGCAGCTTTACTTCCTTCAGCCTTTTTGGGTTCTGAAATAACCAAGAACGGGACCTTCTTGGAATGGTTTGGCTCCGAAGCACAAACCTCCGTTGCTTCGGATACGTGCTCTTCGAAGAATTCAATTTCCTTATTGTCGATCAACTCTTGCACTAAAGCTTTGAACTCTGTGCAATCTCCTATCATATGGTCCATCGTATTATGATAGGGACAAGATTGGCTAAGGTCTTCTATACCTCCAGATAATGAGAGTACCATGCCTCTGACCACTAACATTTTCCATACCCACTTTAGCGGAGATCTCACTTCATCCACCCGGGATTTGGTCCTCCTGCTGTTTTGATCCACGATCGCGTTCACCCCAGGATCCGTATGGTTAGGTAACGGATTACCTGTCTCGACGGTTTCTGCAGAATCATCGAACCGTACCACTCCAATCTGTATAAGCTTTTCAATAAGTTTCTTAAAACCAATGCAATCTTCAATCGAATGTCCTACTGCTCCAGCATGATACTCGCACTGAGTATTCGGGTTGTACCATTTCGGGTATGGTGGCTGGATCGGTTTCATATAGAAAGGTGATACGACGTGCGCATTGTACAGATTTTTAAAGAGTTCACCATATGATATTGGAATAGGCGTGAATTCTCTTTCTGTCTTCTGGTTCTGATTTTGCTTTGGTTTCTGTGTGCTTGATGACGCGGGCTTGGGCTGCCATGTTGATGCCTTGGAGTAATTGACGTTATGGACGCCGGTATCTCCACCTTCATTATTCCTTTTCTTGTAATAGGGTTTCTTTGACGACTCCTCATCCTCGAGCTTTCCGCTGCGAATGGCCTGTTCAATCATCTCACCATTCATGATGATATCCGAGAAGTCTTTTGTTGCACCTCCCAGAATCCTACCAAGGAAGGGCTTTTTCAGCGTCCCTACGAAGAGCATTACTGTCTCTTTTTCCGATAGCGGTGGTTGGACTTGTGCGGCTACATCCCTCCAGCGCTGTGCATATTGTCGAAAGCTTTCATCATGTCTCTTCTCCATATTCTGAAGAGTGATCCGGTCAGGGGTTATGTAAATTACATGGCTATATTGATGCACGAAGGCCTGAGCCAAGTCTTTCTAAGAACTCACTCTGGAGCGGCTTAGCTGATTGTACCATCTTGCCGCTGAGCCTGTTAGGCTGTCTTGGAAGCAATGTATTAGCAAGGAATCATTATCTATGTACCCGGTCATGCGTCTGACGTACATAGTTAGATGGGCCTCCGGGCAGGTAGTCCCGTTGTATTTCTCGAAATCCGGCATTTTGAATTTTGGGGGCAGCACAAGATCAGGTACCAAGCTTAGTTCCCTAGCCTCTATTCTAGGAAATGGGTCGACATTTTCCATTGCTTTAAACTTGTCTTCCAATTGTTTGCATCGATCCTCGAGTTCCTTTGGTAACTCGATTCTGGCTTTCTCTATCTCATTGAAATCGGGTACTGCGTAATCATTTGGATTATGGATTACCAACTTCTCTTGTAGATGAGTTTCAGTCTGATTGGTCTGTCCTTTGGGAATTTCAACCGATCCTTGGGCGGGGAGAGGACTCTCCGAGTGCTCAGCTACTGCGCTTGGTTCCACAGCGACTTCCTTCATTTTCTCTGGCCCTTTTCTTGCCAACAACTGCGCAATCTTGTCGAGCAATTCATCATGAGTTTGAGAAATATGAGTACGCGTATCCTGTTGTGCTTTATCCAATTTGCTTTCCATATCTCGCTTCATTTCCTCATAAGCTTGTTCGATTTTGGCTAGTCTTTCCTCCATCCTTTTGGATCTAAATCGGGTAAAATGTGGATGTTGGATTTGATCAGGTTCCAGTATTACTGCATCGATAATATCCTGGAATATTAGGGTCATGGCAATAAAATAAGTGTGTGATAATGCGTGAATGCAACTAAAAATGGTGGAATGTTTATGCAAACCGATACGTCATATTAACATTGCAAAACATTTTACAAAAAGGTGTTGATCTTAATACAACTTTGAAAAGGAAGCTCGTTTTAGAACAAGGCTTTCTATATACAAGGCTGGCCGCGCTTTACATATACTGTTTGGCCTTTACTCCCAAAACCTTGATCTTCTTTAGGAGTGATGCGAGCTTCCTGCCCTTGTTCGATTCCGCTTCAAATTGCAAGCTAAGAACTTCAGCCTGGACCGCTAATGACTGTAAATACTCGGCTACTTCCCGGATTTGCACTAAGGCCTCTGACATTGTACGGTCTCTGTTTTGGACCTGTTCTTGCGTTTCGTTAACCCGAGCTTTCCATTGTTGTTCATCCCACTGACGTAGCTCTTCCATATAATTCAACTGGGCTCTGCAAGCCTGCATAGCTGCCTCTATTTCTCTGATTTGTCTTTTCAAACTCTCATTTTCTTCTCGGTTTACGTCTAGCTGAGCTGCCAAACTCTGGTGATAATTTTGCAAATTTTCTTCCAGATTGATGATCCGACCTCTTAGGCCGATATTTTCATTTCTAACTCGAGCCAATTCTTCTTGATCGAGTGTCTGTTGGCTCTGAGCTTCATTAAATTTGCTTTCCCAATACCGTGCCTTTTTTTTCTCTTCACGGATTTTAAGTTTCCAGTCTGCAAACGAACTTCTGAGGTCTGCATACTTTGATGCCTCACGAAGCTTCTTATATCCTCCCTGTAGGTCACTTAGGTCTTCTTCCACTCTACTCTTGCCCTTTCTTAGCCTCTGCACTTCCTGCTCTTGAGACTGGATACCGAATTCTAATTGGTTTTTCTCATTTTCCAATCTCGATAACCTCATCTCCATGTTAATATATTTTCCCTCAAAATCCTGCCTGACGATCTCCATGTCGGAAGGATTTACTCAGAGCTGTTCCTCTAACGGTATGCTGACTTCCGAGTCTCGAACCGGTACTTCATCGTTGATTCTCTGGTTCCTCCACCTGCGATACTCTGGAGTAACTCTAGGTTTCTCGTCAAATGGTTCCATTTTCAATGGGTGCTTCCATGCCTTCGTGATGGCGGCAACAATTCTCTTGTAATCCCTTCCCTTATAGGGGAAGTCACAAGTGGCCAATCCTCTTGTTGCCGGGATGAATTGTCTCGACCTATATTGGCGAGAGACCATCAGTGGCGCGTATCCTGTCGCCCCCCATATGCCAAGTAAAGGGACTCAGTCATAGCCCTCGCAACTGTATGTGATCTCGTTAGGAAAAAACCAGCTAGCCTTCCATACGATATCCCCTTCTCGTAAATTGCGTAAAATGGACTTCCACTGGTCGTATGGAATATTCTCAGGTCTTTGGGCATGTGCCAAATCCCTTATCGGTGAGTAATTGTCGAAGCAGGCCCTATATGAAGACATTTCTAGCTTCCAAAAGTGACTATGGAACCATACGAGCAATAGTTGAGCGCAACCGATAAATCTTCCTTCACCATTCCTTCTACAGGCAGTAAGCGACCGAAAAGTCTCGGCAAGGATGGCAGGAACCGGAGTAATACCTTTATCGAGGTAATCAAATAACTCCATAACAGCGTCATCGATATATCCAAGTGACTTGGGGAAAACGATTAACCCGTAGATGGCTAATGCAAACATTTTTACCTGCTTTTCACATTTAGTTTCTGTCTGAATCAGATCCCTAATGTCCCTCCAGGCAATGCATTTGGTTTCCCCTTTTTCCTTGATTCGGGATCTTGCCCATTGCTCATTTTTCCCGGTCAGTTTTAATAATCTTTTTTGGAAAACCGGCGAGTCAGACGGTTTAAAATACACCTTGTCTGGCTGGAATCTGGGGCATCGAATTAGAGCGGTATATTCCTCCACCGTCGGTGTAATATCGACATCTCCCATCGTAAAACAGCTATACGAGGGATTCCATAATTGGGCCAGGGCTCGGAATAAAGCTTTATCGATACTGACGTCAAGTAGGTACGGAAGGGCCCCGTAATTGGCGAAGAATAAGCTTTTAGCATCATCATCCCACTGATCCCATATATACTTCAATTCCTGTAATTGATTTTGTGTTGAAGCAATGCGTGTAAAATCACTGAGGTCGGTCCTTTCACCTTCCATTATACTGTCCCCTTTCTGATATTGGGCTTCTTCTGACCATCGTCGAATGCGGAGGTTGGTTTCCACCTTGTTTAGAAAGCAGTTCTCCATAGCTGAACCTTTCTAACAGTTGCCTTGTTATCAACACCTTTTTATTTTATTAAGAAAAATTTCCATGAAAACAAAACAAGATAAACAAATGTCGTTAGTATCGAATCAAATAAAGAATAAACGAAATAAACATGATGTGTGTTGCATGGATAATGGCATGATAAGTAAATAACAGAAATAATAAGCGAGACATAAATAGCTAAAATTAAAGGGCATAAATAAATAAATAAATAAATAAACCCCCCGCTCTCTTTTTCTAAAAACTTATAGGGTGACTCTCTAAATGGGCAGAGGTCCGGCATGACGGCTCTAAAGGTGGGCTTCTAGGGCTCACTATATATAGTGTGGTTCTAGAAGGTACCCGAACGATATTTATTATCCTGCTAAGGATAATAAATACGATTCAGGAGGATACGTTTCTCTAAGTCTATGCGGAGACGTAGGTCTCACGAAGACAAAGGGAAAAATATCCCGAAAGCAATTCACCATCCTACACAGAGGCGTAACCTCACGAAGGAGTGGTTTCATGCTCCCACTTAATTTGGACGGAACCCGGGTTGGGGGTTAATGAAATGAAGGACCTAAAAAAAATTAAAAAAATGTTAGTAAAATATTAAAAATAAATAAATAAATAAAATAAAATAAAGTAAAATAAATTAACCGAATTTATATTTTCGATCGTTAAATAAAATGTAACCGATGTTGCGGCTCGACTCGCAAAAATATGGTCCCCAGCGGAGTCGCCAGTTGTAATCACCGGAATTCGTCCGGGGAGTCGCCACCAATCGTTTTTACCGGCTCGATTGGATCACCAAAATGAGTCTACGAACCAGAGCTGGATCCGGGAGTCTGTTACGCGTAGGGAAGGGTGAGCACCCCTACAACGCCCGAAATCGTCACCTTTTCCGTTTCTTTCTTGCTTCCGATTCTTGTTGCTATGATGTTGGACTGATTATACTTCGAATAGTATTCTTTTTCATTGATTTTTGGCTCCGGTTTCTAACCGGTTTTACATGCATTCGAATGGGTATTTATACCCTTAATTTTCAGTGCATTTTACATCATTTTATCAACAAAAAAAATAGGATTTTTATCCTATTTTCTTAGATCTAAGTATTAGATCTAATGATTTTTCTTCTTTTACAGGTCGAATGGACATTGCCGGTGAAGTCTGGTCCTTCACGTGGTTGAGGCGGTGGTCGGCCAGGAGGACCAATGAGAGGGCGCGTGACCACCACGCGCTGATTCGAACAGTCGCGCATGATGGTCACGCGCGGACAACTGGCGCGGAAAGACCAAGGGATGGCCGACCGGTTTGGTTATTGTAACCGGTTTGGTTAGGGTTTGGTTAGGGGTGTTAGAGTTTGGTTGGGTTTAAAATTGGATTGGGTTTCTGTTGGGCTTTAGGATATTGGGTTTAATATTTGTAATGGGCTTTTGGATTTAATATTGGATTAAGAGTTTAATTTGGGTCGTAATATCGGTTATTATTAATGAAAATAGGTTATTACAATATCAAATCCCTGAAATCTTTCTTTCTTCCAGAACTCGTACTTTTGTTCAAATCCATGGCTACAATTTCGAACAATACAATGATCTACCACTTCGTTCGTAACATTGCTTCAACGACAAAACCAAACTCTCTTTCAGTTTGCTTCTCCAAGTTGCAGGGAAAGGGCGGTCAGGTTTTGAGGAAAAAGAACGTGATGAATGTATGCATGGTGTTGAAGCAGAGAAAGAATCACGAGGATGAAAACAAGGAGGATTTTAATCACGTGACTGAAATGGAAGTTTTCAAGGTGGAACAGAGAGTAGCTAAGAAGAAATTCCAGAAAACAGCGTACCTGCTGGCAGCACTGTCGTCGAGTTTAGCCATCTCTTCTATGGCGATCATGTCTGTTTATTATAGGTTTTCATGGCAAATGAAGGTAAAATTTATGTCAAACTAGAAGTAAATAATTACAGCATGGAGAGTTTCAGGCTTTCAGCTTTCTCCCCATTTTCATTTTGGTTTTAAATGATTTACAGGGTGGTGAATTTCCATTGCTGGAGATGGTTTGTACATTTGCTCTCTCTGTTGGTGCTGCTGTAAGAACAGAAACAGTTTCGGACAAAAATAATTTCTATGTTTTGGGTACCATTTATCAATAGGATATGTTTTGATGGTTGAAATCTCCAGGTGGGGATGGAATATTGGGCGAGATGGGCTCATAGAGCTCTATGGCATGCTTCCTTGTGGCACATGCACCAGGTCGGTCGTGAATTTAGATTTTAGAGTTAAAATATAGACTACGAGTTAAAAGATATCATTTTCCTTTCGGCAGTCGCATCATAGAGCCAGGGAGGGAGCCTTTGAGCTGAACGACGTGTTTGCAATAATCAATGCCGTTCCGACCATTGCCCTGCTCTCCTACGGTTTCTCCAACGCCGGATTTGTCCCGGGACTCTGTTTTGGCGCCGTTAGTACTATACTACAACCTTTCATTCCTTATTTAATCTGTTACGTCAGTTCATTGCCTAGTTCTTACAGGGTTTGGGAATCACGGTGTTTGGTATGGCCTACATGTTTGTCCACGATGGACTAGTCCACCGTCGATTTCCGGTGGGGCCGATTGCTAATGTGCCTTATCTTCGGCGAGTAGCTGCTGCACACCAAGTAAATCTACACATATTAACATTTCTCTTCTTTAGTATAGCAGTATTTTTTACTAACAGTACAGAACATGTTTTTTATTTCAATAAAACAGCTTCATCATGCAGACAAATTTCGTGGAGTTCCATACGGTTTGTTCTTAGGACCACAGGCAAGTCCTTTGTATTTTGGTAATTAGATTCTGACCAATCAAATGAAATGAAAAATTTGATGGAATTATTATTTTTTCAGGAATTAGAGGATGTGGGAGGGTCGGAGGAACTGGAGAAAGAGATCCAGAGGAGAGCGAAGATGTCACAAAACAGTGATATTTTATAATTATCACGTACTTTTATTCTATTGATGTCGGGTGTTTATGTCTTATTCGTATCTTAAAATATTAATATTTTATAATTATCACGTCTTTTATTTTATTGATATTCAGTGTTCATTTCTTATTTGTGTTTTTGTAATAAAATTAGGATGAGTTTACAACAGGCGTCGAACACTACTGAACATCGTTAATGTTGAATATCGTTGAATATTATTAAATTAATTTATAAAAAATAAAAATCTAAAGGACTAATCATATAATTATTAATAATATGTTGAGTTTATCACACTTTTATTAATTACATACTGAATCCTTGAGATTTTAAATTTTTATTAATTAATTTAATGGTGTGCAACAATGTTTAACATTAGTGGTGTTCAGCGATGTTCGACGCCTGTCGTAGAATTCCTATATATTATTATGTGTTACTCATTGCAATATTTAACAACTAGAATTATAATAAAATCTAACTTAATTATTAATTAGAATTTAAGTTGATATATAATAAGTTATTTAGACATTTGTATTTCTTAATTTTAAAAGAGATTATTTAAGATTAATTTAATTATTTTGTATTATTATTTAATTAGTTTTTTTAAGTGGATTTTGTAAAATAAAAAATAAAAAATTAAAATGTTTTTTAAGAAAACCCTACGGAATAGCCAATAGCCAAATAGAATACTTAAAATTTTGGACTTTCTTTTTATTAATTTTATTTTATATAAGCAAATAAACAAACAAGCGGCTCTTGACCGTACACATCTGGGAAGCACGTATAAGAAGCCGTTCTCTCCACTGCCCCCTTTCAGTTTTTATCTTCTTTCGATCGAAAAATCAGATCAGGATCTCCGCGAAAATGAACGACTCGGATGTGTCCAAGCAGATCCAGCAGATGGTGAGATTCATCCGCCAAGAAGCGGAGGAGAAGGCTAACGAGATCTCTGTTTCAGCGGAAGAGGTATTTCAATTTTCATTCATTTATCCACTTTCCTCCGTTTTGGATTATAATTCTTGTGATTTTTATTGGATATTTTCGTGAATTGATTGTTAATTGATTCGTATTTTAGGAATTCAACATTGAGAAACTCCAGTTGCTGGAGGCCGAGAAGAAGAAGATCAGGCAAGAGTACGAGAAGAAGGAGAAGCAAGTTGAAGTACGAAAGAAGATGTAAGTTTATCTGAAAATATTTTACTTTTTTTTTGTTGTAAATTTCATTAGCTAGTTAAATTGCTTTATCATACTGGATCTGCATAGCTTATCAGATTTAAGTAGAAGTCGGATTTGTGTCTATCATTGACTGTAAGCAAAAATTTTCACTTTAACTTTAATATATTGAAACGTAGATTTGGAGGTGAAACTAGTTTAATTAGGGATATGAAAAGCTAGAAGATTGAAGAAGTTTGATTGTCATGATGATGGTAAATGGGAAAGGAAAGTGAGTTTAGTTTGTTTTGATGTAGAATTGGCACTTCTAGTATAACTAGTATTGCCGTTGTTTTATGAATAAGATAAGAGTATGTGTTATTCTTTTGCTGCAGTGAGTATTCTATGCAGCTTAATGCATCTAGGATCAAGGTTCTTCAGGCTCAAGATGATGTGGTTAATGAAATGAAAGAGTCGGCATCCAAGGAACTTCTGAATGTGAGCAGTGATCACCATGTGTACAAAAATCTTTTGAAAGATGTTATTGTTCAGGTCAGTGAATGTCAAGATCATTAAATCATTTTTTACAAATATTGAAAATTGCAACCTGCAGCTTTGAATTGAATGATTTTTTATCTACACTTGAATCTTAAAAGTTATGTTGTTTTATTCCAGAGTTTGGTCAGACTGAAAGAACCTGCTGTCTTACTGCGTTGTCGCGAAGATGATGTGTACTTAGTGGAGTCTGTCCTGGATTCAGCAAAAGAGGAATATGCTTCAAAAGTTAACATTGATCCACCGGAGATATTTATCGACAATGTCTATCTTCCCCCTGCACCTTCTCACTACGATGCTCATGGACATTTCTGGTATGTTTATTAATTCAAAGAAAATGCATGAAAGTTTACATGTTACTAGTTATGCACTGATTTGGCAAGACTCATTATTCTTTGGAGCAACCCTCCTTCTTATGGTTTATGACTGGGGAGGGTTGATCCTTAGGGTTATGATGTGGATATCTTAAGGTTGTAATTAACTGTTGACTAGTATGGTTCTACTAGTTCTATGAAATAATGGCAATGCAGTTTTTCTGTTTTCTGTTCTGTTACGAACCTCCCCTTGATGTACCCCTTCCGCCTTCCTCTACCTGAAAATTGAAAAAGAAAACTGATGATACTGACCCAATGACCTTTTCTCCTTGTTTTGCAGCTCTGGAGGTGTTGTGTTAGCATCTCGAGATGGAAAGATTGTTTGTGAGAACACCTTGGATGCACGGTTGGATGTTGCATTCAATAAAAAGCTTCCTGAGGTGGGTTGGCAGTTGGTTTATTTCGAGATGCATTTAGCTTCGTTTCTACCTTGTTTTGCATATTTTTACATCTAATTCTTCGAGGAGTTAGAAGAAGCAAATTGCTAGTACAGAGTCATTAGATTGCGTGTTTGTCCGTATGTGTTTCTATTTTCTTCCCTCTCTCCCTCTTCTCAACTTGGTTTATTTGCTCTGATGGCAGATACGCAAGTGGCTCTTTGGTCAGGTTGCCGCATGAAGGATAGGACTGGATTGTTTTCTCATCAGCTTGAGTCATCAACCACAGAAATAGCATCAAAATTGTTTGTTCATGTATTTCTCATATTATTCATACTGGACCATTGTTTAGTTTCTTTAATTGTTGCATATACCATTTGAGGATGATGAAGTACACCCTTTTAAAAAAATGAATAAAATATGAAGTGTTTTCCGCTCAAGGCGGTATGTCGTCGTCTCTCGACAACCTTTGACAAAGGTTACCCCAATCACTGGGGTTTGAACAGAGCTTTAAATGTGGTTATGCTTTTCATTTCACTGGTTTCTGCAGGTAGAAGTGCTGTGGTTGAAGTAGCTTCACTTTGGGTGGCTATCGTCTTGGCTGGCTTTTTTCGTCACTTTTGGGCTTTTGATCGGATTTAGGGATCTAACGATTTTATGGTTATTTTGTGATTTTATTAATTTTAATAAGTATAGAGATTTTTTAAATTAAATTAACAGCAAGTCATCTAAACGAGTAACTTTAAAAACGTAAAATACTTATTTCATCTGGAAAAATAATTCATCACCTCTTTAAGGAAAAAATAATTTGGGTACTTATTTTACATTTAAACCTCTACGGTTTTATGATGTAGCGACACTTTTTTAAAATTGAAGTTTGGAAATAAAAGGTCACTAGTGGAAAAGCTAGGTCAAAATTAGAAAACTAAGGGTTAAATTGAAATTTTGACTTAAAAAGGAGAAATTTAAAAATTAGGCTAAAATTAGAGTTTTAGGGATTAAAAAAAGATTTTGAAATTGGGGATCTTATGAAAATAATTGGAAAGATTTAAAAAATGGATTTAATATGGTTAAAAACAATTTGGAAATGTTGGAAAACAATTTAAAAATTAATTGAAAAACTATTTAAAAAACAAAGGGAGTCGCCACCGGTCACTTTGGTAGACTGGACACCGTAAAACCAGAGATTCGGAATTAAAAGGGTTCGGGAGTCGGTTACGGTTAAAAAACGGGGTTAGCATTTTCAAACCGCCCAAAATTGGTACCTTAAAAATATTTACTGCTTATTTAATATTAAAATTTCTAAATTAAAGTGGCGATTAAGTTAGTATTTAATTATAAATTCGGATTTATTTTACCGTATCTTTATCCGAAGGTAAACGTATACATCGCCACCACTACGCCTGGTGTCGGGCCCGTTACGACCGAATAAAGAAATATGAAATTAAGTAATGATTAAACTCCAAAATGCACTTATAGCAACAAATAAAATACATGGTCATTATGTACACGAAGAATAATAAACAAGACAAATATATAAAAACAAGAAACCGAACCACAAACCTAATATTTGAAAAGAAACGAATGATCACCACCACCGCGATTGGTATTAGTCAAATTCACTCCCTGATAACAAAATAAGCAATCAACACATTAATATCCATCGTTCAAACAAAACAAAAGCATGGGAGACGAGACATGCAAGCTCGAATATATACACATGCGAAACATATACATACGGTTAACATATATAAATCTAAATCACAACCAAATGTCTACTTTACATACAAACATGTCATGGAACAAAAGAAAACAAGAATAAAGCTATATGACACGGTGTAATACGAACATAAAATTACTTTAACCTATTGGGTAATATTTACTAAAACATGATACATAGAACAAACATTTAAAATTAATTAAAATACATACAATATATAAAATACGTGTTAATAATAGTACAAGTGAAAGTATATGTATATTTTATAAATAAAACTTAATACATATATACACACGAAATAACGTACAACATGATATAAATTAAATAATAAATAAACCTATATTACACAAGTAAACAAGTCATAAAACAATGAAATAAGATAAAGCCACACGAACAAGGAAACATATAATGAAAAGCATGAGAAAACACAAAGAATGACATGATTCTAACAAACAGAACTATACTTTATTTACTATATTTATCACATTCATAATAATTATATATAACATAAAAATGAAAGTTAAATGGATATTTAAACATGATGGAAAATGGCCTTCACCAGCATCAAAAACACGTGTATGGGAAAGAATCTATCACCAGACCATAATTTTAGGGCGGTCAGGTCATAATTTGGATCCGGTTCTAGACTTGTTGAGTGTGTGGGTCAGCAGAAATAAAGGGTACTCCCTTTTACCGTTTACTCCCTTATTCGATAGAGTAAGAAATAGAGCCTCTTCCTTCTCATGAATCCTGGAAGCAAAACACTACATGGCATAAATACGCTGAAAATATGGATCTGTAAAACAAAACAGGTATGTTAATCAATCTATACAAAATAATAAATGGATTAATATTAAAGAAAAAGGGAAATCCATGGCCCAACGTTGGGACCCAAAACAAGAGGACTCCAAGAACAGATTAAGCTCAAGCCTTGACGCTGATGTAACCGGGTCGCCAATCCGGATCTGGGCGGGTACTCTGAACACGCGGGTTTGCTAGAACAGGTAACAGATATTGGGTTATTTCCCTTACACGTTTATTTTTCCTTTCGACAAAGGATCATGAAAACCCCTTTTCGAAAAACTATAGCCGTCGTAGTATTCTCTTCGCCATTGCCGCCGTTTTGGATGCGATTTCGATGAGAACAGGCCACCGGTGAAGGGATCTCGCCTCTCTCTCCTTCTTCACGATTTAATTTTCAACAGAGAGGTTTCAAAACGTCTTGAAATCTCCAAGGGTTTCTCGGGATTTTGGTCTTCAATCTAAGTAACCCACCGTCGGATCAACACAAATCTGAGGTATGTAGTTTACCAGGATGAGAGCTCATCTTCCACCGTCGGGATCTTCCAGGCGACACTCCGGTGGCCGAAAACCGCCATGGTCGAAGGTAAAATAACCACCTTTTTTGGTTTTCCTTTTATACTTACAGAACACCACTGTGATTTGATTCAAAAAATTGTTTCTTTGGTTTAAAAAATGAAAGTAATCTCTTTTGTAGTGTATATGCTGGTAAACTGAAGAAATGATCAAGACTCTGAGAATTTTTTAGCTCTCTTCATTCCTCTCTTGTGTTGTGCAAATGATAATAAAATAGACGTAAAACAATGAGTTCTGGGAATTCTTTGCTTTTTCATTTCATTGCTGTGGTGGAGAGAAAAAAGCTCCCTTTTTACATTGCTTTGGATCGGTACTTATAACCGAATTACAGTGAAATTAAAAAATGGGAAAATAAAAGAATAGAAAGCTATTCTTTTGTCTTCATTCTCTGCTGTTGTCCTTGACTGCCATCTGAAATTTTGTGTATTGTGCTCTGCCAATTCTGGTGTATTGCTGATATTCTCTGATTTTGTTATTGTTTGCATATGAGATGGAGAGGGGACCATCCTGCTGCTGGCCTAAGGTCTGTGGGGTAGCAAACTTCTGCGACCAGGGGTGCTGGTGTGTTGAGCAAAAGGGGCTCGGTTTTGGTTTGGACAACCATGAGGCTCGGGATATGGGGGTTGCTTCAAGTCTGTAACAGTGGAGAAATGATAAATTAGCATTTTCATAATTTTCTAATTAATTTGTAATATTTTTGAATTATTTAATATTATAAAAGGATTGGGCTATCTTATTTATTTAATACTTGGGCTTTTTAATTTATGTTGGTTTTTATTTATCTTATTTATGACTATTATATGTATGATAATAATAATATAAGAGAGAAAAAACACAATAACGATAAACTAACATGAATATTAAAATTAATAATAATATGTATATAAATTAAATATATTCTAGATTTCTCTTTTTATTTATATATAGATAATAATATATACATACTTAAAAAGGCTAACAAGTAATATCACTAACAAATAAGTTAATATAATAGTATAAGGTAATGGTAAGAAGGTATTTAAATTAAAATAATATAAGTATAATATTTTTAAAATTTTTCAAGCAATATAATAATGGTAAATAACATGCTAACGTAATAATATTTTTTAATTTTTAATTAAAATATAGCCCATTGTTTACGATAAAAAAATAAATAAAAATAAACGGGTTTACCCCGGATAAAATTAGTGATTACATATGAGAAGCTGAAAAGAACACTTTATCCCCTATTATTTTCGGGTAAATATAATTTTTAATGCCTAATAGTTTTTAAATTATACATACATACTCTTACTTCGAATTTTATCTTCTAAACATTATATACTTAAAATCTATCTTATTTTATTGATAAAATTTTTTATTATAACTTAAAATATTATAGACAACGTAATAACTTCAGTTACAATCTAAAATATTATTTAATAAACAAAACTTTATAAATTTAAAATATTATTTAATTGATAAAAAAATATATTTTAATCTAAAATAAAAATTAACTTAAAATATTATTGAACCGATAAGAATTTAAAGTTATAACCAGAATCAACTTAAACCGCCGCACCCTAGTCTTAACCGCTTTTGTTGCACTTTCTATCTTTCCTTGTGTCAGGTAATTACCGAAGAAACAAAACTCTAAAAAAATTACCCGCGTTTTAACGCACCAATTACATCTCCTAACTTATACCTAATTCTCGGCTTCTACGTATATTTCCCGACGCATATAAAAAAGGTTGATTCAGCTGTGACCTACAAAATCTATTACCAGAATCCAACTCCCTCACATGGTATGGAACAAGATTCAGATGAGAAGATCATCGGGAAAACCGATTGCTTTTGTAAACCGAGATCGACCCGATCCATTCCCAAGCTCAGGCTCTGGTTGATCCTCTTCGTTTCAATGACCTATGTTATCTACACCGTCAAGCTCTTGACCGATACCTCAGGCGATTTCAGAGACACTTCATCGCTTCAACGACCTTCACTGACACCATGGATTGTCAATGAAACGGCTGAGTCGACGTCACCCATTCATCGTTATCGAGATGTTCTAGAGAAACCGGTATCAGTAGTAGTACAAATGCAGCAGGCTCCGGACCAGACGAAGCCGACGGAGATCCACGACATCGTTTTCGGAATCGCGGCTTCTTCCAAGCTATGGCAGCGGAGGAAAGAGTATATCAAGATTTGGTACAGGCCGAACAAAATGCGGGGCGTGGTTTGGCTCGACGATCACGTGGAGTACTCTCCCGAAGACGAGCGTACCCTCCCTCCGGTTCGTGTCTCCAGCGACACTTCCAACTTCGACTATACGAACCGGCAAGGTCACCGGTCCGCCATTCGTATCTCTCGGATCGTGACGGAGACGTTAAAGATAAATATGGATAACGTGAGGTGGTTTGTGATGGGTGATGACGACACCGTGTTTATAACAGATAATCTTGTTCGGATTTTAAGGAAATATGATCATACTCAGTATTATTACATCGGGAGCTTGTCGGAATCTCACATTCAAAACATTGTTTTCTCCTACGGCATGGCTTACGGCGGTGGAGGCTTTGCCATTAGCTACCCATTGGCTAAGGCTTTGGCGAAGATGCAAGATCGGTGCATTCAGAGGTACCCTGGATTGTACGGCTCAGATGACCGAATTCAGGCTTGTATGGCTGAACTCGGTGTTCCACTCACCAAGGAACTCGGCTTCCACCAGGTCTGTGACTCAGTATTTTGAGTTGATAAAGTGCATTGTTTTTAATTTTTATTAAGTAATATTCAACATCAAAATCTTTTCATGCACAGATAATAATATCAGTTAAATTTAAACATGCAGAAGTCTTCGTTAAGCTAGTTTTGTTTAGGGATAAAATATACTTTTTCATGTAAAAATAACAGTATAAAATATTTGATTTTTTAAATTAAAAATATTTTTTAGTTTTATTTAAAAATGTTTTTTAATTATAAATTTTTGAAATTTTTCAAAATATATTTTTAGCCTCATTCATATAATCAAAATATATATCTTATCTACTTCAAACTATGTTTTTTAACATCAACTTAGATTTTTCGCTTACATTTCAAAAGCACTTTTAGACTATATTTTGCATTGTTTTTAAAAAGTGTTTTTAAGATCAAAAGTGATTTAAGTCTAAAAACAATGTAAAATATATAGCTTTTAAGTCAAAAGTGTTTTTTAACTTGATTTTAAAATTATTTTTTTAATCACTTTTTAAAAGTGATTTTCTACCGTACTTTCTAAAATCAATATCAAACTGACTCTAAGGTAAATGTGCAACATTTTTTCAATTGTAATATTAAATTTACCCTAAATTACAAGTTAGGAAATGATGTTGTTTTATCTCCGTAAGGTAATTAGTTTTAGTTTGTGTGATGAACCAAATTTCTTCCTGGTCGAGTATTATCTACAAGGCCTGAAAACCTACCCGATTTATGGGTGGAACATGCGGATTAGTAGTTGTTTTCTATGTGTTTTTGTAGTTTGGATGTCTCTGTCATGAAGAAAGATGACCTAAACTGTAAGCTTTCATTTCCACGTAAACGGACACTGTTAATGCATGCAGAAGCAGGATAATTCCTTAGAACATCTAATTTCCCAACATTTTTACTGATATATATGACTTAATTGGAATATCTGAATCCAATTGTGTTCTTTTTGTGTTGTTTAATTGTAATCAGTATGATGTGTATGGGAACTTGCTTGGACTCCTTGCTGCACATCCCGTCACGCCATTGATATCATTGCATCATCTCGATATCGTCGAGCCTATCTTCCCCAACGTGACTCGAGTTGAATCCCTTCAACGCCTCATGTTGCCTGTAAACCTGGACTCAGCTGGTGTCATGCAGCAGTCCATCTGCTATGACAAGACCAAGAGTTGGACCGTATCGGTTTCGTGGGGTTTTGCTGTTCTAGTTTTTAGAGGGGTCTTTTCGCCACGGGAGATTGAAATGCCTTCAAGAACGTTCTTGAATTGGTACAGAAGAGCGGATTACACGGCGTACGCATTCAACACACGTCCGGTGACTCGACACCCGTGCCAGAAGCCGTTTGTGTTTTACATGTCAAAGGTGAGGATGGTTTCGGGACGGAACCGAACCGTGAGCGAGTACGAGCGGCACCATGTTCCTCATCCTCCTTGCAGATGGAAGATGGCAGATCCGAGTGCGGTTGAAATGGTGATTGTTGACAAGAAACTAGACCCACATCTGTGGGACAGATCGCCAAGGAGAAACTGTTGCAGGGTCATGGAATCAAAGGAACCGGGAACCATGGTGGTGAATGTGGGTGTATGCAAGGATGGTGAAGTTAGCGAAGTATAGTCAGATTAATATTGGATTGTTTTAGGGGGTTTGCTTCTAATATAAGTTGCGGAGTTTTATTCTAATTAATATCTGAAATAAATCTCTCGAAAAAATTAAATCATTATAATATTTGATTTGAACCAATTATAATTTAAAATAGTCATATTCAAAACTTATATTCCTAAACCCTAACTACAATTCTTAACCTTAAACCCTAAATCATAAACTTTCTATTTTAAGGTAAGAACACTAAATAAAATAGCATACGATTTATACCCTAATCTTTATACATTAGCTGCTTCATTTCTTTGATATCCACTCATTATAGATAAAGGGTGAACAATTCATTTGTTTTTTCTAATAATATTTTTTTAAGTCGAATATAAATTGTCAGGGTCCAAGTCGTAAAGTTACTTAAGAGACTTAAAAACATTCTCAACCGGGTGCAGATCGTCTACCTCCTAATCATACCTTCATTGGTGTCTCCACTTTAAATTAGTGGGTTTAGGGTTTAAGGTTTAAGGTTAGGAATTGTGGTTAGGGTTTAAGGAATTAGGGGTAAGGTTTAAGATTTGAAATTTAAAAAATAAGGGTTAGAGTTTAAAATTTAAAATTTTAGGATTTTTAAGTTGAAGTCATGAAGAAAGCCACAATAAAAAGGTAGAAGAGATTTCTACCCTTCTCAACCGATCCCACTAAAATGGATGCTAGAGGCAACTTTTTTTTATTGGCAAACTAGCATAAACCATGCCAAAGTTGACAAATCATAAAACAGACATTTCTTATGGACAGGAAACATCACCTTCATGGAAGATGAATTAGGGACCACAAAACAACTGCAAACGATACTTCTTATGGGAGAATTGTCTTAATCTCCGAACCAAATTTTGTCTGCTAATTATTTTGTCTTTTCAGAAAAGGAATAAATATATCTATATGAACCCCAATGAAACATTTGTCTGTAAGTTCATCTGAAACAAGCCACAAACAACTCAATCACTTAGGCTTAGGCACAGATGTATAATAGGTTGAAGCTTTTGCAGTTAAATGTATTCCACCCAAAAGAGGAAATAGATATATATGTATAACCTTTGCATTAACAATTGTCAAATCCCAGATTAATCTGCAGATTGAAATTACTATGTTCTTAAAACTGTAAAGAGCTATCAGCCTGTATTTTATTCCTGCCACCTGCTGAACTACTTATCTACTGTCATGAAGCAATTGTGCACCCATCAAGTTCCTGTATGGCAAATGCTGTCCCTCACTGTCTAAAAGTGAGTATTGAACCGCTTGACAATCTTCCATTTGGTCTCTAGGGTAGAAGCTCACCCCACTCCCATCATGCTGTTGCAACCCTAACGTCAACGACACGCCTTCGCCGCTGTTGAAACTTTGATTAACATTGTGAATCGGTACCTCTCCCACCGCGTGATGACTGTAGGAAGCGAAGTCCAATTCCATTGCACCATAGGGTCCGAAGTTTTGCTGATGATGATGCAAGTGCTGGTTTTCGAGGGTTTCGGAAGTTTTTGGATCGTTTCTATCAGGGTTAGTGATGATGGAAGACAGAGATTCAGAGTCGACTCAAACCAGCTTGTCCGAGGTTGGTTTCTGATTGACGAGTGGAATATTTAACCGGCTATTGTCATTAGCATCATCATTAGCATCGGTCACTCCATTATCTGAGGAAGCCATGTTGTTCTCGTGCTCCTTTGTTTCTTCCAGTTACATTTCTTCCACCATTGATTTCCATAGCCTCACTCTAGCATTAATGAACCAATTGGATACCTATTGCATATGATTATAATAAACTTATGATCCCAAAAAGATATGGTCCATAAAGAACATAAATTAATATAGTGAGGGGTGTGGACATGCCTGGCTTCTTGAGAGGCCGGTTTGGCGAGCTAAGATATGTTTATCAATATCAGTACTAGGATACCTGCAAAAGTTTTATTCATGAAGATTTATAGAGTTAGTATCGAAACTTGCCGCCATGGATGCTACTTTTGAGTTACTTGTTTATGAGGGAGAAAGATATTTACGGGTGAAGGAAGTGTTCAAACAACCAAGCTCGGAGAACGGATCGAAACTCATCTTTCCGGTATGCCTCTTTGGGGTCTCCATGTGTGACTCTCCATCATACTCATTTGTTGAAATGCCCTTTGTTGCCTCAGAGCCTGATCGAGGACCCTTAGTCATGGTGTTTCGCCTTTCGTTGTGCCCGGTGCAACCTTGTCCTTTTCTCCCACGACCTTTTCTTCTCTGCAACTCGGAGAAGTCGAGGGAATATAGGGATTTCTTCCTTGACGAGCTAGCACCATCATCATCATCATTATTATCCAACTGGTTTTGCTTTGAAATATCAAACTGGTTTATTCCCAGGCTATTAGCTATTAATGCTATTAGTTACCAATAATGAACAAACATAAATATTTTTTTTTATTTTTCTATTAATTCTTTTAACGATCAAACGAGACTGTAAAATATATTTTAAAAATTTTATGTAAGAGTTAAAGGGTGTAACTCTTTGCTTCAAATCGTGCTTCCATTTCAAATTAGCGAGTTTAGAGTTTGGGGTTTAAGGTTAGAAGTTGTGGTTAGGATTTAGAGAATTAAGAGTATGATGTATTGTTTAGAGTATAGAGTTTAAGATATAAAAAAATAGAGTTTTAAGGTTTAAAATTTAAATATTCTGAAATTTCTAAGAATAGACTTGAAAGAAGAGACTTAAATTTTTTTACATCTAGGGTTCTTTTATTGGATGGTGGATTGTAACCGTTGTAAACCAACAATATATACTATATTTTAGAGAAATGTTAAAATTTGTAATTTGTAAAAAATACATTTAAAAATATTTATATTTTGATATTATACTATTCAATAATAAGATATTATGGTTGTTTATTTTTTTTATTAACAGTGTTTTTTTATATGAAAATGGTTCGTAAAATTTTGATCCTATATTGGGTACAATTAGTGTTCCCAAAATAACATGGAAGGCTAGGACTTAGGAAGATAAACTAACAAAACGATTGGCATCATCCAACCTTTACAAGCGGAATTATGGGTAATTTTAATTGGTCTTCGAATAGCTTGGTAAAATGGTTTTGAACGTCTTCAAATCCAAACAGACAATAAAGAAGTGATCAACAAAGTACATAACTTGAATGCATACTCTGATTCAAACTCGCTCATACGTGCCATTGCTAATTTTAGTAAATTGGGATGGGCACTTGACTTCAAATGAATTCCCCGTGGAGGTAATAAAGCTGCATATATGATGGCGAAGCTTGATAATTTATTTGACTATAATGTTTCTATCTTTGAGACCCCTCCTACTCCACTGTAATCCTTTTTAGATTTGAATATGATGTCTATGTTGTAATTTTTTAATTACTATCATTTTTAATTCAAAAAAAATAGTATCTTTAAGTCTAAATCTAATTAATTGTACCAAAAATCAATCGCCTAGCTCTCCATCGCTTCATGTTTATCTAATAATTTCTCGGATGATTCATTGTATTTGGGTTTTGATTGTCCTTTTTCTCTACAAATTCACGGACAAGAAAAGTCTCTTCATATAATTGTACCAAAGTACATTAAATTTTAGCCACAAGATGGGTCGCGGAACTGACAGAATCACAGCTGCTGGCTGAAACGTGGAGTTAAAAACACATCTTCAAAACACGATGGCATATCCTCCGAAAATGATGGAACAAGACAGGAGCTCTGTCCATGGAACCTGTGTAGAACTGTACAAGATTTTATTGTCTACTCCAACCTCCATTTTCATGGTCATCTTTGCCAACTGAGCTGAAACTTTTCCATGTCTACTTAAACTCAGCATGTGAGTCACTACTTTTCCAACACTCAAATGGCCGCTCTCGCTTCCACACCAAAATACCCAGCATCATTTCCCTCATTTTCCCAAAGAAAACTAAGCACTTCCAATCCTATACAATGCCATGGAACACCGAAAGAAGCCATGGAAAGCTTTAGCAATGGACACATAAATATCAGCACTGGTTTTCCTGAAAAGGGTTATTTAACACGGCCAAGAACATCATCACCTCTTCCTCCTCCTCCTCCTCGGCCTCGTCGGATAATACTAGTAAGGCATGGACAGAGTGAAGGGAATGTAGACGAGAGTATGTACACCAGAGTTGCCGATCCCAAGATTGATTTGACCGAGAAAGGGAAGGCGGAGGCTGAGAAATGTGGATGGAGGATAAGGGAGATGATCGAGAAAGATGGCGCTGATGATTGGAAGGTCTATTTCTATGTGTCGCCGTATAAAAGAACACTCGAAACACTTCGGCACTTGGGTCGTGCTTTCGAGCGATCTAGGATTTCAGGCATGAGAGAAGAGCCTCGAATCCGCGAGCAGGACTTTGGTAGCTTCCTTCTCTTCATGGTCTCTCTACCATGTTGCTATGCTCTTTCTGCTTTAATTTGTGTGTTTGGTCGGAAGGGAATTTTCAGGACAGGGAGAAAATGAGAGCCGATAAAGCTCTCCGTCTGCGTTACGGTCGTTTCTTTTACCGGTTTCCCAATGGAGAATCTGCAGCTGATGTTTATGACAGAATCACAGGTAATACAGATAGAATTGTTCATTAATGAATCATAAAATGTTTCTTGGACTTGATATGATCAAATACAACAGGGTTCAGGGAAACACTCAAAGCTGATATCGACATCGGTAGGTTTCAGCCACCAGGCGAACGAAGTCCGAACATGAACTTGATCGTCGTCTCGCACGGCCTAGCCTTGCGCGTGTTTCTGATGAGATGGTACAAATGGACAGTGGAACAATTTGAAGGACTGAACAACATGGGCAATGGCAACACTCTTGTCATGCAAAAAGGTTATGGTGGAAGGTAATGTTCTGTTCTTTCAGCCCCAAAAATGAATGTATTTGAGTTAGGATACAAGCTGAAAATCTTTCTAAAATGTTCAGATACAGCTTGTTAATGCATCACAGTGAAGAAGAGCTCAGAGAGTTTGGATTAACAGATGAAATGTTGATTGATCAAGAATGGTAAGACCCCACACTCACATTGTTGAAGTTTTTAATGTTAGAATGTTCTTTTTATATTGCTGATCTTTTGAAGTTGGTTTGTTTAGGCAAAAGACAGCAAGAATAGGAGAATTCAACTATGATTGTCCAGTGGTGAATTCTTTCTTCACTCACTTTGAAGATGAGGACCGCATAACCTGAAAACTAAGGGATGGGGAGATACATGGTTAGTATTCCAACTACATAAACAGGAAGAAGAAGAAGATGATCAAAAGGTAAATTATTATCAGACATTGTTAGGGATAGACATTAGCTTAGTGTGCATCATGATTCTATAAGTTAGTCCAATTTTGTCAGGGTTTCAATCTCACCGTTGTGAATGAAGCAAGTTAGGTTATGACTTACGAGGATCATCGTCGTAATGGTGTAATGGACTTCTCCAATATCCAAATCTAACACCATCTTGGTTCCATGTTCTAATGAGATTGAGAAATGATGGTGTGTAAGATGAACTGTTTCTCTCTGTATATATGTGTATATATATATATATGACAGTCTAATCACATTACCTACATACTAGAATTCAATTCCTCCATACTTGTGAACCATGGTTCGGAGAGGAAGAGAAAACAGACACATTGCAAGTACACATCGGGTTCTGCACCATGGAGGTAGGAACTTTAACTCATTCACCATTGCGCTGCCAGAAAGCTCTCCTCCACCAAAAATCAAAACCTTTTTGAATGTTGGGACAATCTTCACCGGAGTTCAAGAACCTATTAACCATACCAGCAAAATTTCCTGCTGCCAAGCCCCTAAGGCAAAGTGAGGATTATGTTGCTAAGGCCATCCTCAATTAAATGTCTGTCGAGGCCTTTCGACGTCCTCCTCATCCACCCGAAATCATCGTAAAATGGAACCAACCATGCTTGCAACAGCAGGCACCTTACTTCCTTTGATGACAATAGTTGCCCCTTTCCAGTTCCTACAAATAGCCATGCAGTAACTCTGCTGACTTCGTACCTACGGACAACCGAAAAAATTATTACATGGGTCCGATTTATCACAGCATCTATAGTTTCATCCAATAATAAATTTACAACTCATTTTTTCAAAGACACGCTTAGCCCTTCCTTGGAAGTCAAGTCATCTTTATTGATGAGTGCCTAAAAGTCCTATTCTTTATATCAATTTCCCACTCGATTATTGCTAATAAAGGACAGATTTAATGGCAATATTGGATAATTCTGCTTATTTCCATATTTCAGCATCCCAATACTTAATTCATGAATTTATCTATTATTTGGCATAAAGCAGGTACGGTTAATGGTTTCTTCTCTTAGACAGGAAACTACCACATAGGAAATGCCAGATAGCATGCTGGATGCTGGAAGCTGAAATACAGATAAGCACCTGCCTCGGCAGCACTTTGATGCCCCGGCAGCACTTTAATGCCTCGGCAGCATCTGAGGCCGCGGCAGCACCTGGAACATAAATGTCGATATGATAGGTGATCTGAAAAGAAAAATAAGGTGGACGTTTTAAGACAAGAGGCATAGAAATCGGAGCTGAGGAACACACGGAAAGTCAAGGTCAAAGGCCACGCGGGAAAATAATCCTTATAGGAATAAACTAGGAAATAAAATAAATATCTTTTATTTATGTACTTAACTGTGTTTTACTCCAAGTTGTATTCCTACTTTGGAAAGGTTTGCCCTAGGCCAAGCCTATATAAACCATAGCCTATGTAGAGAGGAGGATATCTCGAAATCAAGTTTCATAGAAAAACCCTAAACTCCTCCATCGTCCCCTTGGGGTTTAGGTTAGTTTGTGTAGTAGTTGTGGAAGAAAATTGTACTTTGTTTCTTGTTTCATGCAATAAAATTATAAAAGTTTGCTTATCCTTTGTTATTTCTTGTCTTCACAATTGAGCTCGGGAGAGGATATTGTGAATCATCCATTTATCTAAGCTCGGAAGAGTTAGATTCACGAAGGGGTAAGTACGGTGTTTAAATCGCGAAATACTAACTCGGCCTAGGAATAGGTTAAGAGTTTCAGCGGCTAAAAAAAGTGTGAGATTGGTTGGTGAGTATAATTGGTTCACACCGGGAGGTATCATTAAGGACTAGTTATCAACAGCACTCTGACTTAGGGATAAGCGGAGTTATCCAAGGATACTTTGCCGAACTTTGGTAAAGTCTGCCCACGAGCAAGGGATTGCCGCGGCAAACAGTATTGTCACTGCTAAGGCAGTAAACTGCAGTACTGCTGAGGCAGTGAAGTACAATGGCATGAGACAGAAACAAGTCAATTGAACCCACACTACGAAGCACTCTAACCTACCCCACTTTTCCATCATTGATTTCTTGATCACTTATTTTTTTATTTTCATTAGTTTCTTTAGTTATAATCCAACTCAATTATTTGTGTCTTTAATTTTCCATTGTGCAGGAAGAATAAATTGCGTAACTAAAGTCAATCCCTGTGGGTTCGACATCTTAAATACTTAATCTGACAAAAGGTGGAAGGACGAATGTTTCTTCATAAAAGCAAGACTTTCTAGCCTCCATCATTTATCTCACTCGAACCCGGCTCGTTAAATTGCTTCCCGGGACTCCGAGTCGATAAAAGATACGAAATTCATTGCAGAGTCAATACCTGCTTATAAAATTATCCTAAAATACTCGTTAAATATCCTTATAAAATTATTTTCTGCAATATAATCGCAGTAATTATAAAGATTACATTATTTTATATAAATACGGACTCAAATATTTAATTATAAAAGAAAAATAATTTTATAAAATTTTATAATTTTTTTTATATAAACCAAATAAACAAACAAACGGCTCTTGATCATACACATCCGGGAAACACGTATAAGAACTTGTTCTCTCCACTGCCCCCTTTCAGTTTTTATCTTCTTTCTATCGAAAAATCAGATCAGGATCTCTGTGAAAATGAACGACTCGGATGTATCCAAGCAGATCCAGCAGATGGTGAGATTCATCCGCCAAGAAGCGGAGGAGAAGGCTAACGAGATCTCTGTTTCAGCGGAAGAGGTATTTCAATTTTCGAATTTATTGGCTTATAATTCTTGTTCTTTTATTGGATATTTTCGCTAATTTATTATTAATTGATTCGTATTTTAGGAATTCAACATTGAGAAACTCCAGTTGGTGGAGGCCGAGAAGAAGAAGATCAGGCAAGAGTACGAGAAGAAGGAGAAGCAAGTTGAAGTTCGAAAGAAGATGTAAGTTTATCGCTTGAAAATATTTCCCTTTTTTTCTGTTGTAAATTTCATTAGTTTGTTAAATTGCTTTATCATACTGGATCTGCATAGTTTATTAGAACTAAGTAGAAATCAAACTCAGATTTATATTTATCCTTAACTGTAAGCAAAATTTGTCACTTAACTTCAATATATTGAAACGTAGATTCAGAGGTGAAACTAGTTTAATTATGGATCTGAAACGGTATTGTTATTTGTGTGAAGCTAGAAGAGTGAAGAAGTTTAATTGTCACGATGATGGTTAATGGGAAAGGAAAGTGAGTTTAGTTTGTTTTGATGCAGAATTGGCATTTATGGTATAATTAGTACTGCCATTGTTTTATGAATAAGATAAGAGTACGTGTGTTATTCTTTTTCTGCAGTGAGTATTCGATGCAGCTTAATGCATCTAGGATCAAGTTTCTTCAGGCTCAAGATGATGTGGTTAATGAAATGAAAGAGTCGGCATCCAAGGAACTTCTGAATGTGAGCCGTGATCACCATGTGTATGAAAAACTTTTGAAAGATGTGATTGTTCAGGTCAGTGAATGTGAAGATCATTAAATCATTTTTTACAAATATTGAAAATTGCAACCTGCAGCTTTGAATTGAATGATTTTTCATCTACACTTGAATCTTAAAAGTTATGTTGTTTATTCCAGAGTTTGGTCAGACTGAAAGAACCTGCTGTCTTACTGCGTTGTCGCGAAGATGACGTGTACTTAGTGGAGTCTGTCCTGGATTCAGCAAAAGAGGAATACGCTTCTAAAGTTAACATTGATCCACCGGAGATATTCATCGACAATGTCTATCTTCCCCCTGCACCTTCTCACTACGATGCTCATGGCCCTTTCTGGTATGTTTATTAATTCAAAGAAATGCATGAAAGTTTACATGCTACCAGTTATGCAGTGATTTGGCAAGACTCATTGTTCTTTGGAGCAACCTTCCTTCTTAGGGTTTATGACTGAGGAGGGTTGATCCTTAGGGTTATGATGTGGATGTCTTAAGGTTGTAAATTGTAATTAACTGTTGACTAGTATGGTCCTACTAGTTCCATGAAATAATGGGAATGCAGTTTTTCTGTCTCTACCTGAAAAATGAAAAGAAAGCTGATGATACTGACCCAATGACCATCTTTTTCCTCGTTTTGCAGCTCTGGAGGTGTTGTGTTAGCATCTCGAGATGGAAAGATTGTTTGTGAGAACACCTTGGATGCACGGTTGGATGTTGCATTCAATAAAAAGCTTCCAGAGGTGCGTTGTACCATGTTTATTTCGACATGTTTTGCATATTTAGACATCTAATTCTTCAAGTAGTTAGAAGAAGCAAATTGGTAGTACAGAGTCATTAGATTGCATGATTGTCCGTATGTGTTTCTACTTTCTTCCCTCTCTCCCCCTTCTCAACTTGGTTTATTTTCTATGATGGCAGATACGCAGGTGGCTCTTTGGTCAGGTTGTCGCTTGAAGGAGAGGACTCGATTGTTTTCTCAGCGGCTTGCGGCAGAGTATGATTAAATTTAGTGTTTGCTTTATTATTTTTGTGGATTCATGTGTTTGTGTTGCTTCTAATAACTCTATAGGTACTTTTTTCTCCACTTAAAAGAGGTTTTTTAACGAAACCTATAACAATATTTACTTTTTAATCAAAAATATTTTTTTTTTGGTAAATTACTTGATTTGATTTCAATAAAAAAATTTAATACTCATATAGGAAGTTAAATAAAAGACCAGAGTAGATTTTTTTATAAATCTTGAATTTTATTCTAATTTTTTAAAAAAATCTTAAAAAAATGCTCTTGGTATATTTGGATCCCAATATCATAGTGGTCTTATTTAAGAAGGAAAAAATCATAATGATAAAGGAAACTTTGATTTAATAACAGTAAGGTCTTGGAACTTTAAAATACGATGATTATAAGGGATAAATATTAGTAAAATTATATACGAAATTTGATTTCATGTAATTATATGTGAAATTTTATTTTGATTCAATTATATATCTTTAAAAAAAATAAGTCCCAAATTCTGAATTAATAATTTTAATAAATTAATAAGATAATAATATTAATGATTTTAATAAATTAATAAGATAATAATATTAATGATTTTAATAAATTAATAAGATAATAATTTTTTGGACGGTTCTTATATGAATTTATGATCTCTATGATATTATAAATTAGTAATTTTATAAAGTTATAAATATAATTAGGAAACCTTAATAAAATATGATTATGTTATTGTTTCTTTCTTTAAATTTAAATATAATTGTATTTTATTTTTAACTTTTCTTATTACATCAAAAAAATTCGGTGTTGTTTTTTTATATAAAAAATATTATCCGTTTTCTTATTGAAAATACTATTATGGATATATATTTTTAACCTTTTAATAATATATATTTTATATATAAAATAATTAAATTTATTTTTTTATAATAAATATTTTTTTTGTAAATCACTATTTTTTATAAAGTATTTAAAAATATAAGATTTAAGTAACAAAATAGGAAAATTCCACTCGTCTCAAAACAGATATCATTTTAAGTTGGGGACTTCTATTTTACTATATGAAATGCATATTAAAATAGAATTATTTTCTCATTCTCTAAATAATAATTCAAACGAAAATGACATCCATTTTAACTCT
This sequence comes from Abelmoschus esculentus, assembly GCA_035048815.1. Lineage (NCBI taxonomy): Eukaryota > Viridiplantae > Streptophyta > Magnoliopsida > Malvales > Malvaceae > Abelmoschus > Abelmoschus esculentus. Next base: position 13,126,114 of record JAUCBN010000049.1, read on the forward strand.
ATACAAATAGTAGATCAATAATTTGAAAAAAAAATGATATACAAGGCAAAAAAATAAATATGAATTTAACAATATAAATGGTTAAAATTCTCGGTTAATACTCTCTTTTTATCTTTAGACTGTGAGTTCGAATTTATTAAGAGCAAATTCTTTCGAAATTGTTCGAAATAGTACCATACGATACGAATTTTTAACAATATTGGTTCATATACCATAATTTGAAGACAAATTTAATAATAACAACCATCAACACTCGAGTGTAGAAACATTAAGCAAATAAAAGTTATTCACAATGAACAAGTTGTAGTCTCTAACATTTAAAACTTCAGTTGTTCAGCAAATCAAACAATATATATATATATATACCACAGCAGCATGCAAAGTCGAATTTCACAAAGAATACCAGCTCCATCCATGACTCGTAACCCAGACGCAGGTGATTGAAACCACTTTGTAAACCAGAGAAAGATCACCTAGAATAACCAGATGGTGGATAACCGGGGGCTGGATAACCAGTTGGCGGGTACTGAGCAGGAGGATATGCAGATGGTGGGTAACCTTGAGCAGGAGGATATGCAGATGGTGGGTAACCTTGAGCAGGAGGATATGCAGATGGTGGGTAACCTTGAGGTGGTGGATAAGGCTGTTCATATGCTGTTGGTGGATAGCCAGCTGAAGGAGAGATTGCTTGATCAAGGCGAGACATATGCTGAACAGGGGGGACGGCCATTGGTTGCGGACCTAACTTTCCATCTCGTTTGTCCATTTCGATCTTGTGTTGTGTCTGTAATAAAAGAAAATTTAAGAATTTTTTCAGAATAAGGATAACAAAAATGACCATTTGCATGTTTTGAAACTCTTCTTACCTGCATACATGCACAGACCCTGCAAAGGAAAATAAAGCCGAATCGTCAGTGTCTATAGGAAAAAATAGCTTGAGATAGACTGTTCTGAATGGAACGGAATACTTTACGTGCAATAAACCATATCGGCCAAACAGTTCAGTAACTGTGCTGCCTCTTGAATCTCATCACTTCCAACAATCATGGCAACTATGGAAAATATGCAGGCAACTTGTTGCAGGCAAAACATGAAACCCTAAACATCAAGTAGCAATATGTTTAATCAATGGCCAACGAGTCGAGTGCAAATGTAATTAAGATACATTTGAAGAAAGGGGTACATTACAATAATGCAATTGTCACATTTTGTTGTTTGAATGTTGAATTCATCTTGTAACAGAAATCGGGTCGAAGCCACCGAGTTTCCAAAGCAGAGGAAAACCTGGAAATGAGAAACAAATGATAATGAACTAACATACAAGCTATGAATGGAAGCCAACTACAACACCCATACCAACTAACCGAAATATTTTGGAAGAAAGCCACACAAAATGTTATATGCCTCTTACAACAATTAGGGTAACTTAAAATGAAATGGATTCCGTAGAACACGGCGTATCGTACAACATGAATTTTGCCTACAGGCATCAGCTAAATATTCTTTTACCCAGAGCTAGATCTTGTACAAATTGTTCATATAGTTATTGTAAATGCAGGTCAATCTCTCCATCTCTACAATTTTTGTTTTCGAGTTGAGAATCGAACTTTCAAGCTTATAAACTAAGACGCAAGTCGAAGTAACAAAAAAGGCAATAGAGACCATATAGATAAACTTCCAAACCCTACCTCAGTGCACAGGCAAAACTCGGGGCATTTTCGTTCTCCACACCTACCACTGCATGGCATATAACCAGCACAACATGTATACCTACAACAAAAACAAAATGACATGTTTAAGCCAACAACATATCACTTTGACAACTTGTAACCAAAGAGGGACCAAACACAACAATTACCTTGACATGTCATTATAAAGAGCTCGTTTCCGAAGCATGTAGGATACACATGGTCCACTGCAATATAAGAAAACAACAAGGTTTCAGTGACAGAAGTTTACTCTTAGAATTCGATTGGTTCGAAAATCGTCTAGGACAACACTGCACATGGATGATGGATCAGTAGTATGTTCAATTTCCAAGTTGAAAGTGTACAACTCCCATCATAGAACAAAGAAATCAAGATCCTAGTGGCAGAATGAGACATTATGGATCCAATTTAGAACAGAAATATGAAAATCAGGCAGGGTCAACCCTAGGTCACCCCAGTCACTAAAGTCTTAATCTTTAACCCCTAAACCATAAATAATGAAAAGAATCCTTATTGCAGCTAACTAAAAAAACAATCAAAAACACAAAATTAAGAGAGTCAGACTCAGATCTACAACACCAAAATAAACGAGACAAAAGATCCAGAATTACTTACCACCAAAAAGCCAAGCAGCAATCTGCAAACAAAAAAGATTCACAACCAATCAATCAAACTTTAAAAAAACCAAAAACAAACACAGAGAAAGAAGAATTACAAGGAGGGTCTTGTTGAATGGTTCTCATGAGATCAGTGTGCCAGAGATTTCGAAAGTTCTGGCGGAGCTGCATCTTGTCCAGGTATTCTTGCGACGGCATGGTTTCTGAAACCTAAAGAAACACTAGCAGATCAAACAAGAGAAACTGGAATGGAGAAATTAGAGGAATAGAAACTGATTTTGAAGAACAAATGGCGATGGTGGAAGTCAAAATGGGATGCTTTTGGCTTGAGATTTAGCTTAAAAAACAAGTCTTCAGGAATCAAAACTGTGAATTTAAAGGAAATGAATTCCAAATGCTTACCAAAACGAGAAGCCCAAGAGAAGATGGTTTTAACCTTTTGATTTTGTCATTTCAATTGATTTCCATTGGTTTAATTGCATAATAAGTACTTATATTGTTTTTTTCTTTTCAGATTTACATTTTACTGTAATAATTTAATCATTACAATTAAAAACTTATAGATATAGAATATTTTTACGAAGAAAATGCATGTTTCAAAAAATAAAATAATTGGGAATTGAATAAATTATAATGGAAAATTCATAAAAGTAAACATAATGGAGGGACCTTTTACAAAATATGACCATTTAGTTCAATGGCCTTTGTGGATTTTATTACATAATTGCCATTGAATTTTTTTTAATTCCGTTGAATTAGAAATATCTAGAAGGTCAAAAGGATTATGGGTTTTCTTATTTAAAGACTTGAGGTACAAGTCAGGGGTATTATATTATTACTAAAATATTTTCTTTATTTTTAATTTCCGCGGAAAATATTTTTTTTAATATAATTATTGTATATAACTCATTTATAATGATGATTTTTTAAATTAATTATTTTATTTATATTAAATTTAAAATTTATTATTTTATTTAAAATAATAATAATTTTTATGTATACGTTAGGAGTCTGACCAAAATCAAGCAGGCGGGAAAAGTTGAGAGGTTTATTTAAGATTTTTTAAAATTTTATGGATTTAAAAAAATAAAATTTTTAGAATGTAATTAATTTAAAATATTTTAAAAAATAAATATTAATATATAAAAAAATAAAGCAAATTAAGAATTTTAAAATTATTAAAGAATTAAAAATTAATACTTTAAATTTTAGGGAGCGACTATCATGAAGATTGTCTTTATTAGTATTACTATTAAAACATACGAAAATTCTATAACGGGCGTCGAACACCGCTAAACATCGTTAATGATAAACATTGTTAAACACTATTAAATTGATTTATAAAGATTAAAATATTTAAGTACTCAAAATATAATTATAAGTTATTTAAATTATTTTTTATTAAATTATTTTCTATATATTTTATTTTATTAATTAAATAGAAAATATTAAATCCTAAAAATTAATTTTAAAAAATAAAAAACCCTAAACTCTAAACCCTAAAATCAAAACAAAAATAAAAAACACTAAACATTAAATTTCAAACCGTAAAATATAATCTTAAAATCCTATATCCAAAACCTAAAACTAAAAATCCTAAAAAATACTAAACCATAAACACTAAATCCAAATCATAAAATCTTAAACCCTAAATAACCAAAAAACCCTAAACCCTAAACCCTATAACCTAAACTTTTAAACTAATTTTAGATTTTAAGTTTAGGGTTTATACTTTTAGAGTTTCATATTTTCTATTTTAGGATTTATGGTTATATTTTTATAATTTAGGATTTTATTGTTTTAGGTTTTAGAGTTTATGTTTTATTGTTTTGGGTTTTAACGTTTAAGGTTTAATATTTTAGGGTTTTATGTTTTTGATTTAATATTTTTATTTTTTAAATTAAAAATAATTTAAATAAATTATTTTTTAAAAAGGAAAATATAATATATATAATCTTTTTAAAAATTTTATTTTAAAAAAATTGAAATTATATGTTTAGTCCTTAAAATTTAAAATTTTTCTTAATTAATTTACTTCTATATTATTCGTATTCTTTTTTGGTAATATAAATACATTATTCTATTTTTAGATTTTAAAATTAATATATTTTTTGCTATTTCTCATAAAGAGTACCCACTTATATAAATAAACATTATCCTTTGCTAAAATAATTCTCTCTTAAATATGGCGCGTGGAGTAAACAAGAGAGCTTGGCGCGTGGAGAGGAAATCATAAAGTTACATTTCTATGAAATGCTGCAAACACTGGAATCTGTTTTTAAATGGAAGCTTGGAATTTGGGAAGTCTTCCTCTCCCACTGAAAATCCTGTTTCCTACACCAAACAATTACAAAGACTAACCAATCAAAACCTATAGCTGTTTTGTTTTATTAATGGATCTTCACTTGGGAAACTATTGAATTCATTTCCGATGGAAGTTTCAATCCAAAGGTGATTGCTTATCTACTAGTCAATTTTCTTCTTCTGGAATTTGGCTTGATATTTATTGATTAAATTATGGGTATCTCTAGGGTTTTAATGAGCGGAAGTTGATTTTATTTTCTTTCCAGCTCTAGAATTGTCGAATTGTTTTAAAAGTTAACTGGATTTGTTTCTCAACGTTATGAAATTTAGTTGTTTGTGTTGTGGTTATAGGTTTTGCGTTGGTGATTGATTTTGTTTGATTAGATTATTTTGTAGCTTAGTTTCTCTATTAGACTTATCGTTTTGGTTATTTCCATGTTAGTTTGTTATTGAGAATAAAAAATAGGTGCTAGTTGATGAAGAGAACCGAAGGCAGTTGATGCTTCACTGATTTCGTACTTAATTTTACATGTTTTGTATCTCGTTATTGTTTCACCACATAGGTTGATTGAAGTTTGTCTAAACCAATTGTGCTTTGATTAGATATTTGAGATTCAGACCATTCTTGATTGTTAGTCATAGAGTGCTCCTACTCTTTTACTTCCTCTTGTTATCAGAATCTGGTTCAGTTTTCAGTTGACTTAATTGGCTCTATTTTGATGAATTCATGTTAAAATTCTGGATATGGAAGTATAACGAATGGTTGCTTTTGTTTTTATTTATATAATTTTGCTACTAGTTTTTCAGAAGATAAGGATATTTTTTACCAAAATAAAAAGAATATAAGAATGTTTGTAGCATCTATTATTGTCTTGCTTGTTGATGGAAAGCTTGAGTGAGAAACCATAGGTAATTTTGTCACCTTCTTTTTGGTTTTACTTTTGCTTTTGCTTGAGAAACTTCATGTTGTTTATCATCAGGAACTATCTATCATAAATTATGTTATTTGTGTGTCAGTGCAGTACATCTAACTGTTCCTAACTTTGCTTTTGTATTTACAATATTTTTCACATTTTCGTGTGGCATTTGGCATGAGTATGGTTTACTGAATGGAACTGTTTGGTTTTCATATATTCAACAGTGTTTTAATGTTTTTCTTATAACAGATTTCTCTCCTTGTGATGTGTGGAATTCTAATGTACAAAGTACTAGTAGTGTTATATGCGTAAGTAAAAAGAATGGGGGGGTGTTGCTGTTGTTGCTCTTCTAGAGGAGTTGAAAATAGTGCACCGGCATGTTATTATGTTAGTATCATTTCTTCCTCCATGGAATTGTTTTCTCTATATTTCTTTTTCTTTTATTTTCTTTTTCGGCCTAGTTTCTCACCCTCACTTTAATGGTGCAATTGACTTCTTATGTTTTGAATTTGGCTTCTGCTCACCTAATTCAGCGTAGAGTACTGTGTATTTTATTAAGTGTCATAGTGCAAAATTTAGGGTGAATATATGATTTGACTAAAAATGAGTTAAACTGAACTCTCATATGCACTTGAGAAGGTCTAAATGTCTTAATTGTGCTGAAATGCTGGGGTGTTTTCATTTTATCTTTCCTTACTGTACTAAATGGATGTCTGGATGCAACTAATTATAAATGTTCCCAATAGTTAATTCTCTATTACCCTTAAGTTGCTCATAAATCATGATTTGACCCCCTTTATCAAGTTGCTCATGAGTAATGATTTCTATCTGCATACACTTATGCTAACTAAAATGGGCCATAGTTAAACTCTTGAACCACTTAAAACTACAAAATCAATATTAGATTTTCTTGTTGACCTGTCTGCTTTCGTACTTATTATTGTAAATGGAGAACTTAAATACTTATCCAAATATGACCATAAGAGGCCATTATGTTGAGCATATAGTTTTTCGTATTGAAATTCATACCATTATCTTTTTTCTAACTTGAACTTCCTTTTTAACAGAACCCAAGAGCCTCCGATAGGCATGTGCCTTTATCTTCTCACAATGCTACTGCCTCTGCCGTCTCCACCAGGCTGCTGGTTGACACAAGTCTGGAGGTATCAGTTCCTGATGTTTATCAACCTCCACCTGCTCCAGTTCCATTCAATGCAGATGTAGGACATCCTCAAACTCCTCCATCTTCCCAAGGAATTCATAACAGTAAGAAGGATGAAGTAGTGCAAACAACAAATATCGGTTCCTGTCAAGAAACAGTTGCTGTCAGCACTCAGAAGACTTCTATAAAATCTGGTGATGCAAAGGAATTGGACTGCAAAGCACCGGCTACTACTGAAAATGAATCATCAAAGGGGCTAGAAGTAGAACTTTCGAAACCTGTTGAACCAATTGTGTCTACAAAGGAGGAGAAAGATTGTTGTCCAACCTGTTTGGAAGGTATGTCTTCCCCTTGCAATTTATGAACTTTTCTGTCTCACTGCAAAAAGGGTTTTTTTTTTGCTGCTCAGTTGTATACGTTGTTGATAGACACCCATTTTTTATTCTTTCCTGCAGAGTATGATGCAGCAAATCCTAAAATTATCACAAAATGTGAACATCATTTTCATCTCGTGTGTATTCTTGAATGGCTGGAAAGAAGTGAGACATGTCCTGTGTGTGATAAGGTTCGTCTTGAAACTATTTTCATATCTTATAACTCAATAGGAGTTATTGTATATAACCAAGGAAATAACAAGAAGGTCCTAATAATCTTCTGATGCAGGAAATGATATTTGACTTACCTTCTGATTAGTTTCCTGGTGCTGGCCTCAGGTTTGGTTGCTTGAAATTAATTTTTGTTGCAAAGGTTACAGCCGATTAAACCCATCAGAATTTCCATGTTTACTTTTTACGCCTCGCTCGTCATCATATATATTTAGTGACTGCTACAGATTTGGTTTTGGATTTTTTTTCTCCTTCGTTTCCCTTTTTTTTTTTTTTTTTTTTTGAACACAGTCTCTTTTGTGCTTCAACCTTTGGAACCTTTGAAAATGAATAGATGAAGAGAAAGTATAGAAAAAACCTGCACTTTAACTCTTTCTTCTTCCATACATACATACATCTTTTACATGGCATGTGTCTACAATCATCTCCTGTTCATCTTTATGTGAAAATTTGTTTGATTGTGGGACTCTGTATGCGATAATGCCATGAGTCTGTGAACTCCTAGAATGAAGAGAAATCATACTGTGTATAGAGTTTTCCTTCATATTTTAAGAGGCACAAGGGGTAAGCTGGTGAAAATTAGTTATGGTTCACAATTTTAGGACAAAATCGGTTAATCTATCTGACCAATTATATACAATACTTGTAAACTCTTAATTTTGACTAATGTGTCTGACCAAAATCGGTTTAGTTATGCATTAGAATATCTTAAAATATAATGAGTTTAGTTATTAAAAAGTGTAATATTTTAACCAGATGATAAATCTGGTTGGTTTGGATCATAGATGACGTGATTCATGATATAATTTCTACTCCTTTTCTTTCCCTCCCTTTCTATTTCTCCGTCTGCAACTCTGTTGATTACAATGGATGGCTTCTGAAAAGCAAAGATAATAAACAGAGACAAATACCCACCAACATAATACAAGGTAATAACGTTGGACTCTTGGAGACAAAGTATTGCCTTTACCTTATGCCCACTAGTTATGTTTCTCTTTTCTTTATATTGTTAATCTTGTGTTAGGCGTTTAAGAAAGAACCCCTTTTGATTAGAATATTGAAAAAGCGACTTGCTTTCATGGCAGGATGGTAACCAATGGGTCTGGTTTAGATTGTGTAGAAATTGTAAATATGTGTCAAACAAAGGGTGATCACCTAGATGTTGTTGATCATGTCAGAAAGGATCTTGAGGAGTTAGTTGATAATAAGGTTAGACTAAGATTCCAGACTCTGTTGAATGTGTTAGATTTCATATTGCTGAGAAGAGGATGAAATGAAAGCTTGAACTGGGTTACACCCTACCCTACAGGTTCCTAAGGCCACCACCTCGGGCGAAATTAAGAATTTATTATAAAATAGATTAAAATATATATTTTAATTTTTTATTTATGGGAAAAAACAGTTTCTTTAAAAAATTTATATATTTTAAATTTTTTATCTTTATTAATACATAAATCAATAATTAACAATGACCGAATACCTTTAAATCTTTTAAATTCTACCCATATCACTCTACTATGTTAAAGATTTTATTTTTTTTAAATCAGCTACAACAGTTAAAGTAATATCTGTTTTAAAATATTCTTAATTATTTGATATTGATCACTCAATTAATATGTTGATATTACTAATGCTCGAACCCATAATCTTCTGTACCAATCTTTCCTTTGAATTAATAAAACAAGGGAAGGGAGGTTTGATCAGTAGTCAACGCTGTAATCTAGAACTCCCTGATTTACATTACTACCCCTAATTGAATTGGCTCCCCTGTCCTGCACTCTATTTTCTTTTGTTACTTCCAGCAGGTCAGTAGCCATCGTTTTGTTTTCCGCACGTGTGTAATAACACGTGTCCATCATCTATGCCTTCTGACGCTTTCAAAGTCTTCCATCTTCTTGTTCTGGTTTCGCAGGTCTTTCCTCTTTGCCGAAGTTAGGTCTCAGGTCTTGTCTTCATCCCTTTCCCCTCATTATAATATACACGTCATTTTCTTTGCTTTTGCCTAATCTAGAGCTTCATCATCACTTTCTTAATTACACCTTAATTTAATCAAACACTAATTTTACATTACATATCACCCTAATTCAAACAAGACTATCAAATCATTACTGCACGAGTTCTCTGGCCTAAGTGGTTAAAAGAACGGTTGTTGTTCTTAAAGGTCACGAGTTCGAGTACCAGTAATGTCAACGAGTGATTGAGCGATCAATATCAAATAATAAAAATATATTCTAAAACAGATGTTATTGTAATCACGATTAACTAATTAAAAAATTATTTAATCATTTCCCCCTACACAGCATATGGGGACCCAAACAAATATATGTAAATCAATAAAACCTTTAGCTATAAATGATGAATACACTTTTTCGGGATAGAGTTAATATCGAATACCCGAAAGACTGTATTATTGAACTTTAAAAATATAAACTTTATTAATTATTTAAACTTATAACTACATAATGATATATATTTTAGTTATCTTAAATTTTCATTTGATTAAAAATTTGAAAAGAGTCTAGTTAAATTATTGATAAAATTTATTTAAAATATTTAAAATCTTTTAATAATTAATATATATTTTAAATATTTTGATAATCAAATCATTTTTAATAATAATAAAATATTTATTAGGAAATTTTCATAGCCATTGAGTGTAGTTCCCATAGCATAGCATAGCATCCTAGTGAACTATGAACTCATCCATTTAAATCGTCCCAGCTAGGTTTGTCATAGTTTTACGGCCAAAAGGCACTTTTCCTTGCTGTCGACTATCGCCTATCGGCTTAGGCTTAGCTTTGGTGCATGGATTTCATACATATTAAAGAAAAAGGCACCCACCTACAATAATTGGAAAAATAATGAAACCTAAAATGACATTAATGCATTGGATATAATTTTATAAATAACTATTAAATTAATCAATCAAATATTAGTATATAGAAAATAACTTTATCATTGACTAAATTTTTTTTATATAAATTCTAATTTTGATCTAAATTTTATTTAAAGGAAACAATGACGATAAAAAAAATAAGATGAATGCTTTTAATGAATTTAGAACTTATGATTTTATAATAAAAGAAAAAAATTGAATAGTTTGACCAATGACCAAATGTACTTACTTAACTCAGATATTATTTTTATTATTTAAATTTAAAAAAGTTTATATATATATATATCCAGGGATAAACTTAGGGGTGACTGTACCCCTAAAATTTTAAATTTTTCTATATTTTTTTTTTTTTATTTTCTATTGATAATCTAATTCTGCACTCTTAAACTTTTGTAATTTTGTACCCCTACATATTTAATATAATTTTTTTTACTTTGTACCTCTTACATGAAGTTCTGAGTTCGTCCATGTATATATCAATGTTTCCTTTATGTTAATTTGCTTACTTATGTCGTATTTTATTTCATATACTTTTTAAGAAAATCTAGTAGAATGTATATAAAAATATTCTATTTAATTATTTTAATTTAATTTAAAATTTTAGATATTTAATTTTTATTTTTGGATCAAATGTTTAATAAGTTATTTTATTTTTTTAATCGTATATTAATTATAATATTTTAATCATATTATTTAATAATTTAAATATTTCAAAATTTAAATTTTCATAAATATAAATCTTATTATATTCAACAATTTAATACTTGCTATATCAAAAAAGTATAAAATTTATATATATAAAAATCATATAATTAAAGATCAAAATATTATATAATCAAATCTTATTATAAATATAATCGTTAAATTAAAAAAATTACTTAAATAAAATTATATAATTAAAGATCAAAATATTATATCTAAAAAATTTAATTTAAATTAAATTCAAATTATAGTTTTATCGATTAAAATTTTAAATATTTAAAATTTTTAGTATCCTAAATAAAAACTCAAGTAAAAATGTGGGGGTCAATGGTGGTGGGTAGATAGTTAGTCCTCGTGGCAGGTAAAATGGGATAATTTCGTATTAAGTCCCTTTTTCTTTATTATTTTATTAATGTATGCGGTGGAGGTGGGGCCGAGCACGAAACCCCATCAAAACGTGGACGCCCACACGTGCACAACTCTCAACCACTTTAGGACACAAAATCTAGTTCCACTCCCAACATTACTAATATAATACGATTCATTTAAATTGTACAACTCTATTATTCTTTTTGTATTATTGCACTTTTCATATTTCAGTTAAATATATTTTTACATTATTATTTAAATAGAAAGTAAAGAATTATTAGTGGTATACCTATTATAATCTTTATTAAGTTTTTTCGAATTATTAAGATATTTGAATTATTTCTAAAATTATTTATTTAATCATGTTTAGTGAACACCAGTTAATTGAATAAAAGTCTTAAAATAATTTCATCTAAAAATTACGTTAGTTTTAGTAAATATATATATATATATATGACTCAACGACTAAATATAATAATAGACTAATAAAATTATTCTATTAATTGAATTTTTTTATAATAAATGTTATTCGTTTTTTTATTAAGATCTCTTATTAAGTTTGAGTGGAAGGGCATTTAAGTAAATGGAGCTAATCTTAAGGAGTTATATTATAAATGTTAGGTTTAATAGCTAAATAGATTTGTAATTCACTTTTAATGTTTATTTTTTTAAAATATATGTTTGAAGTTTATTTTAATAATTTTAAGTATTTAACCGCTAATTATTATTTTTTTAAGTAATTTATTTTAATTTAATATATTTTAAAACCTATTTTCTTTTTAAAAATACAATTTTTAAAACTCAAAAAATATCTTAAATTCAAAATTATTAACTTGTTTGATCGATTTAATCGTTGATAGTCACATTACAGTGTATCATATCGATCGTCAGATCATCACAACCATTTTAATCATTTTCTCAATCACCCATAGTCGGTAATCAACTTTAGATTTGTCTATTGACTTTTTCACATCAAAAAAAATCAAAATCGCAAAAAGAAATCGGTTGCACACTTACCGTCAATTATCAACGAAGAATAATTGGAGAAAATAATTATGGTGGTCACGATAATAATGATCCCTGATAAAATATCAATGACGACAACAACAATAAATTAAAAATTTTGAGTTAAAAATTCAGGATTAATTTATAAAAATTTAAAATTATCATTTTCTAAAAAAATACTTTTTACTTTAACTTAAAAATAAAAAAATAAAACATACTATACATCACATTTTAATTACCTCACAATTTTTTTTCAACAATAAAATACTTAAAATATCAAAATAAAACTTTAAATATATATTAAAAAAAAACTAATTTAGACATAAAAATCAAACCACGAGTATTTATTTATCTATTAAACCTAAACATTACCTAAGCTCGGGTCTTTTCATTAATCACATCGAAATCTTAGAAAAATCAAGCGATTGCCGTGTTTGACCTCAATACCCTTTGCTTTATAGTATTTCATTCAAGATTATTTATATATAAGAATTTCCATTATCATTAACATATAAAATTCTATAAATATGGAAGTGGGATTTAGATTGAAGAGTTGGAAGATTTGATTTTTTTTCTTCTTATTTTTCATTCTTAATTCAACCACGGAAGGTTCTTCTATAGATCACAGTTTCTTCTCCCCGTTCATTTTCTCTCTGTCGATTTTTTTTTCTCGAGAAAATTTGACAGTTACGAGAGGAAGATAGTTTTGAGCTGTTTGGCTCGTAAGAAAAAAATAGAAAAAAGTGGAAATGAGAGGGGCAAATGGAGGATATAGAGCTATGAATAATCCTTTGGATACTATACATGCTGCTGCTAACGCGATCGCTTCAGCTGAGAATCGTGTTCCACAATCTACTGGGCAGGTTAAACCTTTATTTTCCTTTATGTTATGCGCTTTTATATACTGTTGTTTTCATTGACTTTTTTGTTTAAATTGAATTTATTTCGATTTGTTGAGTTCCAGAAGTGTTTTTAAGCTTCTTTTGATATTCATTTCGTGATCTGTTTTTGCATGATTTCGTTTTTTTTAATCTTTTTGTTCTTTGATTTTATTATACGTTGATTTAATGAACTTATATCTTTAATCAAATTTAGGATTTATTTGTTTATTGGCTTAAGAAATGGTGAGTTAAATCCTTGTAATTTTAGGCTTAGATTTATTGAAGGTTGACTCGTTCCTGAATCAAGAGTCTTTCACTGTTGCTGGTGGTTAGGTATATTTAGGTTTAGAAGTTGAAATTTTTGCTTTTATAAATTGATTTTTTGGTACCTCAAAACATACAGGTTTTGTACTTTGAAACCTGGCAGTTCAGGAATCTGATAATACTCGGGTGTTGATGAAACAGTGCTAATTAGTATATATGGCATAATAATTTTTGGTTCCTTATTTACCCTGTAAATGCTTTGCATTTAGATGACCTTCCTCATGCCGTATTTCCAGTTTTACTTTCATTCAGCGAAGTTCGTAGATCAGAAGTAAAGAAACAAAAAAAGAGTAGATCTGAACTGATATTGTACAATTTGAACTTAGATATAGTTGCAAATTGTACTAGGTAAACATTGGATTTGTTCTATCGTGCTCTTTGTGGCCATGATAAGGGTATAGCTAATAAGAAGGCCTCGAATTCGTAGGGATTTTGGAAAACTGTAACTTCTGTAAATCTTAAGATCACAGGGACATCCAAATTCAGTGTGGTAACCAGTGGTTTTGAATAATAGAAACTGCTTTGTTCTGCCTGTATGTATGATTTCCTTGTACCGGAAGTCCAGTTGAAGAATAGTAATATATATAATCACTTAGGAAAAGGTTGGGGAATACTTAAACAGGGGGTGGGAAGTTCCCCTGCTCCTTTGCCGTAACTTAGATGTTAAAAGGGTGAGTTTATATTGGTTATCTTCTAGGTTAAAAGCTTTGAAATGGCAAAAGAAGCCACAAACTCATACTCTTTCTGCCAAAGAGTTGAAAGTACATTTATAGCATTATGTCCAATAACCTTTGAGCATATATATTTTAGCATGCTTCATCACTTGATACACTTTGGTGAAGTTCAATGAGGATTGGTTGTATTATTGCCATAATATGCCTATGTCTTTTAGAAAAAAAAGTTCATTAATCGTACCTGTCATTTATTTTATTTCTTCTAGCTACCTAAGAATATGAAGTGATTTCCTGTAATAATGCATTTTATCTTAACGTTCAACAGAATAGATGGGGTGGTTTCTGGAGCAAATATTGGTGCTTTGGATCTTACAAACAAAAAAAGCAAATAGGACCTGCTGTTCTTGTTTCTGAATCAATTTCTTCCCATGCTAATGTGCCTGCTGCTGAAATTCCAACACAAGCACCTGCCATGACACTTCCCTTTGTTGCCCCACCCTCCTCTCCTGTATCTTTCCTTCCATCTGAACCCCCCTCTGCTACTCAGTCTCCAGCTGGTTTAGTGTCTCTCACCTCTATATCTGCTAGTATGTACTCTCCAGGGCCTGCTTCTATATTTGCAATTGGCCCTTATGCTCATGAAACTCAGTTAGTTTCGCCACCTGTTTTATCGACCTTCACCACTGAACCATCAACTGCACCCTTCACTCCTCCCCCAGAGTCGGTGCACTTGACTAGGCCTTCCTCACCCGAGGTGCCATTTGCTCAGTTCCTTGGCCCCAACTTCCAGTTTGGAGAGGCTGGACAGGGATTCCCCGTATCCCACTATGAATTTCTGTCTTACCAGCTTCAACCCGGGAGTCCAGTCGGCCAACTGATCTCACCAAGCTCAGGAATCTCAGGTTCTGGCACATCATCTCCTTTCCCCGATGGTGATTTTGCTGCTGGTTTACGCTTTCCCGAATTCCGATTGGGTGACCCTGTCAAGCTCTTAAACATCGATAAGCTTTCCAACCGTGAATGGGGATCAAGTCATGGTTCTGGGAGTTTAACCCCAGGTGCTACAACATCCACACCTCGCAATGGTTTTCTTATGGATAATCAGATCTCCAAAACTATGTCAAATCCACATTTGGATAAACAAGGCCCAACCAATCATAGAGTTTCATTCGAGTTGACTACCGAAGAAACAGAGGCAGCAACACCATCTAAAGCTGTGTCAGAACCTCTGCAGAATGAAGCAACAAGAGAAAGAGATGATCACGAGTGTCTTGTTGCTGAAACATCCAATGAAAGACCAGGGAAAGCTCCAGCAGATGGGGAAACCACACCGCACCACCACCATGAGAATCAATGCCCAACACTTGTGTCAGCTAAAGAATTCAATTTTGACAACATCGATGGAGTCGATGCACATAAGCCCATTGCTAGTTCTGATTGGTGGGCAAATAAGAAGGTAGCCGGAAAGGATGACAGTGTAGCCAGGAATTGGTCTTTTTTCCCCATGATGCAGCCGGGAGTAAGTTAACAGGTATGTATTTTAGTATACGCCTTCTGACTTTCCCGTCAATCTAGGAACTCGATACGGTGTTTACGATCCGAACAGTTAGGTAACAGCAACAGGGAACAATTAATCAACCTTATCACCAATAATTTTAGCTTCGTTTTTTACATTTTTGTTGTTTTTATGTAGGCAGATAGATATTATACCTCATATGTAAAATATGAACGACAATAGCAATAGCACTGCAGTTCCAGAAGGGAAATTTTTATATGTTGTTCAATGTTTCCAGGGATAATGTTTACTTATGCTGATTTTGAGACCCGATGAAACGTTGCAGCTGCAAATGATGGGCGAAAATCATGTCTCGGCGGTTGTTATTTTAAAATAGTAAATTTAAAGTTTAGAATTTAAAAAATTAAAAGTATAATATATTTTTCAGTATTTAGTATTTAAAATATAAAAATTTAAAGTTAAGATTTAAAATTTATTTTTACGTATTTTTAATTAGTTATCAATTTTCGAAAATGAATATATCTCTTTCAACCACACTTTAAAAAGATAAAAAAAAAATCATAAACAAAAGTTATGAAAAATTTCCATTAATACATAAAATTGAAAATTATATAATACCCATAAATTTTCTTTACAAATTTTTAAGACTCTAAAATTATAAGTTATATAATTATTAATTTTAAAGTTAATTGAAGCTTTAAGTTAACTTATCACACTAAAATATATTTTATCTTATTTTGTTTTCATAGAAGATTTCATACATATGTAATCTAATGTATGTGCCATAACCTGATATTTAATTATATTATCAACAATGTCTTATTATAACATTTTTTTATTTTAAGGTAATTAAACCATGAAAATAATTTTTTTTCACAAATATCTTAATTTTTTCACAAGATAATTTGGAGTGTGTAATTAAAATTTAAGATTTAGAACTAAAATTTAAGGTTTATATGTTAAAACTCAAACTCCTAACCACATTGTCCTAAAATCTAAATCTTAAACTTTAAACCTTATATTTAGCCAAATAACTCTAAACTTAAACCGGATCCAAAACACCTAAAACTAAGGATACTTGTGAAGACCTTTATTTTCGTCCCCTATGATAGTTTCCTTAATTTAAATTAATTTAAAATTTATAAACTTAATTTAACTCAAATTTTTTAAATAAAAAATAAAAATACATGATCAAAATAAATTTTTCTTAAAAATTTAATAATCATTTATGCAAAATAATAATAATAATAAATGAATTTATAAGAAACGTCGAACAAGTGAGTCTTTAATATTTTAAATTTTTATTAATTAATTTAATAATATTTAATACTATACTCTGACATTTATTATAAAATTTTCCTAATAATAATTAATGCCGAAAAACAAAGCAATATTCTCGTTCTCCGCAGACAAATCAAATCGTTAAAAAAGTGGTTCCAGGTTGTCGTTTGACTGCTCGTTCAATCAGTTCCAGACTTCGTGTTCATTCGGTATAAAAAATTCAGTTAACGTTAAAGATGCATTCCGGAGGTGGGATTTCATTTCTCACATTTACCCAAAACCATAACCTGTCGTTTTCTACAAAAACTATTTCTTTATATTCTATGGTTTACCACATCTTCTTCAACATCAAATTCTCTCCGTCTTAAAAAAATATTACCCAAAACTGAACAATCTCAGCACTTCTCAAGAGTTTCGGGTGAAAAACCATGTCGTCGATTGCAATACAGTCTTTGAAATTAGAATCTGAGTTAAACAACGATGTCGTGTCGATCAATGTCGGCGGAAAGATTTTCCAAACAACCAAACAGACATTAGCTCAAGCCGGACCTGAATCCCTCCTTTCTCAAATTGCGGGAACGGGTTCCGACCGGTTTGTCGACCGAGACCCGGATCACTTCTCCCTCCTCCTCTCTCTTCTCCGTAGCGGTACCCTTCCTTCCAAAGTCAAGGATTTTGACCTCCGTGACATAATCGAAGAATCCAGATTCTATGGCCTCGAGTCCCTCTTGACCAGCTCTTTGACCAATCCTTCTCACTTTGACGGTTTTGCCCTTCAAAAGTCGTCCGTATTACCCTTAAACGGCCGCGACTTCCCTTCCGCGATTGCCTCGACGCCGTTCGGGTCCTTGCATGTTTCCCACGGTAGCAAGATCACGTCTTTCGATTGGTCTCTGACGAGGAAATCAACGATTCTGACTCAATTCACAGCTGTTGATTCCTTACTCGCTTTATCCCCGTATATCGCGGCGGCCGGGGCGACTGACTTTTCAGGGCTTCAGATTCTCGATCTCCATGAAGGGTGCGTCAAACAAGTTCTCGACTGGGAGAATTCGACCCGGTCTGGTTCAACGGTTCAAGCCATCGGTTCATCAGGCGAGTTGTTGTTTACCAGCTTTGAATCCAGTAGGAGAAACTCCAATTCCATCATGGTTTATGATTTGAATACTTTGAACCCTGTTATTGAAATCGGCCATAACGAAATTTTCGGGGCTGATCTTGATTCAGCAATCCCTGCTACAAAGCTGAAATGGGTTTCGAGTTATGGCTTACTTATGGCATCCGGGTCACATAGTGGGTTATCGGGTGTGACAGGGAGTATTAGGTTTTGGGATATAAGGTCTGGTAATGTGGTCTTTGAATTGAAGGAGAAAGTTGATTGCTTTGCTGATGTTTGTGTTTCGGATAATTTGAATGTTCTCTTTAAGGTTGGAGTGAATTCTGGGGAGGTTTTTAATGCGGATTTGAGGTGTTTAGGGTGTGTGAATAATGATGCAGGTGATAATACTAATCCATGGATTTGCCTTGGGGATAGAAGGAAGGCTGTTAATGGGAAGAAAGAAGGATTTGGGTGCAAAATTGAGAGCCATGGGAATCAAGTGTTTTGCAGTAAAGGAGGGGATATCGAGTTGTGGTCGGAGGTCGCCATGTCTTTGGACAAGACTAGTGAGGGTCAATTAAAGGAAAGGGTTTTCAGGAAGAATTTGATGGGGAGAGTGAAGGATACAGGAGGCTTGAGGATAACCAACTTGGCATTTGGTGGAAACAAGATGTTTGTGACTCGTAAAGATCAGCAAGCCATCGAGGTTTGGCAGGGTTTGAGCAGGGGTATTTGATCTTTGGTAGCATACAAGAATGTTGATCAAACTAATTTGGTAAGCTTTTTCTTAAATTATTGTATTGTTCGATCGCTTTCGTTTGTAAATAGGGCATTGTTTACAGTTATAGAATGAACAAAAGTAATTCTTTTATTGTTATAGATTTGGTTCTTGGTGATTGAATTCATATTAAGCTTTATTTTTTGTACTATTGAATCATAAATGTTAAAATGCAAGCCTTTGTTGTTTAAGCTATCAATTCCCTATTCAAAATGTGGTGCATTGCCATTGTTGTTTATGATTGCCTTGTGATCCTGTTTTTTGTTGTTTTATTCCCCTTCCATTCAATGGCTTAAAGTTCTCAGTTGAAACCTGTTCTACTGGATAGTAGCAAGGAACTTGTCAGCATTATAGCCATTTATAAGTAATATTCTTTGAGCCAATCTCAGCTTCTCTTTGAATCTGTCTGGTGAATTGATACTTCCATTTGTCTGATATATATAATGTTATGCCTTAAATAAACATGTTAATCTTAAGCCCCGGAGGATAGGTTTCTGATATTGCAGGAACCGAGTGGTAATAAAGAAGATTAAGCCTGCAGTTGTCTGTTACTTGGACAAGTGTAGTCTCTATTCCAAGTTACAGAAACATTTCCTCTTAAGTTAAACCGAACAGTAACATAATATATGTGCAGTTCTATGAAAATTATTCTTCCGGCACAAAATTTTATGTAAGAGTTATGAATTATTAGGAAACTATATTAAAAATATAGGGTGTGCAACTGTCCCTTAGCACTCTAGCAAGTTTAAGCACTTAATATTTTTTTTTAATTTATTTATAGGTGAAAGAGAGGTTTGTGTGTATAAGCATCGTTACCTAAATTATAAGTTTTAAAAAAATATTAGGGAAATAGCATATTATAAAAATATAACCAAAAATAAATGATAACCGTGAGCTGGACACGTTTCAAAAATGCTGGACATGGTCAAAAACTGCAACTGTAAAACAACATCGCATTGGATGCTCGGTAGGAAAAGATGACAATCTATTTGAAAACATCATAGTGATTGTTTGCAGTAATATATTCTGATAGGTTATAGCTTCCGCCAGAGAACTTAGAGCTCCTCCATTCATATTCAAATCCAGTGGTTTGTAGTTTCCTGTAGAAGATTTTGTGGGTTGTTTTGTCTTGGATTTGAAATGCTTAAACCAAAATATATGACATGGTGAAGTGGGAAAGGTAATTCGTTTACAATACCAGGAGAACTTGGAGTGCTTTTCTGATTAATGAAATCCATATTTCTCGGTCCGGGGGGTCCGATTAATGTGAATCTTCGAATGGTTTCTTCTGGTGGGATGATTGGAAATGATTCTGGATTAGAACCTGGTTCCAGCATTTGATGCACTCTTTCCGGATTCATACAGCTTTTCGTCTCCGGAGATCTTGGTAGATCATAGTTGTATAATGAAGCATTAGGCCCTTGATTTGCAGTTATTTGCTCTGTTAGAAAAGTTGGTAACATCGGATACGTTGACCAAGGTGCCTGACCAAAGGGACTAGATACATTAGTACTGGCTCCTGCCGTTCTAATGGCCTGGCCATGATTGGCTTTATCTTCGGGAACTTGATGATGGTCGCCGAGATCAACGGTTTTCTTGCCTTTTGCATTTCTCTTCAGAGATCCACCCTGTGTTTTTTGAGCTTCTGTAGCTAAAACAACACTGGTATTACTCTGGACTTGAACATTTTGATCAGCAACACTTGTTTGATGATTTGGCTTCGAAGCAGATATCGACAAGCTATCTCCTTTCCTCATTGATGAAGTAATAAGCTCAGCAAATTTTCCAGAGCCGAGTCGACCTCCTAATGCATTTAAGTAATTAGTAGAACCAGGAACAGTAGCATCAGTAGGGAATCTAACTAAAGATCCATCCATGACATACCCAAAGCTATTGTTCTCGTCTCGAATCGGAATCTGCTGTCTGATTTTCTCCCGAGAGTTGTTCTGCTGTTGTAAGTCTGTATGGAATTGGACTTGGATACATTTATCGGAATTACTCGAATGATGGTGTTGATCGTTCCTAATTTTTGTTCTTTTCTGCAACTGGGCCTTATCATCATCATCATGACCAGGTTTTCTGCTTAGATCCCCCACCAAATGTTGCATTTCATCTATCATCCATTTCAATAAACTTTCTCTGTTAACTCTAAGGTCTTTTAACAAGGACTGCATAAATAATTTAAGTTCATTCAATGGACCATGATCATGTGCACTTGTTTCACCCTTCTGCAAATCAACTTCTTCAGTTGAATCCTTCTTCATTTTGCTGCTGATCTTATTCCTGGTTTCCCGTTTCCTAATGTTCCCGACATTAATTCGACATGCTTTTCGAGGATTCTCATTGTCCTTTTGGTTAAGTCTACTGACTTCACTAATTTCATCATTACCAAGTGAAATCAACCTCGATACCAGCTTCTGCTTTCTGATAAATGACCTGTCACTCGATATCGAATCATTGAATGAAGAATCAGGGTTGTTTTCATCATTCCTCCTGAACTCCCAACGCTGCCAAAATTCCAATTCTCCCATTTATGCTAGGGGCATCACTACAAACTGAACATTGACAGGTACTTGTTCAAATTCTGTCCATTCAAATGGGGAAAGCAGTCTAGTAAGAGCATAAAAGTTCAACAATATCAATCATATGACCATGTGAGTAAAAACAGGCACAGTTGTTCCAATTCCGATAGGACAGAACAAATAGAGAAGTTAAATTCAGTTCTTGGAAGACTAAGTGCCTAGTTTTACAAGTGAGTGAAAAATCCAGAAGCCTTAAAATTATTACCATAAAAGTTACAGAACAACATTATAAGAACATAGAAGTTGCAGTAGAAACAAATTTTGGATGCAATATAAACCAAAAAATGATCTGAGCTGCAAAGAATTAAAGGGTTATAACAATCAGTCTTGAATAAAGAAGCCAACAGAGGAAAAGTTACTAAACTTGTATGGAACCTAATAAAAAAAACTTCAAAACAACAACACCAATTCAGAAGAACCAATTAGAATAGAAGGTTAGTGTTCTCACCGTATATCAGTCGAGTCGAAAACACAAGGCTCGATACCATACGGATGTTTACAATGCATATGTTTAAGCTTTTAAGCAATCAAAATGAAGGGTTGCAGCTGGTTTTTTTGTCTGTATTGGACTTCCACCAAATTTTCTATAATGCTTGTGATCTGTTGTGAAATGAAAGATTTGCCTTACCATATATAGTTCATGATGGTTCTGTTTTGAGCCTTAGTTGGAGCTTGTATCCTCTTTCACATAGATTTCCTTTTACAGAACTTGGCCAGCTGTTACAGATTTTTCTTTTGGTTTTGTATATGGTAATGGTTTTAGTTTCCTTCTTAAATGTGCAATTATTTTTCCATTAACAAGAAGAATTTCCTTTGATTACATTCTAATTATGGCTCTCTATTTATTTAATCCAACTCAGAGGATGATATTTAGCTCAAATATAAAGTTTACCTTAAGAATTAAGAAAGAAAAATAAGCCAACTATGAGTTTGCATAACAAAATTTACTTACATTTACTTGTAACGCAAAATATAGGTTTTTAGTGCAGATGAATAGCAGTCGGCCAACTTTACCAGACAATGGATCTATCTCCAACTTCTATGAATAATATGATAGTGGTAATGGGTTTCAGAATGCATGAATGAACATTTATGCAGAATGTTGACCTAGAGGTACCATTCCCTTCCGCGGTATTAACATCAATTTATCTGTACATTCATGGAAATTAATGACTCTCTGGTAACCTGCACACATGAAATAAAGAGACGTTAATATCATAGCTTTATCGAATAGAAGTAGAACCATGTGATATCATTCTTTTCTTCCATTTCCTTTAGCTTGGATTGTGCATGGCGTCACATTTAACAAAGACATGATCCTAACAATTCACCAAACATGATACTCATTCCCACATAGCATATTGTTCAGGACAAGCCATTTTACTGATCTATGCATAAGTATTCTTCAATAATTAAGCAGAACTACCAGAGAATGAACCTACCGCCATGGGAATTCACTAGTGTCTATTCCTGCTTGGTGGAGTTCATCAACATATTGCAATGCTTCCCGGCATTCCTCACGGTCATCAAAGAACTCTTTTTTGTCACCTTCTATCTGATATGTTTCATGGCCTTTGCCAGCAACCACCTGCAACACACAGCACCAAATTAGCAAATATCAACTAGTATGAGCGGAAAAGGAGCATGGAGAGGCAGGGACTACATAATTAACCCATCAAGATTCAAGTCTGGTGCACAGATAAGGGGATGACTGACCTTATATGAAATAAACCCCCACAGTCAAAGAAAGAAAGGGCGTAAATGAGGAAGCAGAATGGGAAGAATACATATACGCACTTATAATTCACATGTTTTATTCTCCAAAGTCAAAACTCTTAAAAGTTCAACAAGAAACCTATATGAAATAACTAATTTAAATTTTCAACAAATTTTATGAAGGCAGTGCAACTCATTTGTAGTGTGTGAGCATGGAAGTTACATTAGGTCTATTGCAGGAACAGAAAACACTCATTTTACAAAAACACATAACTAAACTCTAACTCATGAAGATGTCAGTTTTCTAGGCTACTGGAATATAGAATCAAACCATGACACTTTAAAAAGCTATCCAAGTTTTCAAAAACTTACAACCATATCACCTTCTTCTCCCATGGCAACAGCACAACGTACAGCTACCCGCCTAATATCATGCAGAAAAAGTCGATGACCATTTGGGAGAGGTGGATAGTAATCATTTTCCCCATATTTCAAATAATCCTGCATTGTCCACCCCACACCAGCTAACATGTCGTCCAATATGTCCACTGGTCAAAAGATGGAACACATAAGTAATTTGGTTTGCATTTCTAAGCAACCGACATTGCAGCTAGTGATAATTGTACCCTTTTCTTATACTTACATGGATCTTCACTCTTTGGATTATCAGATGTTAAGAGAGTCACTTCACTTTTATCTGTTGCAATTTTCGCCATCATTGGTCTTTTCCCCCGGTCACTCTCCCCAGGGCAACCAATAACTTGAGAAACAACATAATTAATAGGTTAAAGAAAAAGCTAATGATATTCAATTCGGAGGAAGCATGATTTTCATGTGATGTAGGTGTTAAAGGAAAATCATAACAAGCATACCAGTAATAATCCTCTTAGGAGCAAGCTCTCTTACAGAATCTAGCAGTCTAGATAAGGCATCAGGAGTGTGAGCATAGTCCACAATGACTCCAAATGCCTGCTCTTCATCTATTAACTCCCACCTTCCTGGAACAGAATCAACCTCTTCGATCCCTCTAACAATGTCCTCCAATGGTGCCCCAACTGCAATCCCAACAGCGACAGCCGCAAGAATATTATAGATATTATGCCTTCCAAGCAAACCTGATGAAATCTCCAATATCCCATGTGGTGTATTAACTAAAACCTGTGTCTCAAATAGCGACAACTCAAACTTAAGGGGATGAACATCAGCATTCTTATTCTCCATTGCAAATGTCACCACAGGAACTTCAGGGTTACCTTGAGCAATAAAAAAAGGGGCATGTGGATCATCAACGTTAACAACTTTTCTATGCCTCTCAGGATCCACCATCCTTGCAAACAACTTTGCTTTAGCATCCCTATATACCTCTTCAGTCCCATGAAAATCTAAATGATCCCTAGTCAAATTAGTAAACACTGCGATATCAAAATCAACCTCATTACACCTCCCTAAAGCCAGTCCATGAGAAGAAGCCTCCATGACAACAGCCTCAGTTCCATTATGCAACATCTTTGCCATCAAATTCTGAACCAAAACAGCGTCAGGGGTTGTATGTGGTGATTCCAACTTATTATCACCATGTATATAATACGCAACCGTGCTTAGCATCCCAGTCCTCAAACCCATTGCTTCATACATCCCTTTTATCAAATAAGATGTGGTTGTTTTGCCATTAGTCCCAGTGATCCCAATAACAGCCATATTCTTTGAAGGGTGCCTATAAAATGATGCGGCTAGTGTAGGCAAAACCAAATTAGTATCTTCAACAATGACTAATGCCTTGCATCCCAAGGTATCCTCGATATCAATCTCTTTACTTGCTACAACAGCAACAGCTCCTCTCTTATCAGCTTCACTCAAGTACAAATGCCCATCAGTTTTCCTCCCAACACAACACACAAACAAATCCCCAGCACTAACCAACCTAGAATCATGCTGTATACCTGTTATCTCAACTTCTATATCCCCGTAAACTGAAATGGGCACCACTTTACTTTCATCTAAAAGCTCAGCTAAACTCATTTTAAACTTAGGTTCCACAATTCTAACCTTACTCTTTCCAAAACTATCTAAGTCTATATCAAATGATGGATCAAACAAAATAACTCTATCCTTTTCTCTTTCTTTACCTTCAGAGTCACTTAAACCGACATCGAATTTTGAAGAATCTTCTTCCTCAGAATCTTCATTTTCTCCACCTTCCGAATCAGAAAAAACAGTTAAACCTCGTAATCGATCAATTTCTTCCAAGTCAACAACTTCATCAGCTTCCAGCTCCTCATCAACGACTTCCTCTTTTTTAGGGGTCGGTTGTAACAAACCTTGCTTAACCAACTCTTCCCGTTTCATGGCAATGGCTTTATCAATTTCACCAAACAAATCATCCCCGCCGTCACTTCCCGCTTTCTCTTTACTCAACACGTCTTCGTCCACGTCAGAAATGGCAGAGAGGTAATTTGACTTGTGCTTGTTGAAGTCATCTTCTTGGATTTTGCGGGCACGGGCAGCTTGGCGGTGGATTTGCTGAAACTTGTCTACTCCGTGCATGGAATCCTCAGGAGCTTCTGGCGGATCATCATCAGAGGGAGTCGGATAATACTTCCCGTCGGGGCCGATAGCCGGAAGGCGGCGGAGAGAAGGAAGACGAAGATTCTTAAAATGGACACGACGGTGACGGTGGCGATGGCGGACTTCTAAAGAGAAATGGTTGGGTTGAGGAGTGAGAAATTTGGGGAGAGAAAGAAGAGAGAGAGCCATTGGAGGGAACGTTGCAGTGAGGTTTTAGAACTGTGGAGGGGATAAAGGTTTTAAGATTGGGAGTCGATGCAACAGAAAACGTCGTCGTTTAACATGAAAACTACGGGTAACGTTATATCTCAGTCCCATGTAATAATTGGACTTAAAAGTCAACAAAGTCTGGTATAAATAGAATATATCAATTATATTATAATTGAGATGATCCGATCCGAATTTAAATAAAATTTTATATTAAAAGATAAAAATAAATTTTTAATATAATATATATAAAAAATAAATTATATATAAATCATATATTTTAAAGGGTGACCGCCGCAGTGGTTCCTGTGTTTGCTGTGATCGAACCCAACTCGACTCAATTCAACCGATCCCAATACTAAATTGGTCGAAGATATGGATGGTTAACCGAAAATATATACTGTTATAACCCATTTCAATTAGTAATTCCCCGAACGAATTTCGATGATTACATATACAATTCAATTTCTTTTCGTATCAATTCTAAACTAGCAACCAAACCAAAAACATCCACAAAGGTTGTTGTTGGATGATCACCAAAATTTAATTTGGTAGCCCAACATGTTTGAACAACTACCTACATTTATTTATTGTAAATGGACCTATAAAGTTTATGAAAAGAAAAATCGTTAGCGTATTAAATAATTATCAAATAAATAAAATAAAATCTTTTTATTATAATATTTAATTTTAATTAAGCAAGTAATTGATCTCAGTGATATAAAAAATCATGTTGAATGCTAACACTACTTGAGCCAACATAAAGACTAACAAGCAATCTTCCATGGTTGTCCATTTAGGGCATTACACTACTCTAGAATGTGAATGTCTCCCACCTATAGCTATACTTTTATAGTTTTATTTAAAAAATGAAACTTGACATAGTGGACTAAAAGTCTAACACCTTGAGTTAACAAATCTATGTAAATAATAGAAAAGGGTCAATCTTCGTCTGTAAACTCAAATAAAGACATGAAATTTGAACAGGTATGATTTAACCTCGAGACAACGATGTCTCTGCAGCTTCCTCTGGTCTAAAACGCCTCTGACCTTATCTGTTGCTTTCTAAATTTCTTTACCTCATAGGTTATAGCTTCCAAGATGCTGCCGTTTCAGACACGAATGCACCAACTCATGTCCTGCAAAAAAAATTACTTACCATTTAAGGTGCGTTTGTTTCATTCAGACCTAAGGCCGATAGACAATCTTTGACATGAAGATGTTGGAGGCTAGGGTGCAGTACCTCGGACATGGGGATTTGCTTTTATTTTCAAGATTTATAATTTAGTTTTATGAATATTTATTTATCGAGTTTATTTCTTAAATTTTTCTATAAAAATATCATATATACATATATTTTTTCTTGATTATATTAATTTTAAAGACTAAAGTTGGATGACCATTCATATAATTTACCTTTTATAAGAAAAAAATATGAACTTTATTGAGAAAACTAATTTATAAGAGTAATTTTTGCAAGCTTATCTATCTACGTATTTATTTACTGGATTGGAAGAATTCGTCAAGTTTAGGGACTAAAAACTAATTTATCCCAAATTTTAAATCCAGCAATACGACATGCGAGTAATAAGTGGGAAAATGAGCGGATGGTTGGAACTTGGAAGGTTTAATTGCAGAGAGAGAAGAAAGGGAGGGAGAGGAAAGAAAGAAGACAAAGGGATTCAAAGATTTATGCTTCATTTTAAAGTTTGTAACTTTACCACTCTTCATAGGCCATTACTGTGGATTTTATATCTATCTATTTCCAAACCTTACTCATATATTACTTGTCAATGTCGTAATAAACTCTCTGCCAGTCTTGTTTCTTCATCATCGAACCAGATTTCCCACAAATCTTTTTTATTTTATTTCACAGCCTCAAGTTCAACTCTCTGTATTTTTTTCTTTTATTCTTCAGTTTGTCTTTAATGCTGAAAGGGCTCGTGATTATGAACTCACATGGTGGATGAAGGTACATGTTCTTTTTTTCCCCTTGGGTGGGTTTTGATTTGACTTTTGGAGGAGGTGAATAATGCAGGAAATGGTTTCTTTTTTTTAATGGTTCAGACATGAAGGGAATGGAATGCCATTTTTTTCTAGTATGTTTGGTTGATTTTGTATCTTAGAGTATAGATTCCATTCTATGTTTTTTTTTGTGTGTTGTTTTGATTTCTGTGTTAGTGAAAATGGAAGTCGTTTCATCTTTCATGGAAGCTTGGAGTATCGAAATCATCAGGCAGAAAATGAACTCTTTCCCCCACCTCTCCATATCTTCATGTGATTAGCAGATTTTTACTTCTTTTTTTTTCATTTTTCATTTTCTGGGATCTTATATGGTTTTGAATGTTCTACTTTCTGTTCTTATCAGTACAATCAGACACATATTTGACTGACAATTTCTCCTTGTTTGATTCTTTTTTTCCAGGCTCTCATGCTCAGATTTCTGAATAAACACATCCAAATGCCCCATTGTTAGCACAGTCAGTACTCACCAAAAATGGATAGGAGATTACCTAGGAACCCAGCTCTCAAGAGTCCTATGTTGTCACCTAAAAGCCCTGCAATCTATGAAAACTACAAGTCAGGATGTGCCTGGGGCTTAATTCACCTCTTTGATTTTTGCCAAGCTCATTCCCAGGGCAAGCTCATTTCCGATAAGAAGCGAACCAACAGGCAGGCTAAAGGTAAAGAAGTCCTTTATCATTGGTTGAGAATGAAGTATATTTTTGGTTCCCATACAGATCGTATGAATCTATATGTTCTTTAAAGTAGATTAGTTGTTCTGGTTCTTGATCATGTCATATGCAGTTTTTTCAAGTTTTATAGATGTCATGACTCATGTCCATTTAAGTGTAATTATTCTGAATTTTCATCTGCAGGTGATGGTTATAAAATGAACGAGCCTAGTTTACTCTCTATCGAGGAGAAGGCAACTCAATACACAGATGTGAGTTCAAATTGTGAATTCTGAGCTGCAATTTTGCTAAACCTGTTATAGATATTGACTTTGCATTTCATGGCGGTTCTTTTCTTCATTGTCTGATGCTTTACATATGTCTGTTTTGATGTTTTTTCCCAGAATGCAGTTGATAACAAGCATGTTACAATAATTTCTACGAAGCTAGAAGTTAAAAATACTATGAAAGAAGAAATGCCTGTGAATCATCAGACAGAGAAGGAAAAGTCCGGTTGTGAATTGCGGAATCAACAGGTTAACCCCAAACTTGGCAGCCATTTAAAGGAATATAGGAAGGCAAAAAAGAGTTCTAAGAAATCCTGTCGCTTTCCTGTTCGTGGTTGTGATGCTGCGACTGAGGGGTGTGGACAGCCTTCTGAGAAAAAAGTGGGAGAGAAATCTTCAAATAACATGGCACCAGTGACAGAAGTGTCTTATAGTGCTG
This sequence comes from Abelmoschus esculentus, assembly GCA_035048815.1. NCBI lineage: Eukaryota > Viridiplantae > Streptophyta > Magnoliopsida > Malvales > Malvaceae > Abelmoschus > Abelmoschus esculentus. Next base: position 13,155,424 of record JAUCBN010000049.1, read on the forward strand.
CGAATACTACCAATGGAGGAAATCGTAGTTGTAAAAACATCGGAGGCAGGAAGCATATCTATCAGAAGGAGATTAATGTTCAAGTTAAAATGAACAAAGTGGTTGAAGCTTTCGTAAATCAGAAGTTAGCTGATGGGGAGAGCCTTTGTAGAAATGAGGTAGTCAACTGTTCTAACGAAATTGTAGATGCATTGGAGGTTTTAAATTCCAACAAGGAATTATTCGTGAAACTCCTACAAGACCCCAATTCACTGCTAGTGAAACATATTCAAGATTTACGGGATTCTCAGGCGAAGAAACAACCTCGATCTTCCTCTAAAGCGAAAACATCACAGTGCCAGCCAAAAGTAGCAGAGGAGTGTGAAGGGTCAGCAGATGCTCAAATGTTCCTCTCTAAGGGAAGTGATATGCCCCAACCTTCAAATACAACAGCAGTCTTGAAGTCTGGCAAACAAAATTGTCCTGATAAAATCAGTAATTGGCCATCAGCAGAGTCGCCTTATAGCTCGAGGAAAACGGAGAAAAGTGTTAGGCCAACATTCTTGTCTTTTGGGCACATGAAAAGGAAGTTGAGGCACGTGATGAGGATGAATAAAAAAGAGCATCATCAGATGTTTCTAGATGACATTTGTAGATCCTTGCATGACTTTGAACAGTGTGAAGATGGTGATAAAGAAAAGATCAGACAGGAAATTGAAATAATCTCTGCTAGTAATGTTGGAAATACGTCTGAATCTTTCCACGAGACCAATAGAAGAGACGGGATAGGCCAAACAGATGACACTGTTTCAGGCATTGGAAGTGAAGCTACCTCATCTACACAGAGCTGTCATAGAACCTCAAATCTATTAACTGTAAGGCACCACAATGATTTCCACCCTATTAATCACCTTTCAGATATGTCAAATAAAGGAAATGAAGATTTCTCAAGGAAACAGACACTGAGAACTTTGGATAGGTTAAATTCTTTACCCGAATATGACTTGTTGCCTAGACTTACTCCGCAAAGGGATAAGGGACCTGAGTTTGCATCTCCACAAATGAGATTTTCACCATACAACTATTCAACTGTTAATGTATACAAGTGGAGGGTTAAGAAAGAAAAGAAGAGCGTCTGCTTAAGTTCTCCCATTAATACTTTAGGTGTGCAGCCAGTGTCTGATGACAAGAGGGCGGAAAACCACCAATTGGAAGATGCAAAGAAAACTATCTCTGGTGATTTATCTCCTCCCACCAAAGTGCTTCAAACTGTATATTCCCTTGGTGATGATTTTAGTCACAAAGGTACTTCTTTGTTGTGATAGAAAAACTGAAATTCCAATCATCATCTATTCCTTCTATAATAATTTATCTTATTTGAACAGGTAATCAAACATCTGTATATCCTTGGAAAGTCAAGGAAGGAAATCATGCTGTTAGGTGTGACAAATGTGAAAATAATGCTTCAAATGTCGCTTTAGAATCAAATGGTGTGCAGAATACCGGCATGACTCAAAGAACTGAAGCAGTCCACCTCTTTGGAGAAAGTGAATACTTTGAATGTTCAAAACTGGTAAACCCTTTTTGTATACTTTAATGTTTTGAGTTTCTCCTTGGACCGGTGTATCAACTCTTCATGTGCTGTGTTTGCTCTTTTCTTCTCCTGTTTATCTTGTTGTTTTGCTTGCTAAAATTTTGTTTTATCCTCTTGCTTTGGTTTATTTAGAATCCTTCAGGGGACCAAACGTCATTTTCTTCAATAGATGTTTATCCATCAAGTCCTACATTTGTTCAAAGAGCAGAAATTTCTGATAGCAGGAGTGATAGAGAAGAGCAACCAAGTTCTATATCGGTTCTTGAACAGGTGTTTGTCGAAGAGAACACCTCTCCTAGAACTGTATCTCTAGCAGGTGAATTCAATTTGTAAACAAATTAATTATGTATATAGACTACATCTTTGTTTTAGTACTGCGTTAACATCAGAATCTTGCGCAGCTGAGCTGCCAGCCGAACCATCTTATATAGATATAGAAGAATAACTTAGGTACTTCCAAGGATAAGCAAGAATCTTTGTCTGAATGCATAAGAGAAGTTCTGCAAGTTTCTGGTCTCAATTGGGATGAGCTCTGTAGGAGATGGAATTTGTCAGACCAGATGCTTGACACATCCTTGTTTGACAATGTTGAAGTATGGCCTAAGAAGTTCCCTACCGATCAGAGACTGATCTTTGGCTACATAAGTGAAGTCCTTTTGGAGATGTATCAATGTTATTTTAGATGCTCCCCTTGGATATCACTTCTCAACCTACAACCTAAACTAGCCATGTTATCAAAAAACGTGGTTCATGAAGTGTTGAGACATGCTGATTGGCCCCTCCTCTCAAACCTGCCCCAACAAACATTGCAGCAACTCGTTGAAAAGGATTTGCGCAAATCTGGAACATGGATTGATATCCTACTTGATACTGAAGAAGCTGTTACGGAGTTAGTGGACAGTATTCTAGAGGATTTAGTAGTTGAAGCTGCCATTTGACTCAAAACATAAACAAAGCAGTACATTCTGCTTCATGTGCTTCTTCCGAAATTGCATCTCTGAAAGTAAAGGCAGCTTTTGCAGGAAAACCACAACCAGTGTTCCATGCTTACCGACCAGAGATCAACCTATTTTCAGCTGTCTAACCTTAAATTGATACTTGTTATTTTGTCAGTGGAACCACATGGCGACGCTAGAAGAGGGGTTTTTGCCGGTTTTCAAGTGCTCTGGTGCATGGATTCGAAGTATGGCCTGGACACTCCCTACATACTACAATAAACAGAAACAACTATCATCAGTTGATAGGTTAATTTTTCAGTTCCAAAGAGATTCCTGTGAGACTGGATTAGCCTATATACATGAATAATGGCTTACAACTTGTAATTTTCTAGTCATCATTCAGCCCACTGTTTTAGATATTTCATATGGTTCTCTTCACGGCATTACCTGTCAATGCACTTAAAAATTAATTTAGACTTTGATAATTAACTTCTTGAAATTATTAATTTAGACTGAAAAAAGTTATTAATTTAATGAAGTTATTAATTTATAGAGATTTTATTGTGTATATTGTTTAACAATATAATATATATAATAACCTAACAATTAAGAAACTTGTGCGTACTGTCTGGGTGGTGTAGTTGGTTATCACGCTAGTCTCATACACTAGAGGTCCCCGGTTCAAACCCGGGCTCAGACATGATTCTTTTCTTTTGTTTCTATTGAGAATATAATTGCCATTTGCGTTGCTCTATGTGACTTTATGATTTAATAGGATATTCTTCCTTGTATCACAGCAAAAGCTCTTTTCTAACAACCCCAATACTCAGTAATAAACTGAACTAAACTAAACTTCCCACTATGTTTTCATTACAACACTAATATCATGTGACCAAAACTTGATTTCTCAGAAAAGAACAATCCTCCTAGCTACTTCCAACAAGAAAGGGATTCTAGAACCAAGGGGTGTTTCTGTTGTTGTCTCTGAACAATTCTTAGTCCAATTACAAACCTTTTCTTAATCAATCCGGAAAGGGTAGTTAGAAAAGAAACATGGTGTTTATGTGGAAGTTGGAACCAACAACTTAACATGTCACAGCTGACCATAAAATTTGTCGGAACAAACAGCATTTTATAAACCCCAAATACCTACATGATTCAGGCGTGGTGCCATTTATTAACTGCAAAAATGCCTTTGGCGATAGATTTGCATGGGGAGTTGCAAGTTTTCAAACAATTCATGCACATGGTGAGCCACTGAATCCCTTATCTTAAACTTCGATAACTATTTGTCTATTGACAATCTCTTTTGAAATCATCTCCAAATTTATTTCCAAGCACAATCTGTGTGACCCTAGCAGCTGTATATCTAAGGATGTTATCCCATTCCTTTTTTCTCACAAGCTTGAGATTCTGGGGAAAACTCCATAGTTTTTTCTCTTCTTGAAGATGTCATCATATTTGGATGTTGGTAGTGGTTGTAGGAAGAGGAGAAGAGGTGGGGAAAGGGTTTTCAAGTTCAAGAGTTTCGGTGAGAACGGTTGCCCTGTCGAGTTTGATGGTTCGTTCAGGGATAACGTTAAGGCACTCGTTAGATACGGGCAGTTGGAGACTAATCTCTGCAACGACGGAGCGTTTTGCTGGTCGTTTCAGCTCGAAGTCCACCGCCATCCTCCTTTGCATGTGCTGCTTTTTGTCGTTGAAGAACCGATTCAAGCATCGTCGTCGATCAACCTTCATTGCAAGCAATGTCAATATGTTGGTGAAGTCTAGATTCCCATAATCTTCCCATTAGTTGTATTTTTCTTTCATAGATTAGTAGTAATTGTTTTCTTCATATAGCACAGGTTGGGGACACCATATGGTCTGCAATAAGAAGTACCATTTTTTATTACCATCTAAAGACACCGTGGCTGCTTGTTTCAACTATGATGAAACCAGCTTTGATGACTCGAATCCAGAAAAGGGTAAGCTCAATTTAGTGGAATTAGAAGGACACATAATGCATGGAGTATTTCATTCTAACGGGTTTGGGCATTTACTGTGTGTCAATGGCATGGAGACGGGTTCGGATCAGTTGGCCGGCTATCAGATCATGGAGTTCTGGGACCGTTTATGCACCGGTTTGCAAGCCAGGTTAGCTTGTTTTCCCATGGATTATAAATCTTACAGTTTATAGTTCAGATGCCCCGAAGTTCCAACATTTTTCATGCATGATTTCTTAGGAAAGTGAGCTTGAGTGACATCTCAAAGAAACGAGGCATGGACTTGAGGTTGCTCTATGGAGTAGCATACGGCTATCCGTGGTTTGGTCGATGGGGATACCGATTTGGACGAGGATGTTATGGTGTAAACCAACCGATTTATCAGAAAGCCATTGAAGCAATCCAAGGGATACCATTGTGCTTGCTGAACCATCATCTCAGCATTTCCAGCAACGACATTTCAGTCATTTTCTCCAGGTATCAAGCATTATCCGACCATTCCATGGTGACCCTCGGTGACCTGTTCCACTTCATGTTGGAGTTGAGGGCTCGGCTTCCGAAGGAAAACTCGATCGATGCATGTAACCCTGCAACGGTGGAAACTAACTGCAGGTGGTCGCCAAAGCGAGTCGAAGCGGCCACTCGGGTTATCGTTGAAGCTCTAAAAAATGCCGAGTTCAGGTGGGTTTCGAGGCAAGAAGTGAGGGATGCTGCAAGAGCTTATATCGGTGACACCGGGTTGCTGGATTTTGTTCTAAAATCACTAGGGAATCACATAGTGGGAAACTACTTGGTTCGTCGTTGCTTAAACCCGGTTACTAAAGTACTAGAATATTGCCTGGAAGATATTTCCACTGTATTTCCCAACTCGGAAGCCCTAATTATGAACAATTCCAAAGCAAAGCCTAGATGTAAGATTACAAAGGTTCAACTAATGAAGGACATTGCCTATTTATACAAGCATATCCTGAAAGATCAAAAGCCAACACTGAGCACCGGGGTTTTCTCGGCGATTCCGATGGCAACCAGGATAATTCTCGACACCAAATTCTTAGTCAAAGAATACACAGAAGAACAACTTTCCATGAAGGGCAACTCATTCAAGCTTTTCTGTACTGTTATACCGAGAAACAACAAAGGGATTGATGAAGGGTTGAAGAAGCCAATGCCTCCTTATGAATGCGTGAGTTTAAATGAAAACACTACTTTCGACGAGCTTAAACAAGAGGTGGAGAAAAGTTTCAGAGAAGTGTATTGGAGGCTGAGGAGTTTCGTTGTGGAAACCGTGGTGAATATGAGCATGAAGGGATCGGATCCGGTGGTGGGAACAGTTGAAATGGGCCAGAAACTCGTTTTCATCGGTAGCAATGAAGATCAGACAGGAATGGAGGACGGCGGTGGGACTGGGATTGTGGATTGCCTTTGTGGAGCCAAAGAGGATGATGGTGAAAGGTTGATATCTTGTGATATCTGTGAAGTCTGGCAGCATACAAGGTGTGTTAGGATTCCAAATAATGAAGAGATCCCACATGTCTTCCTCTGCAAACAATGTGAGGAAAAGATTGTGTTCTTGTCTTCTTTACCCTAAATTAACAACATATACACATGTTTTTCATGCATGGTTTATGTAATGCTTTGTTGCCATGCTTGGCCAATGCCAATGCTCTTCTAAATAACACACCAAAATGGGTTGCAATAATGTACCTCAATACTTCTACCTGGGGATTCTCCTTTCTTGCTTGCCCTGTTGTTACAAGTGTTGCAAAATTTATCAAATTATTTTCAAACATGAAACTAACAGAGCTTACAGGCATTATATTTTGGAAATCACAGATACCTAATTAAATATAAAATCTGTTTTGGGGAAACATTGAACTTTGGGAACAAGTTGTTTGCAATGACACGGAATCTTTACTCTTCCATGTGATGTGTACTGTACATAAATTACAAGCAATGACATCTTCCTAGTCACTCTTTAAAAATGCAGTTTCAAACAACTAAACCCTTCTTTACAAATATGATAATCTGTTCCGTAATTGTAGTCACTGTATAGGGAAATGTTGGTAAGAACGAAAACAACGGATTTGTCCCAATAGCCCCGTCAAACTGACCAAATCCAACCCACATCCAGTATCATGTAAAAGAATGTTTTGAGCAGACCACGCACAGAGAGGATCAACATATATGCATTCTTTATATCCAAGGTTCCTTTTGAAGTTATAAAGCTGTTATTTATCTTACCCGAAAACTGAGAGGCTTATTTCCGTCACCTGGGTTGATTGGAGAGTGGCTCGTTTTAGCTTTCATCATTATCAAGAGGTTGGATTTTTATTACTTTCAAGCCCAGAAGCCTCCCTGAGAGCAGCTTGTGCTTCATCCTCTTTTCCTAAAGCAAGTAGGGCAGCAGCTTGCAGGTAGGATGCAATATGCCAAACTGGAGATATTACTTGTGCTTGCACTGCATCATTGAGGGCTTCTTGGGGCATGTCGTTCATGAGGTAAGATAGACTACGGCGAGCAAAAACCGTTGGGGAAACCATGGTTCCAACATCAATGAACTGGGAAATGAATTTAGTTACTGTCGGCTCAAAAATGTACCATGAATATCATAATTTACAAAACATTTACACCCTTTAAAGGCCAACCATGGCAGCAAGTATCAAAATCACTGTTCTCTATCATTTTTGGGACACTAATGGCACTAATTTAATCACAGAAACTTTTTACAAGAGGACAATGATGAAAACCATAATAGATATTACAAAGCAGCAGAAAAAAGGTTCACTGATGATGACGACGATGATCATCATGACCAAGACAGATCCGGTTATCTCAATCTGCCTCTAATAAGCAGTTTTACTTAGAAATAAGAGATTGGTACAAAAAGGCTTTGGCATTCGGAGAAGAATTGTGAACTAATTCTAACCTGGGAATAGCATTCAATGGCAGCTCTAAAGTCTTTAAGCCTAAAAGCAACATCACCCTTTTTCTTCGATGTCAATGTTTCCTGCATCTGGTTTGTCCACATCTGGAAGGAAAGCTGTAAACCGTAAAAATATAAGTGAGAAAAACACTCACAATACAGCTGAAACAAGCAACACAACCAGTAGTCATTTACATGAAAAATTTGAAACGAAACAATATTAACAAAATGGTATAATATAAATTCTAAATAAGAAGTCTGTCATACCTACGCATTATAATGAACAAAGCAAGAGCAAAGACATGCAACACATTAGATCATTTATGAATAAACTGATCATATTAGTCTGTTAAGAGTATGCGTACATTTATGCATGTATATATCTATGGCGTAAATGCACTTAATTGTATAGATATGCATGTATATAGGTGTATATGCAGTTAATTATATAGATATGCATGTATATATCTATGGGTGTATACACAATTATATAGATATGCATGTAGAAAGCTAACTTGAACTACTACTTATATGCCACTAATAATAATGATCTCTCAACCTAGCCAGCAGCACAAGAAACAGTTGTAACCAGATCTAGATGCATTCTTGAGTATTAGCCACCCCCCAAAAAACCACAAAAGAGAAGAGTCAAAATATTTCAGTTTTCAATCATATTAAACAGGTTACAAGAAATGGTTATACCGGCAATTTAAATTGCATCTCCTTAAATAATATACAAAAAGTCTATATTCATGCCACAGCTACCACAAATTAAAGAAACCATAAATTCTGATGACTAATTAGAAAGGAGCTTGAAGGCCTTCCTTTTTTTTGTACATATGGACAAGTCCAGGGGTGAAAATGGAATTTGAATCTTGGACCATATACCTCCCAAGGAGAGGTAAAAACGACTATGCCAAACCTTGATTAGTAAAGTTTTAAGGCCAAAAGATTTATGAAAAATGTTCACTTTTAAGACGAAATGAACCTCAGTAGCAGCACCCTCATCATCTTTATATCCAAGCTTTTCTAGAACATCATGGATGGCAGTCAAATCCATTCTTAAGCAAGCTTCCCCAAGCGGTGATAAAGGAACAGCATCAGCTCCATGAAGTATGCCCATTAACTCATGAGAAGGGACCTTCAGTATTAATTGAAAGAGGAAACTTCTCAAAAGAAGGAAAAGTATTATTCAACTATAAAATAGAAAAGACCTAATGACTCTGTACATAAAATAACATCTATATCGTTTGGGAGTTAAGTGAGAGAGTCTGCATGCCTGCCACCATCTCGCCTACATGGAGTGAATTATTTTTAAGAAAAGTGAAAGCTTGAGAACAGAATATGATTTTCAATGGCAGACATAATGTATAAATGGTTTTAAAAGTGTAAAATTTAGAAATTATAAAATGAATTAACATGAGAAATAGAAGACAAACACCTCAGTGTCCCTCTGAAGAGGAATTAATGCAGCAACCAATGACTTTGGATTTGGCCGTTCATGTGGCTCATATTGCAAACATCGTGATGCTAGACGCACTAACTCGGTTCCATCATCATTTGAAAATTGCCCTTCCAAACAAGAATCTATTAGCTTCTGAATGTTCCTGTCACGAATAAGGTCCAGTGCCTGAAGGAAGTAATACAACTAAATGTTAGCAGTTAAACTAAATACACCATCCTAAAATGGAAATGCAAGCAACAAAAATTAAATCATAACACTCAGTTTGGCAGGCACAATGTGGAACTCTCATAAGAACAAACACTCAATATAATAACCAGAAGCAAAACTACATACAAAGTTTTACTCCATCAAATGCATATTCATCTAGACAGGAACAGACTTAAGTGGTGTCATTTATAGGTTTTTGCCTGAATCTTACCAAGAGTCCAGACATAAATTTTTGATGTGGTATTATTCCGAGAAAATTCTCTCCAAAACCATTTCTCAAAGTCGAGTTGCCTGTCTCACACACTAAGGATCTTGAAATGGAAACCCTCAAAAAATCAACTTACAATCCCTAAATCACCAATTGTGTCTCTTCATGATGTTGGACTAATGAAACTCCATAGAAAGATAATATAAAGAAACATGTTTCTGCAATAAATCTACTGCATCAGGATAGTCCCTAATATACTTACGTGACTTGGAGGAATATGTTTTCCGCTAAGAAGATCAAGCAGAAGGGTTCCAAAACTATACATTACACTTTCTGGCGTTACTCTTCCTGCATAAGAGACAAAACACACACACAAAAATTGGAATATTAAACCATCCCAAAAAGGTAATCGGTGCAAGTACATTAAGACTGGAAGTAAAAGTTCATAGAACCACACAACCCCAGTGGTAAGAATGAACGACAGATGTTATATCATGTACACCTACAAGGATCATGTGCATATTTGCAGTCCCATATAAATATTATTTAAACAAAATTCTATCACAATGCTATCTTGCAGTATCAACGTATATGGGTTCTCCTCTTGCCCTCTGATTAGGTGCTTGTCGCTTAAGCTTGACAAGATTTGAGAGCCGGTAAGGAAAGGAAATCAAAAGATGTTATGCAGAATCACCTCAAGAACAGATACTTTCTTCTACATGATCTGCTTGTCACATAAATCAACAGATAACGACACAAAAGAAATTTACTTGCATCAACAAGTAAAACAACAATTCTCTATATGTAGTCCGTTAACCTACAACATATTGCATAAATAACCAAATAAAAGGGGAAAACGAGTCAAATGCAGAAATAATATATTAACAGCCTGATTAATTCCTAACAAAGTTTACTTCATGGACATTCAACAATCAACAGCCTAGCCCATAAATAAAACCATCTAAGTTCCAAAAATTCTGCTAGTAAAAAGATTAGTACTCATTTAAGAGACCAATTGCTTGTTAAAGAAGATACACACCTGTCCTCAAATACTCAGGAGGAGTAAATGCCAGGTTTGTACTATAACTTTTCCCGTCTCTACTGTTCTTCATCAGACCAAAGCATGAAAGTCTAGGGTTCCCCTCCTGAAAATAATGTGCATAACTAACGGATAATACTAATTTCAAAATGGATGGAAAAGTAAATAAACAACATACTTACATCATCAAAAATTATTCTATAAGCATTTAGATCATGATACAAGGCACGTCCCTTGCTGGTGCAGTATTCTAGAGCTTGTGCAAGATGCAAAGCAACCCTTAGTCGCATTGCCCACTTCATTGGCTGTGCTTCCCCTGAAAACCCAATGTTCAATGATAAAGTAAGTTTAAACTAGCATTTATTTATAATGATTGAGGTATAGAGAATGAAAGAATCAAAATCTAATGACTTGATAGGAAAGAACTATAATTCAGCAGATATTGACAAGTTTTAGATTCATTTGAATCATATAATGCAGCAGTTCAAATAGAGAGGGGGAAACTAAATATATAAACTAAGTGCTAAATCTGAAGCAAGGGAACCAAGCATGAACTTACAATGGAATAGGTGCTTTGCTAATGTGTCATTGGGCATAAATTCTGCAACAAGTAACCTCTCATCACCTTCACAGCAACAACCAAGTAAATTCGCCAACCTATGGTTACGGATCTGACCAACAGCTTTTGCTTCTTCCTAAAGTTATAGTAGCTAAAGTTAGAAACTACAAGCTTTATAATGCAAACTTAGAATTGCAGCCATTTTGACACAATACATTTAATAACAGCAGGAAGAGACAGGCTCTAGTTAGAACAAGTCTTCTTAAAGGTTACAATTATAATTAAGAGACATTAGACATATGCATGCATATAGTACATATCCGCAACTTAACTGAAAGAGACAATTCCCTAAAAGAGGACAATAACCCACAAGAACTTAACTTCATAAGTTCAATGTCTAATGCAAATAGAGAAACTTCTCTTACTCTGTTCTTGCATCTTTCACACATGAGCAATTAAGGGATGACTGACAGGAAATCCAGAAACAAAATACTTACTATACATTAAGCATTCACTTACCAAGAATTGTAGGGCATCAGGCCATGCAGACCTATTAAATCGTTTAACAGCAATACGCCTTTGATTTTCCAACTTGCCCCTATAAACTACATTAGGAGCCTTCTCACCATGTTCTGAAACTATATTCTCCATGGCAAATCCAGATGTGGCCATCTTGAGTGTTTCAATTGAGTATTCACGGAATGCAGGAAAACCATCAACTTCACGCTTGTCTTCATTTTCTACAAAACAACATAATTTAGTATTAAAACCAGTGTCTATTAGCATAACCAATAACCAGAACTATTATTCACACTTACCAGCATTCTCAGCTTCAGGAATTGATCCATTCTGATCCGAACTCCAACAACATGCAGATAGTTTCGAACACACACACCCCATCCCAATACCTTGATGGATCTCCTCCAACACTAACAAACTGATTGAGGGTCAAAAGTTCGCCAAACTTTTTTCTATGTTTCAATGCCAACGTTCAGCTTCACAAACAAGCTCCAACCAAGTAATCTTCCACTGAACCAATGTTAAATAAAAATCCTTAATATTCCAAAATGCTGCTAAAAGCACCCACCCCAATTGACTTGCAACAATAACAAATTGGATTTCAATATTCCATTTCAGATATCCATAGAAAAAGAAAGAAAATGAAGCTAAAGATAAGGATTCGAATCTTATATGTCGCATTCAATTATATTCCTCCACTACGAGTAAAAAAATCTACAGTCAAATTATTGATACAAGCTGAAACTATTCCGTTTAACTAAGCTTAATTTCCCATTCCAATCCACCGAAACAAGATAATCATTTAATTCAATTCAGAACTATTTTCAAAACACTTTTCCATTAGAGCAGCTTCGTCATCAACCAAACAACCAAACGAAATAAGAGAAACAAAACAACAACGTTACCTTTAGCAGCAGCGAGTTCTCCAGTGAGTCAACTCACTTTCCCGGTTCTAGTCAATGAAAGCTTATCTTCGTAAAACTTCAAATTCTCTGTAATCCGAGACACTTCCTCTAATCAATCAAAGCTAAATACTACAAACAAGATAAGAAAGGGGAGGCAAAGCAGCCTTTTGAGAAGAAACTGAATCATCCCCCTCACTAAATTGAAATTTTTACTATTTCAGATTTGATTTGGATTAGATAATATGGACAATTATTCAACTTTAAAACCAAAATAAAGAAATTACAGTTTTTTTCTTCTTTTATTTATTTTTCACCGACATGACCTCTTCTCCACGCTTATAAGTCCCTTCAATTAATTTGCCTACCCATTTTCTGATTGCTCCTTTGAAAAATTAAATATAAATTCTCATATTTTTGTCTATTAAAAGACAAATGATAGTGTCTTATAAATGCTTAAAATCTAGGTAAAATTGGGAATAATTCAATTAGATTTTAAAGATTAAAATATGAAAAAATATATCTATTTTAAAAATAATTTATTTTTATCACGTTAATAACACAATATTATTTATATATGATATTTTGTGCGATTTTTATGTTACAAAATTAGCGTTATATTATCGATACCGTAAAAAATATTTATTTCTCAAAATCTATATTTTAGTATATGAGTTAACAATAAATTAATTTATTTTTATAATTTTAAGCATTATATTTAAAATTTATATTATAATTAAATTATATTTAAAATTTATATAATAATTAATTTTAAGTTTTTAATTCAAAATTTTGTTTTTATTTTCAATATCATTATTTATAATTCTAATTTGATACAGAATATGTAAAAGATATATGATTTTTTATTTTAATTGTATAATCTAAAATTTAAATAAATTTTAAGTCATAAATTTAAATATTAAATTTTAAATTAAATTTCTAAATTTTAAAATTTGATTCATTTATATATTAAATTATTTATATATAATAATTAATTTTAATTATAAATTATTTAAAAAATGCAGAATGGAACTGATTTTTTTCTAGGTGTAAAATCATAGAGGCAGGCATAATGGACCTTTTCCTCTCGCTTATTTGAAAATTCACGACCTTGGTAGCAAAAAGTACAAATTAATATTTCTTCAGAAAGTACAGATTTATAAATTTTTTCTCATAAAGTACAAATCGTAAATAAATAGTGAAATTTTAACCATCATGTAACACTGGGTCAAAGTTAAAATTCTTTATATGTCAAGTAATTTTAATTAAGATAGCAAAGTTTATTTTTACAAATATATCAATATGACTATATATAATATAAATATATATCAGTTATATTCGAGATACAAGAGAATTAGGTACGAGTTCTCTAGCCCAAGTGGTTAAAGGAACGATTGTTATTCTTATATATCACGGGTTTGAGCACCTGTGATGTCAACAGAGTGATTAAGCGATCAATGTAAAATGGTGAAGATTATATTCTAGAACAGATACTACTGTAATCATTATTAGCTAATTCAAAAAAAGATACAAGAGAATTAACAGTAAATATGAGTGAAGATTCACGTAGAAAAATATGACATATAAAAATATGATGATATGGATGGTGATATTTAGTGATTGGTCCAATGGATAACGTGGTGGGACTTACCCATAATATAATTTTTCTAGTTTTAGAGTTTATAGATTTTGTTTAGGGTTAATGGGTTTAATATTGTAATTTTAAATTTGGGAATTATTGATAGAATTTTAGATCTAGAAATTATAGATTAAAACTAAACACTAACTATATAATCATAAACCCTAAATCTTAACCCAAAATTTTAACTCTAAACTCTAAATTATAACTATGAACGTTATATTATAAACCCATAAACTATAAACCCTAAATAAAATTTATAAACCTTAAAATAAAACGTTGTGAAAATAATATATATATATATAATTTAAGATTTAAGTTAGGGTACATAAACCCTAAAAAGTTGTTTAAAGTCCATAGAAGCCCATAAACATTCTTTCCAACAAATTTTTTATAATAATATAAAGGCTTAACTCAATAATAGGTGTCCGAAGTATACATCTTTTCTGAAATAGGTGTCTAATGTTTTTTTTGGCTGAAATAAGTGCCTAAACTATATATTTTTTCTGAGATAGGTGCCTAATGTATTTTTTGACTGAAATAGGTGCCTAAAGTTTTATTCCCTTAGTGTTTTAAGGTAACAGTATTAAAAGAAAATTGTTTAATTTATAAATAAGTACTTAAACTATATATTTTTTAAAAAATAGGTGCCTAATATAATTTTTATTAAAATAAATACCTAATTTTTTCTTATAAGTAATTTATATTTCTTATAAGATATAAAATTAGTTATATCTTAAATTAATCATTTAACCTTTTAAATTATGAGAAAAAATTATTTTTTAACAACACTAAAATAAAAAATAATTAAAATTTATATAATTTTATATTAATATTTTTTATATTTTCCACAACAATCATCAATGGGACAAATCGATTCACTTGCAAGGACATGCCGCCGGTTCACATGGCGAATATATACAAAAATTCTTATATTCCTATTACATTTATAATTGTATCAAAAAAGAATTGAAAATATTAATATAAAATTATATAAATTTTAATTATTTTTTATTTTAGTGTTGTTAAAAAATATTTTTTTCTCATAATTTAAGCTACTAATCAAATTTAAATAAATTATTAATCAATTATAATAAATAATTTAATAGATTAAAACGATGATATATAAATAATTTTACATCTTATAAGAAATATAAATTATTTATAAGAAAAAAATTAGGCATTTATTTCAATAAAAATTACATTAGGAACCTATTTTAAAATATATATATAGTTTAGGTACTTATTTATAAATTAAACAATTTTTTTAACAGTGTTACCTTAAAATACTAAGGGAATAAAACTTTAGGCACCTATTTCAGCCAAAAAATACATTAGACACTTATCTCAGATAAAATATACAATTTAGGCATTTATTTCAACAAAAAAATATTAGGCACCTATTTCAAAAAATATATATAATTTAAGCACTTATTACTGAGTTAAGCCTAATATAAATAATAAATTCTTAAACTAAAATTTTTAAAATCATTTTTTTATAATATTTTTAAAATTATATTTTACCGTAAATTTTCATAATCAATGTCAAACTAAATCTTAAAAAACTATCGTAATCAAACTTCACATAACTCCTGAACAATGGACACCTTTACTATAATAATAATTTTTTAATTTATTTTTAATTAATTAATTAATCCAAATCATATATCATAATTTTTTTATTATAAAAAATGAGGTAGGACCCATTTCAATGAGCAACTTCTCCCAACACTATTTTTTTTTAATTATTACGATTCGTATTACAGGCAAAAAGCAGAGAATGACAAAGACTGATTTATAGGTAGATGATGACAAATAAGCCAATCACAGTGGGTCCCTTTACAATTAAACCTCGGGAGATCATTGTCATTTGGGTAAACTGCAATACAAGTCATTTAATTATAGGTAAAAATATATTTAAATCACTTAATTATTAAAAATTATATTTATATCACTTAATTATAGATAAAATTATATTTAAGTCACTTATTTATTAAAAATTACACTTAAATCATCTAATTATAAATAATATTATAATTGAGTCACTCTTTGTATTTAAAACATGTTAATTTATCTATTAAATTAATTAATAATTTTAAATAAATTATTTTAATATTAATAAAAATATACAAATAATTTAAAAATAATTAAATTAATATACAACTTAAATATAATCTTACTGAAATGATCTAACACCTCATCCTGTTAGAATAAGATAATATACAGTTGAGGTATTAGGATGCATGGATTTTGCTCTAACATTATTACCTTGGGTAGTTGCTTGATGGGAACATGTCTTATATTTGTGGGCAAAGAAGCTGATGAATCTCAAAGTGGGGACAGATCTTCTCTTTGATTCTAGATTATATGTATATGTATACGTATACGGTATACCGTATACCTATGATATTCGACTGAAAATTGGTATGGGAAATCAAAGGAGTATAGTGTAGCACCTGGCATTCAAAATCAGAGGTGGTGTAGACTGTTCTGAAAGTAGTAATGATAGATGGGTCAAACCAATCTATGAAATAAAAGAAGACCAACAACAGTTTCCATGTTGTTTTGCTTTGTGAAACCAAAACTAGTACCATGGTTACATCACATTGGTTGCCCTTCCTGTCGTTCTGGATATTTACTTAATTAATTTAGATTTTTTTATACCACAAACGGAACGAACAAGAATGAGGGTGTGTTCATATTTGTTCGTTTAACTTTAATAGAATAAATGAACGAACACGAACATAAACGAACACCCCTAGTCTATTAACAATAAAGTTTTTAACGAGTTATAACATAAGATTTCTCAACTCGAGTAACTCAGAATTTTTTGACTCGACTTGACTTGATCTAATGCTCACCCTTAGACATATGTGAATAAATTTGAACAAACATAAATGAACGAATATAAATAAACGGATTACCGAACGTTCACCAACATAAATGAACAAACGAGTCATTTGTTCGTGTTCGTTTATTTAATTAAATAAACATAAATAAACTTCCCGCCAAACGGTTTACTAAACGTTTGATTCGTTTACGACCCTAACCGTACACTAGATTTTAATAATAAATCTCTCGACAAAATTTTTTTATACACACAAAATACTAAATTTAAAATTAATTTAAATAATATCAAATCCTTGAATCATTACTATTAATTAGCACCAACAATTTAAAAATAAAAATAAAAATTTATTCCCCCACCCTTCTCTTGTTATAGTCTGATTCCTTGACCATCTTGACTCTTTTCTGGCTCATTGGCTCTGTTCTTAATCAGAGTAATAAAGACTGTATGGCAAACCCGAAAGCAACAAACTGCAAGCAGACACACTCATTCAAACAGAGTGAAAAAAAATAAAACAAAACAAAAATAAATACAGCTACTCTGCACTAAGAAAAATGGGAATTCGATAAGGACAAACACTGTAATGGGTGTCTTTTTTGGGTACTTTTTGTGGGTCACTTACCCTCCCTCCCAAGGTCATCACTTGAACTCTTTTCTAGAAATGGTCTTTGGTCGGGATACTAACACTCCCACTTGACTCTTTACTAAACAGTAAGAGATCCCCCAATAAGTTTTGTTTTCAATTCAGTTTAAAGCAAAAGAGAAAGGGCTTCTGCTTGATACATTTTGATTCAGAAAGCTCTTACTTTTTCACTCCTTTGTCTTTTGTTTACACTCTCTTTTCTTTTTTCAGTTCCTTTCTTCTTGCATTTCTGGTTTCTCTTACAAAACCCTAGGTTTTCAAATCTGAGGTTTTGTTTTTCTTGATGAATTCATGTTCCTGAGTGCTAAAGTTTCGTAAAAGCTTCTACTTTGTTTGGGTTTTTGAGCTTTTCATAGTTCATACTCAGCATCCTTGTTTTTTTAGCTTGCTCAAGAGTTAACTTTTTTAATAATGGGGTTTTAAGGTTGAAAAGATCCAACCGCTACTTCTTGGGCTACTTATATTTCATTAATTTATAAGGAAACCCTGAAACACCATCCTTGAGCATCTTTATGTTTGCTCTATAAGGTTTATGGTTAAAAAGGGGATTCCTTTGAATTAGAGATTTCAAATTCTCTACTTGTTTTAGTTAAAACCAGGGAACACCCTTTTCTGAAAAACTACTACTGTGTTTTGCAAGTTTGCATCAGTTTGATTTTGGGGTTAAAAGGCTTCAAATACACTCAAAGTTTTGGTACAAAATAAACAAAAAATAAACCAGTCTTTCTCTCCTTGAGTGATTCATTTCTCAGTAGTAAGTGCATGGATGGGAGAGAAGCTATGGCACTATCAGGCGGGTCAGCTCCTTATTATATTCATAGAGGAGTTAGTGGACCTAGTTCTGGTTCAGTGACACACACTAGTGTAGCTGCATTTTATTCTCAACCAGAGTTCAGGCCCTCATCTAACCCTCAGGGTCAGCTTACGTCGAACATTGGTTCAACAGTTACAGGGGAGCCTAAAAATGTCAGTTTTCCTCATGGTATTGACAAGGGTACGCCCTCTGGTGTGCCACCGGTGGAGCCGGTTAAGAAGAAGAGAGGGAGGCCCCGGAAGTATGCTCCTGATGGACAGGTTTCGTTGGGACTTTTGCCTTTGCCTTCTAAGCCTAAGTCTTCCTCAGGATCAGATGCTTCTGGCCAAAAAAGAAAGAAAGGAAGGCCTCCTGGGACTGGGAGGAAGCAGCAGTTAGCAACTCTAGGTTAGATTTTTGTTGCATTTCGGTGTTTGAATTGGAATGTAGATAATATGTTTTAGTAAGAAATTGTAACATATGGTTAGAATTCTTGGAATTGGAGATGCTTTTATACATGCTTTCAGGATTTGTCCTTTAACTGTTCTGTTGTTTCTGATAGGTGAATGGATGAACAGTTCAGCCGGGATGGCCTTTGCTCCTCATGTTGTAACTGTCGGAATTGGAGAAGTAACCCACATCCTTCCAGTTCATCTCACATTTAATACAAATTGAATTGATTTTGGACTTGCATCTTTTGCAGTTAAATATACGTATAAGAACATTTTTTAATATAGCATAGCTGCTGAGCTAGATGATTTGGGGACAAGTCCTTTCCTTATTACTGGCTTGTCATGTTTGGTTTTTAGGATTTGGTTGGAGCTTGTAGTTCTTGTCACTTCAATGTGAAATATTCTCGACCAACCCTATGATAATATACTTAAGCTCATGCAGTTTATA
This sequence comes from Abelmoschus esculentus, assembly GCA_035048815.1. Lineage (NCBI taxonomy): Eukaryota > Viridiplantae > Streptophyta > Magnoliopsida > Malvales > Malvaceae > Abelmoschus > Abelmoschus esculentus. The sequence continues at coordinate 13,174,565 of JAUCBN010000049.1, forward strand.
TTTATACACACACACAGGGATTACAAACATGCCATATCCAGCAGGTGTTGTTAAGGTTGTATGAATTAGAAAAGTATATAAGAAGGCTTCTACATTTGTATGTTTGCACACTAGCCCACTGCTCTATTTTTGTTTCTTGTTATAAATATTGAAGTTCTCTTTTGAACCAGCTTTTATTGACTAATTTGTTTAGTGGTGAATAAACCTTAGAGACAACTTGTTCGAAAGGGCAGTGATCTATTCATAATGTAAACTTTGAACTGTGTTAGTACTTAGTATGAGTTTGTTTCTCCACTTGAAGTAAACATGAGCTCTTATGAATTGGTATAGAAGGAACATGGATCACAGTGTCTTCCAAATTAACATTATGATTTTAGCTATATGATATAGGTGCAAATAGCATCAGCAATTTCCTAATCATGTAGAACTTTATTTTGATATGGAATGTGCAATTTTTTATTTTCTTTTACAGGATATTGTAGCGAAAATGTTGTCATTTTCACAACAAAGGCCAAGAGCTGTCTGCATTTTATCAGGCAGTGGTACAGTTTCCTCTGTAACTCTACGTCAACCTGCGTCTTCTACTCCTACGATGACATATGAGGTTGTGGCACTTGAAACTCCTTTGGCTTTTCTTTAAGTAAAACATGGAAATTTTAATGTCGTGACTTCTTCCGATTCTCAAATATCTTACTAGCTTCTTTATTTGGGTTCTTGAAATGGCAGTTTGGAATGTGGAACGTGACTATGTACTCCTTTCCCTCCTGCATAATTGCATTTTTCAAAATCATAGTATGGTAGCCTAAATTATGTACTAGTTTGTTTGTTTGTGTCCCCCCACCCCCTTCTTCGGCTATCCAGGCTTTCTGCCAATGAAACTGTCATGTTATGTTTAGATTTTGTTAAAATCAATAATGCCTGTTCTTTTTTTCATTTTATTTATTTATCTAGCCTCTCTGAGCTTCCGTTGATAGTTGTGAAGCATTATGGGAGCTTAATTGATCTGTTTTAGCTTTTCTTAGGGTCGTTTCGAGATATTATGCTTATCTGGTTCTTACTTGCTTGCTGAGGATGGTGGACCACGGAGTCGAATAGGTGGCATAAGTGCTTCTCTTTCTACTCATGATGGTCATATCATAGGTGGTGGTGTTGCAACATTGATAGCATCAAGCCCGATTCAGGTATCCTCTTTATTTCTCCAAGTTCCACTTATGTTTGTATTTTGACGTTTACTTATAAAATCAAATGAGTTTGATTAGGGTCTTATTTGCATGAGTGGGTGAGCTTGAATAGGGGGATTGATAATGTCATCGAAATATACGTGTGACCGAGATCGTGTTTTCAGAGTTAAAGAAAAATGAGAGGGCTATGTCACGACTCTTTATGCTTATAATTCTAAGGTATATTATATACACTTTCTGCAGCTGGTGGTGTGCAGTTTTGTTTATGGGGGATCTAAAACTAAGAACAAACAACAGGCTAGCCCGAAAGGAAAGGATTCCATCCCCCAATTCTGCAGTGAAACAACTATGCCAACAAGTGAACCTTCGACTCAACATTTCACTCCCCCTCCTATGAGTGCTTGGCCTGGTTCACGGCCGGTTGGTCTGAGAAATCCTCCTGGAGATATTGACCTGATGCGAGGATGATCACTACATTCATGTTGTACATCTGAATCTTGGAGATGAAAAGTTAAAATCTTCTCAATTTGCCCTATAGGGGCAATAGGTTTCAGCTAGCTTAGATTGTAACAAAGTCGCTGTTTCTCTAGCTTTGGGTGGAGGGTAGGGCTAAGGGTGCGTTGTTTGTTCAACTGTGAAATCAAACCATTATTATCTGCCATTCTGCAGCATTTCAAGTTTAGATGAACAATTGAATTGTCAGCACACATCAATGAAGCTGTTTGTCTTGGCTGAAAGACATGGTAAAGGTAAAAGGGTCTAAATTCTGAAATCCAAATGAAACTATAAGCCTTTGTTAATGGTAAATTTTATGTTTTTAAGTGAAAGGAAGCAGTGCAGGAAATAAGAAATGAAAAATCAAATAGTGCTTCAATAAAATTCCCCATTCCCCAACTTTAAGTACTTGTACAGTGGAGAAGCATTACCATCATTTACTTCAATTTAATACCAAAACAACAAGAAGTGCTTCAATAAAATGTTGCACATTATGCATATGGTTCATAAGCAGGGTTCATCATGCAAGCATGTTATCAAAATTGTGCCTAAACTATGCCAAGAGGGGTAGATCATCCACTATATGAATCATGGTGAAAAAACCTATAAAGTTTGGACCAGTTAAATTTACGAGCAGTGGGATATAATAACAAATAATTGTGGCAAAAATAACCAAGTTTTACTAACTCAACAGTAAAGCAAGTACACCATTGATCTGGCCACCTTGTCAAAGATGGGAAATTCTGATCTGAAGCGGGTGCAAACAAATTCTGAAATCTCCTCATTTGATCCTGGTTCCTCCCCTCCAAATTGATTGCAAGGAAAAGCCAGAATCTCGAAACCTTTTGCAAAACAAATGCAGATCATTTGAGTTTTTGCTAACAATGCAATGTCCATATATCTTTGGAAGCGAGATTTGTAATTTATTTCTAATGATGGCAATACAGAAGGTACAAGGCAACTCCCAAGGTTCAAAATGCAAACCTTGTCCTTTATACTTTTCATATAATTGATTCAGTTCCGTGTAGTTCGAGTTTGACATTCCGCTGCCAATAAATAACCAAAGAGAGGATCATAAAAAGAATCCTAATTGGTCGAAGAAATGAATAACAAAGATTTTGTAGCAAAGGACAGAAATTATAGGGTATAAACCATCATCAAATGGCCCTGTTGCAAATATAACACAATCTAGTATTGGTCAGAGAAAAGGAAAGAAGATACCATTTGGAAGCAACATAATAATGAATAGCACTTTTCCTTTGTAAATACTGAGATCCACATCATTTCCCATGGCATCCTGTCAAGTGGAAGCAAAAAGGACACCAATTACAACTGCAATTCAAAGCAGAAGACTACCATTTATTTCGTTACCTTCTTTTCCATCTTATACCAAATAGAATCTCAGCAAATTAAAATATCATTCTTTGAAGAATTAAGCATTAAGAAACTGAGAAAGTTTCTGCCTTTAGCATCATTTTTCATACAAAAAAAGCATGATTTCAAGACTGATATCTCAGGGCTCAGGCAAGCATATAGATCATGTTTCCCTCTTCCCAGTGCCCTTCAACAATAACTAAACAAATCCAAAATTTATTGAAAAAGAGGCGAGCAACAATCAAAATTTACCAATTCATTATCTATAAAGAACAAAAAAATCATAACTAACTTCTACTTTCCTTGATTTCTTTCTTTGGCTTCTGTTTCGTGGACTTGAACAAGTGCAGAATTACTCAAAAGGGTAAACGAAGAGTTTAAACAGTGTATATAAAAGGATTAAAGCAGGAAACGAGAGACCAACCTTAACAGTAAAATCATAGACGGATTCTGGGTTTTCTGTTGTTTGACTCGTCATTGAGTAATGCTTGTTTTGTTACAGAGTAAAAGTTGGAAAGAGAAGGACGAGAAAAACTAAAGTCTGGAATGGATTCCATTCATCAATCATCACCACTTTTTTGGGTCAAATACACTAATGGTCACCAAACTTTTAGGTTCTATTCATTTTGGTCACTTGGGACACCCAATATTTAGTCCACTTCCATTTTGGTACGTTATCTTTCGTTCTTCCTCCCTTTTTTCCTTCCTCTGTTTTTCTTCCATACCTTTCAGGTTCTTTCATGTATATTTTCTCCTTAAAAAAGGTTCGAAATCAGCCTTGCAGAACGCTTCGGATTGGGTTTGCGGTCTGGGAAAAACAGATTGTTCCGCCCTTCAATCTGTCGGGAAATGTTTTGCAGTTGATACTCTAGTTTCTCACGTCTCTTTCACATTCAAGAATTACTACCAGAAGCATGGCCATGGGCTCACTGATGAAGCATGGCCATAAGTCAAGTACTTTATGCAGAATCTAATTACATGGTTTTTCAAGGTCTAATATCCTCCATCCGACGGCAGAGATGGATGAAGGGCGGCTGCAAAAAAGACTTTGAGAATTTTGTAGATAATAGAGGATTTAGTTCTAATATTTTAATTAAAAAATATAATAAGGACAACATTATTTATCCATAATTTATAGTGTCCAACCTGTAAATTTAGTACAGTTCAGTCCATCTTAATAGATGGAAAACAGGAATATTATAGGATTAGATTTTATTCTTACAAGTATTTACTACTTTATTCACTCTGAGCCTGAGGCTGAGGTGATGAACAAACTCCCCAACACATCAGCCTAGCAGTTTCTTTATATCCTTCTGCAAAAATATCAAAAACAATCGATCAGGAGCTTTATTATTTAATGGTGATGGCATTGGCATGCAGGAAAAAGAATGGATTTAATCTTTCACCTCAATGCTAAGAGGAGAAGTGGTGGGAGCATAACGATCAACTACGTGTCCGTCCTTGTCCACCAGGAACTTGGAAAAATTCCATTTGATGTCGTCCCCGAGGAGTCCACCTTTGCTAGACTTCAGGAATTTGTATATCGGAGCAGAGTTCTCGCCATTGACATTGACCTGTACATCATATTACAGGGATATAGACGGTTTCTATGATACTCAATTCCAGCCATATGGAATAAAATCATGCTGAGATGAGGGGAAGGCCTGATATCATAGAACATCACTTCTACTGCTATTGGTTTCATAATTTCGCCGAAGCATGCAATATCGAACACTATATAATCAAAGGGGCAAAATGAATAAAAAGAGTTTCAGACTGAAAAAGACTGGTTATAGATTCAATTATGAGATAACTCTACACTACAAGAGTAATTGACCTATTCTAAGAGGAAAAATTAAGAAACTTTATATGTATCTTTGGGAAAGAAACCCCACCGCCCGGTGCCTTTCACCGGAGATCTAAATCATATTCGGCTTTGAGTTGTCCAGAAACATTTTGGTACAAAAAAATTAGCAACTTCGTTCATATAAAGCCAAAGGGTATACCTTATCAAATATCGGGTATTCGGCTTTAAAGCGAGTGCAAGCAAACTCCAAGATCTGTTCATTGTTCCCAGGCTCCTGACCTCCAAACTGGTTACATGGAAATGCCAGAATCTCGAAACCTGACCCAAGACATAATAAGAAAAATATTGTATAAGCAGTTAGGGGGAAATGAATAAATCAAATGACAATTCCAGCATACTTTAGGTGCCTTCTACACCCAAACTTCACTAGAAAAACAATGCATAAAACCAAAACGAGATGCATAATCTTCAAGCATGGAGCTAAAAGAAGCTAAAACAAACCTTGATCTTTATATTTCTCATACAATTGACTGAGCTCAGTGTAGTTGGAGTTGGTCAAGCCACTGTATCAACATTTAATTAACAAATTAAAATCTACATATGAATGCAAGCAAAGCTAAAAATGGAACAAAAAGGCCAAAGGGCAGTAGCAACATCTAAATATTCAATTCAATATATCCTTGTTCATGGACAATTTAACCTTAAAATATATTTACTGTGTTGCCCAGAATTGAAATTTAGAGGTACCATTGTGATGCAACATTGACAATCAAGAGGACCTTGCCCTTGTAAATGCTTAAATCAACGTCATTTCCTCTTGCATCCTGAAGAAACGATAAACAAACACAACACCCATATCTTAGAAAAATAATAATAAATCAAATTTGAAGTGAAATTAACTTTGTCAATGGAGTAAAAATTATACCCAAACCAACCTTAACAGTGAATTCATGGATTGATCCCTTGGAGGATTGAGCAGCCATAGTACGATCAAATCTCAAACTACACACGAGAGAACTATGAAACTCTGTTTGGATCGACTGAGCCACCAGATAAACTGGCGAAACCTGGGGAAAACTCGAAAGGGTTTGCTCGGAAGTCGGAGAGAAATGCTTTCCCAAAAGAACAGCAGCGGGAACAGCAATTGTACTTAGATATCGTCGAAAGAGCATATTTCAAGTAAACGGGAACCTTTTGGAGCGTTGTGAAAAAAATTTAAGACTTGGATTTGTGAAGATGGTGTTGACACGCGGAGTTTTCAGCTCTTTACACGTCTGCTGAATCTGTCGGCGTTTGAGGTGCTATAGGTAATTAAAGGCCGAGATTTCTTGCGTCAAGGAATACGCAATGGTCCAATGGAGCCAGTTTAGCAACTTTCTGTAGCTTCCCAGAAGAGATTTTCGACAAAGGATATGTGTGGATGAAAATAGTGTTCGATCTTGTTAAGCTATTTAGATTCTCAGAAATGGACGTTTTAGCTATCGGCGGAAAATGACATTGTTTGGTAGATCATTTGTACAGGAGGGTTGAAGAAACAAAATCCTGAAACAAACACGGTTGCTGATGGCCTGAGAGCTTTCCTTGGTGAACTCACCTGGTAAATGCATATCAATGGTTTCTTATTGATGTGTTAAGAACATATTCCCAGTTTGTATATGTTTTCTTTTATCAATTAGTGCACTGTAATACTGTATGTTTAAGTGTTAGTCTATAAAATTCAGCATGTCTCATTCTATGCCTTCTGATTGATTAGGCCAGTAGTATGTGATCCTGTTGATGACATAATAACAGTCGATGATACAGAAATAATTGAAGCAATGAGACTCTGCTACGAGATTCTTAAAGTTGCAGTTGAACCAAGTGGAGCCATAGGCCTTGCAGGCTGCAGCTGTCTTATCTCATAGCTTCAGGAACAACCCTGCCTGGAAGGACTGCAACCAAATAGGAATTATACTTTCAGTAGGTAATGTAGATCTTCAAGTGGTGTGGAATTCATTTAGAAAATGAAGGTTACATTGTATTGCTACTCCTTTCCGTTTGAGCTATGATCTCTAAATGCTGATACGAAATCCAGTTACTTTAGTTGCAATTATTAGTCCTAGAAATCTCAATTATACTGATAGTGATTGGAATTTTACTTATCTGTGGAGACAGTAAAGAAGCAAGAGGAAATTAACAATCCAAATACCAGAAACAGTTCATTAATGGGAGGTAGGATCAACACAATCTCACATACAGAAATATCCAAACATCTAACAGGCTGCAAGAACAAGGGGTAGAGCTTATTCGATCGAGTTTAACCGTTGTCTTCATTCTCTTACTCAGTTACTCCTCATCCCCTTTTGATCAAAGTCTTATTCCTGGTTCAAGCGAACTGCAGTCGACCTGATAAATTCACTTCAGAGAAGTTGATATAAGTGATTAACCTTCTCACTGTTTTGCTGGAAAAGTGTCTATATACTATTTTTTTCTTTTGTTCGCCTGTGTCTATCTTAAAACTGGACATAAACTCAAAACAGCGTTGTCTAGATTCAGTATGAAAAAGAAAGCGAAAATTTCAGGCATTGACTATTGCTTGTTGAGACTTTCCCAATAACCTTCCTCCCATTTCTTCACTTGCAATATTGAGTTGTTTTTTCTTCTAAGAAATGCTGCAAGTGCTCGACGGTCATAAGGAGGAGGCAAGGTGCATGGATTTGTGATCGAAGGACCTTTCACCAACGACTCCATCATGAATTTCTTCTTTCGCCCTTGTTGCCCTTCTGCATGGCAGGCCATTACCTCCGAGCACAACTCCATGGCACCTTCAGGTATTCTCGACTCGAATTTCAACAGCTTGGCATACTCATTTAACAAATTATACATATAATCATAGACATAGTCCATCTTTAGCTGCTCCTGCATAAAGCTACTGGCTGCTTTTCCGATTTCCTGTGCCTGCAAAATCCGAATATAGTATCAAGGTCAACAAAGGCCTTACCAGAATACCAAGAACATATACTTCAAACATCAAAGACAACAAATACCTTCTTTTTGTGATTATTGCCCCAGTCCACAGCAAACTTAAGGGATCTGCATTTGTCATCGTCTCTTATAGGCCAATAATGCTCCACAGGCTGCATGCTTCTCGTGAAGAAATCGTAGAACCGAGGCTGTACCATGAATGTAACAGAATCACAGGCCAGAATGTACTTCTCACTAACAGACCATGCATATCCTTCTATATATATTTTGTACCTGCAAAACCACATGAATTCGCTAAAACAACAGAAAAAACAAAAACTACAAATTGGTAGCCATTTTTTTTACCTATACGTGCATTGATCTGCAACGTTGGATTGTTTAAAGCCTTGCTGGCCTTCAAGGATCCAGTCCTGCAAACTAGGCCTGTTAATTTCGGTGTTGTTCGAACAAAACGATCAAGGGTAGCATTTTGAGTTCCACCTGGATAAACAGACGGGCATTCCAGTCTTGTTGATCAGTGACATTGCACTTAAGAAGGTCCTGCCTGTTTTCATCCACAAATGGATTCCCCTTCCAGTAAGCATATGGTTCCCTATCAATCCATTTGATCTTTCTATTTCCCTGTTTAATATCTTTCAATATGCTGTCCCATGGTTTTATGTTTTTATCTCAGCCCTGAAGAAAAGAAAAATGTATGAAGAATATAATTAGGGAGTGAAATGAAATATACAGGAGGTGTTACCATCCCCAGAAGGACCAATCAGGGAAGACTATATCCAACGTTTCTTTGTCTCCACAGTAGCGAAACAATGGTGGTGGGGCTGTTGCATTCGGTCCTCTGTAGTCCCTTGATCTGATCGCCGGTCTGTCTTCGGTGTCGAACATGATTTGGAGGTCTGGTAATCCTCCGGGGTACTTCCTGAGGAGCTGTAGAATTCCCCAGATGGTAAAAACATCTCTTGTTTGAATAGCTTGTCTGTAGTTCTTAACGTAGGCTTTATCTCCTTTGATCACAAGGCGAAACGTTGCTGCTCCGTTTGCTCTTTCCACCATGTCCCGGGTGATCCCCGAGGTTCTCCAGGGACGTAAATCTTCATGGATCCATCTAAAATAGTCAGGACAGACAGGATTCAATGAAGGATCAATGTCTTCTGTTCGGAACGTCTCGGGGTAATTCGTTGGACAGGTTTGTGTCTGGTTTTCACCGTTGGTACAGTCGAGTGGGATCTCAATTCTCTGTATAGGAACTTTTGGTTTCTTAGCTACAACAATGGTGTTGGCTTTATCCGTTGAATTCCCAATCAAAACCCCAGACTGCAACAGGAATCAAAACAAAACAAAAACCTCAACTAAACATGAACTAAAAACCGCAGAATCCACCATGAAGCTAGAACAAGCTATAGCAGTACTCACAGTGTCAATCCATGAGAAATATGTAATCAAGGCAGCCGTGACAAAAACTGTCAAGACAAGAAGAGCTGCTGTGGTTGGAGGTTTCCTTTTCAACGGCGGCCGCCAAGGTGGTTTCTCAAACAATTGTGTAGCCAGTCCAGATCTCTGCAACATGGAAATATATGAATTTTAGTGGAGTAATTCCTTGTTGATGGAGGCAAGGAAGGGTAGGAAAACAAGTTCCAAGTACACTTTGGTAAAGATGAATGTGGTTAAGCTAAGCTAGTGGACAAATGAGCAGTGCATGGGATAAGTGAGAGTGAGCTATAAAATTCAAAGCTTTCTCCATAATATAAGCAAGGATATTTTCTAGTAGTGGAGAGGAGAGTTGTAGTTTGCTTAAACGTTGGAATTGTCATAATTGAGTTCTCCACGGCCAAAAGCAAATGGAGGAGAGTTGGACCACCGTTTGGGTGAACATTACATTGACTCGAGTTTATGATTCGAATCAAATCGAATTAATTTACTCGAATTTTTATTTATTATTATAAACATTTATAATATTATAATAATAATTGACCTTAATTTAGATAACTTTTTATATACTTGAATCCAATTATAAAGATTGTTTATAAGATTCTCATTTTTAAGGAGATAATTTTTTATTGTAACAGACTCTTAATTAGAAAGGAAGGATGTTCCAATTCTTCTAAAATCTCAAATGTTTCTCCCATATTCTATTTCTACTAGTTTAGGGACTTCTTTAATTAGATTTCCATGAGTTTGAATTTGATATGGACACAGGACATTGACATGCACGTGGAAACTATCCAATTTTCCCAACGTGGGTTACCGTAACTTTTGGTCCAGAGGGGCAGAGGTGGATAAAAAGTTTAATAAGGGGGACCAAAATTTTCTGCGAGAGAGAAGGAAATTTCAGCAGGGCCCATTGCAGTTAGGGATGTGAATTTTACCTGGTCCAATCGAGTTTCGACTCGACTTAACCTGATCTGATCAGATTTTTTTGATAAAAATCGAGTTTTAGGTCGGGTTGGATAATTTTTTAAGGTGATTGTGTTCGGATTTAAAATGTAAAATATTTGATCCGACCCGATCTGAGACTAGATATGTAATTTTTTCATAATTTTTAGAGATATTTATAATAATGATCCTTTATCTATATATTTTTATAAATAGGTCTTTAAAATTATTTTTTATTTATAATTTAGTCCTTAAAATTATATTTTTTTATAATTAAGTCCCCGAATTTTTTTTATATAATTTAATCCCTAAATTTATTTTTTTCCCATAGGTCGGGACGGAGTCGGTTTTAGGGTATTTGTGTTCGGGTCGGGTTTGGGTGAATTGAAAATTCGACCCGACCTGTGCTCATCTCTAATTGCAGTCGTAATTCTGAATTCAAATTACGAGTTCCGTTCGATATATAGATTATTTAAAGCTTTTATTTGAAAAATAAGGTGTTTGAAGTTTATTTTAAAATTTAAGTTAAAAACTACGAAACAAATAAAACAACTGTCACTTATAAATTGCAACTTGGGAAGAGAACGCTGTTTACGGTTGAGGTTCTCTATTTTTTCATTATTTTTTATATAATTTAAAGAGAACGCCGTATGATTGTAGAAACTGGATTAGAATTGAAAAATATAGTTAAAGGATTTTGATTAACGTCTCGTTTACGATGTGGGATTTTGATGAACAGGCGTTGCTTCAATAGCGGCAGATGTGAAGGAACGAAAGCTGACCTTCATAGGAGAGATGGACACGGTTACCATTACCAAAAAAAAACCTCAAGAACGTAGGCAAATTTATCATCTGGAAGCTAACAGCTTGATAATGGTCGATGGGAAACATTTAAATGCTGCTGATGCTGATGCTGATGATGGTGAACCTAACTAACTTAGTTCCAAGGTCATCCATGGCTGCAAAACTTCAGTTGCAGACATATTTTCGTCATCAGCTTATATAAAGTCATGCAATAGAGAGACTACATAAATGCTGAAACATGCCTGGAATCCATCTTAGATTGCTATGCATTGCACTCTCATTTTGTTGGTGTTTTCTTTTCATAGTTGTGGTTTAGGTCTAACATTTTTATTCGATTTAACTTCACATTAGAATTCATATTAATTATTCAATTTTCACTTTTTACTTATTATAAATTGATTATTTATCTTTTAGTTTCGTAGTTCATCTTAAAACGCATCAAACTGATATCAAAAACTCAAATTATATGTTTCAGTAAAGATTATACGAACATAGTTGTCTATACAAGTTTACTACGAAAAAATTATTATTTACTACGAAATTCAATAACTACCTATTTAGTAGCTCATTTGTTCGTGTTTTTGTCACTCAATTATAAATTTTTGACAAAGTTATACCTATGTTAAGGGTTAATTTTTAAAATTTTGGATCAAATTAAAATAAGAAGTAAAAACTGAGGACTAAATACATCATCATTCCAATTTATATTAATTGTCATTTTATAATTTTTTATAGCGAAAGGGCTAAAAAGAAAAAAATCTATAGTTAGAGGACTATTAGCCTAATAAATAAGCAGCAGAAGTAGAACTATAAACATAGGTTCACGAACATTATTTGCCTTTAACCAAAACAAATACGAAAACAGGGGAGAGATTCTCTGTATTTCATGATCTCGTAAATGGAAGTGAAAGCCGAAGTCTTCTGTTCGGGATTCACAGTCTAATAACGGTACCATCTCCATAGAGGAGCAGTCAGTTCGTGTGTTGGTCTTGACGTCGAATCTGCCATCATTGTATTTGGCTATCTTTTTTCTGCTCACCAACTGTTCGTCTAAATGCTCATTCCCTTTGTTCCATTTTTCTCTCTGCATCCACCCTGTTTATATATGTATGTGTTTATTCCTTTTTTTTAAAGTAGTAGCTGAGCTGGTGACCGCTTTTTCCAATGGACAAAATAGCGGCTGCTTATGCTATGGAATGGAGCATCCAGCTCGACAAGGCTCTACGCTCCAATAACCCAGGTTTCAGAACTTTTTTGTTTTTCCATTTCACAAACTCGAATCCAATACCAACCCATTTCATCATCTCCTTCTGTTTGATGATTTTTTTCTTATTCAGCCCGAGCAGTGGAGGCCATTTTACAGACTGGACAAAGGCTGGAACTTTGGGGACAAGAACCTGAAGCGACTAAGGCAGTATGCTCCATCTTTGGTTTAGTCCCTGGCGAGGATAGGCTGTTTGCAAACACTATACTTTTAAGGCTTGCAGACGCATTTCGCTTTGGTGATAAAAAAATTAAGCTATCTGTAGTCAGAATGTTCTTGAGAAATACGAGGGGTGATAGGAGCAAAAAACATAGGAAGCAAAAGAGACGAACGTTTCTAAATAGTAGAGTGTATAACCATGAAGAACTGCTGAGGAGAGTGAAGACTGTCTTCGACACAGGTGATGTTGAGTCGAGAGCAATGGCTTTAGTTCTATTTGGTTGTTGGGCTGATTTTGCAAAAGATAGTGCAGAGATACGGTACTTGGTACTCTCTACTATGGTCTCTTCTAATATCCTGGAGGTGAGTCTGGTGTCTCAAAATCAGCATTTCTGCTGCAGAAAATGAAATGTTCTAGTTGTTATTAGAATATTCCTTATAATCTGTTTTTCTATACTTCCTTAAACAATGTGATTACCTGAGCTTGTCTGAACCTAAACCAAAGTGTTTAACTTAAATTAGGATCCTCAAACATGTTAGACACTATATAAGTTCTCAATCACACACATCAGCAGACACTTATCTTGCCCCTCAAAGATTAGCAACCTGCCTTCCCAAACACTGAAGAAAAAAAAGATATGAAACGTTCTTATCTGATATGTCATTATTTACATGCCACTTACAATATCTTATTTTTGGAACAAAAAAGACTTATTTTCTTCCTTTGCATGATTTGTATAGGTGAAAGCATCATTTTTTGCTGCCAGTCGGTTTTGTGAGCTAACAGATGACTTTGCATCTGTTGTCTTGGAGATGCTGGTGAATATGATGGCTTCCCCAGAAACAATGGAAGCTGTAAGGTTAGCAGGTGCAAGTGTTTTTACTAGAATGGGTTGTTCATATTCTGTTTCAAGAAGAGCTTACAAGGTTTTGTGCTCCTTTCTCCTCTCTCCCATTCACTCATATCCTGAAACACGCATAATCCAATTTGAACTTCTAAATACATCTTTCTGCTAATTGTGCAAAATTATGACCAGGCCTGTAAAGGACAATTTTTATCCATGACCATATCATGGAATGGTGCAAGTTTTTTCAGGGACTTTTTGACATGTTATTTTGAAGAGGACGAGATTATTGTTAAAATAGTTGTTGTCTATTGCATCCATTTTAAATAATTGAGTCTTACACACTCGGTGCATTGCATATGCATTCAAAATTTTACTTACATATGATACTCCAATTAGGCACAATAATGTGACCATCATTGCTATACACTGTTATTGTGAGGTACGATCGACCTACTGTCCAATATGTGATGCAACAGTAGGAATATTTCAGTGACAGCTGACGAGTAGAAATCAGTATGCTATTCAAATAATTAATTCTTCCACCGAGATCTCTATTTTGATTTTTTTATCTTAGCTCATATAAGTCACTGCTTTCTTGCAGACTGGTGTAAAGCTGGTGTCAGGTTCTTCAGAAGAAAATTTCATCATAGCCATGCTGGTTTCACTCTCAAAACTTGTTTCCAAGTCAACAAGTCTTATTTCTGAACAGGTATTTCTTCTAGCACCAGTTCATGTGGTAAGGGCAGGGCTTGGCGTAATGATTATTCTCTATTTCTCTTTCTTGAAATATATTTCATGTGGGGTGACTTCCTTAATACGTTTTTACGTCTTTCCATTTGAATACAGGTGGATGTGCTTTTGCGACGTGTTACCCAGGAAAATAGTTGGCAGATGCGAATAACAGGATTAAGGTGTTTGCATCTTATTTTTGTAAAAGAAGGATGTTGCTCTCCTGTAAATATGTATGTGATCAAAGCATTATTCAGCATACTAGATGAACCGGAACTTCCGTCAGTCATGCATTGCGGAGCTCTCCAGATTTTACATAAGGTTCTCTTTAATCAAATCATAAGTGAGTTGTTTAGTATCATTTGATTTAAACTTTGTTGATCATTTTGGGTAATTTGCAGATTCTTTTGTATACATCACCTGGTCTCCTTTCTTTCGAGAAGCTCGAATTTGCTCAGCTATTAGCTATTCTAGAAAATGCATCCCAGTCCCCAGTCATGTCAAAGAGCCTTGCAGCTCTTCAAATTCTTACAGATATGTCAACTAAACTTTGGGCAAGAGCAAATAGTGAATCTTTTGCTGTTTATTCCTCAATTCTGCCATTGCAGGTCATCTCTTTAGTTATGACACAGGTCAGATCACTGGTGAAGCCATCATCTGATCATTGCCAGACTAGGAACAGAATATTTAAAGAAGTTAAAAACCTTCTTAATCTTATTCTTCAGCTTGTTGGGGAACATCCGGATTTGGGTGTAACAGTGTTGGGTGAAATCAGTTCTTTTATCAAATATTTTGCAAATCTAAATGAAAATGTTTTGGCTAGTAAACAAATTGATTTAGGTGAGGTTATTGACTTTGAGGAAGATATGTGCAAAGCCCTCAGGTCCAAGCTTTTATCAAGCATACACAGATTTGTGGCTGATTGTCTTCAAATTCTCAATGAAGCTGGTGCAATTACTACCGTCGTTTTTGACAAAGTACAACTTCTGGTGGGGAATCTACATCATGGCAGGGTATTTGATTACTATACACATACCGTTTACTCTTTGCTATTGCATTCTCGTCTTGTTGGAATTCTTATTGAACACCCATTGAAGCAAGAACTTGCTACTCTTGAGCATGCCTGCAAGATGTTGTCAGAGAGGGATAACTGGCATGCCTATAAAGCAGGAGTATATGCGGCAAGTCAGGGAGCATGGATTACGGCAACTTTTATTTTTGCACAGCTAAATAAAAGAGTTCAGTCTGATTCCTATCATTGCTGGCTTAAATTGTTAGTTCAGTTTTCCCATTCTGAGGCAAAACTCTGGCTTAGTTGTTTGCCAAAGCAAGAGTCTCTTTTAGTAGGTTCAGTGGGCATGAGTGAACTCCTTGCTTTTTTGAAAGATAATTTTGGAGAACTAGGACAAGATGCTGCTGGGAATGAAAGTGTGACTAATTATAGGGTTGTTCTTGTTGGGGCTTACCAAAATGCATGTTCTTCAATAGAAACATTAGAAAGAATAGTCATAACTAGAAAAGCATTCTGTTTCCAGAGATGGTTCTTTTCTCTAAGAACAAAGCTTCTTGGGGCTGTAGGCAAGATTCTTGAAGTGTTCGACACATCTAAGCAGGGAACTTTTAGCAACATAATTGAGGTTCAGAACAATGCTTTGACTAGCATCAAATGTCTAGAAAAATTCACTCACTTTTCTTTCCAGTTGAACAGACTAGCAAAGGAATTTGATCTGATAAGCTCATCTTTTATCAGTATGGGAAGTGAGAGTTTGAAAGTCATTGCAAAGCTTGCACTTAGCTGTTCAATGTTGGCCTTCGGTACCGGATTCCCAGTTTTCTTTCCAAATCTTTCTGCTCATGGAAATTTAAGAACTCATGATCAAGAGGACTCAAAGCAGAGTTTAAGTTCGATGCTTCTGCAAGATTTGCTTGGGCGTTTATTGCACATTGACCAAGAGATCAGCATGGATCTATGTCTACTTTTAGAGAGTGGCAGAAAATGTTCTCACCTGCAATCCAGAAATTGTATATTGAAAAGTGGGCACGAGGTAAAGGATATACTTAATATAACAAGGCATGCAGTTTCCACAGTGATTCATTTGCGAAGCGAGACAAACAGGATAGAAAATGAAGAAATCATATCCCAAGTTACGAAGAATGGGGTAGAACTACTGTTAGACATTATTGGGAAGTGGCTTCGAATTCCATTCCAGATGCCCAAGCAATTTTTCAATACAAGGTATATCTTGTAAACTGTTTCCACTAGTTACCTTCTTTTCTCCTCATTTTCTCAAATAAAAAAACTTTTACTTAACCTATTGAAGATCAGATAAGCTCCTCCATTGCATAATGATCCCTTAGCCTTATCTTCTGTAATGGTCTACGTATTTATTTATCTTGTTTTTGAAATATTGTTAAATCCCCAGGCCTTTCATTGGTTCAGAGCTCTTAGTCTTCAGCACAGACACCAGAAATCAAAACCAAATTACTGTGTTGTCCGGCTCTCACCTCTCGCTAAATCTGTGTCTTCAACTGAGAAATGCCTCACCCGAATTCTCACTTAGATTGACCAAGTTGTACTGTCTTCTTCACAGTAGAGTGTCCTTTCCGAAGCCGTCCCACAAGAAAAGAAACAATGAAGAAATGGAATTAAATTGTCAGCCTTGGAAAAGTGAGGACATGGTAGAAATGAACGAGAAGTTATTTCGCTACGTAACAGAGTGTGAAAAGAAGACCAGTCGTGGTAAGCGTTTCAGGGATAACGATACAAACAATGATCAGATAGCGAATGAATTTGTTTGTTTTGAACCAAATGTGAAAGGGAAAGGGTTTTCAAGTTGTGTACTTGATGTATCTCATTTTCCAGTAGGTTCTTACAGAATAGAATGGTATAGCTGTTGTATTGACAGTGAAGGATCTTACTGGACTCTTCTGCCATTGAACACTGAACCTGTATTTACTGTACAGCAATCTCATGTTATTTGATCTTATGGTGAATACTCATTACATAAGTTTAGATTTGGATTGAGCTCTTGTTATTTTACTGTATATCAGATAATGTACTAAATGTAAATAAAGTTAGAGCACATTTATCTTGGATTGAGGTAGGAAACATGAGGCTTAAATTATATTATAATTTTAGTTATAATTAAGTGAAGAGTTAAACAGATTCCCATTATAAGCCAGTGGATACAAGGACTACCATTAAAATAGAAAGAAGAGTGCCTTCTTTCCCCATTTTTCCAGAAAATAAGTGTTTCTATGGAATTTATTACTATTTTTTGTTGCTATGAACAACCTGTATCCTCCACTTATCCGTTTAACGATTTAACAGAGACATGCTCGAAAGAAACCTCGGCCGACTCTGCCATTTTTAAATGTTTCTTCCATTGATTTCAGCTTCATTGTTGGGTACAAAGGTGGGAAATGCAAGGGTGGTTAAGTCCCTGAAAATACAATATCCCAAGTACAACATCAGTAGTTCATCAACAAATTATATGACTTATAGTCCAAGTTAAACTGTTTCCTCTCACCAATTAATCTGATACACAAGTAAATGAGCAAGAGTTGAACTGAAATGAAAGCACATGAGAAGAACTCACTGCAAATATGGAAGAGTCATGTTCCTCAGAACAAATGGATTGTTTCTCACAAACTCCCTCCATTCTTCTTCATCAATCTTTCCGTCTCCTTTCGAATCCGCCTTTGTCATTGTCTGCACCGATTTAACCATCAACAAAGCAGAGAAATTTACGTGCAAGAAGTAAACAGTTGACAGAGTTCAACACCTCTTCCAGAATCATTTCCACCATATCATTGGAAAGTGATAGATCCGATTCACCAAGCAGAGCCAACAACATCTCTTTCAACTACAAGTTCGATCATTAAAGAGGAGAAACAGATAAACAATCTTAAATAGTAATAAGAGTTTTTACCTCCTCACGGTCAATGTAACCGGTCTGTCGCAGGTCATACAATCTGAATAGAACTAGAAGAAAAATTTTTCACTGGTAAGCATCAGAACCTTCAAAGATGTCCTATGATGGAAGACATGACAACATTACACATTACACACATACATGCAGTTTTGTCGGATTTAGGTGCACCAGGGTGGAAGATGCTTAATGATCGAACAAACTCTCCGAATTCGATTACCCCGTTATGTTTAGCATCGAATAAATCAAATACCTGAAAAAATAAACTAATTGCAGGTTGAACTGAAAACAGAATAAAATTGGAATGGATTAATACTCACTCTATCTGCAAAGAGATTCTGATTACTGCTGTTTCTGAAAACTGCAAGCAGGAACTCCTCCTGTATAGAAAAACAAAAACAAAATCCAATGAAATCGGAAGAAAAATGATGCAAGAACTCATAAAAATTAATCCACTGATACCTTGTGAATCAGACCGTCGTCGATTATGGAGCTGCTTAACCTCTTGAACAGATCATGCAGAGCTTTTACTTCATTCACAGTGACTGTTCAAAATATTATAAGAAATGCTAGGCACTTAGACAATTTAATACAATTGCAGAAACCAATGCCCAGAAATCTGCAATGCTTGAAGATAATCTGCAGATACTATATTCAATCATTAGATTTTTTATTCACTGCTCTACTTACAAGGTGTTTCAGAAGCAAGAATGAGAGGATCTTTATACCCAGATTTGTTTTTAACTTTCTTGAAGCTAAAACAACCCATGAAAGTGTGCATAACCAATTGGCCAACAGATGATTTCCTACCACAAAAACAAAAGAAAAACACCCAACTAAAAATCAAAAGTCCAAAACCAAACTCATTAACGATGAAATAACAAGACAAAGGAGAGATTTTGGGTGCATGAGTTCACCTGGTGATAGTGTTTTTGAATGAAGAAAAAAAGGGTGGGGGATTTCAGTTTTCACAACTCCATGAACAAGTTTAGCCCAGCTCTGTAATTTTTCGTTCTGCTCTTTTCTTGTGATTGACTTTTGCAATTTACTGAAATGGTTGTCTTCCTGATCGTACCTGTTGCTTTCAGAATACATAATTTCAAACTCTTCGGCTTCTGTTCATGTTTTGATTAGTCCTTGATACATTAACAGACAAAAAGTCTATTTTTTTAAAAGAAAAACTAACAATGAGTTTGATTTAAACATTTTGCCATGGTTAAGAAAATTAAATAAAATACATGAAACAATGGATTGACAAACTGTCCAGTGTCCACATGCATCTTCTATTTGTTTATATACATGGGATAAGACACCAACAATATTTAGTCTAGTGCTACGAGACACTAAATCCCTTAATTAAGCTCAGATATTCGAATCCTTTTTATTGTAAATGGAGTAAATTAGGCAGACTCAGTTGCACAGGTCCTGAGAAATTCTACGATGAATTTGAAATTTTAGCTTTGAGGTTGGTCTTGGTAAACTCCGAACAAGCCAATAAAATTTTCCGGGTCATTTAATTCTCTTATCTTGTTCCCTGAACATTTTCATGTAGATGTTTTTCACCTTGAAAGGTATAAATTAGTTGGTCAATGATTTAGATATGAAACATAATTTAATCAGTATATATAAAAATAAGTAGTTCTATGTCTTATGATGTATTTTACAGTTTTATTATATATAATAAAATCCAAATAAAAACAAAATGTGGTTCCATGGTCTAGTGGTTAGGACATTGGACTCTGAATCCAGTAACCCGAGTTCAAATCTCGGTGGAACCTAACAAATTTTTACCTTTTCCTGCTGTGGAGCTTATGGCTGACTGTTAATCTATTTCTTTTTAAACACACACTAAAGGAATAACAATGGCGCTTCTCTCAGCACCCCCACCACTATCTCACAAAACCTCCCTCTTTCAACGTTCCATGGCTTCCATCGCCTACCCATGTATGCGAGAAATTATATCATGGGTCCAGCTTACCACGTCAGCCATCGGTATAACAAGATCATTTTTAGTAAACTAATGTGAATGTTTAACCAATGGTCTGAATTTTGATGGTAAATGCTCAACTTTCATGGAGTTAATTGGATTAAAGGCACTGTTCTTACGTGTCTTACTGCATGAAAAACATCTACATGAAAATGTTCAGGGACTTAGCTCTGAGTCTTACTGCGGTGTTTGGTAAAAAACAAGACAGAAGACTTGAGCTCTGAGTACATTATCAGTGTTTAACCAATGACCTATACAAGGAGGTAGATATTGCCACCAAGTCAAACCACTTCATCTGCTGGTTGTAGTTAACTTAGCTAGGTGATGTGCTGGTTGATTTCTTGTCCTAAGAACCTGTTTAAATAAAGCCACACTAAGACTCACACTAAGAGAATTTATAATCGATTCATACTGATTCAGTCCTTTAGTTTGTTATTTCTAGTCATGGATTCAAACTGATTCAACCATTCTGTACTGACATTTTGTTAGTTTAAGTTAAAAGAACTGAATGCAAACCAAACCTCTACTCTCTTTCTCTGTTTCTGGGTTGCAGTCTGAAGGTGTTCTGGTTTTATGAGATGATCTCATTAATCCTTCATCCTTGCAGGAAAAGAAAGCAAGGTCCAAGGAAATTCTGGGATGGATTGCAACTGCAAGACTTTGTTGCAGTGATATATATATATATATACATGGGAAGAATACATATTTTCGTAATATTTTGTGTAGAGCCGTATTTTCGTCACACTTTAAGATCTCATTTTAGAATTTCCAGAGTTATGTTACTCAAAGATCCTTAACTAAAGTATAGTTTTGATTTAATGGTTTTCCTGTAAGATTAAAGAAAGAAACAATTTTACCAGTGTATCATTAAATAATTTATCCTTTTTATGATGCCAGATAACAGAAGAAAACAAGTTAATTACATAATTAAATTTTTGTCAAACAAGGGGGTTCTAGAATGATGGGGAAAGAAATAGTCTACGTCTGGCCAACGACAATTTGGCATTAAAAGAATGACCATTCACCATCCTTGATTGAAGGGGTCATCTAATAGTTGGAGTAGGTAGGGGTGTTGAAATCCGGGTTTTCGAGTACCGGGTATTCCGGTAATAGTTCGGTTGTCCTGTCTCTAAATCCGTATTAATTAATATTTCTACAAAATCAGATAATTAGATATCCAAATATAAAAATTTGATTCTCATCTTAAACATAAACGGTTTCAAAGCTTAGGGTCATCATCTACTTTATATATAGATCAATAAAACCCTAAAAAAATAACCACAATACGTGAAAAATAAAGCATAATCAGTGTTCATTCAGAAGAAACAAGAAATTTGGATAAACTTCCATTGATTCTGTAAGTAGGAACCACAATGCTCACTGCTCAGTACAAATATACACACCAAAATCTCAAACTTAAGCTGATGTTTATAGTTTCAAGTAATATTTTATGCATAAACCAGACTGTATTACAAGGAAAACATAGCAAGCCAGTTGAGAAAAAGTTCACAACTCCATGTTCTCTACTCTTATTCTTCAACTCTTTTCTTCATTATCTCTGGGTATTTGTATATCTATTTGCGAGTATTACTTTGCTCAGAAATTAAAATCAGAACCCAAGTTAGCACCTTGATCAGCAAATATATCCAACAAGGAAAGTGCCTGGAAATTTTAACACCAGAAATAAAGATCAGAACCTAAGTTGGTAAACTAGGAAATTTTCTGGGTGGCATCACAGTTTTGCAGTGAAGATTTTACCTCAGGAATGCTGAGTTCGAGGCGGAACTTTGGACCATCGTAGTGATGGAGAATTGGCCTAAACGAGTCTTCTTCGAGTGGCTCGCAGATTTTCCTTGTAATGACACTAACCTATGGAGAATCAAAAGACTTAGTATTCCTCAAAAAGATACGGGAAATCACTTAATTAGCTATCATAGAAATCGTAACAATGAAATGAATACCTGAGCAGGGAATCGAGATTCGCCGGGGCATTTTTTGTCCTCCCAGGCAGTTGGATCAATGTTTGTTCCTCCAAAGCTTGAAGCCTGAATAGAACAACATTAGACCATTGTTAGAATTTACAAAAAAAAAAAAAGAAAAAAAAAGTTGAAGACATAAAAAACAACACTGATCAGTGTTGAGAAATAGTGTCGGGACCTCAAAAACTCCATGCAGTTGGTGGGTGGAGTAGTTGTAGAGAAACAGAGGCAGACCCGGAGTTATTGCCCGGACCGAATCTCGGTAACGTGGAGGCAATCCTGCAAATGATTCATAGCAACAGATAAGGCAAAATTTCACATAAAAACAGTTTACTTCACTAATTGTTCAATC
The DNA here is from genome assembly GCA_035048815.1 of Abelmoschus esculentus. Lineage (NCBI taxonomy): Eukaryota > Viridiplantae > Streptophyta > Magnoliopsida > Malvales > Malvaceae > Abelmoschus > Abelmoschus esculentus. Next base: position 13,196,813 of record JAUCBN010000049.1, read on the forward strand.
AATCTCACTAATTTAGTTTCTATTTCTAGAACAAGAAGTAATATATCAGATTTCAGTGCAAATTAGATTCTAGACATCAAAATTCAAAATCAAATCAAACCCAGACATACCAAAGAGTTGTCTCCTGAGATTCTCTTCCATGGTATCGTTGTTGCAGACAAAAATATAACCTCCCACAGTTTCATTCCTGGGCAAAGACTCAGATGCCGGCAGCGTCTTAAATCTCTTATCAGCAGCACTCTTCTCATCTTTATCCTTATTTTCATTGCTATTGTTGTTGTTGTTGTTGATCTTCTTGTTATTGTTCTTCTTCCCAAATTTGTTTCCTTGATTATCCTCTCCTTTATTCTTATTACCCTTCAAATTAACATTGAAATTATTGTTGTTTACCGAATTCGAAAAAATCCCTTTATTGAACCCTCCGTTGACCCCAACACTCTTCTGAGATCCAATCGGACCGAACCCGTTGAAGTTTCCGCCGACGTTGAAGTTGCCGATGTTGTTGCTAGTGACTCCGATTTTCCAGCCGTCGTTTGTGAAAGAGTTGAAATCGGAGACTTTCTGCTTCGAGTTGTTGACGGAATTAACATCTCCGCCGACTCTGATATCGAAATTCCTCCTCTCATCCGGCCTCTTTGACAGATAACTGTTGCTCCAGATTGAATCATTTAGCGAAAGATTCGCCAAGTTCAGATTCTGTACTCTGAGTTGATCACTGAATTGCCAAAAGGATTGCTGGTTGTTCTCCATCTGAAACTCCAACTCCGATAACAACAGAAACGGGATCTGGTTAACAAAAGTAACTCGAGTTCAATCTATCTAATTTCTGCAAATCCAGATGGTTTAAACAGAGGAAAATCAAAAGATGAATGCTTTCAATGAGAGAGAAACAGGTATAAAGAGGAGATTTAAATAAGGCTAGGGATAGGTTTAGATTCCATGGAAATGAAAAGTTTGAAATTTCGTGGAAGCTGAGTTGGTTGGGTGAATTTAACCATGGAAAATTGCGTGTGAACTTTGTCAAAATCGAAAATTACACGGAGAATGAAATATAAATTAATCAAAACTGTGGGGATTAGTATTCGTTCACACTCTGATAGACGTAATATTTAATTTAGATGTGTTTTTAATAAATGAAATTAAAGAATTATTAAAAAATAAAATTTAAAATTAAAGATAATATAAATATTATCAAATGTCAATAATGATAAAATTAAAGTCTTTAACTTACTAGATCATTGGTTAAAATATTTCAGATTTTAAAATAAAAAATAATATAATATATTTATTTATTTATGATATAAATATATTGAGTTTAAAATATGATACGATAAAGTAAGTAAATATCGTAAAAAAAATTATTATACAATTTTGATTTATTATATAATTATACACAGTTTTATTTAATAATTTTTGAATTTTAATTTTTCTAAATAAATTTCTACTTTTATACATTCATAAATGATACGATTAATCTAATATATATTATATTTTTTAGAGTACGATAAATACGGAAATATTAATAGATAAATCATATTCATCACGTTATCTATGATTTCAATTAATTAAAATTTGTCTATTTTTTTTAAGATGAAACATTTTTTTTATATATATTTAAAAAGTAATTATTAAATAATTAATTTAAATAAACAGACTTAATTAATCAAACTACGAATAGTACTATGAACAACAATCATTCGATGTTTCTCTTTTAACTATGAATCCGAATACGAGTGATGACGAGAGAAACGCGTTTTGACGTGGCAGAAGAGGGGAGGGGTTAAGAGCCGGAGATGCCGAGCCTTCTAGGTGTTTCTTTGACGCCGTGTCGTCTTTGCTTAGGTATCCAGGCTAGAAAAAACAAACTAAAGAGGCTGAGTCAAAACTCAAAAGAGTTATTGGTTGATCAATTGAGTGGTTATTAATGCAACAACGGCAACGATGTAATGAATTTATAATATTTTAAAACATTACTTCAGATTAATACCAAAGAAAATAAGATGTTTGGTGTGGAAATTTAGTTTGTGTTCCAAAAAGTCAAAGGAAGAGATGTGGAAGTTTCATCAGACCGTAACTGGTTCAAAAAGGGATACCGGAGGAGGTCCAGAAACTCAACCTGTGGCTCGGCATTTAATATAAAAAACTCTCCCATGACCCGTACGAATTCGATGGGTCTCTTAACTTGGGACTAGCCCCTTTTGCCTCGCGACCAATAGTGGTCACTGCTCGATAACGACCAATAGTGGCAGAATTAATCAACTGTTTCTCACTCATTCAGGGAACAATGGCAGACACAGCAGGCCAAATATTTCACCTCAGTTCAGCAATTGCAAGCAAGTGCTTTCTAGTGTTAAATACTCCATAGAATTTTACAAAAGGAATCAAACTACAACATTCAAGGAACAAAAAAATATTGATAAAAATTTTAAATTGCAGAAGTTGAAAGAGCCCGTCTAATTATACTTCCTCTTCCTTATCTTGAAGCTGGATGCTCGGATAACATCATCGTCGGTGTTGAGCGCCGCCTCCAGAGCTGTAATTGATTCAGGTTTCGTAAAGTAGGTGAAGAGAAGGTAAATGCCATCCAAGTAAGTGTTGGTTTCTCCAGCTTTGTTTTTCTTCCTGATGCTGTAGGCTAGTGGAATTACTCCTCTGTTAAATACCTCAATATACATGCCGCCGCCGGCGACAAGTAGCTGCAAGAGGATCCAAATAAGGAAAAATACAAGCTTTTGAACAATTCTACAATGAGGAATTTTTGAAGGACATTAGCATTACCTCCTCGTACTTCTGGGTAAGAGCGAGTCTTTCATCTTCAGACATGTCGGGTCTCAGAACCACCATGGTCTCGTACTGTCGTAGCCCCGGTGGGCATTGGGGTTCCTCCTTGTCTTCCAAGACAGTTATGCCGGACCCGGGTTGTGAAGGCAGGTCATCGTCGGAACCGAGACCTCTTTCAAAGAAGGAACCGGAGAAGTCCAAGGTCTGGGCTTTGACAGTTAAGGTAGTGGGGATGGGGTTGCTTGTTTTGAGTAAAATCGGAGAGTTTGGCTTTGGTTGGATGGGTTTGAGGCTGCGAGCGAAGGAGATAATGGGTAGAGGTGAGAATTGGGTGATAAGATGAGGGCAAAACGGGGAATTGGTTAGAGATGCCATTTGGGTGTTCGTCGATGCAGAGGTTCGGGGGATTAGCGAAGAAGAAGATGGAACGGATAAGGAGAATTGGATCAGAAGGGACAGTGCGAGCCTACGCTGTTGTTTGGTTGGTTGGGCTTGTGCTTATTCAGTGGATATTATCAAGATTCTGTTATCCATTGGGCTTTATATCATATTCAACACTAGAGAATTAGTACCCATAAAAATATTTGATTTGATCAATCTGATCTAATTATTTATTAATATAATTTAAAATTTTGAATATTTTATTTGTTTTTATCTTTTTATCAAAATTTGGTATGTTTTTAATTTTTTATATTTAATACATATCATAATATTTTAAGTTTGGATTATCTAAAAATCTAAATTTCATGTATATGAATATTGGTATTATATTTAATAATATGATGTTTATTACATAAAAAAATTATATATATTTTTTTAAATATGGATCATGTTATATTTAATAATTTATTGATTATTATACTTGAAAGTTAGAAAATTCTACAAATATGTCTATCAAATCTGAAGAAATACTTAAACCAAGTTATATCTTTGGATATCCGAATATCGAATATAAAGATTCAATATCCAAATAATCATATATCAATTCTTTTAGAGAAAAAAATTATCGTTATTTTACCGTTCCAAAATTTTAAATATCCGATTTTCGGGGGTTGGAGGAACAGGCCAAGCCTAGCCCATTTCCTTTGTCCCTATTTAATTCGGCTCTACTTAAATGCCCTGCTCTTCCTTTTAGAGTCAAATCCACCCCCTTTATTTTACCATGTTCTTTTAATTATTTTCGCATAAATGAAATAAACTTGAAGGTGTTAAATGGCCTAATTATGAAGCTGTAAATGTCTACTATGGCGGATGGGAGATGATGATAATTAACTGAAAGCAACCACCAAAATAAATACTATACCTATGGACCTAAATCACTGCCTATCAGTGGAAATAACTCTCACAGGGTGAGATCTGAGCAACAAAAGTAAAGGGTTTACTTCAAAGGCATTTGCTGTAATTAGGACATGTTTTCCAAACCCTTTGTCCACTTCTAAACCACCACATGGCCGACACCTTGGCTGTTTCGAAAACAATAATATTAATAAATCAAACCCTTGTCAACAACTATAAGGATGTCATGTCTTCTTTGCCAACTGCTGAAAAAAGGTTGAAGATTGCTGGTATGTTATTTCTGGGTAGCCTTATATATATAATACTTGCAAAGTGCAAAACTCAATTTTGATCTTTCCCCACTTTGTTCATATTTGCAGAAACAAGAAAAAAAAGGTGAATCTTCTTTGTTTTCGTACCCTAAACCATGGCTTCAGCCACTACTGTACCCCAAGAATCCTCCCACCGTGATGAATTGTCAATGCAGCAGAGCATGCTTTTTTCAGACACTCTCAAGGTGAATTACTCTGGCCTTGTTGTGGTGGTTTGATCGAGTTTGATATCGATAAATACGAATATTTTTGTTCAGGGTTTGAAGGGTCTGAGAGAACAGTTGTATTCTGCAGCAGAATATTTTGAAATGACCTATAACAAGGAAGCTCAGAAACAAATGTAAGTCATGAAACTAGTTTTGATGATGTTAAGCAAGGGATTGAAATGTTAAACCTCTCTTGTTTCGGTTTAACAATGGACAGAGTGGAGGATATACTGAAAGATTATGCCATTAAAGCTCTGGTTAATACGGTGGACCACTTGGGTTCCGTGGCATACAAGGTTAACAACTTTCTGGATGATAAGATGGATGAAATTTCCGGGATGGACCTTCGTTTGTCTTGCCTGGAACAGGTACATAATTCTGACAATCTCAAGTTATTACAATGTAGAGGCTAGTAGAGGAATTTAAATCTTTTGAGTTTTTGCCGGATCGGATGTTAGCGGTTGCGAACATGCCAAGAGTTTGTCAACTTAGGTGGTCTGTCTCAGCAGGCATTAGTGTTAGAGGTGGTCGAGCACGATAAGCGGTACATCGTTCCAGGTAAGTTCATTCTTCTGCATTCACTTGCAAGACAAGTAAATATGGAGAACAGATGAGACAATTCGTGTTTATTTTCTCTTAGTTGAGCAGACCCTGAATGATGTTGCTGGAACAAGACCCAAATCCCACCCCACTAGAATATGTGCTAGATTCGACTCTATTGGTATTGTTCATCTTCATGTTCATGGTCAAACTTTTTCGACTCCAGGTATTCAAGCAATAGCAGACGAGACTGGCTCCGAATCCATCCGGTAATCTCGAGTTCCAATAGCTTTTAGTTCATCTGCAATGATAAATTTTTACACTGTCATGATTTGGAGAATTCTGGTGCAGGGATGAATTCTATGAGCTACGCTCACCACAACATATACCAAGAAAAAGCCCCAAGTTGTTCACCAGCATTTCAATGAACCAAAGACAAGGTAGATTTTTTTTACACTGGATTCAACATTGTCATACATTGTTGCAGTTATATGTTGATTTGAAACCAGAGAATCGATCAACCTCTCCTCGTCGCTTTCCGCTCCCACGTTCCGGTTCTCTCATGCATAGATCATCGTCTCCAAGCCATTCAAATTCTAAAAAACGGGTACGATTCGAAAGAAAAAAAAAACTTATCATTCAAGCAAGGGATGCACATCTGTAAATGCTGCTAGTTATACTTCTGTTTTTCATAGGATAAATTTGTTTGATTTGGACAGTGGCCGTCGGAGCCTCGTAGAACTGTTTCCTTGTCCACCAGCATAGCTGAAAGAGAGAAGGTTGAAGACATGGAGCAATATTCTAGCAAAAGCAAACGCCTGTTCAAGGCAATGCTGAGCCTGCGCAAGCCTAAGAAGGATGTCACGGTGTACAAATTCTTGGATGAGAATTGATAGGAGAAAGGTTAAATTTCATTCAAAAACACTAATTTTCAATCATACATTGCACAATGGGAAAGAAATATAGTTTGAATCCGAAATTTAATTCAATTAATTCATATAATCATCTTCTATTTAACGGATTTAATAAATCAAGAATTCGAAAATCATCTTCTCCGTATTATGATATGACATAATTTATTAAAGACAATAATCTAATTAAATGGTTGGGTCATTTAGAATGCTCTGGCGATCTTCTTTAACCCAAATGATAAACAATTCGATATTGTTTAAGCAAATCTCGAATACGAGACTTCTACTATACGCATAAAATTTTCGTTGAAGGATTCACCTCCTTAACTAAAAGGTAAAGTACTCGAAGTAACACAATTGACAAATGAAGTTAGTGAAAGCGAAGAGTAGAATATTTTTCAATTTTATTAAAATACTAATCATGAAGGATATAAAATTTTATGTTAAGAAAATAAATTTATAAAACTTTGTAAGACGGATTTATAAATTTTAAAGATAAAAATAAATTTTAATAAAAAATAGATTTTCATTTTCGTTTCTGATTTTTCACTTAATTTATAAAAATACTATATTTCCATCACCTTTAATATTCCATTAATACATATATAATAAATAATATTAAATATCTAATTGAAAAATACTTATATTACACAAAATTACTGAAATTTAATAAAATAAATATATTTACACTTGATAATTAAGTTTTAAAAGCAAGCGAGCAGGAAGCGAACACGCAATTACCTGAAAAATAAACGGAGAGGATCTTCCCAACACAAGATCGATTTTGATTGGCTAAGAAAATCAATCCTCAAAATCTTATTGGTCCACGTCATCAGTGATGACATATTTCCCCTAATTTTACTCTCATTTGAAATAAACTACTTCAGATGCAGATTGCGGACGCTTCAAATATAAAAACGCTGGAACCGCGACTAGACTAGCAACTTTAAAACTAAAATCTCTTTCGAAAAACCTCTATTTTTAACGATACAGAGATTCGACTTTCCCCCTAAAGATCTAGCCGAAGAACAAAGTGCGATGGCGGGCTCGTGGAGAGCAGGCGGCTCTTTGGTTGTTCTAGCTATTGTTTTATCTGGTAAGTGCTGCAGTTGTTGTATATTTGCTAGATCTGCTTTTTGTTTCATGATCTTTGAGAGCAAATGTTGTAGATCTAGTTTTTTCTGCGATTTTCTTGTCGGTAAAGTGGTGCGTATGGATCTGATTTGAGTTCCATGGCTGTATTGATGTATTTGATCGCAACATGTTAGTTTCAGCGATCTCATATCGTGTATTTGAGTTCCACTGATTCTAGAAGTAGAAGTTACTGGGTTTTAGAGTGAACAACTAGGAAATAATCTTGATTAGGATTATGATCTAGCTTTTTGAATTAGTTCGTGCGTTTTGAATTTGAGAACACTTGTGATCCAATTTATTACTACTTTGAATTATTTAGTAAAACAATTAATTAACAAACCTTAGAATTTTATTTGCATAGAGTTGCGTCTTCATGCAAACACAAAAATTGCATATAAGTTTCCAATAAATCATATCGAATTAAGTTTTATAAAAGTAATTAGATACGTTCCAATTATTGTTTCTCGTACCAGACCGATCTGTGTTCCATGTAACTTTGGTTTGAACTAATGAAGGCAGAACTTGTGTTTCAGCTTATTTTATATATCTATTAATGCGCAATATCTATTAAGGCTCTAGAACGTTCGTTAAAATGTTGTTGATTGTTTTGTTTTACGGTACACGTGGCAGTTTTAAATCTAATCGACCATAATTGAATTTAAAAATGTTTTTTAAAAGTTTTCTAAGAGTGCCTCTAGTATACGTTATTAACATTTTGTAAACTTTGCAAACAGGATGTCTCTTTGCAATCTCTATTGCAAAGGAGGAAGCCACGAAATTGGGGACTGTCATTGGAATTGATCTTGGTACAACTTATTCTTGTGTTGGTGTGTACAAGAATGGTCATGTTGAAATCATAGCCAATGATCAGGGAAACCGTATTACTCCATCATGGGTGGGTTTCACTGATAGTGAGAGGCTGATCGGTGAGGCTGCTAAGAATCAAGCAGCTGTAAACCCGGAGAGGACCATCTTTGATGTCAAGAGACTTATTGGAAGAAAGTAAGTCACATTCTTCTCATGTTTCTCATTTTATGTTTTAGTGTCTGATTGGCAAATGATTCTTACTGGCGATGCCTGTCTTTTTTACAGGTTTGAGGATAAGGAGGTCCAGAGGGACATGAAACTTGTTCCATATAAGATTGTGAACAAGGATGGTAAGCCGTATATTCAAGTAAAGATTAAGGATGGCGAGACCAAGGTCTTCAGTCCTGAGGAGATCAGTGCCATGGTTCTGACTAAAATGAAGGAAACAGCGGAAGCTTTCCTTGGGAAGAAAATCAAGGATGCAGTGGTCACTGTTCCTGGTGAGCAGCACATTACAATAAACCTCGTTCTCACTTGGAACAAGATTCTGTTATCTGAACTAGATTATGCTCACATTATCTTTCTTTTTGATTTGCAGCTTACTTCAATGATGCCCAGAGGCAGGCCACCAAGGATGCTGGTGTTATTGCTGGGCTCAATGTGGCTAGAATTATTAATGAACCAACTGCAGCTGCTATTGCCTATGGCTTAGACAAGAAGGGCGGTGAGAAAAATATTCTTGTCTTTGATCTTGGTGGTGGGACATTCGATGTCAGTATCTTAACAATTGACAATGGTGTATTCGAGGTGCTTTCCACAAATGGAGACACTCATTTGGGAGGTATGCATCTTCCATGTTTACTTCTAGGCTTTTAGAAATTGTTTTTGTTACGTGTTTTTGCTTATTGTCATTTTTCTTTCAGGTGAGGATTTTGATCAGAGGATTATGGAGTACTTTATTAAATTGATCAAGAAAAAGCATGGAAAGGATATCAGCAAGGATAACAGAGCCCTTGGGAAGCTGAGGAGGGAAGCTGAGCGTGCCAAGAGAGCTCTCAGCAGCCAGCATCAGGTCCGTGTGGAGATTGAATCACTTTTCGATGGTACTGATTTCTCAGAGCCACTGACCAGAGCTCGCTTTGAGGAATTGAACAATGACCTATTCAGAAAGACAATGGGACCTGTGAAGAAGGCAATGGAAGATGCCGGTTTGGAGAAGAACCAAATTGATGAGATTGTTCTTGTTGGTGGAAGCACAAGAATTCCAAAGGTTCAACAGCTCCTTAAGGACTACTTTGATGGAAAAGAGCCCAACAAGGGTGTTAATCCTGATGAAGCAGTTGCTTATGGTGCTGCAGTACAAGGTGGCATCTTGAGTGGAGAGGGTGGTGATGAAACCAAAGGTACATTTTACATTTTCATCTCCTTTAACTGTGTTCATTATAACTGTACAAGCCAATAGCTGGTCAAACTGTACTAAGTGAATTGAGTAAGGCTGATATATGTCTTCAATGCTTTATGTACAGATATTCTTCTCCTTGATGTGGCTCCACTTACACTTGGTATTGAGACTGTTGGTGGGGTAATGACCAAGTTGATTCCCAGGAACACTGTTATCCCAACCAAGAAGTCGCAAGTTTTTACCACTTACCAGGACCAGCAGACCACCGTCTCCATTCAGGTACATTTTACGCGCATATCATTGAAACTTAGAGATTCTTGCTTGAAATTTGGATTTTCTCTTCCCTTTTGTGTACCAGAATGCTTGGTACATTGTTTTAATTGCCGTGTTTGATTTCAGGTCTTTGAGGGTGAAAGGAGTCTCACAAAGGATTGTAGGCTGCTTGGGAAATTTGATCTCACTGGAATTCCTCCAGCTCCAAGGTATGCTCCATCAATCCTCCTCTGTTTTCTGTGTCTCTCGTTTAAATTAACTGGCTTGACTTTTTGAACCCCCATTTACGCAGGGGAACTCCTCAAATTGAAGTGACATTTGAAGTCGATGCAAATGGTATCTTAAACGTTAAGGCAGAAGACAAGGGCACGGGAAAATCAGAGAAGATCACTATCACCAACGACAAAGGTCGTCTGAGCCAGGAGGAAATTGAAAGAATGGTTCGAGAGGCTGAAGAATTTGCAGAGGAGGACAAAAAGGTGAAGGAAAAGATCGATGCTCGCAACAGTCTGGAGACCTATGTGTACAACATGAAAAACCAGATTAATGACAAGGATAAGCTGGCTGACAAGCTGGAAGCTGATGAGAAAGAGAAAGTTGAAACTGCCGTAAAGGAGGCCCTTGAATGGCTTGACGACAACCAGAGTGCCGAGAAGGAAGACTACGAGGAGAAACTCAAGGAGGTTGAGTCTGTATGCAACCCTATCATCACAGCTGTGTACCAAAGATCTGGCGGAGCCCCAGGTGGTGGTGCGACTGAAGAGGACGACGATTCACACGATGAACTCTAAACCAATCCCTAATAATGTTGATCGTGTACCTGCTGAACAAGCAGGCAGTGGGTGGGTGAGATTGAGAAGATGAGAGCGTAGGGGTGTAGTTGAGATGAGTTTACTCTAATTTTTCTCATGTAGAATCTCCCTCTTTCTTCCCTGTAAGACTAAGAATCCGTTTGGTTTTGAAGGGATCTTTCGTTTTGGCTACTTGGTATTTTGCTATGTTAGGATTTTTATCAGGTAAATTGTCTTTGGAAATGAAACTTGAGAAAAAATAGATTTTTACAATTAAGATTAATTATATTTTTATAATATTTAGCTTTAAATTAAATTTAATAAATAATTTTTTAAAATTATTTAAATTTAAAAAATCTGTAAAATATTTATATTTTATTTTAAGTTTAAAATATAGATTTATACTAAATTATAATATCTTAAGACTTCAAAAATATTTAAGTTTCAATTCATTAATAAACAGTAAATTCAATGAATTTCTTTTTCAATTTTCTTCTTCCAATCTAATAAATTTAAATCAAATATATTTTTCGTGTTTGTTTAATTTTTAATTATTTCTGTTATCTATCACTTCGGTTCAATAGAAAAATACATCTAAACTTTTAAAATAAATAATTAAATAAAAAATATGAAAATAGCAATTTTTATTTTCCATATAATATTATAATTTTTACGTAAATTTATCGGTTTGAAAAAAATATTATTTAATGGAGTAAAATATTATTTAATGTTTTAAAAATATATACTATTTCTACTTCTTGAGCCCAAATCTTAAGCTTACGAGATATCCCATTTCCATAACCCAAATAGCCCTAAACCCTTAAAACCCTGAAAGTGTAAAACTGGAAACCCTCATTTAACTCGCTGATTCTTGTCGAAGCAAAGCATCCCTTTGCAGAAAAATGGCGTCCCTAATCTCAGAAACGAGCCAAAAGATTTTTACCCCCGAGACCCTCCGTGCTGCGGCCAAACAATCTGATCGTTGCCTCGTGGTTCCCGTTCGTCTACGCCGAGCCATCAAGAAGTATCTCCGAGGTAATCCATCTATCCGTCCCTATAAATTTACTGATCACTTCAATATCTTTATGTTCAAAATCTCGACGGGTGTTGGATTATAGAGCAAGAGGACCCTTATATGCGAAGAAAAGTGTTGCGGTTATCGGAGTCTTTTAGCAATATTAAATATGTGAATCTGCAACTTGTGGCTAAGTCTTCAAAGGAGCTAGTTGACGATCCATTTAAGTCGATGGAGAAATCACAGAGGTGGAAAATCAAGAGTGCTTATGGCGATATCGGTCTCACTTATAGAGATGATGAGACCGTTGCTTATGTTGCTTCCAGGATGCCTGCTGTTTACTCTGCTTGCTATAGGGTCCTCAGTGAGGTATTGAAATTTTACTTCTCTAAATTGCTACTTTGATTTTTAAGAAATTTGTTCCATAATTACCACATGTTTTCTTATTTCTGGGCATTTCCAACGGTGAATTTTACTGTTTTGTAATTGTAACTATTCACTTATTATAGGTGAAGAGAAGGCTACCAGGTTTCTCTCCATCAAAAGTTTTGGATTTTGGTGCTGGAACTGGTTCAGCATTCTGGTATGAGCTTATTTGCTTCTATCTACAAGAAGCTATATGGTAATTGAGTGTCCTGAAGTTGTATAAAATTTGTTACAGTTGTGTGAACTTTTTGGTGTTCTAGGGCTATGAGAGAAGTGTGGCCAAAATCTGTGGAGAAATTGAACATAGTGGAACCATCTCAATCTATGCAGCGAGCAGGTCGAAGTCTTATACAAGGTAATAATTATTTATGTTCACGTTTTCATTGAAACTGAATCCAAGTGTTGCTGGGAAATGCTTTTTTATGGTGGTAGCTAATTAATTAGCGCTTCAGCTTCATCATGCTTATGCAAACGAGAAATTTTGAACATTGGCTATTATTACATTTATATATGCGTTACATCATTGATACATAGCATGTATCTTTGGGTGTCTAAACCGATGGTAGAAAAGTGTCAAAACTCAAGATAACCAATTGTCTTTCGTGATGATTGGGATTGAAAACACATGATAAAAAATAGTTGAGATTACTATTTGTATGTGATGATGATTTGTTTCTGATATTATCTATATATTGATGGAACCGGTACAGCTGTTCATAGGAAGCTTTCATTAATTTTGACCGCTTGTGTCATACATTTATATTAGGCCTGATTGGGCAATTTCTGATATTTTTATGCCATTTGTGTATGTTACTTTTCAGACCTGAAGAACTTGCCCCTAATTCATGGCTACACTAGCCTTCTAGCATTTACAAAAGAGGTTAGAAAGTCTGAGAGGAAACATGACCTTGTAATCGCTGTAAGTTTGTAGTTCCACCTAAATTGTCATTGTTTTGCTGTGTATAGTTTGTCCTAACAAATAAAATACTCTTTTGATGGAAAAAAGTCATATGTGCTTGGAGAGATACCATCATTGAAGAATCGAATTACAATATTGCGCCAGCTTTGGAATCTGACACAGGATGTCCTGGTATGTCCTTTGAATTTTTATATGTTTGTCATTGCATATTTTTGGTGGAGGATTATCAATGATTTTGTCTTGCTGCATTTCAAGTAATACAACACAAACTAATGTACATCAGTAGTTCCACCTGGGCATTGAAACCCTTCTGAAACATAATGGATGGACCAAGTCTCCTGGAAAACAACATGTAGATTATATAAGTTATTCTTGTAGTATTTCATTTTGGTCCTGTGTTTTCTATTCTATCTATTTCAGTTTTTATAAATTTGATTGTTGGCAGGTCTTGGTTGAACCTGGAACACCACATGGATCTGATATTATATCTCAGATGCGATCTCACATACTGTGGATGGAAAGAAGAGTGAGTTTACCTTGTTCTCTTTTTTCTGTTGACAATAATTTTGGGATGTGAGATTATTTTGTGTTTTTCATTTTTGGATATTCTTTCTCTCCATGCTTATATGATACCTTAGTTATTACTTCTTAGAAATGCCATAAAGCCAAGGTGAACAAGGAAGATTCTAAGGATGTTGTTGATCTTAGAAGTGGTGCATTCATTGTTGCTCCTGTAAGTGTGATGGTTTTCCCTTCCTTTTTTTAGAATAAAATACACTGCATGCCTATCTATTTTTCTTTTCTTGAGACTTGAGAGGGCAATTACAACTAACCAACTTCACGATGCAGTGCCCTCATGATGGTCGCTGTCCATTGGAGAAGTCTGGAAAATACTGTCATTTTGTTCAACGTTTGCAGAGGACAACTTCACAACGTGCATACAAGGTTCTCTAGTTCACTTATGAATAATTTGTCAATTTATTTCGTATTCCTTGCAATATGTCAGCAAGACTAAATGCTGAAAAATAGATGACAATATTCCTTGCAATATGCTCTCTCATTTACAAGGTTCTCTAGTTCACTTACGGATAATGTGTCAACTTATGTAGTATTCTTTGCAATTTGTCAATTTATTCTACCATTTTTTTATTCTCAATGCTGGGGCTTACTTATCTAGTCTTGCTTACTATGACAATTTTTATTCCTTCAATAAGTAAATTTTTATAGAACTTATCTATTTTACAGCGTTCCAAGGGCAATCCTTTACGTGGATTTGAAGATGAAAAATTTTCTTTTGTTGCTTTCAGAAGAGGACAACGGCCTCGGTTAGTATTCTCAACTGATTCTTGGATTGGAAAATTTCATGATTTTTTCTCTTTTCAGTGTTTGAACTCCCAGCAGGATGTGTGTGTTCTGGTTTGAGTAACACTGTTTGTTTTTTACCCAAAAACCTCTTTAAGTGTGTTTAAGCATTACCACAAAACATTCACCCACCATCACTTCTTTTCCTCTATATTCATACATTAATGTTAACTGCAATTATTAAATTTCAAAAGGGAACCTTGGCCTCTGGATGGTATGCATTTCGAGACTTTGAAAGAGCAGCGTGCTGTGAGAAGTCCTGAAGATTTTGAAATAGACTATGGTATTGTCTCAATCACCCTTGTTATTGTTATTATTATTATTATTTGCTCATATTTAGTCTGCTCCTGTTTCAAAAATATGATGCAAACTTGGACAGAGGATTTAGACGATGTAGAAGAAACTGCTGATATGATTCCATTTGAAGAAGTGGATGCAAGTGCATATGACTCTGATGTTATGGAAACTGATAACGTCGTTGATAGTGATGAAGATCAAGAAGAAGAGACGGTTAATGCTAATCTTGGAGGTGGCTGGGGAAGGATCGTCTTCCCTCCTGTTCGAAGAGGCAGGCAGGTTCACATGAATATTTGTCGATCAACCAATCCAGAGGCCTCGGAAGGTTCATTTGATCGTGAGGTTATCACACAAACTAAGAATCCAACTTTGCATCTTCAAGCCCGAAAGTCTTTCTGGGGTGACTTGTGGCCTTTGGGAAGGAATGTAACAACTACGGCTTCATGATCACCAAATGTTAAATGCAAATGATATATTAAAATAAACATTTTATGTGAGCTGAATTCATCTTTGCATGTGATCCTCTTCTTCCACCGACAAATTAAAGGAATGGTCGTCTTATCACAAGTTTTAGTTCATGCACCTAACTCATTCCTCACAGGGTTATGCAGCTAGAGGTAATTGAACAACATCATTTGTTTTAGCTTAACTAAGATCATCTCATCTTATTTTGTAGTGATAATAAACATAAAGAAAACTGGCTATCTATTGTTGGCACATAAACTAGAAATGTCCTTCGATCAGCTACTACCTTTACTGGTTCAGTTTGGCTATTTCAGGATGAAATCTGGCAGCAGTTTTTGGGAGACAAGAACTCATCAGTGTTACGCATGACACTTCCTTTTGTCTCCCACCAGCAGAAGAGGAAAAAAGAGAAGCAAAATCTTCCATCAATCCCCAGGTATTCAATCATGTTTGATCATTAGGGACAATAGATGAGGCTTTCTGGTCATTCTTGAGACCAAGGTGGAGAGTAATGTATAGGATATTATATTTGTTCTTTTTATTTGGGTTGGATCATCATCTCTTCAAATCGTGGTAGTTAGATTAAGATTGGCAATAGGCCACCTCTACTTCTTATGGAAATTGCAGGACTATGGAGCTTATGAACATTAGAATCTACTAATTCTTACCTGTTTGATCGAACTTTAATCTTTGCCCTGATCCAGTCTCTTGATTTATAGAAAAAAGTACAAGTAGGGCAGGATAGAATACTTGTGCATGCTGTGTGTCTGATGCAGAGTACAACCTCTTTACAGTGAAGCTAAAGGGAGTTGAGGGGAAATTGACATGATATTGATAGGGACACTCTAAGCTTTCTAGGTGTCCCATATGGGATTCCAAGTTGAAATTATTAACACACACTAACTTTTATCTATGCTAGCTCCACCTCTGTAGACCAAAAGAGAAATCAGTATTAACTCCAATCTAAACCTTTCCTTCAAAAGGAAGAAATTAGATTGAAACTAAGCTGATATTGAAAATGAATATTCGAGGTAATGGTATAGGCCTGGTGGTCCAAAAAGGGCCACCTCTTATTTTGAGACAACTGTGGGCTTCTTACAGGCTGCAATTCTATAGTGGAAACCAGGCCCCTCCCTTGAGCCAACCTAACCAACCATGTGGTCTTCACATTTTGACCCTCTGCATAATTGACCCCCCCTCCCATTCTTTCAGTTGCACTGTCTGTATCAATATCCGGAATAGAAATCTTCCATTCTTTTTTGGTATAATTTTTAGGCTTGAGTTCGAGTGCAGGATATATAGTTCTAGTGTTGGGTATAGTTAAAATGACCATGTTTTTTGTGTTCTTTTTTCCTATTTACAAAGCCGCCCCCCCAGCCCACAATTATTGAAGTTCTTAACACAGTTTTTAATTTAATGACATCCCACAATCCACATGCTTATCCACTGTTGAAACCTCCTATGATCATGTTAGATCAACGGTCGATATCTCTTGATGTCCCACAAAGTGTATAATTCTCTATTCCCATCCCATTAACCTGCAACTAAGAATACATTTTGGTGGTGGAGACTGGAGATGAAATTCATCACATATTTTAGTGGGTCCCCATAAGATCTTGCTAATCTAATCCACTATCAGTGCATCACCAATCAAACGGCTCAAACAATCGACAGAGCTTGACATTGATTTTATAACTTTGGTTCCAGCAATTTGACTAATGGCCAGTGACTATAGACGGTTCAACTATGTAGATACCGGGGAAGGACGAAGATCGTCCATTTTTTAAGTATTTTTTCTTCTTAATTATTTAAAATTTATTATATAATTTAAAAAATTATAGATTATATAGTATAAAATTTAAAAAAATATGACGTGGGATGCACTAGGTAATGTCACATGCGGTCCACGTCTAAAGATGGGGCCAGTCACGTGACATGATGAGAATGTGGTTCATTCATCGGTTGTTTGGGTTTCTGAAATCGGACGGCTATGATTTGTTTCCTTACGTCGCTCGACTTGTTTTTGTTGGGTAAGGATTAGAACGAACAGTGATGGGAGCATGCGCGTGGGGGATGGGGGTCCATCTCCACCATCTCCATTTTCACCACCACCACACCGCCTACTTGTTTTTGTTAGCAAACGCTGCCCTCCGTAGCCCCCTTTCAAAATTCAAATCAAATGGGTGGGGATGCGTCACATCGCGTGGCGTCGCGTTGGATGAAGTCATTCATAGTGTGCTTTGCGTTGCGGTGGTGGTGTTTTTCTCGGAGCCGTTACGTTTGGGTCATAATACCCCACATCTGACGGCTTCAATTCGCCGCCATTCACTACTACGATCACTTCTCTCGTGTGTCGTAGTGTACACTACACAGTATGCTGCAAATAATACACTGATAATTTTCAAATGTTAGTTATATATAAATATTAATTTTTAAAATGTCTTTTTTTTTAATCTCAAACATTACTTTTATTAAATTAAAAAGTGATTTCTATATTTTTAATATTCCCTTAATTCCAAATAATAGTACTCAGTTTTTAATATTTAGGTTCCATTTGATTTCGAAATAGACGTCAATGAAAATATATGATTTTTTATTTAATTTATAATATCTTATTTTATGTAAATTCAAATTATTTTTATTTATTAAAAATAATATATAATATAATCCGTTTTATTGTTTTTAAAAATTAATAAAATATTATATTTTAATATATAAATTGTGTCAAAGAAAAAACCCTCTCAGCTCCTTCCCTTGTAAAGAACGTTAAGATCAATGCGGTGAAGCCAGTGGCTATGAACCACGTGTGCATGCAAGCATTATAGCCCTAAGTGAAGTCTAAGTATTTAGAATTTCAGATAGGCCCCCCACCAAGGGGTTAGGGGTTATAATTAGGTACGGTAATCATATCATATCACTCACAGACACAGTCCAAAAACAGAAAGCCACGTGGCCCAACAACCGTCGATGGACGGAGGTCCCAGTTTCTAATCAATCAAAGTGCCTCATCACCCAAAGGAATCAAGGCAATCACAATCACCACCGCCCAATCATGTCCCTTAAAGATCTCAACTTCAGTCTTAAATCACAAGTGAAATCATACAAACATAACCTCATCATTTGAAACATGTAAACACTATAGTATTAACACCGTGAGGTAATAACGAAACGTAGCGGTCGCATCGTAACTATTTTAAAGGTTTTTATGATATTATAATTGTAATTATATTTAAAATAACAATATAACAATCATAACTGTGAGTCTGTGACACTATAAATCGCAAAAGTTGTTGTCGCAAAAGAAGTTTAAACAATCAGGTCATCACATGACTTAGATGAAAAGATAAAGGTCTCGTTTATCTTAACCAATGATCTTACACCGAGTATGAAGCAGTTTTAGAACTTATAATCAATATTTATCTTTAATATAAACCGATACAACACGAAAGATCAATGTAAATATCTTAAGAAATCAAAACAATGAAGGTTATTGAAAGTTTAGAATAGGTTATAGCATGGTAAGTGGAGAATCTCTTCATTTGTTTCACAATCTTACTAGGCTAATTATAATTAATTACGTTGTTGGTGGAGTCTGTGCAGCGAGTGATGCAGCAATTTGGTTGTGCCGATGATCCAACAACTCAGATTAGCAATGTAATTACTAAGATTAGCACCCAAATTAAAATGTGGATCCTGACTCAGTTCTACGTGCATGCTAGCTAGGCATTAACATTAGCTAGTAGCAACCTTAAATTATTTGCTTCTGGTACTCTTTTTCAACCATGGTGGAGTCATAATTTCATTACATGATACACGTTTCCATGAATCAATCTCACCACCATCTGTATTTATAAGATTTTAGACTCAAATTTTAATATAATCATCAAGATTATCGAATATTGTTAAAATTTATTATGAAACAATCTTTTAATATAATTCACTACATATATATAGTATTAGAATTCGAATACAATCCATTAATTTTTATGATATAAAGTTTTGCCTCTTCCTTCACTCAAAATAATTTCATTAAATATGTGAGAGATAGAGATGAATAGATAAAGGATTTATAGCCTTTTAAAGCTTCAACCTTTAAGTCCTCAACCTGCAATTAATTCATCAACTTTTCTGTTTTGTCATTTGCTTTTCCTAGCTTCTTATTTAGTCAAACCTTATTTAATAAGTACAATAAAAAATAATTGATTTAGGGAGAAAAATTATTAGATATATCTGATTTATCTTGTATCTCATTTAATACTATTTCTTTTAAAATTTGAATCTTTATCATTTTTACTTATTATTAAATAAATGAATTTTATTAGATAAAACAATTAATGATATGATGAACAAGGTCGATAAATTATATGTATATATAAATATAGTATTTGCAGAAACAAATATTCCCACTTAGTTGTTATTTACTATATTATTATACAAAATGTCCCATCTCTTTCTTTCTCTTATACACACACAACCCATAAAGCAAGGTGATATATTATATACATATACATATATACACACAACGCCCTCAAAAGCCAGCAAACATTTCATTTTCCTTGCTTGTCAAACCCAGTTCCTAGACCAGAAAGATTGCTTCTTTCTTTCTTATATTGAAGATTTACACTAACTATTGATTCTTCTTTCTCTCGAGTTTCATCCATGGATACTGCTCAATGGCCACAGGTAGAGAGATCTATCAAACTATTTTGGGGTTTTTTCAAAGAAATAATTTAGAGCCAATTGTGAGCTTATGGGTTACTTTGAAAAAGATGATAGTGGTGTGGTGTTCTTATTGTGCAAAAGAAAGGAAAAGATGGTTTTCTTTAGCTTTTTCTCTTTTTGCTTCTATCGATAAGAGATAAAGCAAGGGAGACCCTTTTTTTTAAAGTTTTTTAATTGGATTTTCTTTTATATCTGGCTTGTTATAATCTTGGAAAGTGTAAACCAGACAACCAGTTAACTGGTTTGGTTTATCTGTTTGTCTGGTTGAAGTTATTGCTTTCCCTTTTAGTTTTGTATCTGTGTTTTTATCAGTTTTGGTTGTTTTCATGTGTTGTAGGGGATTGTGGTGAAACCAATAGAAGAGATAGTGACGAATACTTGTCCAAAACCAGCAGGTTTAGAGAGGAAGACAAGGCCTCAAAAGGAGCAAGCTTTGAACTGTCCGAGGTGCAACTCGACCAACACCAAATTCTGCTATTACAACAACTACAGTCTTACTCAACCTAGGTACTTCTGCAAGACTTGTAGAAGGTACTGGACTGAAGGTGGTTCACTTAGAAACATCCCCGTCGGAGGTGGTTCAAGAAAGAACAAGAGATCATCTTCTTCTTTGTCATCGTCTTCTAAAAAGCTGCCTGGTCTGGTTACACCACCGAGCTTGTCTCAGTGTTCTACTCAAAACCCTAAGATCCATGATGGGCAAGGGCAAGGGCAAGATCTCAACTTAGCTTTCCCTGCTGTTGTTAGTCAAGGTTATAGGAATATGTCTGAATTGGTTCATGTTCCGAATCCGAATAGCTTAGAAAACAATAACAAGAACCAAATTCATGTCTCTTCTTCTTCATCATCTCCTACTACATCTCATCTCTCGGCTTTGGAGTTGCTAACTGGAATCTCTTCCAGGGGGTTGAATTCTTTCATTCCCATGCCGATTCCAGATCCGAATACAGTTTATACATCTGGTTTTCCCATGCAAGACTTTAAACCAACGCTGAATTTCTCCCTGGATGGGCTCGGAAGTGGCTACGGGGGTCTGCAGGAGACAACCGGACGGCTTTTGTTTCCGTTTGAAGATCTAAAGCAAGTCTCGAGCAGTGCTACTGATATCGAACAACATAAAGAGCAAGGTGATTCCGCTGGTTATTGGACTGGAATGTTAGGTGGAGGATCATGGTAAAGAAGACGAAATTCAATATGGGTCTTACTCTTTTCTCTTTCATTTTCCTGGGTTTTCTTTTTTATAACTTTTTTTTGTTGATTTCTTAAGGTGGGTCACTTTGTTTGGTTTCTTCATTACTAACAGAAGATATATACATGGATTTCCTTGATCTCTCTCTATATTAATATGATCCTCTTCCTCCTCCTTTCTTAATTATATACACTATCCTGGTTTGTATGGAGTTATGGTGGGAATTTGAAGCTTTTTTTTAGGTCGGCTTCACTCATGGGCACACAGACTATGAAGCTAAGCCCAGATCTTTTTAGGGTAAAAGTGTAGGCAAGAAGAGGCATTCATGCCCTATAAGCCATTCTTTTAATGCTTGATATTCTCCTCCTGTAATTTTCAAGTTTGTAAGGGCTTCCTGGTTAAAAAATGGAGTCTGAACTCTGAATTTGTTCATAAAGTTTCTTGCTGTTAATCATGTTGAACATCTCAAACTTGCTGTTGTGATGGATTTTAAATTCTCTCTCCCATCCCTTTTTTTATGCATATTGGTATGGCGTCGTCACCGAAGATATATATTCATATTCGAATGTGAATTAATGCAGAAAGGTTAGAAAAAAGAAGTGTTTGGCAGGTAAGAAATCTGATCATTCCACATGACATTGTAAATCTGTAATAAAGAATACCTCACCTAAACAAAGCTACAAACTCAATGTTTCTTTGAAAACTATATATACATATATATATGTATATGTATCAGTCTACAGACACATTTCCATGAGAGTGATGATTGTTTCATTTCAATGTCACTGCCACCCTCTTTCCCTCTTTTTTTTCTGTAAATGAAAGATTGAGAAAGATCTGACAGCCTCCTTTCTTTCGGTGTTGAAGAAGGGGCCCACAAACATTCCCCTCGACAAGTGTGGTGAAGAATAATACACCACCACCCCACTAGGGTTTTCCAGGATCAATCCAGATCTACACCCCCACCTTTTGTATGTATGTATATATGTATATATATATGTTCAGTTTTGTTGTTTTGCTGTAATCCACTTGTGAGTTGGGTGTCTGTTTCCACTGCCTAAATGAACTCTGTCCGGTGTCTCCATGGGATGTTAATGGAAACCAGAATGTCCATGCAGCCAACCTCCCCCATATTTTTACATTTTAGTCCAAACAACAAGACTGACTGACAATTAACATTCTTGCCTTAACAAGAAGCAGGAGCCAACATTCCTGTTTCGTGTGAGTTGCTTGCCATTGAAGCAATTTTTTATAAAGGTTTAATATAGGAGAAAGTGGATACTTACAGAACAACAGGTAAAACAGTCAAAAACATCCTGTTTCCTGTCTATTTGCTCCCACCACATCAAACGGTTGCAGATACCTTGGTCATCGGCGAATGGTGTTCCCTTTTTCCGGTGAAAGTGGTGATATGTGACTTAAGGTAAGATGTGAAGCCATGCAAAATACACTCATTAAGAAACACAGAATGAGTACAGAATCATTTCTCAACTCTGCCTTAAGGTATAACAATGACAGAAAATGTCATTGCCTGAAAAGGTCTAACAAATTGCTTCACATTTAAAAAACATCATGTCTGTTATTTAGACATCTAGGAGCCAAAATTCAAAGAACCAGAGTCTGATACACTGTATAGGTTAAATATGAACCTTCCTTCACTCCTCAAAGAGGCAGCAAAGAGGGCAATGGACATGCCAAACCGTCGACGAATGTTGGTAAGCTACTAGTTGTAACTCATTCTATTGGCTACTGACCAAGTGAGCAGGCCCTTAAGAGTTATGACTTGAAAAGGTTCAGACATTGATTCTTGATTCTTCCACACACATCAATCCATCAAGAAAACTAGAAAAGTGTTGCAGCAGAATCATGAAAAATGAAGACAGTTTGCAACAAAACAGATGTTATGTAATCAAATCAAAGGAGGAAGGTACATGCATTGTAAAGGTCAATTAGCCCTTCACAACCAGCCCAAGAGGTTCATGAACCATGCAAGTCTAGAAGACGCAAAGACAAGGACAACAATCCATCTGTTGTAGGCATGTCTAATATAAACAATCCTCCTCGTGCCATTATATTATTTTTATGAGCATTTGTCAATTGGTGTTAGTAGATCAAAAACATCATTCCCAACTCATGTCCAAGACTAGGGCAGTTTCTGCTGAAAATTTTCACCTCCCTAACTGTAACTTGAACCTCCAAATCTCCTGAAAGCTTTGGAGATATAGGCATCAAAAAGGCCAAGAAACTGGTGACAGCAATTGCAGAGTTAATTCAAGAACACGAGGAACCGAATAAATTAACTCTCAACATATTTGGGTAGTTGTAACTTGTAAGTTGTAATCATAGTCATAGATTTTCCACCAAGCATAAGCACAACTAACTCAAAATTCAAGCTTTCAACAGTTCACCTAAAATAAGAAGCAATATAGGGAACCTGCTAACTCTCTCTAGTCAAGCAATTTTGCAGAGCTGCTCCAGAACCATCTCAAGAAATCATCAAACCCTTGTTTCGATATAAAACCCCATCAAGAAAACACTCCCAGAAAAATTGAACATAGAAAATAGCCAATCAAATCAAAACCCAGATAGGAAAATGCAACAAAAAACATGAAAAAGAAACAACTTTTATGAATCGAGATCAAAAGAAACATAATTAAAAAGAGACAAAGAGACAACTTACAAAGAAATGTGCGAGTTGTACAATTGTCCAAGCGGTTCCTGGAGAAGAGTCAAAGAGAGAGAAAACGATAAGCCATGAAAAGAAAACCATCAATATATAAGTGGTACAAACTCCTGGTTACGCGAACCACTCCGTGTTCATGTTCAGATCTGTCGTTGTCACCGCTCTCACGTACATCTTTTACGTTTTGTTTTTCCCTTCTCTCTCTCTCTCCCCCCCCCCCCCCCTCAGGCCTTATACTAGACGTTGATTCAAGGATGATACAATGATTGTCTTTATTGGCGGTGGCTTTGGGTTTTAAGTTTTAACTATTTAAAACTGCCTCCATTTGAGCTCTCCTTTCATGTTAGATATGGATATAATGAATATTACTGTTATTGTTGTTACAAACCACTATTTAAATACTTAGTTTACAATGTCGGCCGACGGCGAGGTAACCCGGTGAGTTGGATGATGCAGGTGGACAACCGGTTGTAACTCGGAACAAATTTTGTAAGCATAAAAGATGTCCCCTGTCGTTTCATCTAACCTCAGACAACAATCAGGTATCTATGAGACTGATTTTTCATATTAGTTTGGTGGTGTGATCAAACCAACACCAACCTAATATGCCGAGTTGATGATCTGTTCACCGGAAATGCAAGCACCTGGAAACTTCATGGATATGAAGGATTGATTAAAGAAATTAGATTAAAGGATGATATAGAGCTTAGATTGAATCTGAATTACATGAATAGGGATTGTCACCATCCATTCATTTTACATGTTAATCATACAACGTCTAAGAAATCAAAGGCTAACGGTGGTGTTGCCAACTCTATCCAAGCCTTCCATCAATCTTCTCTTTGCTGACTTGGTTCTGTAACACCATACCTCGAATGCCTCGCTCAAGTCGGGATACTTAACTTGCTCGGTTTCCATCCAATCCGATAGAATATCCGCTTGATCGTTAGATGGTAATGCTAATACTAACGAGACAATTGCCCCCTCGATACTCTGGCATAAGTCTTCATCCATCTTGTGAGGGAAATCTGTATCCTTGTTGCTTTCTGCATCTAGGAGAGGTTTAATCTTCCTTATATAGGGTAGCCATGTCTTCAGCAATTGGACCCGACAGGGTGCAGGAAGAATCACGTTTCCATAGCCGACAGCTTCGAGCACTTTCCCGGTCACTTCTATAAGCTTCAGCTTCAATCCCCACACGGTGTTGTCAAGTTTTGTGTCTTCAATTATCCCTAAAACCTTACCAGACATCTCACTCCAACTACAAACAAAGTCCTTCATTAAGTCCACCTTGAGGAGTATGTTACACATCCACTCGACATCAGATAGGCTCTGCATAATTCTATTCTCGACAGTCTCAGCTGTGATATCCGGAACAACAAGCAATGAAGACAATTCATTTTCGAACGACGAACAAACTTTGGTAAGACCCAATTTTATCACTGATTTTACTTCATCATCAGCTGTAACTAATGGGGTTTCTTCGTCTCCTCCAAGCATGAATTCCACTTGTTCTTGTGCGGATGTCTTAAGCTCATCTCCAAAAGGTGGACAACATCCACCAATTGAAGTGGCAAATCGAACTGCTGAAATGAACACATTTTTGGTGGCACTTAAATCTACTGGTTGGATCCTTGCTAATATGGGCATGGCTTTCGGCCCCAGTTTCGAAACTTCTTTTATAATTTGTTCCTCTTCCTTGTCGTCCCAAGGAACAGCCTCCAGGTACTGGATGCAGCAGTTTGTAACGTCTTCGCAGCGGAACACAACTGACAAGTGTAGAATACCGAGAGCAGATTGGACAGAGTCCAGGGAATCCAAAACTGAATCAGGGTGGAGATAAAGAAATCTCAAAAGCTTAACATGATGATCATAAGTAGAACCCGAACACTGAATCTCAATGCAGGAGCCAAAGTCATTAGAGAGCTGATCCGCAAAGAACCTGCTTTTACTTACGAGAACCGATGAGTGGGAATAGAACCACTCAGGTCTTCCTTCACCATTTATCAAACGGAAAATAACATCACTTGTACTCTTGTCACTGAAACTCCAAGACTTGGCTGCTGCAGTTAGGTCCATGTGCAGAGACAATGAATATTATATTCATGCTTTCAGTTCACACACCTGAAATGGAAGTGATGATAAAACTGAAGTTTAGACAGAACCGACATGAATTCCGATTTCCGATAGTACGAGAATAGATCAATGCCCTCTGTCGAAACAAGCTTTCTTTCACCAAAAAATACAAACTACCAGTATGCAAAAGTGCACAATTTAGGCATTTTAGCTATCACTGAGGAGAAACAACTTACAACTATAGCAACAATTTCAATCAAAATCAATCATTACAAGCACGGAACTGAATAACTGATTTGGGATTTAAACTCAAAACCTAAAAATTCTTTCTTTGTCATCAAACCAGGGCTTCATTAGCAACAGATGAAATTTTACAGCAGATTTTTAATTGGGAACCATATCCTCAACACAATAAAACATAGAACATGGCCTTCAATACTTCGTTGTCATGTTTTTCCTAGGAGAAGCAAGATCCAAAGACAGAAACTTTAACAAGTTCTAGCATCATAAAATTCAGAATAATTAACATTCCATTAATGGGGAAAAGAAAAACTTCATAAATGATAGATCTAAGTCAAGGAATAAGAAGAAAAAAGTCTGACCTTTTGGAAGACCCAGATTGCATTAAGAGCAGCGATGAACATCTCTCACGCTTAACATAACAAATCTGCCTAAGTAAAGAACACCCCTTTGGGTCTGGAGAACTAGTTTTGTTTCCTGGTAATGAAATGAAAAACATAGATAAACCCAAACCTCCTTTTAAGACAAGCATTGAAAAGACAGAAGTAGCCTTATGTTAGAACTTGACAAGTGGTTGGTGGGTTAGTTTACCCTTCTGAGGGTATCCTAGTTCAACACATGGAAGGGCAGAAATGTAATAGCATGGGACATTAACCTATGGTTTGTAATATTTGTTGTTTAAATTGAACAGAACATTTGAAGCAGAAGCCTAAAGATTACGGAGGCCACTTGCGCAAGTTGCAGCTGTGATTAACCAATAGCAATTAGCAATGCCAGGGCCGGCCTGAGAGCATGTAAGAGAGCTCCCCCAGGCCATTATAAATATAGTTTTTTAAAATTTAAATATTTATTAATAAAGTCAATCATGTCTAATTAGAATATTTATTTAGAATCTTTGGTGTCAATATTTCTCTTCCCTTCCTAAGATTTTGTTTCATTCTTCTTTAAGGGTTTTGATTTCAGCCATGGAGGCTTCTGAGAGTGGCATATTTTGACCTGGAATATTCTGTCTTCTTTATGGGGAGGACCATACACAAATGAACAGAAATAAGATTCTTCTTCCTGATGGAAATCTGAGTATGAATAAGGTGTCTGCAACTAGAAAGGATGGAGATGTCTGCTTCTTTATTCTACCCAAATTACCTCCTAATCCACTGGGTTCAACATAAAAACTAGAGAGAAATTTAAATCTCGTTCTTTTCTTTTCTTAGGATTTTTTTTTTCTGTTTAGTTTTGCTAAGAAAGATCATAATTAAGGATGACAAATAAATATAATTTTACGATTTTTGTATTATATCCATCTCAAATGGAGGTGAAGATGAATATGAGTTGAAAGGCTAGTAAGATGTGGATATAAAAATATACATATTATGGGTATTAGGTAGTGGATAGATGATGAGTTTAGGATCTTATTTGCATCCGTTCGTTATATGAATTTTGGATCATTTATACTTGTAGATTTTAATTATGTCTTTTATTATATTGTTTTATATACGAAAATATTAGTTTATTTTAAGATTTATATTAATCTTTAAGCTTATAAACTTTAAATTAAATTAATTTAGTTTAAAAATAATATTTTATGATGAAGCTTAAATTAATCTGATTATAAATTTATAATATGTGTAGAAAAATAAAACTTATAAAGTATAAATATGTTTTATCTAAGTTATATATGATTAATTAATGGCTTAATTCAATAATAGGTGCCCAAAGTATATATTTTTTCTGAAATACGTGCCTAATGTTTTTTTTTGGCTGAAATAAGTGCCTAAACTATATATTTTTTCTGAGATAGGTGCCTAATGTATTTTTTGACTGAAATAGGTGCCTAAAGTTTTATTCCCTTAGTGTTTTAAGGTAACAGTGTTAAAAGAAAATTGTTTAATTTATAAATAAGTACTTAAACTATATATTTTTTAAAAAATAGATGCCTAATGTAATTTTATTAAAATAAATACCTAATTTTTTTCTTATAAGTAATTTATATTTCTTATAAGATATAAAATTAGTTATATCTTAAATTAATCATTTGACCTTTTAAATTAAGAGAAAAAAAATATTTTTTAACAACACTAAAATAAAAAATAATTAAAATTTATATAATTTTATATTAATAATTTTTTATATTTTCCACAACAATCATCAATGGGACAAATCGATTCACTTGCAAGGATATACCGCCGGTTCACATGGGGAATATATACAAAAATTCTTATATTCCTATTACATTTATAATTGTATCGAAAAAGAATTAGAAATATTAATATAAAATTATATAAATTTAATTATTTTTTTATTTTAGTGTTGTTAAAAAATATTTTTTCTCATAATTTCAGCTACTAATCAAATTTAAATAAATTATTAATCGATTATAATAAATAATTTAATAAATTAAACGATGATATATAAATAATTTTACATCTTATAAGAAATATAAATTCCTTATAAAAAAAATAGTCATTTATTTCAATAAAAATTACATTAGGAACCTATTTTAAAATATATATATATATATAGTTTAGGTACTTATTTATAAATTAAACAATTTTCTTTTAACAGTGTTACCTTAAAATACTAAGGGAATAAAACTTTAGGCACCTATTTCAGCCAAAAAATACATTAGGCACTTATCTCACAAAAAGTATATAATTTAGGCACTTATTTCAGTCAAAAAAAACATTAGGCACCTATTTCAAAAAAAGTATATACTTTAAGCACTTATTAATGAGTTAAGCCTTAATTAATTGTAGTTAAGTAGAATTCATACCTATAAAAATATATTTTAATTAAATTAACTATCGTTAGTTAGTTAAACATAATTAAATTTATATTAGTCTGAATATATTTAAATTTTCATAATTCGATTTATAATTTAAAAATTATAGTTATTATAAATAATAAATAAATGATGAATATAAACTTTTAATTAAATATAAAATACATAAAATAGAGGGTGCGGTGATAAATTTAAAAATATATTCGTACAACTAGATATAAATTTAAAAATTATATCTATTATAAATAATAGATAAATGATGAATATAAACTTTTAATTAAATATAAATATAGAGAAAAAATATCTACCCTCACCCTGTCCGTTTATCATCTCTAATCACAATAGATGACTCGGTGGCCGTATCATATAATAAAGTTTCCGATATGAGGCCCTTGTGTTCATGGAAATTGTTTTTGATTTGAATCTGTTGGGTTATTTGAAAGATGGCGGAAACGATCCTCACATCAGACAAACCTTCCAATTCGTCACCGTTGAATCATCCTTCGCGTTTAATCTGCCATGTGTATGTTCTTCCTTTTTCTTCTCCAATTCTTCCAACTCTTGTTCTTTTTCAAAAGATTATTTGTCTAATATTTAATCTTTACGCAACGTTCCACTGATTTTGCACAGTTGCCTGAAGCAATTCTCGCAATACACTTGCCCTCGATGTAATTCCCGCTGCTGCTCTCTTCATTGCTACAAGGTAAACCTCAATTTCACGATTTAATTATACAAGAAATTGGTGTACGTATTTAGTTTGTTTTGAATTGAAGCGATAAGGTTTTCTTGTGCGTGTGATTTTGTTACAGTCTCATAGTCTTCGCTGTACTGAATCATTTATGCGAGAAAATGTAGTTGACGAGCTTCGTCAACTTCAACCTGACGATCAAACTAAACGGAAAATGCTTGAAATTCTGAAAAGACTCCATTCGGATGAAGAAGCCGATCCTTTAGATGAAGATATTGATGGTATCTTCCCTAATTTTTTTATTTGATTAAATTACATTAGCCTCTCAATGAAAATGTAATCCGATTTCTTCTCTCGGGTAGATTCAACTCTTTCTGATGAGACTATTCAGAAGATTTTGTCAGGTAATCTTAGGTTCAAATTCGAAGTTTTAATTACTCGATGATGTTTTTTGATTCATTCCATGTTACTTTGATCTGTATTATGAATTTTAGGTTCCTTCTTGTTTGAACTTAATTTTGAATCATTTCTTTTGTATAGGAGGTGAAGTTGACATCAATGATTTGTCTCTTGAAGAGAAGAAACGGTTCCTAAGAGCTTTGGCATCTGGAGAATTGAGTAAGATGATCGAGCCATGGGATCCTTGGTGGTTGAAGCCTGCTACTAGAACAATCTGTCTAAGCAAGGATGGAGCTCGACTCGTTCAACCTACAGTGTCACCCAAAAATGATGTCGAAAGCAACCAACCGAGTGAAATTCCTTGTGGCCCTGAAACTCCACTTCCTTCACTTTGCAAGCTCATTTCTACAAAACCATCTCCGGTTCTAGCTGTTCATTTGGTTGACATTGTATATAGTTACTGCTTCACGCTTCGCATCTACAACGGAGATTGCCAATCCGATGCTTTAGGATCAGCAATGGTTGTATTAAGTATATCATGTGTATTAGGTCAAGCTGGACAGCCCGAAACCATGTGGGAAGCTCTGTGTTATTGCTTGGAGCAAACCTGCTCTCCGGCTTACCGTCACATCGGTGG
Source organism: Abelmoschus esculentus (assembly GCA_035048815.1). Taxonomy (NCBI): domain Eukaryota; kingdom Viridiplantae; phylum Streptophyta; class Magnoliopsida; order Malvales; family Malvaceae; genus Abelmoschus; species Abelmoschus esculentus. Next base: position 13,227,162 of record JAUCBN010000049.1, read on the forward strand.
CTTGCAATTTGGATTGGCACTGGTTAATGACGTAACAAGCCTACTTTCCCTTGGAAGTCCTGCTTTAATCTGTATGCTTTGTGATCTACAAAGGATGATTGTGGCAGCCGAAAGGGAATTGAAATCCGAGAAACAAAGAAAGCTGAGACAGTGCGAAATGAAAAGCAAGCTGAAACTTGCTGAAAGGAAGGTGTATTTCATCATGTGTTGGGTTCATGAGCAACCAGGCGAGGCATGGTCTTCATTAGCAACCATTGTGAGTGCAGAAAAGAGTTCATTAATGGAATGCGGCGGCGGCGGCAATAAAACTTTTCCGAAAACAGATAAGAATGCAGCAGACAACAAGGGGAAAGCGTTGATAGAGGAAATGTAATGGTACTATTTGGTAATTACCGTTCTCAAGTTGGGTTTGGAATTTTGTTGTAGTACACGAGTAATTCGATTGCACATTTTAGTCGTATCTTAAAAGTGATGTTAATTAAAACATAGTATACCGATAGGGTTGGTTCAAGCAGTTTGGTTCTGTTTAAGCAAGTCTCAGGTTCGAGATGTTTATGTACACAAAAAACTTTGTTGGAAGACTTGCCCACCAAAACTAAATGTGCGATACAGGTCGGTCTAAATTAATCAAGACTATACTCAGTTCTGAAATACTAAATTAGTTTCTTACTTTTTAGTGGACAGAGACCATAAATGATGTGGTGTAATTGTTGCATAAAATAATTTCTTTAGTTTTTCGATATATATCAAATTTTTTTAAAAAAATTATAACTTAAATTACAAAAAATTGCATAAAATCGTCTCACGTTAAAAAAAAACTGAATACCGGTTCTAAGAGAATTAAAAAGGTTATAGATATCCTAAAAAATTAAATTATATGTTTATTTGATAACGTTCAATTTTTTAAAAAGAGAGAATTTGGGAGTGGGGCCCGTGATGGGCAACACGCGGCGCGAATGATTGTGGGCTTAAGAAAAAGAAATGTGATTTCCAACTGGGCGGAGGGGAGCGGGATTTCTTTTTTCCTTTTTAAAAGATACAAACTTTTTGCTTTGCCACGCGCTCATTCACACGCGTTTCACGAGCCTTTTGTTTCACCTTTTCAACCAAATGCACCTCCCCTTTCCTAAAGGCTTTTTTACCCAAAAACCATCATTTAAAAATTAATTACGAAATTGACACCCAAAATCAACATGCAATATTGCATAAAAAAAAAAAACAAGATTATTAGCAAATAGATTTAAAGGACAATTTTGCCATCGTAAGGAAAATATTAAAATTTTTTAATCACTTTAATATTATAAGTTAATAATTTTATAAAACTATAATTTTAAGTCTAACTATAATAACTTAGTAAAATACAATTATGTTTGTTTTAAAAGAATTAATTATTTTTTTTATTTTTAACTTTTTTTTCCTGTATTTCAGTATTGCATTCTCATTAATTCTTTGTACTATAAATACTTTCTTTTACGTAATTGACGTAAAGATATTATATTATCTTCAGTTACATCCTTAATATGATTTTTCAATAACATTAACTATAATTTTTTTTTAAACTTTAGGCCTCTAAACATATATAATTTTTACTCGAATAATTCAACAGGTGATTGACATCTATCTTATTATGCTACAAAGGGCCAATAATATAAGTTCGTTGAATCAGAAAAAATCTATTTAAATTAATAAATTATTATTATTAATTAATTAATTAATATATTTTTAAATTAATAAAGTTATATAGTCTCATTAATTTATAGAGATTTTATTGTAATTATAAGTTATTTGGATTTCATATTCATTGTATTTGTAAGTTAAAATGATATATTCTATAGAGAAAATATCTAAGACGAAAAATTTCTACAAGGTTATTAGTTTTAAAATTTATAAGTATAAATTAATATATAAAATTTAGAATATAAGATTCATGATTAAAATTTAGGTTTAAATATGAGAGTAATATAATTAAAAAATTATGTTTTAAATCAATAAATCTTAAAATTTAATCTTAAATTATAAATTTTAAATAAAAATCTTTAAAAATTAAAATCGAAAAGTTTTTATTTTTTATTTTAATTATTTTGCATGAAATAATTAGTGTATTATATATTATATCAAAATATCCTATAATTTTCCAATATTAAGTATTCCATGGCCAACCAAGACATCAACTAGTTTGTTTTCACGTGAAGCATAAAACTAGGGGGAAAAAGTCGATTCCTTTTAGAAAACTCCTTCCTTAGGTACACGCTCCTAATATGCGCGTGTGATTCCTCCACCCCCTTTTCCTCCCATATATGCCGTTGCCGATAATGCCAGATACTTCCTTTTATGTTTCCCTTTTTCCTCTTTTAAATAAATTTACTTGCTAAGCTCTTTTAAATCTCTGGACTCCAAAATTTTCAGTGTTTAGGATTCTTGTTGCCGCAGAGATTCGGAAATCTCCTGAAAAAACCTAAATAATTAGGGAATTACAATGCGGATAGCGTTATGCGATTGGTATAGAAATGGATAGAAAATCGAATCCAGGGAGGAATAGAAGCTTTATGGAATTGGGATATCGGGAAATTGAGGAAGATATGCATTTGTTCCTGGCCTTCGGATGCCGGTTCCGGTTTCGATCGGCATTCGATTCTTACTCTGTAGCTTGTGAGTCGTTCTTTGAAAAACGACTGATTCTCTCCTCCTCTTCCTCTTTGCATCGAATCGGGGATCGATTTTGATCTCTAATAGCTTTTTCTGCCTTTTTGGGGGTTTCTTTTGGAGTTTTTCTTCTTCTTGTTTTTCTTTTTTTTGAAGTTTTTCTTTTGGCCGTTGTTATTGGAATTATCGATCGGGTTACGTCTTAGGGTTGTTCTTTGTACATATATACACATAACAATGGAGGTGGGTGATGACTGTGATTTCGCTGAGAAAGATCCCTCTGGTCGATATGTTCGGGTATGTTTTTCTGGCTCCGAATTCTGTTTTCGTTTTCTCTTTGTTAGGGTTACTTAGTATCTGTTTGGTTGCCAAGAAAGTTGGAGGAAATTGGGAGACTTTTATATAATATTCAAATACTGCATACGGTTTAGGCATAATTTTGGAAAATATTGCCAGATTGCATTACAAGGCGAGACATTGTTATCCATTTCATAGCAAGCAAGCAACAGTTTGAGTAATGGAATCAATTGCTCAGAATTTAACCACCTTTGGTTATAGCTTATCTTCTACTGAATTAATAATTTGAAAATATTTCATCTTTGACTTGTTTTATAGCTCTGCTGAGTAAGTTTTTCATCTTTGTACTTCCATTTAAACGACCAATATTAAACTTGATACATATGTAAATGTATTATAAACCAAAATGCCAATGCTATCCTAGATATGCTGTTTTTTTTTTCTTGAATAGTTTGTTTCATTAGAACTTAATTTAGTTTGCTCTTATGAATTCAGTGATACATTCTTCTTTTTTTTTTTTGGTTTGTGTTGTTTTCGTTCCCTCAGTATGATGAGATCTTGGGGAGGGGAGCATTCAAGATTGTGTATGGTTCCAACACCTATCTTCTTTGAATTTGGTGGTTAACTTTGACAGGACTGTGTTTGATTGATTTTCCTGTTTTGGCTGTTACATTGTTGTTTGTAGTTACAAGGGATTTGATGAAGTTGATGGAATAGAGGTTGCATGGAACCAAATCAATATTGAAGATGTGTTGCAGAAGCCTGAGCAGCTGGAAAGATTATATTCAGAGGTTCATCTTTTGAAGTCACTGAAGCATGAAAATGTTATCAAGTTCTGTGATTCCTGGGTGGATGATAAGAACAGGACCATCAACATGATAACAGAGTTGTTTACTTCGGGTAGTTTGAGGCAGTGAGTTCCATGGACTTTTCTTTTCCCATTCTTTTCTGGCTTCATCATTCATTTTTGATATGCTGAGATTTGCTTTCCTTTAGATACCGAAAGAAGCATAAGAATGTTGAGGTGAAGGCTATCAAGAACTGGGCAAGGCAGATCCTTAGAGGTTTACACTATCTTCATAGTCACAATCCTCCAATTATTCATAGGGATTTGAAATGCGATAATATTTTCGTTAATGGAAATAATGGAGAAGTGAAGATTGGAGATCTTGGATTGGCAACTGTCATGCAGCAGCCCACTGCCCGAAGTGTAATTGGTACTTTTTATTCTAAAAAAGTAACAATGTGACTTCAGCTAATCCATTTTGGTTGAAGTTTGTAATGCTTTGTTATTTGCGCAGGCACTCCTGAATTCATGGCTCCCGAGCTCTATGATGAGGAATATAATGAACTTGTTGACATATATTCTTTTGGTCTGTGCATATTGGAGATGGTTACTTGTGAATATCCATATAACGAATGCAAAAATCCAGCACAAATATACAAGAAAGTTACCTCTGTAAGCTGACAACCATCTCCAATACATCTTCCATAATTCTATGAAGTGATTGTTTAATCGGTTTCAACTTCTTTCACTGCAGGGTATTAAACCTGCTTCCCTTGGTAAAGTGAATGATTCACAAATTAAGCAGTTTATTGAGAAATGTCTTCTTCCAGCATCTATGAGACTGCCAGCTGTGGAACTCTTGAAAGATCCATTCCTTTTGACTGAAACTCCCAAGGAAGCTGCCAATGGTCCACTCGTAAACTTGATCCAGGCTGATCCTCATCTCATGGAAATAGATCCCAATTGCAAAATGCTTCTGGTCAACTCATCTACAAGAAACATTAAAGAAGCTCCTAGGTTCTCATCCCTTGAGTTGCAGCGTTTCACTGAGAATAATGAATTTAGGCTAAAAGGGGAGAAGAATGATGATAGTACAGTTTCACTGACATTGCGCATTTCTGATCAATGTGGTAAGTGAGTTTGCTATAGATAAAGTCTTACTCTCTCCTTTCTGTTCGGAAAAATTAAAAGAACTATGTTCAATGGTGTCTTTTAACAGGTAAAGCAAGAAATATCCATTTTTCATTTTATCTAGATTCTGATACTGCTATTTCAATCACTGAGGAGATGGTTGAACAACTTGATTTGTCAAATGAAGATGTAGCTGTCATTGCAGAGTTGATTGATAGCATGATCATGAAGCTTGTACCCTACTGGAAACCTTCATTTGGAAACATTTCATGCCGGTCATCTATCTTGAAATGTCAAGACCCTGAAGAATCTTTTGGTTCTGATATATCAACTGAATCTGATGGAATGCTGGCCTCAGACGGGAGTGACAACAAACCAATGGGATATTCTGATCACGGTTATGTTGAGTGCCATAACTGTCTGAACACACATGATTTTGGTTTAGTTATTAACCATCTTGGGCATAAAGAGGCCAGTGATGAGAAAAACCTGGGGGAGTATACTGTGATAAAGGACTCCACAATGAACTCTGATGCTTCCGTAAAGGATGCATGTTCATTCGCATCACAAGATATGAGCTTGTCAAGCATCAACTCTCTATCCGTTGCAGACAGGGATAAGATGGCGGAGCTGAAGTTGGAGCTAGATGTGATAGATTCACAGTATCAGCAGTGTTTCCAAGAGCTGGTAAGGATGAGAGAAGAAGCCATGGAAAATGCCAGGAAGAGGTGGATAAAAAAGAAGAAAGTTTCTGTGATGTAATGTACACTATCTTTTACCTGCTAACTATCAAGCTTTTTTCCTCTTCCTTTAGCTTATGATTGTTTCTTTTTTTCGTCTGTTATCTGCATTGGAAGAAATCATTACTTTGCAAAAACTTTATTATTTGGTTTATTTTTTTAGATATGTGATTGAATCTATGATTTTAGTAGTCCAGTTTATCATGTCTTGGTTACTCTTAGTTACCTTTAAATTTTATGGATAAAGATTAGATTTGCTCACATTCCTTTGTTTGATTTTATGATTCTTACAGTTGATATGTACTTCTCAAATTCCATTTATTTTTCCTCCAAAATCATGCATTTATTCAAAATAATAAAAGTAAGGGTTTTTCTTATTTAAACTAGTGCTCTATGGTATGTGTTTACCCACTGGCCACTAGGATAGGGGAATATATTTTAACATGAACTTTTGTTATTTCTTTTACTATTTTGTATTCATCATTCGACATCTGATTAGTACTTGTCTTATTAGTTATCGACATCTGATTAGTACTTGTTTTATTAGTTATCGAAATCTGATTAGTACTTGTCTTATTAGTTATCGACATCTGATTAATACTTGTTTTATTAGTTATTGACGACAGGTGATTATTCTAATAGACAATAATCTTTAGTCAACAGCTGCAACAATGGCTATTTAGAGATCTTATGTTATTTTTAAAATCATATCATATTGCCACATTTTTTTAACGGTTAGACACTTAAATATTTTTTGATAAAACACATTAAAGTTAAAAAAACTATTGTTTAGACTCTTATTTTTGTATTAAAAAAATGATTGCCAAATATTATTCACAATTATTGAGCTTCAATTATGGAATTGTCCTGTATCAAAACAGTTCTCTAATTCCCCAAGTTTCCAATATTTTTGCAGAACCTTTTAAATGACTCATACACAGCCGCTCCCTCCGGCGAGTAGGGACGACCGAGACAGCCCCAAAACAGCAGCATTAGTCAAATTGATATCACTTTTGGATCTTCTGTATAATGCAAATGGAAGAAGCTTGAAACCAGTTAAGTTAGCAACCCTATCCCTATGACCATAATTGGTCACCACTCACCAACTCCAAACCTTAATCAAAGAAACAACATTGTCTGCTGTGAAGCTAATCTAAGGTTACAAATGGAATAAACAACATACAAATTCTAGGGCATGCCAAGCCAAGATGAAGCTTAAAATGATACCATCTCGTACTAATAACCGGTAAAAATGAAGATTCCGGCAATTCAATCTCGATAATGAACGCCTAAAATCGGCTAAATATCTAAGAATGGCCATCAACACTAACAGCTTTCTTTCTATCATGTACGATATCTCACTAATTACAGTATCAAGCTATATCATTTCATTTGGGTGATTTACTTCTATTGACAAAATCATCACATCAGTTCTAGGCTCGGCCAAAGAAACATGTTCCTTCATTCAAGGATCGTACAAAAATGCCTATGACCAGGAACAGTCTCCAACAAAATCATATAACACATCATGTTCCTCGTCTCTAATCAAATCAATGTATTAATGCTCTAAATATAACACATTAAGCTAATTCACTATCGTGAACGATATTTTACTTTCTATAAACAGAAAGTATCAGGTTCATACTACAAGAAAAAGAAATGATTTTGGATATCGCTTGGTTATTCATACTGAGCCACATAAAGAAAACTGATGAAACAAACAAGATGTTAATCCATGATGAAAATATTACTAAATGCAGATTCAATGACATCCTGAAATGCAAGCACTACTAAAAGAGAAACCACTCACAATTTATTAACAAAATGAATAACTTCCAAGTACGATATCCACACAAGGAACACGACGAGAATGCACAAGAGGAACAATTCATGAAATGTGTTCAATCAGGAGGAAGAAAAACACAGAATCACATCCGTAACATTGCTAGATCAGGATTCAGGAGAATTTACAACGGTACTACCAGTTCTCTATGACAATTTTGGACTTCTCAAGAATGAATTTTCCTTCCTTGTACTTCTGACTTTCCTCATAAGCCCTCTCGTATTTCCAACCCAGTACCTCACGGCAATCGCAGCAGTAGACATCAGCCACCGTGTGAAGACCGGTCATCAATTGTCTATCTTCCTTGGGACCTACCATTATGTTCATTGCGTGCGAGAACAAAAAGGCTCGACCGTTTCTCCCCTGAAATTCACATTGGTAACAAACCTATTGAAAAGGACATCTATAGAATGCTTTCAGCAAAACATATATTACTTGAACCTAATGCAACATATAGTTGCAACATCGACATGACAAAAGATACATTAAAGCAAACATTTAAAGGGTAAATGATTTCATAGCCTCTGAAAGAGATCATCTTCTAATCTATTAATTATATATGGCAGATAGGCATAAATGTCACAAAATTCGTATAGAGTTCCCGACCTGGAAAGACTTGGATATAACATCATCGTGAAGGGCAACTTGGTTTCTACAATTGCAGCAACTGTACAATCTTGGCCCAACCAATTCCGCCATAGGCCGATAACTTACAAATAATCAACTAGTTTTACTTCATACAACGAATCACAAGAAGAAAAATGAAACAGTGATCAGTATTCAATCCAAAACCAATGAACATCACAAAAAATATAATATAATTAATCAAAATCTTACCTTGAATACACCAACAAACAATATAACATACATTGCCAAACAACTTTTGTTTAACTGCATCATAGCCAGAACAGAGTGATTGAAATGTCAATGAAGAATTTTGCAGAAACCAGTAATCTAAACAAATCAAGCTCATCAAATAATTGAAGCCCAAAATAAATGACAACTGTGAAAAGATCGAGAGCAACCTAAAATAACGAAAACACAGTATAATTCCAAGAAACAAAAGGAAATCCTATTATTTCAAGGTAACAGATGATGTACTGCAAGTAGTTAAGATGATTAAAAAACCCAATAATCAAAACAAGTTAAGCTCACCAAAGAGAAGCCTTGGATATTGAAGAACAAGAGAACGTGTGTTAAACCCTGTAATTGAAATAGCTCAAGAAGAGAATCGCATCAAAATACCAACGGAAACCAAAACAAAGAAAATCCCATTACACGATGAACGGTGTCATGCAATCAGTGAACAAAAAAAGCAAGAAAAAAGGATCAAGAACAAAAGGAGAATGATACTGATTTTCTTTTATTATAATGTTTTTTTTTTTATATATAAAGTGTTGGGAACCTAATAGAGTTCGATGCTTTATGTATTAATAATAGGATTGGATAAGACTCAATTTGGTCGGAAAAAATAATAGTTCGAATTAAATTATTTATTTTAGTTAATTTAAATTATTATTCTTTAATTTCAAATTAAGATTTATTTTTTGAAATTTTAATCAATTATGAAGTAGAAAAATAATTATATTTTAAGATAAAAAAAATTAAATTAAATAAATATTTTTCATTATTAACCAATTAATGAATATATCGAATTATTTTTTAAATAAAACATATATTAGTTTTTAATTTATCCTCATTAAATTTCATTGTTTATGGAATCACAAAATCAATCCCACTTCCAAGCATTCATGTTCTTGCTAAAAGGGTGTCGGAAAATACAGAAAATCAGCATATAATACTCCATCCTAGTGGCTTTGGATTCAATGCAATATAAACCATTGTCAAGGTCCATTGGCTCATTTATAGGAAAACAAAACAAAACAAAAGAAGCCTTCAGGTTCATTCCCATCCCTACAAGGTCAGTCAAATGAAGCATACAGCACAGGATAAAGCCACAAAACATGGTGAATGATGCAAATCCTGTCATAAAATCATGTAAAAGATGCCATGTCAAGTGAAAGAAAATGAAAGTAATCTCCCAAGATCATATCTTTAGAGCAGTTTTTGCCATCGCTAGCGCACCCTCGTAAGTTTGGTTTCCACCGACAAAACCACTCACGTGAACAAAGACACAGCCAGAAATTCCTGACTCTTTTGCGAGCTCATCATCCCTCAAACCTCGCCACTGAGCTGGGAGGGGCCTCCGGCTCTCAAATCTATCAGGAGATACTGCAACTGCCTGAACTCGCCATTGTTTGCCTCTTTCATCCTGGGTCATGAGTACAATTAGAATCCATCTAAAAATTCCAGAAAAGAGCAAATATAACTGCAACTTGGATGATTAGGAAACAGCAGTGAACTATATACATAACCATTTGCCAGAGAATAGAATTTAATCCAGGACTAACACATTCAAAATCTTGTTTGAAAGGAAGCTTGGTCTACTAAAAGCATACCTCATAAAGAACATACTTAATAGGAGGTTCGATCTTCAGCTCCTCTTCAAGCTCAAATAAGTGAAGTTTCCACTGTCGGATGCGAAAAGAAATCAGACTTGATTGTAAATGAACAATGTATGATGGTGAGTAAATCATAAGCCACAGCCATTTGCAGTAATATATTCATCTCACATGCTACTGGAAGTAGCACAGGTTATTTGATGACAGTTCAAACCAGCAGAAGGACCATAATGTGTATATGTATGAACAAGCAATTCACTATATGATAGCTTACTTTCCTCTCTAGATGAGATGCATAAACAAATAACAAAGAACTACTCATAAGTCATACCATACACTTATGCAGGGTTAGTTGAAGAAGGAAATTACATGAGGAAAATGAGAAGCATCTACTTACAGGGCAAAACCTTTTCAAAACCATAATTTCCCCGCTTGGATCTATATCAAATCTCTCAGCAATACACTCCATTACAATTGACCTTGCTGGTAGCCATGACTTTGCATGAAATCGGACACTCTGAAAATTGAAGGTCATCAAACTATTAAATTATGAAGAATAATACAATACATACTCTTTTACCTTCAGAAGGAAATGAAAAAAAAATCCTTATCCAGGACATAGAAGACCCATACTAATAAGTAATAATAGTATATTCAGGTAAGATTTTAATTTTGACAGAACCTTACTTCTAAAAACTCACTTCCAGCTAAGCCCATTGCTTGTTGGAAAGCCTTATTCTCCTTCTCAGGTGATTGATCAGGATCTGTCCAGTCTAGATTTAATCTTCCTACCCTGGAAGATAAGTGTGTGTTGTTCACATATCTTGGAGGCTTGTCAGTATCAAACTGGTTGATTCCATTGTCAACTGCATCAATTGCCTGGTAAAGGCATAAAACAAAATCCCAATTGAACATCTACAGCATAATCACTAAACTAACTACGAAAGCATAGAAAAGGGGAAAAAATACCATCTAGGCTACGTCCACACAAGATCCAAGTCAAAGCCATGTAAAACAATTAAAGAATCAATAATATACGTACCTCCATGAAGCTTTTGTAAATGGCCAGAAATAATCTATGCACATCCGGGTGTTCTTCTCCAAGCTGAAGCTCTTTAGCTATTATCTCCTTGCCAAAATGCTAAATACAGCCATACAGGGGAAATTACTAATAATGATGAAACATATTAATCTACCAAAAGACATCATTGCTCATACTCTATCAAGAAGTATCAGACCACAACACACAAAATGGAAACAGAAAGAACCGTGAAATGAAGCTTCAATTTTCCCATGGAAGAAATGAATACCTTATAAACAAGTCCAGCACTGCTAAGCTTTGTACTAAAACCATGTCCAAAAACCTCCTCAAATCCTTTCTGGTGATGATCATATCGGTCATGACTAGGATCATACACACCTCCAACATCAAGCACGGCATCAAGCCCCTCCAATACCTGCAAAACTCAGACCAATCATATAAAGAACCTTCAATGAATAATCGTAAACAGCAAAGACGAGCAAAATAAACTACATGAATCACACAATAAACAACCCACTTCCCCAATTGGCTCTAGGTTTCAAGTTTTGTAATTTACAGGCAAAACTTGTATAAAACTTGCAAACAACAATAAAGCTCCGTAGAGAAGCAAACGAATCACGTATTTAGACCCAAAAGAAAAACCCATTTCATAATTTCCATTTCTTCTAACTTCGCTACAATTTAAGCAAAAAAACTAACCTTGGGATCTCGGGTACGGACAATCTCGGAGTGGGAAAACTTGTCAGTGAGACGAATCATAAAGCAGCCAAGGGCCTCATCGCAGTGGAAACTGCCGTTGTGAGTGCCGATGCGCTTAAAAGTAGCGTGAGCAGGAGAACCAGTGGAGTAAGCCGGAGAAGAAACCCTAATAAGGTTCGAGTTAGCCATGAGAGGGCGCGAGAGGGTTTGGGGGAAGTTGAAAATTCTCTTGTTAAACCCTCCTCTTGAAAGTGCCCACATGCCTTGGCCTACAGAATTCTTTTCAAGGTATTTAACTCCCACCGCTTAAGCCCTTAAATTTATACACTTTGATAAAACGACACCTTTTTTTCTCAAAATTTTAGATTCGAAACATAAATTTAAAATACAATCAGTTAATATAAGATTAAAATATTAAAATTAATTGTAATTAAAATACTTACTAAATGTGTAAATTTGTAGAGTAAGTTGAATAACACTTTAGTTTAAGGTTTAAATTTATAATTTTAGTATACAGAGTTTAATGTCTCTAAAATAGCGCATGAAATCATTTGGAGGTATTTAAGGTTTGCCTGATGAATTGGAGAAGGCCTCAGAGAGTAGAGATGGCTAAGAGACAACTTGCTGAGATTGAAAAACAGGAACTTGAAGCTCAATTGTTGAGAAATGACATTGACCAACTAGAATCCAGGGCCTCAGAGGTCAGCTTCTTATCTAATTCTTCCCTTTCAAGACCTTTTAGTTCTGTTAGTTCTTTGCAAATGGTTATGTACACTTGTCTTATGTAAACTCTGAAAATTCAAGATTATAGACTCAGAAGGAGATTTCACAGACACGGGCCATGATCGAAGAAGCGGTGAAGGAATTGATGTTGATAGAGATTGGAGTCTGTAAAAGCAGCTTTGATATCAGCACTTGTTGGCACCCTTGCTGGTTTGCTCATCTTCCTAACCAACTTTCCAGCACAACTCAGCTTCTGCTCCCTTTATCAGTCAATTTCATCAGCTGTGCATTGTTCGGGGTAACTTTTCACTATGCAGTTAGGGAGAGACTTGGACAATTTCCAGCTAAAAACCCGGAACATCTGCACCTTTCGGTTTTGTGAAAGGTATAACTGCAATCAAGAGCCAATAAATAGAACTCTTTATGCAATACGATACAGTGAGTGGACACTCTTCCACACTACAAATAATTAAAAAAATGCTTTCAAGTCAAGCACTGAGTTTATAAGCCTACCCTTGTACATTTCTGGAACCTATATTCATTAACATGACAACACAGATATAGAATAACTCAAACAGCAACAAGAAGCTTAGGCTCCAACTCGAAGTTACAATTTAAGCACATCAGAAATTGATGTGCTTCATCGCGACTTAATCCAGTACCATTTGACAACTCATGTTGATGAACAAGAGCTGAATTCATTGCGCTTATCAACATTGCCACTTATTTTAATGGAAGTGGCCAAAACTTTCTCAAAATCCAATTGTGACAATGCTCTTGGTCTTGGTGCCTGTAACCACACACCAAAAACACCAGTAAGACGAAACATTGCAAATGCACAAGTACCCTATGTCAATTTAACAAGCAACGTTCTCTGAGAGAAACCAGTGATTGGGTGATTAACAGATAATCCTTATCGATATAAATAAAGAGTAATACAGGTGATATTTATGTACTCACTTGACGTGTATTGTCAGCCTTCTCTTCATTTAAGAAATCCCTGAGAGGAATATATGCTGCCTGTTTGCAGAGCTCAAGCAAATCGGAACCAGTGTAACCTTCACACAGTCTAGCTATGTGATACAAGTCGATGGTGTCTTCCACTATTTCATTCTTCAATATCACCTTCAGTATCTTTTCTCGGTCATCACAGTCAGGCTTCCGATTTCAAAAACCCGGGAAAAACGCCTAATTATTGCCTCGTCGAGCTCTGCAGGACGATTAGTTGCACCAAGTACCATAACTCGAGCATTCTCTGAATGCAAGTTAATAGAAAAGTTAACATGCTCAACATCAACATACAATGCAAATTATTTCAAGCTATTTTACTACATATCCGTATCATTATCCATGAAACATGATCGTTAGGTGAACAAGTTTTGTATCCTTAACCCTTTTAATCTTTCCCGTTTCAAAAGTTCTTTTTACTTGCAAATTAGAAAAGTGCACTTAATTTGTTGTACATTCACAGATCAAAAATTAGTTCACGGTCAAGGAAAAATCCGAGAACACTCACGATCGGTGGTAAAGCCATCCCACAAGGTCATGAACTCAGTTTTCATAATAGACATTGTATCCTGATCCGTGGCTCGTCGTTGCCCCAGAAGACCATCCACTTCATCAATAAATATAATAGCTGGCTGCAGCTTATAAGCCAGACTAAAAACGGCAGTCACTGCAACAATATAACATAACAGTGTTAATATAATCTTACGCATAGGAAAGAAGCTACAGAGGTATTGCTTCAATAGCAAGCAGAAATTGCAGTACTATTGTCTCTACAATTTAGAATGAGATGATGCTTAAAAAGTGACAAGGTTAGATGGCAAAAGATAGGTTTCAATATATCCGCTTTGTTACAAAAAAAAAAAACATCCAGGAAATAGATGATCACAAATTTGTTACCAAAAAACTTTTTTTTTCGAGCCCTTAAATTGTATAACAAGGATTAAAAGAAACCCCACTATGTTCACCTAGTTTTTGAGGGTCGCCAAACCATTTACTCATCAAATTTGAAACTCTAACATTGATGAAGACTACCCCAGATTCTTTTGCAATGGCTTTGGCAAGCATGGTTTTTCCTGTCCCTGGTGGTCCGTACAAAAGCACCCCTTTTGGGGTACCCAAGAGTTTACCATGAGCAAAAAGCTCGGGCCTCCTAAGAGGAAGAATGACCAATTCATACAAAGCTTCTTTGATTCTATCAAACCCACCAACAGATTCAAATTCAACGTCTATGTGGTCTGGGTTCACCACATCACCCACTATCACATCCTGCATTTCAGGAGAAGAAAGAAGAAATAGCTTTGAGAATACAAATGGATTTTGCCAAATATAAAAAGAAATGTTTATCTTACTTTTGAAGTACCTCATAAGGGTCGGTGTGGATGAGGGGGCGGCCGAGGCGTTTGGTGATGGCATTTTTGTTTTCAATGGATTTCTTGGAGGAATCGCGGCTTGGGTTAAGATGTTTGAGGCCAGCGAAAAGGACCAGGCAACTGAAAGCGGTGCTGGCTGCGTAAATGAGTAATTCTTGTAAGAAGCTCCTATCCGTACGACGGCCGGGGGCCATGGTTGTTTTGGTGTCCCTCTCGTCTGAAAGCCACCCGCCAAAAATGTTGGAAACTGGAAGGGAATGGGAGTTGCCCGCTACGTCTGTTTTGCGGGAACCATGGACGGGAATGGAAATGGAATGAATATTAAACCGTTAGGCGCGCTACGAATTACGATAGGCCACATGGACCAACACCCTTATTGGACTGAGACAAAATATCCAATACCGAAACACATGACCCAAAAGCCCACATAAAAGACCCAGCTTAATTCCGACGCCTCCGTATCCATCTCCAGCCCCCCACCGCCCCTCCCGTCGATCTCCTTCATCATCGGCTTCTCCACAACTGCAACAACATCCATCGTTCAACTCGCTTTCCCTTTCCTCTGGAATATCCTCCAGCTCAACAAATGCAATTCTCCTATTCTTTCTACACTTCCTCTCCACTATCGCCGCGTCTGCCTCCACCGCGACGCAAATATCAGCAACTCTCCCATCATCTCTCTCCAGCGCGCACTTACACTCCATCTTCCACTTCTCCGCTGCCTCTCTCCTGAAAACCCCTTTCAACACCTTTTCCTCTCTCGAGTAAACCTCGAACCGGACAAAATCCACAACCCAAACCCGCTCCCTGCTCCCGTATATCGCCTCTACGTCCCTCGTCTTCACTTTAACCATCCCATGGATAGTTACGAGCGCGGGGGAACTGGACCGGATACTGGACCCGGAAACTTCAAGCCGCGCCGTTTTGTTGATTCTTGGCGGGAATAGTAGAGTGAGCGAATTACATAACGGCTCCGTAAAAGAATCGAAACCCAAAAATCGAACACAGAAAGCTTTCATCCTTAGAAGATTTTGATCGCTGGTGCGAAAAATCGTAATAATCCGTAGATCCACACATTTTTTTGTAGTTTCTTTGGGAATCAAGATGTCTTTTCGAGGTGATTCATTTAGAAGAAATGGAAGTGGGATGTGGGCGGCGGCGGCGACGTTGGTTTTGGAGGGCGAAACTGGTGTAGTACCTAAATTTGTTAATTAAAAAGAGCAAAGGATTTGGACAAACAATAGATTTTTATTCTTAAAGTAACATACTTAGAGCAATGGGGAAAAACTGGAATAAAAGGAGAAAACCATCAGCTGCAGGTTTCTGCCATTCAATAATTGCAAGCAAGCAGAGCTAAATAGCCGATTTCTCAGCGTTGCCACCATCACCCAGACAGATGTTGAGCGCGGGCAATGTAACATAATAAATGTAAACCCCATAATTTACTTGGTTCAGGGAATTCGCCTGCCAAACTCTTGTTTCAAGCAGAAATGTTAAATAACTTGGATCCCTTAGTTTAGGGATCCAAAAACAGGTGCAAGAAGTTAAGCGCTGAAAGAAAAAGCAGAGTGGTGTTTGGACCTAAATCTTGTCATGCAGGTTGACCACCAAGTCGTGGGCATCATCGAGAAGCTTCCAAACATCGAGATGTCCGGCCATACTATTGCATTCTCTCATTATCTCATCCATGCTGCTGTACTTCTCTAATATCAGTTTCCTTCTTTGCAAAACACAAGCTGCTATTGCATAAAGCAGAAGATCATCGGTCGGGGGAGCTCGAAGTCTCATCCTCCCCCAAGCAGACTTTGCAATACCGGCACGGATCGCTGCCTGGTCTGCCCACATCACCTCCCACAGGCAAAGAGTCTGCTCAAAGTTTAACTCCCTCCTGAAAAGAACTATAACCATTCTATATACGAAGCAGCAGTCTTCGGCTTGAAGCTTCTCCAAGTGTTTGTATAGATGATTATCCTTGCACTTGATAATCTTGGACACGATGTTTAACTGTCTGCTAATGCCCACCTCATCAAGTCGGAAATTGTGACGAGCTCTTTTCATGAAACCTGCAAAGCACCAGAAGGCCTCAGAGTCATCCTCTACCACTGAGATGATTGGAGAGAGTAGGTCACTCATTCCTTGGCAATAACCTATCTCAGGATCATAAAGGGCATAAGCCTCGAGGATAGAAACAAGCCTAGCAGCATGAAAAATTCTGCATGGCTCTAAGTCATCATAATCTTTCAACCCAACACTCTCAGCCAACTGTTGTGCTTTCACTGTGGATACTGCAGCCTGAGACGGAGTGTATACGACCCAGTCATCATTTGCCCTCACAGCATCAAGGAGAATGATTCTCCTCCATGTGGCAAAATCTTCATCGGTGCAGGATGCAGACCTGCCTTCTATCTGGGAGGGAGAGGAACTATCACTCTCATCTTTATGGATATTATTTTCCTCAGTTATTAAAGAGGAAAGGAGAGATGTGTTTTCATGGTTTTCAGAAGAGTCCGAATCAGATGATTCTGTTTCATCATAGAACGGGAGATCAGAATCATCAACCACAGGGCTTCCTCCATTGGTGGAGTGGGACCTACTAATCACATCCTCTAAGCCAGGAGAATCAAGAACTCGACTGAAATTCCCAATGTCCTCTCTGCAGATGTTTCCAGCAGCTTCCTTCAACTTACCACTCTTCTCTGGACGTTTAAGGATTTGACAGCATTGTTTCCTCAAGCTTTCATACTCTTTCCTGTATCAGAAATAAGTAAACAAACAATCCTTCGGGGAATTAAACAAGGAGAAAGGAGAACAAAGATTGTAATGTAACAAAGCATTGGCGATCCATCTGCATGTGTTACCGTTTCTGACTTCTATAGGAATCTCTTTCTTCCTTCGAACTGTTGAAGTCATATCTGTCAGGCATGCAGACATCACCGTTAGGTGGTTTAACAGGTAATGTATGATCCCACTTCTCAAATGAATAAGAAAACTTCTAAAAAATTGTGTTTTCTGGATAAGTGATTAGTGCGACAAATTTTTACAAATGAAGAAAAACTCAAGTAGCAAAAAAGGGTACTAAAATGGATGCTTGAAGCATACAATGATTAAAATTCTTAAACCAAGGATTTCTGTCCACTAAAGGAACAATGAGACATAAGCGGTCAGAAAAGTATCAAGATATAAACAAAAATACGACATAGAAGCAAGAATTAAGTGTTCAAAGAGAGTTTTATTTGAAAAGAATCAAGTAACTAGTCAGTGATTCGAAAGGAGTAGGCTAATTGAGAGGTTATAAAAGCCATAATCAAATAGTTCAAAGAAAGAAAAGTTTATTTGAATCACGGTATACAAGAATCTTACACTCCAAGGAGGAATGGCCACACCTCTGCTCTTATACTTGGATCAACACCCTGCATTGAAGATGCAAAGAATGAATAAACCACATGCAATCTGTAAGAAGATAAGACAAAAGAGAAGGTAAAACAAACAAGTCAATGCAAGTTTAATAACATACTCCACTTCGAATTTTCTTCAGAAACTTGACACCACCATCAACGAGCTTCCCATTTGCAGTGAACAAATTCTTCCAATGTTTAGGTAGAAGGGCATTTTTTCTTCTCCTGTGAGACCAAGGTGATTTTAAGCTACCCCTGCAGGAAAAAGAAACAAAACTAATAAATCTTCCATCAAAATATAAACTTATGAATAAAAGTTCCTATCATATTGGATGAAGTTAACAAAATAAAATCATAGTTTGTTGGGTTCAAGCATGGTATGTGAAAGATACACTACATGAATCCATACACTTCCAAAAAAAATGCAATGAACCTCACGAGGAAACAAAACTTTTGGAACACTCAACTGAGTAATGCTAAAAGCCGAGTAGATACATGGGAGAATGAAGACAAGCATGCAAAAGACTTGGACTAGTTCTGCAAATAGAAGCGGTTGCAAGAGTAATTGAAATCACTCGGAGGTTCCATACACAGTATTAAATTGCAGCTACAACACAACATAAAGGTCGCATCGTAACGGTTTTGGAAGTTATTGCAACACTGCATTTAAAATCATACTTATTTTTTTTAGAAAAAAATCATACCTCAACAGACAACCGCAACTTGCAACCGCAATTTAGTATTAAAGTTTCCATAGTGAAGATAAGAACAAACAAATATCACAATTCCATAGCGAAACAACTAAAATGTACAAATCATAATGAACATCTATCATGAAGCACTACCAAAATGAAAATTTAATGGATTTTAACCATATTTTGCTTAACGAATTTAATTATAAAAATGTCTGCTTCTCCTTCCCAAAAGATAGAGGAATCACAACAGTTGACTACTTTGACCAACACAAGTGTTAAAACGGTCAAGGCTTTCAAAAATACTATGAAACGAAATTGACAAACGAACCGAATAATAATCAGATTCAGAACCTTTACAGAGAGGAAGAGACGATCAGATTGGAATCGAAATCTTATTAACAACCTGACGAACATGAGGCAGATGGAATTGACTCGACTACTTTCAGATCGGGGATTCAAGTAACGGATGAGAATTTTTTTAACAAAAATGGAAAGTAGGAATCTATAAAGTTCAGGGGGAAAGGTAGAAATATTTATTCAAAATTTATGGGGAAATAAGGAAAGTAGTAATTTAAGTTTAAGAGGAAAAAGGGAACTCACCGATCAGTTTGAAGTGGTTGGGAAGATGACGATGATGACGAAGAAGAAACGACTAATAAAACCGATCGCAAATGAATCCACGACAACGATGAAGAAGATGAAGTATTTGACGACGACGATGTTGATGCTGATGACGACGTGTGACTTCGTCGCAAAGCTTTCATCAACGGTTTCTGATCCGTAAGCATATCGATTTCTATTTTGCCTACTTTACCTGATTGATAACCACAACCAATCTAAGCTCCCTGATCGACTATTATCCCTTTCTCTTTTACCTACGAGAGTAGGCAACGGTGGCGACGACAGCAAAGCCAGCCACGGAAGTGACAGCGATGACTATACCGAAGTCAAAATCACCGAGTTAGAATAGCAGAAACCGCCGCCACCGGTGCCAGCGTTAGCTCGTCCAAACGGAATCCATTTTCAAAAGCTAGAAACAACGCGGTCGCCGGATGAGAGAAAAAGCGTGAAAACGGCGAATCAAGCTGAAATGACGGTTAAATCCAAGCGGAAATCTCGATTTGACTTTGGCTTCGGCTTCTGCTACTTCTTCTGGTAGGTAACACGGAAGAAAGCAGTAACAAGTACCAACCTATCCATCAACAACCGGAGGATCCGCTTGGATTTATCATTATTATAATTATAATTATTTTCTTCTTTTTTTTTACCAATATTATTATAATTATTTCACATTCCAAGCTTCAGCTTTCCTTTGATGAAAGCAATAACTATGAACTATCCTACTAAAAAGTAAAATCATTTAAATAATATTTTATTTGTCTCCATATAATTAACTAAAAGGTAAACTACATAAATGGTCATTGAATTTTTAAAATAATTTTATTTTAGTCATCATACTTTTAAAATTTACAATATAATCACTCAATTTTTATTTAGTTTTCGGTATGATCTCTCTTGTTATCTGTCTTTAAGTTCTGCTGACTTGTCCCGTTCGTTGTGATTTTCTCCGCTCTCTTTCACGATCTTTTCTTCTTTTTCTTACCATAAAATGGACGATCTTCAATTGCAAGTATAAAACTAATAAAAATTGGTGATCGAATCCCAAGTTTTAAAAGTACGGTGACCCAAATGAAATAATCTTAAATGTTTGGTGACCATTCATGTAGTTTACCCCTAGTTAAAATATTCAGTGATATCTTATGGATATTTCCCATCTTTTCCATTCATGATTACTTTATTAGTGCAAGAGAGACGGACGAGATGAGTGTGTTTGGGAAAACTAAATGGTAAATAACATTAAAAGTCACTCAATTATTAATAAATGATAAATATATCATTAAATTTAAAAAAGGTGCAGACAAATCAATCAATCAATCGATTGTTACAAACATGTCACTTTATAATTGAAAATGAAATAAACAATGTCTTTTTAATTACAAACAAGTCACTCTATTTATTAATTATATCATTTAGGTCATTTAATTTACCATTTTTATAATCAAATTACTCAATTATAATTAAAAAAAATAATGTTCCTTGCACATCTAACGACATATAAACAAACAATTATTTAAATGAGTGACACATTTGTAATTTCAAAAATTTATGGGGACATGTGATGAAATTTATTTAAAGAAAAAATGTGGTGGGCTAGGCAGTAATTTGTTAGTTCTATTAAATTTCCCCCTCCCTCCTAATTTACACTATCAGTGGTTGACCATAAATCAACCTTGAATTTTTAATAAAGGTTGAAATATGTGTTAAGTCCTTATACTCTTCATTCATTTAAATTTAGTCCTCATACGTCTTTCAACAATTTAGCTTCAGATTCGAAAAATCAAGTCCAATTGTTAACAATAGTAAAATTCTTTTGTTAAATCCATGTGCATTACAATATCTTTTTTTACGTGAGTTCCAAGTTAATATATTAGAATTAATCACTGAATTTATTTTAAGGAATATTTTAAAAATTTTAAAAATATATTAAAAATGAAGATTTTGTTTTAAAATTAAAGATATTCGTAATTTAATGAGCACGAGTGAAATCAGTTTTTAATTTATTAGAACCCGACTCAAAAATAAAAACTCTAAATCTAACTCAAGATCTAACCCAAACATATCTTTAAAAAAAATATAACCCAACCCAACTAAAATATAAATACATTAAACCTGACTCTAACCTGATTTATAAAAAAAATAATTTTAAAAATTTAGTTATAAAAAAATAATTTTACATGTTATAATGAAAAAGAGTAAACTACATAAATAGTTCCTTGATTATACCTCAATTATTTTTTACATCCCCTGACTATCAAATGTTACAAATTGGTTAATTGACTAGCTTTTTTGATACAAAGCGGTCCTGTACCGTTAAAAATTTGACGGGAAACTGATGTGGACGTTAACATGTTGACTTGGATAACCATCTGACATCTCCAATCTCTATAATCCAAGTCAACATATTAACGTCCACATCAATTTTTCGCCAAATTTTTAACGGCACGAGATCACTTTGCATCAAAAAAGTTAGTTAATAGGCCAATTTGTAATATTTAATAATTAAGGGATGTAAAAAATAATTGAGGTATAATCAAGAGATTATTTATATAGTTTATCCAATAAAAAATTATAATTTTAAAGAGCCGAAGGATCCGTTACTCAGACGTGGGCCGGGCCTACATAGGAATCATGATGTTGTTGGCAGCAGCATTAGACCCAGTCATCACAGAACTAACGCAAATCATGGAACTCTGTCGCTTCTTGGATTTACATACCAAATGATGGACCCTCCTCTACCAAAAAGGAAAAATATTTTTAGATTTTTATAACAAATAATTAAACAAAAATAAATTACTGTTATAAATATATTTATTTACGGTGGATATCCATATATTAAGTTACACTTTAATGGGCTTTAGTATTAGGGTTTAATACCCATTGAAATTAGGGTTTTCATCTTATGCCTATAAATATAGACTTTTGGCATAGCATTGTACATAACTCTTACTTTGAGAATATAATAAAATCTCTCCCCCTTTTGTCTCTCATCTTTATTCTCCTATTTTATTATTGTTCTTTACTTTATTCACAACACGTTATCAGCACGAGTTTGCTCAGAAGATTTTTATTTCAAGTCTCTTCAAAGATTTACCCGGTATGTTCTTTTTCAATCTTTTATATTTAATTTATAAAATAGTATATATACGATGATGATTATGATTTTTCTCTTTTTCATGTAAATATTTCTATTTTTGTCTAATGTGTTTATTTCATGTCATTAATATTTTGTTTTAATAATTTAATCCGAGTATATTGGTTGGACATCCCGTTCTGCGAGGCTACTGGTCTCAAAGGAGGTTCTTTTTAAAGGACCTTGTGGACTGGTTTAACAACGCCGCGTATGAGGATTAAATTTTTATTCTTTGAATATATTGAATATATATTGGCTGATCAATTACTATTTAATAATATGAATATTATAAAGTTTATATTTGCTTGGAAGCAATATTTTTTTTATGTCGAAAAACTCGACTATAGACTTCTCCCAAGTTCAAGTTACGAAAATTGTCTTGATCAAAGAATTTTTATGGGAGGCATTCCCTGAAGCGAATGCATGCATGATGATTATTCCATGCAATTATTGGATTTATGACATTCCTTAAAGTGAATGCAAGCATGATGATTATTCCATGCGATTATTGGATTTATGACATTCCATGAAGTGAATGTAAGCATGATGATTATTCCATGCGATTATTTGATTTATGTCATTCCCTGAAGTGAATGTAAGCATGATGTTTATTCCATGCGATTATTGAATTTGTTTCATTCCTTGAAGTGAATGCAAACATGATAATTCACTATATGGTTAATGAATAAAACTCAATTATGTGCCAGAGTATCATTGATGAGGATATGTTAGAAAAAAAAAACATACTCCATTTTTCATGCCAACAATGTTGTCCTTCAGACACAATATCGTGAAAAAGGCTTTAAGAAATATTCCAAGTTAATTTCTTGCCTTCTTGTGGTTGAGCAAAATAATGAGTTGCTCATGAAAAATTATGAATATCGCCCAACAGGCTCCGCTCCATTCCCTGAAGCGAATGTGATATTATATAGCGGAATGAATAAAAGCCACATTAGTAATTGTTCATGATTGAGATCATAAAATAGACATGGATAAGATGATTATTTTGAGAATACTTATATCCATAAGAAGTGGAATTGTAAAGATGCCAAGAATGAGAGATCAAATTAAAAATCTTTATGTTATCAAAGTGATGGTATAAACCATTGATCTCGTACTTGTCAAACGCCGAAGCATTACGGACTTTATTCATAATCATGAATGATAAATTGAAGAAAATATAATCAGATTTTCTTTGTGGCAAAAATAATGACGTTATTGATCCAACTCAATTGGATATTGATAATTTTTCTCATAGTCCTTCAAGAAAATAATTCGTCATTTATTTTATTTCCCTTATAACATCTAAAAGAAATAATTGATCTTTATTTATTTTGTTTTATTTATTATATATTTATATTAATTTATTTTACATATTATTTATTTACGCTTTATGTTAATTTATCATTAATTTATTTTATATATTATTTATTTACATTCTATGTTAATTTATCCTTTGAAGAATATTATCACTTCCGGAATGAAATCTATAATGAATTGTGGCTATTTATGCCAAGCAAACAGTGCAAGTACTCATACTATAATTAAGCATAAGAAATATTTTCCCATTTAAATACAAGGGAAAATGTGAGTACTATATCTCAAAGTACTGAAATATTAATGCTTCGGAAGAGCTTTTGAGAGCTTATCTTTGATAAATAAACGAGTTGATATAATGTGCTATATTTAATATTTTCCATTCCCCGAAGTGAATGGTACAAAGCACATATTTTTCATTCCCCGAAGTGAATGAAATAAAGCACATATTAAAAGGTGCATAATTATGTACATTTTCCCATTTTAAATGCAAGGGAATAATATGAGTACTATATCCGGAAGTACTAATATCACAGAAAGCTCCGACAGAGCAAATATGTTATTGCTAAATGAGACTTTATCTCATATTTACAGTGCATTATGCCCGTTGAGCAAATATGTTATTGCCAAATGAGACTTTATCTCATATTTACAGTGTATTATGCTCGTCAAAGTCGCAAAGAGACTTATTGAATTTTAAAGATATTTACAGAAATATATTGAGAATATTAGTCAAGGGATGTTGACTATCTCAATATTACGAGTATAAAGAAATCTTGGCAAAATTACATGCACTGTCATCCATATTGTACTACATAAGAATTAGTACAAGTTGAAGCTCGTGCTATTGTAAACAATATGTTTACTGATAATTTTATTTGGCATGACCGGTTAGACCATCCCGGTTCAATTATGATACGAAAATTGGTTGACACTTTCATGTGATCATTTATTGAAGAACTAAGATTTTCTTCATGGTAATATTTCACGTGATACTTGCTATGAAAGCAATTTGATTATACAATCATTAACATCTAAGATAGAGTGCTATTAATTTTCTGGAACAGATACAAGGTGATAAATATATGGGCCCATACACTTTTCTAAAAGATCATCTAGATATTATACGATTTTTATCGATGCATCGACTAGATGGTTATATGTATCCTTGTTATTAACCCGCAACTTGGTGTTTGCGAGACTACTTGCTTAGTTGATAAAATTACGAGCACATTTTCCAGATTGTTTTCTAAAGACAATCAGTCTTGATAATGTTGATGACATGTAATTTTACATGTAGTATCATAAATTCGCATCAAGCCAACAAATGATCATAAGTTCTCCCCATTACAAATGGTTTTTGGTCAGGAACCAAATATTTCTCATCTTAGATTTTTTTGTGTGTGCGATATATGTTCTAATTGCTCCACCACAACGCACAAAGATGAGTTTTGTTGGGAATATATATAAGAGCTTCTGATAGGGGATTTATTTACAATCCGATTTACTGACTATCATTTTAATGAGTCAGTTTACCCAACATTAGGGGGAGAAAATAAATAGCTGGGGAAAGAAATAAGTTAGAATGAATTATCATTTTTCTCATTTTGATCCACGTACTACACAATGTGAACTATAAGTTCAAAGGATAATTCATTTAGCAAATCAATTGCCAGATGATTTTGCTGACCCTAAAAGAGTGACTAAGTCACGTATACCAGCTATGAATGCTCCGATTAAATTTGATGTCATGGAAGGACAAACTCTAGTTGCTAATGAGTCTAACTTACGCTTAAAGCGTAGTAGACAAGTAAGTTCCAAAGATAAGAGATCATCGAAAAAGAAAAGGAGCTATATTTTATGATGGTCTGATTGAGGAATCAATTATTATGAAAATCTCTAGAAGAGATTAAATGGTCTCCAACAGAGACATTGACATGACTCAGATACCTGATAATAAAGAGATCTCAATAGATTATGTCATGTATGGTAATAAGTGGAACTGAAATTAAATCGATGTCGTTAATATATTTGCATGCAATATAGCACTAGAGATTTTATTTGATGATGTGGATCATGAATCATTGTCAATTGGGTAATGTAAACAAAGAAATGATTGGCCAACATGAAAGAGGAAATTGAGGCGAAACTAAAATCTCTTTTGAAAAGAGAAGAATTTGGGCCTATAGCCCGTACATTGAAATGTGTAAAGCTCGTGGATATAAACGAGCCTTCGTGAGAAAGAGAAATCAAAAGGGGAAATCATGAGATATAAGCTCATTTGGTTGCACAAGGATTCTCACAAAGACATGAAATTGATTATGAGAAAAATATATTTCTCGGTGGTGGATGCAACTACTTTTAGATTTTGATCAGTCTGGCAATAAATAAAATTACTCGGTTTCTGCCTAATGGGTGTTGTTACATCCTATTTTAATGAGCCTCTTGATAGTAATATTTACATGAAACTTCCGGAAAGATTTAGATTGCCATAAGCAGTTCATTCAAGTTCTCGAGAACATTATTCAATCATATTGAATATATCTTTTTATGGCTTGAAACAATTTAGGCGTATTTGATATGATCGCCTCATTGAATACTTATTAGCATAGTGCTATATGAATTATTTCCCCGAGCATTTTTATTAAGAGATTTAGCTCTGAATTTTTATTGATTGTGTATGTCGATGATTTGAATATCGTTGAGACTCGTGAAGAGACCTCCTCAAATCCTTGTGCATCTATCGACATACAGAAAAATATTGAAAGAGACTTTACATGCATAACGCATATCTATTTATCACCTTTATGGTTGTTGTTAAGTCTCTTACTGTAAACAAAGATTTTTTCGCATCACGAAAAGGGTAATGATATTTTTAGTCTAAAGCACAATATACACATTTTTTGATCTAGAAGCATCGTATCTTAACTGGTCCAGAAATATTTCTTTAAATGCTATGAGATCATTACCTTTAAAATAATTGTTATGTATATGGCAAAACCGAAATATGTGTTTGGCTAAACATATCCTGAAGATATGTGAATGTTTTTTACAAGATAAGATGCAAGTTATCTTATACAGAGATAATACAAAATTTATATCTCAAGGTGGATATATCAAATATGATAAAACGAAACATATTTCTTCAAGTTTCGTCCCTCATGATTTTCAGATGAATAATATTCAATGAATCATTTCAAGCAATGATTTGGAAGATTTATCCACTAGTGCATGATCTACTTTAATATTTGAAGATTGTATTCAATATTGAATTATGAAGATTCAAAGATCTTATGTGATATTTTCATGAGGGGGAGTAAATACGCGTTGCACTCTTTTTCCCTTAACCGAGGTTTTGTCCCAATGGGTTTTCCCGGTAAGGTTTTTAATGAGGCAACATGTTATGCGTATCAAAGATATGTGTACTCTTTTTCCTTCACTAAGAATTTTTTTTCCCACAGGGTTTTTATCTTAGTAAGGTTTTAACGAGGCACATTATCTTCATGGATATCCAAGGGGGAGTGTTATAAATATATTTATTTATGGTGGATATCCATATATTAAGTTACACTTTAATGGGCTTTAGTATTAGGGTTTAATACCCATTGAAATTAAGGTTTCCATCTTATGCCTATAAATATAGACTTTTGGCATAGCATTGTACATAACCCTTACTTTGAGAATATAATAAAATCTCTCTCCCTTTTGTCTCTCATCTTTATTCTCCTATTTTATTCTTGTTCTTTACTTTATTCACAACAATTACATTATTTTTAAATATAATAGTCAATGGAATAGTTTTAATAGAAAAGAGAATATTATTATCTAAAAAAATTTAAATGATTTGTCTACACGATAAATGTACGTTTTAAAATAATTAAAAATAAATAATATATATTACTATACAATCCCACTTGAATGTTCGAAAATATATAATTTAAATATAAAAAAATAAATTAAAAAAGCACTCATTAATATTAAACTATATAATTTTACTCTTTCTTAATAAATCATATGGTTGAGTTTTAATTTAGTTGACATTATTGATGTTATAACTTCTTGACTTGTGTGATAGGTTGATAAATACACAACGATGGAGGTATATAGGGTACAGAGGGACAATCGTTTCCCACCACTACCAAGACTTTTTTTTATTTTTTATTATTATTTAATTTTTTAAAAAAAAATATTTTTTATAAATTTATCCTTACTTTTAAATATTTATGTTTTTGTACCTTAACCTAAAATTTTGGCTTTGTCCATATACATACCTATTGAGTTTTGTAGGAACATAGCTCAAGCATGATGTATTCATGATGAACTTGCTTACCTAAGTCTTATGCAAGAAGAGCTTGAGAAACCTAAATCTAATCGCACTTTTAAATATTTATGTTTTGTCCATCAATATTAAATCTTGACTCTATCCTGTAAATACATATCAAGTTTTTGAGGAACATGGCTCATGCATGATGTATTCATGATGAACTTGTTTACATAAGTCTTACGATGAACTTGAGAAACCTGAATCTAAGCATACTTTTAAATATTTATATTTTGTCCATCAATTTTAAATCTTGACTCTATCTTGTAAATACATATCAAGTTTTTGAGGAACATGGCTCATGCATGCATGATGTATTCATGATGAACTTGCTTACCTAAGTCTTATGCATGATGAACTTGGTTACCTAAGTCTTCTGCATGATGAACTTGATAAACCTGAATCTAAGCCTTTAGGATTTGATTTTCCAAATGATTTGGGGACTTGGGGTTTGGTCCTAACCTAAACGTGCATTTTTACGTCCTTATCTCTTTATTTTACAAGTGTAGAACGAAGGCAAGAAGAGTCTTTGATGTCTTGTTTTCTAAGGATACAATACAGGGTACTGCATCCTTATCTTTATTTCGAAACGGACAAGACAAAGGTTGTCCAAATAAAGCTTGAGTTGATGTTGAGACGGAGTTTGGTTTGGAATTTGGATAGGTTATCAAATTGGTTTCACACTTGGAGTCGGTATGGGCCAACAACGTGGGAAAGGGTTGGGTAGGAACTCAAAAGAAAAGTACTGAAATTGCCATGATGGTTGGTTTGAGAAACAGGAACAAGAACAATGGTATTATTTGAAAATTATAGTTCTTTAAATTAAATTAAATTAAATTAAATATTAATTTTTTGTTTTTTATAATATTAAGATTTAAATCTTTAATTTTATTTATAAAATTTATTTATTTTATCGGATAAAGATTGTTGGGTGACGTGAACAAATGAATCCTATGCGATTCATGTACGAAGTTTTTTTTTTAATAATCGAATTAAAAATAAAACTAAAATAGGTTAAGTAAGAATTTTGATATTAATTTTTTAATGTATATTATTTTTTATATTTTCTATTAAATTTTAATATATATATATATAATAATATTTTATAACAATTTTGATATAACCTTATCGATCTTAAATGTGAGAATGGAGAATCTTCGGAAACCATCAATGTGTTTGATACGAAAAAAAGCCTATGAGATGCAATGGATAAGATGGTTGGTTGTCGGGACCTACTTCCCACTGATCTGATTCACGTGACTGATGTCAGTGTCCACGTACTCGAGAGATACTAATAGGTGGGGGAAAAAATCTAATTACCCGATCTCGATTTTGACCCGGTTAGATTTAGTAGATTTTTATGTGTTATTAGTTTTAGTACTAGATTAGATTTAAAATTTAGGTTCCAATCATAATCGAGACCAAAACTAAATCTTTAATTTTTAAATTCGAATATTCGATAAGTATCCAATAGGATGAAGACCAATATCAAATATTAGTTTTTTTACTTATAATAGATAATATTCTTTTATTTGTTTTTCTTATCAAACTTTTTCATTTTATATTAATATTATGAGCATGACTCGTTTTACAACTTTAATTTTTAAATTTATAATATTCTAATTTTATTATTTAATAATATTGTTGGTGTTTAAGTTTTTTCTCCTATTGCTCATATTTTCTTAATAATAAATCAATTGATTGGTTACCCGATATTAATATCGGTTCTTACTAGTAAGGGACTGAATCTTAAAATTTAAGATCCGGTGTGATCGAGACCAAAATTGATTTTAATTTTCAAGAAACGATGATTACCGAGACCGGGATCAATCCTAAAATGCGATTTTATATAATATTTTATTAAAAATTTCATATAGAATTAAATAATAATTTAAGTATAATTTAAATTTTTATTATTAATAAAATTGTATAATTATATAAATTAAAATAATTTTAAAATTATTTGTATACGACAAGAATACTTATTTTATTTTAAGATATTAGTATCACATGATTTTTTTTTTTAAATTTAGGTAAATAATGATATTTAAGGAAATAGGTAAATTTTAAGATATTTTTTTTTAAAATATAATTAAATTTGAATTAATTCGAATTTAATGACTCGTTTATCAAATTCCCATCCAATTTCCCCTCACAGCGGTTCCCTCGTGCTTGAAAGTCACCACCAAACCAATATACTTTCAAGATTATGGTGAAATTATTGATCAACTGTAGACGAATAATTGAGATTAATTATTTTTTGATTTTAATTTTTTAATTATTTTTATCTCGTTATATAAAAATGTAGAGACAAGAAAGGCGATGAAACGGGGACATGTTAAAATTTATATATTAGAGTGCGATTAAAATACGATCTTTATTATTTTAATAAAATTTTAAATAAAATAGATAATTAAATAAATATATTTGATTTAAGGTGAGTAATTTATAATATAATTTTTTTAACGCTGATGTTGTCACTCATGATTTTTGTCTACGTGGCAGAAAATAGAATTCCTGGACCCACTCGACACATGATGTGTTCACACATACTACTTAGAACAAGGAATGGGACGGGATTTTCTTTGTCCTCTTCCATTTTCTAAATGGATTTAATCAAAGAAAATGTGGCGTATTGCCAGGTCATCGCCACGTCAGGACGAAACAAAATTAGAAAAGGAAAAAAAAGTTGATGTCAACTACTCGTCCATGTATCAAACAAAATTTTTTATTTTAGTTTCAAAGATATTTTTTTTATAATTTATCTAAGATAATATATATTTAATTTTAAAATTTAAATAAATTTATATATATATATTTATAAATTAAATTGTTCGAGTCTAAATTATATAAATAAAATATATGTAATTTACACCATTAAATTTTATATTTAATTTTAAATTTAAGTTTCTATATCTTTGGATAATGATATGACAAAAAACTAGATTCATTGTATCTTATTTTAAGACATTTCAGGTAATTCCAGGTTAGATTTGTTTGTCTTAATACCATATTTATTACTAATTTCTAAACAAACCTATCTTTTTATTTTATTTTTTTCAATTTTCTGCTTTTATATATAGCTTCAAATTCTACACAATTCTTCACCAAAAACATCCTTAATTTTCTCCATTTTACTCTGGTTGAAGTTAACTATGGCAGAAACCAAGAGCCGTGGCCATGTTTTCGCCGGACAGAAAAGAGGTTCGGGGGATGATGTCTTTGACGGTGATGAAGTTGTCGTGGCAAAGAAATCTATGTTGCCTACAATGGCAACGGAAAACGACCCTGCCGCAGCTTTAGCCAGCGCACGCCATGAATTCGGTGAGCATGGTGGCGTTAACATGTCCATCGAAGCCTCCGCCACCTTCACTGTGATGGAACCTGATACCATGCGCCGTATGTTCGCCGGTGAGCTCGGTCCTGATCGTGATTTCTTCATCTACAGTCGTCATTTCAACCCCACCGTGTTGAATCTTGGCCGTCTCATGGCAGCCCTCGAAGGAACCGAAGCTGCCTATTGCACCTCTAGCGGTAATTAATTAATTAAACGTATCTTAAATTAGGGAGTTCGTGCGTTAATAAAATACTAATTTAATTTGTGGCTGATGACAGGTATGTCAGCTATATCATCCGTGCTGTTGCAGCTCTGCAGCAGCGGCGGACACGTGGTGGCATCGAGGACGCTCTACGGCGGCACCCATGCACTTCTAACGCATTTCTTTCCCAGAGCCTGTAACATCACGACCACGTTTGTGGACATCGGCGATCTCGAAGCAGTGAAAAACGCCATCGTTGAAGGAAAGACCAAAGTCTTGTACTTCGAGTCCATGTCGAATCCAACCCTCACTGTGGCCAACATTCCGGAGCTAAGCAGAATCGGGCACGAAAAAGGAACCACGGTGGTTGTGGACAACACCTTCGCCCCAATGGTTCTTTCCCCGGCTCGGCTCGGTGCGGACGTGGTTCTCCACAGTATCTCCAAGTTCATCAGCGGTGGGGCCGATGTTATTGCAGGTTCGTTTGTCGTGTATCTCTCTCTTTTTTCGTACACGTGTCAGACATTAATCTTCATTGTTTCGACTTGATCATCACGTGTGGACTTGTGAATAAATGGAGTTAAGAGTCTGAGTCTTGGAACGTTAAACTCAAATCAATGCAGCCAAGCCAAAGCTTGGCGTTTCTGGTTGTGGGTGCCTACATATCACGTGAACGGTGCCATGACTAGTCACTGGAAAACAGTAAAGGTCGATATCGAATATATGTTCGGATAAAATATGTAGCGTTATTGCTTTTATATTTTATTTTTTTCGATACGAAATAATTGTCTGTGTATGCATGTGAGTAGGTGTACATATGGTTAGTAGAAGATACTGTATTTTGTTAACCCAAATGGCAAACTTTCAGGTGCTGTTTGTGGCCCGGCAAGCTTGGTGAACTCAATGATGGATCTTCATCAAGGTGCCTTAATGCTTCTAGGCCCGACCATGAACGCGAAAGTCGCGTTCGAACTGTCCGAAAGGATTCCTCACTTGGGCCTGAGAATGAAAGAGCATTGCCGCAGAGCCATGGAGTATGCCATCAGGATGAAGAAACTCGGGTTCAAAGTCATATACCCAGGCCTTGAGGATCACCCACAGCACCATCTCCTGAAGTCCATGGCCAACAAGGAGTATGGGTTCGGTGGGCTTCTTTGTTTGGACATGGAGACCGAAGAAAGAGCCAACAGGCTCATGCACCACTTGCAGAACTACACTCAGTTTGGTTTCATGGCAGTCAGCTTGGGTTACTACGAGACTCTCATGTCCTGCTCCGGCAGTAGCACCAGTAGTGAAATGAATGCTGAAGAGAAAGCACTTGCCGGCATATCTCCGGGGCTGGTTAGGATGTCGATCGGATACATTGGGACCCTGGAGCAGAAGTGGAGCCAATTAGAAAAGGCCCTCTGCAGGATGCAGGATTCCACCTTGTTGAATAAAAACTAATGTCCCTGCTGCAAATGTAACGTTTCTGTTGTAAAAGACCGGATGCTTTTGCGTTATATTATGTTTCTTTTAAGAAAAGTATGTTCTTCCTTAATTCTTGCTCTCCAAATATTTATTTTCTATATTTATACATATGATTTTAACCTTCAATCTAAATTAAGGTTTACGGTTTAAGATTAAGATTAAAAAACGAGGATAATCAAATAAAAAAAGTATTAGTCATTATGATTAATTAAGAATAATTATACTCATTAAAGTGCTGAACAATCCTCTTCCTCCATCTTTCAGATGCTAATTGACTGTGAAATTGACTACAAATTCACCCACATAAAACATTTTCCACACTCTAATAATACACCTAAAAACCTTGAAATAGGCCATTTATAATATTGAAACCTACAACATCATAACCCTACATGTATACCAACAACAACAATGTTTCTAGTGGTAGATCATGTATTGGAATTATAGTGTTTAATTATTGATAAAAACGATGTAAATCAAAATTTACGAATTGATCAAATAATTAAAAATATATAATTTTATTTTGTATGGGTTTGGATTTCGATTTTGTTTCGAGAGTGTTACATCCATGTACTTAATTTAAAATAAAAATGATATAAAGCATGTTAATAATGAAATGGCAGACCGTTGTTTCTATTCCTCCCAATTAAGGAGGGACGCGGGCATCTAGGCTTTACAAACAATATGCTCCCATTTCCTCATCATTCGCTACCAAATTGGATGGAGTCAAATAATCATGGAGATTTGGAAATGATAATTAAGGAGGAAAAAACTCGATTTTTTATTTGTTAATGATAATTAAAGTTTTTGAAATAATGATCGTATTTTAATAAATTATATATAATCGTTAAAAATTTTGAACCGCTTTTGCTCGGAATTATAGTTCACTCTATCGTCTTCTTTTTGTTTATGTGTTTTCGAGTAGAAATCCTTTACCTCTTCGTCATACCTCCACTCATACCTCCCGTTAAAAATTTCAAAAAGATTCACTATAGAAAAATTAGCTTTTGACGACACTTTTAGCGACGTTTTTTGAATAAATACTATAAAATTTATATCTTTAACGGCGTTTGTACAACCTTACCCCTATTTACTTAAACCCTAACCACAGTTTCTAACCTAAAACCCTAAACCTACACTCTAAACCCTCTAATTTAAAACAGAT
Source organism: Abelmoschus esculentus (assembly GCA_035048815.1). Lineage (NCBI taxonomy): Eukaryota > Viridiplantae > Streptophyta > Magnoliopsida > Malvales > Malvaceae > Abelmoschus > Abelmoschus esculentus. The sequence continues at coordinate 13,261,560 of JAUCBN010000049.1, forward strand.
ACACGAATGAAAGCATGAAAAAGAAGTAAATGATTTACACCCGTATTCTCTGGCTTTTTTTCTTACCGGCACACTAACCATACGTTTTCCCTGTGTTGTTTTGACAATCCCACCCCCACCAGAATCCTGGTTCGATACATGTGTACTGCGTTCTCATTTCGGAACCACAACCTAGCGGATAAAAACAAATCAAATCAATAGTCAAAAGATTCTCAAGGACTCTGGAATGCAGACATCTGCATGTGCCGATTATGGACGAACAGAAACGGGTTTCCATCTCCGAAAGATATGCAAAACCAAGGTGGTAGTAGTAGTAGTACTGTTCTAAAGGACTCCTGTTAGAAAGGAACGGTGAGCTTGTGGTTCATTGTTTATTTACAGTGGTTCCCACCACCAGGCTTTGTGTCGCACGGAAACCATTATCTGGTGGTTGAGAGTTGAGAACAGACTCGGGTTGGGTTAAATAAATCTACCGTCGTTCACGTTATGATCAACCCTGATGAAGATTTTATGATACACAGGAAGGTGTGTTGCCGACAAAGAAAACGACAGTGAGTGTGTGATCCTCCGGGTCTGGGAAAAATCCAAAGATGTTTAGTGTGAAGTAGTTCAGGGCAAGTACCCGTTGTGTCTTTCACGTCCCTGTCTTTTGGCCTGACCTAGTTGAAGGGTCAGACCCTCGTCCATGGGTCCCAACCACAACTTCTGATAATGAAACTACTTCACTAGATAAAGGCAAACTTGTTCCTCCTTTAAAGATGATTACAATGGTTCGATATTTGCATCAAAATCATTCCTTTTCTCCCCAACAGAAGGGGAACTGTTGCTACCAGTTATACCTTCTCAGATATAGCATTTCATTGCCATTTCATGGATAAAAATAGTTACAAAAATATGTTCGATAGAATAATTTAATTTAAGGTTTGTGTCCGTAAAATGATATGATACAATATAAAATAAAAATCGAGAAGATTAGAAACCATATATATTCTACTTAAATAATAGCGATATACACACTGCGGTAGCTAAGCTAAGCTCTAGCTTTGCTTATTTTCCTAGAATATTTATATACATATTGTAGGTCAAGATGGGATATTTATAAAGAGAAAGAGGGGGAGACAAAACACCATATGGTCCATATCTAACAGCATGCTAACTTAAGGATAGTGGTTTTAGTTGAGACAAGGTTTGGTCTTGTTCTTTTCATCTGAGCCTTGGGTGCACTTTGACCTTAAGGGGGTTAGCCATTTCACAGGACAGCCTGAGGACTTCGCCCAGGTCGACTGGATTGTTATCATTTGCCGGCACCCATTTGAACTCATGCAATAAGGTGCCCACCCAGAAGGTAACAGTGGCTAAGCCTAAAGTCTTTCCAGGACAGCTCCTACGGCCGGACCCGAATGGTGCTAGCCTGAGGTCAGACCCCAACACCGAGAGCTCCACGTCAGGACTGTCCTTGGACACGAATCTCTCTGGCATGAACTTAAGTGGGTCCACCCAAACATCGGGGTCCCTTGTGATGGCCCACATGTTAACCATGGCTGTGGTACCGGCAGGAACGTGATGTCCATCAACGGTAGTGTCTGTGATTGCTAAACGGGCCCATGATAGAAGAGGGCCAGGAGGGTGTAACCTCAGAACCTCCTTCATCACCGCCGGCAAGTAAACCATCGACTGAACGTCTGATTCCGTCAACGGCCGTGATTTCCCAACAACTTCATCAATCTCCGCCTGCACTCTTGATTGGATTTCAGGGTGAAGCACCATTCTCGCTAGTATCCACTCTATTAAAACCGCCACCGTATCGGTTCCTCTAAAGATCATTTCCTATATGATTATTTAAAAAAAAAGTTAATCTTCTTTTAATCAAAGGGAATAATTGTACGTATTGTTCCTTAAAAGTCCTTGGCAAAGCTAAGAAATTGTATTATAATAGGAATCTAATCAACAAAATGTTCCCCCAAATCATTATCAAGATTCCAACAAGAAAACTCATGCAAGAGAAAACAAAAAAACATGCAATAAAAAAAGTAAATTGCTTTCTTACCCAAAGAACGGCAATCATATCGTTGTCCGAGAGTCTGTCAGGTCCATCGAGAGAAAGTAAAACGTCGACAAAATCATGGTTTTTAGTTCTGGTTTTGAGTTTATGGTCCTGGATGATTTTGTTCACGAATTTATTCACTCTGGGAACAAGTTCCGAGCATCGGAGCCGGATTTTTTGAATGTCTAACCCAGCAAGCCATGGAAGATGATCAGACCAGTTTAGCTTCCCTAGTAGGTCGTAACCTTCTTCAACAAGTTGGCAGAGTTCTTCAGTTTCAGGATTTGTTGATCCCAGATGGTATTTAGTTCCGAACACTGAGCTCAGCATGTTGTTAAGGGAAGCTTTCTTGAGTAAATCACGTACGGAGAACTCTCCACGACGGCATGCAATTTCAGACACCATTTGAGAGGCGATGTCCGACCTTTGTGCCTCGGTGGAGCTGATTTGTTTAGGGCAAAACAGATGTGTTGCGGCGATTCTTCTTAGTGTTCGCCAGTAAACACCATAAGGAGCGAAACCGATGGCTCTGTTGAACATTAAACTATAAGCCGACTCTTTCACCGGACGATCGGCAAAGACAGAACTGTTCAGAATCTCTTTCGCAACATCAGGGTTGCATGTGATGATAAGCCGTGTATCACCCAAGCTCAAAGCCATAAGCCGCTTAGCACCAAAGGAATTAGCCGCGGCGGAGAGCTTGCGGTGAGCCAGGTTAACCATGAGGTTCATGCTTCCAGCAATCGGATATCCCCGTGGTCCAGGAATCCTGGGAGCCGCAGCCGCAACAGCAGCTCTCTTGGTCATCCAATTATACTTACCCCAAGCAGGACCACCGGGGTAGAACCAGAAGCACAAGGCCATGGCCAGCCAAGCCATGCAAACACAGAAAATAAGAAAAATGGAGTTTTGAGAAGAAAAACACATGCATTTGGATGCAAGGAAAAAAACCCAGAAACAATCTGAGTGTGTCTCCATGAAAAAGGAAAAGATTTGATATATGCTTGTGATCTCTAAGAGTAAAGGGTTTCCTTTTTTGGGTTAAAACATGAAATGGGTTGTTCGTTTATATAGAGATTTGTGTGTTAAGAGGCATTATCCGTACAAAAATTGTTTTTTTATATAATAAAAATGTATTTTATTCTACAAATTATTTTTTAACATTAATTACGTACCGTTATATATACATACAGGTACGTAGCATTCACATAAAAGTAACTGTTAAACCTGGCGTTATATTTATCAGCATTATAACGGAAATAAATTAAATAAAATCATTAAATCAAAAGCCTAAAGGTCCGCCGCCACTACCATAACGAAAGATGAGATTCGAGTTCATTCCCTCGGCCACTCTCAGTTAAGTGGGTGTGGTTCATTCACTCGGAATAAAATGGGCCCATAGAGACATCCATACCCATCAGACAAGTTGCAATAATTTTTTATATTTAATCTTTATCTATATTACCCTAAAACCTAAAACCTAAATTCTAATTATAATATCTAAATATTAATCATAAATTTTTAATTTAAAAATCATACATTAAAATTTATAAAAGATAAATCTTAAATTAAAATTATAAACATTACGATTAAAGCGGTTATGAAAAAATCCCATAATATATCTCAGAACAAATCATATAAAGGAGCGACCCTTTAAAAATATTATCCAAATCATAACTGATATTTTAATTTAATTTACTAATAAACGGGAAAGTTAATGGTCTCGCGCTTGGGGGAGTAAGAGTGGAAAAGGAAAATAATCATTGATTAGCTAAATTAATAAAAGTTAATTTTAATTTTTGCGTTACCGGTTAACAGTTAACACAGATCTATCAGAGAAATTATATTATGGGTCAGTCTCATCACGTCATCCATGAAATCGACCAATAAAAACTAGCCACCTCATTATTTTTTAATTTTTCAAGTAAAAAATTACTTAAAAAAAATATAACATGAAAAGATGGGTAGTTTTTATTGGTCGGTCCCATGGATACGTGGTGGGACTGATCGATGATATAATTTTTCGATCTATCGGCCTTGTTATCAAGTTGACAAAGTCCACGTGGAACATCCATGTCCGAACGCCACGTGTTCAATACATTCTCAGTTTCTTGACTCCAGGCGTGTAAGGACAAATGTCCCACGAAAGGGGTTAAAAGGACATGTACCCTTCCATTGTTTGGTCTCCATCCCCCAGCAAGGGACATTGTTGTCATATTCGAACACCGGAACACAACAAAAACAATACAGACACGGACTCGTCCTCGGCGTTTCTCATTTTCCCTTCTTCATGGGCCCTACTTCAAATCCTAAAATCCAACGCAGACAATTGGTTCCACTGAGTCAAAACTCAAAATAGTATTTTTTTTTTAATTAAGAAAGACCCAAAGGGTTACAAGATTATATTATTCGCATCTACAGTAAGTAGAAGTTCAATTACAGTAGGGGGATTATTTAGGATTCACATGTTAAAGTATGAACGATCTGTAATTTTGGCGAGCATATCAATAGGTTTATTTCCTTCTTGTGGTGTCCAAATAAAATCAGTCACCCAACTTCTTGTGGTAAGAACATAAACTCAAAATAGTATTAATCGCTCAATCACTTTGTTGATATCGTTGGTATTCAAATCTGTAATCTCTAAAAATAATAATCGTTTCTTTAACCATTTAGATTAAATATAATTTAATATTGATATTTTTAATCTTGTTCTTGTGACCAATGATGAGCTATACCTACGAACCACAAATGTTTTAATCTAATATCGTATGATATGTTAGATATGATCGTGTTTAGATACAATTTGAGTACCCTTTATTAAACTTTTATTCTTTTATTCTTTCGCACTTTTTTTTTAATTTCTTTTTCTTATACATTTCTCACACACGTTATTGAACTATAATTATATTAGTATATATGATCTCATACTCACATTTTTTATGACTTTTTTATTTTTAATATTTTTAAATATAAAATTTATTTTATATTTGTTATATTTTTACTGTATTTATACTTTGTAATTTTGGAAATTATTATTTTTTTTACTTATATTTTAAAAAAATTATTAAGTGAACCTTGTTTACCGTATCATCTGTGGTCCTAACCAATTAGATTTATCTATCTCAATTTTTTAAGGTAAATTGTCACATATTTCTTACATGTAATTAGTGAGTGGGTAGTTATTTAAAAATGAACGATTCTGATTATTTAAACTGTAAATAACGTGATAAACATAATTCACCTAATAATCTCTTGTATATTTGCATCCATGTAATATAGAGATAAACAGATTTCAATTGGATTTTCACTGGCCCTTTTTGCTGTGAGAAGATTTGGTGTCTATATAACTACAAAAATTCAATGACAGATCTAATTTGTTTAGGATGAACATACGTATTAATAATATAAAATTTAAAAGCATTAAAAAAATTAAATATCTAATAATAAGTATAAAAAAATTAAATTTTATGATTGTCTCTAATAATAAATATTAAAAAAATTATTCTCCTAATAATAAATATTAAAAAAACTTTTAATAATAAATCTTTAATAACGAATATTTATAAAAATATAGGACACCTAATTACAAATTTTCAAAAAATTGTTTCTAACATATAAATAATATTTTTTTTAGATTAGTTTAAAAACTTAAATATAAAATTCAAATTACAATTCTCGGTTTAAAAAAATCTGACCGGACCGATGAAATTGATTCCGTTTTCCCAGTAGGTAGGCCTTAGGGGGTCCACGAAAGCTATTACCTGCAAGCAGTGGCTAAAAAACAAATACGAAGTACTTTATACTAATTATTATTAAATGAGATATGATCTCTTTTACCTGCAAGAGAAGGGCTGGTCTTGGAATCTAAAACCTAGCACACTGGGATTTGTGAAGTAGTTCTTGTAACCTCTCTATTCGGTCTAGACGATATTCGATTCGAACGAGTTATACGAGGAATACCGATATTAATTTAAAGATTCATTTCGATAAACAACCCTAATTTTTACATATTTAATCCCGAACTAGGCTTAACCGATTAAATCAACCCACTAACTTCTAAACTCATTTGAGGACGTAACATTTTTATTGAAAAATAACTATTTAGATTATTTTAGTAAAAAGCCTTTCCTTTATTAATCTGCGAGCTGATACGTCCCATGTTTTATATTTGTCTGATTAGCTTCGTTAGCTCAGATTTTATCCACAGCATAAATCTTGTGTGATTAGGTACTGATCTTGACATCTTAAACTATGATTTGCTGAAGAGAAAAAGAAGACGAGCGAGCTGTACGCATATAACCATAACACCCAGGGCCAGGGAGGGACCCTGCTGCAATGCATCGATTCCTCTCAGCCACAGCTTTCAGTGCTTTGCATATTATATTTCAGCAAAATCGATCTAAACCAAACACATCTGGTCCTTTCATCAAGATTTGTTCTTATTTTTTGCAGAAGAATCATATAAACCAATATTGCAGCAGAAGCTGCCAGCCTGCCACACTACTTTGCTTTAGCTTTACCTGTATGATTCTTTGCCTTGGGGGATTAAGAATTTAAGATGTGTGCAAGTGGGATAAAGGTTTGACAGTGAGATCAGCTAATGGGAATGGTTTTGAATCAATGAATCTGATGGAGTGCACGTGAAGAAGCATATGTTCTTGAATATTATGGCATTTTCTTGTGGCCCAAGGAACTGTATGCCTGGGGGGAAGGAAAGGTGGTTTTGATTCAGCTGTAGCTTTTACAGGCAGAATTTGGTTGGGAGAATTGACAGCTGAACAAATGGAGGAGTAGGTTCGCTGGGGGTTTCACATCGTTAGATTGTTCTTTAGATTGGTTACTAGGGTTGGTTGAAAGTGTGGGAGCTTTTAAGATACAACATTGATGTTTATAGGGCTATGTAAGGGTGTAAAAGAAGAAGAAAATATGTGTTGGGGAAATGGGAATGACCTAAATTGGTACTATATACTTGATTTTGTTCCGGAATAGAAATCTTTCGTCTTTGATGTTTTTATGTCTAACACTAAAAAAATAAATTTAGGGTTAAATTTAGAGTTAAGGTCTATAATTAGGGTGTAAATCGTCTACCTCTTTATCATACCTCCATTCATACTTCCGCTTTAAATTAGAGGGTTTAGGGTTCAATGTTAGGTGTTCTAGTTATGATTTAGGGAATTAGGAGTATGATGTACTTTTTAGGATATATGGTTTAGGGTTTAGAATATAGAAATAAGGGTTAGGGTTTAAAATTTAAATTTTTTTCGAAATTTTTAACATGAGACATAGATGGAGGCATAATAAAAAAGTAGATGATTTCTACTCTTATAATTAGGCTATAGAACATAATTTTAGGATTTAAAGTTTTGGATTTAAGCTTAGGACCCAAGATTTAAATTTTTAGTGTTAGATATGAAAAAGATAAAATCCTTTGTTCCTTTCTATGTCTAACCCTAAAAAAAGACATTATACCCAAAATTTAATAAACCTTAAACCTTAATCCTAAACTCTTAAAAACATCGTCCTAAAATTCTAATCTTAAACTCTAACCTTAAACTTTAAATCTAATATTTTAATGTAAGGAGATAAAAAAGAGTAAAAGATTTCTGTTTAGGCATATAATTTTTGTTTATTTTCTCTATCCATCAATGTCACTATGCCCGACTCTATAATTGAATTAATAAAAGACAGATTAAATTAATTATGTTATTTGATTATTTTTAATTATTAAGTTTTAATAACTTTTTCCCTTCAAATATTATTATTATTGCGATACGAAACACTACAGCTTATTTACATAACATTTACATTTGATTTTTTGATTTTTTTTTGAATTTATGAATTTTTAAATTATTTTTGTTAAATAAAATAAAAATTGAATTACAATTAAAAGAATTATATTCGACAACTATTCAACAAATCCATGTTTTTAGCAATGACTGCATTTGGGCTTTTATGTTTTCAAAGATAGCTTAAGGTGGGCTTTTAAAAAGCAGTTTTACTTTATATGGATATTTGTCCGACCCGGAAAAATGGAGCCCCGTTTTCATTATTCAAGTAAAACCTTCTATATATATGGGTCTTTAATATGGGCTTATTTTTAATCAAACGGAGGCCCGAAAAACAAAATCGAAGATACAGTAGAAAACCCGACTCAATTCTGATGTTCCCAAATTCATTTGGAATCTCTCTCCGCGCGCAGATTGTTAGGGTTTGTAACGGATTTCAATTCCCTCGTCTATGGTTCTTTAGGGTTTAAATTACAGATCAGTTTATCTAGTTATCACCTATTTGTTTGTAATCACAGTGAATCAATCAGAGGACAGAAGGGAAAACGATCACAGGTTTATAGAAATGGATTCGTCACAAGCTTCAACGTTAGGGATGACGGGTGGGAGCGGTGGAAACGGCTTAGTAAGCAATCAAATCAATGACACGGCAAACGCAACGCCGGTTGATGATTCGAAGCAGAATCTGAATCAAGTAATGAACTCCATCCAGAAAACCTTAGGCCTTCTCCATCAGCTATACCTCACCGTCTCTTCTTTCAATGCCGCTTCCCAGCTCCCTCTTCTTCAACGCCTGTAATTTTTTTCTTCAAATCCATATCTATTTTGTTTTGCAACATTGCTTATCTCATTAGGGCTTACGTTTTTTTATCTTGTTTTGTTAGTAATTCTTTAGTTACGGAGCTCGATAACATGGCAAAATTAGCTGAGAAGTGTAATATTCAAGTGCCAATGGAAGTTCTTAAGTCGGTTTGGTTTCCTTTTATTTGTGTCATTTTTGACAAATTTAGTTTGTTTTCTTTGGTTGCTAATAGTAATTTGTCCGCTTTTGTGTTAGTTTGATTGATGATGGGAAGAACCCTGATGAATTTACGAGGGATGTTTTAAACGGATGTATTGCAAAAAATCAGGTTACTAAAGGCAGAACGGATGCCTTCAAGGTAGTTCTTATTTCCTCTTATAGGATGGTATGGTTTAATTTTAAGTTATTAAGGACAAATTGATCTGTATTTACTCTCCTGTTGAACTTTATAGAGTTTACGGAAGCATCTTCTTGAAGAGCTTGAACAGACATTTCCCGATGAAGTTGAATCCTACAGAGAGATACGTGCAAGTGCTGCTGCTGTGAGTAACTTTGTTAATTATGTTTTCGTAAATATGATGAATATGTCTTCATTTTTGTGTTTTCCATGAGTAGTAATCAGTTATCCTACACGCCTTGACCGATTATATGTTATTTGTATAACTGTTGCATTTTGGTTGTCACGTTATTCATGGCCTCTTGACATAGTTTTCTTTCAACCAATGCTAGTCCACTCTCACTGTAACCTCTTGTTACCCTCTTCTTTGATTTCATCATTGCATGAACGTTGTCTTGCCTGCTTTTTGAAAATGTCCTGGCTTATTTTCTTCTTATCTGTTTTTATTTTATTTTTTTGCATGTCTTGTTATTTTCATGCAGACTGCACAGTATTTTTGGGATAGCTAAGGGGTGAAATGAAGGCACTCTAAAACATTGTTTTCCTTTCAAAACTTTCTTTGCATCTGTGTCTTATGTTATAATATGTTTATCCCATTTTCTTACACAACTGCTCTCTGCTTGATAAAAGTGGAAACACGCATTTTATTTGTTTATATATTGGTTTAGGAAGCACTGAAGAAGAATTGAGCATGAGTTTTTACAAAATCTGAACTTAGTGCACATCTTATAATATTTACAGTGCATGCTTTAATTTCAAAGGCTTAGATTAATATGAACTATAAAGTACTTCAAAGATGAAATATTGAACTGTGTATTTCAAATGTTGCATGTCTTAAGGAGCCATAATGTGAGTTAGTATGAGACTAGATCATTGAAATTGTTAGTCTGTTAAGTTTATGCATATTTGTCTGTTGTACCCTTGAAAATTGAATCATTTGTCATTCTTTAGTCTCTGTTAAGTTTTTGTCACTGATTCTTGTCAAGTTAAATCTTTTCATACAATGCAGGAATCTAAACGGCTTGCTCAATCACAAAATATTTTACAGAATGGGGATGTAAAAGTCAAATCTGAACTTTAGATGCTTGTGCTTGGGAGTTCTTTCCCCCCTTTTTTCATATATATAGGTTTCTGTATGTACTAGATTTACCCAATACATTCTGATGTAACAACATTTATGCCTTGTATTAATAATTTGACAATTTGTAGTGCACTCTGATATTAATGGTGGGAGCATTTGTGCATTCTCTGTATACATGGCTAATGCAGTGAAAGTAGTTTTACTGTTTCTCATTTTTTCCCTAAAAAGGAACCCGACTTTGTTATAGTCAATGCTGAGTTAATTGCCATTTACTGTAACTTATAATTACAGAATATCCTGTTCTGTAATTGGAAGCTTAGATAGGTTGTGTATTTGCAGCAAAACTACTTAGTTATCTGATACTTTAGAGTATAATTGTAGCCTTGATGATGCAGTTTTCTTGCTTATAATGTTAAAAGATTCGTTGTTAGTTAATTTATTTTTTGTATTTGTGGCTCAATTTCTACACAATGGGGTATAGAATCCTCTTGTTTTCTTCATTTGTACGAATATTTTATCATTGCGGCTTTATATTTATTTCGATTAACTGACTAGTATAAATGACTTAAGGGGTTTTCTGATGTGGTATACATTCTATCAAGGAAAGCATTATTGTCACTGGTTTTGTGAGCATGCTCATGGTTATAAGCTTGGTCCAATTTTAGGGTTTAGCATTTGTTATGCTCATATCATGCAAATTTTAACATTATTGAACGCTTGTTGAAATTCTTGCTATTCTTTGTGTAGTCTGGTTTCAGTTTTAGCTTTTGAACCAGGCATGTCCGACTAGAAAAGGGAAAGAGAACCTGAAGTGCATGCATCATTGATTTATTAACACAATGATATATATATATGTATGTATGTATTTATACATATGTAGAGAGGATCAAAATTTCAGATGGAATTTAGTTGGTGGGCTTTTGATGCAAGGGAGCCTATTTTAATTTCCTGTTCAACTTCACTAGTACTCCCACCAGTTTGAACTACAACTTGACTCGTCAAGGAAACAACCGGACTCGAAGCTGCAATATTTTTCCGCCGAGGTCAAGGAACCATCAGTTCCCTGTATCATGTTCAGAACCACCCTCTCTTCATCCCTTCTCTCAACATTTCTGTTATTGTCATCACACGAAAGCAGACATTTCCTTCAAATGGAAGGGTGGCCTTCTCCTTCTTGTCGAACATAGCACCAATGTTTAAGTCTTCTTTGTTTGATCCATAGGGTTGATTTCCATGTTCCATTTCAAGCTGACTCTTCAGTTTTTGCAGCTGCAGGGAAACCACTAGGATTAGCACCGGCAATATCAAGGTGTTTCAAATTCAGTTCAGCAAGCATGGTGAATGATACAAGTACCTGGATACGCAAGGATTGATTTTCTCGTTTCAAGGATTCACAGCCAGAGGAAAGAGCATCATAACTCTTTCAAAACGTTGTAATCCCTTTCAATTTGCTTCGCTTTTGTTCTAGCTCTTCTATTCTGGAACCAGATAGCAATCTGCCGAGGCTGCAGTCCAAGCTCATTAGCTAGCTGTTGTTTTATCACCGACTCCGGTCTTGAGTCGGACTCAAAACATGACTTCTAGCGACCTAATTTGCTCGTCGCTGAATCTTCTCTTGTTGTTTCGGTTGTATTTAACATTTGTAATAGGGTGCATGTCCAGGTCTAAACCTAACAAACCAAGCTCCACCTTCACGACCTCCGCTTGAAGCTGCTCTTGCTTCGCGAACATGGTGCTATATATAAATGCAGAACAAAGAGTCGGAGAGTGTGAAGCAAACTAAAGATGTAGAGGCAATAAGTATTAAATAAACAGGGGATAATGATTGAGATTTGAGAAGCAGGTGGGTATAATAAGTGGTGGAGAGTGTATCTTAGGGGTTGGGCTGAGCTTGACCTGAATCAGGATTTTGATAGAGAAAACACCCACTGTGGTGTCGTGGTTGGTTTATGGGGACACCCGTTGGACAACCTTGTGGGTATCTCTCCCAACAGACGTGGAAATTGGGCATTTGTGTTGGAATCGTCCAAGAAGTTTAACTGTCGTAACGTGATAGGTTATGGGACTTGCATGGGGTCTCCACTTCGTGATTTGGAATTGGGATCTAAGTTCCTCAAAATGAAAAGTTTTTCTAAGATTTGTTCTTGGTAGTAAAGAAAGAGGAAATAGATGTATTAATTTAACCGATTTGTTAATGGTTATTACCATTTTATTTATTTTTTAATAACATATTGGTTTTTAATTGATTTTTTAAAGGTATAATAATATTTATAAAATTGTTTTACTTGTTTTAGCGGAATTGTAATTCTTTAACTCTCGAACGTTTTAGAAAAAAAGGATAAAAGTTATTTTTAACTCTTAAATTAGGATAAAAAGACTTATTATCATAGAAGCACACTGTACTTAAATAAATAAATAAATAAAAACCTTTGACATCAAAAGAGAAATAAAGAAAAAGATGTTTATTTTCACACCTACATTTGGATAATAAGAATGTTAACGACGTGTTTCAACCTACCGATTGCGATGGTAATAATGCGGGTTTTTGGTTGCCTTAATTCTAACTTGAAAATTAAAGTACTCATATATAATCAATCCGATATAATAAGAATTATAACTTTAAACTTGTCAACTTTAATATTTTAATAAAGAATCCGATTAAATCTGATCTGACTCAAAAAATTAATAAAAATATTATTATTGTATTATATATAAAAAAATATAAATATAAACGGAAAAAATTTTATACTAAAATCAACCCTGATTCGATCTGACTTTATTTTAATACTTGATTCGACTTAAATCCAATTTTTTTAATAAATTTTTTTTCATCCTTATCGAACCATTTAGATTAGAATCCACCGATTCCGGGTCAAATTTCCATCCCTACCATTCTACATGCAATAAACTAATTAAAATTTATATGAAACGAATCTGTGGGAAAGGTTATGATTCACAATGCGGAGAAGCCACGTCTGGATTGTTAAAGCCAGTGGTCATCGTTGTATCGTGGCGTTCGGACAATACCATGGTTAAATCATGTTTTACCCATACAACCGATGAGCTGAGCCCCACATGCTTATCTTCTTTACTGTCAAAACCAACTCTTTAATCTATACCAATCTCATGGCCACCTGTCAAAAATCCTCTGGTTGTGTTGGACACGTCAAGTTTGATTTATATGTGATTTTGGAAGGAAAATTCTACAACGGGCGTCGAACACCGTTAAACACTACTAATGTTGAACATTATTGAACAACACTAAATTAATTAATAAAAATTTAAAATCTCAAGGACTCAGTATATAATTAATGAAAGTGTGATAAACTCAACATATTATTAATAATTATATGATTAGTCCCTTAGATTTTTATTCTTTATAAATTAATTTAATAATGTTCAGTATATAATTAATGAAAGTACTCATCTAATTTTGGAATCCAATTTTTTGTGGACAAGTGTTTGGGAAAACAGTTTGGTGGAAAAACATGGATCCTAGAAGGTTCCATCAACTGTAATGGAAGCATCAGTTATTTTGGATGAAGAGTCTGGTTAAACAAACTTGAACTTGGGAACGGGATAAGATTCAAAGTTAAGGAGATAAAATATAAGATAAACTACTCTAGTGAACACACAATTAATTGAATATATCTATTTTGGTCATTGAATTATCGAACTCGTTAATCAGATAACTCAACTTATTAAATAGACCTATTTGGGTCATCGTCATTAAAATTCTAACGGAGAAGATGACATGTCATTTCTAATTAGTTAGAACAATAAATAACGTGATGAACAAGGTTCACCTAATAATTTTTCGTAAAGGTGTATTCGTTGTTGCTTAAATTTAATAACGGATCTAGAATGAATTTTAAGAGTAAGTACAAATAAAAATATTAATAGATTTTTCGTATATCAAAAATCGAGTTGAGTTTCTCTTATATATGATACAACACATGTACTAAATTAGTACAACACATATATAAGAGGGACGTTAACGAGTTGAGTTGAGTCGAATTGAACAAAATAAAATATTAATAGATTGGTTCAAATTAGTTCTTATACTATTAAATGGATCAAGTTTAAAGATGCTAAATTCAAGCCCATAAACCGTTTTAATATGCATGAATCATGAAGCACAAACGTTGACCTTAGAAAACCATTTCGAAAATAAAAATAATTGAACTAAAAAATTGGTTAATCGAATTAAAAATTTTAGTTTTAGTTTAAATTTTATTTGTTTTAAAAAATTGATCCGGTTATAATTTACGGTTTTAAAAAAACTGATAAACTAAATATTTTAATTAATCGAATAAATAATTAACTGATTGAATAGATATATTTTAAAATTAAAAAATTTTATTTATTTATTATTTAAAATAATTTATTAATAATTAACCGGATCCGAATGGATGCATGAATGAGTTACCAGCAAAATGCATGAGATTATGCATGTACAAGAGAGGCGCGTGAAAGAATTCATTGAATGAGTCTCCATTTGTCTTAGAGACAGACAAAGACACGTGCTCATGTCCTTGGAACTAATTTTATAAACGAAAAGGACAGGATTGTCAAATTAAACTCGACTTAAATAAAAATAAATTAATTAATATGACATATTAATTCAAATATATATATTTTTTTAAATTAACTCGATTCGACTTAATCCATAACCAATAAACAAAACTGTTTCCCTTCTGGTACTCATGCATTGAGATTCCCTCCCAATTAATCCTCCATAGAATAAGTTGGAAAGAGAAGGTTGATGAGTCAACGGCGGCCAGCAGGGAACGCGGGCGCCACTTCTCTCCGACCACTCATTCAAATGTTTCTTATTCAATTAACTTAATTTGATTTTTTTTAATTTTACTTAATTAATATTTTACCTTCAATAATAAACCCTAAACCCTAAATATTTAAAAATAAAAAATAAAAAATTAAGACGAGGGGTAATTATTCCTCCTCACGCTTAAATAATTAATTGACTCAAAATAGTAGTTTAGTGATATGATTTAATCTTAACCCTTCAACTTTTAGGCAAACAAGATGGAATAATAACGTCATTTCGTACTTAATTGAAAGGTTGACGCCAACCTCAACTAGTTTATATTTTTCTTCTACACCATCCAGAGAAATTAAAATTATATAAAGAGGTCTTTTATTTTAGTAGAATTACATTTTCGTCACCAATTTTATTAAATTTAGTCCTTATAAATTAATCTCTTAGAGTTTTTCTTTTGACTATTAAACTTTTCATTTTTATTCAAATTAACTCAATATTTGAAAATATAATGATATTTTAAATTCACATTAGTTATTTTTTTTATTAAACTTTAAATTCTAAAACTCGAAAATAATTAAATTTTTTTTCTGAAATTATTGACATTGACTTTTCTTTTTATAATAATAAATAATTTTATTAATTATTTGATACATAATCAAAATATTATATGGTTTATACCCATCGTAATGATTCTTTTGAAATTTGTGAACATAAAAAGTTCAACGAATATCGATTAAATATTCTGCCCACCATAATAATTATTTTGAAATTGTGAAAATATTTTGCCCAATTTTTTTAGGACATGGTCGTGAAATGTAACACCATAGACCATCCATTTTAGTAAAATTTTATTTTTAAGAATTTGAGATTTAGGGTTGAAGACTTTTATTTTTAAAATTGATTAAGGTTGATATTTGATTATTAAAGAAAAACACTATATATAAAATAATTTAATTTAAGTTTTATTTTAAATTATTTATAATTATATGTTAAGTCCTTGAGATTTATAATCATTATTAATCAATTTAATGGTGTTCAACAATATTTAATATTAGTAGTTTTCAACGATGTTCGTCGAGCGTGGTAGACTCATTCTCCACTTTGATAATGTATTTACATAGTTCATATTTTAATAAAATGTTAAAACATTAATTTTATGTTGATTTTCGATTGTTAGTGTTTTTTTTTTTTGTCGTAATAAGAACTTTTTACATTGATTTTTTTCTTACATCTTATTATATTTCTTTCGTCTATCTTTGTAACACGATTTTTATTTTTATAATACAATTCTCGTCTATTATAACATACATCCTTAGGAAAGATCAACAGTCTATTGTGATTAGAACACCTTTCGTACTAAATTGCAAATATATTAAAAGTTGTCTGTAAGATGTATTTTGTCCATCTTCATTCTTACATCATTACTTTAAATAAAGATAATAAGATTTTAATAATAATTAGTGATTTTTATAGAAGATAAATGTTAGAAAATTTTTGTTATTTTTAACACCCTCCAAATTTTCATATATTTTT
Organism: Abelmoschus esculentus; assembly: GCA_035048815.1. Taxonomy (NCBI): domain Eukaryota; kingdom Viridiplantae; phylum Streptophyta; class Magnoliopsida; order Malvales; family Malvaceae; genus Abelmoschus; species Abelmoschus esculentus. The sequence continues at coordinate 13,277,986 of JAUCBN010000049.1, forward strand.
TTATTGTAAATTTTTTTGTATTTTTATCGTAATCGAGTTTTCTATTTGAAAATAATAATGATAATATATGTCCATATAAAAAAATAAAATGAAATTCAAACCACTCAATCACCTGAGTACATACAATTTAGGTTGAAAATACATACACGAACCATCTAGCCTTATCGGTTAAAAGAATGATTATTGTTCCTAAAGTTCACGTGTTTGAGTACTAGTAATGACAGTACAGTGATTGAGCGATCAATGTCCAATAACTAAGAGTATACTCTAAAACAGTTACCACTGTAACTTTTGTAAATCGATAAAAAAAATCCAAAATACATTCCTTCATCTCGGGTCCACTCTCTTTTCCTGAACGTGATAAATCACTTCATCAACACAAAACCAAACCAAACCTTCTACATCGATCTATCACACCGTGTCTGAAAGAAATAACTCGTCAAAGACACTATTCCCTAACGATAGAACGTCTCTTAGCTACTAGCTAGGGGCATGTTTCATGTGCTTTAATTGTACATACATGAAACAAAAAGCTGGGAAATAAAGATTTTATTATTCAAGATATGAAACAAAAGACGGACTGCTGTACTGGTCTGACCAAGGGTGGAAACTGGAAACTGGAAACTGGAAACAGACATATGTCGTATGTGGTGCGTTGGGACTAAAGACTCATCTGCAAGATGACAATTTGATTCAATCCCGTTAGGTTTCATTCCGATCCGATCTAATAAGAGTGGTTTTTAATTTAAAAAATCAGGTTCAAGTCAGGTGAGATTATTATAAAAATAAAATCAAATCGAGTCGGATTGAGTTTAGGGTAAAAATCTCGATCCAATATATATATATATATTGGTTATATTTTTATATATAATATTTAATATTTTTATTAATTTTTCTCGGGTCAGATTGAGTTAATTGGGTTTTTGTATTAATATATCGAGGTCGGATCGTGATCGGTTTATAGATTTTATTATTTTGAATCGAGTTGGATCGGAAGAAGATATATATTAAGGTCGGATTAAGTTGGATCGAAACAAATATTTTAGTTTTTGAGTCAGAACATTAATATATAAACCCTAAAATTATAACATCATTATCGATCTAAACACAACACATCAATCTGAATCCCTAATTTTTAAACCCTAAACCCTAAAACATTTATATTTTTTTCTCACATATATATTAAATAATTACCCGTTCTATAAATACTAAGTGGCTTGAGAGAGTGCATTAAAAAGCATTAGCAATAATTTTACAAAGAAGATCATCTAAGTATTGATTACTCTGTATCGAACTTTTAACGATTAATTTTGATGAATAAAATTTTTAACAATAATTTTTTTTTACGTATACAACGTCTCGAACTTTAAACCTATTTAAATAAAATCAAATTGTTTATACTTCGAACAACCTTATATATTATTCTATGCACATATCTTGATGCACTGAAATTTCTAACAGTAATGTATCTTAATAAAGTTAAAAGAAAACTCGTATTCTTGGGCTTTCCTTTAAAAGAAATAAAGGAAATATTATCTTTCTGGGAAATAAAATGAAGAACAAAAGATGAGCACGAAATCTACCATAACTAGTGTGAATTCATATTGGAAAATAATTACAAGTGGAAAGGGTTAGGGATTCCAGAGGAAACACTGAACTCTACAGCAATCAGATGAACTGATGATCTTTTTTCTGGGAATCTAGAACAGAGTTTCCGCACCACGTGATAATGGTGTGAAGATTTTGACAAACAATAGTACCATGAAATAATGGTCTTTTAATGGCCAAGGAAACACTTGTTTTCTCCGAACATGCCGACCATATCACTTGTTCCCCCTCACTCTGACGTGCTACTGCTGTGCTCATCTCTTTATATATTCTTCCTGCAGTGATCCATCTTTGGTTAATTTTATTAGCTTTGAAAACTATAAAACACTATTATCATGTCTTCTTTGTTTACACTAGGTTCAGATGCGCCACATATGGTGCAGCAACGCCTGCAATTCATCGTCCAGAGTAGGCCTGAATGGTGGGTTTACGCCATTTTCTGGAAAGCTTCGAGGGATACTCAGGGTGACGTTGTTTTATCATGGGGTGAAGGATATTTCCGGGGGACAAGAGATTTTACAGGCAAAGATTGTAATAAACTAATCCAACAGAGGAAAAGATCGGGGAAAGAGGTGCAGGGTTTTTTTAACGAAGCGATGGACATGGACCGAATGGTGGATGGTTGTGGCGATGTCACCGACTACGAGTGGTTCTATACTGTTTCGATGACTCAATCCTTTGCCGGGGGAGGAGATGGCATTCTCGGGAAAGCTTTTGGCTCAGGCTCGTATATTTGGTTGAGTGGAGACCATGAATTCCAGTTGTACCAATGTGAGCGAGTTAGGGAAGCTCGAATGCGAGGAATTCAGACCTTACTCTGCCTTTCCACGCCGCATGGAGTGGTCGAGTTGGGATCGTCGGAGTTGATCGGGGAAGACTGGAGCACGGTGCAACTTACAAAATCAATATTCAGTTCAAAGCAGGCAGGCCATGAATCTCAAGTCCAGTTTTCATCCCCGAGTATACCATTTCTTGATTTTGGAATGGTTTCAGTTGACCAAAAGCAGCCAGTTCTTGATGCCAAGAAAGAAACCACAGTTTTAGCCCGGTTGTCACCGGACTCCGGTGCTGATTCCGGAAGCAATTTCGGCTATGCAGAAATGGAGTCCAATGTCAGCAAATCGAAGAAGAGAGGTCGCAAACCAGGGAGTGGGAAAGAATCTCCTATAAACCACGTGGAAGCAGAACGACAGCGGCGCGAGAGGCTGAACAACCGGTTCTACACACTCCGATCAGTAGTTCCGAACGTGTCCAGGATGGACAAAGCATCTTTGCTGTCGGATGCAGTGACCTACATCAAGGAACTGAGATCCAGAATCGATAAATTAGAGACTCAACTCTTAGTACAATCCCAAATCCCCAAGTTTAATCCCATCAACGTTTTCGAAAACCAAACCCCGAAATCTATATTCGATCATACAATCAATCAATCCTCTAACCACTTGCCGATGACGATGGAAGTCGATGTGAAGATCGTCGGATCAGAAGCGATGATCCATGTTCAAAGTCCGGATGTCGATTATCCTTCCGCGAGGTTAATGGATGCACTTCGAGACCTAGAGCTTCATGTTCACCATGCCAGCGTATCAAACATTAATGATCTAATGCTTCAATTTGTCGTCGTCAGAATTCCTTCCGGAATATTTATAAGCGAGGAGGTTCTCGGTAATGCAATCCTTCAAAGATGCTCGTTCAACTAGCTAGTTAGCTCTCCGGTGAGATGCAGGTTTTGTCTTGTTACCTCTTATAATCAAATGTTCAGTTGTTTAACCTTTTCCGACATGGTCCACGAGTGTGCATGCACCAAGTAATGAAACGATCCATAAATGTTGTTAGTGTTTGGGTGCAGGTAATAGTTTTACTTGGTTTAACTAGCTTGGTATGTGCATGAATATATGTATTTCTAGGCAAAAACATGAATCCAGACACCGTTTTGGAATGCAGTAACATGTTACATTTCTCATGCCTGTGAAAATTTAGAACATAAAATATAGATTATTTATTACATTAGTAGATCGATTACAATTCTTAAGTGAAAAATTAGAACATGGTACATTTCACGTGCCTGTAAGACATGTCATTTTACTCTCGATTAATATCAATTCAAAACATCTCCATTCAACCTCTTATAAAAAAAATACTCTCATAACCAAAAATTATTTGTTGATGAAAAAAATAAAACGATAATAATCGGTGTTTAGACGATTTTTCCTTTTGATTAAGATCGAGAGTTATAATCGATTGTTATTATCTAAAAATGATCGTAAAGAAGAAAAAAAATGTTTCTGGTTCGATTTTTTGTTTCATATCTCACCTTAGAAGGTTGATGATCTCACCTTATAGTTATATTAGAAGAGCTCGGACAAGATGTAAAGTCTAGGATTCATAAAATGTGATAAGTATGATAATTTGAATGTCATTAAATAAAATTTATTGATGGGTCAGACAGACTTAACAATTATGTTATCAACGATATTATAATTTTTTTGATAAGATTAATTATAGATTTTTTAAAAAAAATATATTTTAAAATTAAAAGTTATAATTTATGATTTAAAGTGTATAATTTAATATTTACAATTTTATAATTAATAATTTAGATTTTAAACTTTAAATAAGTATGTTGTGTAAATTATTTTTACACAGGTAATGTATACTTGCCTATATTTTAAAACTTTGAGAAATTATAACCATATTTAAAGATAATATATCATATTTAATATATCATATATCTATAAACCTTCTTTATTTTCATATTACAATCTGTTTTATATTATAAATTTAATAATTATACATATTTTTAATTTTAATTTTCAACAGATATAATACTTAATATCAATTATTGAAATTAGTTGTTCAATATTTAATAATATGACTGTTGACTTTACATATGTTCATATGACTTTTCACATCAAGTAAGGCCCCATACATGGTGATGGATATCTCCTACAGAACAAAAACTCTTTCAGACAGACATTATTTTCCATGAATCTTGTTGTTAATTACATGATTCTTATAATCCAATTTATGTGATTGAGTTGGTTTTTTTTATTTTTATTTCTATGAATCTTGCCCTGCACCATTTCTACGACGATAGAGTCGATTGTGAAGGTCGATCTCGCCGACCTTTTCTTGATCTTCTCGCAACGTTTCATTGCCGTTCAGTAGCGAAGGACTGAGTAAAGGGTATCCGAAATGTCCTCGAGCTGCAACATGCTTGAATTGACGCTGTCTTGGACTCCCCGTGTTCAGAGACTAAGATCTTGCCGCCACGGCTGGTGATGGATTCTTTCGTGGGGGGACAGTAACAAGGCCTCCACTCGGCTTCGATGCAGAAATCGGCCACTTTGTAAGCAAAACACAAAACGAAATCAAGAATGTCGAGAACAGAGAAGACAACGAAGCTCACTGTCTTGTTTAGAACACAACCGATGAACTTCAGGACCGTGCCGGTTTTACACATTCCATCCATTTCTGATCAGGCTTTCTAGAGGTAACAAAATGTGGGAAACAATTGGAAGACCATAGCCAAGAACTATATATCATCCTTAATGATATGCAAACTGGACGAACATAAATAGAAACCACACACGCTTAACCCCATGGCATCTGATAGCACCAAGCAGCCTCATCAAACCCCACATTGTACAAGCCACAACAATGCTCATTTGTTCACATCTTCTTTTGATCAATCCAGGTGGGGCTTTGAATCTGATATAATTTTCTGCATTTTAGTATATAAATGTGTGTTGTGGGTTTGTTGGAATGTTGGCTTATGCGAATTGCTGTTAATGGTTTGCCCGTGAAGGTGGTTGGTGTGGTTCGTGAAAGGGGAGACCACCGTTCCTATTGCCAGCAGTTTAATGCACAAGGGACAGATTATGGAGGAAATGATAAAGACCATTGCCTTTATTTGCAAGCTCAGCATCTAGACGAGCAGTTTAGCCCCGGTTTGGGAGGATCCTTGAGTCTCAACCAAACACATTCGCAGGAAACGAGAACCTCACCCGATGAATGGTCTCCAGCGGAAGGTCGGACCACCGCCCCCACCCCCAATGGCTGACACTATTTCGTGGACAGGGTTGTCTCCTGCTGGACCACTGGCTGAAGCATTATGCCTTGGCATTGCAACAACTCAAACCTCAAAGTACCAGTAGGTGCAGCAAGAGTACATGAGAATTTCCACCACGGTTAGTAGCTGGCAGCTAGCAACTCAAAACTCGGTGATTTTGACTTTGCGGTGTAAAACTATGAACAGATTGTTTAATTTGCATTATAACCAATGAAACAATCATTTATATCTTAATCGTGTCTCTATTAATGCCTTCACTTTAAATTAATGGATTTAAGGTTTAGAGTTTAAAGTCAAGGGTTGTGATTAAAGTTTAAAAGATTAGGGGTAAGATGCATTTTTAGAGCGTAAGATTTAGAATTTAAGAGGTAATAAATTAGGATTATAGTAAAAATCAATTTTTTAAAATTTTTAACAAGAAACATAAAAAGAGGAAAAATTATATCATGAGTAAGTCTCATCACGTCATCCATTAGACCAACCACTAAAAACTATTCATCTCATATTTTTTTCATTGAAAAAACTGTTTTTAAAATGAATTAACAATAAATATGAGTGAAAATTCACTTTAAAAAATATGACATAAAAAATATGACATGAATGATTTTTAGTGGTTGATCTCATAAATAATATGATAAAATTTATCCATAATATAATTTCTCTAAAAAAAACGCAATTAAAAGATAAAAAATTTTTACTTTCTAAGTAAATAATCTATTAGTTAGCATCATAAAAAGTGTCATTATGAATATTTTCTTTATTTAACCTTGTACCTACTAAGAAGAAAAAGATTTAATAAAAAAAAGGGGGGAAAGAGATAATTTTTCCATCAATCAAGTCACAAATGAAGGAGAAACTTTTATTCACTTTTTATTTGTAAAAAAGTACTCCTAGTATTTATTTATAAATAAAAGTAAAAAACAGAATAAAATATTAACGGTCTATTAAATAGTTATATATTTTAACAAAAAAAATTAAATATAAACTAAGTATTCAAAAAATCTAATTTTTTATTTAAATATATATATTTAAAGTTTTAACTTTTGTTTTAATAGCTGCCTAATTCTTTTATAAAATTGAGTTTTTAACATGTGTCATTTAATAATTGATAATTAGAATTTTTTAAGTTAAATATTTATTTTAATAAAATAAAATAAAATTTTAAACATATATTTTATTTAAAAAAAATTAAACATCTAAAAACATATATTACATAATGTTTAACAATATGAATTCAACTAAAAAACCATATTTTAATAAACAAATAATTAATAAAAGAACGAATCGGCTCTAATATAGATTTATTTTATGGTCATTTGACAATCATTTATAGTATAAAATTAAAATTTAGAATAAATTATATAAATTATTATTAAATTTTATTTTTAAATTAATTTAACTATTAAAAATTTTAAAATAATTAATTAATTTACTTATTAAAATTTAAATATTAAATATTTTTATTAAAATTAAATGCACGATTTCTAAAAAAATATACATTTATAACTCAATAGCACAAATTAGTTACGGCGTCACATCAATCGGAGTTTGGTCCCCACACGCTCACACGAAACCTAAGTGGGACCCTCTTCACGCCTCCCAATGCGCTCACAGAAACAAAAAGGTTTTAACGCCGTTAACTTTGACAGAGAGAGATCAATCAACAAAGTCAAAACAAAGTCACATAAGCAGGTAATTTCTTAAAAAAATTAAAGAAGGTTATATTGTTTTTAAAAAATTATAATTTTTTTATAATTTTTAAAAAATTTAGTATATATTAAAAATTTTATAATTTTTTTAAAAAATTTAATATATACTAAAATCTTTATATATTTTATAAAATTTTTGATATATATCATATAATAGATATTCTTATAACTTTCGTAAAAAAAAACATGTAAACACGTTGAAAGTTGAAAAAAAAAACCCATAGCCAATTAAAACACTGTCAGAATAAAAAGAAAGCAAAACTCAAAGGTCAAATAGCCATCTCTGTTCACTCCAACAATGGCTGTTCTGTACTTGAAGTTTTATTACAGTGTTTTAATGAAGATTTTAAGACAGTGTTAAGCAAGGCTAACGTTTGAGATATATAGTGAGGGAAGTGGGTTTTGTTTGTATTCCATAAGGGGTGCGAATGTTGGAAGCTAAGGAAGCAAAGCGAAACGCATGGCTGAAAATAGCGGCACATCTCCACCATAATATCTGACCACTCTTGTTTAATATATCAGCAACTAACACCACTGGTTTGGCTTGAGATGTGTGAAGAGAAAGAGTGAAAGTAGTTTGGGTTTAAGGTTGTCTTTGTCTTGCTCTGTTTCTTTTAGATGGGAAATGTGTCGTTTTGAAGACATGGATACAAGGAATGGTGGTTTTGTAGGTAGAGAGAAAGGGTTGGGTTTGATGATGCAACAAGTGGAGGAGTATTGTTCAAATAAGAGCTTCATGGCAATGGCAGACCGGCATTCATCATCATCATCTTGTTATGGAGGAGCTGATGGTGGTGGACCCATTGTTTGCAACATAAGCAATCAGGAACCATGCAGGGGCGATATATACGATGTTGTCGGTGCTGGTGCAGTTGTGTTAAAGTCTCTGCAACATCACTCCTTTTCCACTGACCATTCTTTTGCCCATAATTTCTCCGGTAAAAAATAAAAGTTTTCTTTTCTTCATCCATTTTTCTTCTAATTCTGTTTTGTGAAGTGATTAGAAGAGTCTGTGGACTAATGCATGGTGCTTAAAATTTAATGAAAGTAGGAGAAATGGCAACGCCGGTGACTGCTAGAGTTCCTTTCACATCAGCTCAGTGGCAAGAGCTGGAAAGGCAGACCATGATATTCAAGTACATTATGGCTTCTGTCCCTGTCCCTGCTGAACTACTCATTCCCATCTCCAGAAACTCGTCAAATGGTAATCTTTTTCTTCATTCGTTAGCTTTTCTTACATTAATTATAAGGAGGCGGCATGAAACTTCTGTTGTTGTTAATGATAGTGATAAAGGGGTCTTTGGAATTGGGGTCTTCGAGCAATAGCTCAGACCTGGAGCCATGGAGGTGCAGGAGAACAGATGGGAAGAAATGGAGGTGCTCGAGAGACGTGGCTCCTGACCAAAAATACTGTGAGCGTCACTCTCACAAGAGCCGTCCCCGTTCAAGAAAGCATGTGGAATTGCCAAACCACTCGTCCAATATCAGCAACAATGATCACAAACCACAAACGCTTAACTCCATGGCATCTGATAGCACCAAGCAGACTCATCAAACCCCACATTGTACAAGCCACAACAATGCTCATTTGTTCACATCTTCTATTGATCAATCCAGGTGGGGCTTTGAATCTGATATAATTTTCTCCATTTTAGTGTTTAAATGCGTGTTGTGGGTTCGTTGTCTTATGTGAATTGCTGTTAATGGTTTGCCCGTGAAGGTGCTTGGAGTGGTTCGTGAAAGGGGAGACCACCGTTCCTTTTGCCAGCAATTCCAACACCGAGTGGCAGCAGTTTAATGCACAAGGGACAGATTATGGAGGAAATGATAAGGACCATTGCCTCAATTTGCATGCTCAGCATCTAAACGAGCAGTTTAGCCCCGGTTTGGGAGGATCCTTGAGTCTCAACCAAACACATTGGCAGGAAACGAGAGCCTTCATCGATGCATGGTCTACAGCGGACAGAGAGGTTGTCGAAATGGATGGAACACGGAGAAAACACCATGTTTATTCAAATGATCAGAAGCTACCACTCTCATCTCTCACACTGTTGATGCCGTCTGGGAACGAAAACAATCCAGAGGAAGACGATGGGAACAATCACAAGATGGATGGTTTCGGTCTCATGGGATTATCAACGGAAAGTGTGAGGGAATTGAGTCCATCACCACCCCAAATGTCTGACACCATTTCGTGGATGGGGTCGTCCCCCGGTGGACCACTAGCTGAAGCATTATACCTTGGCATAGCAACCACTCAAACCGCAAGTACAAGTAGCTGCAGCAAGAGCACATGAGAATTTCCAGCACGACTACTAGCTAGCACCTAGCAGCTAGCTAACTTTATTGTTCAACTTATGGATCAAAACTTTATTTACTTTGATAATGTCATAACTTTGCTAATGAAAGGGGAATGCTTTGCTTTGGTCTCCTTGCCTTTACATCCCATGTTGCTCATTAATATCTGTGATTCTGAATTTGCAGTGTAAAAATATGAACAAAATCTGTTTAATTTGCATTAAAATCAATGCTACTATCATTTATCATAATCAGAAGCTTTGCAGACAGAAAATGTTAGCAATCTATCACTTGTCTTTTTTTTTAATCACATTTAGTAAGTACAATAATCTTTATGATTAAGGATTCTATTAATTAGCATCCATAAATGTTTTCCTATGTCATGGGTGTCTGAATAAGGAGAAATTACATCATGGGTAAGTCTTATCACGTCATTCATGGGATCAATCACTAAAAACCATTCATCTCATCATCTTTTTTCCATGTCATATTTTCTTAAGTGAATCTCCACTCATATTTAATGTTAATTCATTTTATAAACAATTTTTCCAAGTGAAGATCCACTTTAAAAAATTTATGATATAAAAAAAATGATGATGTATATGGTTTTTAGTGGTTGATCTCATGGACACGTGATAGTACTTACCTATGATATAATTTTTTATTTAGACTTTTCTTCATATAATTTTAACCTTTTACTTAAAAAAAATTCCATCAATCAAGGCACAAATGAAGGAGAAACTTTTATTCACTTTTTATTTGTCAAAAAGGTAGTATTCAATAATAAAAGTAAAAGATAATAATATTTATTTTTAAAAGATTCGAGTATAAATTATTTATAAGATATATATACATTATCAAAATTAAATAAAATATAAATATATTACCTTACAATCGCCTTAAATTATTCAAAAAAAAAATACTCCCATACTATAATTCAAAACTAGTATTTTGTCTAATCATGTAACCGAATATTGGGCTGCAATTTTTTTATTTATCTAAATATAAAATAAGTGTCCAAAGCATGTTATTTTTTTATTTTGGAGCTTAAACTAAATTTTTATTCTTGTTAAAATAGATGCCTAACTTAAAAAATAGCATCCAATAATTAATTGATATATGACCAAAGTAACCCAAAATTCATAAAAAGCTAGGCATCTATTTGGACAAAAGTTAAAACATTTTGATCTTAGTTGGTAAAAAAATACGCGTCTATTTAAACCAAAATAAATACTTTAGGTACCTATTTAGATCAAAATATAAAATTTTAAATACATATTTTATTAAAATAAATAGTTTAAATATTTCAAGTACTTGTTTTGCCCCAATGCAGCAGTTTAATGTGCCAAGAATGAAAACGTACACCATTAATAATGTCTCATTTCAACCACCTTAGATCAGTAGTTGAACATGGAGAGATCTCACCCCCAAAACTTTCTGTACAATAGGAAGAGTAATACGATTCTTTCTCCATCCCACCGTAGTAACCCTCAAATGCACTCTTGAAACTAGGACTTCTCAAGTTCTGGCTAAAGCTGTTGCGTTCAATGCTAACATGGTTTTCTGGAGCCGGATACGACAGTCTCTTCTTAGCTAAAACCCCACCCCGTTCCCTCTCCGGTGTCGATGGCCTTTGCCTCGGTGTGCTGTGGGATCGCGTCTTAGCCTTTGCAGACTCCGTGGCAGCCATATAATTTGGCACCGTGGCAGCTGCGTTTCCATACCGAGATAATATTCCATTTGTCGTGTAATACGTGGAAGCCAAGGTAGGGGTGTTTGCTGCTGATCTGTAGCACCGAGGGCTAGCTGAGTGTACTTGCAAAGGCTTTGTCTTGCAAGGGGAAGGTGTCGGCGGGAATTGATTAAGACAGAAACCCTGGGGGGGTTCTATTTCCATATGGGGAGCGACAGAATGTGAAGTGGAAAACTGTCTGTTGTGTTGGTATTGTGTTTTTCTGATTCTTGGAGAAGCGCAGGGTTGGAGCTTATAACTATCTATTTCTACAGTCTTTATATTGTCTCTTTTATCGGTTGAGGCCCTGATGTTGTTGCTCTCCCATTGCTTTGTAGCCATCCACCGATCAAGCCATTTCGTTCTTTCTTCAAGTTCCTTCTCATCTTCGGCGGATGCGTTCCTTCTCGATCTCCATATCTTGAAAGTATATGTTTTAAGATTATTATACTAGTTAAAACCATGCACTGGTACCAATACAAGAATGGGAAACACCAAGTCTAGCTACCTGGTTAGAGAAAGCATAAGCTAGGGGCTTCTCACGTTTCAATGCAGCTTCCCTCTTGTTCTGAAACAATGCCTCGATCTCTTGACTTGCCTGTGGTCTGTCGTCCCACTCATCTGTTGTACAGCTCATATCTCTGGACTGTGGCATAATTATAAACCCGAAATGAAAAAGATAAAGGTCGTTTTTAAAAGAGAATTATGACTTGCTTACCATGGACTTCCTCCTACGAATATCTTGAAGATATCTAGACTCCCACAACGCATTGGTTTCATCAAACATAGACTTTCTGTACCCTTCATGTGAAAGCCTTGCACGTTGTTGATCCAGCACTCTATCTTGTACTCTAACCAAAGATTGCATACATTTTAGTGCCGACTTTGCTTGCCTTCTGACATTGTGTCCTCTCACTAAAGCTTGAAGCTTTACCAGCCCCTTCAGTGCACGCAGTGCTCTCCTTGCCTTCACAATACTCATGAAAACATAGATATACTTAGACAGAGATCAGACAGTTGCAGGCTTGTTGCAGAATCTTGTAAAATGTATGATTTAACTTCACTTACTAGGTAACCTCTGAAAGCTGTTTGAATGACAATGGCTGCATAGTTTTCTCTAACGTTGGTGTAAGTAGAAGGTCTAGAACTAAGCTTAACTATCTCAACCTCCGCTTGAGCTGTTGCCACTGCAGCTTCGGCTGCTGCAACGGCAATTGCGTGCCGTGTCTCTGCAAAGTCCAATGTTACAGAACCTGTCGGTGTCTTTGCTTCACATTGTTGAACATGATTATAATTCCTAGGCCTTCTAAAGAGCCATCTCCTTTTCTCCCTTTTCTGCACAACCTTTTCTTCCTCTTCATGTCCGCATTCTTCTCTTCTACTGCCACTCCTTTTCTCATTATCTTTCCCCGGAGACCTGAATGCCTTTTTCACCATCGACAACCACGTCGACGTAGCCCTGTTCTTTCCCATGGTCAGGCACGAGAAGAAAGATGGTGCATTCACAGACTATGAATCTATTTGTAAAGGAGGGAAAGAGAAGACGATATTGATTTGTTGCAGAGTCTAACAGGCGGTGCGAGCTCCAATATATGAGCTAAGCGGTGGGTGTTTTCTAGTAGCATGGGGGAGGGAAAACAAATGGAGAGAGTGTCAGATATTTTTAATTTTTTCACGAATAACACAGTAAAATACTACTCCAATTTACATGATATAGAAGATAACATGAGAAAGGAAAGACTGGTGTGTTTAATGTTTAGTTTCTGCAGAAGAATCCAAAGTCCCTTGAAAATTGCATGGTCCTTTTCGATTGATGGGAGGGTATTGGCTTCTTCTAATTTCCTCTCTTTTAAAACAACTGACAAACCCCATTGGCTTCACGTGTTTATGGACAGCAGACAGAGCAGTGGTTCACTAGAGTTGGTTTGGTTGTATTTTCGGCATTGACAATTCCTCGAAGACCACCAGCTTGAACAATGGTCTTGGTCCTTGATTGAGTTGGTTACTCGGGTGTTGGACTGGTCAAAGTTGGATTGTATGGTCTCCCAAATGACAAATTCTAACACTGTCACCAACCATTGTTTTGGAGGGTGATTTTGAAGCATGGGGAACAAGGTTTATTGGGAGTTTTTAATGCTGGAAGACCATTTTCATAATTGATAGATTTGGAGATTGTGTTTGTTTGTTTGTAAGTTGAAGCAGGCAGGGCCAGGGAGTGATTAAAGGCTGTTGTTGCTCTGGTCTTGAATGGTCTGGTCTGGTCTGGTCTCAGCTCTCATGTCCCCACATCTTTGTTCTTGGATGTCCTTGAAATGTACTTGAGTTGAATCACCATTATTATCACAAGCTTTGCTCACCTAGCTTTTGAATCCTCTCCCGGCGAATCACAGGCAGCACTCATCCACAGGCATTAAAAAAATTAAAATCTATTATAGGGGTGAAAATCATTAACCTTCTAATCATACCTCTATTGGTATCTTCACTTTAAATTAACGAGTTTAGAATTTAATGTCTAAGGTTCAAAGTTAAAGGTTGTGATTAAAGTGTAGGGTGCATTTTTAAGACATAGTGTTTATGGTTTAAGATATAAAAAAATCAAGGTTAACGTTTAAAATTTAATATTTTAAGAATTTTTGACGAAAAACCTGAAAGAAGGCATAATTAGAAGACAAAAGATTTTTACTCCTATTATAAACATAGAAATCATAAATAGTATGAATATAAACATAAAAATCATAAATAGTATGAATATAATATCACATATATTTTAAAATTTTATGTATCTACCTATTCTCTTAATATTTTTATAATATTTATTTCTATAACATAATCATAATAGTTATAAATATCATAAAAAAATTATAAATATAATAATTTATTTTTAATATATATACATAATTAGATTATATTTAAAATTAAGATCAAATCATCACAATATAAAAAGGTCGATGGTTTATTTTTTATAATTAAGATTAAATTAATTAATATAAAAATTAAGAATTATTTTTTTTACCAATTTTATAAATTACTGTATTATATTTCTGTGGATAATATAAGCTGGTGAAATATAAACTCGATTAGTTGATTGGCCATTTCATAAGTTTTTAAATAGTTGGGTGACCAAAATAAAAGTATATATAGTAGGGTGACCACGTGTGTAATTTACCATATAATATAATTTCAGTCGCGAAACCGATGGGTTGTGGGTGGATGGGTTCGGGCCGCTGATAGAAAAAGGGCTCGGATATTTTGAAGCCGAGCCGAAGAGAAGAAAGAAAAAAAGGAAGAGGCGGACGCCAAAAAAATTCATAGTTCTAGTTTTTTTTTCATAGCCTTTTAGTTCCGGTCCGACCCTGCACAAGGAACAAACCATTGTCTTCTACCCCTGCAAACGCCGAGAAAGTCTCGAATCATCGCTTCAAGAAAGGGTTTTCAATGTTTCCAGGTACTCGTTCTTCAAGTCCAACTCAATTTCGGGAAAAAATGATTGGAAAATGATGTTAAATTAGCCGAATAGTTTTAGTTTAATGTGAATTGGGGTGGGTTAGGATAGGAATTTAGGAATTTTTAGGTTAGGTCATTTTTTTTCTTTTTCTTTTTCTTTTTCTTTTTTTCTAATTAGGGTTTAGGATAACAAATATGAAAGGCCGGACGCATCGGGCTGAACCCCATGACGATTGGGGAGATGGTTCATGGACCGTGGACTGCATCTGCGGTGTCAATTTTGATGATGGTGAAGAGATGGTGAAGTGCGATGAGTGCGGCGTTTGGGTGCATACACGCTGCTCGCGTTACACCAAGGGAGAAGAGCTGTTTGCCTGTGACAAGTGCAAGAACAAAAGCAACAGGAACGAGAGTGAGGAGACGGAGGTAGCACAGTTGTTGGTGGAACTGCCAACGAAAACGGTTAGGTTAGAGAGTAGTTCTACACGGCGGCCGTTTAGGCTTTGGACTGATATCCCCATGGAAGAGCGTGTTCATGTTCAAGGGGTTCCAGGAGGGGAACCTGGTTTATTTAGAGGTTTGTCTGGGGTTTTTACACCGGAGTTATGGAAGTGTACTGGGTATGTGCCTAAGAAGTTCAATTTCCAGTATAGGGAATTCCCATGTTGGGATGAGAAAAAAGAAGATAAGAAAACTGGTAAGCAAAATGAGATTGAGAGTGGGAATCCGGCTGATAATGGTGCCGGTGTTCTGTTTTCGTTGTCTAAGGAGAAGGTTTTTTCTGCTCCGGTGTATCCCAAGAAGGATGGTTTAAATGAAGGGAAAAAGAGTGAGCATGAAGATTTGGATGGAAAAAGTTGGCGGAATGGAGTAAGGAAGGATAGGGGTGTTCTTCAGCCTGTTATGGTACTCTCCAGTAAGCAGAAGAACGATGAGAATGGGTTGTCCAAAGATAGGAGTACAAGGAAGAAGGCTAGAAGTTCTGGTGAGAAAGAAGCATGCGAGAAGAAGAGAGCTGTACAGCCCCATAAAACAGGTTATTTAACTTGCTCTGCATTTAATTATATGCTGTATAATGTGTGCATATGCAGAGATTCATGTTTCTATTTTTTAATCATGAGAAATTTAGTTATTTCTGAAATAACACTTGTTTCATACCATGAAATGAATGGTAACTGGGAGCCGTATCTTTACCAGAGTGGCATATGTATGTTGACTCCAGTTTCTTTACGTCTTTGTTTGCATTCTTATTAATAGTGTGTAGACCCAGTTGTGATGCAAAACAATTGGAATTTTATGAAGGCAGAGTTCCAAAGTCTTACACAACTGATGTTCAGAGTGGAAAGAACAAAAATTTGAAGGACAGCGTACTCCAAGAACCAATATCCGATGGTAATCTTGCACTAAACCATGCAGTTGAAAGGCCTAAGAGCAACTCATGGGGAAGGGAGCGTGCTGCAGAGGTTGTAACTTCTGTCTTGTCTGGACAGGATTCAATCAGAGACGATGGGAAGGAGGAAAAGGCTGATGATCAATTTCCCGCAGATATGGCAAGCACTCCGAAAACAGAAGATCTCGTTCAATTTCCATCAGCGCGCAAATCTGCTGGGATAACTCCTGCTAAAGAAGAGGTATCATGAATATGATTTTGTTTCTTTTGTTTGATGTAACTACTGATGGGTATTTCTTTATTAAAAAAGTATATGGTAGAAGAAAAGAAGTGCTATTTGTTGGTCACAAAACTATTGCAGCCTCCGCCATATTACCATCTTTTATTTCTAGAAGCAAATCTGTCTTTTGTCAGTTCATTTGAAATCAAAAGCAACTCTGTGATGATGGTGTCATGGCTTTTATAACTAGCATTATGTGTAGTTTGCATTCAAATACTCCATGTCTTTTATGTGTAAAATACTAGAGGGATATTTGACAAGTATTTCCAATATGCTTTTGGTTTGACTTAGTATTTTATGTAACCTTTCAGGTTGATAGCATGGCAATTAACAAAGTAGATGGAGGTGTGTTAGAAGGTTCTATAAGATGTCCTCAGGATTATCAGATTGATGTTTTGGCCAGTACTGCCCTAAGGGTTCAGGGCAATTATATTCTTAAGGATTCTAACAGTGGCATGTCTCGCAGCTTTGATAAACCTGAGATTGAGGCGAAAAGAGAACTAAATGATGATGACTCTAATGTCGTCTTAATTGATAAACGATCTAATCCTGACGATACTAAGGATACTGAGATATGTTTCCGTCAGACATCAGAAACATCCCAAATGAATGACTTGGTTGGAGGCAATTCACAACCGTCTGACAGTAAGGCAAAGATCTATGAGTCAGAAATTGTTGCTGATTGTCATGCTGATAGGGCAAATGAGTTGTCTGGTGATTGTTCATTGCTAAAACACGATGTGGAGGGTTCAGAACTTTCTGAGTCGATGAAGAGAAGTTCTTCAGAATCCAATCATATTCCTGGATCTGCTGAAGAGCCTAAACCAAGTATAAACGTTCTAATCCCCATATCATCTATTTCTGATAGCTCTAAACCTATAGATTCTCAGAAGAACACAACGCAACGAGTAATGCCTGACAATAACATTAGCAGTAAGAAAGATCATGCTACAAATGATGTGCCTAGAGACGAAGATAGACTTGAGTTATCACATAAGGCAGCAAAAGAGCGAACAAAATCCTCTTTTGGTTCTACTTCGAAAGTCTCACACCACCAAAGCAGGATTTCACATGCTCCCATTCCGAAAAGAGCCATAACTGAATTAAAAGATTCTGTGCCATCCTCGTCACTAAAGGGATCTTTTGTGCAGAATACTTCAGTTACCTCAGTCACTGGTGACTCTGCTGGTTCACTGCAAAGTCAGACTGCTACTTGCATTCAACAATATAAGACGTCAGCTTCAGGTTTCCCACAGAAAGGTGAAAAGTCCAGCCACTCAAGTACCCAGATAGCATCCAAGGTTTCTCATGCATCATCAGTACATCCTTTTGCAACGTCAAATTCCTCTACTCTGAGTGATGAAGAGGTGTGAGATCAAGTGCTATATTCTAATAAGATAATTTATTGTACATTCTCTTTCTAGTTTTTTAATGAATATTTTAGGAGCTTCCTTTGACAAAAATTTCTGTCTCTTCTCCAATTTCAGCTTGCTTTGCTTTTGCATCAAGAACTTAATAGTTCTCCAAGAGTCCCCCGTGTTCCACGTGTCCGACAGACTGGTAGTTTTCCTCAGCTGGCATCTGCAACTGCAACAAGCACGCTAATGAAACGCACATCTAGCTCAGGCGGAAAGGATCACAGTTTGGTAATAAGTGCACTTCCTTATCTGATAGTTTTGTCCAACTTACAGTTCCTTTTTAAGTGAGTTGCATTGGTAAGAGGTTTTTGACAAGAATCATTCTTGATACGTTTCTAGGTCCCTAGAAGAAAAAACAAGGATGCATCTAAAGATGGGAGCCGTGGATCACGTGAGCTCGATCATGAAGCTAAAAGGACTGATAAAGTTCGATCTTCACATGACCAGAGACATGATCTGGGTTCTGCCATGGATGCTTCTGCTAAAAGGAATGATAAGAATGTACATGCCACTCCCACAACAACCTCAAACAGTGGCCCTTCTTCAACTGAAGCTAATGAACAAAATTTGTCATTTATACGTAGTTCACCTAGAAATTTCTCTGATGATGATACTGGCACAGTTCGTGGTTCAGTACCTCGTACTTTACCTGGTAACTACCTCTCCAAGTATAATTTACCAAATTTTCCTCAAATCGGATCAATCTCATGTATATTTGCTTACCCTCTAGTTAAGTAAGCATCTAAAATATTCTTCCTTCGTATTCTCAGGCTTGATAAATGAGATTATGAGCAAAGGAAGGCGAGTGACGTATGAAGAACTTTGTAATGCAGTCCTGCCGGTATGTTGCTTCTTTCACACGAAGTGCCTACTGTCTGTCAAGTGTCATCTTTCTTTTTCACTTCTGATAGTTCTTGGGGGGGGGGGGGGGGGATTTTGTTTCTCATTCTTTCTTTTCTGCTACTGTTCCAGCACTGGCCTAACTTGAGGAAGCATAATGGAGAACGATATGCATATTCTAGTCATTCTCAAGCCGTTCTTGATTGCTTAAGAAATCGACAAGAATGGGCTCAGTTAGTTGATCGTGGTCCCAAGGTATACACAGAAGTTGTGGCTGAGCATCTTTTACTATTTTGTTTGTGCATTGTGTTATCACGTAGGAATAAGGGGTGCAATTTTGAATGAAAAATTGCTTATGATAAAACCATATAGTCCTTTGATTAATAACCTTAATTTGCCAAAAATCTGAAATGTTTTGAACAAAACGGATACGATATATAAGCCCATTGCCCAATGCAGCCTTTTGGAAAGTATGAACTGTCAACGTGAACTGTAATGTTCTTTAAAGAATTTTCATATGGTTGGTTTTTAATTAAAGTTCCAAATCACGTTATTGTGTGGCAGACTAATTCAAGTAAGAAAAGACGCAAGGCTGATGCTGAAGATTCAGATGATAATGAATTCAGCAAGGGAAGAAATACGAAGGAGGTAGAAAGCAAATGCCTTGAGTCACAGAAAGAAGAGTTTCCCAAGGGCAAAAGGAATGCCAGGAAGCGCAGGCGGCTGGCTTTGCAAGGAAGAGGAATAAAAGATGTCCGAAGGAAAAGGAAAGTAGATTTCAGCGATGATGATGATGCTGAAGCCTCCTCTAATTCAAGCGAGGATAGCATGTTCAGTGAGGATGATATCCAAGGAAGCAGAGGTTGCCCGGTGGGAAGCGAAGCCTCAACAAGTTCAGATGAAACAGGGTCCATGTAACCTCAACCGAATGGAGTTCTGATTCTCAACTGATTTCTGGAGATGAAGAAATGGCCTCTACCTTTAACTTCTGTTTCTCATCCCCCGTCTGTCGACCTCTTGTGACGATTCTTTGTATCGTATTTTTATGCAATGGCCGCACTTTGTGCAGCAATGTGTTCATGCCAGATCAACGATTCACTATGGCTTTCGATGGTTTCTAGCCCTGCCCGGTTGTTTTCCGTCTCGCTTGCCGGTTGTAGTTTCAACTGCCTGTTGGTCTTGTATTTGATTGAAATGTAATCGTAGTACTAGTACTGTACATAGATGGATATTTTTGGTAGTATATAACGTGTGGCTGCCACTAGTTTTGAGGTCTAATACAGCCACCGGCGTTTGTTCCACTTTACGCTTATATTGTTGGTGTTGGGCCGTATGATTTGCGACATAAAGTACATATATTATACCTCAAAAGATAAGAGTGTCAGGGTAAACAACTTACTTTGTGGAAGATCAACCAAATGAAGTTTATACTGAAACTGCTGTTCCAGTAGAACTGTAAATCTGGAAAGGTTTCCATTTTGTTCCATCCTGAACTTTGACTTGTAAAATAAAAGAGGAAAAGTGGTGAGATATCTGAAAATGGAATCTCATTCTGTATGAAACCAACCACTCACTGTCCCTGGGAATAAATGCTATTCCAAATGAAAAAAGAAAACCCAGAACAGAATGACTGTAAATGGATTAAAAAACATAATCTGAAGTCTGAACCATTAAGTGTACAAATCAATCATCATCATCATTAAACTACCACTGTTACAAGATGCAGCAGACCACTCAATCAACAAACCTAACACATCCGCTCCCAGCAAACAAGAAAGAATCAAACTTGAGTGCACACTCAAATCATGTTGTCAAATACAACAGTAGGACACCAAACAACCATCCCCAATGGAGCTGATAAATGATAACAAAGGTCTAATCATGACCCAATCCTTAGTACTTTTCAATCTTTTGAAATCTACTCTTGTATTTTAGTTATCATTTGGGTTTGAATCCCTCAACGATGATCTAATAAGATTGAAACATTAAATTTTTTAAGTAAAATTAAATATTCAAAATTTAAAATAATAAATAAAATAAATTAAATTAAAAAAATTATCTTTATAACAAATCTATACAATACATGATCCAATCGAATACTATACTATGAATGTAAAAAATTATTGGGATGATACTGGAGAGAGAAAAGTTTAATGATATTCCCTATAACACTGTTAGCTTACAAGCAAAGAAAAAAGAATTTTCCCTTTTCCTAACAACCAAGTTGATTTTCCTCCCCCTTTCCCCCTTAATATCTGATAAAAAAAGAAGAGCTTTCAAATTTGGGATTCGCCTACAACAATATCTTAATCAACAACAGTGACGCGATCAACACATTCCCGACGAATTCAGATCTTCCCTGCAAACAAATCAAACCAAAAACAGAGAAAACCAAATCAGGAAAATCTCACCTTCCACTGTTTGTCATTTTCAAGAGAATCCAATGAAAAAAATGGAAACTTTTAACAGTAAAAAACTGAAGAAGAAGAAAAAAAAGCTCCCAACTTTACCAACTTACCGTCACTGAAGAAATAGACAAATAACCGGTGGAAGAACTCGTCGGTGAAAAAACACTTCCACCGCCGCTGCTATTAGTAATTCCAAGAGTATAGGCCGGTGTTCCATCAGGCTGAAATAACCCATAATTCCTCTCTGAAGTAGGTCCTGGTTTCATATTCTCGTTAAACAAAGCAAAAACATAAATATTAAGATCCGAATCCGGTCTCATCGGAGTCCCTGTGTTTTTAGACATCAATTTAATCAAATTCCCATTGTATTTCTTTGCATTATCGGGTGTTGCTCCAGCTTCGTCTTCATCTCCCTTTGAAGGCCACCCAGTTTCCGATATATGAACCGGCAGTTTCTTGTAACCCAGCGAAGCTAAAGCGGAGTAAACAGCGTCGATTTGAGCGTACAACATGTTGTCGTAGTGTAAATTCGTCGCCGGATCGATAACCCCTTGGTTTGGCTGGAAAAGAACAAAATCCAACGAAACTTGCTTGGGGTTTCCCTTGTAAGCAAAGAATGGATACGCGTTAATCAAAAATGGTGACCCTGTTTTCTGATGAAAGTTCAGGGTTTGGCTTAAAATATCGACAAGATCTTCCCGGAATGCTCCGGCTGAAGGCGGATACGACGTTTGAAGGATGGCTAAAGAATGTGCCGTGGTGACAGTCACTTGTTTGTCGAGTCCGAGGTTTACCAGTGCAGCATGGATGCTTTGCATTGCCGGGAGAAGGTTGCCGGAGAGAGAAGTGTCGTTGAAAGTGAGAACCTCGTTCCCGACAAAGATGCAGGTGATTTTTGTGTCGGGTAAATGGGATTGCACGTTTTGTTTCACCCAATCTTGGGCATTGTTTGGATCTCGCATCTTGGCTAAATCCCCGTTGCCTAAACCGATGATGAATTCGACGCCGGTGTTTGCGAACGAGCTGAGTACTCTGGGATCAGCATCGTAGAGTTTAACTTTGGTGGCTCCGATGGATTTCACGAGCGGCACCACGTTCTCCGGCGCCGGAAGATTATCTGCTATTTGTCCATAATTGATCCCAAGTGAATTAACCATGACTGCAAACAAATAAACTGCAACAACAACACCCAAACCAACAATTATCAAACCCAAGCAGCCTAATTGAAAATCCAAGTAGATAAATCATAAAACAAACCCAGTACCTGAAATCGAAAGCATAATTACAGCATAGTTGAAGAATGTAGTTAACTCCATGAAAACAGAGCAGCAAGTAGTGAACAGACAAGCAAAGTTTGGTCTGCAAAAGCTGAAGACGACGACACAAGACAATGAAATAAGAAAAAGTTGTGAAGATTCTTTCAGCTTTGTTCTCTTATAATCTCAGAAAATCGAGCGACAACTGTACTGGGGGTGTTGGCCGGTGGGAAAGTTGATGAGAAAAAAATGCAATGATTGAATTTTCGCGAGAATTCTGTCTCTAACACGCAAGTGTCGTCTGTCGACAAGCAGCTGTTGAAAGCAACTGGGGTGGTTTAGCAGAAGAAAACAAACAAAACATAACCAAAAGGTTTAAGAATCGAAGATTATCATGTGTCCGAGGCTAGCAATGAGCAACCTCCGTTGGAATCGGTCGATATATATATGAACCAACGTTCGGAAATCGTTCGGAAAGTGAGATTTTTTCTTTTCTTTTTGTTGAAGATTTAATTGATTATTTTATGAACCAAAGATGGTGGTTTTATGAAATTTTTTTTTGGTAAGGTAAAGGTTACGTCTTGATCATCTGTGCGTAGACCCAGTTTCCCTTTTTTTTTTATTTACAAATAAACCAACGATTATTGAATTATATATTCTTTTATTAATTTAAATTTGAATAATTTTATTTATACGGTATATATATATTATAATATATAGGAGTGTATGATAAATGAAAGCATTGAGTTTGATTTTAATTCTAAAATATATAATAGGTTATTTTAGTACAGAGTTAATCACTAATTTTTAAAATTAATTAATAAGATTATTTATGTTTTTTAAGGTATAAATTTTTAGTTAATAAGTCGTTTGTTGTCATTAAATATTGTACGGCTTGTTGATTTGAAAAAAAAATAGAAATAATTATAGTAATGACCACTTACGTTTATCTCATATATGTTTTTAGTCCTCAATTTTAAAAATTATGCATGATTACTACTGAAAATGTTTATTTGTAATTTCACCCTTAATTTTTTAAATTTATTTTTTTCAATCCTAAACTTTACTCTTTCTCATTTTTTACTCCATGGTTTCTAATTTAAAGTTTTTTTAATCTTACTCTAAAGTTAAAATAAAATAACAAGTAAATATTTTTTTAAAATTATACAGATATAAAAATGAATTTAGAGTAAGATTTTTTTTAAAAGAACTTGTTAATCAAGGAGTAAAACTAAAAATTAATTCAAGTTTTAGGAGAGAAAAGTAGACAAAATGAAAGAGGTGAGGTTAATGATTAAATTGATATAAATTTAAATATTAAAGGTTAAAATTTTAAAATCATGACCAAATTATAATAAAGCGTAAAGGTTCAAGATTAAATTTGTTATTATATCCAATTTTAATGACGATTATGTCATTTTCTATTAATTTTAATAATATTAGATAATTTTTTTTAAAATTAAAGGACCAATTTATAATTTTCAATAGTCAACCAAGGTTAGACGGTTAAAGAAGAATTAAAGGACCAATTTATAATTTTTAATAGTCAATCAAGGTTAAAATTTAAAGGTAAAATTAAAAATATTTTTTTTCAATAGTAAACGTAACGTCTAATTTTTAAAATTAGAAATAAAAATGTATATGTAATAAATATAAGTGGTTATTTTAATAGTTTATCTTTATTTTTTTAACCGTTAAATCAGCAAGTCGTCAACGTATAACGACAATAAACGACTGTTTGTATGTAGAAGTTTGCATATAGAGATTGTTCGAATGTTGTGATTGCACATTAATCATTTGGTTTTTGGGTTGAAGTTTGCATGTAAAGATTGTTCGAATTAATTTTATTTCGAACTAATTTGTTTAATTTCGAAATCGAAAAGAAACACGAAAGATGTACTAAAATTTGAAGTCGAATGTTTTATTTACTCAACCTAATATATGCAGAGAAAATGGCTTCACCACCTACTCTTTTAAGAACACTTCACATCACCTATTAGCTACGTACATTATTTATCTCATTATTATATACAAAATCTCCCAACTTTTCACCCTCAAACTATAGCTAATGGCTGCCCGAACTTAAAAACCAGATGCCTCAACATTCCGAATTATTTAGATGCCGTTGCACGTTCACGGAGTGGCAACGTTTTCCACGGCAAGAGGAGCAATCTCCTCTCCTTCGTCGCCAGGTTCACCGCCGGAGATCTCTAGGCTCAACAACAACTTCTCCCATGTCTTTGCTGGTCCCTGCATATATAAACAAATTTTCCGTTGTATTCATTCTTCCTAAAGCTCTAAATTTGGTTACGTGTACAACAAGTCACTGACCTTCCATGAAAGATCTTGTGCCATACAGTTTTGGATCATTTCTGTCATGGTTTGAGTGCCATATGTTGCAAGAGCTCTCTTGACAGTCTTTGCCACCTTATCCAAGTCTTTTGGATCCACTGCATCACACTGCAAACACAGAGATGGATACGATTAAGTCCGGTCATTGCACGTCGCAGAAGGAATCATTTCAACTACTTACTTCAACATTGAAGTCTCCCATTTGAAACCCGGTGAATCCTTCCTTGACAGTGTCGACGAGTCCACCGGTTGAGGCAACTATTGGCACCTGTAGCACAGAGCAAATGGTGTATGAGGTTAATGGAACAGATGCTTATGCAAATTCATCCAGTAAAGAAATGTTGAAAAGCATTTACGGTTCCAAATCGCATGGCGTGCAGTTGGATGAGACCGCATGGTTCGAATCTGCTGGGGATCAAAATGAAATCGGCACCGGCAATAATCATATGAGCCAATGGGACATTGAATTTGGCTATTCCTCTAGCCTTGTCAGGATATTGAGTCTCTAACTTCATAATCTGCTCCTCCATGATCTTTTTGCCTGTTCCCTGGAAGGAAGTTAGATCCCGTTGTTAATGCTAACTATACTCATGGAAGTAACAGTAACATTCAGAAGAAGGTTAAAATTTTGCACTAACAAGGATTACAATCTGGCAATTTTCTCCGATGAATTTCGGAATTGCCGCTGCCAAAATGTCTGAACCTTTCTGTTCTTCTAGCCTACCGATGAAGCCAATCACCGGAACGTCACGGTCACAAGGCAAACCCATTTCTGCTTGGAGAGCTTCCTTCAGTAAAGGCTTTGCATCCATTACCTGCAATGAAAACATATTATATAGAACATGGCTTCCACTACTACACAAACAATGGAGGGATTGGAAGTTACTGAAAGCACATACAGTTGTTGCATCATATTTGACACTGATGTAATTGTCAGTGGCAGGGTTCCATTCTTGAACATCCATGCCATTCACAATGCCAGTGATGCCGGTTTTACGGATGACGTTATCAAGTTCAACACCTTTGTCTTCTCCTGATATAAGTTCCTGGGCATAGCAAGGGCTTACTGTCAAGACCCTATCTGATTCCAGAATTCCAGCCTTCATCCAATTAATTTTCCTTCCCTTGCTAGGCTTGGTATACCTGCAAACAGAAAATAGGAATAGTATCAAAGCATAGATTCGAAGCAACAAGAAAACGAAAACAACAGCAGCATTAATGGTTTCATACCCATCAAAGAAGTCGAACGAGCTCTTGAACTGATCAGGCAAGTTGAGAATCTTGAAATCTGAAAATAGAAATCTTCCCTGATAGGATATGTTGTGGATGCAAAATGCAACCTGCCATGTTTATCAAAACCACTGTGTAAGTTGCAAGCTCAAACATGCCCGAATTGGTCCCGAATCCGATTCAGTTAAACAAGTAGACCATTAACCAAACCTTGGCATTCATGTAGATACCCCTGGACTGGTACATGCTTTTCAAATAACATGGAAGAGGACCAGTGTGCCAATCATTAGCAATAAAGATAACATCTTCCCCTGCAGAAGATGAAGCTCGTAAAGCTGAAGTTTCACGAAAAATGTGTTAAAACTTTCGAGTTTAAGACCAAAGAGGAACAGTCCATACCATATGGTCCTGAAAAATATCTGTTGCTGTTTAAATTCAGAACCCTGGGTGCCTCCAGAGCAGCCTGGCATAACAAGCTAAACCGCAATGGATTGTCTTTGTAGTCCACACCTGCACTAGGGCCATAGATTTTTGATCCAGTTTTGCCCCATACCTGAATCATCATATTCTTCAAAGTAAGGAAATGGAAGAATAAAAGAGAACATGCTAGGGAAACAGGATTAACTGAATTTAATCCAAACCTTCTCGAGGAACATTGGGTGATCGACAAAGACACGATCAACTCCACGTTTGTAACAATGGAAAAACCGAACGGTCTCAATTTTGTCACCAACTCTTACCTGCAAGTTAAGAGCAGATTCTTAAGAATATTATCCAAAAACAGTTCACTTAAATTGAATTTGAAGTGCTAAAAGAACATGATCTGTTTTTCCTCCTGAATTTAACAGAATCGAAAACATTACATCGACCGAGACACTGGTGTCCCATGCATCCATGTACTGATCATAGCGAGGAGACACTGTCATAACACGATGTCCATTGGCCTGCGCATCGTTCGACGAAAAGGATCAATTAGTATCTCAAACGTCACTAGCACTAAACAATTGTGCACAGTTGTACTTACAGCCATTGCCGGAGGAAGTCCACCAAGGACATCACCAAGTCCACCAGTTTTGCTCCATGGACCACACTCAGCTCCTACAAACACTAAGTTCATCTCTTTACCGCAAACAATTTTCCCCGAAGGCCAGTCCATTACCGTGGTCTTTTCCTCCTTCACAGCTCGCCTGGCAACAGCCTTTGTGCAGCTCCTCATCTGTAACCTGTCCAACTTGTTCATAAACCTCAGGCTATTGTGAGTAATGGCGGCCTGACTACTCTTCATGCAAATCAAATTGGCCATAGTGTCTGCTCCATGGCTGGTGACATGAGCAGTTCTTGAAACAAAGTGTGAGGCTGTTGTCACTGTTTCCATTGCTGCCATACCTTCAAGAAGCTGAGACCAGAAGAAGAAGAAGGTAATGAACTGAGCAAATTCACTTGAATCCAGAATTGTAAGTTCTTTTTTATATGGAATTAAAACGTAACAACAACCTCGAAAATGTCTCAAAATCAGTTAAAAGAAGAAGAAAATCTAATGCAAAGCTAATTCAGAGTCGCATCAAATTTCTCGCCGAGGATCAGCTAATTTGAACTGATTGCATGCACTTACAAAAAGACGCGTGGCATTACGAGAAAGGTTGAATCAGCATCAACCATAGGAAGCCATGGAAGAGTCAAGGTGTTATAATTTGGAAAGTTCATGCTTCTTCGCATTCTGGAATTCCCTAAGCTTGCCAAGGGAAATTAAGTACCATCAGTTCTTTTGAATAACATTATCTAGAAATTAAGCACATCAATTTAATTGAATATAAATATATAATATGGTGTGTAAAAATAAAATCTACATTCATATTTAAGAATAAAATTATATTTTTATTGAAATTTAAGGTAGAACTATGTCCTTATTCAACTTTAGAAGAAATTAAGTACCAACTAATATTTTTATCAATTTTATTTGTTGGATCCATAGGTGCCAATGTGTTTTGATTTAGAAGAAAAAAGTCATTTTTGTTCTACCCTGTCACTTTATCAAAATTAGACGAAATTATATCATGAGTCATTTTCATCACGTCATCTATGAGATTAACCGATTTTAAATACCGATAAACTCTCTTTTTTCTCCACCATTTTATCAGTTTATACCTTCCAAATTTCAAGAGTTAACACTCAAGTCCCTTCAGCAAATCAGAAAATCAACAGATAAAAATAACATCTTAAGGGACAGTATGATCCTAGGCTATAATCTCCATGAGGGCTAGCAAGAGCTGATAAGGAAGATGAACAATCAAGGAACATAAAATAAGCCAAGAGTACTAAGCATGTAAAATCCCAGAGATCAGAGGTTTGCAGGATTGACAAGTACAAATTCAGAAATGTATGCAAAGTTACAATTTCCCAAGACAAATTTAGAAAATATGATAGCAAAACAATCTGCAATTTAACTCGTCCTTGAATTCGAGATCTTGTGCAAACTTTAGCACTAACATATTCTTAAAAAAAACACACAATATTTCTGTTCAAGAATCTCAACGGGAACTGAAAAGAGCTCTGCCAACAATACCAGTGGCCTCAATGTAGCGATCCACACATCTAGAGATGCAACTACTTTCACTTCCACCTAGGCTTGATCCTGGTTTTGTGATACACTTTTCAAAACACTTCCCCCTCACAGTCTGCAAGACAAAAAAAAAAGACATAAATTCAAGATTTTTGTTCACATTCAGACCCAAATTAATGCACTAGAAAGCATGAACAAAACCATGAAATGCTGCAATCAAGCCTAGAGGTAAGATATCCAATAACTGGTTATGTTAATAGGAAGAAACTAAAGAGCTTAAATTGGACAAAAATATCTAAGCATGCAGGCAATATACAGAATATAAGCTATGAACTAGTAACAAACTTTCTTCAAATCATGTTAATCAGTGACAAATTAGTCCAACAAACTACAAAATGTTAAAGAAATCTGGGGATTATGGCAGCTTTTCTGGGATTTGATGCCATCTAAACATTGCATAACTATCTAAACCAAGAATTACCACGAGAATAACACAACGGTTAGCGCTCGTCTTAGTCCAATAAAGTTGCTACCTTTAAAATCATCAAACTCCATGATTGTGTACACAAAGCATTAATAGTCGAGAAGTTAAATAACCCATGAATCATGGCCAGTAAAGGAAAAACAAAACAAAATCTGTCAGTGTAGATAAAAAAGGGTTAAAATTCAAGATACGAAAACCCCAGAAGCAGAATTAGTAAAAAGGAAATAGAGGGTAACCTCGAGGAACTCTTGAGCATAAGCCTGAGCAAGTTGAACCTTCATCTGGTTCATGAATTCATCTGATGAAATTTGGGGAGATCCAGAGCCGCTTGAACCGGTTGAAAAGGAATCCATTTCCCCCCTCTCTTTCTCCTTCTCTCAGCCTTCAAACAGGAAGAAATGGACTAAACCCTAACCGTAAAATAGCTAAACCCCGAGAATCGGCCATCAGAGGATTGGGTTCATCAGCCCAGGACAATACTAGAATTGCAACGAACACCCATTTGTCACAATGGGCTCATAGATTTACCACCATAGATTTAATATAAATATTTTTATTTATAATTTTACTCTTCGAACTTTAAACGTTACTTAAAGAATTTAGCGTTGTATTTTGTTGGGTGAAATGTCTTTTTAATATAGGTGAGAAAAAGAAAGCACCTTTAACCCATGATCTCAACATGATTCCCTTGGCCCCAATACAATCCCTTTATCCAATCATCATCAGATCAGTAGAAACCCAGAGCTATGTTTTCTAACATGTCACTTCACAACTCCATCGCCAATAGAGAGAGAAAGAAACCGACAATGGCAGCATGAAACAAGACATATATCGGCCGCCAACTGGACGGTAGGGAGGGGTCAATGGTACAGTTGAGATTGGAAGCTGTGGTGGTCCTCCTGGCTTCGGCTATATCTATAGACCTCAATAACGCCTAAAAAGAGGTAAGAGACATTAATCTTAAAAAAAAAAAATCTTGAAATATATAAACGGTAACGTTGTACATCTTATTAGACATATTTCTAAAAAGAAGATAATGACTCTGTGACAGTATGCACCCAATCAGCTCTCGTCCCACTAAATGCTTTAAAACCCGTGTACCACAATAGATTGAGACGTAGGGACCAATGATTTTACGTCGAGAATTATATTGAAAATTTAAAGATATAAAAAACTTTAAGTATTTTTGAAAATTTTAGGATTTATTATAAACTTTTAGGGTTCATTGTTTCACAAATGATTTGATTTTTAATTTAGAGATTTAGGGGTTTTATGAAAAAATAGAATTTTTTATTATTTTTGAGAATATTAAAGATTTTATTGTTTTTAAATAAATAAAATGAAAAATAGATTACATATCATATATTCATTCATGAGGAGTTTTTTTAATAAACGGGTAGACACTTAAAATATAGTGAAATAAAATTTTTATATTTATTTGGATAAAAAATAAACACATACAAAAAAAATGTTTGAGCACTCATTTTGTAATAAATCCTTTCTAGAAAGCTATAGAATAAAGTATCTATGGTCACAAAATTATTGATTCAATTTTATTTTGACCATTATATTAAAAATTTTATCTATTAAGTTATTAAACTTTTAATTTAGTTTCAATCAAGTCACTTATTGGAGTATTAATTGTTAACAAAATTATTAATGTTGCAGTTAAGCAAGCTTGTATATATGAATATGAAGAATTATTTTTTCTATTAAACAATTTTACTCAAATTATAATGTCACCTCACTTAATGACAATTATATCTTGTATGAAATTGATAAAATCGAATAGTTTAATAATTATTTTATAATAATTAAAAATTTGATGATTAAAATAAATATTAAGTCATCGTTCAATGACCATTTATTGATTTTACCTAAAAATATTTGGAGGTTGGGGGACAATATCCCCTCCACGTACAAGGGTACCTCCCTCCTATAGGTATAGGTATATCGTTTTGGTTGCATTTAAGCCTTGGGTGTGAAATGTTCATTTTCATACAATATAGAAATGAAGATGAAGCACTAACATGGAAGTGGTACCAATATTTACCCGTGACGGATTCAGAAAAATATTTAAAAATAAATATATATAAAATTTTATAATAGGCATAATTTATATATATTTGAAAAATTAAAGATTAATTTTTAAAAATTTTAGAAATTAAAAATAAATATATAATTTTTAAAAAAAAATTAAAATAGGCTTGTACCTACCTTATATACTATATGCCTCCGTCATTGCAATCCACGTCGTATTTTTTTATTGTTGGCTGCGTGCAGCGACAGAAATGTGACAGAAATGTGTAGGGAGTGGGAGGGAACGTCGTCCCTCTTAAAATTTTTGGTATAATTATAATTTTAGTCCTTTTTAGTTTAAATGTTAATTAAATGAGATTTTTGTCCCTCACAATTTTTAAATTTAAAGATTTAATATACTTTTGCCCTTTCTAATATTAAATCCTAGCTCCGTCCCGACTGCGGGAGACTGTTTTATGTGTCGAGGAAGCAAAGACGCGACTGGAAAGTGTGGGTGATGGACCAGTCTGCTCTGAAAACAGGACCAGGTTGCAACATTTCTCTCCCCGGGACCGTAAAAATTGAAAGCCATGTATTATTTTTATAATTCTATTCGAATATAAAATAATATTTATGTTTAATTTTAAATTTAAAAAAAATATAAATAAATATAGGTTAAACTATTAGAATTTAAATTATTTAAATAAAACTCGTCATCATTTGCAAAAACATATATTTTATATTTAATATATAATTAGGGTGTAATTGATAGTTAATGTGGCATGTTAAAATTCAAATATTTGTATTTTATTTTAAAGTTTTTTTTATTCATTAATGTATACATTGTTTGGTCTTCTATAGGGACGAGATAATGAAGGCCGAAAAGGGCAAAATCAGAACAAAACTAGAAAGATATAAATAAAAAGGCGGAAAATATACGGGTCCGGTGAGGACCGCGTGTGCTGCGTTACATTCGAATATAAAATTAGATTCAAATATATTATATAATTTTTTTTTATTTTTTTTAAATTTTTATTGTGATAATTTTTATATTTTTAAATTAATTTTAACCATCAATTTATTTTTATACTTTTTTATATGATGTAAAATTAATTTTAACCATCAAAGTATGACTAATGTGGATTGTACGTTATTTGTCTTTTTAAATATTTTAAATATAATTCGGGTCCTGCATGATGTGAATTTGGGTAAAATATTTTGAGAAATAGAGTGAAGATTTTTAAAATTTAAGAGTAATTCGCATCCTACAGGATATGAATTACATTTTAAAAATTTAAAATATTTAAAAAAAAAAAACAAATAATCCACATCAGTCACACTTTACGTTTTATAAGATGTGAATTAGTAATTTGCTTTGTGTACAGTATGAATTACGTTTACGTCTACGTGTGCAAAAAGATATTATTTTTTAAAATAAAATTTAAAGAGAATTATTTAGAAAATTTGGAAGATTTCTATTATGAGAATTATTTAGAAAAAAAGGAAAAAGGCTGTAATACTGCAGTTGCTAACCTACTAGGCAGCTGGTTCGAGTGAGGCGCAACCTTTGGAAAATCCTAATAACACCGCCACACAAACCTCATTTCTCTTTTCTCTTGTTCCAAGGTCAACAAGGAGCTGAGCTTGACGTATGGTGGGGGCGTTCATCTGTTCTTCAACTCTAGTTTCCGTGTCTGGGGTCTCATCCACGAACCCAGAAACGATTTGACTCACTCTACTTTGAAACACGGGAGAGATAACCCTCGCCTTTCGAGAAGTCTTCAACCCTAGCTAAAACAAGAAACCATGGCACAGTTTCTGGGGTTGTTTCTTTGTATGTTTGTTTGAGTTTTTCAATCTCAATCTCTCCTCGATTTTCCTCCTTTCTTGTTATGTTTCTTGTTGTATAAGCCATGGATTTTTCCTTTTCTTCTACTTCATCTTCTCCTCAGTACAAAAACCAGCTGCCTTCTCTTGGCAACTCTCGATGGGAACCTCATCAGGTTCACGACTGGTTAGGCAACAGGTACGACCCTGAAGATGATAAGGAAGCAACCGTCACGGCCGCCACGTCTGCAAGTGAAGGTAAATCTACAGGCGTGGACTCAGATTCAACGCTTGAGCTTAGGAGTAGTGTAAGTGATAGCATCGAGAAAGAACACATGTTCGACAAAGTGGTCACTCCAAGCGATGTGGGGAAACTCAACCGGCTTGTTATCCCGAAACAGCACGCTGAGAAGTATTTCCCGTTGGATTCTTCCACGAACGAGAAAGGTCTGCTTCTGAATTTCGAGGATAGGAATGGGAAGCCATGGAGGTTTAGGTACTCGTATTGGAATAGCAGCCAAAGCTATGTTATGACAAAAGGGTGGAGCCGTTTTGTAAAGGATAAGAAACTTGACGCTGGTGACGTAGTTTCTTTCCTGAAAGGAACCGGTGAGTTGGGTAAAGCTCGTCTTTTTATTGATTGGAAGCAGAGACATGATGCAGTGGAGACGCAAGTTCCTTTTCATTCTCATCAGCACCACCACCATTTCTCCTTGCACCGCTCGATCCCATGGAGTCCATTGCTATTGCGACCGCCACCGACAAACCGTTTTAACCGGAATAGCTACTACGGAGGTTATCCTTCTGGGAGCAATGTAGTGAATGCAGGTGGTACGATGGGATCAGTATATTATTTGAGATCAGCAATGGTTTCAGCAGCCCCACAGATGGGAATGATGGGGTGGCAACATCAAGGTAGAGTTGTAGAGCCGGTTGCGTTCGATTCAGTACCGGTGGTCCAAGGCAAAGCAGCAGCCAAGAGGTTAAGGCTTTTCGGGGTGAACATGGATTGCCCCATATCGGAGACCGATGAGTATGATGTGATATCCTCAACGACCATAGAAAACACTACAATGGCATCGCGGCCACTTCAACGCTCTTCATCGTCTCAACATCCTCTCCAATTAAGACTCTACAATGGCACTCCCACTGATTTTCTTAACCCCAACAAAGGGAAGGCTTCCATGTCCTTGAATTTCGATATCTGACCACAAAAACAACAACAAACAGCGTGAAGATAAGACTAGAACTGCAATGCTAGTTGCTAATCCGTTTTGTCTTTGTTTAATCTCCCACATGTTGATTCTCATGAGGGAAGGAAAATCCAGCTGCTGCTGTATGATCATATCCTTACCTATACTGAATATACAAGTATTCAGGTTTCAATGTATAATACATAGATAATAGATCCATCATGCCCCAGATTTGATGTTTGCTTTTTGTAGGGCCTGGTCTCCACTGCAAAATATGTGTATCCATCTCCTTGTTTCTACAGAATTTGATCCCATTCTTTGGCTTTCCACTGTAGTTTCGTTAGTAACAACTTTTCCTGATTCCAAAGTAACTGAGCAAAGTGCTAGCTTCCTATATCTGATGTAAATCCAACTCCTTTTTCCTTTTGCTTTCTTTTGTTTTGTCTTCTGTAGATTGTTGTTCTCGTCACTCATTGCTTCGTTGGGCACGCCTGCAGGTTTTGCAGACAAAATTTGCAGGTGCTTTCAAAAGGTATAGGCATTATATCAATTAAAATTCATGGTCCCATGGAGAAATACTATTACTTTGCCCCTTCCTGAAACTGTGAAAGCAAAATAAGCATAGAAAAAACAACATCTGGAATCTATGGTGGCTTGCAAGTGACGATCAAACAAAACAGACAGAGCAGCAGGAGTGAAAAGGAGAGATCCTTGAGTGTGGCGTTATCCGGACGGCTGCTGCGGCTGTTTACGATGCTGACCCGGTGCACACAACAGACAACTGTAACGATATCCGGATAACTGGTGCATTTACCCTATCATCTTTCCTTTGGTTGGGACCAATGTAAAGGAGTAGGGGACTAAACTATTACACAACACAACTACTGCTTCCATTTCATAAATAATAGTAACTACAAACTGACAGACACAGTAGTGACTCAGTGGACACAACTTCCGTAACAGCCCTAAAGACTATAAGAGACCTCAATATTGTACTTTTAAGGAACAAAATTCTTATGCACTTTTTTTTTTATGCCAAGAAGTAAATTTTAAATCTTTTAACTCCCGGAAATATACCCCTAAATTATCTAAACCTTAATGATAAACCTATATTAATATAAAAATAAATAAGGATAAAAAATAAAAGATTTTTATTCGTATAAAAACATCGTGAAAAATATTTTTAAAAAGCTTAGTTTGAGATTTGTGTTTAATATAATTGTAAAAAGATCGATAAAGTAAATGATTATTTTAAACGGGATGAAAATCGTGTGCCCCTTGAGTATGCCCAATCCTAAGTAATATTTAGGGTTTATGGTTATAATTTTAGGTTAGAATTTAAGAGATCTGGATATAATATATTTTTAGGATTTATGATTTAAGGTTTTAGATTTAAAATTTAGTATTAAGGCTTAAAATCCAGTTTTTTAGTGTTGAAACATGAAAAGGGACAAAAATGAGACAAATATTTTTTTTTTCCTTCTAAACATGATATATATTGCGAGATAAAAAAAATATACATTCAAATTAAAGACACATGATTATTAGCTTTAAACCCTAAAATCTAAATCTTAAATTCTAAATCAGATCTTTAAACCTTAAAATTAAGGTGATTGTAAAAACTTTTTATTTCCGTTATGCACGAGATACTCTTTCGTATACTAATTTATTTGTTTATTTATTTATTACATGAGAAAACAGGCGTTGACATTATCATCGTTGAACAAATTACTAACTTTGTCGTCTCCACGAATTATAACAGGAATGTTACCATGCTTGTGTCCAAGGTTGTATCCATGCCTGTAATAGTTATAACTCTCTCTGTACTCGTTGGTCGTGTCCTTGAAATACTCGGTGGTTGTGGTGAAGTACAACGGAGGGTTAGGGTAAGGCCAGAATTCAACCCTTTTACCCTCCCTCCTCACTCGTTTCAACACCTTGTTCCGATCGATGTATCCGATCACCTCCATTTCTATGTCCACTTCTACCAAATCGATCCCTAAACATGCATTAAACATTCTCAGCCACTGATTATGATCTTATCACCTATGAAACAAGGATGGTCATCGGATACAAGGATTAATCAGTGTACCTCTAAGCTTACTAAGATTCATGATTGATTAGGGAAACCATAAGTTGTATTGTCACTTGATGATTTCTACTAAGATTACTAGCACTGGAATATATTATCAGCCAATTCATCTACAATAAAATTTTGGCAACACTCTCTTCCCTCCCAAGTACACATTAAGACAACTCTCTAAACCAGTAGTAAAATTTAAGGCCACATTATACAAAGTACACCCCTCTATTCTTCATACAACATGCTCTACACATAAGGCATGATTAACTTAACTTGATTGTGTATTTCCTACAAGATACAACGTGGAACTGGTCTACCTACGGCGTGTTTCAACATGGTCAAGAAGTTAAGATCCAAGTTATCTCCATATCCCCATGACGAGTGCAAACAAGACTGCGATGATGAAAATGTGAGTTGAAAGGGAGCTTGAGCAAAGAAGAGCAGGAGCTGCCTTTAAATGAACCGATGTGCCCTTTTGGCTGCTGCTATGATGCTCACCATCCTGATTCACTCTCTGCCTTGGCTCTGAAAAAGATTCACCAGCAATGTCCCTGCTGCCATCAAACTTGAGCGACTTGTTCCCTTTCTCCAACTCATCAGAGCTAGAAGTTTGTCCTGTAGCTTCAGCTTTAACTTCATCGACCTGCATCAAAGCATTGGAAGATATTGTTCACTTTTAAGAAATTTACTTCTGTATATACTAATACTATACTTTCACCTTTGCCAAAACAAAATGCAAGGTACACGGTAAAGACGGTGCTAAAAAGTTAGCTTTTCCTAGTTGATCTACCTTCTGCCTTGGTTTTGTACTAGATTCATCAGCAATATCCCTGCTGCCATCAAACTTGAGTAACTCGTTCTCTGACTCATCAGAGCTAGAAGTTTGGCCTGTAGCTTCACCTTCTGTGACCTGCATTCAAATCAATGAAAGACATTGCTCACTTTTTGAAATATACTTCAGTATGCTAATATTTTACTTTGACCTTTGCCAAAACAAAAAGGAAGGTACAGTAAATACAGTGCTAAAAATTAACTTTTCCTAGTTAATCTACCTCCAGCCTCAGTTTTGTACTAGATCCATTAGCAATATTCCTGCTGCCATCAAACTTGAGTAACTCATCCTCTTTCTCCGACTCATCAGAGCTAGAAGTTTGTCCTGTAGCTTCAGCTTCCGTGACCTGTATTCAAAGAATTGAAAGATATTGTTCAAATTTTGAAATGTGCTTCAGTATACTAATATTATACTTTAACCTTTTCTGTAACAAAAATAAGGTGCGATAAACACAACTCTAAAAATTAGCTTTTTCCTAGTTACTCTACCTCAGTTAGAGCAGATTGAACTTCTTCTTCTTCACCGAGGTCAGGACTTGTCATTTTCCCACCAATGCCACAGCCTGCAGAACCTTTCACTGGTCTAGTAGAAAATTTCATTTGCAAGCGTATTCTTCTTGGAGCAGTGCCTCGGTTTGCAATATTCTTCTCTGACTCTTCAGAACTAGATGTCTCCCCTGCAGCTTCAGGTTCTGTGACCTGCATTCAAAGCATTGAAAGATATTAAGTTTGAGAAATATATCAACAGAGGTCAAAATTAGCTTTTCTTGCTCACTCTACCTCGGTTAGAGAAGATTGAACTTCTTCATCTTCAGCGAAGCCAGAACTTGTTATTTTCCCATCACTGACACAACCTATAGAACCTTTCATTGGCCCAGTAGAAAGCTTTATATTCAAGCGTATTCTTCTTGAAGCAGTGCCTTGATTTACAGCCTCTGAATTTGGTCGTTGCTGAGATCCACGGGTCCTAGTCTTGATTCCAGTTCCAAGAGTTCCAGTGTTCACTCCAATACCACCACCAAGATCACCACCACTATTCACATGATTCTTCAGACTGGTTAATTGTTGCAAATGATTGGTATTACCCATTGCAGGATCAATAAATGAAGTTCCATGGCCAACCGAATAATTTCCAAAACCACCAATATTTCTGGTTCTAAACTCTTGGTTAAAAAATGTTGCTCGACTATGGGAAGATTCATAGGAAGCTTGCATTTGCAGTGATTGCTTGTTATCAATATGCCCACCAAGCCACCTTTGTGCTCCAATCTCTGAATCAAACTGGTAAAGTTGAAAATATAAAAAATAAGTTAGAACCCAACAGTAAACCAAATCCAAGTGCCTTGAAAGTGAAAATTAGATAGAAAAAGGATGCTGAAATCAAAGCAAAGCTCAAAAATATATAGAAACAAACCCATAAAGTCTACATACATATGAACATAAAAGCTAGTAGCAAGTGATTTCTTTACCTGCAATTGTGGAATTTCAGAACCTGTGTCAACGAATATGGCATTTTCTTTTAGATATGAGGTTTCTGGTAGTGTTGCCTTTGAGATGATAGAATTATCCAACAAGAGAATCTCTGTTCTGTCGACCAAGTTCTTCTCAGTGTTTGACTCTCCACAGGAGTCATAATGGTTATTGAAGACATCATCCAACAAAGAGAACGAAATATCTTGTTCGCTAGTCCCATCGTGGAAATGAAATCCATTTTGATCATGGCCAAAATCACTAGCATAAAGAGAGTCCATGCAGAGTGGCAGATCTTCAAACAAATGAGCGTTCATTGGTGGTGAAAAGACTTTGTAATCAATTTCAGCATAATTGGGTTCATACAAGTTCGAATTGCCTCCCGAGAACGAATATTTCTGTGTTAAAAAGCAAGTAAATAGTCACTCACCAAGAATCATGATTTAGTCAAAGATAAAACAACAATTAATACAACAAACCCAAACCATTGATAAAATTAACCACTTCACACCTTCGCCACAGTTTCTTCTGTCCCATGATAATCTGCATTAGAAGTCATATGACTATTGCAGCTGCTGGTATCACCTGTTACATGATCATTTTGCAGTAAGTTATCAGGCTTTTGAGCTTGCGTCTCAGACGACATGGTATCCTGCAGAAGACCCAATGGAGTGTCATCGGGAGAAGATTTTATCATGGCAACAGAATATCCTGTTTGTTCCATTTCATCATACTTCACAGAATCATTCTTCTCTTCTACTTTATGAAACAATCTACACAGAACAAAAGCAGCCTGCACCAGAGAAGAAAAAAAAGAGTCCAAGTCATACAACCGTTATTCCTGCTTCACTTTCAATTTTTTCTGCGTAGCTTTTCAATCAAACAAATGAAACTAATAATAACAAAATTTTAAGTTCATGATGATAATTGCAGCAACTTAAGAAATAAAAAGAAAACCTGGCCAGGGGCAGTGCCGTCGAGGTCCTCGGTAGTGGGGCGATATTCGTGCATGATCCAGTTGGTACGCTCACCCTTGGGAGCACGACCCTTGTAGAAAACCAGGGTCCTCTTCATTCCGACGAGGGACTTTTTGGATTTAATGGTTCGATCTTTTCCCGTGGCTTTCCAATACCCTTTATCCGTTGCTCTGTTGGAGCGGTGTCCGTTCGGGTACTTCCGGTCACGAGGACAGAAAAAGAACCACTCCGGATCGTCCGATTTTATCACTGACAGTCCTGAATTAAATTCAAGCATCCCAAAAATTAAAACTTTGACCAAATTTTGAACTATAAATCATTTTCCCGCATACTGAGAGGAATATCAGAAAGGAATATAAGTAACAGAAAACAGGAATAAAACTTCTACACTACATATATTACGAGTGTTGGGGAATAACTCAGGCTAGACGTATCACTATCAAAGATTCAGAACAATTCTTCACCGAATAAATTCCATTTTTCCTGGAAAAACTAAAATAAGAGAGAGAGAGAGAGTACCAGGCAAATCCCAGGGCTCCCATTTGCAGACATCAATTTCAGGAATAACCTGGACCTCGGAATGACGACCGTTGATCTTCGACCTGAGGTAGTGATTGATGAGTTCCTCGTCCGTCGGCCTAAATCTAAACCCCAAAGGCAAAGTTCCCATCGTCAAAACCACCATCATTCAAACCTTCAAAATTCTATCACACAAACTAAACTTTCTCTTCGTTTTCAGAAACCAGAAGAAAAAAAAGAACGTCGGATTATCTTCCACTGTAAGTAAGCTCCTCGTCTGTCTTCTTCGATTACTTAGCCAAGTCTCTTTTCTCTTGGATTTTGTCGTCGTAGTTATTTTGGTAATCGCCTATATGTCGACTTTAGATTTCTTGCTCTAAAAAAATTGTTTTTTTTTTCACTGAAAGATAAAAATTGTTACTTTACTGTACTTGCACCAATGGGTCGTCCAAACAGAACCAATCACACCACGTGGCATTTCTCCTGGCTTCCGTGTCGCCTTGTGGTTCGTGGGATTGACTAATCATTGATAACAGGGGACAGGCCTGCGTCGTATACTATTCAATTTCCCTTGTAGTACTACATGGTATAATTACCAAAGAGGCCACTAATTACTGAAGTAATAATTAAGATAGCAAAGCAAGGGAACACTGTACTATATAAATTGATCTCGGTCACGATAACTATCGTTTTTTAAAAGTTAAAATCAATTTTGGTTATACCAAATATTATTTAAAAATCAGTCTTGTTACTAATGAAAATTGATGTCAATACCAGGTACTCGATCAATTAGTTTATTTTTAAAAAAATTTAAATAATTTAAGAAGAAAAAATCAATCACCAATAATAATAATAATAATAATAAATAAATAAATAATAAAATTAAAATATTATAGGCTTAAAAATTAAAGTTTTAAAACTATTGATACTCATAATATTCATGTGAATGTTTAATAAGAAAAATAAACAACGGATTGATCCCGGTCCTACTGGTACCCATCGGATATCAGTCCAAAAAATCAAGATCTAATCTCGGTCTTGATTATGATCGGGATCTAAATTTTGGATCCAATTCCGGTACCACCAGAACTAATACCAGATAAAATTTATTAGATTTTACCAGGTCTAGAACCGGGTAATCGTTTTTTTACCACTCCTACTTAGAGTATCCCCCAAGACTCTTCTTCCTTACCGTCAGAAAAAGTAATCTCAGTACTAGTGCAACGCTTTTTGCTTTTTCTTACATTTGATTAAAGTAAAGAAAGAAAGATCAGTAGACTCGTGCACCTCTGATTCTATACATTCAAAACATGCAGGTAAGAACAATATCACTTTGATTTCAACATGATTGAACAATCAAGGAAACATAGCTACTCATCTCGACAACTCGAAGAAACCCGAATCAAAAGTTTCGTGTCTAATTCGGTTCTATAAATTCTCAAACCATTCAAGGAGAATGTTACAAACTGTATCATGGTGTATAAATGTGAGTAGCAACAGACTGGTGCCCTCCCAGAGTGGTATATATGCTGAACTTTATATACACAAATAACAAGAGCCGCGTAATGGGGCTTATGCAATCAAATTTTACTATACACAGATTTACCTACCACGAGCGGCATCTGCTTGTACCCTTTGCACGGCTCTCCTAATATTCCACTCATGGCAGAATTCGAGGGCAAGTCGAAGGGCAGTTCCGAGTCCTAGTACAACAATAACACCTGTACAATGCATCTTCATGTTATGACATCAAGCATAAAAGGCAAAGGTACTTCCTCAGAATGTTAACAGGCATGGGAATAATGTGAGTGAGGTATGCATACCAATTATGATGTTAACAGGCAGTGCAGAGACACCGAGAGTAATGGATATTAACACATCCAATATTAAACCACCGATGAGGATTGAGAATGCCACCCATAGCGGACTATAACAACTCTGTCATAAAGAGTAATTCGATACAGAATTAACACAAAGTCACAAACAGGGAGAATTTTCTCAAGAATAAGATTGTCTGCTAGTTATCCACTTACCCTTTGACGTTCATGTGGAGTAAAGCTTGGATCAACCCTCCAAACCCAGTAATTAGTCTTCAGTATGAAACACATTAGCGAATCGATAAGGCACGACAATGAGGTGTTATAAATAAACCACAAAACATAATAAAAACAATGCAGCATCAGTTTTCTATGTCAGCTTCGGAGTAAAACTCAATATCATCACTTAATACTAAAACACCACCATATTGTTTACTCAACTTTGTTTTATTTTCCAGCTTTAAATTCGGTAACAAAACCTCTTCGCAATCAACCCCCTACCCAACCCCAAGATAATATTGAATGTCTATCATCTTGTAGGCTAAACCAAATAAAACAAGCAAAGTCATCCTCAGGTTTATATCTGCTAGTCCTTTCACTTAAGCACAGCATACTTACACTGGGCTGGGACTCTGGGGCCGATACATTTACAGCTACTGCTCTGCATAGCAATAGTAAATAAAATCATTTATCAGTTACAAATAAGCTAATTTTAATGCATGAAATCAAATTTCGAAAAATTACTGGCATATTTCGCATTTGTTGGATCCTTTTGTACAAAACCATGTGTCAATGCAAGATCGATGTGCTTTTGAAAGACCACCTTTACATTGGCACCCAAGATCTATAAGACCTTCTTCCTTCTCCTGTTGACAAACTCTGAAAAATATACAGATAAGAACTAGTTACAGTGTTCGATACTAAAGATTGTTTTCAGATTAATAGCAGAAAAAAAAAAAGTTGACGGCTAGAGGTAATCATCGTACTGGATGGTATATTTAAGAATTAAGATTGCTAAGACCAGCCAATTGAGTACTAGCTTAGATGGCATTCATACTGCATACCACATTGCTTGTGATAGGCTTTGGAGGTTACACAACAATGGAGTCCATGAAAAATTAAGCGCTAGAAAAATCAACTCTCTCCCTGTATATATATTTTATACATAATTTATGATTATTTTGTTATTATCTCAACAAACATATCAAATCAGGAATTCCTTTCATTTTTTCGGGTATTCAATCAGACTGAAATGTAATATCATAATAATGGTAGAAATTGAATTATTATTAAATGATATCTATCAATTATTTTCTATATCTATATGTTATAAATATAAATTCAAATTTGAGAATGATTTTTCTTCTTCCGTTCATATGCAATTCATATTTCACACATTCCATATATATTATATGGAGTTAGATAAAATTTTATGTTTGAGAGTTGCTTGGCACTTAAGGTTCTCCTCAGGAGAATTACTTAGGTAGGGTTATGGTGGATTACGAAACTAAAAATACAGAAGTATAAGATACCTGCATTCCATGTCAGAACTTGTGTTCCTCGAGAAAAAGCCCTTTTGAGGAGCCCCACGAGGCAATTCCTTCGTAATGCACTCCACATCTTTTGGTAATTGAGCTACTGGCTGCTGAGTTACATGAGACTCACCCTTCGGTACCACGATGGTTAACAATGTGAGACTGGCCTCACAGGCCGAATCCTTAACTGAACCTGGCAGCCTTTCCGCCTGAGGCAACACCAGGTTGTTTCCCTGCTTCTCAAGGTCAGGTTCAGGTAAATTACTGGAGTGGTAATCAGCACTAGCAGTGCTAGTCTCATTTGAACCTCCATTCTGCATCTGATCGTAATATACAGCGTTCCTACTTCCTACTATCCCCTTGTTGTTCTAAAAGATTTAATTTCAGAAAACATAAAGAAAACAACCATCAAAACTGCCAGCCAGTCAATCAAAACTCCAGGGATTACTTAAACTATTAACAAGTAAAATTGCAAAACGCAAGGCTTGAACCCTTCTAAGGATGCTTAAAACAGAATAAATCAGACAGTTCCATACTTCCATAGCTCTATTTACTTCGATTCTGGACTAGAAACTATAAAAAGTTAAAAGCAAAACCAACCCATCAGAGATAATCCACTAACAAGATGCACTACTTACAAAATTCAGCTTAAAATTAGCTCACAGAAACTAAAACATCGGTATGCAGTAACAAAAAAAAAAAGTGCAAAAAGGTGTAAAGGAGGTGTTAAAATTTCTTTCATAGAAAAGTAAAGAGCGTGTACCTGAAGAATGTCTGCTTCCTTTGAACCACCGCTGAGTTTTGCTGCCAATCGAGAGTTGAACAAACAACAGCAACAATCTAAAGAAGAAGAAGATGGGTTTTTTCCTCCAGAATTTAATGAATTAAATAACGACGAATTGGATTAACCAATAGAAGAAGACTCTTTTGG
The DNA here is from genome assembly GCA_035048815.1 of Abelmoschus esculentus. Classification (NCBI taxonomy): domain Eukaryota; kingdom Viridiplantae; phylum Streptophyta; class Magnoliopsida; order Malvales; family Malvaceae; genus Abelmoschus; species Abelmoschus esculentus. The sequence goes on from JAUCBN010000049.1 coordinate 13,322,269, forward strand.
TTGACAAAGCAACGCCACGGAACAAGGGGGACCGGACCGACACCCTTCCTTGGTTTGGCGTTTATGACGGGCAAGAAAGTTTGGTACGCAAGGGGAATCGAGGGTCCTTGTCAACCCCATCACATCTTTGCCAATTTAGTATTAAATGTACACTAAATGTTCGGCAAAAGGCCTGTTAAGGCAGGTTGCAGGCAGGGAATTATTATTATTGTTTATCCAGTTGAGACAGCCAATAATGATCTGTATTAAGGTGGAAGAACCCTTGATTAACCCTAATTAGGTACCAATTATCATGATCAAGATTGAAGAAGTGGATGGTGGAAACTTCCCACCATAGTAAAGAAGTTAACTTTAGAACTAACACTAACACTAACGAAGCAGTTGCCAGTGGGTATAATGTTAATTTATTACCCGCTCTGATTATATCTAAAACTGTCTTAAAACATAAATTTAATTAATGTAAGAATCTACTTTTGTTAATTAACGTAATATCTTGTGTCTGTCTCGGGTTATCATAATGATTCTTCCCATTCAAATGAAAAGCTTAAAGAGCTTGAGACTGACAAAAGTATATTTATATATCTGCAGGAGGATAACCAATTGTCAAGTAATCCTTCTGCTTTAATCTGGGAATAAATGAAAATCCTTGAATTGCCATGGAAGGCACTGCTTTATTCCATACCAAAACACTACACCTTTGGTCTTATGGCTGTTCTTATATGTAAATGTTTTTCAGTTTCGACTCCAACCCGAAATCTGCATCCGCCTGCATTGCATATCTCTTCCTTCTCAAACCCAACTTTGTTTTTCTTTGTGTTGCTAAATAATGCCTCTGGAATCTAGCAAGCCTGGCCAGTCATCTGGTGAAGGAGATAAGCAGAGAGTACTTATCAAAGATATCAAAGATATGGTCTCCACCATAACTCGAGGTGTGAGCGGTATTCGTAAACCAGGATCGAGTCAGGGCGGAGATGATGATGGTGATGACCATGGTGTGAGAATTATCACACTTGCAGGAAGTAATGCCGGGGCAACAATGCGAAGTGAGTTGGATGAGAAATCCAGCAGCCCTCATGGGATTTCACTTGGTGACACTGACACATTGAGTACTTATGTGAACAGCAATTTCCAAGCAGTTAACAACTCAATCATGCTCGGCAGCAGCTACAACACCAACGATCCTGGTGTCCACTTGGACATATCGGATGTTGCTGAACATGAAGGCAAGAAGTCTGCAGATAAACACAGGAGGGGAAAGAAAATAGAGAAGGATTCCGCCAAAGCGAAAGATTCCGATTAAGTTAACGAACAAGTCTTGTCCAAGTCAATATACGTTGCATAAAATAAATCTTTGTATTGCTTTACTTTATATCCAAGATTATGTCTTTGATTATATTTCGTTTTGTTGTCTGTGTTATTGATAACCATGGTCCAGGGTGTCAACCTTATAATAATCAAGTGTTTGAACTTTCAAGTTCATACTCTTTTTGTGTCTTTAATTGCAAGAAGCATACCTATTCCGATGAATTATATTTCGTTTATAATGGATTCAATCCTGGAAACAATGGTGTGTCCATCACAAAACCGTGGTACTTAATCAAAAATGTTATTTGAATGCCACGTGAATGGACTTAAAGTTAGGCGGCAAAACGCTACTTGGTGTCGGGAAAACTTGAACCACAAGAAACTGTAATGACTGGTAACTGAGCCTCTTGTTCACTAATCTCTTTGGCTTGTTGAGCAATTTTTGATGCACAGATCTGCATATCTCTGTTCTTGCTCCAAAGAAGAATATACAGTCCGAGGATGACAACTGTCGAACCCAACATACTGTTCATTGGAGTGTCTGGGAAGAAAGAAAAGTGTATACATCAGCTTGTAAGTATATTAGTAAATGTACCAATTAGGTAGGACATAGGATAACTAATTAACCTCCCAAGTTGAGTTGTTCATGAAGGATGGGAAAATCAAACATGGCTGCCAATGTCTGAATAAGAGGACTGAAGGCTGCTGTGAAGACCGGACCCTCTTCTTGACACACACTCGCCATGCCGACATATGACAAGCCAGACTCTACCATTCCCTGCATAAACAAAACACTAGCATGATAACCCTACTTCTCAACCCAAAACCTGAGGTTGGGTAACCATCTATGTTTCTTGGACTCTTTATTTTACTTAAAATACGCATGTCCGGTACATATATTAGACTGTTGAGCATACCTGCGTTGGAGAATATTTATATTCAGCACTAATTCCTGATTTCTGAACACAAAGCTCACCCTGTTATAAACTCCCTAGAATTAGCCACTATCAACGTTCTTCAGCATTTCCATACATTTGTATTTCCACTTGAATAACAAAATAAAAGGAGTTATAATTTGATTATTCATATTCTTTGTTCTTTTTCATCAAAGAAGTAGTTAAATCTCAAATATCAGCTTAATTGATTCAACGAGCGTAGAGTAAGAATGATTAACTGGTGAATGTTGTTGTACAATTTGTAAGAACTGAAAATGAAAGAATTGTAGTATTAATCATGATGATTTCTGTTGTGGTTGATCAACATCAATCAAGCATAGAGGAAACATACAGGTAGGGATCCCAAGACCCAATAGGACCACACAAACTGATGTCGCCGTGAAGAAACTGCGGCTCGGATGACCAAACACCTTCTATCGTTGTTCCATCAGTTTGGAACATGGGCATACTCACCATATTTGCTCTGCTGCTCATGTTCATTTGCAACTCTATCGGGCACTGCTCTGAAAAGGACAGGTCCTTATTTGATTCAGTTGTCCCTGATTGCTGCCATGTTGAGGATGTAGCAGCGGTCGAGTTGGAGATATTAAACAAGCCATCAAGAGGGAGTCGTTTCATCTGTGTACCCCAGGTTGCTTCAAGTGACTCGGACCACACCATGCTTGTCATAGATAGCTCTTGGCTTCGGATAGGCTGATGCCATTGAACCCCAAATTGACCTGCTCCCGCTTGACCATCACATGCTTGATCATGATTTATGACAGGACGGGGCTTGCTAGAACCTGGTTTTGCTGAACCCGGAACATGGTTCCTGGTTCCAATTCCTTTACCACCAAGCAACTTTGCCTTGAGTGCACCAAGAAACCCATCAGCATCATCATTCCCCGTCTCACATGCTTCCTCAAACGAGAAAGGTTGAAGATTATCAACCGAGAAGGACTTGGTAGACGGGTCGGAAGGTAACCGAGGTAGTTCAAAGTTGGTGCGGGCATTAGCACCGCGCAACGCCCGAGCAGCGTCGTCGTAAGCTCGAGCTGCATCTTCGGCAGTGTCGAAAGTTCCGAGCCAAAGCCTGACTTTTTTTGAAGAGTCTTTGATCTCAGCCACCCATCTCCCTGATGGTCTCTGCCTAACTCCCACAAATCCGTGGTGTCCTCTGGACGATGACTTCTTCTTCTTCTTTCTCCAGGTCACTCCGTCAGCAGGTGCAGGAACTGGCATAGTTAAAGTTAACAACTCTTCCTTTCATCGAACCTTTGAGTGACAAAGGTTCAGGTTTCTTAAAAATGGCGGATTCGGAACGGGAATTTCTGGAATTCCGGAAGTAGACAACGAAGAAAATGTCAAAACCGGTGCTTAAAATATTGTGATGTCTATGGCAGGTATAGTGTTTATCGACACAATCACTAAAATACTTTGATACACCTTAGTGAATAGTGAGTCCAATAAAATTGAAATGTTATCGTATTTTGTAAATAATTTGATAATATATTAATAAAAAAATATTTGATATATAAATTTGTATAAATTTTAATTTAAAATTTTAAAAATTTATAAAATTATGACATAGTTTCGGTGGTAAAAGATTATATAATTTATCAGGTGATCTGATTCGAGCATTATGTGTGTTATTGACTAAAAAATTAAATAAATACTAATTTATAATCACGTCAGTATATTCAAAAAAATTATATTAGCGTTTAAAGATTTAGGTCTTTCGGTTGACATTAAAGAGATCAAAATGAGTAAAATTTAAAAATTTAACTATAGAATTGAAAGTTTTAAAAGTTAGATTACTGAAAATAATTCGTTGAAAGTTGGATGGCTAAATATATAGTTTACCCATTGATGAATCGTGTGACTTGACATTGAATATTTCGAGCCCAAAAGGAAGCCCCAAACCCTAAGGTCTTGAATTTGCTGTTGGATGTTGTATAGAGAGGGAATTTAAGGATTAGGGTTTTACCAAAGCTTCTTCCATTACTGCCGCCCAAGGGAGAGCGAAGGGGAAGAGAATTAGGGAGCCAGAAAAATGAAGACAATACTTTCGTCGGAGGCGATGGACATCCCCGACGGGGTAAACATCAAGGTGAAGGCCAAGATGATCGAGGTCGAGGGTCCCAGGGGTAAGCTCACCCGCAACTTCAAGCACCTCAACCTCGATTTCCATCTCACCAAGGACGAGGAGACCGGCAAGCGCAAGCTCCGGATCGAGGCTTGGTTCGGCACCAGGAAAACCAGCGCCGCCATTCGCACCGCCCTCAGTCACATCGAGAATCTCATCACCGGCGTCACCAAGGGATACCGTTACAAGATGAGGTTCGTCTACGCTCACTTTCCTATCAACGCCTCCATCACTAACGGCAACAAGTCCATCGAGATCCGTAACTTCCTTGGCGAGAAGAAGGTCACCCATCTCTCTCTCTCTCTGATTATTACTGTTGATTCATTTCGGCTTTTTTAATCTTTATTTCTTGAAATCGTGTAGGATGACCGATGATGCTTCATTTTTAGGGTTTAAAGTTTCTTATGTTACTGTATAGTTTTTCTATTACAGCGTTTTGAAATGACACATTCGCTACAATTTCCCTAGAAGTTTATCATCTTGGATACCTGATAACTAAACTTTTATTATAGAACCGATTTATATGTCATTCTCTTGCTTAATGTCAACACCATTTATTGAATCTTGAAATTCTTATTGACTTTGATGAGTAATGTATAGGAATGGGCAACCATCGTTTTTCTTTCTTTTTCAACCTAAAGTGTTAATGTTCAAGGGTTAAGGAACCCTGTTTACTCTTGAATTGTCTTTCTATTATCTGTTTAGCAGTTTGAGATGTTTCTGATTTTACTTTGACATTATGTTTATATGATTCTGTTCTTCCGTTTGCGAACACTAGGTGCGTAAGGTGGATATGTTGGATGGGGTTTCCATTATTCGATCCGAGAAGGTTAAGGATGAGATCGTTTTGGATGGTAATGATATCGAACTCGTGTCGCGCTCAGCAGCTTTGATAAACCAAGTATGACCGCCTCATTTAAGGTTTCCTTATGCTAATATTTCAAAATGTTCCATAACCTGACTGTCTTAACCTTCATTTTGAACAGAAATGTCATGTGAAGAACAAGGATATTAGGAAGTTCCTTGACGGTATCTATGTCAGCGAGAAGGGCAGGATCGCTGAAGAGGAATGATTATTATCATCCCGAATCACCGTTTCAGGTGCTGCTTTATTTTATTGTCATAGTAATCTCTTGGTACCTTAGTTTCTGTTGTTTTACCTCATATTTCCTGGATTCCAGTTGATGAGTACAAAGGATGTTTTCTTTAATTGTTTGGGAAAATTTTGAGTTTCTGTTATTTGGTACTGAATGAAATGGGTGAAACTATCCTAGTAACTTCTAAAAGCTTTATATCACAAACCAACAAAAATTAGCTCAATGCATAACAACAGAACGAAAACTCCACTTGAACTGTTAGGAAGATTCTTACCACAGATATAAGAAACAGCTTCATGCAATGAAAGCTCAAACAGAAAATTCAGCTCAGTATTTGTTGGTAAGTCTTTAGTCAAAATTTGAGGACTAGTAGGTACCTATGAAATAGGTGATGAATTTTGTTTATTCCTCGAACAAAGGAACTTGTATGTATAATTAAATTCTAATGTAGATGTCACTTGAACTCGCAAAATCTGATAGTAATTGATTTGGTATCATGTTTGGGTGTGTTAGGATGCGAATCATTCTCCACACATAACTGCCCTTAAACTTAAAAAAACTTTAATAAATTTTTGGTGTCCAATCTATCTAACTCAAATAACCAATAGTGATCTCAGTTTTATTTGAAAATACGTTTCTTTAAAGTTTTTTTGTCGCTAGTTTTTGCATGATTTTAGTATACCTTATTTGTTGCTTAGTGCTTGTGCGAAGATCTTCATGATGTTTATTTTTTATTATGATTATGTCAATGATCATAGAAAAATAGATTATCATTTGATTAATGATTGTTTATCGATGTAATCAATCATGTGTAGTGAAACAAATTACCTAATAGTTTAATTTGCATACTATTTTTTTTTGTCTCATAAAACATCTCGTTGATATAAAAAGATTCATAAAAATTTTTGGATTTTAGTAGGTTAATTTCTATAAAAGTATCTATTTTTTTACACTTCTATATTCTTTTATAAGATTTTAATAAACTACTTTTAATTATTTTTCCTTCTGTATTTGTGATATATTTTATAATTTTTTAATAAAAATTAATTGTTATCGTCAAAATAAAACCTTACACATGGTTGCAACGTGTTTAATCTTTTCATCCATTTATAGTTAACTTGTCAAACGATGAAACTTCAAGGGTTAAAACAGATTGTAAAGAAAAATAAATAAAGGACTAATATGGTCCCCTCCCCCCCCTTTCAAAAAATTAAAACAGAACTAAACGCAGATATTGATAAAAAAACTGTTCCCTCCGTGGGAAAGGCCAATGGCGCATTAACCATGCATTCCTGTGACTCGACTCCTGTATTTCCCTGAGCTGAGTGAGTATGCATCATTTTAAGGATTCTTAAATCCTAATTGGTGAAAACCATGGCCTTGAACAAATCCATCCACACTGATACGAATCCGAAACCTGATCTGGTCTTGAAAAAGACTTGAACAATGCAAGTCATTCGCCTACGCAAGTGACTAGTAATCAAGCATCGACTGTTGGCATACGGGATGGATACAACTATCTTCACAAATCAACCAAACCTGATAAACAACTTCATAGTTCTGATTCTCAGTTTCTGAAACAACACAGTTTCCAACATGTTGCCTGATAAACATAATGTAGGTAACTCAATATTGAACAACAGTCAGCAGAGACATGAAATAGCATTAAATCATCAAGAGTGCAAAGAGAAGCTTAGTGGCCAGTTTAATATGGATATCATCTTTCAGTCCATCAGATCAGATTAAAACTCATCACATTTGTGTTCAAAAGATTCTAATGAAAATTAAAAGAGGGCCTGTGAAATTAAAGCCTGAGATGGGGAAAACAACAGATAGAACATGGTAGAAGTGTTTGCCCAAAAAGCAAGACTCAAAATCCTACAGGATCTTGTAGAGCAGGTGATAGTTGATTGCAGGCAAAGGACCAGGACAAATTATTTCTTACTTTCCCTCATGGTTTTCTTCTTTCTCTTAGCAGAAGGCTTCTTGGTTTGCAGTTCAGGCTCCAGAGGGCTTTCTAATTGGTCGGTCCGAGGTTCTTCAGGCAGCGTACAGTGCAAAAATTTCTTGTTTGACCCAACTTGGTTGCAAAACAATTTTAACAATTTTCTTCCCCTCATCCATTTGAGCATTATCTTCATGTGTGTTTTGCTGTTTAATCCACCGATACCAGCTTCCTGCCATTCGAGCAAAGAACATCAAAGGTAGAAACAAGAAGTTTCAATAAAATATACAAAATAACAATAGCCTTCTATTCTCTCCTTACTAGAAAACCTTTTCCCTTCTTTCATTGAAACATCAAGTCGACATAAACGCAATGCAATCTTGGTAAACCAGCATGATTAATGCCAAAGTAAAAACCATTAACTAGAGCATGACATCGAAATGAAAGCAACAGCTTATAATACATGCAGTTCTGCAATCTTAATCGGCATTGCAGAGTTCATATGGTAAATGTTTCTAATGGAGCATATTAACCATTACTCTCCCCTTTGCACACCCCTTCTGCTTAAGGCTTAGACAAACCCTCAAGGCAATCGATTCGATTCTGGAAAACAAAATACAACCAACTGGCAAAGAGATACTGAGAAAATGAATTCAGGGATCTAATCTAGTGTTGTTAATAATCAATCATTAACAAATTAAACTGTTTTCAGCCTCTTTCATTTCAGCACCTTCTGTATCTTTATATACACAATTTTACCAATTCTGATATATAAATCAATGAAATGAAGGGGGAAAAAACAATTTTCAAGCTCATAAAACAAACCTACAGGGATTGACATGATAATCACAAAAATACAAACAATAAGGAAGAGGAGAAGGAGACCTGTGCGGCGGACCAAGTGCTGGGAATAGTAAGAGGTCCACGTTGCTTGATGAGTTCGTAAAGGGAACCGGCGATTGATTTAGCTTCTTCGATGGGTACCTTTGGGTTAATCTTTCTCACATTCACTGCCCTACTCCTCGACATGTATCGGACCAACAGACTCCCACCGCCGCCGCCATTCCCTCCCTTTATGGTGTTCTTCACCAACCCTGCTAACCACATCTTCCCTTCCCTTTCTGATTGATCAGAGGCCGAAGCTTTCTTCCCCGACTTCCCTATTTCTTCTTCGATTTTCAATTCTTATTCCCCAATTTGATTTAAGGGTTTTAGGAAACCCAGATGGGTAGGAGAGTGCGAGTGTTGGGCCCATCTTTCTGCCCTTTAGGGGTTAATATAAGTGGGCTTTTTTTTAACTTTAAATTTAGATGTTAATTTTTAGCATTAAAAATTATAATTTTTTTTATATTTAATTTGAATCAACTTACATACTAAGCTATTTTAATTTTAATTTATTTTGGGTATGCACCATGTTATCGTACTCGTTGTGTCTGTCTGGAACCGTCGCTTATTATCCCGCCTCCTTGCTATTGGGGAATTTGTGAGATTGCTATTGGGGAATTTGTGAGATCGGATCAAATTTGAGTTTAAAATTAGAAAAAATAACTAAACTAAAATAGTAGTTTAATTAGTGTGACTAACCATTAAAAATCATTTATATCATCATTTTGTACTTATCATATATTTTTCAAAGTGAATCTCCACTTAAAAAAAAACTGTTTTTAAAATGAATTAACAATAAATATGAGTGAAGATTTATTTTAAAAAATATATGACATAAAAAAATAATGATATAAGTGATTTTTAGTGATTGATTTTACGGATGACGTAGTAAAACTTGCCTGTGATATAATTTCTTCTCCGATCAATGAAATTGTGTATTGGTGGATGGTTAATACTATTGTTATGGAGTGTTAATTCAGTGTTCCATTAATCATATGTAGATGAAATATATTGTATAATTATACGTACAAGCATCAAGTATTGAAAAGTGGGTCAAGCTAAAGCTAATCAAATCTTTTGAGTTGTCTTCTATATATGTAGAGAGTATTTTGTGCCACCTCTTCTCTGCTGGGTAGGTATTTTTGGTACAGGATTAATCCGAAGCAATGAATTAAATATATTAATTACATATAAAAATAAAAGTGAAATAGTAGACACATATTAGTAGCGCCTGCACATGGTTCATGTTCATTTGTCTTCCATGTGCTTACCCTAATATCATGTTTTTGATTCCCATCCTAATCAAAAAGCAAAGTAAAAAAAATGGGATAATTACATAGTGGAAGATTTGATGGATACATCAACACATGTATACTTTAATCTTTTCCGTATGTTAATACAGATCGAAACTTTTAAATTTCTAAATTTTAAACCTTAAACTCAAAAACCGTAAATTATAAATAAAAAAAAAACTTAAAAATCAGACGGAAGATGATATTATAGAACGATAGAGTCTATATAAGAGAATGGGGGTCCATATGCTTAGTTAATTATGTATGTTTAAATGTATCCACCAACCAAAGTCACCTAAATTTTGGCACCCACACCACATGTTGCTGATGTTGAGTTACAGTTGACAGTAATTTTTGTATGAGTACAGAAATGGACTTAGTAATTCTTTGATGTGTCTGAGTTCAGTGGGCAGGCAATGGCATTAATACTAATAGTGTAGATATTGGATATACCTACAGGCAGGGACGGAGCTATATGGTGTTAGGGAGGGGTAATCGTTCCCCACTCTTGAAGAAAGTTTTTTTCATTTATTTTTTTTTAAATTTGTTTTTTTTTATGAATTTGCTCTCCTATTTTTAAAAATTTATGTTTTGCCCCCTCAACCCCAAATTTTAACTCCGTCCTTGTCTATATATCACAGGCTACATTATATTATAATGTTTAATAATTGGTCCAAAACAAACGGTGGCACATGTAGTAAGTCCATAAAGATGGGTGGGAAAGGAAAATGGGGAAACAAGTGGGGAGGGGAGGGGGGAGTCTGTGGTGGAAGTGAAAGTATAAGCACATGGTTGGGGGATGTACATATATTCAGGTCATGGTTTTTGTTTTAATAAAATCATATCGAATATCCGAAAAATATATTTTGGTTTATGTAAGAATCTCAAATTAGGAATGGTGTTCTTCGTTTGTAATTTATCAGTTTAATTGTTAAACTTCTTTTTAATTTTTTTTTTCTGTTGTTAACTAATATAATCGTAATTTTAAAGGGAGATTATAAAACTCAAGTCCCCTAAATAATGTTAAAGATTCTAATTCTGATATTATTAATAAAAAATAAATTAAAAAATCAGTCTATAATAAATTTTTATAAAATAAAATTTAATTTAATTGACCAATAATCAAACACAAAGCGACCTTCAGTTATGAGTGAGCTCTCTAAAAGTTGGTCCACCGCCAGAAATGTGAGTCTCAAGTTCAACCTCTGTATAGCCTTTCTTTCAGCACGATGAGGTGGATTGATGATGCATGGGATTCATAGACATAAATCCATGAAACTATATGGGTGGGAAGAAGATCCAACGGATATAAATCATTACAGAAAACATGTGGTTCTTCATCTCCACAACACACAAAAGATGAACAGGGACGATGGGTCCTACTTCTGGAACAATTTAGGATCACCATTAAAGCACAGCAGGAGTGGATTATTAATGTTTCTTTCAGTTAGTTAAGATTGTCTCTTTTTGAAGCTTTTAAAATTTTTTTAATCAAATCGAATCAAATATAACATAAATTTAGTATAAGAATAATTCTTTAATTTATTTATGATATTAGAATTCGAATATAGGAAAGAAATTAATTATGATGGATGAAAACAAAAATACCCTTTCTCTCCTGTAACTGGATACTTCTTCAATCAGTACTTGCTGCATGAGATTCTCATTTGTGTGTGTGAGAGAAAGAATCTAAACTGGTAAAATCTGATACAAATCAAGAATTTGATGACAAAAGATAATGATAAATTAAAAAAAAAAAAAAACTGATGACAAAGTAAATAATTAAGGAGTTGATGGAAAGGAAAAAGAAAGAATTTCTAAGAATTAAACCATGGAATAAATAACTGATATATATGATTTTTACATGGATTTTAACTTAAACCAAACCAAGCAGGAGAGATCTGTCTGCACTGAATGCATGCATGAATCTCTCTATGCTGAGTTTGTTTCTGATGGTGGTGGTGATGCTGGTAAGTTACCCAAAGCTTATTTCTTGTGTCTCAAGACAATAATCCCGCAACCTTCGAAACAGGACTCCTTATTCACCAACAAATCAATAAATTGGACCTTAAAAATGAAACTGCGCCTGCCAATGTCAGCTACTTTGAAGAAAAAACAATAAGGATTATGAAGAAGAGCTCATCTTCCATTGTTATTGTACCATGGTAAAGAAGGAAGGTGCCCCTGCCCCATTCCCTCCTCCTTTAGGAGCGCTTGAATTCTGTCTCTGAAACTCTATCTTATAACCCACCTTTCCTTCTTCTTCCAATTCCTCGTCCTCGTCTTCATCGTCGTCGACCTCATCATCGATATTATCGCTATCGGCTTCATCAATCTTGTCATATTCATCCACCAACAAGGATTGTCCTTGATGGTGGTGGTGTTGCTGCTGCAACTGCAACCCATCCCCTTGCTTCTCTATCAGCTCCCTCACAATGTCTTCTGGCTTCAATGCCAACCCAACAATTCATCAATCCGCATAAAATGAATTAATTATGATTATAAACAAGCTGGTGATCAGTAGAATAAATTTACCTTCTTTGCACCTCCAGTACCGTTTCCTTCTCCAAATGGATTACCATCTTTGCTTGTCAATGTCACCACACCGGCAGTAGGTCCGGTTTCGTTTTCGGATTGTCGCGGGGCTGCCATGTTTGGTGAGGGGTCATTAGTGTCTTGATTCTGCCGTGACATTTCTTCCTCGGCTCTATTATGGTCACTAAAGCTGCCACTGCTAGTCCCACTTCCAAGTATTTTCTTACGGTAGAGCGCATCGAGCTGGTGAAAATAAGGACAGGTTTTGGCATCCTCGGGACGTTTTTTGTTACTTTCTTTCACCTTTTTGAAGTACTTGTTGATGTTCTCCCATTTTTCCTTGCATCGTTTGGCGCTTCTCTTGTACCCCATCCGGGACATACCGGCGGAGATTTCTTCCCAGAGGGGGCCTTTAGGCCCAGCCTCCTGGTACCTCCCTTCAAGCCCACTCCTCAGGTTTATGAGTGCAAGAACTTCAGTTTTAGGCCACCTAGACGACGATGGCTCCATGCTCCCGCTCCCACCAATCTCCTGCGGTGGAACCTGCTGCTCCGGGATAGCCATTACTACTTCAGAAGAAAGCGGTTGTTGTTGATGCTGCTGGTGTTGAACAAGTTGCTGTGCCTGCTGCTGGTGTTGGTTGTGCATTCTATGTGACGGTTGTTGTTGTTGTAGCGGTAATGAAGGTGGTTGATGCGGCGGTGGAGATGCTGTTGGAATAGGAGCCTGTGGTTGAATGACGGAGACGGAGGGTTGTGTTGGTGGAGGCACAGCGGGGATAGTAACAGTTGCTGTTGGTAAGTGTATGGTCTGACCCGTAATCTTCTGCAGAAAGTAAACAATGGCGGCGTCCCTTGAAGCAGAAATGGCGCGTTCTCGAGCCATGAGTTCATGTTCGCGAGATAACCTTTCCATCTCTTGTCTTTTCCAAGCTTCTTCTCTTATCGTCCTATCTTCTTCTCTCTTCTCTATGGCTTCCAAAAACCTTTGCTGCATGGCTTCTTGTTTCTGCATCACTTGTTTCATCAGACCCTCGAGGAACTCCATCATCCTCTTCGTCGTACTACTACCTCCACCTCGTGAAGACGACCTTTTCCGTTTACGACTAGTGCCGGCCATGCTCGACGGTTCTCCAACTCCAACTTCATCTTCTTCCTCGTCGTCATCGTCAAATCCTTGCGAATAAGTAGAGCTGTTAGAAGAGAAGCTAATACCACCAAATGGAACTGCTGTGACAGTGGCGGCAATTGGAGCTGCTGGAGCTGACACTGGAATTGGAACTGGAGCAGGAGCTGACACTGGAATTGGAACTGGAGCAGGAGCAGATCCAGGAATGGCTAACAAAGAGGAAGACATTGGTATAGCCGTTGTAGGTGGAATTCTGGCAGAAGAAATGGGCATATGGATCCCAACTGAAACGGGAGCCACGTCCAAGCTGACGGATGTTGCAGCGGTTGCAGGTGCCACGGGAGCGGTGGCGGAAGTTGTCTGAAGAGCCTCTAGCTCGCTGAAAAACTTATAACTCTTACCATCTTGACGTCCAGCTCGAGCTTCCTTCGTCCGCTTATGGTATTTATGGACGTTCTCGAATTTCTCCCGACACTTTTTGGCACTCCTTTTGTAACCCAGCTCCGCCAGCTTCCTGCAAGCAGGATTATCTCACATAATCTACACTATCTTAATTACACAATTATCTAAACAAAACCTTTTGCCAGATTACAGTCGATTACTGCTAAGCATCAAGAAAAGAAAGGCGAAAAGAGATTAAACAATGAACGAACGCCTCGTAATAATCTTCTTGCTTGAATGAACATTGATATGAACATGCAAGAGAAAGAGAAATCCTCTCGGGATTTCCGAAGTGATAAAATAAGAGAATAATATGTCTAGGAAAATGGGGAAACTGATAGTTGCAGTGGATCTGGGCCATTTCTTAATTGTAAGGAAAAAGAAGATGCCGCCAGCTCGTGAGTCAGATACAAGCCATGTGCGTGCGTGCGTGCGTGTGTTCAGATTGACAGAGAGAGAAAAAAAAAGGAAAGCGAAGATCTTGAAGATGATGAAGAAGAAGAAAACACCATTCCCGTGGTTATGATTTTACAGGTTGTTGAATTTAGTTCTGTTTATGCCGAATCGAGCTAGAGTTGAAAGAAAAGAAAAAATGGTTGTTTTTACTTTACCTGGAAACATCTTCCCAAAGGGGCCCCTTGACGGTGGCATCACGGAAAGTAGCGTCCATATCCGATCTAATCTTGAGAAGCGCGAGTGTCTCTTGACGTGGCCACCGATTCCCACTTGCACCACCGCTCCCTCCGCCGCCTCCACGATCCCCTAATCCCAACTCATCTCCACCGCCAACACTTGCTAGTCTCATGAACTCATCTAAATTCCCACTGGCAGCAGCTGGGGGTCTACTACTTATAGGTGACGCCGCTTCCACTAACTGCTCCGACGCCTCACTTACTACACCCGTCGATGGAGGAACACTCATCTCCCCATATTGAGATTGCCTCCCTCCTCCACAACCACCACCTTCCTGCTGCATCTCCCTTCAATTCAATCCGTCGACGATGAAGCCGGTTAGCTAAATTAGAAACACCCACCAATCTTCTTCTTTTGTGACCGTGTCTTATCAAGATCTTCTTCTTCTTCGTCTCATCAATGACAGCAGCATATACAATTCAGTTGAATTGTATACCTCAAATCCTCCCCTCCCCCAAAGTAAACAAAACAGTCAGTCGGGGTTGCTGTTAAATACCCTGATTCAAAGATTTGATTTTTATTATGTATTTAAAAGAAATAGAAAGTATAAAGATGAGACAACTGGAAAGACTGAAAGGCGGAAAGTGTAATTCCTACGAGTTAGTGCTCTCCTTATAAAGTAAAAGGCTTCTGTCTCTGGGGAATTTAAACAAACAACAGAAGGCCGTAATCATTAACAACGGCAACACCTGCAAATTTTAATTTTTCACAGAATGAAAAGCAAAGCAAAGAGAGATAAAGAGATTTTGAGATAAAAAATGGCTGGAGATCGATGATGATTAAGACAGAGAGAGACTGAGATGATGAAGATGAAGCAAGAAGCTGGTGAAATGATAAAACAGAGAGAGAGAGAGGTGTCTTTGTTGTCAGCCGCTTTCACTTTGCAGCTAATAATTGTTAAAAAACACTTTTTGCCCCCCAGGATTTCTTATACTTTTAATTCAAATTTTTATTTCTCAATGTTATTTATACATTAATTGAATTTTATTAGTAATGAAAGGGAACCAAGTTTGCTTTATTTTTAATATAATATTATTGTAATTTTATAATATTTTAAAAGCAATTTTAATAAGGTAATTATTTAATATAACAAATATAAAAATTAAAAGGTATAAAGATGAAAATTTTAATAGTTAATTTAAAAATCTATTAGTAAATTATAGAAACATGATAAAATTTATTAAAAAATATTATAAAGATAATTATTTAATATATCAAACTAATTTTTTTGTTGGTAGGTTTATTAATTTTAGGTTTAATCTGTTTATTGTTAATATTTTTTTATTTTAATTGTAGGTTAATTCAGTTTAAAATTGAATAATTAAACGAAATAATCAAAATTTTTATATATTATATTTATATATTTGTTTTTATCACTGAACTTTTAAAAATTATAAAATGATCATTAATATTTTTGTTATGTTATAAAATAGTCATTAAATTTTACTAAAATAGCACAAAATAATCATTATTTTTATTAAATTATTAAATTTATCAATAATTTATAACGTATAATGAATCAATAAATTTAATAATCATTTTATAATTTTTAAAAATTCATTAACTAATAAGACCATTTTAACACAGTTTTATAACCATTTATGTAATTTACCCAAAATTTTATAATAAATTTTGTTTAACTAAAATAACCAACCTTATTTCAATTCATTTAAAAAAAATAAAATAAAATTTCGATTAACGGTTTTATAAAAACAAGAGTTTCAATAAAATATTTTAAAAAATTAATTTAATTAATTAATCGAATCGATGGTTTAAATATCCCTAAGAATTGCTCTACCCTGTCCCTGAGGGCATTGGTCATAGCTGGAAGTATATTTTATTTTATTTTATATTTTTTAAACTACACCTGTGGGTCCCATGTTCTTAATTTGCATGTGCTAGGTCGGGTCCATTTCTTTTTAATTAATCCACACCATTAAGCATTCCCCTGGAGGATGCACTGTTCCATTAAAATACATGAAACACACAAAGATCTGTATAAGCAGTGGCTGGTAAGATACTAATCTCAATCCTTAAGCGACATTTTGATTTGTTTAGGAGGTTAATTAATTAGATTAGATTAAAATTATTATTATAAGGGAAGAGTGTATAAACAATGTAATAATTTCGGAAATAATAATAATAATAATCAGGAAATAAGATAATAACGGAGGATAATAAGGTACAGGACAGCATCACATTGGAACAGCTGTAAGAGGACCCACACAGTTTATAAGGGGCGAAGGGAAGAACGTGATGGTTCGGTATTTTTTTTAATAATTATTACTAATTGATCCATTAAATAATTAATTTAATATGGTGTTATAAAAATTTATTAAGGGTATATCTTTTAAGTTAAATTTGTGACTTGGAAATTATTCGAATATTTTAGTTTGATTTTTGATGTTCGATTTTATTCCGTAATTTTTATTAATAATTTTTATATTAGTATGTGTTATTTAAGATTTAATTAAATTATATCAAATACCCAAATTATTCTTTGTTTGTATGTCGATTCCTGTGTTTCTCCTTTTTGTTTATTTTCTTTGTATATTATTAATATTTGTAGGCTGGAAATAGTGTTTTCTGTGTATATCTACATGTGATTATTACATCATAGATTCCAAGTGTGGGAAGCCATGGACAGGACATCTGAATCAGGTAGTAAACTTTGGTATTAAGAGTAATTAATTTTATAATTAAAAACTTTATGAGAGTATTAGTTTACAAATCTTTAATTATTGATAGGCTGCAACCAATGAGATGACTACGCAGGGTGATATTATAGTTTTCTTGGTGGAGTAGATATAGGTCTTTGCCGGCGTCTGAAGAAACAAAGTCATGCCTGACCTAGATTCAAGGCATAGGGTTAGGGTTCAAATCAGGGATGGATTTAGGAGTTATATTTTTAAAAAAATATTTTTATATATTTTATATTAATAATTTAATTTTATAATCTTTAAATTTTTATATTTCTTATATTTTAATGTATTTTTTTGATAATTTATGTCTTATATGAAATTCTGGGTCATATCGGTCGGTGATTCGTAACATTTGTGGCACTAAATATGAACAAATGGTTCTGAGAAAACAACAGTTCAGAGTTTATGGCTAAAATTATCTGTATAAAAAATATCTCCTTCTCTGTCTCTGCATGTCAAATATGAATATTGTAATATTCAAAAGGTGGTGTAAACTGTGCTTTCGACTCACATATAAACCACACAAATGCCACAACCAATTGCATTGGCCATTAAATGTTTCGTTGATCAGATAGGAGAGAGATTGTTTTCACAACTATCATCATTTAAAAATATAAAATTAGTATTTCTATAATTACTCGATATCTAATTTATCGTTTGAGTAATCTGGTTTGAATATTATAGAATTTATAGATAATTATTTCAACTTAATTTATTCTATTCAAAAAATTTAATGTCTCATCAAGTTGTTAATTTAATGATGCTTGAGATAATTTTTTTTAGAATTCTGTTGTTTTTTATGATACACATGATTGAATAGATATATTCATACTATGGGCTATATTTTTAACTATTGATATTTATTTTTTTTAACGTTATTTAAGAGATTTAATGCATCATATCGATATTTAAATATCGATATTTAAATTTCGTTGAATATGACAAGTTTGTTGCCTTACTATAAAATGGAAAGGGTAAAAGTTTTTGTAACACCCTGATCTTACTAGATCCGAGATATTACATTCGAGTTATCTCTAGTTCATCCCATATTTTCATTGAAGTGAAAAAAAATACTTTTAATTTAGAAAAATATTCATTTCGATCTTAAAAATCCTATTATGATCATTCCCGCCACCTCTTTTTTATGTCATTTTCTTGAATAGATAAATGCCTCTAATAAAGTTAAGGTAGCAGTTAACAAATGCTGAGGGCACTTCTAAGTTCTAAGTCAGTCAGTGAAGTAAACCTTTAAATCAATTTTTTCCTTCTTTCTTTCATCCACCTGACTGACTTAAAATTGAAATCACTATCCTTTTTCACATGTTAATATGCTATACTTGCTCTAGTACCTCGGTTTCGTATATGCTATGACCGGACATGATTCGAAATTAACAAGCATGGCACTTACGATCACAGTCCGGTCCAGTTTGGTCTTGGCCACATAAGGTTTTAACCTAAAATCAGTGAGAGAGATCAAACCTGGCAGTTGGAGTACTGATCCCAGGTGAACCCCAAAATGTTGCAGAAGAATCCATTTCATTGGTGGAGGAAAATGAGTGTTCTGCTTTCCTCCAAAAGAAACAAAATCCTGTAGGTAGGATATATGCATACATACCAAACAGATCATCAACAAGATATACATCGCAAAAGAACAGGTACAAGAAAAAGAGGAATATTTGGCAAAACTACTTTCATCAGAATGCCAGATCAAATTCATGCATGTCATGCACACCACTGAAAGATACAACAGCATTGACCATCGAATCAACGTCGATGACCTAAGGCACAAGCAAGCAGCCTGTTCATTGGTTTATATAACATCAGCGACAGAGACAGACATCCCAGTTTCACTTCCACTTATTTCCCTGTGATTAGTTCATGCCTTAGGGTCTCAGAAGAAACAAGTAAATTAAGTGGAATGTATTGTCCTCAAGGGAGAACTTGGCAGCACCAGAAGAAAAATGCAAACATAAATTAATAGATCCATGGAAACAATAGATGTGCAGCTAAAATAGTTGAGACATTCTATGAAACATGTTTTCTTTCCATAACAGGGTCAGATGCAGGATTTACATGGGAGAAATCCGTGACAGTCATACTGCAACAGAATTCTACCAAGTCACTACAGCTATTTGCAACAGAGCAGAAGTAGGTTTCAGCTGAAGTTTTCTTATTAAGCATGTTTTTAAAGAATTGAAATGCATTGGGACCGGGACCGGAACTGGGACTGGTGAAACCACAAGGTTTGCAACACATTAGAAGACTTCTGTTAATAAATAGCCCATTTATTCAAGGAAAACAAATGCAGCCACATGGCTAAAGATTACATGCAACTCAAGTAAGGGATTAACTAACATCTTGAAAAATGACTCGTATTTAAAAAACCGCAGTCAAAAGCCAGAGAATAAAACAAATCAGAAATATAGTTCATGTTAACAAACAAATAAACTATGGAAATGGAGAACAGAAGGCTCAACTCTTTTCAATTAAGCAAGCTCAACAAAAGCCATGAAAATTACCAAAATAGTACACAACTATGAGAATCTTGAGGCAAATCTCATATAAAATTAACTAACTTAATCTCTGATATCCAGAGATAACATCAGTTTCACTGCATGAACAAGCTCAAATGTTAGCTATCAGTATATGTTGAATTACCTTCTGAACAAAAATGAAGGTCAGAATTGAATAACTGAGCTGAAGTTGCAACCTAATCTTCAACTCTATCAACTGTGTAGTGTATACAACAAATCACTCCAATAGCTGATATAGGGAAGTAAAAAATAAGAAAAATGCCTCAGTCAATCTCAAGGAACATCTCAAAAACTTCCATCCAGCTAAAAAGCATAACACACAAAATAGCTCAAGGTCCATCTTGAATCATGAAGCCATGAACGCATACTCAACAGCATCCCTTGATCATTCACAGAGAATCAGTAAATGAACTGAGAGCTCCCTTCTCACACTGCCCAACTGTTAATCGAAGGATATCATCACCAGTATTGTTTACCTTGCAACATAACCGACGCGGCACCTGCTAGAATACATAAAAACCGTCATGAAACCGGACAGACCTTAAACTACCTAAGGGGAATAATTCAGTAAACACATATGAGAACAATACGCACCAGATGCCAATTCTTTCCAAGAGGATACCCCAAAACCTGGATGTTCTGAACATATTGCAATGGAGGGGAATGTGGAAAGCATAAAACCTTTCTTTTCAGATCATCTTTGGCTTTGGCACGGCCATAAGAACCCAATGTCACATTGCCATCTTTCGTTAAATTTTTGAGAAAAAACAGAACTGGCTTTTTGCAAACAGATATGTGTGAATTCCTAGTGTCATGATCAAATTCTTGCGGATGTCCTAATTTATTCCAGGCAATGTAGGTATGCTCTGAACGTTCTAGCTCACGGGGTAGCTCGATATTTGGGAACACTTGAACAACATAACCAAGAGAAACTGAAAAGGTTAAATGCCGTTCATGATCATAACAGATTGATCGTTGCAGAAAGCTCCTGGGTTCAATTTTCATAGCTTTTGTAAAGAGTTTTAAACTGTCCAACGAACTCAATCCGGGATAAAATGGATCCACATATTCAACATGGTGAATAGAAATGAATGGTGCAATTGGATGAGAAGATAAAAGACCATGCGCATTTCCTCTAATATCCCACTATCAAAGCAAATATTCAATCAGTCTATCATACTAAACTATATCAATTTGCAGAATTTCTAATAATTTATTGTCTGATTACCTGGTGAAAACCATGTTCTCTAGTTAGAGGAACGCCGAGTTCAGTAATGCAAGCGTGTAGACGATCATCGCTTCCATAAAGCTTAGGGTACCTCTCAATGCAATCGTCGTGGAAATTAGAGAGTGCCTCCGCGAGAGGATAACTGATGGCAATTCCGCCACCGCCAAACGCCATGGAGTGGCTGAAGTATGCATTAGCGGAGTGGCTTTCAGAGGGTGCTCCGATGTACATCATCTCGGAAGGATCGTATTTGTTTAAGACTGCCACTAGATTGTCGACATTGAAAACGGTGTCGTCATCTCCTAAAATAAACCAGCGG
Organism: Abelmoschus esculentus; assembly: GCA_035048815.1. NCBI lineage: Eukaryota > Viridiplantae > Streptophyta > Magnoliopsida > Malvales > Malvaceae > Abelmoschus > Abelmoschus esculentus. The sequence goes on from JAUCBN010000049.1 coordinate 13,343,454, forward strand.
ACGTCGGGGAGACGGAGACGGAAGGATTCCGTTAAAATGCGAGAGATTCGGAGTCCGGAAGGGCGACCCGTTGGGTTAGTGTAACGGAATCCTGAGATGTCTTCTGAAACCATGATCGGTGGAAGCGAATCGTCGGTTTCTTCAGGAGAGACCTGTTCTTCTAACCAGATGTGACCTCGCATTTCCAACGGCCGCCACCATAGCCGAACAATCTCTTTCCGTTGCTTCCATAAATGAGAGGATCCTGCTATCCCGAAAACGATGTCGTCTAACAAAAGCTCTCCTTTTCGATTTCCACGCTCTGAGAAGCTGCGGTTAAGAGGAGAGTCTAGTTCCGATTTAAACCGATGAGGAAAAGGAGGATTCGACAATCGATTGTGAGAAGAGGACAAGGAGACAGAACCCGAAAGTGAGTGGGGACTACATTCCCAGTACTTTAAACGACGCCATCGATGAGCGGTAGTGCTAGAGCAAACAAGAGAGAACCATGCAACAGTGGAGATAAGCAAGGCGGCAATCGCAGCGAAGGCGGTGCCTGTACGGCTTTTTCGCCAACGACGACATCGGCTCCGAGTGAGTCGTGGAGATCGGTTATTATGTGTAGGCAGAGTCATGAAGCTGAGTAGCTTCGCCCAAAACGCTCATTTCCGCCGTCACCGCCTGATCAAAAATCGTCAAGTTTGGAGAAAGAGGAGGCGTTTACTTGGTAAAGACGGTTGCAGACTTACGGTTGAAAGGGCGTTTTATGAGAATCTACTGGTAAAGGAAGAGCAGATCGAGGGTTTTGTAATCTCTGTTACCGCATTTAAATTATTTTATTTATTTATAATATTAAATATTTAAATTATACAAATACTTTTTTCCCACTAGCCATGCCAAAAGGAAAGAAACGTTGCATCTTTTTTGTGTTTGTAAGCTACGGTGTCCGTTGCGTTGAAGGCGGCTGACCTTGGATAGATTTGATTCACCGTTCCCACGCATGAAAATTCGAATTCTCAACGGGATTACCTGCGATGGGACCCGCACTGCCAAGACACGCGTCTATAATATAGACCAAAGGACCCACACAATCATAATGTACTCGGTTATTGTCACAAAAGGCAAATAATTGTATTTAAATAATATTCGAATTCTTTTTCTTTTTCTTTTCACAGCATTTCGCTGTTTCAGTGTGTTTATTTGTTGATTAAACTTTTTTAATGAAATATTTTTATTCGTGTATAATTACTAATTTTATTTAGGCTTGATTTTATTTTATATATTATTAGTTATAACCCAATATATATGCACTGGCCTGCTGTTAGGCCCAGAACTAAAATATATGATTAAAAACACGTTAAATTCTAATGGATTTAGTTACATGAGAATTGCTAGTTTTAGTTTCGGTTCTGGTTTTTTATGTTTCTGAAGTTGTCGAGGTTTCTCTCGTTTGTTGAACGTATTATTTCTTTGTGTATTTTTTTCTATTTAAATTTATTTTTTAATAAAATATATAATTTTTTTTTTGAAAATAAAACAACACGTGGTATTCTTATATAACAAAGTGATCTAATGATTATTAAATGTAAATCCATTTAATTTTAGATATAATCATCTTAGTTCCTCCATATCAAATTAATAAATTTTAATACAAATGGATAATGTGTCCAGATACATTGAATTTTTATTAAAAATAAGGGTCCGTCCGTCCGTTGTGGCCTGCCTATTTATTGTCAGTGGTTGTACGTTATGGAAGAGTGGGAAGGCAAACCCAAGCTCTTGATGGGTCAACGTAAACGCTGCCGTCTTCAGCAATTAGGGAGTCGAATTTAGAACGAAAAGGTTAATTATTATATTAAATTAATCAGTAAAATATAGTAAATATTTTAATTATATATTGAGTTGTTAAAATTTTTAATTTTTATTAATTAATTTAATAATATTTAACAATATTTAATATTAATAGTGTTCAGTAATATTCACCCCGTTGTATAATTTTTTATTAAAAATTTATCAGGTAGAGATATTCCTAATACAGTTTATTATATTTGCAATACTGTGATTTATAATATTTAAAAATTAATAAAAATGACTTATTTGATAAAGTCTCACCAATTAATTCAATATAAAATATGAGCATATTTTTTATATATGTTAAAATATTCCATATAATAATACTATGTTTTGTATAGCCGGTCGGTCAAACTCAAACACAGATGTCATAGTAGGCAAGAGAAGAAGAACCTCTCTGGCTTTCCGAGGAGGCTTCCTGCATTCATCCTTTGTCTCTTTGTCTCCTTCTCTCTCGAGAACGGACACGTCTTAGATCGGAATATTATATCCAGTCTTGTCGGATTATGCTTGTCCCCATGGCTGCATGTTTGACTACGGACAAATCTAAGGTTACAAGGGTCTTGATTTCATGGGTTTCCAACTTTGTCTGCTGGTACCAGAGTTGTTATCCCATCTCCACCATTTTCTTATTACTACCAATTCTCATCCTTTCCTCCCCGCTCACTTTCTGCGTCGCTTCCGGTGACCCTCCGTCTCCCTCTTTAAAACCAAACCAATCCCACGTTCATGCTCAAATCCATATCCTCGTTGTCACTCTCTGTCTTGTCTTGGTTCTAGCCTTGTTGATTGCCATGGGGTTCTTGTTCAAATTTCTCAAGCTCAGGAAACTCCGACGAGGTAAACCGACGTCCGACACTCAACCCGGTCAAGACAAGGGAGAAGAATCTGTCCTCGCCGGTGAAGGGTTTGTCAGGAGATTCAAGTGGGAAGAGATTAAGGATGCCACTAGGAATTTCTCGGTTGTAATCGGTCAAGGAGGGTTTAGCAATGTCTACTTGGCTAACCTGTCTGGTTCAAGACAAGGAGCAGTTAAGATCTACGTCGGTAGTGACCGACTAAACCAAGTGTTCAGACAAGAACTAGACATCTTGCTCCGTCTCCGTCACGACAACATCGTCAAGCTTCTCGGTTACTGCGACGATCTAGGTAAATTCGTTGCGTGAGTCTTTTGCTTAAAGAAAGAAAAAGAAGAAGCTCTTTTTTGATTAATTGAATCCATTTTTCAGACGAAGGGGCCATGATGTTCGAGTACATTCCGAACGGAAACTTACAAGAAAAGTTACACGAAAGTACTAAACAAGTCCTTCCATGGAAGACCCGAACGGCCATAGCTTACCAACTTGCTCAAGCAATCGAATTCCTACACGAAAAATGCAGCCTCCAAATAGTTCACGGCGACATTAAAGCATCCAATATCTTGTTGGACGAGCATTTTAATTGCAAACTCTGCGATTTCGGGTCGGCGAAGATGGGGTTCTCTTCGACGGTGATTCCACCTTCTTGTCAAGTGATGATAGGCTCACCTGGTTACACCGACCCTCATTACTTAAGGACAGGACTCGCCTCCAAAAAGAACGATGTTTACAGTCTGGGTGTTATTATGTTAGAACTTGTTACCGGGATGGAAGCTTTTTGTCCGGAAAGGGGACAATTGTTGACATCAATATTAGCACCAAATTTACTAGCCGCCGGGGAAGTTGGTGCAGACATGGTGGATCCTCGTTTGGGTGGAGAGTTCGAGTTTGAAGAAGCTAAGTCTATGGTTTCGATTGCTGCACTTTGTCTTCACCAGTCTCCCACTGTTAGGCCGTCAGCTTCTCAGATTATGCAATTAATGAAGGAGAAAATCATTTCTGTCAGCTTCTTGGACTGCCACAAATAACAAAAACATCGCCGTTGATCGTGGCGTTTTCCGGTCGGATAGTGAAACTGTTTATACTTTGCCGGGTGAAAAAGAAATCAATGCCTGTTCTGGTCGGGAATTTGTTCCCTTAATTAGAGGAAATATAGTCTGTAATTGTAAAGAAATGACTTGACTTCAAATCGTTTTCCAGATGAATTGTATTTTGGATGTTGCATTTATTATTATTATTTTTCTTTAATTTTCTGCCATTCTTGAAAATGACAAAACAATAATAACATTGATATAAAAAAGAGTTTTTTTATTTTTTTTTATTTTTATCATAGTGAGAAATTCATTAAAAATTATCCGACGAAATACAGAATTTCTGAAGACCATCCGGATAAGGAAGTGTTCTGCTAAATATAAATATAAATTATTTAGATGTCATCCTCAAAAATAATATTTAAGGGATTGTGTTTGATTCGCTAAGAATGTGTGAGATTAGAGGTGTAAACTAGTCGATCCGAGTTAAGTTTGAGTAGTGTTAAGATCGGATTGGTTTATTAAGAAGAGATCAAGTTTAAATAATTTTAAACGAGTCTGAAAAATCTAAGTTCGATTCAACTCGTTAAAAACTCGAGTTGAGTTCGAGTTTTGTTCGAACTTAATCGAGTTAAGTTTTAATCGATCTTTTACCGCATTAAACTCATTAACTCTTATTTGTTACATCTCATTTAAGGTCTAATGAAGAAATTTTTTTGATACACAAATTGTATAAACTCAAACTTGTTAATTTTAGAGTTTAGTGTGTTAATCTAAGGTTTAATACTTACGTTTAGGGTTTAGATTTTAGGATTTTAAGTTTAGAAATTTAGATTTTAAATTATAAAAAATAATATATTTATATTTTCGAGTAACTCGTGAACTTTTCGAATCAAGTATCATGTAGCTCAGCTCGGCTCGTAAAGAACTTGAGCTGAGTTCGAACTCGAACCGAATCCAATCGAGTCGAATTTTGACCGAACTTTGATCAAGTAGCTCGCGATCTGTCTTGTCTCATTTACTGCTCTATGTGAGATAGATGATCCATGTATCATATTAACATACATTATAAATATAATATTAAATAATTTTAAAATAAATATAGATATTATATTTTAATTTAGCAAACAATCGAGGATAAAACGAGATGAGAAAAAAAATAAGGGTTAAAATGACTTATTTTACAAACTCGATGACCAAAAACGGTATTAAACCTATTTATTTCTTTAATAAGTTCATTCGTATCCGCAAAGCAACGACAAGATCATAGATATTGCAAACAAAACAAGCTGATTCCTGAGACTAAACGAGAACTGATGTGGTTATAAACTGACCTTTATGTTCTTGAAAAATGTCTTAAGCTCTAAGGTGATTGGCAACTTAAACGTGTTCGATTCCGTTTCGCTACGGAATCGGATTAATATCGGAACTTCAATAGGATGCCCTTCCCACCTCCATTGATATTGTGTCCAAAAATGGCAAGCTGAGAGTTGAACTTGTTTCAAACAAACCAAGCTGCTCAAGCAGCTTCTTGATCAGTTGTCCAACTACGTACGAGATGCCAGACGCTGTAATCCCCAGTCCGATGTAATAGGACACGGATCGGAAGTATGCTCGATGCGGTCTCCTAACATGGCCTTTACCGAGTGCAAGCAAAAAGATGCATATCAGAGAAGCTCCAGCCACTGCTGCGAGATTGAGGTCTTTATCATCACTTTGACGGAATGAGAAGCCGTAGACGACGGGAGGAACCAAGCCGAAAATGAGGAATGATAGAACAGCTACAATCACATGCATTACAAAATTCTGTCTCCGTCCCAACAGAGCTTGATAACGATCTTCCTCAACATCGGAAGCTCCACCGACACGAGGTTGGTCATTTCTCAGCTCTATTAGCTGCAAAGTTGGATTGTAAGTATGTTGATTAAGAAGTATTCATTACATATTAACAGACAACTTCCAATTTTATCATGCATTATTCGAACCAAGGAATGTTATTCTCCAAGGGGAAGAGAACTCACATTATGACAGATGATGATAAGTCCTCCAATCAGATTTGCCACTCCCAAAGCCAAAACATTCACTGCAATAATCGAAACAAAAACTTGTGTAACGCAGATGTGGCGATCAAGGAACCGGAGTCATCACAAAGTTTCAAGCTGTTCTTTTACTGAAACCGTTTGATGTAATCTAGAGAAGGAAAAAAGAGAGAACTTACATGTATCAGCACCTGCACCAGCTGCAGAAGACACAACACCTAAACTTGTGATTGATTCGATTAATCCACCGTAGACAATGCTTTTCAGAATTTCCCATTCATGAACTTCACCGGCATCAGGACCTCTACGTTCAGTTTCTGTTATTCTTTGTAACAAAGGTATCCCACTTTCAATATCCTTTATCTCGTCACCTGCATCATATTGCCATGGCAGACAATGCAAACAGGTCAGGACTTCAACAAATATATCATTCTACACATTGCATTACAACAACAGTCATGTATACGAGTCAATACATGTGAGGAAGCAATCTTTTTCCAGTTTGAAAGAAAGAACTTAAAACATAAGATAGCTATGAACAACATTGAGCTTAAAACGTTCTGGTTCGTATGTTGAGAAAGAGCAGGTTCCATCAAGTGATTAACATTGCAAAATGCATAGGAGCTTTTGGTGAGTATCTAATAATAAATGTCACTTCTGCGTAAAGCAAATATGAAAAAGTTTTCTTAACAGTAAAGTTATCTTAAACGCAGCCCTACAAATATGCTCATACCAACAATTCGTTGCAACATGTCAGCATCTGGCTTCTGCTCAGTAGAGTCGGCTTCCGGCTTGTCAAGTAGAGAGCTGTGTGTTGAAGAAAATATATCACCTGCGCCATCAATATATCCCTTGTCGATAACTGATGAGGTTGTCACTACATCACTTTGTACTGATATGGCATGACCAACTTGAACAGATGAAGATTCTAGCATTCCATGTCAAGAACAAATAGACTGCTGTTAGTAAGAATAATATGATGGTGACAGCCTAGATAGTCAAGGGCTTTCGTCTAATGAGACGAAACAGAAAAGACCATTACTAACACAAAGACATGTAACTTTGAATCCTGGGGTTCCTCAAAAACGCCATGCAAGCACACAAAATCAGGTGATAATCAATGAGAACTTTCCTTTAAAAAAGCTCATTTAAAAAAGCTCTAGTGAAAACAAACAATTAGAACCGGAGAAGAAAACCCAAACACAAAAATTAGCCATACAAACACCATACAAAGAGAAAAAGGCAAGTAATAAACTTAAAAAGATAACAATAAGCAAATAGACATAACAGAATTTAATCTTTTAACAATTGTAAAGTTAATCATACCTTTCCCAGCAGTTTCTTTGCGCTTAGATGCAAAAATAGAGGCAAACCAATATGTTCTATCTGTGGTTATCTTTCGATGATTTTGCTTGATATTGTTCTGGTTTATGTCCTGAGGACTTCGTGCATTTTCACTGCGGCCTATCTTTTGATGACTTTGTTTATCTTCATTCCAGCTTATAGGTTGAGCTTTTTGTGCATCTTCAGTATGGTTTATAGGTAGAGGACTAAGCATGTTTGCATCATGGCTTAACTTTTGAGGACTTTGTGTGTCTTCATGGTGGCTTATTTGTTCAGGAGTTTTTGCATTTCCCTCCGGAATTATCACTTGAGGACTCTGTGTGTTCTCACTTGGGTTTATTCCTTGTGGAGTTGACGAGTTTTCACTCAGTTTCGTTCCTTGGGCACTTGAGGACTCTGTGCGTTCACTCTGCCTTGTCTCATCTAGTCTCTGTATGTTTTCCCTCTGTCCTATCTCTTGCACACTTTGTGTGCGTTCAGTTTGTTGCCCCCATCTGAAGAACTTGAAGAACTTGAAACAACCATTTCCTTCAAGATTTAAAGAATGAAATTAGGTTTCATGCCCATAAACACCCTAAATAGTAATGATCTAAAACTTGCCAAGTTAAAAATATATGTATACATTTGATTTAGAACTCATACCAAGGAACTAACAAGTAACATAAAAGCATGCATCAAAATGGACATTGCATGCAAGTGAGGTTACCATTGTAATTATAGAGTTGTTTCTTATCTAATGATCAGTAAGATAATTAGATCATCATGCGGCATAAGTAACCGTATACCTGTAGGAATGAAAAGGCTGAAGCATGATAGGCAGCTGATTGCTTCTTGTTTTTGTTCTTGTTCTCTACTATGATTTTGCTCATCTGGTGCTGCTACTGGACTAATATCTGAATGTATTTCAGGTGTGTCATCACTGCCACCAAAACCTGCAGAATCAGGGATCGGATCCACCTTGCTGCCACGCTTTGGCCTTTGGCGAATTGAAACTTTTGGCCGCCTTCTAATAAGGATAACCTTTTTCGTGATGCAGGATTTGCAATTTGGGCAATACAAATCATGTGTATTTTGTTTTTCTAGAACACTTTCAACATGCAAGTCCACCAAGTCCTCTTCGAATTCTTCGACTACTTCGATTAAGTCAACGTTGGCCTCAACTTTGGTACCATTCTCAAAATGCTTGAAATTTCCATCTGCTTCATGCAAATGTTCAACCGGTGCCGGGCTCAAACCAAAATCTTTCTTATCCTCAGAAACTTTCACTGTTTGATTATCGATGTCCATGCTTGGGAGTGTTGTAATTTCAGATTGCATTTCATTAGTTTCATTAATGGATTCAGTGCCTGCAACCATGAAGCAAACAAACACTTTGTTATGAAACTGTGTTCCAGCATTTTGTTTCTATATAAAACATTTCAATTCGGACAAGGATGTCTCCGCATAATATACCATGATTTAGACCTGAAACTGGTAATTGGAATATTAGATGGAAAGTGAAGTATGAACATATCTAAACACAACAGAACTTCAGAGGAACTTGTCAGGCAGAAATGATAGGAACAAAAGAACTTATAAACCAGAGAACACGTAGCATTGGCGCAACATTATAAATCACTACAACAATCCATTGACAAGGTTCAATCTACGGCGACTTGACCGATCAGCAGGCAACTGCTACTAATCTTGGTATCTATCTACTGACCTTCAGTTTCTAAACACCACTGATTTAATGTTTTGGTACTCATTGGCACGTGCAAGTACCCCACAGGATCCAGGACATTAAGCATGCAAGGATCTCCAATTTTGTGGTCCCAATTGCAATGGCGACATTTCCATTTTCCTTCAGCCAAAAACAATGATAAACAATGGCATTCTTACTAACAAACAGACAAAGACAAATGATGGTTGGTAAAGGATAAGGTTTTAATCGCCAATCAATTAGAACTATGGCATCAAACTGTCGTCAAGGGAAATCCTTGAAATGCTGACAGTATCTTTTTACAGACTACAGTTCTTTACTTATCTGTAAGAAAATTATTCCAAATAATATATAGAAAAATCAAACTTCATCCGTGAATGGTGAATAAATGTAAAGATTGAGGGTCATTGTCAGTCAAATGCAGGCTGTTGGAAGAGCCAAAGAATTCAAAATTGGAGCACCAAGTTGCTAATGATGACAAGATAGCCTTGGTTTTTGGTATACACAGGGATCAGATTCACCGAGAGTAAAGAAAAAGAAAAACAATCTAAAAGTTGTGTATATGAAGCTAAGTGCTAAGAGCAAACATACTAAGAATGGTTATCAGAAATTTGGGTACCTTGGAATTTGTCAAAGTAAACACTGTTTCCACCGCCTTCATTCTCACCACCGTATACAGTGACTGGTGCATCTTCTTTTTCTTCCATTTCAGGTGTAGTTCCATTGGTAGGAGCAGGCTGAAGCTCACCATCAGCACCAGTAGCAGTAGCTCCGTTTCCATTGTGTTGAATCCTTGAGCTTGAACGCCTTGCTAAAAGGTCCACACCCACCTCTTCTTCCTCTTCCTCTTGGTTTAACCATAAAGTTGTGTTGGCACCGCCTTCCTCATTCTCACCGCCGTATACAGTGACTGGTGCATCTTCTTTTTCCTCCATTTCAGGTATAGTTCCATTAGTAGGAGCAGGCAGAAGCTCACCATCAGCATAAACAGCAGAAGCTCCGTTTCCATTGGGTTCAATCCTTGAGCTCGAACGCCTTGCTAAAAGGTCCATGCCCACCTCTCCATCCTCCTCCTCTTGGTCTAACCATAAAGTTGTGTTGGCTAACTTCTGGTCAAGCTGTTGCTGTTCCATGTCCATGTTTCACTTCAAAGTACACAATGGTAGACCCCCCGGCACACCGCACAGCTCAACCACTTGCTTCTCTGCAATTTGGCAAAAGTATACGTATCCCCAGGGTTTATATAGCAAAGAATAAAGGAAATACACAATACACAACCGTATATTAATCGTATTTTGTAATAAATAGGAAATTAAAAAAGTTGGTAAACTAGTCCTAGCCATCAATGTAGGAAGATAGAGTTGAGGAAAAGTGTAGGCTTTATTTTATATTATTTTTCTCCCACCAGCACCGCTGCTCCATGTACACCTCGTTTATGCTTACAACCCTGACAAACGACAGTGTCGTTTACTCTTATTTTTTAATGCACTTGATCCAGATCCTGAATTATGAGCCGTTGGATTATTCAACAGCCTATCAAGTCCTGTACCACGCGCTGTAAGGATATTAAAAAGTAGGGTAAAATGCAACTGAGGTCACTCAATTATAGTTGAGGTTACGTTTGGATCATTTAATTATTAAAGGTTACATTTGGGTCATCCAGTTATTAAAATGGTTACATTTAGATCACTCTACCGTTTAAAATTAAACACCGTTAAATGATATTATCATTAAATATTTTATATTAATAAAAATTACACGTGGGTAAGAGTTACAACAGATTGAATAACTTATTGGTTGTTAAGAAAGAAACTTGGAATATATCTGATTGGCAACTCAGTTCCCAGAAGATATAAACTTCGATCAACAATTCGAAAAATAAAAAAACGATGTTTTTTATCAATTTTGGATGGTGTGAGAATGTTAACTCTATCTCTCATTCGAAAAACAAAACTTACTCTGTAAGAAAATCGTATGGTTTCGAATATACAATCATTAAGATCGAATGAACTTATTGTTGTATATGGAGTCAAGGACTTGTAGTTAAGGCAGGAAATCTGAACGAGATTGTCGAAGTTGGAGTGCTGCACAACTAAGTTCCACTGAGTATAATTCATATTGTAACTGAAATTAATAATGGTGACCTCGATTACAACCATCTGGTATTTTAGATGAAAGAACATGGATAACTGCATAGCATTCTATATCTTAATCAACTTACTCAATGCTTGTGTGACTCTTCTCTTGACTGCAGTATAACCATGCCATGGTGCTTTCAAAGTGAAGTTTTGAGGAACTCTAACTGTTTTATTTGAGGTTCCGGCTAGACCAGTACTCACCTGGAATGAGCTTGCTGCAGTGGATGGATCTTACACCGCACGAGTTTAGCGCACCCCCGTTTTCCTATAATAACTATAAATAAACTCACCCCCAATAAACGTATCAACAATAAGTTGTTTAATCTGTTGTAATTCTTACCACGTGTAATTTTTATTAATATAAAATATTTAATGATAATGTTATCTAACAGTGTTTAATTTTAAATGGTAGAGTGATCTAAATGTAACCATTTTAATAATTGGATGACCCAAATGTAACATTTAATAATTGAATGATCCAAACGTAACCTCAACTATAATTGAGTGACCTCCGTTGCACTTTACCCTAAAAAGTAAGAGAAACTATACAGATTATCACTAAACTAAAGAATGAGTCTAGCATCGAATATCGTTAAATATCGTTAATGCTAAACTCTGTGAATATTATTAAATTAATTTATAAATAATAAAAATATAAAGGACTAATCATACAATTATTAATTATATATTGAGTTTATCACTTTTCTATTAATTATATACTAAGTCCTTGAGATTTTAAATTTTTATTAATTAATTTAACAATATTCAACATTAATAAGGTTCAGCCGTGTTCGATACCTATCGTAGAATTTTTCCTAAACTAAATAAAATTTTCTTATATAAGAAGTAGAACATCTTTTTTTTTATTTTTTAATAATTTATTATATTAAATTAACTAGTTGTTGAATTATAATAGTTAATCTTAATTATAATGATGTAACATAATTACAGCTGGCATTTATGCATGTTCAACCAAATGATAATAAATTCTATTAGTTGACCAATTGATGCTTGTTCACATTTAAGATCTATAGACTTATTTTTATTAAAGAAAGAAATAGACTTTTTGCATTATTATAATAATAATTATTATTATTAATTTTTTTATTCAAATGCGTTGAATATATTAACATTGTTTATTTATCATGTGTTATAATGATGAATATTATCTGGCATTTAATATAATATTGATATTCCAAATCTAAAACTATATAATATATTATATAATATGGTTTTGGAGGAAGAGTGGGAAGATGGGAAAGAATAATTTATGCCTTAATCAAGTAATTTTAAGGATAATTATATATTTAATATTTTATTTTATTAATTTTTTGTTTTATAATGTTTTATTTATAAATTAATATTTAAATATTATGTTTTATTTTTATTTTAATAATGATTTATTATTAAAAAATGAATAATACGTTGATTAAGAGATAAAAATATATTATTATATGAGTCGAGCAATCTATCATGAGTTGGACATTGTTCGATTCGTGCTCATTAAAAAAATTATTACTAGACTTGATTCGTTGCTAGTTAATCTCGTTAAAATTGTGCTCGACTCATGCTCGTTAAAATATTTTGTTGCTCAACTCGACTCGTTGCTCGTTAAGTTTATTAAAAAACTTACCTTATTTTTAACTAAACGTAAAATTTAATAATACCATATGAGGCTTAATATTAACATAAATTAATAAATTTAACAAAAAATATCAATAGAACATATAAAACATTTTTAAAGTCTAAATTTAAAAGTAATTACTAACGTATTAAAATTAAAGTAATAATTCACACATTAATAATTATTATTTAAATTTATTTTTTGAATGAAATTATTTTAAAGTAATTACTAAAAATATTTTAAAAATTAACGAGCTGTTCACGAACTTATTGAGTCGAGTTAAGACTTTATTCGATTCAATTTGTTAAGGTATCAAATCGAGTCGAGCTAATCTGAATCAAATATTTATCGAGTTTTGACCGAATCGAGTTAAATAGCTCATGAACTGCTTAACTCGTTAAATACCCTACATATGACATACTGAGGAAAAAAAATGATAAATTATTACATTATTCTCTTTTCTAACCATAATATCACATGTATTATTTTTATAATTTTAGTCAAATGATGTTGATTCTACATACGGTAAACAGATTTACAGTTCACCAATAAGAAAATGATATGATAACTTACCACATATATATATATATTTTAATTTTTAGTCAATTTATTATTTATTTTTAACGATTAAATATCAAAATAAAAATAAAACATAATATTATGTATTATTTTATTAAAATAAATAAATAAATATTAAAATAAAAAGAAAACATATAAATATAAAATATTAAATACATAATTATCTCTTAATTTTATACATATTTTAATAAAATTATACATTAATAATTAACTTATCAGGTTAATATAATCTAATTTTTATTATATTTTTAATAAAATTCGACTTTATATTTCAAAAAATAAATAATTAACCTGTCAGGTTTCTTTGGTTTGAAGACATTCTATTTTTATTCTTTTAACAATTAACATCATTGTCCATAATTTCAGCAACGTTTGGTTCTCTCACGTTTACTTTTTAATCTTAATTAACCCCAGAAGTGAACTGTATCAACAACGGAATTCTGAAGAACACCAAGCAAGATCTACATGAGGATGAGGAAGCTTTCATTGCATGAAACATTTTTAATGACCAACTCAATCCTAGAAACCATTTAAAATCTGTACGGAAATTGTTAATCCTACCAATAAAATGCAGACTTTGAAGCTGAAATCATGCATTAGCTGCTGGATGTTGGATGACCAGATTCAGTCCAGAGCCTATTTCATTCCCTCGCTCCACTCTTGGATAGGAGTAGATCCTTCATTGATCTGTAGCTGTTGAGTTCTTCCAGAGCATCTGCGGTTTTATGCGGCATAAAAAATTCAGAAGCAATGCCGGAACCTCCCTCGTATTCAGTCCTTAATGAATGAGTTGAATAACAACTTGAGTCTTGACGGAGAGGAGGTGCTGTTCTAAGCATGTGAACAAGAATGCCAACAGCAGCATCTTGGGATTTCTTACCGACCATAGGTGACTGTGGGGTAAATTCTGAAGCTCTTTTGCTGTCTGTGTTCTGACTGTAAACACACAAAATGTAAGCCAAAAGAGATAGAACATATCTTACATCAAACTCTAACAACAGGCAACAAGGTAACCTTAAGAACAGGAAAAGTCCCATGATGAATGAATTCCGATCGGTAAGAAGAGAAGCAAAGATAAACTATTACAGAGACAAAGTTTCATGTTTTCATTGTTCTCCTTGTACACTTCCAGTTACCTTCTTGTTTTAAGCACGTTTACATGCCTCAACCATGCTTTAAATATGACTACAAACAGAAATTTGAGATGCATGTACCTGGACGAATCTGATATATCAACATCATCAACATCGAAAGGGCAAGAGAATTCACAATCATCCATGTCATCCTGGAAAGATAATCTGCTAGAGCTTCTAGAGAATCCAATACGAGGTGATCCACTAGAAGACAGCAATCTGGATAATCGATCTGAGTCGTCTTTACTATCTCTAATCACCTGAGAAGCAAATTAGTACAGGCCTCATCAGCAAAAACAAAGATACAAGGTTTTCTAGAAGTGTAAAACTTTCAGGTAGCAGAGAACAGAAATGTAAGACAACCTTTGGTGCAGAATAAAGATTTGATAAGCCAGAAGGAGACTCTCCGGCCTTTAGAGCTTCTATTTTCCTGTATGACCGAATCCTAGATGGAGATTCCTGAGACGAGGCGTCATACTTTGAGCTTTTAGGAGACAGAGGGGGAAGGGAATGCCTGCTTGGATCAGAAGAGTTGGGAGAAAAATATCTGGTACTCCTGCCAGTTAGTGGAAGTGGAATGGCTACAGGGGCAGTCTCAGAACAATGACGAGTAAGCAAAGGATTAGCACCGGATAAGTATGTTGGGGTTGATGGGGAGGCAGATGTTGAGAATGGGGGTGATAGCTTATACTCATCATAAGCAGTAGCCTGTTGTAGAGTTGATACTCTATGATTTTGAATTCTATTACCATACAAATCAGTAGGTGGAGATGTACGATAAACAGGCGGAGATCCTGCAAGAGATTGAGTTTTTGCATGAGGGATTCCTCTGTGAAAACCACTAGACCAGCTGTGTGGACGTTGAAATGGAGCTGAAGATGGAGGCCGCAGTCCTCTTAATGGAAAGGATGTAGCATGAGCACCCCTCACCAATGAAGGAAATGATCTCATTGGGTCCGTGGTAGGACTACCAACATAGTCAGTTATAATCTTTGGCGGCAAAGACACCGAAGGCTCGAGGTTGAAATCAGATAGAGTTGCATGGTAGGTCACAGACACACATATGCAACCTGGAAGAGCCTCAACAGGAGCAAAGCTATATTCTTTCATTCCATCCTCCACTTCCCTAGAGAACGGATGACTAAACGATGAAACCTTGTAAACAAGATCGAAATTATACGTTTGGCTCAACGAACTTAGCTGCCTAAAGATTCTATAAGCAGGGAGAAGCCTCATTTGTGTGTAAAGAGACCGCAAAAGCACGATGCACTTCTTATAAATCTTCTTATGTGAAACAGCAGCATCAACACCACTAGGAGTAGCAAAAACACGCGGGCAGTTGTACTGAACAACCCATCTTTCGATCACAGTCTCAATCGCAGGGCTAGCAGCTGCAGCTGTAGGAGCATAGAGGTTGTCAACCGATGAGGAACAAGAACCATGTCGAACCAATATTATGTCGATTACCATAGGATCCAACAGATTCCTAAGGGAGAAATTGAGATTCTCCAGAGCCGGGGGACGATCTCCCAACACTAAATTGAACCATTTGTCAGTCTTTCTCACCCGAGAAAGTGAAAGCGATTCCTGCTGCTGGTGGTGAAGAGAAGGGACCCTTGAGTCCAAAACAACGTGCAAAATCTTGGAACGAAACTGGGAAACAATTTGTTCCAATTTCCCAGATTCCCGATCCATTTCCATGGCAAGTAAATTCAGTCCATCCCCGAACAAACAAACAAGTATTACGACGTAATAAGAAAATGGGTGTAATTAATGGACGACAATGAAATTGGAGAAAGGAGCCTCCTTTTTCAACTCTGACCCACCAACAATTTCACATATCATTACCCAAAACAGATGATCAAAACCACTCGTATAACATCAATTACTAAATAATCAATCAGAGATTTGAAAGAAAAAAAATCTTACCTGCAAATCTGTAAAAAGAGCATAGAGATCCCTACGATGGACACTGGGACTCATGGAAGAATATAAAAAAAATGGATTTTTTCTTACTAGTTTGAGAGAGGAAGATGATTGGCGACAACAGGTGTCGTGAGATTTACAGTCAAAGCTACAAGAGACGTGACCAATGGCAATGGCGATGGCGTAAAGCAAATCACCATGAAAAATTTGTTAAACAAGCATGTTTTTCCTTCTCAAGTAAACAATCGTTAAAACATTATGCCAACATGAAAAAAACGTTGTGAAAGGAAAATCAACTATCCAACTCAATTATAGGAGTGTCCGAGTAAGAAAAAGACAATAATCTAAATCATGAAATCGAAGTATTTGAAAACATCTAAAAAAGAACAGTAAAATCAAAGAAAAAACAAGAAAGTGGAGGGAAAAAATGAATATTTATATCGTATAGAAAACGAGTCTATTAATTTAGTGAAAGTGATTGATTGATGTTATATATAGGGTTGAGTATGATTAACGTAAAATCGAATTGTGATATTATGGTTCATAAATTTACGAACTGTGATTAATCGAATTAAATTAAATTTTATTTTTAATTGAATTTTAATTATTTTTATAAGGTAAAAATATATATTATACTTAAAATACTATAGATTTTTTTTATTTTTTTATTTTTTTTACTTAAAAATAAGGTTTTAGTAAGTATTTATGAAAAATATCTCAAAATTTTACCTTTTAATGTTTAAAAATTATAAAATAAAGCTATTTTATCAAGATAAAATACAAATTTTTAAAAATTAACGTTAACATGAAAAAACCGAAAACCGAGGTTAACCAAACCGAAAATCGATGGTTATTAAAATAGTTTACCGAATTAAACCGAAACCGATTACAACCCTAGTTATATATAATCTAGAACTTTGATAAAGAATGGATTTCAGACAATAATTACAAATTCGTAATAAATTTAAAATAAAATAATTTTATTCTTAATATAAATATTATAACATCTAAATTATCTTATTATTATGTGTATAAATATTGATTTAATAATTAATTATAATCAAATAATATACGGTAAAAAATAATTTTATTTTCAATTCAACTTTTTCATCGTAAAAAATATAAAATTTATTTTATATTCGATTGAAAAAAAAAACTTTTAAAAGCAACAAAAAATGGTTTGGCTAGAAAAAACCCCAGGCAAAAATACCAAAACTACTGCACTCATGTCTCAAGCTCATGCACATGGCATCTTTATATAACAACTGAAATTAATTAACAAATTAAAGCTAGAGAAGACTTGTTTAAAGATCTCTAAACAACCATGTTTATCTAAATTGGATGCTAAGAACAGCAAGAAAGAAAAAGGAGAATTCATTTAGTTGGAGAAGATACAAACTTGAAACTACTTCTGCTCGTTCCTTAGTTTCAGATAAATTGTAAAATGACCCTCGATGGAGAAACACCTTGGCGATAGTAGCTCACCGCCGTCGGCCTTGCTTCTCTTTCAGCCCTGGGTCCCTAAAGACGAACATTAGACCAGAAGGTGAGAAGGGATTTAGTGGTCAAGGGCAATTGTATGATTATCCTACACGGAAGATAGAATCAAACCTCTGAATATGATCAAGAATGAGGAGCCTGGGTCCAGGTGGTATTTTCACATCTCTAAGTGCACTGAAACACAACATGTTGGTTTAAAGGTAATTGGAGCATGCCTACACAGTTCATAAACTACTAAATTGATAGTTGAATCGAGATAAAATGCAACAGCTTGCCTATCAGTGAGCAAAGGCAATGTGCTATCTGTTAACAGGCCTTTCTTGAAATTCTTCTCGTAGTTTTGCAGGCCGAGACTACTTAACATGGATCTTGTTCTGGAATAGTATGCATCCTCAGCAGGTGGTTGAGAAAACTTTTGCCCTAACTGTATAATTAATCACGAAACAGAGGTTTCTTGATATGAAACTGCAGCCTCTAGTAGAGCAATATTTCAAAGCAGTATCCATTCAGAATGTTCAACAGTTGGAAGAGGAAATTTAAGCTCATGGATATAGATACTCTCAAGAACAATTGATTCTAAAATTTCGGCATACCATGTTAACAGTTTTCGGTATGCTAGCTCCATCATGTTCATAGCAAGCAAAGCAATTAATAACCGGATATTAAACAAAACATCGATCTCAGAGAGGTTAATGGGATGATAAAACACCTGGAAAAGACCGCCTTGAACAAGAGCGAAAAAAAGACCAGATGTAGCTGCATTTGCAATCTGATTTGGGCCACCCATACCACTCACCAAGGAAAACATGGCCCCAGAACCAAAAGCTGCCACCATGCTGCAACATACAATACTTCATCTTAAGCAACCGTGTAAACCTAAAGTACAAGATAATCCAATACAAGATAAAAAGAAGAAGAAAAGCCAAGAGTTCTTTATTCAGAAACAAGCTTGGGTCATCTATACAATCTTCATATCGTCACACATAACTATCTGATAACGCTCTTCACATATAGTATAGGCATAGCAATTCCAATCTATGATGAGCTAGTGAGATACAGAATCAGATTTACCCCCTGGAAAGCAAGATGTAAAAGCAAGGGTGGTTGAATCTAGAAAAGCAAACGTGAGAAGAAAACGAGAGCATATTTTCTTAGGACAAAGCAGCTACAAGTTTCAAAATTGATAGGGAAATAAGCTTAGCTCAACAAGACAAGTCTCAAAAATTGCTCTCTCTTTAACAACTCGAAACAATATCTAATCAACTAATCTCCGTAGTCCTTTACAGCAGTCAACAACCAGAATCTTTTATGGGATTATTGAGCTATGAGCCGACAACTAGTTCCAATATCCTCCAGCTACTAAACAACAGAAAGAAAACCATGATGAAAAGGTTAACCTAGATTGGACATCCTCCTTCCCTCTCAATCTTTTCAGAACACAAGATATGCCTGCGTTGACACCGGTCATCACCGCAAAGTTTCGAGCTTGTACCAAGGGACCTCCAGATAGAGCCTGAAATCAAGTAAACATCTACCATATATCAACAATTCGACACTGTTTAACAAAAAAAAAAAAAAAAAACTTCAGTGGTTCTAAATTATAACTACTGCTACAAGCTAAAAAGGGATAAACTTTTCTTTTGGGACATGGTGATTAATCAAGAGTGAGACCTGGGCTTGCTTGAGAGAAGCCATGGCTTGAGGGTCGAGGGAAGCCTGAGGAGGAGTTGGGAGAGAGGAGGAGACATCGTTGGTGAGGGTACCCATGAAAGCACCGATAGCAGCCCCCTGAGCAGCGCTGGTGGTGGTTACCACGGCTGTCTCGACGGGTAAGGATTGCTTGGCTAGCCACCCCCTGAAATTGTTCTCCACTTGCTTGAACTTCGCTTGCAACTGTTCGAGTGGGTTTTGTTGTGGCACTGCCACCATTCCTCGCTCTTTTCCTCGCTCCATTTACTCCTACAATTTGATGCTCAAAGGATAGAAAAGGAGAGGGTAATTGCTGGTGTGCTGCCGCTGGAAATGGATATAGATATGCACAGTAATACAATACTTCATTTTGGTTTAGTTTTTTTTAATATATTATAATTTGATACACAAATTTTAAATTTTACAATTTTAAATTAAAGTTTAAAAATTTTAAAAAATAAATTTTTATAAGTTTTTAAATAAAGATAACTAAAAATCATTATTTAAGATTTGAGTATATGATCATAAACATTTATATACAATTTTTTTTATCAGTCAACCTATAATTATTTGTTAATATATTTGATAAAAAATATGTTTTTATCTAAATTATGTCTATTCCATTTTAATACTAATTAAAATTGTACACTTTAAAACTACAATAAATTATTATAGGGGTATTTTTATTATTTCATAAGATAGTTATTTTTTCAATAAATTTTATTAATTTTAAGAAATAATATTTTTCAAACATGTATATATTATTATAAAAATAAATACTATTTTCACACAATATTTTAGTGTCTAATTAAATTTGATGTCACATAACTCAATCATTAAAATACGACAGATATGTATTAAACAACAGAAGAAACTGGTTGTTTACAACTACCACGGCTGGAGTTCCCAATTATTTGGAGTTTTGATGAGTAAACAATGGAATAAACATCATGGTAGCTGCCATTTAACAATACTTGAATGTCTCAGTTGAGCTAAAACCGAACCGCTTCACCGGCTAAACTCGGCGGTGTGTCTATCTTCTCCGATGTTCTGGTTAGCCTGTGATTTGCCGAGACAAACGAGCCTTCTGATTAGCAGTCTGATTCGGCCCTCAGTCCTTCGTTGGTTACAAAGGAGAGACCGGTCTCATGTTTGCCGGTGAAGTACACCATGTTCAGACCTCAAAAAAATAGGTATTCAGAAAGACGACACCACAAAAACTCATGTTTGCTACCAGCCAGACACATTGGTTAATTCACCCAAACCAAAGCTGCTAAGACATGGCAACTGGTATAAGACAGCACATAGCGGTTTCCACAAGAAAAAAATTCAAATGGTATACCTTTACAGTTTACATATAGAAATAATTCTACCTGGTTGCTGTTTGAAGATGACAATGATATGTTCGACTCGGGTTAGGTTGAACCATCTTGCAATCTACAGGAAGTCCGTAACAGGACACAAGCATAACACGACACCTTTGCATCGGTTCCGCCATTCAACACAAGCAAAAGGCAATCACCTGCATAAGGATGATTGGAAACAAGGAAGTCAGACATTTCAATTCACAAAACCTAGAAATAAAAAAGAAGATACATTCAAGATAGCATATTTAAACTTCCTGAAATTGCACATTTTTTGACCCCTGCAAAATCAACATATACTTCAGGATCTTATAGAAGAAATCAACAAGGACGAAAAATAAACTCGAAAATATAGAACACATGACAAATAGCCATATCATTTCTCTTCAACCTGCACATAAAAATGTACCTAAAACCATGACAAATAGCCATACATCCACAAATGCACATGACAAATAGCCATATCATTACAAGTATCTGTTCATAGGTACAATTATTAAATGAAAGTGAAGCATTATCAATCCAACTCCAGTTAAGAACCTAGAAGCACCCTGTATCTGTCAAAGTCGATAAATTCGAGTATAAGAAAGTTAGAAACAAACTAAATTGAACTGAGTTTAACAACAAAGCTAGGAGGAAGAGGAACTAAATAGCATTAGGCAAAATAAGAAATGAGTGTTCTTTTTCCTACAGGCAGGTACCCTCCACCAACATCAAAGTCAATTCGGAATAAGTTTCAGTGGAATACTTAAAGGGAAACAAGATATAGGAGTCTTTATGGTTAATAATAGGATACTATATATATATAGTGTAAACTCTAATCTAATCTAGCTCGTATCCATGCCCTCTCCAACTTGGCTGCAGATTGGACTCACAGATGTGAAAGATCTCTCGAAAGGAGAAGGATGGAACTGTGCGTTGCGCCTACGCTTAAAACTGCAGCTATCAGAGGGCGGGGAATTGTCGGCATCAAGCTTCCTCCTGACGCCTCTGACCGCCTGTTCCTCGGCTTGAGTGAGGGGGAAAACCTGGCCGCTTGCTCGGCAAAGTGAACTATGGTTATCATACAAAATCCTCTGGTTACAGTTCTTGTCACAGATGTGTGTGACCCCTGTTAGTTTGCAGCGATACATGTTGCCACAAACATGTTCATTTTGACATTTCCAATCGCATTTGTGAACAGGAAAAGGACCATCACGGCCCAGAATAGTAGACAAATAAATAACATTTGCAGGGGCAGCAACCATGGTTTTGACGTATACCTCCATTGCAGGAAAGTCCTTTTTTTCAATCCGCACAATATGAAACTCGAACGTTCTTCTGCAGATCCCAACAGATCAAAAAACGGGTCAACTCTCATCTCTTGCTAGCTAATTGCTGCTATCATAAGCACTGAACCCATCACGTAAATAACCACCGACAAACAAGATCAAATGGCAAACAGATCTAAGAATGGGCACAAAATGATTACCCAAGCTCCAACAGTCAAAAAGGACAAACCTTTGAAATAAAAGAACACCAAGAAGCCAAGAAATGAAAGGAAAAAAAACTAACCTGGAGCCAGAACAGTGAAAGCAAGCAACCCAGAAAGAAGAGAAAAAGGCAGTTTCTTAAAGAAGAAGAAGAAGAAGCAACCTAGAGAAGAAAGAACAGGGGCAAGATTGCAAAAATGGAGGAAAGAAGGGAAAGGAGAGGGGTATATATAAAGAAAAATGGGATAAGTGGAATATGGATGGATGGCAAGAAGGGCCGAAGAGTGGGGTTGAGTTGACGCGGCGCACCCTTAGTTAAAATATATTAAAAACGATAAATTACATAAATAATCACTAAATTAAATAAAAATAATTTTTTAATTAAATTATCATGTTATAAAATAATCTTTAAATTTATAAAACTATTTAATATTAATTTACAAAAAATATGATGTCAACTTTATAATATTTTTTTAGTTTAATGATTATTTATGTAATTTATCCTTTAAAAATATTTTTTGGGTGGTGATGGTACAACACGCGCGCAACTGCAAGTCGGGAATGGATTGAGGGTTAGGTTAGGTTCGTTTTTTTGACATGAAATTCAAATGTGCAACAAATTCATCTTCAAATGTAATTTTGTAAGAAACAAAGACTGTCTCTTTTTTGATTTTGTCTTCCCGACCTAAAATTTTTAGGTTAACTTGTTCGCCACTTATACGTGGTCTCAATTAGTTAAGACTGCTTGTTAGAGGTGTATTCAGTTCGGTTTCGGTTTAATTCGGTAAATTATTTTAGTAACCATCAGTTTTCAGTTCGGTTAACCTCAATTTTTGTTTTTTATATTAACGTTAATTTTAAAAAATTTGTATTTTATCTTGACAAAATAACTTTATTTTATAACTTTTAAATATTAGAAGGTAATAATTTTGAGATATTTTTTATAAATATTTATTAAAAACTTATTTTTAAGTAAAAATAAAAAAAATAAAAATACATCTATAGTATTTTAAGTATAAAATATATACTTTTATCTTATAAAAAAAATCAAATTCAGTTTAATTCGATTAACCGTGGTTAACCACGATTCGTAAATTTATGAATCATAATGCCTCGGTTCGGTTCGATTTTCAGTTTTGCGGTTAATCATACTCAGCCCTACCGTTCATCTTAATTTTTTTAAAGTTAAATCATCGTCTCTTTCCTACGTGTAAATAGTGGGTGAGCAATTATTAGGTAGTTATTTAAAGATAAATAATCTTAATTATTTAGACCATAAATTACATAATGAACAGAATTAACCTAATAATTTTTCTTTCCCAACGAATACCTAATATCCCTATTTATTCCTAAAAAATAAATTTTAAATTATAATTTTAAATATTAAATTTTAATCATGTAATTTAAATTTGATTCGTTAAGAGAAATAATACTTTTAATTTTTTTTTATTGATGTTACTTTTTTACACGTCAAAGTCAAATTATTAATGTAACATGCACGTGCATGTTTATAATTTAGTTATATATTTAAATGACTCAATTAAAATATTTTAAAGTTTTAATGACAAATTAAAATTAAAATGATTATTTGAAGGCATTTAATAAATTAACCCTTTCTAAATATAAAACGACGATTGGTCGTTTATCAATTTTCCAATTAAATAAAGTAGGGTTTATCCCACAATCAACCGAAATCTGTTAAAAAGAATATGTACATTTTAATTTTATTTTTAGATAGCTTGAAATTATTATATAATTAATAATATTATTTTAGAGTTTTTTTTAAACTTTTGTTAAATTGGCATTAGTATGCAATGCTTATAATATCCAGTTTTATCTTCATTTATGAAGATATTTCAACGATTAATATATACCAACGATGAAGTAGACAATACTAATTGAACTATATTAAATCCATAAATAATACTCCCTCCGTCTCATAAATAATGTCCCTTATTGATTTTTTGAAAGTCAAATTTTTTAAATTTTGACTATAATTATATTGAAATTTTTAAATAATTAGATTTTACAAAATATATATTTGAAATCTACTATATTACAGATTTTTAAAATATATTTTTTTATATTTTTATCAATAATAATTTTTAAATAATTATTAGTTAAAGTTCAAAAAGTTTGACCCCCAAAAAGTTAATAAGGGACATTATTTTTGAGACAGAGTGAATAGACTTTTTTAGTTATATAATATATGAACTTCATGTTTAAAGTTACTGGTGTAAATAAGTTGAGTTAAACTGTCTGAGTAATGTTGAGTTCTATACTAATTGTTAAGATTTTAAATTAAAATTAAACTCAAATTTTAATTTAATCAAATTAAATATTATGAATTTCAATTAAATTAAATTAAAAAAATTTATAATCTATCTAATCCTATTTATAATATTATTCATGTGTCATAAATAGATCCGTGTGCGACAGCCAAAGTAACTGCAGCAATGACAGTATGTTAGCCGTGTGAGACTTATAAATTACGTTGAAAAGCGAGGCATAAAATATAGACAGCCAGTAGCTACCGCCCCCGGTCCAGTGCTAGAATTCGGTCGGCGGTCAACGGAGAAATGCGTAAAGAAGAAATGAATGAAACAATCTCAGCTCCAGTGCGGTACAAACGGAGTCAAAAGGCGGCAACTAAGTAGCCAAGGAAGATGATTTCTGGTTAGCGGTTCAAGCTTGAAGCAGAAGGACAATTTACCCTAAATTAATTACGATTAAAAATAGTTATAAAATAAGAACGTGTACCTCTTTCCAATGCTTCTATTTATATATGTGCTTTAAATTAAAGGTTTAGAACGTAGGATTTAGGGTTTTAGGTTAGAGGTTGTGGTTAAATAATTAGGGGTAGAGTGTATTTTTTAGGGTGTAAGGTTTATGATTTAGGATATAAAAAATAAGAATTATGATTTAAAATTTAATTTTTTAAAATTTCTAATAGGAGACATGAATAAAGGTATGATAACGAATTGAGGTATGATAAAGAGGTAAAAGATTTCTAAAAATCTTACACGACACTTTTCTTTAACTTTATGGTACATCTTTTCATGTCTCCTTTGAAAAATTTCTAAGAAATTAGATTTTTAACTTTAATTTTTATTTTTTATATCCCAAACCCTACATCCTACCTTTGATCCCTTAAATCCTACCTACAATCTTTAACCTTAAATCTTAAATATTAAATCTCTAATTTAAAATAAAGACACAAATAAAGAAAAGAGTAAAAAGTAAACGATTTGTACCTATATTTAACAAATTTCAACATGAACGGAGATATAGTTAAGAGGTAGGCGCCCTTTAAATAACCCTATTTCCTGCCATATAAACGAACACGCTGCAAACACAGCAACGAAAAGACCCTTTGTCTTTTAGGTTTTGAAGAACGCCTGAAGCAGCCAGCAGTTATAGCCAAAAAACTCGAGAGATCAACCCCAAACCCTATATTAGCCTTTGTATAACTATGGAGAAACAGTATTTGGATTGCATATTGGTTCCAATGGGGTTTCTTTTCATGGTTGCTTACCATATATGGCTTCTCTTTCGAATCTTAAACCATCCCACCGGGACTGTCATCGGCGTCAACGCTACCTACCGCCGCTTCTGGGTTCAAGCTATGATGGAGGTTGGTCGGTTCTCTTTTTCTTAATCTTATGTTCTTTTCCTTTGTTTCTCAAAATTTTGATTTTCTTATATGCAGGATGTGCCAAAAAATGGGGTGTTGGCAGTGCAGACGTTGAGGAACAACATAATGGCGTCGACACTATTAGCGTCGACGGCGATCATGTTGAGTTCCCTCATTGCCGTTTTGATGACGAGTGGGAGCGCCGATAGATCGTCTTGGTTCATATTTGGAGACAGAAGCGACCTTGCGTTCTCGATCAAGTTTTTCTCGATATTGTGTTGTTTCTTGCTTGCCTTTTTGCTCAACTTACAGTCCATCAGGTATTACAGCCCTGCAAGCATCCTTATTAACGTGCCTGTAAAAAAGATGTCCCACCACCACCACCACCACCGTCTGACGGCCGAGTATGTGGCCAACACCGTGAACAGAGGCAGCTATTTTTGGTCCCTAGGACTCCGTGCTTTCTACTTCTCTTTCCCCCTCTTTTTGTGGATCTTCGGACCCCTTCCTATGTTCTGCTGTTGCATTTCCCTCGTCTTCATGCTGTATTTCCTCGATGTCACCTTTAAATTCGGGTTAGCACCAGATGAGGAATCAGGGGTTAGCACCAAAGATTTAAATAGCGAACCAATATCCACTGATATATAGCGGTTTCGACACCGTCCGAAACTACAATATCTGCCACTGTTACGTCCACAATAGTGTCTATACTAGGAGTCCTGCACCTCAATTGTAATCCCTTTAAGTTGCTGCCATTAAGCATGAGCAATGGCGGCTGTGGTGTTAATTTGTTCAACCAAAGTTGAATGGAATTGCATTTTCTTTTAGCTTTCCTGCAATAATCATCTGGTAAAGAAAATGCTTTTTTATAACCCAAAAAGGGTTTGAAGCCTTTTCAGATACTAACAATGTGTTAATGGAGAATTGTTCCATAAACAGGAAATGGAAACTGAAAGCTTGCCTTTTCTCAGCAATGTTTTGTAGTGTTAAGAAATCAACAGAAAGGGTATGGCGTGAAGTTCATCAACAATTTCTCTTTATTTAAAACACGTATTTCCATCTCCCAAGTTCATATACAAGACTGTATGTTAATCCATTTTTCAATGTAGCAAATATAAAAATAAATCAGATTGGATCGAACGAAAAAGAGTTCAATGCTCTTAAACAAAGAGTTGTGTTGTAAGGAGTTTGATGCCCTTTAATATGTTTTTTAGTTTTACTTGACAGAAAAAATAGTTTCAAGAGAACTTTGTCTATAAAATCTGACTTAAATCGGAATATACCAAAATCCAGATGATTATCGAACACCGAAGATTATAACTAGTTATTATCAGAATTTAATAAAGCTCTGCATCAGAGGTGCATAATCAGAGCAGAGCATATACTCCAGTGAGTGCGTCCACCATTATTTTCTCAAATTAAAATAGCTACAAACAATGTTGCTTTCCTGCAAAATTTCAGGGGTCCATCATGAAATTCTGATACTTTAAAAAAGTTTAAACACATTCAGACAGAACGATTGAAAAATAAAAAATTCCCACAACTAGTTCTATTTATAACTCTAAATCTTATTTAAATGACTAAACTCTAAGCCTTAAATTACATATGCATATAGGGGTTTATACTGATAAAGAATTTTATTCGAAATGTAATATCATTTTGCATATTCGAAGAGACAGCATTTCTTAAGGCCATGTTCTTACATTCAGGTGTCTCCAACAATGATTTCTTCTAGCACAATGCTATCGTATAACGAATTATGAACGAAAAGATTATGGACAACTAAGAAAATCAATGAAACAGTGTTGGTAAAAGCTATGTACCTATCATCACACTATTCTTGCCATTCATCTCCGAACTTCAGTTACTTTTAACTTCAGCTTCATGTTACCAGCTTGAACTACTATTTCTTCTTTCTGTGTCTCTACCTTTAATACGGTTGCTCTCTTGCCAAGTGATGAAACATGCACCGTATCACCAACCTTGGGAAGCTCGGTATTTTTTCTGTATCATGAAGGGCAGAGGAAACATTTACTAATAAAAACTGAATGACCTTTTCAATGGTATAACCTTAATAGAGACATTCCAGAACAAGGACTTTAAAAGACGAATAAGCAACCATTCCTGCTCATCACAAGAAAACTTCATCTGCTCATAAATGATACCTGATAGTGGTTGTTTAATAACTTGAATAGAGGCTGAACTCGGATTGGTAGTCTGCAGCTCAGTTTCAACTGCCGTAGCATGCTTGTATTTATTTATTGGTGTACGCTTGCTTGCTTTACTGAGTTGAGATTGTTTCATTGCAGACATACGAAGCTGCTGCACCTTTTTGTGAAGGGTAGATCGAGCAACCGAAGCAGCCTCAGATAGTTCTCGCATCTTCTTATATCTTTGTTGAGAGCCAAGTTCCTGGAGCTTTCTTCTGTTGAGCAATAACTTTTCATGAAGATCTCTTGATAACCTGTAATCTCAAGCAGAATCCAGACATTAGATAGTGCATAGACTTGCTTGCAATACATGTTTACAACTCCATCAACAACAGCAACTTTTATAATAAGTGGATAAATGTTGAAGGAGTTGAAGCCGAGCAAGTCTGTACAAGCCATTATATTGTTGAAGGAGTTGTTAAGAATATAGCTTTTATAGATTAATAAAAGTCATAAAGGATAAGCTGATAAGAATATAGCTTTTATAGATGTCGAGCAAGTAATTAAGGTAATGATTAATTATTGAGAGTCATTATCCTCGTAGTCTTTTAAAATTTAAATCGATGAGCATTATTGGATTTGAAGATCATGCTTTCACACCCAATGATCAATTTTTGAAAAAGGATACATACATCAGATGATGGCGGGATTCCTTGATATGCTCTTGGAATTTTTGCTTGAATGTTTCCATATCCATTATTACCTGCAGTAAGAAATGAACAAAATATTACGAGGATTATTGATCATGTAGGACGTAGGATGAAACAGAGAGTTCAACACTAATTCTCAATTACATAGTATATACTATCCCTAAAAACAGTAGTTTCCAGAAGCCTTAAAATCAAGGTGATCATATAACTGTTCAAATATACAACAGTAACTTCCATAAAGCAAAGTACAAATAATAGTTGCTCAATCCATAAGTTGATACTAACAGATATCATGACTTAACCAATAACACACATATTATGAGCAAACCCAATTACCTCGTCAATCTCTGCACTAGCAGCACCATATAGTTCACGAGCATTATCGACAATTATGCTAGGCACTCCCAATCTTTCAGCTATATTAATCGCGTTTGAACGACCTAAAAAATGTTACACTGTGTAAGTCGGTAAGCCACAATGAGTCTCGTTACAAGAGGATGATCATCTGTTGGTCTTCGAATCTTTTTGGTGTAGGACAGTCAACTAGCAGAAAGCAGTCCAAGAATCAAGCAATTGATTGTTGTCACATAATTAAGACTGAATACCTGGTACTCCCCAGAGAATTTTGTAAGTTGGCCTCAAATTCTCTTCATCAAACTCCATGCAAGCATTTTCAAAAGCATCATCACTGCCAAACATAATATAACATCAAGAATTTGGCGCAGTAGCACAATCCTTATTATAGATGCAAGAGCCGAAAGATAATTAACAGCGGATCTTTTATTTGAATGAGTTGAAACTACGATAATCATAAAACATAACCTGATAAAGATTGTATTTCCTTCAAAAAGTAGAAGTTCCAATAGACTGAAGTAGTACAAGTATTACATCTTTAGCAAGCAACTATATACCTGTACTTCAAAGTCTTAAGTTCACCATGGTGCGTTGTAGCTATTGTCAACAATGTGCCACTTTTAGCAAAAGATTCTAGCAGAGACATTCCTAGTGCTGCTCCTTCAAGGGGATTAGTTCCAGCACCAACCTAGCAGATATGGAATGGGAAAAAATCTGTTTTAGATTTGTTTGTAACTTAAGTATTTTTCTTATTTTCAACCTCACTTTTAATTGAGCTAAGTAATTACAAGATGATTAATTGAAACATACTTCATCTAGTAGCACCAGTGATCGGCTTGTGGACATTGATTGGATTTCCTGCAACACGAAATCTAAGATGAAGTAATCCTGAACTTAAAGGAAGGAATCAAAGTCTCCAAGCTACTAATCATAGGAATGATGCCAACTGGTTTGAAGTCTATGAAGATGACTCTGTTGGCGTAAAATGCTGAACATTTGCAACACAGCCTTACATTTTGAACTGTCCAAGAAACTTGTTTATGCTCTACCTGGCTATTTTATTGGCTCATCTCAAACAAAAAGGAAAAGTTATAGAAAGTATATCACTCTTACACTAATTTGTTTCAAGTGGCCAGAGAATGTAGATAATGATTGAGACAAGGACTGCTCATCGCCAATGTCAGCAAAAACATTATCAAACCAAGGAACTTTAGCGGATTCTGAAGCTAAAACATGAAGACCTGCAGTATTACAGAAACAAGGATGTTATGCCATAAAGGGGGAAAATAACAATCCAAAATAATATAATAAATCAAATGAAACTACTGCTCAATGAATTATATCAATATTCATCATATGCATTAATAGAAATCTCGGTTAAATTGGAAAACATGGTATATGGTTTGAAACATTAATATTGTAGTTCATCTTTTATTTCACAAGCATTTCACTACCCTGGATTTACTTGGCATACATACAAGTAAATACAACTGCTGTATAAGCAAAAAGCTTAGAATGAAAAAAGCCAAAATGCTTATATACTTGGCATAAATACAAGTTAACACAATTTGCATGTAAGCAAAAGGTTTAGAAAGAGAGAAAAAACAATATGTTAATAGAACGACCATGAAGCATTATTATAATTCTTAGGCCTCCATTCAAATTTTCATGATCAATGCATGAGTCAATAAACAAAAAGTTAAACCTGATTTTGCCATCATAGCAGCCAATCCGATCGTCTTTAAGCATATAGTTTTACCACCAGTATTAGGGCCAGTTATGACCAGCACTCTTGTCTTCTGAGAAATAAGAAAATCAACTGGTACAGGGGGAGCTTCTTCTAGTGATCTAACCTGGAACCAAGGGAATAATTGCTTTGAAACTGAACACTGATAATATTATTTAACCATTGATTAAACTAACAGCTGATGGTAAGTTATTAACTAGTTACCTGCTTTTGCAAGGATGAAAGATTTATTTCTGCTTCTCCTTTCACTGCCATATTCTCTGCCTGCACTTTTCTTCTCCTGATTTCCTAAGGCAAAAGACGGTAAGAATAGAAGAAAAGATAACTGCAAAATTGGAATGAAGTTAACCACTTGAATCAAGAGAGTTGCTTGAGCAAACTTTAGTAACTGTAACTATTTCTAGTGCCAATTATTGTAGATAAACAGCAATTGTAAACACCACTGAGGAGCCAAGAATAACAAAAGAATTCAAATTTCATAAGCTTATATGAAATTTACAATTCTAGTGTTTTCAGGCAAAGGAAAGGTTTAGGACAACGAAAGTTAGCAATATATTACTTACAGCAGCATCATTGCGGACATTCTTCCGAGCCGTGCTAAGCTTTTGCCTATGCTGCTGAAGTAATAAAGGATGATAAGCCTTAGGCAGATAGAAAATCCATTCCTTTTTTGGATTTGGTGCCAGTGACGTTTTGTCCTTTGATCTGTAGGATTTTGCCATTAAAGGTCCATCGATGTCTTCTGGAAGGAATATATTGGGATATGTCCCTCCATACGAAAGACTATAAGTTGCACGAGCATAAATCTAGATGTCAAGAAAAAGAAACAGTATACAAATAGAATAATCAACAAGTAGAAACAAATTATTTCATAAAAATGAAAAGAATGTTACAAAATCTAGTGCAGAAAATTATTTTGAAACTTGTGTTGGTGAAGTAGAAGTATGACGGGTTCCACATTGCGAGGACCTAATAGGCCTTTCCCCACAGTTGACACTACACATGCACACATATATTCAAGGCTCATCTTTCCACATTTGTAAGAACCTAATACGTCTTCTGTACAGTTGGCACTGCACATCAAACATACCTTCAAGCCTTTTATTTTCCTTCTTTTTCATAACTTGATGGTATCACAAGGAGAAGACACTCATCACAAACTAAACTAGCATATCGATGATATTCCTAAATCTCTTTAAGGCTTCAATTATCAGGGGAAAAATAGTATCTAAACTTTTCTAGGGATCTTTTCTCTTCACCTTTTCCGTAAGAAATTATAATCCAAGAAGTTGCAATAAATCACCTACCATATCGAATTGAATTGCAATTCTCAAGCTCTTTTCTATGTCATCAAGATCCATTTGTATCTGCGTAGATGGTAACAACAGAAACACACAATCAGAGATAAATGAGAATCTGGATAAGAAAGTAATTTCACACATTAAAGTGAGCAACCTTTTCTGTCACCATTGAAAGCACATCAGCCTCAGCTTTTGCCACTAATGCTCTTGCTTGCTGTAACTCATCATTCATAGGAACAGCTGCAAATGGCTCTATTATACTCCCTGAACCACTAGAACCATTTATATTGTTTCAAGAACATTGTATTAAAAGGTAAGCTCCCATCAACAGCTCATGAGCATAAAAGCAATACAAAAAGATCTGACCTTCAAATTTATTTAGTAACGATCCAGGAGGCAAAATCAGGAAAAGCTACAGTTCTAAAACTTGAATCAGCTATAGTAGTACAAACTAAACCACTTCATCCTATGATATTCTTAGAAGTCAGTTTCGTCTGTCTCAAATGACTTGTGCATTTTCTTAAACAATGTTGTTGGAGAAGAAATTTCTAAGTAGCATAGTCAATTTTGTACCATAAATGTGGAAGGTTAAGCTACATTTTCTTTGATTCAACTTTCAAGTTTTACAATTCATAAGGATGTGAAAAATAGAAAAGTAATAGTTTTCTTTGATTCAACTTGATTCATCATATAGAAATGAACTGAGGGTCCTGATTAGCAATATTGAAACCTACTTGTTGAACCATTTAAGGGAAGTATCCTCCTTTCATCCAAAATGGGTTTGCCAATGTTTTCATGTGCCTCCATAATAATTTTACAGTTGCATGGCCCTGCTAAGCAGTAGCCACTAACAAACAAGACACAAAACAGGGCTAAACCTTCTCATATCAAACATAGATACAATGACATAAGCTGATAGTGAAATTAAGCAACAATTTTATGCACCTGGACAATAGAAGACCCTTAAAACTTGTCGGTTGATCAGTCCCTGATCTTATACACCATCTACCATCGACATTGCTGGCCGCCTTAACCAACAACATAGTTGAAATTAGGATAACAGCCTTATTTCCATGCAGATTGATAAATTATATGTTGGTTATCAAATGCATCTTACCATAAGGGCTGCTTCTTTCGTTTCATTCCTAATTATATTGTCCATTAATTGATGCAACTGGACAGGCAAGAAACTAAACAGTTAAAATAGCAAAGTGGGGGGGGGGGGGGGGAAGCTTTGAGCTAATATTATAATCAACAGAAGATCATGTGAAAGTAACACTTGTAAAGCAGTAATAGTAGATTTGCACCCTGATAAACAAAAAATTAGCACATATAAAAGCATAACTTGAGCATAGAAAGGAGTAATTTGAATACTGGAAATACAGAACCTACGTATAGCTAGAGACCAAAATTGATATAATTTGAAGTACTGAAGAACCTCGTAACGCAAAATCTCCTAAAGTACAAGACCTTAATTGAGATGAATGAAGGTAAAGGGATTCATGTACCCTACTACATAGGCAAAGAAGCCTGGGTTAAGGGCCTAATGATTAGCCGAGTTTAATAATATTTCCATTTCATTCAATGCAAGATGATTGAATTGTACTTTTACTTAATCTCTCGTACTTTCCGAGGGCACTATTGGGAACAGCCAAGCAAGGGTGGGGTAGCAACTGAGTTCTTTTAGCAATGGAGCCTAAGAAGAAAAACCAAGAAATTTCACCTTTCTTTCAAGTTTTTGGACTTGACCACGAGCTTTTCTAAGGGCAGGACTCTGAAAAAGAACAAGTTTTAAGATAGAATGAGGCCAATGGCATATGATTAAAAAAAACTTCTTGCCGTATATTTAATTTCACGGATGAAATTTTAATGCAAAAGGAACAAACCGCAGAGTCTTTAACAGAGCCATCTTCGTCTATAACTTGCTGAATCAACTTGATAATTGATCTATTTACAACCAGTTGAGTAATCTGCAAGCAATTTCTCCAAATATTCAACGTACATTGGTTAACATTTTGAAATATGTATACTGAAAGGCAAAGCATTTGAAGGGCAGAAAATACCATTTCACTGAGAGGCATGAATTGTTTATACCAATCAGAGTCTTGCTTGATTGCAGCTTTTAAACTAAGCTGCAAAGCTTCAACAAACTGCAGCAGAGACAGAAGAGCCATTGCTTCAATTGCATCTAAAGGTAAACGCCTCCGAGCATGTTTGATGGCAGATTCAACCTTTTCAGATACAAAAACACAAACACTTGGAAGAGTCAGGAACGAACAGAAACAAATTAAAAAAACAAGAAGAAAGTGAATAAATATTACGAGAGCAAGGTCGACGGAAGTCAAGTCCAAGTTAAAAGAGTCATGGTTGTGCATTTGGATCGCAGCATTGGTTTCTTGTAAAAGCCTCAAACTGTCTTGGAACGTTTGATTGAGAGACCAAAGCTGGGCCTGTCAAATTCTCAATCGTCATTCCACTCAAAACAGAAAAAAATCGTTTTTTATCTAAAAGGAAGAGAAGAACAAAAAAACCTTGGTTGCTCGACGACCCAAGGATGTGCGGGCAAAAGAGGCAACGGATTGACAGACTTTATCCCATTCTAAAACCCTGAGAGAATCGTACTTGACTCCGGATTGATTATCATGGTGTTCCCTCGAACATGATACTTTGAAATAAAAATTCCTCCTTGGGATTAGGTTGATCGGGAAACCGAAGATGGTGCCCGTCGCTGCAAAGAGTGGCGGTGGCATGCTCTTTACCGGTTACAGATGGCGGGAGGATGCGGATTGGGATTTAACGGCCACCCTAACTTCTGCTCCCGAGTCCCAAGCTTGCTTCCTTTTTATCCGTCGCACATTATTTTTAATTTTAAGGGTAAACGACATCAAAAGTCACTTAATTATGAATAAAATTATATTTAGATCACATAATAAATAAATATTACATTTCAGTCATTCAATTAATAATTTATTGCAAGGGTCTCCCCTGTGCTAGGGTTTATTTGCAAGGCTGTTTCTCCTGTCTTTGAGTTGGGCATGTGACAATTTTTTGTCTTATATTATGATTTTTTACGAATAATTTCCGTCTTTTTATAAAAAATATACATATAACCTATTGTTAGTAACTTTGATTTTAAAAAATAGAATTGATAATTTAAATGAATTGAGTTAAATTTTAATTAATTTATTTATTTTATTAAATTTAACTTATTTTTAATTAATCGAATTAAATAAAATGTTAAGTTCTTATTCGATCCGATCTTAAACATTCTTATTCTAAAATGAATAAACCATAGTGACAACAATTATTAATTACCACCTTAATTAATCAAGCCGTTTATAGATATAATCCGGCTTTCAATTGTCACAAATCATAATATCATAAGCTCAACAACAATGTCAGATACAACTCCGATCATCACGAACCCGGTTCTAGGCTCAACTATTCCTCTTTTGGTTCACTGCTTTTTAGCTTCTTCCCTGCTCGAATTCGGATCAACTTCAGTCTTTTCTTACCGGTTCTATCGTGTTATCGTTATTTTTCGAGTCAGATTTAACGTCATCGTCTTTTGAAGAAACCGGTTCACCACCAGCGGGAACAGTCTCTGGTTGTTCATCAGAAGACGAGGGTTGAGTCTCGTCTTTCGATTCAGAAACTTCCGCCGGAGTTTTTTCGGTCTTATTCTCACCTTCATCGGTATTTTCCTGTAAGGAACAGGAACGGACACATGATTTTATACGTAAATTATGTAACGCAGTGAATAGAACTTGAAGGTGTTAATGTTGTTTACAGTAGCACCGGTCTCAGGTTGAGGTTTCTTCGACTTGATAGGAGGATCGGCAGATTTGATGAACTCCTTCGGTTTGCTCGCACAGCCACCCATCGTCGTTCGGAACTTCCGGCCGGGGATGATTGAGCGAGTATCTCGAGGTGGTGATCGGATTGCTTGCACTGCACTCCCTAGGTTTAAGAAATGGAAGCAATACAGAGAACCGGATACTCTATCTATATAAGCGACCTTGTTGATTGGCATACCGCATATGGATTCATTACCGTAGATTTTCTAGGCGGATTTCATGGCTGAGGAAAGGTGGGAAATGAATATCGGTAGGAGTTTGTTACAGCAGTTATGTAAAAAAATAAAATTATTTATTACATTCGAGATAAAACGAGATGAAGAGATTATTAGATGAACCTTGTTCATCACGTCATTCATGGTTCAAGCAATCAAAACCGTTTATCTTTAAATAATTACCCACCCACTAATTATATGTAGAAAAGAAATGATGATTCACCTTAAAAAAATTAAAATGAACGATTCTGATTATTTGAAATCACAGATAATATAATAAACATAATTTACCTAATAATTTTTCAAACAACATGGGAATGTTTTGTTACTAGCACATGATATAAGGTATTTTTAGAGTTATCATTGAATTTTGGAAAAAAAACAAAGTGGTCATAAATTATTTATCTTTTAATTATGTCTTTAATAGTATTTAATTTTAAAATAATGAATTTATGGTTCAATATTAAGAATTACTTATGATTTAGAGAAAAATAAAAAAAATGTATTTATTAGGGTATAGGGTTTAGAATATAAAAATTATGGTTAAGATTTAAAATTTAATTTTTAAATTTTTTAGTAATAAACATAGAAGGGACAAAGAATTTTTATTCTTTGTACACAAATCATAATTAAATTTTCATAAAAAATTTATATACATTGAAAGTCGATGGAATGAAAATTAAACTATTTCGGTTATATTAAGTCTTAAAAATAGTTAAATTATAAAAAATATAAAAAATTAGGTTCAATTTTATGATTTTTAAAATTAAAAAGGACCAAAAGAATAACTAAAAAAATGAAAGTTTAATTTTTAGAACTAAGACCAATTCAAATAAGAATTTTAATGTGAGCATGTGTTATGTGTATAATTCTATTTTTAAATAACTGGACGGTTAAAAGATTTTAGGGATGTTGTATAATTTATTAAAATGAGTCTTTTACTTTATAATTGGTAAGATATATAGATTTTTGGCATAAAGATAATTTTAACCCTTAACGTTTATAATTTTTATCGTTTTGGTCCTATTTTTTGGGGATAAATTTAGCCCTTAACCTATATATTTTTGATAAATAACTTATTTTTTTAACTATCATGATAACTGGACCGTTAAAAATCTAACAATGATGACATGTCATATGTATATGATAATATATTTTAAATAACATGGCATCTAACCTATCAAATATATATATTTGAAATATAATTTTATTCTAATATAAAATATATAACAATTAAAATTCAAATAAAATATTAAAAAATTAATTAATTCTAAAATAAAATACTACTAAACATTCTCACCCTAACAACGATAGAATCAAAATCCTACCTTAAAAAATTAATTAATTTCGAATTGTGTCATATTTTTTTAAGATAGGACTTTAATTCTATCGTAGTTAGAGTTAAGAATGTTTAGTAGCCTTTTATTTTAAAATTAATTATTTTTTAATATTTTAATATTTTATTTGAAATTTAATTGTTTTATATTTTATATTGAAATAAAATTATATTATATATATATTTAATAGGTTAGATATCATGTCATTTAAAATATATTATCATATGCATATGACATGTCATCATCATTAAATTTTAACGGTCCAGTTATCATAGTAGTTAAAAAATAAGTTATTTGTCAAAAATATATAAGTTAAGAGTTAAATTTATCCAAAAAAATAAGGATCAAAACGATAAAAGTTATAAACGTTAAGGGTTAAAATTATCTCTATGCCTAATTTTTTCTTAGAAAATACCTTGATAGAAATAAT
The DNA here is from genome assembly GCA_035048815.1 of Abelmoschus esculentus. Taxonomy (NCBI): domain Eukaryota; kingdom Viridiplantae; phylum Streptophyta; class Magnoliopsida; order Malvales; family Malvaceae; genus Abelmoschus; species Abelmoschus esculentus. The sequence goes on from JAUCBN010000049.1 coordinate 13,381,417, forward strand.
ATTATTAGATTACCATATTGAACAAAAAAATTAAATATTAAACATCTAAAAATTAAATATTTTTAGTTTTTAACCTAAAAACTGATTAAAAAAATATTTTTTAAGTATCGTTCTATATATAGACATAATTATATATTTTATTTTTCATAAATATATCTATATTTTTTATTTTGATCCATATCTTTTAAAAATCGTATACAGTCGTTTTTATTATGTTTGTCCAGACTCTAGACCTACCGTCTATTAGTATGGATGGGTTACCACCTACCAACGTAGATGGAAAAAAAAAAACTTAAAAAACCAATTTCTTTAAATATTAATGGAGATTATTATAAATTATAGTTTTTAACAAAGAATTAAGCGAATGTTGTGTCTGGTAATGATTTTTAGAAAAATAATTAGTAATACAGAATGGAAAACCCTAACCGTAAAGGATAGCTAAGAACAGAAAGAAAGAGACGACCTTGGTTCACTTGGTGTTGGTATTTATAGCTTCATCATTGTTTTATCCTTTTTAGGTTTTGACGATCAACATTCTCAGTCCTTGTTTGCATTTTCCAGACATTATTGCTGCCTTGTTTTCTTGAACGTTTTGCTTTATTTGAATCGGGGAACACGTTTTCTGAAGTTACCAAAAGGGAAGGCTCGGTCTTGGTTATTAATTTATTCTTGCCCGTTCTCTTGGCTAAGAACCTATCGAGCATCGAACATGGCGATGTTGTTCCTGATCCTGTTCCGTGAACATGCATTGTCGTTGTTGTTGTTGTTGCTGCTGCTCGTTCTGATGTCCTATTCCAACACTCTTCGGCAACAACATCCATTCTCAGCCATACGGATGCCTTCCGAAGCCAATCCTTGCGCCAGTTCCACCCGGCCTAATTCCTGCCCCGTTAACTGCTTCATGACGGACCCTGTTTGCGGAGAGGATGGAGTTACCTACTGGTGTGGGTGTGCCGATGCTTACTGTGCGGGGGCTAAAGTTGCAAAAATAGGCTTTTGTGAGGTTGGTAACAATGGTGGAAATGGGTCTTTCACTGGTCAGGCACTGCTTCTGGTGCATATAGTTTGGCTCATTCTTCTGGGATTCGCTGTTTTCTTAGGCCTTATATGAGTTATTGTTTTTCCTTAAATCCTCAAATTCTTACTGTAATTGGTACATGATTCAAGTAAGCTTTGGATTTGTCATCCTGAACATAAAATATGATCATATAGCTCACCATAATATGCGAGCATCGGATTAGTATTTGTACTTTTACGAACAACTTTAAGAAAAGTCATTCTCGAACCAAAATAGTCATTCTCGTACGCAAGTCCACCACCATTCAACTTCACACACAAGCCCTAGAGAAAAGCCATGAATCTTTAACCTGCCTTGCCTGCCTGCAAAATCATCGGGGATAAAAGCCAGCCCCCAACTGTTGTCGACAGTATTTTTCATGATTCACAAAGAAAAGAATACCAGATAGAAGGGACTATATGACCCCAAGCATAAGAAATCAAATCAAATGAAAAAAAACTCAAATTTTACTGCAGATTGACAAGCAACACAGGTGATTTCCGAGGCTGGAAAAGATATACCAGGCCTGTATTACATATGCCAGTCCTAGAGTCTTACCAAATGAATCAGCATTGCTTTATCAATTCTAAAATCCCAGATATCCTTATAGTTTCCTTTTGAAATATTAAGAATATTTTTCTCTAGTATCAAAGTAGTCTCCATATCTAGAAACACGATCTGTCTTCAAGTAATATAATTTTGGTAAAATCAGTTTCTATTCTTTTCTCTTGGGGCTCTGGAGTGAAAATCCCGGTTGACCATCATGACTCGTGTCCCTTGCTTCCACTGATCTGGAGTGTTCTGCCGTTTCACCTTCAGGCTCTCCAGAAGGAGCATCCTTTGTGCTTTTGGGTAGCTCATGGGAAATGTTTGTGCTAGAACCATCTGCAGAAGCATTTTTGACCAGGCTTTTGTACATGGTGAGAGCTTGGGCAATCATGCTTGCAGGATTTGCAGTAGAACTAGGAAGCAGCATTGTTGTGCCCTAATAAATAAGAAGACAGGGGAAGTTCAAGCAGAAAGATAAAATGAATAAACATTAAATAACATATACTGGAAACAGATGTATGCTATCTCCCTTTTACCTCCTTAGCAATATTACTGAATGCTTGAACATACTGCTCTGCAACCCTCAAACTTGCTGCCTGCAAATTAAACCATAAATTTTAGTACCCTCTTTACTTAGGAATGAGCATATTTTCAGTACTTCTCATCCACAGATCTCTTCAGCCTCAAGAATTCATGATTCACATAACACTCAGATCAGAAATGCTACATATAACTGATATAAGCAAAAGAGTAATCCTTTAAATAAAAAGAATATGCTTTGGCAGCACCTTGTTGTACAAACAACTAAACCTAGCTTCAACAGGGGGGGGGGGGGGGGGGGGAACCTGTAAGTCTTCAACGTGTTCCCGATATCAGCAAAATCCAGACAACTATGAACTAACATCATCAAGTCGTTACACAAGTGCAAACACCAGGACTGGGAGTTATACAACTCTTGGGCAAAGAGTATTTAACATTTATAAGTATCAAGATAATCCCAACACATTTTCCAATCCCATCATAGGAAATACATGATCCCATAAAAGTAGACAAGGATATCTTATTTGAATCCTCTAATAGTTTCAGGAAAGGTAGAAAAGTAGGCACATATATGCACACACAAGTGACACACACAATTACAATGATGGAAGAATCTCACCTCAACTCCTCCATTTTCCTTCAAGGACTGCGACACCAAGGCAATTCCTTTAGCTGTGGCTTGGGCTCTAGCAAGGATGGCTTCAGCTTCACCTGATAAATGCATTTGTGAAGAAGGAAATTTTGAAGAGAAGGATAGAATAATCAAAAGGGACAAGAACAATAATAAAATCACTGTTTGATCAGTTTGTATTGTCCATATGAGGAGAGTTCATGACATAAAAAATCACTGTTTGGCCACAAACCTTGTGCTCGGTTAACCTGATCCATTCTTGCAGCTTCAGATGCTAATATCACAGCACTTTTCCTACCATCGGCAATATTTATGTCAGCCTGTCTTTCTCCTGTTAAAAGAGAAGATTCCAAAGTGCCATTATATACTACCTAACCCTAGAAAGGAAAATAACTATTAGTGCATTACCTTCAGATTCAAGAACTTGAGCTCTCTTTTTACGCTCTGCTTCTGCTTGCATCTCCATAGCTGCCCTCACTCCACGAGGTGGAGATATATCCCCTGGATTGACAAGTGAAATATAAATGATGGATATGAACATAAAGAATTCCAGAGAAAATATTTGCAAAACCATACTCACTGATCTCATAACGGAGACATTGAAGGCCCCAGTCTTTTGCAGCAACATTGATGGACTCCTGCAATACTCATGTCATTTCAAAAGAATCATCATCCTTTCCCTTAATAGGGGGGGGGGGGGGGATTTTGAGACTTCTATGGTGCAAAGCAAGCATAAGATTAATAGGGTATCATTCCAACTTTTCACACTTCCATAACCACATCAACCATAAATTTATCAGAGCAGGCACAACAACACTGACACAAACATTAATTATGAAAATCTTGTTGACCTATGGAAAAATCTGTATATACTGTTGTCAACTTGACAGAATTGGAGAGGAACAACCAACGACAAGCATTAGCCTGTCCTAATGTGCGGAAAGATACAAGTTGAACAAATGGGAAGTAGAGTAGTTATTCACAATCTCTCTTCTCAAACTGTTGGCACAAACTAAACAGAGAGCCTTTGCCTATTTTCTACTTATCCCATTATTGTTGTAGAACCATAATATTATTATAAATTCAATTAATCTAATTTAGGAAGTAAAATTTCAGGGAGAAATAAAAAGAAAACGAACCACAATCTTTTCGTTCAGAGTATCTCTCTCCTCAAACGTCTTGTCGAGGGTAATTTTACCAAGCTCGCTACGCATGGTAGTTTGAGCGAGCTGAATGACAGCATAGATTGGGTTCTCAACCCCATAAGAGGCCAGCTTAGGATCCACAATCTGCAAAGGTTCCAAAGCAAATTATAGATCAAACTTCAAAGGGTTTTAAAGATTGAGCAAACGTGCAACGAGTGGAATGGAAGAAAGACCTTGACATACAGAACGCCATCAATGAGAATGCTGACATTGTCTTTGGTAATAGCGGATTGATCCGGGATTGGAATAGCCTCTTCCTTGAGGGAATGAACGTAGGCAATTCGATCCACGAATGGGATAAGGAAATGTATTCCAGACGGCAGCGTTTTCAAGTATTTCCCGAACCTTTCTATAACATAGGCTTTTCTCTCCGGTACAATTCGGATTCCCCAGTTTAATGGAGGTACAGTCTCGTACCTAAAAGAACCAAACAAACAATTGAAGCAAGAATCGACATCTTTTCTTTTTTGAAACGAGTAATTTAAATCGACCTGATGTCAGGATCACGGCCAGTTCGAAGGAGGCGGACGGTGGTGGCGAACGGCAGCAAAGAGAGAGGCGGAGTGGAAAAAGAATGCTGTCGGATAACGGCGGTTGAGTAGGAAGATTGTTGGAGATATCTGAGAGTCCAGACGGCGTGATTCAGTGAATTCATTCGCCAAATCTTACCCATTTCAATGGTGGGCTATTTATTTCTCGGAATCTGATTGATTTCTGTTTCTTGTTCCCTAATCAAGAAAGACATGTAAAAGCCCTGGTAAAACCCCTTTTTAGTTGAATTGGAAAATCATTTTCATTTCTCGGTTCTTGGGCTTTTTTTCACTTTTTCTTAAGCCCAAATTACAATGAAGAAATCTGATTACGATTAGATTGTACACGTGGATTTTTTTAATTAGCTAATAGTTGATTATAATACTATCTGTTCTATAATATAATCTCTATCATTTGACATTGATCGCTCAATTAATCTTCTAATATCAATGGTGCTCGAATTTGTGACCTTTAGAAATAATAATCGTTCTTTTAATCATTTGTGCTAAATGGCTCGTGTTATTATACACATGGATTTTAATTTAGTTGTGGATTAAAAATAAAATTGTTTATTTATTTTTAATTAAATAAACATTTAAAAAAAGTGTTATGTCGATATAGTGTTAGTTGTTTGTAAAATCTTGTCGAATTAAAATTTAAATAATAGTTAAAAATATTTATATTATTAAAAATAAAGTTTTTTATAAAAAAAGTTATAACTATAAATAATTTAAAATGATTTGATAGAATAATAAATTGATAAAAAAATTATTTTATAAAATTTCATAATTTGGCTGGTATAATATTTTTTAAGTCAACACAATTAATTATCTGATATAATTATATTAGTGTGCACATATATATATATTAAATGACAATTTTCATTTATAGTTGATACCAAAAAATACGTTAAGAGTTGAATTGCTTTAGAAAAAAAATCAAAGTAATTATTTAATTAAATATTGAAAGAATAATTTTTTTTAATTTTATGTCTATTTTAAATCATAATCCTTACGCAATAAATAATGAACATTAAATAATAAACATTAAACTTTAACCTCAAACTATAAATTCAACTTTTAATATTAAAATATACACCGAGAAAAATATATGATTTTATAATTTTTATAAAATTTTATTTAAAATTTAAATAAATTTATAAAATTATAAAGGTAAACTATATAAATAATTCCTTGATTATACTTCAATTATCTTTTACATCTATTGACTATCAAATATTATAAATTGGTCCATTGATTAACTTTTTTGATACAAAGTGGTCTTGTGCCGTTAAAAATTTGACGGTAAAATAATGTGAATGTTAACATGTTGATTTTGATTATAGAGATTGGGGATGTCATATGGTTATCCAAGTTAGTACGTTAACGTCCACATCAATTTTCTATCAAATTTTTAACGACACAAGGCCATTTTGTATCAAAAAAGTTAGTCAATAGATCAATTTGTAACATTTAATAGTTAGAGAATATAAAAGATAATTGAAGTATAGTTAAAGGACCATTTATGTAGTTTACCTATTTTTATAATGAACTAGTATCTCGGTGCTGGTTTCAAAGGTGTTAACTAGTACTAACCAAACTCGTACAGTGATGAAGAAAAATAAAGGCTGATTTGCTGCCAGCTCCAGTACTTTTTGGCTGCTGAATCATGTCCAGATTGCGGAAAAGAGGCTCAAACCCCAGCTGTTCCAACCTATCCGACTGATTCTCGGGAAAATTCCATTCTCAACTTTCCTGTGGTCACCACTCATTCATATGTTGCATCCCAAAAGAAGTTAACAGATTTCATTATCTGCACTCCATTTTCTCTTTTCTTTTTAATCACAACATTATACATCAATCTAGCTTTTCTTTTTGTCAGAATTATACTTCTACATAGGCATACACATCAGATTTCAAGCAATAAAGATTACCAGACAATGAATGCTTTTGGTGGACCTAAGCAGGCTTCGCCATATGGGGTTATGTCGGTAGATAAATAAAGCTCAGAAGACGCCATTATTGAACGGAAAGTTTCTTACTTGAATTCCCCAGAATGGTTTAAAAAAGTGAGGGCTTTTTTGAGTAGATGAGACGTATTTAAGAGGAGGGAAATGACTATTATGAATATGCCAATGGCTGGTGCACAGTTCTACTCATGATATATATGCCATGGCATTGGCATCTGTATCAAACTCTTTCTTTGCATTTATTTCTTCTCTCTTTCATTTGGAACAATAAACCAAACACTTACAAGTCGTGTTCTGGTATCGGTTTCGAGTTCAATCTTTTCGGTAAGAGGATCAGGATGGTGATGGAGGCAAGGAACAAATGGTTGGGTTGGTCTCAGATGGTGGCCAGCATGTTGGCCGTGCAACTCTTTGCAACGGGACAACAGCTGCTTTCTAAAGTCATACTGAATCAAGGAGCCTTCATCTTTTCATTCATGGCTTACCGACATTTGGTCGCCGCTCTCTGCGTCGCTCCGTTTGCTTTCTTCCTCGAAAGGTCTGCTCTTCCATTCCATCCCCACTTTCTCCATATAAAAACATACATATAATTTGTGCTACTTTATTGATCCATATAAAAGTATACTTCCATGTTATTGTTTTGTAACTTTTGTTCCACATTGTGGCCGACTGGCCGTGCCATGGTTGCAGAGTTGATTCAAAGAAGCTGGCCTGGTCGACATGGTTCTGGCTCTTCATTAATGCCTTAACAGGGTTAGCTACTTCATTCCCTGTTTGTTTAGCTTTAAGCATTTCGTGTGATATGGAAATTCTATTCCTTTTTTCTCTCTAATTTTCCAGTTCCATCCACCCACGTTTCGTTCATTATCTTGGTTCAAGATGGTATAGTTTAAGATGATGTTAAACTGCTCTGAATTAAGGTCAACATAGGTAGGCTTTGTTTTCTCACTTTTTTAGTAACAATACAATCGGATAATTATTCGATACACAGACTATGTAAAAACAATCACAACCCCACGATTTAGTATCGATTTTCCATGACTGTAAAGGGTTGGCAGGAGATCACAATCCACACATATCTGGCTTTTCCAGAAAAGCATAAATTAGACATTCCTTTCTTTCTCCCTTTGACAAAGTCATGCACATTAGAAACATATACTTACCTGAATCACATGGACGAATGGCCTTCTCATAAGTGAAAATTACTTTTGTTTGTAGATGTAATATTGTGGATTAGGTTGGAGTAGTAGATATTGCAGACATGCACAAAGGGTGATTGCTTGTTTTCTTTTTTCGGATTGTAAGTTCGAATACGTTTAAACACGCATTACCCTCTATATATTTAGACAAGATTCGATGTGTCCAATACGAGCCACATAGCGAGTTTTTAATCATGTGCCGAAAGTTAAAGGAAGAAACATAAAGCTTTGAAATTCATAAAAAAATGTTGAACTTTGCATAAATGTACTTTAAGAATTGAATTAAAGCAATAAAGAATATGACCAATAGTACAGATGACATAAAAAAACTTAAAATGCTTTCCCACTTTGTTTCCAGCCAATCAAAACGAATTCAGGTTAAACCAAACAACTCATTCTTAATTCAATAAGCTTAAGCTTTCATTCAGAATCCAGAAACATATACTTTGTTTCCGGCACTGGAACCATTGATTTTGATTGAACTTTTTGAACATGATCATGCAGGATAACAATGGCAATGGGACTGTTTTATTACAGTCTTCGAGACACAACAGCAACGTATTCGACCAACTTCCTCAACGTAATCCCCATTGTCACCTTTGTTTTCTCCATCCTTTTACGGTAATAAAATTGTTTAAATTCGATCTTTGTTGTTGCATGTTAAAGGAACATTGTGTGGAACAGTACAAGTGTGGTGTCTATGCTCTATATTGTGTGTTCTGTAGAATGGAGAAGCTGGGATTAGGCAGCAGAGCAGGCAAAGTTAAGACAGTAGGTACAATTATATGCGTCGGAGGAGCGTTGACGACGAGTCTTTATAAGGGAAAAGCGTTCTATCTCAGTCAAAATCACCACCATTTCCATTCATCGGCTGCTGCTGCTGCCATGGTGGTCTCGAGCTCGCACTGGACTCGTGGAACTTTCATGCTTGTTGGTAGTTGCTTGTGCTACGCTATCTGGTATATACTGCAGGTATGATTTGAATTGAAATAAAAATTGTTACAATGTCACTCCACTAAGTCCATTTTTTCCTTTAAACTGTTCATTAGATGTCACTAATTTCAAACAGGTGAAGTTGCTCCAAGTATTCCCATCGAGATACCGGGCAACGCTGATAACATGCATCATGGCGTCCGTACAATCGGCAGCAATAGGCCTGTGTTTGGACAGGCGTGAGGCTGCTTGGAGATTAGAGTGGAACTTGCAGCTAGTTACTATAGTTTACTCGGTAATGTAACACACAAATTGGAACATATCTGCAACATGATTAGACTCTGTCTGATACTTAAAAATATAAGATTTTGGTTGTCCAGGGAGCACTGAGTACGGCAGCAACATTCTGCTTACTGACATGGGTGATAGCGAAGCGAGGCCCTACTTACGCCCCTATGTTCAACCCGCTGTCCCTAATATTCGTCGCCATATCAGAAGCTCTGTTACTCGGTGAACCGATGAGACTCGGAATGTATGTTCTGCAAATTCCCTAGACATATCCTTTCTAACATTCATGCTCCGGTTGTTTTTCAACATTTCAAAGCAACATTCTCTAACTCTTTCACTCACATTATTACTGCAATGGATTGGTGATTTCAGTGTGGTAGGCACGATTATGATAATAGTTGGATTGTACTCGTTCTTGTGGGGAAGAAGGAAGGAAAGAAAATTGTTGGCCAGCGATGCGAATGCCGGAGATGAAGCAATGTTGAAACCGGTTCCGGTATCGGAAGAGATGCAGTTGAAGACCTTTGAGACATCACCTGTTAGTGCCAAAAGCGTTTGTGCAGCCATGGAAGAAGGAGCTCTGAAAGATGTTGTAAAGTCCTGAAATCAATAGGAGACTCATTTTTTGTAAATCTCTAATCTAATACTCGAAAAATATTATAATCCACATTAATTAAGAAACTAGGAAACTAGCTAGGCTCTTGAATTTTAGAAATATTCGAGCAATAAATTCAAGTATTCGAATACATTTCTTTGATAAAAAAAATCTCCAATTAGTTTAGTTTACATTTTCCTATAGGTTTTTATATATGGATTCGAGTTCATTGGTAAGATTAATGTTTGTATCTTCTCAGACGTGATATTCTCTTATACTCAATCTCATAATATTTTCGTCACGAACTTTTGTTCTCATGATTGACCCCTCTTGTAATAAATATTTACTCTGTTTACTCCTCACATAAACACTCAATATGAAATCGAGTAATAAAAAAATCGCTCTGATATCACTTTTAAAATATATATTTAATAGAATGTATTGAACCATATAATAAATATATATTATCAAAATACGTCAATAAATTAAAATTTTATTAATTAAATTAAAAAAAAGGTTAAATTTGAGTGGAAAAAAAAAAAAAAAAAAACAAAGTGATGAAATTTGTAGGTATTAATGCATGGTAATCAGACTCGACATCCATTTTCCGACATATCTGAAAGGCCAAGAGCTGATCTTTATCCCAGCAGCTTGGAGTTTGAAAGCTCGAAACTTTAAACTTACATAACTTCCTATACTATTACAGTATTACTACTCTTGTCATCTTCAAATCGAATCCCCCAACGAAACCCTTCCCGCTCCATGTCAGTTGTTCCCCAACCCACCATCTCTTTGCCGTCAGCCATCCCCACCCGCACAGCCCTTCTCAAAAACCTCTCTTCTTCCCATTCCCTCACCCAATTCAAACAAGTCCACGCCCATGTCCTCCGCTCCAACCACCTTCACCACCACTCTCTCCTCCTCAAGCTCCTCCTCTCTTCCCCTTCCCTCCCTTACTCTCTCTCCATCTTTTCCCACCTTCCCAACCCTCTCCCTTCCCTCTCCACCCCCTTTCTGCGCTACCTCTCTCGCAGCTCCGAACCCCAATTCGCTTTCTTTGTTTACCAGAGACTTAGGAATGAAGGGATACCGATTGACAGGTTCGCTTTTCCTCCGCTTTTAAAGGCTGCCGCCAAGGTCGGAGGGTTGACTGAAGGGAAAGAGATTCATGGGTTTGGATTTAAATTGGGTTTTGATTCGGACCCGTTTGTGCAAACGGGTCTTATGGGTATGTATATAGGCTGTAGGAGACTTCTGGAGGCCCGGTTAGTGTTTGATAAAATGTCTTACCGAGATATAGTTGCATGGAGTATTATGATAGATGGGTATGCCCTTTTTTCTTTAAAAAAGGTTCCGTTTACTTTAAGTAAAACATGTTTCTGAATACAACATCAAACGTGTAAAGTAAATAAATAATAATTTTGAGTGATTAAAGAATTTTTTTTAATTAAATGTGAAAGTTATGACTTATGATTTTTCTTCTTTAAGTAAACTTATATTCGGGTTTAATTGAATATGGTGTGATATGATAATGTAATGTCTTTTACTTTCTGTTTAATGACTTCTGTTGTTAACAGCTACTGTCAGAGTGAGTTTTTTGATGATGCATACGAACTTTTTGAGGAGATGAAGAGGGCTGGTGTTGCGGTTGATAAGTTTATTCTTTCTAGTATTCTTTCTGCTTGTGGTCGAGCTGGGAATCTGGATTATGGGAAAGCAATACATGACTACATTATTCAACACGGTCTTGAGGTTGATGCTCATTTAAGGTGTGCTCTTGTGGCGATGTATGCAAGTTGTGGTTGCATGGATATGGCTCAGCAGTTGTATGACCAGATGATACCGAAGAACATGGTTGTTTCAACAGCTATGATTTCTGGGTATTCAAGACATGGACGAGTTATGGATGCTCGATTGATTTTTGACCAAATCGTAGAGAAGGACTTGGTGTGTTGGAGTGCAATGATGTCTTGTTATGCTGAGAGTGATCAACCTCAAGAGGCACTTAGGTTGTTTAAGGAACTGCAAATTCTAGGAATAAGACCTGATCAGGTGACCATGCTGAGTGTTATATCGGCTTGTGCACATCTAGGTGTACTAGATAAAGCTAAATGGATACATGTGTATGTTGATAAGAACGGTTTTGGAGGAACTTTGCCTATTAATAATGCTCTCATTGATATGTATGCCAAATGTGGAAGTTTGGAAAGAGCAAGGGATGTTTTTGAGAAAATGAGAAGAAAAAATGTGATATCTTGGACCAGTATGATCAATGCATTTGCCATGCATGGGGATGCCATTAATGCTTTAAATTTCTTTCAGAAAATGAAAGATGTCGATGTTGAGCCAAATAGAGTTACATTTGTTGGCGTGCTTTATGCTTGTAGCCATGCAGGGCTTGTTGAGGAGGGCCGAAAAATCTTTGCAGCCATGATTAATGAACACAAGATCACTCCTACACATGAACATTATGGTTGCATGGTTGACCTCTTTGGCCGTGCTAATCTCTTGAGAGAAGCTGTTGAGATTGTAGAGACAATGCCTTTTGCACCCAATGTTGTCATATAGGGATCCCTCATGGCTGCTTGTCGAATTCATGGTGAGACTGAATTAGGAGAATTTGCTGCCAAAAGGCTACTTGAGCTCGAGCCAGATCATCATGGAGCTCTTGTGCTACTATCAAATATATATGCCAAAGAAATAAAGTGGCAAGGTGTTGGGGATTTGAGACAATTAATGAAAGAAAGAGGTATATCTAAGGAAAGGGGGTGTAGTAGGATTGAATTGGACAATGAGGTGCATGAGTTTTTAGTGGCAGATAGGAATCACAAACAATCAGACGAGAGATATATAAAAAGTTGGACGAGGTGGTTAGTCGATTAAAGTTGGGTGGCTATGCTCCAAACATCAGTAGCGTTCTGGTTGATTTAGAAGAGGAAGAAAAAAAGGAGGTAGTTCTATGGCATAGTGAGAAGTTAGCACTTTGTTATGGGCTCATAAATGGGGCAAAAGATTCATGCATTCGGATAGTTAAGAATCTTAGAGTATGCGAGGACTGCCATACCTTCATGAAGTTAGTTTCGAAGGTGTACGGGAGGGAGATTGTCGTCAGAGATAGGACAAGGTTCCACCATTATAGAGATGGAGTTTGTTCCTGTAGAGACTATTGGTGATATTTCCCGACCCTTTTCTCTGCTGTTTGATCCCAAATAGTGAAATTCTGTAATGGTTAAGAATTGCCTGTGATCGGCAATTATGTCTTGTTAGGAGCACCGTGAGGAGCTTGGAACATGACTGCTCTCCAAACTTGTAAAAAACTGTTAAAAGAAACTATATTTTAAATGAAACCTTACTTTTCTTGTTCACCTTGTTTGCTAGCTCACAAATGTATTGATTTGTCCAAAGTCTGATTTTATAACATCAGTCTGCTAGCTTTCCAATCACTCTCCATGCCTAACATAACAGGTAATTGCTAACTGACAAGCAAACAGGGAAGAACCATTCTTTGATTTCAGGTTGGTATATGATAGCTGTTCTTGAACATGACTGTTCTCCAACTTTCGAAAAAAACTTATGTTAAATGAACCCTCTATTTTCTTGTTCGACTTGTGGAAAGCTTGGTTTTATGATATCATTCTGTTAGAAAAGCAAGGCAAAACTCATTGTAAGCTACTGCATATTCTTGGACAACAATAAAATATGCAGATTTGTTGCAACAAATTAGCTTTTCCTAAAAATTTTAAGATCACCTTAAGCTTAAACTCCGGATTTGATCCATTTTGCTGGTGTGAATCCTGCCACTGCCAGGTGCATATCAAATTATTTGTTCAGCTTTCAATTAAACCCACTCCGGTTGTCGTTTCTCTCAATATCTTCAAAAAGTTCCAAAAATGCTCAGCCCCTCCAGCGAAGATGATATTCCATTACATGTCATTATATACTTAATCACTCAAGATAAGGAACCAATCAAGATGGTTTAGCCCTGTGAATTTTAAATCGTTTTTCTTCGACTATAAGTAGCTGTGACAATGTTCAGCTGCAAATCATAAAGATCATCAGGTCGAGACGATTGAGATGAGTCCAAGTCTTTGTTATTTTGTCTATGTTTTTGTTTTTCCAGAGTGTTCATTCCTAGCTTCAAGTTGGACCTTGTTTTCTCGAGGCTAACTATGTGATTTTTGTCCCTTGTCAGACCATCATCTGGCTTCCCCGCAGTCATAGTATAATATATATGAGCTGCATCCACTTGACCAGAATTTGATTCACTAAACATACATGAATTCATCAAACCATATGATTTCTTCAAATATTTGCATCTCTCATCTCCTCAAATATCAAACCATACAAGAATTCATTTCCTCCAAATTCTCTACTGCTAAATAACCGGTTTAATCAAGTTGCAAAAATCGATTATAGAAATGGGCAAGGAAACAACCAGTTGCAGATACACTGATAATGGATTCCTAGAAAATCATCTAAAATTCAAGTGAAAAATGAAAGGATAATTAAAGCCACTGCAACTACTAGTTCCAAACGATAAGACTGACAGAGAGTACCTAGGTGGTAAGCTCCATAATAGCACTCACAATGTCACCATTGTTACTCTTGAGAGCCTTGACAGCCTTGGCCTTGGAAACCCCAGCCTGTGTCATGACCAAGTCAATGTCCCTAGGCTCTACACCAGTCTCATCAACCTCTTCTTCCTCATCAGCAGGTGCTCCAGCCGACGCAGTTGAAGTGTCTGGTTTTGCCATCAAAGAGCTCACATCTGGCATCCTGAACTGCTGGGCAGCTTGTGTCTGTAGCTGAGAGCTCAAATCCTCTATCGTAGCCTCACCAAAAATGACATAGGTCTCAGAATTTGGGCTCTTGAAAACATCCGGTTTCGAGATGAAAAACAGTACCTGAACACAAGAGAAACTACGTTACATCACCATTCATCAAAGTAGCTCAAACTATTCGAATAGAAAAGAAAATCATGGAAATCATACATTTTTGGTTCTCTTTATGGTGACTCTGCTTACACCAGTAACAGGCTTCATGCCTAGCTTTAACATGGCTTTGCGACTCTTCTTCTCACTCCTGCTTTGCTTCGAACTTCCATTAGCACCTGCAATCAATATTCGAAGCAAAATATAAGGGCTGCATAGAAAAAAAATATTCGTGCCCAAATAAATAAGAATTGAATATATAGAAACAACCACATTCGGTACCACTAACCAATCAATCTTGCAAAACCCATAGAACTTAATCTTATTCCCAAGAAGAATAGCAAAAGCTTAATCCATGCAGGATGTCATAACATAAAATCCGATTCTCCGTTCTCAAGAAGTTCATTATTAGGAAACATTAAGCATAAATCAACAGATCAAAGGACAATTTTCCAAAGAAACAGACAATTTACACAAGTTTCTTTCATAAGGAATACACTCAAACAGAAGATCTAATCACATGTACAGGCCAAATTCCAAAACTTTCAGCAAAGATTCCATTAATTCATAAAATATTAACATCTACAACACAGAAATGGGACAACAAAATGATTCAAGAAACGAAACGGGATAAACCTTGGGCACCGTCTTCCTTATCATCGTCATCTTCGTCATCATCCTCATCATCGTCGTCATGTTCCTTTTCATCTTCGTTAACATCTTCAACCACAGCCTCTTCCTCCTCGATCTGTAAACCATAACATATTAACAAATACTTTAAGAAAACAAAAAGGGAGTGAATAGAGGAGAAACCTTAAGCTGCTTCTTCAGTTCCTCAGTTGAAGGAATCTCCTCAGTCTCAGGCTTAGCGGCTTCAACCACAGCTGCTGGCGACATCCTTGTTTTTCGTTAGATAGGGTTTAGCCGACTAGGGGAAAAGCACAGTTCAGAAAAAGAAGACTGGATAGAAATTCAGGATCGTCCAAATCAATCGAGATTAACCTTCTTATGGAAGTTATGGGTTTGAGATTTTGGGGACTAGGGTTTTTGAAGATCCCTTCTGCTAGTTCTGAGCACACCATACCCAAGCCCATACTTTGAAATTGAATGGCCTAGTGCCAGGTGGCCTGTATTGTTCTCATGGGTTTAAGACAATTTGTGTATTAAATTAAAAACACAATATTTTAAAAAATAATACCAAGAGAGAAAAAAATGGATCGTTTGGTTTTAAAAATTAATAAAAAAAATTATTTTCGAAAATGAAAATAAAAAATGTATTTAGTTGGTTTTTTAAAATAGAAATAAAAATAACTATTAAATAATTAAAATAAAATAAAGTTAGAAAAATACAAGTATAATAAATAAATAAATAAATACTTTAACTATCTCTTGTGACAAGAACGAAATAGTATATTACATGGAAAGGGTCTTAGGTTAGAAAATGACTTGTTTACTCTTATAATATTAAATGTGAAATGAAAAATCTCAGAATACAATAGGATTAGATACAATGATACTTGTATAGTTGAAAATTGGGGGATTAGCTAGTTTTTACTTTCTTTTTTTTGGGGGGGGGGTCGGGTTTGTTGAACTCTTTTTTTTATGTTGATTCTTAGATAATAAAATCTCATTTATCCAAAAAAAAATAAAGAGTAAATAAGCTAAAGTTTTAAATTTTGTGTTTTTTATTACTCTTCTGGTTTTAAGGTTTAAACCTGATTAATTCAGACTAACCTGGATCGCACACTCAACTTTGGTGGATAAGTCTCCCCGTAAAGATTTTTTAGGTATACGTCTCGAACCTAAAACTTATTTAAACGGAACCAAACTGCTTATCACTTGAATCAATCCCAGTTAATTTTAAAATTTGTGTTATTAAAGTATCAATCATCTAATCATTCCATGATATTAAAACATCTTAACTAATTATATTTTATAATTCAATAATTAATTCCTTCATTATTAATATATTACATAGTTGGGGCCTGGGGGGAGTTTGGTAAGCCAGGTAATCTTTTGACCAAAACAGCTTAGCTAACTATATTTTATAATATGGACCGACAAATCACCCAATATTCATAATTTCATGTTGAGATGTCAATGCTAAACCCTAAATAAAGTAAAAGAAAAATGGATTCACAAATATCTAAAAGCACAAATTTATAAATCATGTACAATTGGAATATCAATAAATATAAGAATTTAATGGTAGGGTATTAAAAATATAACCCTCATAATAAATATTTACAATATTTGATATAAATAATAAATTGATCGATCAACAAATTATATATAAATATTTTATTAGAAAATTTTTTATATGTGAAAAGAATAATTTATGCCTTCGCTATCAATATATTACATGTATAATCATATATAATGATAGGTTGTAGAGTTGTTGGGGGAGTTTGGTGAGATGGTAACGTTTAGACCAAGCTAACTGATATAGTTTATAATATGGACAAACATGGTTTTCTAGTGAAGAGAGTTGACAAATCAACAACAGACAAAAGTCACCAATTGCTGCACATTATTTTTATTTAATGATATATTCAATTTGTCCATTGATTAATTTAAATCATGTATTATAAAAGCGATACTCCATATCTAGTTTACTTTATTTATAGTGTTTGAATTTAAAATCTGATTTTACTTAAGAGATTTAATAACTCATCCACTATAATATTGTCAAGGACGATTTAAATATTTTGGGGTCTCTGTGTAATTTATTAAAATATGGTCCTTAAAAGTAATTGTCCATAACTTCCACTAGTTATAAAATTGTAGCCCTTAGAAGCAAATGTCCTTTTTATAGGCCCCTGTGCGATCGATTCTATTGCGTCTGTCCAAAACCTCAATAGTTCTACTGAAACAATAATAATAGTAATAATTAATAAGATTTTATAATCAATTGTCATATTTAAAAAACATTTATAACGTTTTAACAATTATAATTCATCTTTTTTAATAGTGCTTTCAAAATTTTCAATGAATGATAGAGATTAACATCATCTAATATATATAGTTTATTAAAATTTAGGTCTTCTTTTTCAAAGGCTCTGTACGATCGCTCCTATTACGCATGTCCACCGAATATCGTACGTGGGTCGAAACATTAGAAATTAGCCTTCAAAAACGTATGAACCAGCAGAGGATAAAAGTTAGTAAAACAGAACACTGAGAGAAAACGTGAGTGTGGGGTCCATTCTTTATTGTAATGAAATAATTGGGTTGTTGAGACAAAAACATTATATATATAACTCTCTTTTGTGTCTTCAACCATGTCCCATCCTCCTCTGCAATCTCAACTTGTTTCTATTCAGAGCTTTCATACAATGAGTTCAACAGGTGAGACTCAGATGACTCCGACCCAAGTCTCAGACGAGGAGGCCAACTTGTTCGCCATGCAACTCACCAGTGCATCGGTCCTGCCCATGGTCCTCAAATCAGCCATAGAGCTAGACCTGCTGGAGATCATGGCCAAGGCTGGTCCAGGTGCTTTCCTTTCCCCGAAAGAAGTGGCCTCCCAGCTCCCCACCACCAATCCTGATGCACCGGTTATGCTGGACCGCATCCTGCGCCTTCTTGCCAGCTACTCCATCCTCACCTGCTCCTTGCGCGATCTCCCCGATGGCAAAGTCGAGAGACTCTACGGCCTTGGCCCTGTCTGCAAATTCTTGACCAAGAATGAAGATGGTGTCACACTTTCAGCTCTGAGTCTTATGAATCAAGACAAGGTTCTTATGGAGAGCTGGTAACTCCACAACTTATTGGTTATGCATTTTAGATTAACTTGAAATATGTGTGAATAGGATTATGCTTAATTTACAGTATGTTAGTCTATTTATTGCTTGAAATATGAGACTTGGCAGCTGCTGCTTCCAAGTGCCACCCCTAACACTAACACCCACCATTTTTGTTAAGATTTAAGTATAGAGATTCAACAAATTGGTTTGTTCACCCTCCATAAGGAAAATAATTGAATGATTTCAACAAGAAGAAATTCAGTTCTTAATATGTGGTGTGGGGGTGGATTCGGTTCTCTGTTCCACTTTAGAGTATAAAACTACTGTAATTTGTATGCTCGGGGTAATGTCTGAATTGTGATTAGTCTGCACGTTGGTTTGTTTATAGGTACTACTTGAAAGAAGCAGTGCTGAAAGGTGGAATTCCATTCAACAAGGCCTACGGAATGACCGCGTTTGAGTACCATGGCACGGATCCTAGATTCAACAAGGTTTTCAACAGGGGAATGTCTGATCACTCTACCATTACCATGAAGAAGATTCTCGAGACATATGATGGTTTTGCGGGACTAAAAACACTGGTTGATGTCGGTGGTGGAATTGGTGCCACGCTTAGCATGATCGTCTCCAAGTACCCCACCATAAAGGGCATTAACTTTGATTTGCCTCATGTCATTGAGGATGCTCCTAGTTATCCTGGTATAACACTATCCATGCTTCATAAGTATTTTCAAAAGCTAAAGATTGCATTCTTCCTTATCGTGTTCTTGAAATCGGGTTGGCTGCAGGGGTGGAGCATGTTGGTGGAGACATGTTTGTAAGTGTTCCAAAAGGAGATGCCATTTTCATGAAGGTGAGTTCGAATCGACTTAAAATTAAACTATATTTAGCCTACCCAATATGTGGTTCATTAATTAGGTGGAATCAACCATCTGCTAAATGCTAAATAGTGGAGTACTGATGGCATGTTGAGTGCCCCACTAACTCTCAACTTCTTCTCCTTATGATGCTCGTAAAATTAATGTTCCACATGTATGTGCTGATGCAGTGGATATGTCACGATTGGAGCAACGATCACTGCTCGAAATTTTTGAAGAAATGTTATGAAGCTTTGCCGGACAATGGAAAAGTGATCGTTGCCGAATGCATTCTTCCGGATTACCCGGATCCCAGCCTTGCCACAAAGTTAGTAGTCCATATTGATTGCATCATGTTGGCTCACAACCCTGGTGGGAAAGAGAGGACCGAAAAGGAGTTCGAGGCACTTGCAAAGGGTGCTGGATTTCAAGGCTTCAAAGTAAAGTGTAATGCTTTTGGCACCAACATCATGGAGTTTCTCAAAAGTGTTTGAATCTTTGTGTTGGATACATGCTTGACTGTTTTACTTTTGGATTCTGAAACTTGGTGATTGTCTCAAAGGGTTGCTTGCTGGAATTACATACTTTTTTGTTTGACAGAAAACAATAAGAATGAAATTGTTTGAGAAGGAATCATGGAGAAGATGAATGTTTAAATTCCCATTTTGTTTACTGGCATTTGGAAAAAAAATGGATCTTCTGCTAAATGCTCATAACATCCACTTTCTAGCTTTGCTGGTTTGGAATTTAGATTCTTCCTATTCAATCTTATGCTCAAATTATCTGGAATGTTGACAAACGGCAAGAACCATTTCATGTCCTAATTCCGATAACATAAATCGTCTGCATAGAATCGTTTTACAACGGATAATGCTGTCCTTTATACTACAATACGATCTAATAAAGAGAAGTGCAACATCAGTTCAAAACAATCCCGTGCTGTAGAAGGATTGTGAGTCAATACAGTAGGCTGCTAAAAAGGCAGCAACATTAAAAATGGCGCCCTGCAATGAATAATAAAGGAGCGCTCTACTTATTTGCAGTAATATACATGCATTCAGTTCAACCTGAAGAGTCGAGGAATTGGCAGGTGATGAAGCTGATGCTAGTTTTCGAATAGCTCCAAACAATGTTCTTGGTCCAGGTTCCTACTCCAAAACTTACTGTAATACTCTGCATAGGTAAAGTCCCTGTATACAGCTCCACATCCATCATCGACGAGAGGTTTTGCAGGGCTGATTAACGCTTGGTCACACGGGAAGAGGAAAGAAGCAACCGACATCCTTTCCTTATCGGAATTCACCGTTGCTCGATGCCACATGCTTTTGTACCTCCCATTACTCAATGCCTGCAATCATCAATGTATATCATAGTTGATTACTTTGCAAGCAAGCAAGCCTCCACTCTTGTTTGTTCTGTATCATATAATTTCACATGGAAGGTGTTATACGGTACTACCTGTAGTTGATCACCGATGTTAATGACGAAAGCATTCGGGTGGGGATTAATGGCAAGCCATTTTCCGTCTTTGAGTACTTGGAGCCCTGCAACTTGTAAATCTTGGAGTAAAATTGTAAGAGCATTGGGGTCTGTATGTCCAGGCAATCCATAGGTAAGCTCAGGCTCGGGACATGGAGGGTAATAGTTGACAGCCATATGCTGGCCTTGCTCCCCAAGAACATTCTTTATGTAATCCTTTTCCAAG
The DNA here is from genome assembly GCA_035048815.1 of Abelmoschus esculentus. Lineage (NCBI taxonomy): Eukaryota > Viridiplantae > Streptophyta > Magnoliopsida > Malvales > Malvaceae > Abelmoschus > Abelmoschus esculentus. Next base: position 13,402,153 of record JAUCBN010000049.1, read on the forward strand.
CCTAAGCTCTCTGAGATTAATTCTTGTAATCTATACCCCAGTTCTCGAACTTCTACGCAGTAATTACTTACAATTTCCCTAACAATTCGACATTCAAAGATTAGAACTCGCATTCTTCCTCCTCTGCGCACTTTTATAATGTTATTTCTAAGTCTAAATCGATAACTCTCAACAGGATTATACACTGGTGTAGTTAGCCTCAGGTCAAACAGATAGGATTAGGGGCCAGGCCATTACATGAAGATAAACAAAATACAAATTATCTTTTGCAAATGAAAAGTATTAGCAAACGTGAGTAACCTTGACCTGGTAGGGGAAGGTTGTCCTTCTGAATCAACCAATAACAGTAGTGCAGCACTAAATAATGCAAAATGCCATATGAAAACGACATAGAACAACAATAGAAAGGAGAAAATGCAGATACAGATACAGATACATATGAAGATGATGATAGTTTGAAAAGATGGATTCAAATAAGAAAATCTCTTTTCATTCCAAATCTTGATGCATGCATGGAGAGCATGCCATAAAGCACCAGGAAAAAAGAAAGGGTCATTAATATTTTTCATTCATACCCACAAAAGCAATTGTCAGACGTCAACTTCATCATCAACAACAATATTCAACGTCAGGATTATTATAGGCCAGAGCCACCACTTATCCAACCAACCCCTTATCATAAAAGTCACCTACTCTGTACCTTGGGGTAGTATTTTTATATGCAAAATGAGAAAATATCCATAGGAACGGAAGCCACCGCCCCCTTGCCATCTCCACCGTTGATTAAGTTTACTATTTGGCTCCATCTAATACATAATTACGTCATTGTCTGAGCTCGTGCATACGTATGCATCCACTACACCTAGAAATGGGGCACTGGCCCACTGCTTACCCAATTAGACATAGCATTATATGATGGGTGGTACCTGTTGATTCTTCCATTTTTGGCATCCACATCACGCTCGAATTCTACAGTTTTTAATGCTGAAAACCATTTTTCACTGTCGAGAAACAACTTTTTTGCTCTCTTATACACTTTTTATATATAGGGCATGTTTTTGGGTAGAATAATTTAGCATGTATGTATGTATATTTATTTAGATTTAAAGTTGAATATAAATACTATATTTTATACGAATAAAATGATTGAAAAATACTTTTAACCCATCTAGAAAACCCTTAGGAAACCACGTGACAACATGGCCAAAGTGCAACCATCTATATTTTACAAGGGGACCAATATGGGGAAGAAGAATAAGGAGGCTTGACTTTTCCTTTGGTATGTACATGTGTACTTTGTCCTAATGACTTGGTTAATTAACAAAAAGATTTTTTTGAGATATTTTAGTAGGAGAGAAAAGAGTACAAAGATTCTTATCTTTAAGGCACCTTCAAAGTACTAAATTTATATAAAAAAATCTTATTATATTATACACGAAACAGATCAAACAATCAGATAGATATGATTCATCAAAAATAAAATTAAATACATAATACTAAAATAATAGAATATTCGTAAAATTCTACCGGTTAACATCAAAATAACATATCATATTCATTCCCACGTACATAAAAGTGAGGGAAAACCATAATCTCCATGCACTACTTTTACTTAGTCCATGCAAGATGCTCAAACCTTTTCAAGAGATTATTTTACAATCAGAAGATGGAAAAGGGTGTTAAAAAGAAATCAAACCAACAACCAAACATGTTAGGTTAAAGAACAAACATGACTGCATAAAATGTAATCTCCACTATAAAATTTGTTAGACAAATGGGTTTGTTGGGGCATTTTATCGAGTATTTTATTGTCATTGTTTGAAGAGAAAGCAGGAGAAGAGGAAGGAATTACCTGAAAGGAGGAGGATTGGAAGGCCACTCAGGGACATATTTATGGAGAGGATAGCAGTGTAATCGGAGATAATCTCTCCAGTTATGAACCTTCTCTTTATTCACATTAAAACTGGTGGAGAGTCTTATTGTCTTGGACGGGTCATCGGAGTGGAGCTTCAACTTCTCCTCCAGCGGCAGTTCGAAGAAGTCACGCGCCACTTGTAACATTCCTTCCACTGCTTCTTTGGAAACTCCATGATTAATAACCTATGGAAGAAGAAGAACCCATGATTTGTTTGAAAAACCCAAGATTTTAACGTTTGTTGTAATCAATTATACCTGGAAAAACCCATAGTGCATGCAGGCGAGGGAAATCTGTTGAATAATACAGCTTCTGTCCTCACACCCCAAGTCGATAACCGGGACGTCTTCGCATTCAATGACTTCAGACAAGCGAGGACGTTCAGATTCCGGCCTGACGTAACTTTCCGGCAAGGAGGAATATCGGATTCCGGAGGAAAGAACCTTTGTATCCATCACAATACAAGGAAAGGAAGCGCGGTTGGGGGCGGAGGCGGAGGCGACGGAGTGTTGACTGGTTTTACGAACAGTTAAAGAGTAGTTTCCATGTTCATTAGCTTTATCGGAGAAATGAACGTGTACTCTTCTATTTATAGACCTGGATTAGACGGGGAGTGTCTACCTTGCTTCTTTTTCCATTAAATTTGGACTGGTTTTCACCAATATTCATCCATAAATCAATTAAAGTGCAAAATTTTATTTTTTTAATAAAAAAACAAATCATCACCGGAATAAGATCATATATTCAAATCCTGACATCGTGAAAGAAGTAAATCGAATTAAAAAAGTCTTTTACAATAAGTTTTTATAATACTCGATTTAAATTAACCAATCAATGAGTAAAAACATTCAGGTCTTTGAAAGTTTTAGATTTTAATAATAAGATATGAATAGGTGGTTGATCATCTTGTTATTTTTTTTAAAAAATAAAACATATTTTATAATTAATTGTTTATCTCTGTAAAATATAGAATTTTGATAATAGATTTCTGGGAGCTACTTGAAAATTTTAAAACAAATAATGTCTTGAATTAAAATTTTGAAATTTTTTGAAGGATTTCATTTTATTTTTTTCAAAAAAAAAATGTTATTAATTGTGAGATATAATGAGTAATTTTTAAAATTTTAGAAGATGACTTAATTGAAAACATCAAAAAACTTAAAACATAACAAGAATTTCTAAAATTTGTAGGGGCCAAATAAAAATTTTAAATTCTTTAAAGAGAAATTTTAAAAACTCAAAAGTTTGGGGGTCATGGCTACCCATATAGAAATTATATTTTTTTCATCAATTTTATCAATTTTTTCATGTTATATTTTTTCCCAAGTGAATCTTCACTTGAAAAAACTATTTTTTTAAAATGAATTAACAATAAATATGAGTAAAGAATTACTACAAAGGTATTATAGGGTAATTTAAGGAATAATTTTTAAAATATTCTTAAAAAAATTATAAGTTTTAAAAAAATATTATGATATATAAATTTATATAAGCCTTTTAATTTTATAATTTAAGAGTTTAAATTAGGATTTATAATTTGAATTATAATTATAATTTAAAGTTTATGATTATAATTTAAACTTTAAAACTTATAATTTAGAGTTTAAGATTTAAAACATTAAAATTAAATATTTAAATTTTATAATTTAAATATAAAGGATTATATAAATTTTTACCCAAATTATATATTAAAATATAATCCTAAATTTAATTATTTATTGAATGATAAATTTAATTTCAATTATGTCCTACTAAAAAAATAAAATTAATATTTCATATCCTATTTCAAAACACAAGATCCAGTGTGACTCCGACACTTGTCGGGTTTTGGTAGCAAACCCCGTTTTCTTAAGGTGTCCAACCCGTAGGAGATTAAAACTTTGTTTGATTGGTCTTCAACTTTAAAGTATTTACATGCCAAGTCCAACAATGTTTCAAGGTTTTGTCTTTGGCCATTATTTTTTTCTTTCCTTTCAATTTTTTTAGTGGATGGGATCACGGATAATGTGATGGAAATGATTTACGATATAATTTTTCCTGTGAATGTTTTTACGAAAGAATATTAGTTTAAAACAAAATTCATATAACATGTAATAATTTTTTTCATTGTTGTCCTATTTTCAACAGTATATCTTGATTAATCTAAACCAATATATATCGTACACTTAATTTTAATGAATAAATCTTTTAATAATATTTTTCTGTATCCACCAAAACTCGAACATTTTATATATTAATACATTATGCAAACCTTTAAATCATTCACATATAATTGTGACATTTAATGAAAATAAAAATCAAAAGTGATTATTTTAATTTGTGACAAATAGACATAGACCTAGACCTAGACACGTTTGTTTGTTTATACTCCAAAAGTAGTAATGTATGGTTGTTGACACCTCTGTGAAAGCAAGACCGAGTCAATTACACGTGCAGTTTATGGGTGGAGCCAAATGAATATAGTAAGACACACACTAGACAACTTTGTACGTATGTCAGGGGGGACAAATTATAATAAAAGATAGGATAGTTTTTAAATAAAAAGAAGTTATATATATTATAATATTTATGTAAAATTATACAAATTATATTTAAAATAAAATATTATTTTATAATTGGATTATTATGGTGTAAATCGTTTTGTTTTAATCGTGTTTTATTGTATCTTCACTTCAAATTAATGGTTTAGGGTTTAAGGTTAGGGATTGTAGTTAAAATTTAGAAAATTAAGGATAGATTATATTTTTTAGGATGTACGTAAAACTTATAGTTTATGATATAGAAAATTAAAGTTCGAATTTATAATTTAATTTATAAATTTTTTATTAAAAATTTTAAATATATAATTAAGGACACGAAATTTCTACTCGGATTACTGTACTAAAAAGTATAACGTTTTTCTCCTTTTGTCTTCCGGAAAAATTATTGTAACATTGTTTTTGAATTTTTTAATTCAAAAAATATTGTTTTCATTGCATTATGTTTTTAATATATTATAATTTATTGATAAGTTCAGAAGATCAAATGCTTTCAATCCGTCTTTGAACAGTAAATATATTAAATAATATAATTTATCCAAAGACGGAGTGAAAGGAACCCGTCTTTGAACAATGTTTTTCTTTTTAAATTTGTTTTGTTAGGGAAAAACACTATTAAAACAGTACTTGAGTGAAAAAATACTATTTAAAGATCGTTTGCTTTTTTTCGTCTTTTAACAATGTTTATTAGTTTTATTGAAACACTTTGAAGACGGATTAAAAGCAATTCGACTTTTGATTCGAACAATATTATTAAAAATAATTCAAATAATTTAATATTTTTAAAAATAATATTATTGAAAAAACGCCTTTTCTCTTCCCTAACTTTTTTTACTTAAAAATTTATGGACATTCTTTGTTCCACGTAGAGGCAATACCCACTTTAATCCATCCGTAGAAAATTCCTTTTCCTATCATGGTTTAGAGGAACATTTACATATGTACAGTTTACGTACAATTACGGGTAGGGGCGAAAATATGATTAAGTTTTAATATAAATTAAAATATTAAATTTAAAAATAATAATTAATTAAATATTTAAATTTAAAATATTTTAATTTATAAAGATAATTAGAAAAATTAAAGATAAATACTTATTCTTCTTTAATTAAATCTATACTTATTATATAATAAATTTTTATATTCTAAATATAGATATTTATTTTTTGTGAAACTAAATTATTTTTTTTTAATAATCAAATTATTATTTAAATTAAATTTTAGAATAAAGATCATATTAGACCTCAAGGGTAATGTCATGGCCATGTTGGAGTTTGGTAGTTTATGCCTAGTTGATCTAAATTATTTAATTTTTGTTACCTATTAACACAAATTTTAATTGGTATTAATTGTTAAAATAATTAAAAATAATTATTTTATTTTTTTTATAAATTTGAATCTTATATTTATTTATTTAATAAAAAATAAATTTAATAAAAAAAGTGCAATATATGTGATCCCCGGCCAATGCACATGAAGGGGTTTAAAATCTGGGTCCTGTTTGACCATGTCAACATAAAAAGGGCATCCGAAGCAAGAAGCATCTGGTCTGGACGCAGGTTTGGGGAGGTGCACGTGCCATGTGGGATTATAATGGGCGGCTTCGACCCGGAAAAAACATGACTGAAGAGACAAGGGATGCCATTCAATCTCAATTTTTGGCGGTACCTAATTAATTTAATGGTAAAAATACTCAAATGGTCACTAAAAAAATAACTTTTTTAGTCATTAAAATTTATAAAAATACTCATTAAATTAATCAAATTATTATAAAGTAATTATTATATACTATAATAATAATATTATTAAATTCTGATTAATTTAATAACTAATTTATAATAATTTAATAAATTTTAACCGTTAAAACAATATTGTTTTCGCTAGTGATCATTTGTACCCTTAATTATAATGTAAGAGCCGGTGATGATATTTTTATATTAAAAATTTAAGAGTAAATTATAGAATTTGACATAAATAAATTAAATTATCGATAAAAAATATTAAAAATATTTAAATTATATAATATAAATTTTTAATAGTACGATCATACTCTATCACTCGTTCGATCCATCGCAAATAGTACGGTAATCCCTTGCGGTCCCTCCTTTTAGTCATTACTACTTAAAGTGGACGGTTTCAATCAAACAAGTCTATAACTCATATTTTACGCTCCCCTCACTATCGTTAGATCTATATCATACATTTCATTTGCCGTATGGTCTATACATTTTTTTTTTTAATTTATGGTCTATACATGTTCATTGACGTAATTAAAATTTGAGATTAAAATAAAATATAAATATTTTAGAAAATATATAATATACATATATATATAAATTAAATTAAAAAAATCGGAATGAAGAACGATTTTCTCTTTCTGTCACCGTATGATTTCATTACCAGACACTAATTACATCTTAATTGAAATTTAAGTATTTGAATCCAAAGGTTTAGAGAGTCGTGAGTGGTTTATATAATTTTCCAATAATAAGAGGGGTTTGAAAAGTATTAGAGATCTTATCCGTTGATCTTTTTCCGTGTAATATATAAGATCAATCAATTAGATATACTAATTTTATTAATTTTTATTTTATTATTTTATAAGTGAATCTTCACTAATATTTATTATAAATTGAATTTAAAAATAAATTTTATCGAGTGAAGATTTAATTGATAAAAAAATTAGATAGAAAAATTAATAAAATATATGTATTTAATTGATTGATCTCACAAATAACGTGATGAATATAATTTATGATATAATTTCTCGTTCATAAAATATAAAAGGACTTTGTTTCTCTTTGTGATTTAAATTAAATGGATTTTAGAAAAATAGATGTGACTTAATATTTATGACAATTTACGTAATGTTTCTATCACAAATAAATATTTACAAAATATTGATTTTTATTTAATTATTTAAAATATTTTTTATTAAAATAAATGTTTAAATTATTCTTTTTTATCAAAACAGGTATATAATATATTTTTTTAATTAATATCACATATAACTTTTACAAATTAAGATAAAAAATATATTAAAGTATCTATTTTAATAAAAGTATTTTAAATATATAAATACAAATTAATATATTTTAAATATTTTATAATTAAATAAAAAATATTATATACTCATACATATTAAGATTCAAATACATATAAAATTAATTAAAATAAATATTCTTAACTGCTAAATTAATTAATATTTATTTACACAACAATAATACAGGTTTTCATTTCCCCAAGAACCAAGCTTTACTTCCTTCTCCATTATTGAATTTCGGAAAATAAGGAGAAGGGTGATGACATCAGCACTAGGACAAGGACTCTACGTCACACAGCAAAGTCATAATAATTATAAGGATAAGTCAATTACGTACGTCTAACATTAATAAATACTACTAACGTTGAATACCATTGAACACTATTAAATTAATTAATAAAAGTTAAAAATTTCAAAGACTAAACAAATAATTTCAAATTATTTAAAATAAAATTTTAAATAAATTATTTTTATATATTATATATATTTTTTAGTATAAATTATTTTTAATTTAAAAAATAAAAATTATTAAATAAAAACCTAAATCCCTAGACTCAAAGACCTAAAATTACTATACCTTAAACCCTAAATTCTAAAATACTAAATCATAAACTCTAAACACTAAAATAATAAAACCCTAAACTCTAAACTCTAAATATATAACCATAACCCTTAAACCCTAAAATAGAAAATTTGAATATATAAAAATATAAACCCTAAACTTGAAATCCAAAATTAATTTAGGGTTTGTGATTTTAGGTTATTTTAAGTTTAGAATTTTAGGGTTTAGTATTTTTTAGGGTTATAGGTTTTGGATTTAAGTTTTAGGGTTTGGAGTTTAATGTTTAGTGATTTTGGTTTTAGGGTTTGAAGTTTAGGATTTTTTATTTAAATTAATATTTTATTCAATTATTTAAAAATAAAATAATATATATAGAAAGTAATTTAATAATAATTTATTTTAAAAAAATATAATTATATGTTCAGTCTTTAAAAATTTTAATCTTTATTAATCAATTTAATAGTGTTTAGCGATGTTCATTATTAATGATATTCAGCGGTGTTCGATGCTCGTTGTAGAATTTTCCTAATTATAATGAAAAACACAACTTGCATTTTTTTTAAAAAGGCTTAATTTAAGCTTCACCCTTAACCTTTTCCTCTTTTTTAATTTGGTCATTTTTTTCTTTTTCTTTTCTTTATCATTCATTTGTTTGTACCCTTAATCCGTCAAATAGGCCAGAAAACATGGAGAAATTATATCATGGTTCAGTCTTATCACGTCATCTATGGGACCAATCAATAGAAACTATCCTTCTCATTAATTTTTAATTTTTCAAGTGAAGATTCATTTGGGAAAAAATTACGACATGGAAAAATTGATGAAGTGGGCAGTTTTTATTGGTTGGTCCCATAGACAAGTGGTGGAACTGACCCGTGATATAATTTTTCGGAAACATGACATTCTATGTATACTTAATTGTCGATGTTGTAATATTTTATATTATATCTCACGTTGATAGTTAACTAAAAATTCATAAAATAAAATTTTAAATATTTAAAAATTATAAAATTTAAATAAAAAATTTATATATTTAATTTATTTAAATTATTTTTAAACCATACCAATAGTTTAAACGCTAAAATAAGTGAACAATCGCCTGTTGAGAATCAAATTAAAAATTATTTAAAATTATTATGATCAGTAGATGATTGTTTACCATAATCACCACAAACACAAATACAGACTCATTCAAGCATGATTTATTGGGATTCTTCTTCTTTTTTTTTTCTTCACTATCATTAATAAAAATTGGGATGAGTTCTTGACGTAAGGGACACCTTGAAAATGGATTTTTGTGTGTACCATATTATATTGTTAGTTTAAATAAATATTTAAATTATATTATTTTATAATAAATATTTTAATTTTTTTATTAAAATAAGTGATTTAATTAACTTTAAAATAAATTAAAAATAAAAATTTAAACATATATTTCGGTCAAAAACAAAATATTGAACATCCATTTTAGTAAAAAATATATACATATTAAACACCAGTTGTAAAAAGACATAATTTAAACATTTACTTTATAATTGAGCCTTGTAATAAAAAATAAATTAATAATTTATTTTATATTATTTTATATATTTTATGCATATGAATTATCCTTATTTTATTTATGTGATATTTTTTGACACATCAACCAAATAACTTAATTTATAAATAAAATCATAAAGATAATTTTAAAATATTTTTGTGATATTTTAATTATCTTATATGTGTTTATGTATGTTTTTTACTTAATGTCTCAGTAGTTAAGGAATTAATTATTGTTTTTAAATGTCACATATTTGAGCAGTAATATTTCAATACAATAATTGAGCGACCAATATCTAATAATTGAGGATATACTTTAGAATAGATACTCCTGTAATCACTGTAGTTGATTAAAAAAATATTTATGATCCGACAAAATACGATAAGAATTTTTAAACATAAACTTAATTAAATAATGTATTTGAAGATTTGGCACGCAAATTGAAAAACAATTTCAAAGCTTAATTATTTAAAATGTATGGCTGAATTTCTAAGAAATTTTCATTTTAAAATAAATTACTAAAACACATTAATCTATATAATTTTTCGTAAGTTGTTCAGTTTTATTTAAATTCAAATGATTAAATGTAACAAGTGATCCTAATAAAAAAATTATTTTCGTCCTAAAGCACCCGAATTCAACCATTTTAATTATAAATTATATCTATATTATTAAAAGATTAATAATATATACGAATATATACTATATTATAATATTTATCCGAAGAAATAGTCTCACAATTGTTGAACAACGACTACACTTAGAATACATCTTCCCTTACATATGGGAACGGGCATGTAGACAAGTCACATTTTCATTTCCATAAACCAATATCCATATCATCATTAGATATTTTGGATTTATACATATAATTGTGAGTTTTAATTTATAAAAAAAAATAAATATTTTAATAAATATTATAACCGTTAAAATTTAACTCATTAACCGATAAATTCAGATAAAATGTAATTTATTATAAGATAATTAATTTAATTTAATTATTTTACTTAAATCGTTAAGATTTCGAATCTTTAAGGGAATTAAAAACAGTTTTTCTTTTAATTCTCCACGATGTTTGAATCTGCTACTGTTTTTGTAGATGAGCTCTACAAATACTTGTCATTCCATAATTGTCTGAATTATTGTGGTGGGTCGAAATTAGTGGCCAAATTCAGTTTCTCTTCGTGAATTGATGCTCGACGTCTAAACCAACTAGACATATTAATAATCATTAAGCTCGGCTTCTTGTTTTTATTCTTTTACTTTTCAATATATTAATAGAAAAATATATTTTTATAATTCGGTTTATATTATCGAGTCATGTACTAAAAGTATAATTTGAATTGTCTGTTTTAGATATTTATAATTTCAAGATTCGAACACATATACTTCAATACAAAAGAGTTTACGGAACATATATCGATTTGTTTATAGACTTGATTGTGTTGTATATGGAGTTATTTTTAAATTTTCGTTCAAAGTCCCGAAAATATCGGTTAATAAGCGCCGGTATAATGAGTATGGATATGAACAAAAGCATGAATTTTCTTCTACTCCTGAGAACAAATGGTTGAACACTTGAACTAGCCAGTGCCACCACTTCTACAGATCACTCTGCATGTATCTGTGTGGGACGACCAACCTGCTGTTGACGATCAATCTGACCCGCGCCGCCACGGGTTTCTTTCTGCTCTCGTATCGCACCCGTAAAACGAATCCGGTCTGAAATATAGCTGCTTGATGCTTCTAAGTTGCTCAACATGTTCCATGGTGAAAATTTGAAGACTCAAGACGGTAATCCATGCAGTAGCCCATTTCTTGAAGGCAAACCTATTTGGGTCACATTTACAAGCCTAGAAGGACCACAAACAACAACAAAACGGACCAGATACTCAATTGGTGAAGACTGGTCCAACCGATAGCTATGAAATTCAGTTAAAGGGAATCAAACAGAAATGAGCAGAGATAGAGCTGGGACGATGAGTTTCGACTGAAATGCGATGGCATGCTTGCCTATTCTGCAACCATAGAAGAGTGTTCTACGACAGTGACCATGATTGTTTCATAAGAAAGGTAGATTTGCCTGAAATTCCGGTCTGATGTGAACATAGAGGCAGAGGTTGTATACTTATGTTTTTACCTATATGTATATATTATGAACATCACATTAATGATTTACTAGAACCTGCAATACAATATCATTCATTTCCAGTTTCCTCCCTCTCCAACGTTTCCCTAAAACTTCGGTCATCGTCGTCGAGTTTGATCAGGCATCCAACAAAACTAACATGTATGTTTAAACAAGATTTTAACCAGACTTGTGTGCTTATGTTTGATTTTGCAGGCTAGCCTGTGCTGCAGTAGCACTTGTGCTTTTGTTGGTAAATTTATGCAAGTGATGGCTAAATTAACCAACATAATGTTTTCAATCTTTGCTGGAAACATCATCTCAAAACTGTATCCATAAATATGCTATAAAAGTAAACATGGAAAGGAGAAAACAAAAGCTTGGCAACATCCATGAATCTCAAACAGCATGAACCAAGGTTAAAACCCCACCAGGGTCTCAAAACAGTTCAATCCGTCGAATTGTGGTGCCACCAGCGGCGTGGTCTGGACCTTTTGGTTAGCTTTTTCCAGCAAATTCCTCATGGATGAACGAACCCCACCTCCAAAATCCTGAAAAAAAGTAGCAAATCCATACCATTGAGCAGCAGACCAGAAACTAGAAAACAAGAAAAATCATAATTTAGCAAGGGAAAAGCTACCTTAGCTCCAGAGTGATGGTCAAAAGAATAAATCCCCACAGCAGCGGCTACTACAGCCGGGATTGTTGCATACACAGTAGCCAAAGCCATTTTCGTTTGAGAAGCAAGCTTTTTTCAGATAATGCAGAGGAATGTAGGTTAGCCTTGGGGATGAAGAAAGGTAAATAATGTTTGAAGTGGAAACTAAAGAAGGCTATGAACTAACACTACACTTTGCTGTGGGGTATTTATATTTTTAAAGGATAATTGTATATACAAAAAGAGGCATGGATCCAACCAGAGCTTTATGATCTTTACTTATCCATTTTGGCCAAAAAGTTCCATTGGCACTGACAGCATGTCCCACTCAAGTTGCACCTTTAGCCCTAGCATATTTAAGACATTACACAACCATAGACTACACTAGAGTAGAAGATAAGGGTCTCCAGGGATGGTTTAGAGTTGTGAAGTTGTCATCAAGTAGTTTGCTATCGGTTAAGTAGATTTTGAGTTTGAGACTTGGTTAAACAGAAATTCTTTGTTGAAAAACTTATTTACTAATATTAGGTATATATCTTATGTCGGTCCAAATTAATTACGATAAAACCTGAAAAATCAGGAAAACAAAAAAAAAAAATCGAAGTTATAATTATACGTTGGTGCCAGCTGAAGTACTGTGGGGATAATCCTATCGGCAGCAGCTAAGGTTTGAAGCATAAATGAATGAAAATAGGCCACGTTATGTGGACTGTACCGACCACACACTGCCTTTCGTTTCGTATATTTCTTCGTCTTTTTATCTTTCTGGCGCGGGGCCTCCCCAGCAACTTGCATTGCGATCCCAATGCTTCGGGATATACTAGGCTGTATATAGGTCGAATCGAATCATAACATAATTTTAAAAGAAAATGTTTTAATATTTTAAATTATAATTTTTATAAATTAATCTTTAAATTTTTAAGTATTTTATTTTATCCTAAACTGTGACTCTTAATTTATATTGATTTTCATATTTTTGAATCATAATTTGATTTTAAAATATAATTTTTATTTAATTTGATCCGACAATTTATTTTATTATTTATGTATTAATAAAGAGTTAATTGTGCCGCATGCTCTTAAATTAGTACTCTAATTCTAAATTAATTCTTAAATTTTAAGTATTTCAATGCCTTCCTTAGAGTAAGACTCTCATGTATGAACCTACATTGGGCTGCTTTTGATAAAAGATGTTCACAAGGAAAGCCGTTGGTGTCCAAGCAAAGGCGTCAAAAAGAATCAAGGTGTCCCTTTCTCAGCTGAGCTATACATATATAACCAATTTGTTTTTTTGTTTTTTTGTTTTTTTTTGCATGCTAGAGTCCATCAACAGGGAGCGTTTCCGATCCTGATAGCCGGCCGGAATCCCACCTTCACAACCCTCGTATATTAGTTGAAACAACTATCTATTTATTTATATACGAATCATACACGAACACAAAGATCATTGCAATTTCCACTGCTGGTCCGCCTCCGAGGTGCTCGAGGCGGCTCCAGTGTTTTTTAATATTTAACAACCCATTAGCAACAAGGTCCGCCTCCGAGGGTGCTTAAGGCGGCTCCAAAAGGGTCAAAATGAGAACCGAAGGGGTCATTAGAAAAAGTAAAAATGGATGATCCATTCAACTTTACCAAAGGAGCTACTATGGCTCAGTGGGAAATACAAAAGATCAACCGAACGATCGTACTTTCTAAATTTTTTTTAAAAAATATATAATTTAGATATTATCTGAAATCTTGTATCGATCTCTGATCTCTACAGGATTCCATGAAAACAATGGTGCACCAATCACCCACTCCTTCAACACCTCTTTGTCCTAGTTAGTAGGCCAGATAGGTTGGTTGGACGTGATCCAAAGGGTAAAGAATATTGCACAGGTCAACCATTTCAAATTATAGAATTAGGACAGTCTCAAACTGATGATGACATGGCCCTAGTGGAAGACCAAGCATTTCATCTACGAACACCTACACCAGTAAGATTTTTCTGTTTGTTCACTTCATTTGTAGTAGTTATTAGGAATGAAAATGAAAAAGGAATCTCTGAAATGTATAAAAAGTTAAGTGTTTGATCTAATTATAACGTCATTTTCAGTCTTACGTCTTAAATATAACACCAAGATTTACAACGTTAAAATTCGTATTTTAAATTTACTCTGTTAGATGAAGTGAGTAATTGATTGTTGATCGATTAACGAATATTTCTCAAACAACTTTGTTCGTGTATAAATATCAGAGATTGCATGTTTTAAAAATCTGGTAAAGAGAAGATTTTTAGATATTAAATGTCAGTGGACACTATTAGGGCACCTACATATAAACAGAGAGGCAAAGAGCAAAAGGAATATGAGCAACGCCAGTGCGCCACCGTCCACTAACCGACCCTCTTTGCATGCGTGGTTGACAAGTTCACAAATCCCATTTCTTTTACATAAAATAACAAACATTCTGCCCACAACTGATATTTTAGGACCTGCCACTGCCACCCAAATCTGTAAATTTAAGTTGCTTTCTACTACTGCATTCAATGCAAAACAAACCCATTATTTGTTTTATTTTTACACCTTTACTACATATATAAAGTGTGTCTCATTGTGTAGATGTGTCCTATATTGTTATTGGCTCTAAAGTTTTGAAGCTAACATGGGTAATTGTTGGGCTCTTGTTAGACCGAGTGAAGGTTCATGCCTGAGAGATGCAAGGGACAAGCCTAATCAGAACGTTGTTCACATGGGTGGGAAGATGTTGGAGTTCAAAGCACCACTTCTGGTTAAAGATGTGTTGGTGAAGTATTCAGGGTCCGGTATCGGTTTATCGAAGACGGTTTCGCAGCATCTTCCTGCAAGTGATACGACGTCATCCGTGGTGGCCGATGAGCAGCAGGCCGGTGCTGGTGGTGTTAAGAGGGTAAAAGTTGTAATCACAAAGCAAGAGCTTCAGCAGTTGTTGAAGAAGCAGATATCTGTAGCAGAGGTCCTTGCAGGGCTGCAGAAAATAAATGGAAGTTCTGTTGTGTCTCCTAGAAATTGGAAACCAAAGCTTGAATCCATATTGGAAGAAAATGAGTAATTTGTTGTAATAACTAGAACACAAGTACACAACGTGTGTATATATATAATTATATATACATATATGTATATGCCAAGTTCTGATAGTTTCCAGATGTATTTACTAGCACTTGAAATTACAGTGACATTCCTGTTCTAAACTAGAGTTTTACTGAATTTCTACATCAATAACTTTGCGTTCAACTTTGGTCTTAGGAATGGAGATGAAGAGAACTCCATTTTTCAGCTCTGCCTTGATTTTATCTTTATCACAGTTGTCTGGTAGTTGGAGACGAGTATCATAAGAGCTGTAGTTCCCATTATTCCAACCGTCGTGGCTCTCCTCCTTCCGTTCACCTTTTATAACCAGAATGTCGTCTTCGACGGAGACCTTAACGTCGTCTTTGTCGAGCCCCGGCATGTCGAATCGCATCTTGATTTCATGCTCATCGTCTTTGATGTCCCAAGGTGCACGCACCTCGCTTCCTCGTCGGCCTGTGCTAGGAAACGCCAGGCTATCCTCGAACATCCGGTCCATTGTGTCCAGCATCTGACGCATTGATCTCATAGGCGACAAGGGGTCCAACAATCCTGTCATCCATGGATCATGTTACAATACTCAAATCGAATGTTGATGAATTTGGGACTGAGCTAAAATACTTACCAAAAGGAGAGATGTCCATAGCCAACCGTTTAGGCCTCTTCTCAACGGCTGTCCCTTGCCCTTTATTATCCTTGTTAACCTGCACGTCCACTGACGTATCTTTGCTATGATCTCCCGGAGCCTGTGCCCTTACGACCGACATCCGGTTGTTGTAAGAATTCTTGGACGGAGAAGATACATAAACCGGCATTGTATGTTTAGTGGAACAAGGCAGGGTGGCCCTGTTTGATACCAGAGGAGAAGATAAGAAAGACAGAGTTGAAGCCATTGCCATAACAGATTTAGAGAACTGAGAGATGTGTATCAGAAATGGTTGTGAGTCGTGATCTAATGTTTTCCCGGTGACTGCCTTTGAGCTGACGACGGAAGAGAGGCTGGTGAATATATAGAGCGGAGAGAGATCCCGAAGGTTTGAGAGTGTGTGAGACAGTTCTGGACCAAACAGATGGAGTTTTGTTCCTTTTAAAATCTTCGGGCTTCCATGTGTTTCCTGAAAGATCCAGGACTTGCTTCTTAACACTAGAATTTCTTGTAATGTACACATGTTTGGATATCATAAAGTAATTGTGAAAATTAAATTTTAAATTTAAATAATATAAATTATAAAATTTTAGTTTTAGTCAAAAAATATATCTTTTATAAAAAAATTATTTTTCATCGCAAGTGTATATATCATTTTCCTATAATTATTATAATAATATTATAAGAAAATATTTTATATATTGACTAAAATTTTTTAGTAGTTTAATTTTAGTGTTCAATAATTTATTAAAATTTAGGGTTTAGTTGCACAAAAATGAATTAAATACTTAATTGATTTAATTTTTCAATTCTAAAATTTAAATAATTTATTTTTTTAATTTAAAGGTTTAACTGAGTGGAAAAAATTTAAAATTTTAATTAATTTTAAAAAAAAGTTTTAAATTTTTTTTCACCTTTAGCCATAAAAAATTAAATAAACCAACAGCTAAGTGATCAATTAAGGCCATATAAAATTATTTCATATTTTTATATTTTTATTTGTGTTTCAACTTTAAATTAGAGGGTTTAGAGTTTAAGGTTAGAAGTTATGGTTAAAGTTTAGAGAATAGGGATAGGGTGTATTTTTAAGGTTTAAAAAACTAGGGTTAATATTTAAAATTAAATTTTTTAACAAATTTCAAGAGAGGTACAAATAGAAGCACGTAAAAAAGCCGACGATTTTTAAAGAGCATACAAAACCAAAAAGAACAATTCCGTTCGTTGTAAAATTTGGTTCATTTCCGATTATAGATGGTGCTCATTTCCTTTAATCCAGCATCAAACTGATCTCAGGTTTGACACATAAACTAACAAGTGCCGGGCTGCTACTATCGCTGTTATCAGACAATGGAGTGGGAGCTTGTTGTAAAACACCAGAGTCCAGACGGTGAAGTGACCGATGGACCAGAAGAATTTCCATTTCCAGTGACGGGAGATGATGGGTTAGAGCTGCTTTTGGTGGCGCTAGGCCTTAAAACCTCAGCTACTGGGCCTCCAGGTGTGGAGGCAGGGGATAACCAGCTTGAAATGCGTGATTTGGAAGCATATTCATGGCTCTCATCATACAAGACCAAGTCCAGTGGCTCCTCCATTTGCCACTGCTGGTGAGCGGTGAGCCAGGGAAATGAGTTCATTCATAGTCCACTCCACTCCGCCGTCCTACAATATAGCCCAAATTGGTAAAAGTAGAAGCTAAAAATAACACAAACGTAGTTGGTTTACTCACCTAGGTTCCTTGTAGGTGAGAGGCCAAAAAGTTTAAGCTTTTTCACCTGGCTTATCAAGAAACCAGGTGGTCTGGTTCTGGTGGAAGGGGGCCTGAGCCTGAGCAAGAGTTCCAACAAACTCAGGCTCAGTGACAACGGCGGAGGAAGGTGAAGGAAGAGCTTGACCATTGATACGGCGGCGTGTTCTCTTGTTAAGAACTTCCACAGGCTTTCTTGAACGGGGAAAATGTAAAAGGAAACTCCAAAGCTGCCGCCATTTTGTAATAGTTCGGTAAATTTAATAAAATTTTAATAATAATTTGTATATTTTAATTAATTATTTATAACAAATTCTTTTGAAATCCAAAACAAGATTTGGTTGAGGGTCAAAGTCATCTGATCCATGTTTTTTTAATGTTTTCACATTAACAATAAACTTGGAAACGAAAGGAAGAAGAAACAAAGTCAAACCAAATGAAATTAACGCAATACAAACAAATAGACACGATTACTTTGATCTTCAAACCCTAAAACACCACACATGATGATGGTGGTGATCTTGATCGATCATGCCTTGAACATTTCGGAACTCCTCCACGTGACAAGGAATGGTGATGGGGCCTTTCTGATCAAATCCATACTCTTCCTCGGCCACCTTTAGGAGCTGCATGAAGAGCGGGTGGTTGATATAAACCACCGGGATCACGAACCTCTGCTGCTCTTCCCCTTCACCCACCATGACCGACACACACCCTTTGGGAATATCTTTCAGCTCCTCCTTTCCATGATGATGAAAGCTGTGAAGATGAAAATTCACATGGCCCATATCCCTTTTTATCTTCAACAAAACACAAAAATCAATGAAAAAAACAAAACAAAACCCTGACAGAATTCGATATCAAAGTCTGTTGAATTAACCCCAGGTTATAAGACAACGCGAGAGAAAGGCCAAGGATCGGATGCAGAAATGGCAAGCTTAAACCGGGTTAAAGAAGATTCGGTCAAAGACCTGGGAACGTTGCTCATGATAATCAGAGACTCAACCCAAATATGAACCAGTGAAGGGATGAAGGAGAAGTGGATCTGGGTATTTATAGAATCACAAATGGAATGACTGGAGAAAGAGGGTCTCTTGGGGTTAGCTTAGCTTGTACACAAAGTCTCCATCTGACGTGATCTGGTTTGATATGAACGAATTTGTATATTAAATGTTAGATTTGAAATGGATGGTCTTGAATTTAGAGGAAAAAATTATGATCTAATGTAGTTATATAAATATTTTAAAAAATTTAAGACTAAATCAGAATAAATTAATATTTAAGATTAAATTAATTAAAAAAATATTACATTTGAGTTGAATGTAAAAAAAAATCTATCTCGATCGGTTCTTTTATTATTCTAAAGTCAAACTTCCTCCCCATATAATATGATCTTTGAAAATATTTTTTTCTGAAGGATTAAAAATAACCTAAATTAAGTTTTAAAAAATAAATCTAAAATTACATGATATAAATTATTTATTCTTTAATCATACTTTTATTAATATTTTTATTTTAAATTAATAAAATTTTAATTTTTTTAATAAAAATATAAAAAAGACAATTATTTACCTTAAATTAAGAAAATAAATCAAGACCATGCAACCAACGGACGGATTATGTGACCGACACGGCCCGCATCTCTCTCGCACGTCATTCTGTCATTGTTTCGCTGTAAACAATCACGAATAGTTGTGTTCGATTAAGAAACATCTTCTTTTATTACAAAGGCATAAAAATAAAATAAAAAAATCAATATTTAATTGAATAATTAATTTGATTTAAATAATTGAATAATTATTTAATTTTAATGAGTTTTTAACTAAATATTTGAATATTCAATTTTCTTTAAAAATTTAAATAATGATTAAAAAAATTTAAAAATTTTGATCGAATCAAATCGATAATCAATTTCACTTTTAAGAGTGGGGATTCGATTCTTTTATTTTTATGTATACAATACTTAAATTATATTAACAAGTTTAGATTAATAATCTTTTCAAATATGAAGGGTGACCCAATTATAAATTTATTTATAATTGAATAAAATCTTTAATAATTGGATGATTTAAATATAATCTTACTTATAAATAAATTATATTATATCCATAATTAAAAGACGTATTTTTATTATATACTCATTTTAATAATACTCATTATAATGTTAATTTTTAATTCTATAAATATGTTTGATATTAAATTTAAAATTGTGTAGTATAGAAAACCTAATACTCGTATTTTTTTCCCCACACTTCACATTTTTAATACCGGCACCTCACCGGTCACCATTTCACCAAACTAAAGTTTTTCCCCCCAAAAAACCTCGAACATGACACAAACCAAACCCACTTAACCAGTCAGGTCTTGTCAGCAGTCAAATTTAAGTTTAAAGTGTCCATTACGGATGGCATCTTCCCTCCTTTATATCTCCGCTCCTTTTCTTACCCTCCCATCATCGCCGTCACTACCAAAATTAACTCGTATTCCTCTCCAGGTTTCACGGTTGTCGCTCGCTTTCTCGACTGGGATTAGAGGCGCTTCGGGTTCCGGAAGATTTTGTTGGAGAGCCAAGGCGTCGATGGCGGAGAAAGGGAAAGGGAAGGTAGAAGTTTTTGATTCCGAGGAGGATGTCTCGGTGTCGCTTGCTAAATACACCGCCGATCTAGCTGATAAGTTCTCAAAGGAGAAAGGCAGTTTTACTGTGGTTTTGTCTGGTGGTTCTCTCATCAAGTCTCTCAGGTCTTAAGCTACCCTTTATTTTCTTACTTGATTTTTACCATTTCATTTATTTTTTAAAAAAAAAATTGATTGGCCCCATTACTAAATGATCTTGATTTTGGTTTTGGCATGGTCTTCTGATGATTGATGTTACGAGAAAAAATATGAACTTTCAGGAAACTGTTGGAACCCCCATATGTTGATGCGGTGGATTGGTCAACATGGCATGTTTTCTGGGTGGATGAAAGGGTTGTTCCTAAGGATCACGATGACAGCAACTATAAGCTAGCTATTGATGTGTTTCTCTCAAAGGTGTGATCAAAGAATATGACATTCCTAGTTTATTACTATTCACACTGTGATTATAATCAATCTGTTTTGGATTATTTATGTCTAAATTGTTTTGCTAATTTGGTGTGTATGAAAAAAGTGTTTTAGCGGTCAATTAGGAGCTGAATACGGATATGTTCGAGTTCGCTTTGCTGACTTGTTGTGCTTGTTGCTGTTGCATTGTGCTTTACTTTGTGGCAGGTTTTCCTGTTTAACTCAAACAATCATGGACAATACAGAAGAAATGGGTTTTAATTCTTTGAATCGTTGATATGCCATTTTTTAGGTGTATGATGAAAATCTAATAATTAACCGAGTGCTCTGCCATTGGTGTGGTTCTAGGATGATGTTAGCAACAAATTTTTCCTAGTGAAAACAAGTTAAACATGTTATCCCCTCTCCTGCAGGTGAAAGTTCTCCCTGGTAAAGTCTATGCCATCAATGATGCACTGCCTGCGGAGGGTGCAGCCGATGACTACGAGACTTGTCTGAAGCACTTGGTTAAGAGCAATGTGATTAGCGTCTCAGCTGCTACTGGGTTTCCGAAGTTTGATCTCATGCTTCTGGGAATGGGACCAGATGGTCATGTAGCTTCTCTCTTTCCAGGTCACCCTCTGGTGAAGGAGAACGAAAAGTGGGTTACCTTCATTAAAGACTCACCAAAACCACCCCCAGAGAGAATCACCTTCACTTTCCCGGTTATCAACTCATCTGCCAACATTGCACTCGTGGTGTGCGGTGCTGGTAAAGCTGGTCCAGTGCATGCTGCATTAGGAAGCGGTCAAAATACCAATCCGCTGCCTGTTCAGATGGTTTCACCAGAAGGGGAGTTGGTTTGGTTTTTGGACAAGGATGCAGCTTCCAAGCTGTAAGTTTTATGTTATAATTTATCTGAGTTGCTTTTTAAGTTTGAGCTTCCTGGTCTGAACAGGTGCAATTTGCAGTTAACTCCTTTATTGTCAATGACTGCCAAAACATGTTACGTTAATAAAATGTATTTCACTGTTGTACCAACTGCAACTGAGTTATTAGTCTGCCAAAACACATAATATAGGCACTTATATTTTAAATAAGTCTTATAAGAATAATGCTTCCTGCATATAAATTCCAACAATACTAAACATTGTCTTGCCTCCCTGCTGTGACATAAATTTGGGGCTCAAAGAAGCTCAATATAGCAGTATTTTGACAATGGACCACATTATGAACTAGTATTTAGTTTGACGGTTGACACACAAATGCTAAAAGGAAAGTCGAACAAATGCTATGACTGTCCTGTTTAAACTAACAGATGAAACACACCACATCTCCCCTCAAAACAGCTAACTCCTGTGTAGTGTAGTAGTAAGCTACTCTTTCTTCGTGTAGTGGCGCACCGCAATAGCCAAGCCCAGAATCAAGAGGGGTACAAGAAATTGTAGGATCTTAATGACAAACTCTGGGGTCTTGTCGGGATTGTAAGCCACTTGCTGTGGAGGAATGTAGATGCGCTTTGCCGGGACGGTTTTCGAATCAATCTCACCTATGTAATATTTTCCCATCATGTCTCTTGCAGAATCACTGTGTCCCACATCTTCAAAGTCATTTGTAGCATCCTTCCCTGAAAAATGAATGTGATCAAACTACCAAATTCAGGCTTAATAACTTAAAGAACCAAATACAAAACCTGTCGCCAGAATTTACCGGTTGCTGATAGCAAAACTTCATCACCTCCGGGATGATCTTCCATGAATGGAGTTACATCATACACCTACATAGAGCGAAATCCCAATTATGAACAACAGTTGAAGTCCAAATACCTTGTTCTTCACATATTCATCAATGAACTTCGAAACCTTGAAGGAGAAACATATTCGTTCGACACAAAGTTCTCTCTACAACCAAGAGAATATCATACAAATCTAATGATTGTTTGATATACAGGAAAATGTTGATGAGTAGATCTGCAATCCACCGAAACTGAAGTTTTTGTTCAGAGGTATCAATTACAGGTAGCAACTATAATGGTTTTCACATATGTTGATGCTGGATTAGGGTCTCGCGAGCTAAAATCAACTCAATTAATACCATTTCCCTTTTATTCAACTAATTGGACTTCAACTACCATTAGAATGAATACAATAAACAGCTTTTTTAATTCTCTATTCCTCCATTTTCTTCCATGTTAGAACCCTACACATTCTCTGATATGGGTATATCCTCCGAAAGTATGAAAAAGAATTGAGAATATTCATTCGGGCAAACAAACACCCATATCCGACCCGATGAAACAACTAAGCTCACAATTCATGAATAATTGACCCGAATAAGAGTAATTCAAAACAGGGGAAAGGAAGTAAACAATCCAGCAAAGAAAGATCTGACCTTCCCAGAAATAATCAGCCAACAATCTTTGGTTTTGTTGTGCGTTGCAACATCCTCGAAAGTGAGCACCTTAGGATCGGAAGCCATTCCTCACCGCTGCCAATAACAAAACAGCGAAATGTCAAAAACCCACCGCCGATTAGATCTGAAGCACCAATAATCAAAACAAATAAAAAGTAAAAGAGAAGAAAGGTTTCAGCTTTCGTGCCTCCCTGTATTTTTCTTTGGGGTTAAGGGGACAGTGCAGAGTGCCAATTCAAACAACTGAGGATTTTCAGTTTTTCACTCACTTCTATCATCCACTACTTATGCTGACGGATTGCCGAAACGTCTAGAACTTAAAGTTTTGACTTTTAGCTATTATTTTTTTATTAAAATAAATCTTTAAACTATATTTTGATTATTTTAAAATTTTAAATTATTTTTATCAAAATAAATATTTAAAAATATATATTTTTGTCAAATTTAATCTCACTTGAAATATTGGTTTTAGGTTGATGGCTAAGCGCCCCGTTCATATAGAGAAGGTTTTAGGTTCGATTCTTCTTACACCTAAAATATGGTTTGTTTTGGTTTTCTTGATCTAAGGCAGTGACACGTGTTGTTACTTTACTGCTTAAAAATTCACGTCAGCATCATCGTTAAAAAGTAACGGTCAGATTTACATCGGACAACCCAGGTCGCTCCACGTGTCAGATTTACACTATAAAATTCCAATTAAGTTGTGCCAAACGCGTCCTTAGTTCATACCACACCCTCCAGTCTGCAGAGGACGCATTGGCTTTTGGGCTTCGCATACAAATCTCTGCCGAAATCAAGAATCTGTGTGGCGGTGAGTTAGTGGACGGAAAACAATGGAGCTCTTCTATTTCGTGGTGTTCGGTGCATTGGGAGCGCTGGTCGCAGCGTTAGAGCTGAGCAAGAACAACAAAGATCGAATCATCACTTCCCCTGCCTTCAAGTCCTTCAAGAACAATTATCTTGTTGTCTACTCTCTCATGATGGGTAACTAACTCCCACTACACATTCTTTTTTCTATTTTTTCCAGATCTGTATTTCAATATCTATGTTTTGGATCTCGCTTTTGTTATACTCTAACATGTCTATGATCTAATGCTGGTTGTTGTGCGCTGTGTGTGAATCAAGAACCTATTCCTGAGATTTGCGTGAGTGTGATTGGAATGTATGTTCTTTGCGATTTGAATTTACTTTTAATGGATAATGTTTTTGTTATATTAATCTTTACTCTTAAATGTTCTTTTCGTTTTTCTGTGCTTTGGAAATGGAGAACGGTTTCATCAAGAAAAAAGAAAGTGGAAAACGGGATACATGCGTGTTTTTTTTAGCTTCTATAAGAAAAGGAAAGAGTAATTAAAATGATTTCCATTAAGTGTAATGTGGATTTTGGGTCCTTTTCTGTTCTGTGGTTGAGAAACTGATTTTCCTTTTGTGTGTGTTTTTTTGTGGGGTGGGGTGGGGGGATGTCGCTATTGCAAGGTTGATGATGGTTCTGATATAGAAACATCCAAAAACTTGAGGATCAAAGTATCAGTTGTTCTTGGAGCATAGAGCGGAAGTCAAACTCCTGTTTCTTGCTGAGTTTTTTTACCATTGCAGATACGCTCTAATCTAGGTGTTGAATTCTGTCAAAATTTGTTGTTATTCTAGCTTTTTATGCAAGTCTTTTGTGATTACGTTTTTGTAACAATCTATTCAAATATGCATAGTAAACATATTACCGCTAATGTTTGAACGATCTTTCTTTGAAAGAAATTTTCCTAATTCCCATATAGTCACCTTCTTAATCTAATTAGTTTTGGAAGTATGATATGATAATTGTGAAAGATAACCTTCATATATTATGGTTACTGGACTGATGAATGGTTGTTTATGTAACCTTCATAGCTGGAGACTGGCTGCAGGGTCCATATGTTTACTATCTTTACAGTACATATGGCTTTGGAAAAGGGGAGATTGGGCAGCTTTTTATTGCTGGTTTTGGGTCATCCATGTTGTTTGGTACAATTGTTGGATCTCTAGCTGACAAGCAGTAAGCATTTTCTTTGGCTTCTGCTGCGGTCTTTTCACACTTAATCGATGAAAAGTCGTCTTAAATGTTAAAATACCTTGCCTTCTATTCAGGGGCCGAAGGAGGGCTTGTATCACTTACTGCATAACTTACATACTTAGCTGCATCACCAAGCATTCTCCTCAATACAAAATTTTGATGATAGGTCGTGTTTTGGGAGGTATTGCCACCTCCCTTCTGTTTTCAGCATTTGAGTCTTGGCTTGTTGCTGAACATAATAAGGTGAGCAATAGCTTCTGTACTCTTTACTCTTAACTTACAATGTAACATCATATGTGTGTTTGCTCTTGCTTGGATGCTGTATGTTGGTCTCTGTCAGGTTGTTTTCCTCCAGTCCCCCTTTTTGTTTGGGGGGGCGGGGGAGTAATAATGTTATAGATATCTAGTTTACATCTCATGCTGCGCATGGTACAGAAGAGTATGCTAACTTCATTTCTTGAAGTTTTCACCATTGTTTTGAAAGATGTCAAGGACTGAATCATCTGTTTCTGATTAGCTACATTCGTCAAAGAGTTTTGTCTGCATCATTGATGTTGATATCCCTTTAACTTTAATCATGTTCTGACAATACTATTTCCACTTCTAATCTTTGCAGAGAGGCTTTGAGCAACAATGGTTATCACTAACATTTTCTAAGGCAATATTTCTTGGAAATGGTCTTGTTGCAATTTTGTCTGGGTTGTTTGGAAACCTACTTGTTGATTCATTATCCCTTGGACCTGTGGCTCCTTTTGATGCTGCTGCATGTTTTCTTGCTATTGGAATGGCCATTATTTTTTCGTCGTGGACTGAGAACTTTGGCGATCCCTCGGATAATAAGGATCTGCTTACCCAATTTAAGGGTGCTGCTGTAGCAATAGCTTCTGGTAGAGTTCAACCGTTATTTTAGATTCATGCATTCATCTGATTGACATGTTACAGGCCAAGTACTGTCTCTTGATGCCTTGTTGTTGTCAGTCATCCTGCATTAATTTTTTCTTAGTCTAATCTTTTCTGCACTTCAGATGAAAAAATTGCTTTGCTGGGTGCCATCCAGTCTCTGTTTGAAGGCTCAATGTACACCTTTGTGTTCCTCTGGACTCCTGCTTTGAGCCCCCATGATGAGGATATCCCTCATGGTTTTATTTTTGCCACGTTTATGTTGGCTTCAATGTTGGGAAGCTCTCTTGCATCTCGATTGATGGCTCGCTCGTCACCCAGGGTAGAAAGCTACATGCAGATTGTTTTTGTGGTTTCCTCTGCCTCTCTCTTGCTTCCAATCATAACCAATGTATGTTCGAACAGTCTATTCCTCTCCCCAACTCCCTCTCTCTCTGGATTATTCTATTGAGTGATTCTTAACTGGATCAATCTGTAACAGTTCTTGGTGGCACCTTCTGAAGTGAAAGGCAGAAGCATCTCGTTTGCAGGTTGTCTTCAGCTTCTAGGCTTCTGTACTTTTGAGGCATGTGTTGGGATATTCTGGCCATCCATTATGAAAATGAGATCCCAGTACATCCCCGAGGAGGCTAGGAGCACCATTATGAACTTTTTCCGCATTCCTCTCAACATCTTTGTCTGCGTCGTGCTGTACAATGTATGTTATACACTTTTTCCTGACCAAAAAAACTAGACAAATAAGGCTTTGTTACAATATCTTCATTTGATCATGTGTCATAGACCGATACATGCATGCTGTCGAACCCATTAGGCTTCAACCCTGTTACTAACCAAATGTATCGATTCTTCCTGTGTAGGTTAATGCATTTCCCATCACTGTCATGTTTGGTATGTGCTCGATTTTCCTCTTCATGGCATCTATCTTACAGAGACGGCTGATGGCAATTTCAGACAAGCCAAGTAAGTACAACATCTTTCATCTACCGCTTTCAATTCGCACCGGGATTTTCTGTTCTAAACTTCCCATGGTTTCTCTTTTCAGAGATCGAAACTTGGACAGCTATGAAGGAAAAGGACCCAGAGGCAGAGCCACTAAATAATTGAGACTGATACTTTTCCTACAGGTCAGCACACCAAGGGCTCTTGGTAGGTTGAAAGCAAGTAAGCAACAACATAAACTCATTTCCTATACAGGTTACAAATTGGAGAGATGTGCTTCGATTAAAATGGTAATGAGGTTACAAATTACAATTTTATAAGAAAATAGTAGTCTCTGCCCAATAAAGAAGATGTGTGGGGTCCATTATAGGTTACTTTTAGTATATTTGTTTTGGGCTGTGTCAGTAGATCAGGTATTAAAAATAGTGGAGCAAATATCAAGCCTTTCTAATGCTCTGCTATTATTCTTTCTTAATTTATATATTTTGAGCTTTTTGCTACATTGTCTTTAGTGTTTAGAGGTGAGTATTTGAATAGTCTATTTTAAAAAAATTAGAGTTAATATTTACGAGTTTTATTTTATAATTTAAATTTTGTTTAAATTTTTTATTTAAATTATTTGAGATCAAATTTAATTATAGATATTTATAATAATATTATAGTATTATTTAGTTTTAATTTAAATGATTTTTTATGTATATATTTTTTTCATACTTTTTCATGTGCTTTATATATAAAGACAAAATTGTGTTATTTTTTAGTCTAAAAATTGAAATTATGAATCTAATCTCTGAATGAAAAAGTTTAATATTTTTAGTTGGATTTTAGTCACCCTATAAATTATTATTAGGGATAATACCATTTAATGTACAAATATTAAATTATTTAATTTATTAATTCAGTAACTTTCAACTGAGTTGGTTGTATAATAATTGGGATGAAATCTTACGAATACAACAAATCTTATTACAACTGTGACGGAAGAAATTTAGGACCAGCCCTGAGGTCTGGCTTATGAATTATTGCAGCATGCAATAAATCACATAATTAGATCTTCCGAGTATATTAAACATTTTTCATTCAGGCGCTTTGAAAAAATCATTAGATGAAACTTGTTTATCGTGTTATCCGTGGTTCAAATAATTAGTTTTGTACTACGGATGACGTGATAAACATGGTTTGTTTAATAATTTTTTGGTACTTCGACTCCCCCAAGTAAATATTTGTGTACATTAATTATCCAAAATTCCAAGACATGCTCCCTACTTTTCATGGTCTTTTGCCTGTTTCCACAATGAGGTTTGAACATCTGCTCATCAAGCTTATCTGTTGTTGTTTTCAGTCCTATGAAGTCGTGATAAGGCATATTGAAGAGACTGCCATGCATGTTCTCTCAAGCTTGAAACTGTGTTCTTTAATGGTTGACAACTCGTAGTGCAGGGTCTGCTCTTGTTCTCTGACCTGGAGTTGTCTGTCCAAATATCTTCTAAGACACCTCTGCAATGTTGAAGAGGCGAAATGAGGATGTCTGGGTGCGCCTGAATTTTGTGACAACAAGTCCTGCCAAAACCAGTTGATCTGCGTTGACGAACATGGGGAACAAGATTCTTGCAAATCGAAACAAGATGTCTCCCTTGATGTCTCCATGTTCATTGCTCCCTTTCTCTCCAAGCCTTGGCAGTTGTGCTTCTTGGAACCGGAGCGACAGGTCCCAGAGGAGAGGACCAGGATTAAGAACTCATGGTCACTGCCTATGTTTGAAGTAGCTTCTTGTTTCAACCTGTGAAACATTAATAAGGCCTTTGAAAATCTGTGTCCAAATCACCTTCTAAATTGGTCAGAGATGACATCAACTGATATACTTTTTTGGTGTTGGTGAGGTCCACTAGCCAAATCTTGTAAAATTGGCTCCAATACTTTGAAATAGAGATGGTAAATGTCCTGGTCCTGGAATTCAGTGACAGCTGGTGCAGTAAGAGTGGGTACCATAGCTGATGTCACAAATACTTGAGAAATAGATGCAAAACCACAACCAGAAAATACCATAGCTCTGCAGGAAATAAAAATGTCAAGAGAAGGGTCCTTCATTAAACCATGGTTGACATAATCAACAATGGTGCTCCAGCACTGACTAGGAGAAACAGAGTCTCATTCAACGCAGCATTTCATTAAGGATATAACTATCAATTTCAGATATTTGAATTTTCCGCTTTCAACGGTCCTTGTTTCAATTTTCAACCGTTATAGATGATTATAATGTTTTTATTAGGAATGTCTTCTTGCTTTTAAATTGTGTTATTACAAGCCAGAGTGTTATAAATGGACATGAGAGATGGAGAGTTAATCTCATACAAATATAATACAATATAAATATTTAATGACCTTTCAACAGTCTTGCAGGGAGCACGAGCCCTCTAACTCAAATGGTTAAAAGAACGGTTATTGTTTTTAGAGGTCACGGGTTTGAACACCAGCAATGCTAGCAGAGTGATTGAGCGATCAATGTTAAATGGTGAAGATTATATTCTAGAACAGATACTATTGTAATCACTATTAGCTTGTTAAAAAAAATACAATCTTTGCATGGAGAAAAAGATTTCTATAAATACTTAGATTTAAATTTAAAACTTTTAATTTAAATATTTTAGTTCTATCTTCTCGTAACAAAAATTAAAATCAACTTTGATTTTTTAACAAATATTATAATTTAAGTTGGACTCTTAAGAATTAATTTTTTTTACTAAAATTCACTTATTGATTTAGTGGTCAAAAATGTTTATCTCAACTCAATAATTAAAAATTGCCCTATCTTGTATAAATTCGAATCCCGATATAAAAAAATTGTAATTTCTATTTATTTAAAAAAAGTTTACTACAAATTTTGTAGACCGCAATCAATGTTACTATCAAAGAAAAGATTACATTAATGTACGATTAAAATTGAAGCTAACAAAACTATACAAATTTATTTTTATTTCACAGTTAAATGAAAATTCAAACAAATAAATAATAAACTTCTTTATACCACTTCACAAAATTTAAATGAAGATAAAATTATCGTCAAGTTAAAAATGCATTTTTGTACATACGAAAATCAAAATATAAATTCAAAAACAAGAAAATACAATACAACTCTCACTATCATATATTCTAACATCTAAATAACAAACAACACTACTATCACTGGAACTCAATACTTGTTGAAAAACCCATGGAATGAATTGCATTGAAACAAAATAATTAAACTTAAAATTCTTGGGCCAATTCCCTAGAGAACGGCCCTCCAAAAATAGGCGTATGCCGCTATGAGCGGCGAGCACACGGTATTCTTTAGTAAAAGGCGAAAGAATAGTTCGCTCTGTGCTCACCGCACGGCTCCGTGAGAAATCATGTTGATTTGCGCTTTAATTTATAAGGTCACTTGGTCCGCACTTGACTATCTCTCAACGATGTGGGATTCTTATCATTCCTGCTTCTTCCGCCTTCTTTCAACCCTCAAAACTTGTACTAAATTCCCGCTTTTATCTTTCCATCCTTTGTTATACCCTTTCAACCCTACACCATGAGTTCATTCTTCTTCCTGAAACAAGAAGCAATCTCTGTACATGAAAAACAGGGCTGTTGAGAAATCTTGTTTTTCGGCTCTGTAGTTCCTTTAGTTTGCAGCACACTCATTTCAAACAAAAAGCTTGGAACTCAAACTGGGATTTGGAGTTTTCAGTGGATCATCAATGGAGTTTACTGAATTGCTTGTAAAGAGGTTCTTTCGGCAGATATGAACATTAGCCATTGTTGGAATCTGTTAACAAAGGGAGCTTTTGCTTAAGCCTGTGGATGAAGAACAAATTAACTTTTAAATAGGGATGGGAACGGAACCCGAACCCGATGGGTTCTGACCCAACCCGGTTCGATCGGATTGGATTTTTGGTAAAAAATTTGGGGTCGGGTCGGGTTTTTTTAAGGGTGGTGTGACACCCTCGCCCCAGGTTAGGAGGCGGAAGCATCAACCGGACGTTCGACTCGCATATAAACCGAATTTGTATTCAATTGTAAAACATTTATTCATTTGTATAACTTTACAAGCCAAACTCTTGTAACACTTATCAAATTTGAGGATAATTTAAAACTTTTACATATTTGTACAGTTTACCAATTCGATTTCTTAAATTCCATTCATTTATCAATTTTAATTTCAAACGAGTTCAATCTAAACCTGTAGCCAAATTTTATTCATTTAATTATCGTTAACATATTCTTTTTGATCAAGCCAATTTTCATTTTCAAGTTGAACCAAAATTGACTAGGGGTATCGATACTCCCTATAGAGGGGTATCGGAACAGGGGTATCGAACCCTAGTTCGATACAGGTCGACTACATTGACCCGTTGACCAAGGCTAAGGAGCCTAGTTCGAAACAGGTATCGATGCAATTTCGCTACTGGAAGTCCCAGTATCGAACCATGTATCGATACTGGCCTTCCTCTTTGACTCGTTGACTAAGGTTGAGTAGCCTGATTCGATACTGACATCGATGTCATTTCGTTACTAAAAGTCCCAGTATCGAACCAGGTATCGATGCTGGTCTACTCCATGGACTCAATGCCTAAAGACTATAGTGGCCTGGCTCTATACTGGCATCGAACCAGGGAGTTCTTTAATGAAGCTTGGCATCGAACCGTGCTTCGATGCCATTTTGAATCTGTCAAGGGTGGTATCGATACCCATGTAAGTGGTATCGATACCCCTGTCTCAATTTCTAGATTTCTAACCTTTTAAACATTTAGACTCTACCAAAGGACCACCTATATAGTCTCAAGCTATCCTTAAACATTAAAGGGACATTTCTAACATGTTAGGCATTCATGGCAAGTTACCAAGTTTAGGTTCCTTAATTCAAACCATTAATCAAGTCAATACTTATACTACTTCATTTTCCCATAGCAATCAAACTAAAACCACTTAAATCACTTAGCTTAAATGCATGCATACCTACCAAGTGTATATGACAAGGACCATTCTGAATGCAACCATGAGCCATACTTAAAGTAAATATGCAAGTCTAAACACTTCTAGCCTTAAGGCTTACATACCAATTACGGTTCATTAAAGCTATAAGCACAAAACCATGGGACAAGCCTTCAAATGCAAAATTCTAACATGTTTTGATAACTAATGCCACCGTAAGCTAGGAGTTAACAAAACATTACAAAATACCATACATTGCTTGCTTGATGTCCTTGCGCGATTCAATCTCGATCTAGCTCCTTAACTCGATAACCTCATAGTTGAGAAGGAGGAAACACGAGTGGTAAGTACTATGAAGTACTTAGTGAGGCAGCCCTAGTCTAACCATATTAGACATAAACACATAGCAACTAACATGCTCAAAATCAAACATTATATCAAGTTCATAGCATTAAAGATGGCATGTAACAATCAAACAATAAGTCAATCCATGGCATTGGCATCAATCACATTTCTAGATTATCATGCTTCTCATATCAATAACAAGACTAACATACTATTCAATTTCATATTCTATATGCCACGGTATAACTAGCATTTATTCAAGCATGTTATTCATTAATCAATTTCCAATTTCAAGCTTTCATTCAACATTTCATTTCAAGGGCTACTTATAGCCATATGCTCAATTCCAATATCGATAACCAATTCACATTCAAGTGCTACTTATAGCATCAATTACATTCAACATTCTATATCAATACATGATCAAGTATTAATGCGTCTCAAGCCACTACATGTACATATAGTTCACATTTAAGCCTTTTTAATCATTTAATTAAGTTCATGTGATGCCTTGGTATAGTAGGACTAGGTAAGCGAGTCAACAAGAGTGTCACGAAGACACTAACAAGAGTACCACAAAGGTACTAACAAGAGATACCCACGGTATCTAACAATTGGTGACTAACCACCAAAATCACGGTACCCACAATACCAAACAAGAGTACCGAAGTACTAAACAAGAGTGCCGTAGCACTAACAATGAGCTCAAGACCCTAGGCATGCCGTACTACCTATGACCAATTATCAACCAAGGCTCAATATCGTTTTCAATATTCATTGATCATTATCCAATTCATGTAACCAAGTTCACAATGCCAAAAGCAAGTAGTTAATACATGCTAATACAAAGGCAATTATCATGCTTCTATCATTTCATTCACATCATGTGTACATATAAACATGCATATCATGTTATCAAGTTAAAGCTCATATCACTATTTATACATGTTTCATGCATGATTCGCGTACCTGACATCCCTTAGCCGCGTGCCATACTTACCTCGGCATTTCCGAGTTATGCATATGTTCTAGGCTAGTACTAACAATTTAACAAACATATCAGATCAAACAATTCCCTCCTTCCCTTATATCTTCCCTTAAACTAGGTATATTGGAGTATCTTACTGCAAAGTTTCAGCTCCTAACTCCTTCATTCATGACCTAGGGAATTTCTCAAAGATAGCTACTCGAAATAGCATTTTCTAGGCGATTTCGGCTAATTTTCATTCCATGTTTTTAATCTATGAGTCCAAACTTGTTTTCATAATTTTTCAGCACGTTCAATTATAAAATTGACATCACCTAAATCACTTTTCCATCAATTCATCAAGTATAATAACTCATACATGGCATTTACAAAAAACCCAAATCTAAGTTTCCTAAACCAATTGTTCATGCATCTAAAACGATACCCAACAAAACAATCTTTAGATTAATCTCACTTGAGAATATCACAAAACATTCAATAATCCAAAAATTTAGCTTCCAATGTTTTGACTATGGAAATAAATACTTACCGAAACCTTTAGATTAAATTTCCTAATGAGTTTGCTCAACATGCAAGACTTTCAAGCTCTCCCTCTAAGCTTCCATGAAATTTCTCTCTTTCCCCCTTTCTCTCTTGTTGTTGTCCAAATGAGAAAGATGAATGAAATTTTGGGTTCTTTCCTCCTTTTTTTTGAATGAAAAGATCATTCTACCCTTAATGAAATGTCTAGATTTAGTTTATTACTAGGGGTAGTTTGAAGAATCCCGAATTTTATGATGCAATCACAAACTTTCTATTTGTTTCAATTATGTCCATTGATCCTCTCCATTTTCACACATGATTTGATTTTAATTTACTCCACTCGAATCATTTATTAACCCGGTTTTGGGGTGTTACAGTTGGTCTCGGATCGGGTTTGGGTTTAGGGTGAGAAAATCTGACCCGACCCGAGATTAATAGTGTAATTTTCCCATATATATTTTAGGGATATTTACAATAAGGATCCCTCTTTATATATATTTTATATAATTAGATCACTAAAATTAAATATTTTTATAATTAAATCCTATTTTTTTACAGTTTAGTCCCTAAAATTTTAATTTTTTAATAATTCGGGTCGGATTGAGTCAAATTTTAAAACTTAAAAATCGAGTCGGTCGGATTTTTTTCACCTGACCCGTGCCCATCCCTACTTCTAAATAACTATTTAAAATTTAAAAAACTTAACTTTCAAAAAATTAATAAAATATAAAATCAATGAGATGAAAAAAGTATAAATTAACTCATAATATTAAAGCATACCAACACTCTAATATGCAATTTAGATTTATTTTTCAATAATAGTATAACGAGATCTCTTACTGCTGCACTGCAAATTTAATTAACATAAATATTAGAAGAAGAAAAAAAATATAGATATTAAATAAATTCATCAGAAAAATAAACTCAGAAATGTTAGGTTGACTTTGTATATCAGACGCTTTCTATTACAAGCAAACAGGTCACGTAAAAATTCATGCATTTCGGAGCTAAGAATATGGATGAGCGGAATTATGGTGAAATCAAACCAGAATTTCCGGGTAATAGTGGCCACGTTCCACAGCTAAAAGAGACCTCAACAAAGCAAAAGCATCATAGCTTGAAGAAGAAACAGACCTGAGCTTTTTAAGCTGTTTTCAAGACCAGACATTGTTTGATTCACAGACCAACCGGACCCGGAAACAGCGATGTTGGAATCGGTTCAAACACCCAGTTATCTACTTGGACCGTTCTCAGCGCTATCACCTTCGGCGCCACCTCCCTCAACGCCAGTAATGCCACCACCACCTCCTTCTCTAACGTGCATCTACTCCGACAAGTTGTTGTCTTTGCTGTCCGAAAAATCTACCCTCAGAGTGACGTCGGAGTTCGACAGTGATAGCCGCGTGTTCTTTCAGAGGATCTCGTGTAAGCTGTTCGACAACCTCGCCAGGCTCAAGCTCTCATTCATCAACCACAACAAACGCGAGATTTTGGAGCCGCAGCTGATGATAACGTCGAAGTATTTGTCCATCCACTACGATCCTGAAGAACAGAATGCCCTTCTCCGGACCTCTTTCGATGTGGGTTCTACGTTGCATTTCAGTGTTGCCCATGATGTCAAGGTTTGCCTGTTTCTCCTCTAAAAAAACATATTTTTCTGCTTAGTGTCTGTGCTTTAGTTGGCATTGTTAATGAAAATTACATAGAATTGAAAGTTTAGGGTTATTGTTGCCATGCATGAAGGATTTGAGAGATTGTTTGCTGGTGACTGTTACTAGGATGCAGATTCCCAAAGTTTGAGCATTTGAAGTTCAAGTTTTCATGAAATTGATGATGGGATTTACAGAACTTTACTCTCATGTTGAATCTTGAAGAACATTTTGAACATCCTTTTGCATTTGGATTTTGATCCTAAAAACTTCTCTTCTTTTTGCCCTTTTAAATGAGATGCTTTTTGGAATCCGAAATTTGTTATTGCTTGAGGAGTCAATGCTATCACTTTCTTTCTTTTGAATACTTACGTCGAGCCACATGTCCGTCCCTCTAGTATTTCATATTTTTTCTCAGGCGCAACAAGGTGAGGTATCAATGTATGCAGACCTTCCCAATCCCCGCTATGGTATCCAATTATCATCTCCTGTTCCATCTGTTGGTTTGGTAAGTACTATTTGTCCTAGAGTATCTTCCTGTGAAAACCAGTCATTCAGCATTAAGTTTTGGACAAATCTTACTGTTCCTAGCCTGATGCTTGATGGCTGAATGTATGGTTCCTTCCCGCTAGTTACCTTTGTTTCTTTCCTGTCACTGCAGCCTCAAGCAACAATTAGATTCCCTGTGGGTGAAGTTACATTAGAGGAGAAAGAACATGAGGACACGACAAGAACATTGTCAATGAGGGGAATTCTTAGGGGTCAAATTTTGAATGGGCTCTGTTCTGCACATTACATGAATGGACAACTGAAACTAAGATACATATATAAGGTGGTTATTCCTCATTGTTATAAAGTTTTCCTTCTGTTTCTGTTTATTTACTTGATTGATAAGCTACCAAGGCTTCCATGGAGATCCTCCATTATATTTTTTTTCTAGAGCACAAGGATGGCTAGTCTTCAAATCTGGTTTATGTGACTGAGCGGCTTCTTCTTATGAAAATGCTGGGTTGGAAACAATGTGTGCAAAATTTCCAGCTTTTCGGGTGCTTCCTTTTACTAGATGGTTTTGATGGTTTTAAAATTGCAGGATCGGTTAATGTCGTTTATTCCTAGCATCTCAATACCATCGAATGCTGTATCATTTGCATTCAAGCGACGTCTTACTCCACGTGACAAACTGAGGTTAGAACTTAGAACAATGTCATTTCTTTTATTTTGCAGGAGACTTGGTGAGCTCTTTTTCATGTGATATCTTTTCTATCAAAGTGTTTTTATGACCAGCTTTCGTATTTATCTGCAGCTACTGGTACAAGCTTGATTCAAACAATTGGAGTGCCGTGTACAAGCACAATTATGGGAGAAACTTCAAGTTCAGAGCTGGCTATGATTCACAGGGTCGTCTTGGCTGGGCTTCCATATGGGTAAGTTCTATTTGCTGAACTGTCTTTGAAGGCGAGGCTTACATTGTTTACATGGCCTGATAGCTCTTCGTATCCTCGTTTCAGGTCGGAGATGAAAATGGCAAGGCAAGGACAGCCCCAATGAAGATGAAAGTGCAGTTTATGCTACAGGTACCACAGGATGACTTCACGTGTTCGACGCTAATGTTCCGTTGTAAAAAGAGATGGGATATATTGTAGTACCGTGCCTTGTGCATCTTCGTCTCGTTTCTCTTACGTTCTCTTTATCCTGCTTAGTTTTTTATGGTGTCTCGTAACGATGCTAATTGTTATATAATGACATCGGTTACTCGTTAAAATAATTTGTTCATTATGAGCTGGATACTCAGCATGCTATCAAATTCATTTTGAAAGTTTCTTCAGAAATATGGGTTCCCTTTCATGTTTTGATTTTCTTTGGGAAAGCCATTAGCATTTTATTATAACTTAAATAAAGTTATACACTCATTACAAAAGTACTTAACAAGCACAAAAACAACCAGAAAGAGTGCACTCATTGGCTCATTGCAACAAAAGACAACAGAAGAAAAGCAGCATATAACCACGAGCAGAGTTACCACCCGGCCATAAATATCGATGTCCCTAAGCAGGTTTGGAAAGAGACTTTGACAATCTCCTTGACCCTCTTGTCAATTTCGTCACAGATCTCCACTTGAAGTAGAGATGGTCCCTGGACTACTGTTGCGTCGAACAGAAGTTGTACCTATCATTAGTGGTTATCCTCCAATTAGAAATCCCGACTTTTGTTGGCAATCTATTCCTGAAGCCATCCAAGCCACAAATGAATGCCTCCTCCATGGTAATTAAGCAGCCTCTGTTAATGCTAATCATGTTAGGAGAATGTTGCAGAAACTTAGAGCTGTTGTTTCATGTGGAGGGTTAGTTTGTCCAATGTAGCATAGATTTCTTCTGTTCTCTTATGCGATTTGTCATATGCAAGAAATACATGTACATCATCCCTGTCCTCTATCCAACTACACCCTGGGATCTTATGCATTCCAGTATCTTTAATTTTTTGTCTAGTTCTTGCTAGATCAGACCATTTTCCAGCATAAGCATATAAATTTGCCAAGAGTACGTTGTTTGCGGTGTTATTTATCTCCAGTGCCATAAGTCTCTCTGCTGCGACTTCCCCCAACTCAATGTTGCCATGAAGAACGCAGCCGCTGAGCAAGGCACCCCACATCACTGAATCAACTTCCACTGGAACTCTCTTGATTAGTTCATAAGCTTCAGTAAGTCGGCCAACTCTACTTAGCAGATCAATCATGCATGTATAGTGTTTTATCGTGGGTTTGATGTCATAGTACTGAATCAGATCAAATAATTCCCAGCCCATCTCAACTGACCCGACATGAACACATGAAGAAAGAGCAGAAAGAAAGGTGACATGATCTGGTCTACAGCCATTTGCTATTATTCTTCTAAATAGAGCAATCCCATCCTCCCCAAGTCCATGCATGGCATATGCTGTAAGCATAGCATTGTGGGACACCATATTTGGGTCTAAAATTCTATTATATGCTAGTAGTGCATGCTGTATGCTCCCACATTTTGCATACATATCCACGAGAGCTGCCCCTATGTAGACATCGGCATCATAACCACATCTAATTGAATGTGCATGAACCTGCTTTCCCCGCATAATGGTAGCTGACCTAGAACAAGCAGGTAGAATTATTCCAATAGTATAAATGTCAGGCTTCATATTGAATGTTTGCATTTCAGAGAACAACTGCATGGCTTTATCATGCAAGTCATTTTCAACATGACCTGCAATAATACCATTCCACGTATAAACATTTGGCTTGAAACCGTCTTCTTTCATTTTTCTAAGCAGATGCTGAATGTCTTCAATCTGATTGCAGCGGGCGTAGCCAGATATCAAAGCATTCCATGTTGCCGTATCGCGTTCGCTTACTTCATTAAAAGCGATTTGAGCAGCCTTTAGGTCTTGACATTTACAGTACATTTCTACCAACGATCCCCCAACAAAGGTATTAGATTGCAGGCCTCTAACAATGGCTTGAGTGTGTACCTCTTTTCCAAGTCTCAAAGAAGCCATGTCTGTGCAAGCACTTAGAACACTACCAAGAGTGAAAGAATCGGGTTCGACACCGTCCTCTGTCAAAACATGCTTAAATAAGTTCAAAGCTTCATCAAGCAAGGAGTTGTTCACGTATCCGGATATCAACGTGTTCCACGAAATTATATCCTTCTTGATACCCATAATCTTCATCTGATCAAATAGCTCCTTTGCCTCGGATACATTACCATTTTCACAGTACCCAACAACCATTGTATTATAAGATACCACATTTTTCAGTGAGAACTTTGAAAACAATTGGAAAGCACTTCTCATATCGCCACACCTCCTATACACGTCAATTAACCCATTGACGACAATGGGGTTAGACATTAACCTATGCCTCGTGATATATCCATGGAATTCTTTGCCAAGGTTCAGCTTCTGTAATCTAGCACAAGCTGGAAGAACACTTGCTAGAGTTTGGGCATTTGGTTCAATGCCTTCTCTTACCATTCTAAACAACATCTCAATGGCTTCCTCATCATAACCATTCTGTGAGAAACCCCCAATGACTGCAGTCCAAGAAACAAGATTCGGTTTCGTGTTCTCACACAAAGACATTGTTTCGAAAAAACACAAGGCCTCGAACACCTTTCCATTGACGGCACAAGCGGTGAGAACGGCGTTCCATGATACACGGTCCTTTTCAGGCATCGTCTCGAAGACTTTCTTAGCATCATCCAAGCTTCCACATTTACCGTACATATCAATCAAAGCATTACCTACATAAATGTTAGAAACAAACTGATATTTAATCATAATCCCATGTAATTGTCTTCCTATTTCCACGTTGCCAAGACCCCCACATATTTTTAACACAACAGGAAACACAAAAAAGTCCAATAAAACATCCTCAAACTGTAATTTCTCGAAAAGACAAAAGGCTTCTTCCAAAAGCCCGTTGTCGACATACAAGCTAAGCATAGCCGTCCAAGAATACAAGTTTCTCAGCGTCATTTTATCGAACAACAAATCCGCATCACCCAAACAACCCAACTTCCCATACATTTGTAGCAGCTTGGTTTCCACGAACTCCTGCCCGAAAAACCCAGTCTTGAGAGTATGAGCATGGACCTGTTTTCCAAGTCTTGGGCTATTGCAAGATTCAAGAATTGAAGCATAGGTGCTTGAACTGACTGGTTTATCAAGCAAGGAGAGAGTGTTGGGTGGGTGAGAGTGAAGCTTACTGGGATTTTGGTTCAGTGGGGTTGAAAGTGGTGGGATGGTGATGGAGTGCAACATCCGAGCAATCATTTTTAATTTGAGTGTGGGCGGCAGGCCATTAGCCAACTGAAGTACCAGAAACGGAGAACAAGGGAATTGCCGACATGTGCAGTTAGTAACAAGCTACTACAAATATCCAAATTCTAGCGTTGTCACTCTCAGGTGTCAACTCAACTAGGATAAGATTTGGTGTGTTTAATGGTCGGTTCGGTTAACCAACCGAATCGAACTTTTAAAATTTTATTAATCGATTTTTTTTATTAACCATTAACTAAATCGGAAATTTTTAACCGAATCAAAAAATTTAGTTAATCCGATCTTAAAAAAATTGGATAAATTACAAAAATGTCATTAAACTATGTTAAAATATTTTTTTAGGCACTAAACTTTCAAAAATTATAAAAAATCCATTAGACTTATCGAATTATTACATTGATTCATAGTAGGTTATAAATTATTGATAAATATTAAAAATTTTAATGATTTTTTAATTTAATAAATTTAATTATTATTTTACGCTAATTTTATAAAGTTTAATGACCATTTCATAATTTTTAAAAGTTCAATGACCAAAAATAAATATATAAAAAATATATAATATATAATATATAAAAAGTTCAGTTAATTCGGTTAATTAACCGATTTCGAACCGAATTAACTGATCAACGGAGTTTCAAAAAATCATTAACCGTTAACCGATCCAATCTAAAATTAACCAACCGTTTAATCAAAAAAAATTCAGTTCGATCGATTAATTCGATTAATCGAAATTTTGAACACCCTTAAATAAGTATCGATGGTCGGTTTGGTTACTATAGTTTTTAAGTACTTTTTAGCTTACTTATAAAATAAATACTTAATAATTTTTTACTTTTATAATAAATGTTTGAGTTATTTTTGTTTTAGAGTTAATTTAAATATTTATTTTGATTAGAAAAATATTTTAAATGTTTATTTTAATTAAAAAATTAAACATCTATTTAAAAAATATTAATAACTTCTCACGAAAGAGATAATAATTCACCCAAAAATTTAATTTTAGATTTAAAATATAATCTCTCAACATTTAAATATCACAATAATTCAATCCTTAAATCTTAAACTTCAACTTCTTTCCCTTCTTAAAAAATAAACCTTCTTTAATATAAAATGCTTAGGATTTAAGCTAATTGTAATACGAATGCATTTTTTAGAAGAAAAAATAAATAAAATTTATGATTTAAAGAACTAAAACATTATAATATTTAAATATTAAAAGTTGAAATTTTAAATCTGAAATCCAATTAAAATAAAATATAAAAAGTAAAAGAGTTAAATTTATTATTATATATATCTTATTTACCAT
The DNA here is from genome assembly GCA_035048815.1 of Abelmoschus esculentus. NCBI lineage: Eukaryota > Viridiplantae > Streptophyta > Magnoliopsida > Malvales > Malvaceae > Abelmoschus > Abelmoschus esculentus. The sequence goes on from JAUCBN010000049.1 coordinate 13,443,921, forward strand.
CAATTATTTATTTTTAACAAAATTGATCGAATATTAATTTATTAATTATAACTTCTCATAATATAAGATTCAATAAAAAATTGAATCATAATCTGGACCATTTATAGAGTTTACCCCTAAACCAACCTCGTAACAATTTCATGGACTTGAAGAACTCTTTTGGATGCTTACACGTTTTGCATTGACGACACAGTAATTCATGAACATAAACCAATAGAAATCAAATGAATGGGGAAAAGAAAGGAATACGAAGAGAACAAAGAATGAATCAGTTTTAGAAAAACTATATTAATAAAGATTGAAATTCCCAAGGAGTTGCTTTGAATCTTTCAGCTAAACTAAGGAGAAATGGAAGAAGACAAAAGCTTACAGCAAAATTTATATGATTAAAACAGCTGAGAAAACATCGAAACCCTAGAAACAATACCTAGGAAGATTGCGGGTAGCACTGCAGGATTCAGACGGGGAGATGAACAACGCCGTTGGGCGGAGTGCTGCTGCTGTTGTTGGCCAAGGAAGTAACAGATGACGAGATCGGGGAGGAGTTGGTGAACATGAGAGGAAGATCGTGGGCCTCGGAATCATCGACATCGTCGGATGTAGAAAGATTGATGCAAGAACAACGCTCCAGAGATGCGAAGAAAGCTTGAGCCACGCTGCTTCCCAACCACGCCGCCATGTAAGACAAACAGCTGCCTTCACTATTCTGCATTTTTCCTCCTTTTCAGAAGAATTAAAGTAATTGATTTGGAATTGCAGAGAGGATGCTTTGATTTGACTGGATTTTTCTTCCAAATTTTCTTGATAATCCCAAATGGAAATTTAGAGTGTTTTGAAATTCAAAGCCTTAAGCTTAAAGATGAGAATGAGTCAAAGGTAAAAAAGGGTCGGACTTTGTCTCCATTTGAACTACAACTTCATCTCCGTTTGCAAGTGTTCTTGTTTTGGGTAATTACGCTAATTAATGGGCCGGGCTTAGGTTTGAAAATTGTTTGCCCAATATTGTCCCTGAATGGATCAGGCTTGTGGGCTTAATCAGGCTGCTTGGCCTATACACCCTTTGTAAAATAAATAGGGTAAACTATATAAATGATCCCTTGACTATATCTTAATTATCTTTTATATTCCCTGAATATCAAATGTTACAATTTAGTCTATTGACTAACTTTTTTTGATACAAAGTGGTCATGTGCCATTAAAAATTTGACGGGAAACTGATGTGGACGTTAACATGCTGACTTGGATTATAGAGATTGGGGATGCCACATAGTTATCCAAGTCGACATATTAACGTCCACATCAGTTTCTCATCAAATTTTTAACGACACAGGACCACTTTGTATAAAAAAGTAAATCAATGGACCAATCTGTAATATTTGATAGTTAGGGAATGTAAAAGATAATTGAGGTATAGTCAAGGGACCATCTATATAGTTTACCCAAATAAATATTAGAGTAATTTCATAAACAAAAGACATCCCGTTAAAATTCACGATCAAATAGCTATTTTGATCTATATTTTTTAAAGTATTTAACCTTTAATCTTTTATTTTAGTTTAAAAAAATTATTCATGAATAAAAATTATTAGTTAATTGAGGATAAATAATTTGAAATGACTTGACACGTCCTTCGTTTACCCAATTATCAAACTGTACTCTAAAAAGGTACTGCACTTTTCTAAATCCTTCTCTAACTAACTTTGAAAAATTAGGTGACAAATGCCTAGAAGTTCCCAGTAAGTATGATGAACTCACCTTCACATCTATACTCCATAATAATAAGAAAAAGACAAGGGAGTGGGGATGTTGACATTTGCAGCAAAACACTTGTTTTTCTCCCACTTGAATGATGGGAGTTTGGTTGTTGGAGATGTAATAATAATACTAATGTTGAGCTGCCATTCTTTCTGCAACCATGGTTCCTTGTCTATGTTGTATCCTTTAAACTGACTGTCAAAGCTCCAACCATATTTCTCCACCTTCAATGTCCCCATCTGTCTGAAAAACAGGCTTTCAAGTGGCAGAGGAGGGTTTTGGTAATTCAGCAAGCTTTTCTTTCCCTTCATACTGAACCTTCTATATATAACAATGGAAGAAGTAGCTAGGTTTCATGGGGGTCATCAGAGAAAAGAGCAATCTATTCCTCTTTCTAATGTTTCTTGCTCAAATGAGTATTCCAATCACAGTTGCATTGGCATATATATGTATATATCAGTCCAAAACCCAAAAAAAACATGGGTTTTATATAATCTCCATGTTTACCATGTTTTTGGCTGGTATGATGCTTGTGTTTCTGCTGTCTGAGATGCTCATTTGAGCAAGCAATGTTAAAAGTGGAACTTCCTCTACCAGGCACCAGCACAGCAGCTACCTGACCCCAAGTTCCTATATGATCAGGACATCAGGTAAAACTCTCATGATCTTATATATTGTCTATTTTTTCTGGTATGACTCTAATCAGGGAGTAAAAATCTCTTATTTCTTAACTTTGTCCTTTTTTACGTCTTTTTAAACTTTAATCACAACCTTAATTTTAAATTTTTAACCTTAAACCTATTAATTTAAAGTGTAGACACGATTAGGATGTAGCCGATTTGCACCCTTTTTTCGAGTTAGACCGAGGTGGGGTAAGTGGCAGTCACCCAAATTTTTGTATTTTTTTATATTTTATTTGTATTCAGAATAAAAGTTTAGTGGTAATTTTAAAACTTTTTAAAAATACAGTGACTATAAAAATCATTTTAATATAACTTAAGGACATTTATGTACTTAAACCTACAATTTATTGTCATAGTACATTTGAAATGATATAATTTTAAAAAATTAGTTTATAATTTTATATTATTTTGTATAAATAAATTATTGAGTCCAGCTTCAAATCGTCTTCTTCTTCTTTTTGCGCTTTCACTCTCCAACTATCAGCGTCTTATTCAGTCGCTCTTCTCCGATCGGTGAAAGGTAAAGTCTCCATCAATTTATTGAATTCTAAGATTATATTGTCAAATTCCCCTTTGAAACTTTTGTTTTAAATTGGAATTAGGGTTTCATACGGTGGTTTTGGGTATCCGAGATTGTCAAATTCCCTGGCTCTGTTTATTTGCAATACTAAATAGCATATTATCTTGCTTGAAAAGATTTGAATGATCGAGTTTCTAAGTGTTAATTTTATTTAATTTAAATCGACTTTGATGTAGGAATTTTCTTTTCTTTGTCAAATTCCAGTGTTTCAAAGATTTTTTTAATGTCGATTTGGCTGCATAATTGATCTCTAATACTTAAGTGTTCTTCTCAACTGCTAAGTATGTAAGTAGAGATGACATCAGGGTTTTCATGGATCTATTTGATTCATTTACTGCATATTGATTTCATTATTGTTATTTCCGTTTGCTCTGTTTAAATGAATTCTAAGGCAACAATGTACAGTGTGTGTGTTAACCTTTTATTGTTTTCAGGATTGAGGTGCTGGAATATCTATCAATATTTAGCTCCGATTTTATGTACTCAAATTTATTATATGTGTTGATGTTTTCAGTTTTCAGAAATATTATGGCTATGGAGGTTACACAGGTGCTTTTGAATGCACAGTCAATAGACGGAGCTGTGCGGAAGAGTGCAGAAGAAAGTTTGAAACAGTTTCAGGAGCAAAACCTTCCTGTTTTCTTGCTGTCACTTTCTGGAGAGTTGGCGAATGAGGAGAAGCCTATTGATACACGTAAATTAGCTGGCTTGATACTTAAGAATGTGTTGGATGCTAAGGAACAGCACAGGAAGGTTGAGCATGTTCAAAGATGGTTATCATTGGACGACAATGCAAAGAGCCAGATTAAGGCATGCTTACTGAAGACTCTAACATCTCCAGTATCTGATGCTCGTTCAACTGCATCTCAAGTCATTGCAAAGGTTGCAGGCATTGAGTTGCCACATAAACAGTGGTCTGAACTGATAGGTTCACTTTTATCAAATATTCATCAGCTACCAGCTCATGCTAAGCAAGCCACTTTGGAGACTCTTGGGTATTTGTGTGAGGAGGTCTCCCCTGACGTCATTGATCAAGATCAAGTAAATAAAATTCTTACAGCTGTAGTTCAAGGCATGAGTTCAACCGAAGGAAACATCGATGTGAGGCTTGTTGCTACAAGAGCACTTTATAATGCATTAGGATTTGCACAGGCAAATTTCAGCAATGACATGGAGCGTGATTATATAATGAGAGTTGTCTGTGAGGCAACTCTGTCCCCAGAAGTGAGGATAAGGCAAGCAGCTTTCGAGTGTTTAGTATCCATTTCATCAACTTATTATGAAAAACTAGCTCCGTATATCCAGGATATCTTTAACATCACAGCAAAGGCTGTGAAAGAAGACGAGGAACCTGTTGCCCTTCAAGCCATTGAGTTCTGGAGTACAATATGTGACGAGGAGATAGATATTTTGGAAGAATATGGTGGTGATTTTACTGGGGACTCTGATATTCCTTGTTTTTACTTTATCAAGCAGGCACTCCCTGCCCTTGTTCCTATGTTGTTGGAAACACTGTTGAAGCAAGAGGAAGATCAGGATCAGGATGAAGGAGCTTGGAATATTGCAATGGCCGGAGGAACATGTCTTGGTTTGGTTGGACGGACTGTGGGAGATGATATAGTTCCTCTTGTCATGCCATTTATTGAGGAAAATATTTCAAAACCGGATTGGAGGCAGAGGGAGGGGGCTACTTATGCCTTCGGTTCGATCTTGGAGGGGCCTTCTCCTGAGAAGTTAATACCCCTTGTGAATGTTGCCCTTACCTTCATGCTCAGTGCTTTGACAAAGGACCCCAGTAGCCACGTCAAAGACACAACAGCCTGGACTCTGGGACGTATCTTTGAATTTCTTCATGGTTCAGCAGTTGATTCTCCCATCATCAGTCAGGCAAATTGCCAACAGATAGTAACAGTTTTGCTACAGAGTATGAAGGACACTCCAAATGTAGCTGAGAAGGCCTGTGGCGCTCTCTATTTTCTTGCACAAGGTTATGAGGAAATGAGTCCGTCATCTCCTTTAACTCCTTTTTTCCAGGAAATTGTCCAGTCTCTTCTCACTGTCACTCACAGAGAAGATGCTGCTGAATCCCGACTGAGGACTGCTGCTTATGAGACATTGAATGAAGTGGTGAGATGTTCAACTGGTGAGACAGCTCCATTGGTGTTGCAATTGGTTCCTGTTATCATGATGGAGCTTCATAACACCCTTGAGGGCCAGAAACTCTCATCTGATGAAAAGGAAAAGCAGAGTGAATTGCAAGGCCTTCTTTGTGGGTGTTTACAGGTTATTATTCAGAAGCTTGGTTCATCAGAACCAACCAAACATGTGTTCATGCAGTATGCAGATCAAATCATGGGACTTTTCCTTAGGGTTTTTGCTTGTAGGAGTGCTACTGTACATGAGGAAGCCATGCTTGCTATTGGTGCTCTTGCTTATGCAACAGAAGCATATTTTGTAAAATACATGCCTGAGTTTTATAGGTACTTGGAAATGGGTCTCCAGAATTTTGAGGAATACCAGGTCTGTGCCGTGACTGTTGGTGTTGTGGGTGACATTTCTAGGGCACTGGAGGAAAAAATTGAGCCTTACTGTGATGGAATTATGACTCAACTTCTCAAGAATTTATCAAGCAACCAGTTGCATCGCTCTGTGAAGCCTCCTATATTTTCATGCTTTGGTGACATTGCTTTGGCAGTTGGAGAGTATTTTGAAAAGTACCTAATGTGGGCCATGTCTGCACTTCAGAGCGCTGCAGAGTTGTCTACCCGTATAGCAGGTGATGATGAATTGGTAGAGTACACAAACTCCCTGAGAAATGGAATTCTGGAGGCATATTCTGGTATTTTCCAAGGGTTTAAAAACTCTCCCAAAACCCAGCTGTTGATTCCCTATGCACCTCACATCCTCCAGTTTTTGGATGGCTTATACATGGAGAAAGACATGTGAGTTCTATTAGAAGTTACCTCATTTAAGCTTTTACTTAAATTGATGACTGTGTCTTCTAACATGCCTTTATAAACTTATTTTGATGCTCCTCATATAGGGATGATTTGGTCATGAAGACTGCCATCGGAGTCCTTGGAGATCTAGCTGATACATTGGGAAGTCATGCCGGTTCTATGATACAGCAATCTGTCTCTAGCAAAGATTTTTTGAATGAATGCTTGTCTTCAGAGGACCTTGTGATTAAAGAATCTGCTGAATGGGCCAAGTTGGCCATTGCTCGGGCCATTTCTGTTTGATGATGATGGCATTCAGCATGTTTATTTTCTTTTTGAAGTCCATGCATTTGGATGTGTTGAGTTGAGGGTCTGGGGTTGCATGTGTCAAGTTGTCGCCACTGTCAGACAACAGAACTTATCCATCTTCATGTGGTCACTAACATCTGCATCAGCATCATGAGGTTGGATTCCTTCCTTTTTATCATGAAGGAAGTGGATACAGATGGTTTGAGAGAAATCAACAAACCGATGAAGAGAATATCTTTCGATCTTGAAGGAGTGGAACAGGGGAGGGGATCATGGAGTGTGGCTTGCTGGAATGACTGACTAGTCAAGTAGCTTGGTCCCATCTTGTTTTTCAGTGTTTGTCAAAGATGAGCATCGGTTTTGCCCTATCATGATTTCCTTCTAATAAATCTAGGTTGACTCAAACAGATGATTCGAGTATCTGGTTCCAAGCGGAGTAACACTTAAAGAAACCACTAGTGCTACAAGCTACCATTGTCAACCTAGAAATCCTAAATATTTAATCTCAAGTCTGCATATTTGTGAAGTGAATGCATCAGTGGGTGACAGGTTTTGTACTCAATCTCCTCTGCTTCCTTTATATATATCTGGTTTCGGTTGGGTAGGGTCTAGGGTCGGGGATTAAGTACATTCAGCATCGCATTCATTATAATTAATTTCAATCGTTGAATCTCATGCATTCACATATAATTTTATGTTGCTTGCACATTACATTTGTGGTATAGTTATTGAAAAATGTATTTTTGGTTATCCCTGCTTATGGTAGGTGATTACTATTTATTAAAGTGGTAATTATTAAAAATAAGAGAGTTACCCAACTCATTAGTGGGGAATGGGTAAGTTTAATAATTGATTCCTTGTGATTATTAAATATGAAAGAATTAAGTTTGCATTTGTCATGTAATCAGGGATATAGTCAAAATTAAATCATGAAGGGAGTAAATTGCTGAACTTTAAAACAAAAAGGTCCTAAAAATAGTTATACTACAAAAATTAAGGGAGATATGAAATTGTGATTTAATTTTATTAACTTTAAAATTGAAAGATATTAAATAAACAAAATAAACTAAAATCAGAGTTTAATTATATTGATTTTAAAAGTGATCAATCTTAAAAGTAATTAAACCATATTTTTATGAAACATTACTTAATTTTAAAGGTTTAAAAAATTATGAATAGTGTACGAACCATCTTGCCTTAGTGTTAAATCGGGTTGTTTCGAAGTTTTTTTCATATCTTCGTCTAGACGTGTGAATTTTGAAAATCAACACAGAAACACATGTAACTGGGCAATAACATTCTGAATCATTGGCCTACAGCTACATCAATTTCTCCACAAGTGCTACAGCTAAACCATATACAGTTGCATTATACAGGATATTGCGCATGCATTCTACGTTCAGTTATATATACACACCTGAACTCAAAACATAACCTGAGACGACAACCATATTCCGAGTGACACGACACCAACGGTGGCTACAGCTTGCCCAAATTCAAGCAGGAAATTTTGTTGTTCAACAGGCAGTTTCTGCCACTCGGTATGCCTGAGCAAAGGTCAAACCAAGGAAACATAAAAGCTAACACTGACAGTATCTTTATATACATATACATATAATGTAAATCCATAAAGCAAAGACTGATTAGATGCACTTTCAAAGCTAAGACCAAGCAGCAATGTTCACTTGTTATTCATTTTTGTGTAGTTCCTATTATGTTTCCCACATGCTACCTAGATTCTAATGTTGCAATAAAGGACTACAGTTTTTGCTTGATATGAAGGATGGAAAATTAGTTAATCAAATGGTTAGATTCAAAGTGACTAATTTTCCATCCTCCGTACCAAGCAATGCCTATGACAAAGGACCAGAAACTGTTCTTTCTAGTTTTGAAATTATTTACGATTTTGATTTATAGTTACTGCACATGTCATTCAACTGGTGGCTGACTGGCTGCAATTAGCCTTTAAAGGGGAAAGAATTGGTAATGGTTAATTTACGGACTAATATAATAGCTAATAAGTATTGATTAGTTCTATAAAGGGAAAAAAACACCAAGCATTGGTTCTGTAGTAGAGGTTGATCCAAATGATGTCCAGTCAGCTCAATTTAAACTCTACAACATAACAGCAATCATATATTGGTAGAAAAAGCTGCATACCCTAAATCAGCAATGATAATGCTGACATTGTCTTCTGAGCCTTTATCCTGCGTGGTATGATAAATTTCTAAGCAAAAATATATGAACAAGTAAAATGAATTGAAAAATACAAATTAATCTTGCAATTAATTACCAGAGCAGCTTGTGCAAGTGCATCGCATGCTACCTGAATCAGGAATAAAGGGAAAGTTACAACTAAAATATGGTAAGAATATCATCTGCAAATTTGTTATGTATAATGTAAAAATCACCTGAACATTTCCATGTTCACGTAGTTGATTTCGAACAAAAGCAACTGCATCTGAGCTGAAAGAAAAAACAATCATAGATTTGTCAGTCACATCCCGCTCCAAACTTAATTTACAGCATACTAATAAAATTGACTTCATACGTAATAGCAAGAGTTTAAAAGCATATAAAGCAAAGGAAACCTGTTTATGTAATCCCATAAACCATCAGATGCCAACAAGACAAATTCTGCATCTGAACCAAGAGCTACTTTGAAAGTGTCTGGAGATGCAATGACCAAGTCATCATTGAAGACTACTCTGAAATAAAATATACATTGATATAACCAAGCAATCTCATAAGTTCGAAACATGTTTCAAGTAGTTTGACTTTTGCTAATTAAGGAAAACAACTTGAGCTAGATTTTACTCTAACGAACTAGTAAAACATAAACCAAGGCTCAATGAACCCACATCATAAGTGGGAAGATGAAACTAAAAGGAACCATAGAAGATATACCGGGAAATGAATTTTTCAGACCATCTCTTTTCTTCCACTCCCTTCTTCAGCATTCTGAGCAAATGATCCAACACCAATATCATTATGATGCACGCATAAAATGTATAGAACATACACATAAACTACTATGAAAGAAGACTTTCTATTTAGAGCAAGAAAAGAACCGAACTCATTCTTCTTTGTTTTAAATCGAATGTCACCAAAAGCACGGGATACAGCTATGTCACCACAAATCCTACCATTGCTGATCTATATATGGACATCACAACAAAAAGATTTATGATCAGAGCAGTGGAGTTTCTGATTATGTTTTAATATAACTTACAATATAGCTCTAATTGGAACGTGAAAGATCAGTGAAATAATTGCTATTTAAAAGAAAAGCATCAAGAACAGAAAAAGGAAAAGAACAATAATTTAAAAGAAAAAACACACCCATCCACCTGCTTCTCTGATTCTTTTAATTTCTTTCAAAGAGGCCTGGTTGCTCCCATAGGGTCGGTGAGAATCAGTCAAGATTTGTGCTTTTCCAGCACGAGACAGAACCTGCATCAATGTATCAGCTGACAAAAGAATGGAAAGGTGATATAATCCCCTTAAAGACAAAGGTTTTTATGTCTAAATCCGAAAGTGTTACTATTTTTCTGGAAACCCAGAAGTATTAGTCTTAAGGATTCTAATGAGAAAAAAAGAAGCTTGAATACAAAATCTGAAATAGGAACAAACATCCATACCACACACGAATCACCAACATGAGAAATGAAGAGCACTTCATTTCCAATTAACACGACTGTGGCGGTGGAACCGGATTCTTCGTTGCCATCTCCAACCTTTTCAAGCCTTCAACAAAATGAAACACCAGCTAATCCTTCAACCAATAATATACAAAATTCTACAATTACATTAAGACTACAAAATTAAACTAAAATCCATTTTCAATATTGGCAAGTTCCAAATCATATTTCCATTTTGCTCACCAGTTCAGCAACTTTTTATCAGCAATATCAAAAGCCTCCGCTAACGCCTTCTTAATAGAGTTGAAATCTCCGTTCACCAAAATTCCTCCTTGCAAAGCTGTAACACACTCTTTATACAGCTCATCTCTGCTTCAACCCGAATCATCTCAATTCATTTAGTATTTACTAATAAACTAATAATAAAACATGCAAAAGGAAATTAATTATAATGATAATTTGCATGCCTGAGATACTTGACGGAAGATACACCACCATGGCCATCAAAGACAGCAGCGAACGAGAATCCGTCAAGGCCGTCCGATCGTATAACTAAATCATCCTCCATCTCTTCGCGCCTTCCCTGCACACTGGCGGACCCCCACCGGATCCCGGAGACATCAGCTAGCGAAGAAGGAGCGTTGATTGCAATCGCGGAGCAACGGCAGAGGGTTCTGGATCTTATCGCCGTTGAGGTGGTTAGTTGGTTTTTGTAAGAGATTTTAGCATTAGAGGTGAAATTGAACTGGATTGCAAGGAATCTTTGTAACTGAGGAGCCGGTAACGCCATTGGATGACTCAGTGAACGAAGCTCTGAGTCAAAGTGGATGAATTGGGGTTACGAGTTTCAGTTTTCGTGAGGATGCTGAGAAATCTCCTCCGTTAACTGTGGGCGGTGTTTGGTGAAGATAAGAGAGTGAAATTAAGCCTCTAACCGATTTAACGGATCGTATTCTACGTGGGCTGTAATCTTCTACGGATTTTTCACTGCACCTTTGAGATAGAATTCCCTGTTCTGCGGTTCCTATTTTGCCACGTTAGATAATGGAATTAATCTCTTTTTTTTCTTATTTGCCTTATTTCGTCTCAATAAATTTAATATTTAGATACAATGGGATTTTAATTTAGAAAATAAAATTGGACCAATACGAAATTAACCTAATGTATTAATGTTGATAGTTAATTTTATTATATCAATTAAATAAATATTATATTAGTATTTTGTTAATGATTTAACATAGGAATGAGAAATCAATGTTAATGACGAAATTGAAAATTTTTAAAACTAGTTTCTTAAATTAGAAATACACTAATACATGAGCAACCAACAATTTGATTTACTCATTTAAAAGAGTTTGCTTTACTCTATTATTTAATAATTAAACTATTGATTAGAAATTTCTTTAAGAAAGTATAAGGCTTTTGTTTTTCTTAAACAACAAAATAAATGTTTAACAAATAAAATTTATGTGTATTCAAAAGGAACTCCAAATGATAAGAAATAAAAGGTAAAATTATAAGGTTACAACAAATAATTGGTACCAATTTAAAACTGGTACGGATCGATACCGATTCGGTTTTGACCACCATAATTCATTGTCGATGATCACACTTTATGTGGTTTCATGAACCATAGCTAAACCAAAAGTTTATATATATATATATATATATGTTATTACCTTTAAAAAATTTCATGTGAATTCTTCCTTCAAATAACCTGCGGGCTTGAAAGGGTCGGATTCGGCATACGCGTCCGGACGGTAGAACCCGGCATCATTGACACGGTTGCTGAGCACATGAAGTATAGCTTTCTTCGAACCACCATATTCATCCCGGTTGCTCTCGATGTATTCTTTGGCCTCAGCCGCTACATTGTTCACAAAATCGAAACGATTGTCCTCAGATAGCAACAGTCTCTCGATGTCCATCGTCAACAGCTTTCCTCCATCCCTAATTTTCCTAACTTGCTCCTCCAGGAACGGAATCCGCTCCATTTTGTACTGCAACATTTCATCCTTCTTTGCCTGTACAGACACAAGAAAGACTAAACATACACTCCCAAGTAAACTTTGCAACTAAACGCCCTTGAGCATAATATTTCCATCATAACAGCACACTCATGCAGGGACGGACACATAATTTTATATCAAGGGTGCGGACATTTTTGGGTTAGTTATATTAGAAATCTAGAGTATGGAATTAGATATCGATAGAAAATACAAAAAGAAAAACATCTAAACCATATAAGAATTTGAAATTTTCATAGGGTGCGACTGCTCGGCGAGACCGCCCGAAGATTTCCATCATATAGGAGAATGTAAACATTAAACCAACATTTACTTAGAACCCAACTCCTAAGTTATTCCAATCTTTGTAAAATACCAGCAACATTGAGTTGATGCACACTATCATATACACAAGAAAGCAAAGAACTTAGAAATAAAATATATATACCAATTTTCTCCGGCGCCAAACACGGCGACCACCGCCCTCACCTTTTGACCGGCAAACAACCTGAAAAAAATTATTTATCAGAAGAATAATAAAAACATTTTCGGGTAATTAAACAGTGCAAATAAAAAGGGTTTCGAAATACAAAACCAGTGGGCTTGGATGGGTGTTGAGACGCCATGAATTAGTCCCTGTTCTAGCCTGGGTCAAAACAAGGGGAGAAAATCGGGGGGGGGGGGGGGGGGGGAAGCGATTCAAAATTTAAGAATTACAAAGAAAATGGAGAGACCAAAATTGGAAATCAAAAGAGGGGTGAAGCTTTTACTGATGTAAGTAGCGGTGAAACTGAAGAGGCGGTGAAGAAAGTTGAGCTGGAAATAGCAAACGCCATGCCCCTTGTTGCCCTGCACTCTCTCCAGTGATATAGTTTAGGAGTCAGGATTAGGATACAAGCTAAGACTAAAAGGTGAAACCACGGGAGTCTGAAACAGCAAATATACTAGCTAAAATTTTTTGGTAAATTACCCCATCAGTCACCAAACTATGGGATTTGTTCTATTTTGGTCATCAAATTAAAAAAATTATAAATTTAGTTTAGGGGTTGTGATGTTTTGGGTTAACTGAATTTTTTTTTTACCAAATTGATAAAATTAAATACTAGGTATAATTAAGTTGTTTGATAAGTATAAATTTAAAAGATAATATAGTTTTTTTTTGGAATAATTTCTACTTAAAAGAAAAGAAAATTTACTTAATAGGGTTTAAAGCCCACGACCTAAAAGAGAAAGGTTGCTTTAAAACTTTAAATATAAATTTAAAATATAATATAGTTAAAAGTAATAAAAATATAATTACAATATTAGTAAATCACTAAAATTATAATTTTTCAATAAATTTAAAAAATAGATTATCAAATACTCTGGACCTAAATTTAAATAATAATAACAAAACTTGAGATTTATTGTCTAATCCAATATTCTAAAGCATTTTATGTAAACCTCTTCATACCAACAGTTCCAATGTTTCAGCCACGTTCCCTGCAAGACATAAGACCTATGTTACCCGATCTTTATCCGAAAAAACATTCGGAACAATGCCGGGATCATTATCCGAACTCGAAATAATATTCATTATCTGTTATGTAGAATGCCCTCCAGTATATAGATGTGCATATGAAGATGATACAACAACTTTGAAAAAATGAATCATCCAAAACGGATGATTCCAATAGGTGTTCGACGACAGGATCCGGCGAGTTGGATCAGATTGTGACACATGACACAAACACTACCTGTAAGGGGAGAAAAGAGAAGATAAGTTCTCAATTTGGTAGCATGCGATGAATGCAATGGCAAGTTTCTGCAAAAGCAAAAGTTCGAACACGACGAAAACAGCTGCAGTCTTTCTTCATTTCAGGTTAAATTGAAGCAATGCAGGGAAAACACCAAGACAGAACTTCTCATGTTATGATTTACAATAGAGCTCTCTCACCCTTCCCACAGTTCTTAATCAAGAAATAGATTAAAGTAAGAGACATGCAATTGTTTTATGCCTACATGACAGTGTACAAAAATTCATTATAACTCCAGAATTATACATATGGAGAATCGGATTACATAGAGAAAACTTTAATACACCATCGACAGACACACAGAGCTCCGATTTCTAGCAGTAGCTTAAGGTCCATCTTCTTGGGCTGAATCAAAAACCGATTGAGAAGTGAGACAACAGTTTGCAAGAACAAGGTTAAGGAGCAAACAAAGGCATCGATAAAGAGAGACTTACTGCTTAGAATGAAGCCTTGAAGCAAGCTTTGGGCTCTCTCGGACTGCTCAGGGGTACCCGATATCTGAATGATCTTTTGTGTCTCGTTTGGTCTATCTTCCACCAGAGTTACATTGGCACCAGACAACTATACCACAAGTACATCCACCATGAGATAAATTATGAGATTTGAGAACTAGATTGAACCAAAGTAAACATAACCGAAACAGGTAGTTGAAAGCAGTGCTGGTTACCTCACTGATCTGGGCCAGTTTGTTTTTTGATTTTGCTATGAGCTTGGAAACAGCATAATCCGGTATGATAACTTCAAGTGTACTCCTAGTAACAAGTGGTACAGCGATCCTAATATAAAATTACAAGCAAGAGACTCATTATTTATTAGCATAGCCTTTAAAAGTTAACAGCAGAAAGAAGAATTTTGATGTAACCTTCATTTTATAACTATAAAAGGACCAAATAAGAGTAAAATAATGCAAAACTTGGCCACCTGCTAATTGCACTCGGTACATCTTCACGCCGTTCAGATTCAGTCTGCTTCGCTGTTTCCACACCAGATTTTACTACTTCCTATAAAAAATTGACTTTTATAATCATATTCTTAGAATGAAGAAATCCCTGGTGTACTTCAAAATGTTCACCTAGTACACAACATAGCAGTTAAAGATTTTTTTCCCAAAGAAATTAAAGGAAAACTTTAAGCTAAGATTGGAAAACTTTTTTTATTCATATGCAGAATACAAGAAAAGAAATACCAACAATGAAGCAGTGAAAAGAATGTCCGAATTAGAAGGAAGCAGCATAAGTATGACCTTTGATGATGATGGCGTTGCTGGAGTTGGCACATTCTGATAGGCTCCAGCAGCAAGGTCACCGGCAGTTTGTCCATCACGAGCTGGAGTCAAGTTTGGAGAAATATTTCCAAAAGACGTTGCAGTGATAGGTGGTGCCAGTGGTGGAGGGTCCTGAGAGAATTCCCTATACAAGTAACTGCGTAATCGTGATGTGATCTCGACAAGAGCATCTCGAGCTGCCTGTATCTCCCCCACAATCTGCATAGTAAATCAAAGTGATATTCAGAATATACAAGGTAAAACCATCATATTATATCATATCATCCCTCATTTATTAAACTTAACAAACCCATGGCCAAGAGATAGAAAAACTTAATAGACTCGGTATTTTGAATCTTACGGCCTGGATTTAACCAACACTGAGAAGCTAAGCTCTCTTTGATTCATAGGGGTAGGTAGGTATCTAAGTAGCAAACCTGCACAATCTCATTGGGTCCTGATACACAAGAAGGGAATTCTTCTCTTGACAGTATCTGTATGTTTGCACCTGTTAATCTTTTCATTTCAGATAAAGATCCATCTCTTCCATCTAAACATCTGATTTCACTTGATGGAACAAGTAACCTAGTAGTTACTATGTTATCTTTATCAGGAACAAGATCAACAATCTGAGTTTGGATATGCAATAAGGCCTCTTGAGCTGGAAACAACTCATCATCAGGACCCTAAGGACGAATGAAACCAAAGAAATGTTAGAGATGAAGAAATCGTTTTTTAAATGTCTTTTCGGTCTTTAAACATTATAAATGACAATATCTTATTCAAAAAAGGTATAAAGAGACGGAATTTATCACCCAAAAACAGCTAAGGAAAGAAAAAGAGTGCAGGCTAAAGAAACAACTATATCCACCCAAGTACCTCCTCAGAAGAAATAGTAATTATCTGCTCATCTGACCCTCCCACGGGATCAGAAACCTTGACATCCACACCAATTTCATTTTGAAGTAAATCTACTATGCCATCTGGTGCTCCAAAAATAGTATCAACCTTCTGAATAGGGCAAAGTATTCGAAACACGAGATCCTCACCATACAGAGTCCGTCCACTGTCAGCCATAGGAGCAGCCCCAGCTTCAATGAAACCAGATGGGCGTGAGGAATAATTGTTGCCTCTGTAATTCATAGTAGACATCTGAGAACCAAAAGAACCATCCATAGATGATTTACGTGGGGTATTGTTTATCGGTGGAATATAATCGTCATCAGGGAAAAAACGATCTGGTGAATGCATTCTTCCATGGAAATTACTGCGGTCACGATGCTGACTCTCCCTTAAGCGTGATGAAATAATTGCTATAGCATTTTTTACAGCATTTACATCACCTACAATCTGCATGACAAACAACAGTAGACAAATATCATAAAACCATTTTCAGTATCTTCCACCGGAGGGAAATTGGGAGGGAGAAAGAAGTTCAAACTGAATAAGCTTAAATAGATATTGTTAAATCAAAAGAAGCTTTCCGGAACAATCATGTTTGGTAGCCAAACCACCTATAGCAAATAGAACCATCAGAATCATTATTCTTTGCAATGCACTATGGACAGTTGGAACAATTCAATATACATGGATCTAAACTATCCAACTTTTATACCTATTTGCAGCCTCAGCTGCATAGAATACCTAGATTCAGACTGCTTTATCAGCAACCATAGAAATGGTTAAGTAGAAACATTGGATAAAATGCACGGTGAAAATAATCATGCACCATTCATATGAATGATTGATGCAAAACAACATCTAAGATCAATAGAATTGTTGGGACTGTAAAAAAAAACTTGCATCTGATAAGCAAGATACATTCAAATAATTGAGAAGCATGATGTATGGAACGTCAATATAAAACATGATAGCTTTCAAATACATGAAATATTCCATCAGTGAGCTATTATAAGAGGAAAAACTACATTGCTCATATTTTTAATGCCCAAGAGTCCAAGTATCTACCGAAACAAAAGCAGGTGAAAATTGAACCATGAATGAGGGAACAACTTGAAAATTGAAAACATTGCAGATTGAAAAAAATCACAGGAATGCAATCAGACAACAGGGCAAAGAATTTGAAATTCCCAAGTAGAGAAGCCGTTCTTATTTTAAACAATATGCCAGCAAAAAACTCCATATTAAAAAATCTTCTGAAGACATTAAGCCTCTTTAGTTTAATAACAGAGAAAGGTGTCTGTTTCAGCAAAGAGCAAATTGTTTAACATGTAGATAAGATTATCAGAGCGACAGTCCAGCAATGCCATGGCCGAAGGCATATACTAGTATTAGATTCTTAACAGAAATGTCTCTAAGGGGAAAATCAATGAAAGGAAACCACATTAGTAACTCCTATAATCCACGGGTAGCAGTCATTCAGATCAGGATTTTGGATTCAACTCCAAGACATGAAATTTTTTAACCGCCCGATCATTCCATCAAGCCATTGCATTTAATCATGTCATTGAATTATGAAAACCCCAAAGATTAATATTTTGTAATTATGCCTAATTTTGTGTAATAAATGTCAATCCAAATGCAGTTGGTCGCAGACCTGAACAATCTCCTCAGACATGGAAACGCAACGGGGCAAGGAATGGTCTCTAGGCAGAATCCTAATCTGAGTCTTTGTTTCCATTCTCATTTGCTCAATAATCCTTCCTCCTTTGCCCAGTAAAGAACCCACATGCATCCTCGAAACAACCAACCTCGTCGCTACCCTGTTCCCTCCTCCTCTCACCACCGCTCCATATTCATCCTCCTCCTCTCCTCCGCCGCCACCAAATCCAAACTGCGAATCACTCTCCAGAATCCTCTCATGAATAAGGAACAACGCCTCCTGAGCAGGGGAAAACGATGGCATTCTTCCTTCAGGGTCACGACGACGCGTGTCAGATATCTCGATGATTCGTTCTTCATCGCCGGGAATCAGCTCGTGCACGTTGATCCACGCGCCGGTGTGCTGTCTTATGGACTTGATAATGCTACCCGACTTACCGATCACACCCCCAGCTTTCATATCGTGGCAGAGAATGCGGTAGCTAGTGGTGACCATAAGGGATGAGTCTTGTCCTCCTCCTCCCCCACCACCGCCGCCGCTACCTCCACTGCCCTTATTCGGAGGTCGGCCGTTGTTGCCTCCGTTGTTATTGTTGTTGGGATTGTTTCCACGGTGGCGGTGACTATTAGGTGGGAAGTGATGGTTGTTGTACCGAGGTTTCGTCCTACCCATGGTCTCCCCATCATAGTCCTGGTCATAGTAATAGTTCCTCTTGGATCTAGATCTATCCATCTAAAAAAGCACTAAGAAACTTTCCCCTTTCGAATCAAACAGATTTCAGTTTGTTTCTTTTGTCAATGTTTCCCGGACGATGGTTCAGCTCCTTGTCATGGATCGGGTCTAGGGTTTTCAGAGTAGCAAATCTTTGTTCGTCTCCGCTGACTGTACCTTAAGTTATCTTCTGTTTGTTTCTAGGGAAAATCTTGTAGGAAATGCAAGCGTCGATGAGGCATCTAGCCGTAGACGAAGAATCTGAAACGAACACAGAGCTTCTTATGTTAGCAGTCATACGGAAATTGAGCTGCAAAGGTTTTTATGCATTTCTTCCAGTTAAGAATACTTTGTGTGGACAGATTGAAGGATCCAACGGCGTCGTTTCATGGTTTTATTTTTATTTATTGGTTTTGTGGAAATAAACAAGGAAACGAGTTACTGAACCAAATTAGAAACTAATGATGGAGTCCATAGGAGAATTCATTTATTATTATTAATAAATTATTATTAACTCATGATGGAAATAAAATATTACTCCTTCAGTCCCTCTGTTCTTAAAAATATATATTTTTATTAAATTTTTTTGTTATTTTTAAATTTTAATTTATAATTATTTAAAATCTATTATCAATAAAAATATTAAAAAATATATATTTTAAAAATCTTTAATTAATTCAAATATATGTCTTATAAAAAATAATTATCTATATAATTATAATTAAATTTTAGAATTTTAAAATTTTAAAAACTCAATAATAAAAAATCTTGATGAAACAGAGAGATTAATAATTATAGTCTTGATCTTAGCCTACCAAATCACATGTTAAACCCAATAATTAAAACATGAATCGATTAAAAAATTGTTTTTTATTCATTTTAATTTGTTTCGAATTTTATAAATTTAATTTAATAATTTTTAAATAAAGTTTAAATTTTATAATAAAACTCAAATAATTTAACTTTTGAATGGACATTTCATCCTTAAATCATGACTTTAATTCTAGATTGATCCATAAATTTTTGAATGTTCCAAGTTTACCCCAAAACTGTATTCCTAATTATAAATTAATTTCAAAACTTTTAAAATTTTTAAATTATCCTCAAATCATCATTTACACCACATTATATTATAATTATATACATAATACACAATTATTTTGTACATGAGAGTTAACAAATTCTCTAATATGAAATTTATTAATATACGCTGATAATTTAGGAAGAAATTAGAATCTTTAAAAATTTATGAACTAATTTAATATAATTTAAAGACACAAAATACAGTTAATTCAAATATATTATTTAGTTTTAAATAATATTTAATTTATTAAATAACATTATAATTCTTAATTAAATTTATAAAAAAATATGAATAAATTACGATAAAATACTATAAACACCCATCATAAAATTCAACAAACTTCTATAAAAAAAATAAACAAGTCATGTGCAAAACATAATAAAATCGAATGTCTATCGTTTTCCACATTTATTAATTAAAAAAATATAATAAAATCGAATTATATTTTTACGTATTTCACTTTTATTATAATAAATATTATAGATTTTAAAATAAAAATATTATATTTTTAGAAAAAAATTCCCCCTCCAATATTGATGCAACTTGGCTCTTATAAACCACAAATAATTCAAACACTATAATTCGAATCCATTTTCTTTTTCTTTTTTTCATATCCCTACATCTTGGACATATCTCCTCAGCTAGCACACCTCATGCCCACGTGTACGGCTTGATAAGCTTTGGAACATGATTCCCGAGGTCGGTGTGTTGCAATTTTAATCTAAATTACGACTTTGAACAATTTCGAGCCAACGAAATATCACCACGTGTCACATTCAACGCCCCCTTACCCCGTATAAGTATCCGTCGTCCTTGAGTTGCTACTTCTTTTATTTTCTGGAACAGCAGAAATTTGAATTATCTCAGATTATACACAAATAAAACTATATTTGTTTGAAAAAGAATTGAAATTGTATTATTTCAATCGATTTGTTTTTCCCGGCGGAGTTTAAATTCTCAAATTCAATCAAAGAACGATGCCGTATTGCGAGGTAAGGAAAGCGCCGAGCACCGACGGAGAAGTTGTAAACAATGGGATCCAGATTTATTATCGGACTTACGGTCACGGCCCTACCAAAGTCCTCTTAATCATAGGTGATTTTTTTTTTTCGTTTTACTTTCAAATGTTTGTTGAGTGATTATTATTATTTTTTTTTTGTTAGCTGATGTTTTTTTGTGAATGAATCGGCCAGGATTGGCGGGGACACACGATTCGTGGGGCCCACAGATCAAGGGACTGACCGGAACCGATAGGCCAAACGACGATGAAGGCATGGCGGTTGATCGGGAACCCGACGGAGCTCACAATGTGGTCGGTGGTATTGAGGTTTGTTCCTTTGATAATCGTGGGATGGGCCGGAGCTCCGTTCCCACCAAAAAATCAGACTATACGTGAGTCATTTCCTTTGTTTTTAGCGGTTTCTTAGCATCCAAGTTTTACTATGCTTTGACTTTCAAAATCCTTTCACCTGCTTTCGATGTCGATATTATTATTTTATTTAATAAAAGTACTTTCCCCTGTTTTCTCGGTAAGCTGCAGTTCGTAATTTGTTAAATTCAGTCGTTTTTTAGTCGAAGTTTTAAGCATAGGATTTTGTTATGCATTTGCTTACTTCTGGAAGTGAGTTAAAAACTTGTAACTCGAGCTGAGGAAGAAGACCCAGGAAAGTGAATTCTTAAAAAAAATCTGGATGTTGAGTGCAGGACGAAAATTATGGCAAAAGATGCAATTGCCTTAATGGATCATCTGGGCTGGAAGAAAGCCCATATTTTTGGGCATTCAATGGGTGAGTGAGTTCGTTGGAATTTTCATTGCAAAAATGCAATAAATTCTGAAAGAAAGAAAAAAATCTTCAGCCTTCTAAGTTTGTATTAATGATTGTTGTTCCTCTTTACTTTGTTAAGAAATGGTAGTCTTTCTTTTAATGTAAAGCTTGCTTGAATTTGTTATCTAAAAACAGGAGCTATGATTGCTTGTAAGATGGCGGCACTGGTGCCTGATAGAATTCTTTCTCTGGCATTACTTAATGTAACAGGTGGAGGTTTTGAATGTGTCCCAAAGGTATCTTCTTAATCTTCTATTGGGCCGTGGATTGTCTTCAATTTCCTTTTTCATTAATCAGCATTGATGTTTACCGAATTTAGTTCTATCAAACAAGTAGGCAATTGAGTTTCACTATCTCTTCATTGTCTCATAAACTTGACAAGATGAGTTTTATGCATATCCATCCATGCACAGCTTAAGAAACTTAAAAGAAAACTGTAGAGATGAGTATGACACACTTCGGAATCATTTGCTAAACTGTAGAACACAGAGGATAGAATATAGATTCTGCTACTTTTTAGCAGATCACTTTTCAGTTTTGGAAAACGAAAATATGAAAAAGAAAAAAACATTATTTGTAGTAAAAAGGTTTATTATCATAATCTGCTAAGCTGTTCCTCTCTGAGTTTAGAAAGACTCCTTTGATCTACCAAATTTCTACGGATGTCACTTCTCACAGTTATATCTTTGTTGCTGAGGAAGAAGCATAATAGTCAATTCCTAGTCATCATCTAATATGATGTTAGTATCATTTATAATTAGTAATGGAGTTATCATATTGATATAAAGTTAATTTGGTCCCATCTGCTATACTTTTGGAACTTACATCTGCAGGACGTGGTGTTTAACTTGTTTTACTCTCTTGCAGCTTGACCGAAAATCTCTATCCATTGCAATTCGATTTTTAAAGGCAAAATCTCCTGAGCAAAGAGCAGCAGTGGACTTAGACACGCACTACTCTGAAGTAATTTTGTTCTTTGTTAACAATATCATTTTTTGTGTGAATGTGAACTATGTTGCATCAACTCTTTATCTGACTTAAATTACTGATGTCTTACTCATATTTGGACAGGGATATGACATTCCAAAAAAAGAATAAAAATAAACATATCCGTTTCAGATGCACACACATAAAGCAGTATCCAATAATCACACACACACCCCCTATCTATATCAGATATAATGTGAAATTGAAGACAACTGTATTAGATTATGAGTATTGACCGTGAGGTTTAGTTTAGCATACATTTTGTAATTCTCAGAACTAATGTTCTGCAATGTCAAATTATGAGTTTTGTGAGTTGAGCAAGGTCAAATTCGATATTCAGTTGAAGAAATATCTAGGATACACCTTGATTCCTTTTATGTGACAAATGAGTTAATATATTTTTTTCATGCAAAAAGACAACTCATAGAATTTCTTGTTACGCATATTGCAGGAATTTCTTGAGGAGATTGTTGGTTCTAACACTAGAAGATCAATTTTGTATCAAGTAAGCAATACTGAGGCTGAGAGTTGTTGGTACCATTGAATAACAATCGTACTAATCAATTTTAGACATAATAAATTTACTCTTTGTTCACCATAAGACCATAACATAATAATAAAAATATATTGTTTGTGTGGATGTTCTGATTTTTTTTTATTTTTTTTTATTTTTTTTGTAATGGTTACATGATACTGTATTATTGCATTAACTGGGCAACATATTGAAGAGTATCATTTTTTTCCTGCATATTGAAGTTTCAACTCTGTCCCGATTGCTTTTAATTGAATACTCTTTGGCATATGCTTCATTTTAAATTATAGTCGTAAGAAACAATCATGTTTTTTTCCTATTGAAAATGCCTCTGAAAATGAAATATGCTCATCATCTATATCTCAAGGATGATGCCGTACTTAACTGATTATCTATCAAAGGTCATTCGACTTGGTTGGCCTTTTTTATCATTGTTTGTCAGGAGCATTGATGTGAGGTTTCCAGCACATGAAGTTTTTGTAACAATATTATTGTTTATATAAATCCTGGATCAACCCTAAGATGCTAACAGCAAGATGCTTGCTTGTTCTTGACAGGATTATGTAAAAGGCATAACAGCAAGCGGCATGCAATCTAACTATGGGTTTGAAGGTCAAATCAATGCATGCTGGAGACATAAAATGACCCAAGCAGAAATTGATTTAATCCGTTCGGGTGGATTTCTTGTATCAGTCATTCACGGCAGGTACTACATTTTTATGACCCTGAAAACAGTTTTCATAGTACTTGTACCGGCAAAGCCACATAGTATGCATCAATCTATGGCTTTTGCAGAATATAAATATGCTGCTTGTTCTGCATTGTTTTGGTCCTAAAATCACTTTTGAAAAAAAAAAAAAAACTTTTCAAAAGCAATACAGAATGAAGCCTAAGTCTGATAGAGATTGTGGACTGGTGTTCTATGCCTGAAATAAACAGTAATATGCTAATTTCTTTCATGCATCATGATGATCATCTCTTTTGAAATAGATTACACTCGGCAAATATCATTTTCTCAATGTGCAGGCAAGATATCATTGCTCAAATAAATCATGCAAGGAGACTTGCACAGAAGCTACAACCTGTTGCTAGAATGGTAGAGTTTCACGGAGCACATCTAGTAACACATGAGAGAACAGAAGAGGTAATTTTTCTGTCATCCAAGTGAAGTAGGCCATTTGATATAAGCATCAAGGATATTCACCCTGAGAATCTTTCTGTGGTGCAAGAGCACTAAAAGGCCACTTTCAAAAGTTAAAAATGTTAACAAATGTACATGTAGAGCTTGTAGAACTGCGTGGAGAGTAATATTCCGGCATGTGAATAAATGCTTAGTTGACGCATGAGAGTGAAATACTAACTTGACAAAGTGTGTGCCTTCCATTATTAGTACATATTGTATCTCAATACTGATACAATTTATAAGTTTTAATTTATTGTATTTGTCCGAAGAAAGAATCTTTACTAGACTGAATTATTCTCTAATTTTCAGGTTAATCAAGCTCTTCTCGACTTAATAAAGGCATCTGAAATGAAGATGAGCCCGCATGAATGGAACAATGTCCCTAAGAAAAGTTCTGGTGTGTTATTGCCTAAATTTGGAAGTCTTTTCTCCTGCACTAGATCAGCAGATTGAGTTCAATGCAGTAAATTTCAATATTCATCTCTAATCTATTAACTAAATGTTTGGATGTTACTCCGATTATAGATAATTACTATGAAGGTTCATTACAGATAAAATAGACTAGAATTTACTTGAAAGTTCTGATATTCTACATGTGATTTTAATGTCAAATTTTGGCTTTTACTTTATCTAGGTGTGACAGAAACATCAAGCAGAACAATCGTAGAAAGGGAAGGCAACCGAATCTTGGCGAAGATCCACATTTACATCTTATATATATTCAGCTTATTTATGATGGCATTGAAGTATGCAAGAAGTGCTTTACAGAGGCTAAAACCACCTAGAGTCGAAACTTCTTCCCTAAAATAGTCCCCATTTTGTTAACTGGTAATTCAGTGTGCATCTTTGTTTAGTGTTTAAAACCCAAACTTGTACTTAATTTGCTCAGATCTTCTCCTTTTTTTGCAGGTTTTATAAATTTGTCATCATTGTGACACCATCCCCATCGACTCAGCTGTTTTAACCCTTTTATTGTATGTTATCATGCAAACCAAAGAGAAAGACCTCAAGACTGTAAATGAAGGATACAACCATAAGCTAAACCCTTTGCTTCTGTATACCAGATGAAGCTGAGCCTCAGCCTGAGATGACTTCTGTATTAGCCAACACAAAGTATAGATAAAAATAAATGTTTCCCTGAAAGGAAGCGACATTTTTAAAACTAAAAAGTTTCCAACAATTGGCATAAAAAAGGGGAAAGAGAACGTGCCTGTTCCTGTGTCTGTGCCTGGTTGTGGATGTAGTGATAATATTTGATGCAATGGCAAATGAACCCATCGTTTCATACAGAACAAAGGATGGGATTCTAATATTATGCCAAAATAATATACCCCGGAATATCCTAATCACATATACTATTCCCTTGGACCACTCTACCCCTGCCTTTGGAATATCCTAATCACACATGCTAATGCCTGCTAAATGAAATATTTTTGTGTATAAATGATGTTAAATTTATTAATCGACTAATTTATTAATCGACTCATTACGGGTAATCTTGCTAACCAGGCTCGGTTCATGGGGCAGCGCCATGAGCTTCAACGGTTCCTCACAGTTCACAGTACATATTAAATTATGTTTATGTAGGTTTTTAAGGTATTTACTACTTGTATTTAAGATATTTTTAATAAAATAATAAAAATAATATTAATTTAATGTAATATTAACCAAGTTTACTTCTTTCACAATATGTCATGATTAAGCCATTGTCCTAGACCAATCATTTTTTTATAGTATTGTATTTATATTTTTTTTAATAGTATCTAACGTAGAAAAGTATAGTACAACAAATCACATACATCATTGCATTTTGCAGCCAACAGTAAATCAACACTTCGAACAGGAAACATTATACATATATATATCAAACCTAATACACTGTGGAAAATCTCTATAGGAGTTTTATAAAAAGGAAAATGAAACTGAAAAGAATGGAACCTTTTCTCTCGTATCATTTGGCCGTCTATCATCCATGGATTTTGCTTGTTTTTCTCAGTATTCATCTAAATAAGTGTATAACATCTCATCTTTCTTTGATTTTCGACGACTGAGCAATGCTTTCAGTAGCCTTTTGCTTTTGCTTGGGACTTGCTCAATGTCTTTCTCGGTTTGAAGCCGCATCGAAGCTGATTTCCGGGGCTCCGATGGATACTGCCAACAATAATAAGAAATAGAACAACATCATTAACATTGTATCAATCGTTTTCAACGTTAAGAAACTTTTAACCATGTGTTGCAGTGCTTCATTGACAGGTTAGTTGTTGTTATTCAAGTTAAAACCTAGTCACCTACACATATTTTAGTTAATAGACAATACAGTTTCCTACTATGCATATGGAGTAAACTGTTCTATGCTCACCCGCCGCCTTGCACTGGCTGAATTCGGAGTAGTTGGACGGCTCTTGTTTGGTGTTGTAGGCCTGCTCATAGATCCGGAACGTGAAAGTGGGAATCGATACGGTGATACCGTTCGCTTCTCTGGTTATATGTATAATAAACATCATCAGTGACCATACACATACATTCATAACTGAAACCAGTCTCGTGTAACAGGATGAATAGAGAAAAATGTATAGGATTGCAGTTCAAAATGAAGTCAAATATGCATCTGATTCTGACCTTGTTCTTTCTTCGGTAAAGTGGCAGTAAAGGAAAAGGTTGAAGATCGCTGTGGAGGCCGTAGAGAAGGTGACGGAGAACGTCCTTTTCTGAAACTATCATTACAAGAATAAATATCAGTGCTCCAAACTACACAATTGAGTACCTAAGGATCATATACAATGCAACGTTTATCCTTACCTGGCTGAAGGCGTTGGGGTTTCCCGAACTGAAGATGGTGGTGTTTCTCGAATTGTAGCTCGGACAGCTTCGTGGAGACATTACAAGTGAAGTAGGATGAAGTTGGATTAGAATTTTGTCCAACATGTAAAAAGGATGATAAAAAGAACAGACAGAGCAACTACCATTCCTGAACTGATGCCAGTCATCTTCGTCATCTAGGCTGCATCCGAGGTATTTCGATTTTGTACAGTTTGCACCATGCATGGTCTCCCCAACTGAAAAGTAATCAAAGACATCGAAAACAACCACATATCATGGTCTTTTTCATGCCTAAAAGAATGGGAAAGAATGAAAAAGAACGGAGAAGGGTACATTACCTGGCAAGATGTACCGTTTATGGTATTTCGGCGTATTAATCACCAGCGACTGTTGGGAAATTCCTTCATGATCAATATACTCTTGGCATGTCCGTAGTCTCTACAATTATCGTACAGAAAATTTCAGTATTACCGATCAAACATGCATATATACCCCATGCTCGAAGGTCTTGTTAAAAGTTCCGAAGCTCAAATTTAAAATAGATCAGTGAATAAGTTCCTTCATTGTTTCTAAATAAACGAAAGCTAGACTTGTCGATATGTAAAGAAAGTAATCCAAGCTAACCTGTTCGATACTCGATACTCGGATCTCGGTTCCTGAAACCTCTTCGACTTTCTCATCCAAAAAATCATTAACCTTGTATGTCACGGAACCCAAATGGTCTATAGTATTCACAAGAGCTTTGATGGTATAATCTTTCAATGTTTCTACCACTCTGCATGTACATGAGGATCTTATACCTTTTAAACGATATCCGAGAAAAATGACAGTAATTGCACAGAAATATCAACAATTTAAGGCATGAACATTGAGGAATTTGAATTACTCACATCTGCTTTTGGTCATCATTGGTGTAGGATAGTTCGAAATACTCGGCTGCTGAATAGAGCTGTGATCTCAGATTTTTCAAATCCTGAAGCAAAGAAACTGTGTCATAAAACCATAATTTTCGTACTCGGGTGTGAGTGTCGAAGAAAGCTATATTCAAATTCCATTGTCCGAAAGTGTCGAACATGGGCACTTGGAAGTGCCAAATGTGTGTTTCACACTTAACTAACATGTATGGGAACTAAGTGACCTTGAGAAACAAAAAAAAAAGCATTGTAACTAGTAGAACCTTAAGACTATCAGAGAACAACAAGCTCTGCTGCATAGAAATCTCATCATAATTGGATGGTTCTCGAGACATGGGCATTGCAGCAGCCGGAGCCATTTAATCCCTGAACAAGATCGGACCGACCGAGCACACCTTGATCTGCATCAATCAAAATAAACAGAGTCAAAATGAACACCACATTGAACCCAGATACTTATAAAATAAGAACCACAAGGAATCAATGGCAATATGACAGCAGCAAGCATGAAGCTTGTAGACAAAATTGAAAACTAATTTTCAACTAATAAAGATACAATAAACCAATTATTCCAATTTCCAACCAAACATTACCAAAGCTCTAACCAAGTTAAGGAAATAATTGAAAACAATAACAATTATAGAACCAGACAGAACTTTACCAGTTGATGATACACTTCTACTACTACTGTAGGAAGAAAAACCTGTTTTGTCTTAATGAAACAAAATGAAAGTGGGATTTCAGCTGCTTTTCAGGAGTAAATGAAAGGTAATTTCAGTTTAAACAAGCCAAACAAAGCATAAGCCTTGATTCTCAGAATCAGGAAATTCAAAAACTTGGAGGTAAACCGAAATAGAAAGTGGGTTTATGAGTAAAATTGCAGAGACTAACCTTGCTTTTGTACAAGTTTGTTCCTTTTCTCTTCCCACTGGTTGTGTAGCTGAACTTATAAAACCTAGAGCTTCAGACCCACTTAGCCATTTAACCTTAAAAATCACCAGAAGTTAAAAAAAAAAGTCCTAATGGGAACAGAAAGAAGCCTAAATGATTGACGGAGACCAACCTATGTAAGAAATTTTTTTACTAAACATCAGAAAACGACAACAGAAACAGGCGCCTATAGGCAAAAAGAGATAAAGAACGGGTCTTTTTTCTCGTCTTGGGTGCTTGTTTGAACTTTGACAAACCAAAACTTAATCCTATATAAAAATACATTTCGAAATCGAATACTTCAAACTCTTTTTATATAGCAAAAAGGCAAAAGCCAGTTTCTCATCATCTTCCATTATAGTGTGACAAATCTGCATTTGCAGCAATGGTTTAGTTTCTCCCTGGTGTTCATGGGTCCATTTTCAACCATAATTACATGACCCCAAAGGTTTAATCTTTGATCTCTATTAACAATTTGCTTAGGAAACACATTCATTTACTTTCAACTGGTCCCCGTCTGAAATGTATTTTAATACTCAAGTATGTCCAAACATTTGGTTTGAAGGGTTCTTCCAAGAATTAAAAACAGCAGCAGTTTAGTTAAATAAAAAAAGGGATTAAAGTTACCAGCTTTCATGGGAGGTAGTGAAGCACGTTGACTCGGTGCAATCATAGCAGGATCGCACTCCCCCTGGTCCTCAGTATTTTTCTTTTTCAAAGAGAATGTGTTGGGTTTTGGGGACCCATTTTCTGGTTTTAGATAGGAGTCTTTTCCCCGCCTATTGCGGAGGAACTGCTGGTTTAGTTTTCATGGCCCTCGTTTAAGGCATTATCAACTATAGGATGGAAATTTGACCCGACTTCGCTGGGTTCCGATTCAATCGGATAAGAATAAGTTTTTAATTAAAAAAATAATTTTGGGTAAAGTTGGGTTATTAAAAAATTAATATCTGGTTAGGTTTAGTGTAAAAATTCTTGACCCGATATATATATTATATTTTATATAAATATTTAATATTTTTATTAATTTTTTGGGTCAGATCAAGTTTAATCAAATTTTTCATTAATATATCGGGATCGGTTAAATAATATCAACAAATTTAAATTTTAAAATCTAAATCCTTATCATTTCTGCATATTTAATAAATATGTGTTTTACAGATAAAATTATTTAAATTTATTATTTTATTAAAATCATTCATTAAATTTTTTAATGTTAAAATTTAATAAATAAACAAGTGCATACAAAATAAAAATTACTTACAGTATATACTATTGTATTTATATCTCAACTTTTGTATGATTTAATACTTTATTATTAGAATGTTGAAATGGGTTTTGTCTATTGTTGAACTTGTGAAGCAGTCAGTGGCGTGATTGGTGGAAATTGCAACATCAGTTCAGTCTTTAGTAGAAGAAATATAAACTTTTAAAATATGAATTTAATTTTAATGCAGTATATTTAGGGAAACCTACACAGTGATTATTAAATTATCACTATTTTTATTAATTTTTTTAAAAAAATTGATTCTCTTGAATAATATTAAAATATGTCGCTTACTGATTTTGAAAAAAATGAAAGAAAAAAATATTTTGTTGTCAAAACAGTAAAAAAGGGATAGTTTGCGGGGACTATGGATGTTCAAAAATATATGATTCAGTTGATCCGATCTGAAAATTCAGATATTCGGTTTGGTTTTTATTTTTAGATTGGATATCCGATCTAATTTTAAGTTTTCCGAATCGGATACGGATCATAAGATTTTAAGTTTTGGATTATCCAAAAATCCAAAAATTCAAATTTTCTTAAAATTAATCTTGTTCTATTTAACAATTTAGTGCTTGTTATATTTAAAAAAAATAAAACTTTTATAATTGTGAATCTTATTGTATTTAGTAATTTTTTGTTTATTATATTTGAGATTCTAAAAAATTTATAAATACAACTTTCAAATTTGAAAATTAGTATAATCAAATTATATTTTTTGAATAATCGGATATCCAACTATCCGATATCCGAATATTTATTTTTTTACGAATCGAATATGAATCACTATATCATCGATTTAAAAACCTAAATTTTTAAATAAATCAAATCCAGTCTAATCCGATATCTGACGATGAACACCTAATAGTGACCACTGATGTAGTTTTTCCTTCAAACCTTTGTCCTAATCTCTCATGGACTTTGTTCAGCAGTGTGTATTGGGTTCATACAAGTATCTTTACGTCTTTAAGGCTTTCTTTTCCACATAATATTAGGTCTGTCTTACTTTTTGGCCCATCTCTGTGGTAAAACATTTTAATATTTTTTATTAAGCAAAATCATTGATATAATTATAAGATTATCTATACTATTTTGGGTTTGTGATAAGTAACTCGACTAAATTTCGATGCGAATTACTCTTAACCGACTAGGTCCTCAAAATCCAAATCTGTACACCAAAACAACAGATTTTTGCCTTGATGATTGACCAACTTAGACTATAGGATCCAATGGATCAATAGACTACCAATAGCCCTGGCATCAAATGTATGTATAGATTGAAGTCATTCTTTTCATGTAGCCACTTCGATCCTTCCGCAGGGGACTGCAGGCTGCAGCCACTTCGATTATACTTCCATGCGGAGCACTCGTCAACGGAAGGCCTATAACTTCTGCAAGGGCATCCTTACAGCTGCATACTTTTCTGATCGAATCCAAAGTTCGAATGCAAGAACATAAGACAAGGAATAAAAACAAAGAAAATGCTTTTAAGGAATCAGGAGAATAATGGAGGAATTGTTCTTATCACAATCTGAAAGAGGAGAAAAGATTTCAGGGTCTGTTTTCAACTCCGAATGGTCATTAATAAAAGATACCAATAGGAGGTGATCTGGTTTTGACAGAGTTTGAGACCACATTGGCACCATGGTAAAGTATATAGCATGTGACTGGTAAAAGAGATGGGACTACCTTCAAGTATAGAGGCAATGGAGTACATCTGCCATAGGAAGAGTGGATGAGTTTTTAGATTCAAAGAGAGGCATGTCCGGCCTACATCACACCAGTCTAAAATGAACCCATGATTCGCCCCCCTTTAGCAACTTGAAGTGAATCAATGTAGGTGAATCTTTGAGCTCATCACAAGCACAAAACAGTTAACGAATCTAGAGCTACATTTCTTTATGAAAATGATGAAAGAAAGAAGTCGATGCACCAAGTACCTACGATACTCGGATTTGGATGTATGCCGAATATGGATACATCACCATACCCCATGTTAATGATATGTTACTACAAGAAGAAAAAAATCGAAGAGTAGTGCAAATTTGTGCCTGTAAACAATTTACAATCAAAGAGTAGTGAAGATGACACAGATGTAGACATGATATGAACATTTTTCACAAGAAACATAAATTACAATTATATTTTCATTGAAAAGTTGAAAATCATAATCATTCTGAAGAGAAAATAGAGACTGTTACATTAAAAAAGGGGAATACTTCTACAAATGCAACAACAAAGCTCATATAAGCATCCATGATTCAACAACAATGGCAGCAGAGGGTGTTTCTTTTTCTCTGTATGCTGTAGGTATAAACAGTTATTGGAGCAATTAAATGTAATTTTGCAAACCAATAACTGAAAAAAAGAAAAGAAAACAAGACATTGTTCTGAAAATCAACAACAAAAAGACTTCATGAAGCCAGAACTGCAAAATCCAGAGAAGATCAATCACTT
Source organism: Abelmoschus esculentus (assembly GCA_035048815.1). Taxonomy (NCBI): domain Eukaryota; kingdom Viridiplantae; phylum Streptophyta; class Magnoliopsida; order Malvales; family Malvaceae; genus Abelmoschus; species Abelmoschus esculentus. Next base: position 13,476,168 of record JAUCBN010000049.1, read on the forward strand.
ACAAATTACAATAGTTTTTACAATCCCTCATTGCATTGTTCATTTGACCACCAAACTCCTTCAAAGGCAAAAGGAAAGAACTTTTCAAGCTTCAATGCATTGAAAGCCTCTGCAAACCCATAACCAAATCCCGAATAAAGTAGCACAGACGAGCAAATCCAATATCAAAACAACCCAGACATGTTTCTTCCAAGTTTGCTTAGCCTTTTGCCTTTCCCCACTACTACCCAGAGCACCACTCTTTTGCATGGAAACTGAGGAATCTCTAAAATCATCACTCACATGAACATGGACCGTGTTATCCATCCCAACCCCATCTCCGCCGTTGACCTCCACCAAACCACCGGATCTTTTCTTCTTTTTTAACCCCTGAATTGGCTGCCCCAGCAGCGGAGCCACCATGGTTCCTTTCCCTCTGTCGGAATCCATACTCGTGTTTCTACTGTCTTTTGCCGGAGCCCCAACGAACACCAAACCCAAAGCCATTAGCTCAGAAAATATCGGATTGAAATGAGCCTGGAGACAATTCGGGGTCAAATCATCAGTTCCCAAAATCAAACCAGTGAGAAGAAAATCCTCCGAAGCAGTTTTCAATCGATTCAAGAACCAAAACGACTCGGATTTGTCAAGATCCTCTTGGGAAATGAGGAAATACACAAAAGGGTCATCGATTAAGAAGGCGTGGGTTCTTTTAGAAACTGTATGCGAGAACATTGAATGAAAAAGAGGGGTTTTCTCGATGCATTTCTGGGCTACCGATTCGATTCCCGGTTCTTTGCAAGAGAATTCCGCAAGAATCATGGGTCCCTTCGCAATGCAAGCGTACATAATCAGATTTGGATCGGAAATCATTTGATGGGTTGTTCTTAACACCCTGGGATTGCTCCTTTTCAGTTCCTATTTATATATTGGCTAGGGTTTTCTTGGCCAAAAGGATCCAAAATTAAGCGTACAGAATACAAATTAAGAACACAAGGAAAAGGAAGAACGATGATACTCGTAATCCCTTTCTAATAACCATGTTTCATGATTGTTTAAGGATTGTAATTACGGGAAACGACCTTTAAATTTTATAATATTTTCAGGCTTTTGTCGGCACCAACAACTTCCTATAATGAAATATTCATTAGATTTAGTAAATTCAACTTGATTTAATTGTACGAGTCTAGTTAGGAAGATAATTATTATTTTTAAAGATTATAATGATTAAAAAATTTATATAATTAAAAATATATTTTAAAATAAATATTATTAATAAGAAAAATTCTAACGGGCGTCGAAGATCGCTGAACATCATTAATGATGGACACCGATGAACACTATTAAACTGATTAATAAATATTAAAATTTTTAAGGATTAAACATATAATTATAAAACTTTTAAAATAAATTTTTATTAAATTACTTTCTATATATACTATTTTATTTTTAAATAATTGAATAAAATATTAATTTAAATTAGTTTAAAAATAAAAAATCCTAATCTTCAAACCCTAAAACCAAAATCAATAAACATTAAACTTCAAACACTAAAAAATACTAAACCCTAAACACTAAATCTAAACCATAAAATTTTAACCCTAAAATAACATAAAATCTTAAACCTTAAGATCATAAACCCTAAACTAATTTTGAGTTTAGGATTTAGAGTTTATATTTTTATATATTCAAAATTTCTATTTTAGAGTTTAAGGGTTATGGTTATATATTTAGAGTTTAGAGTTTAGAGTTTTATTATTTTAGTGTTTAAAGTTTATGATTTAGTATTTGGGAATTTAAGGTTTAGTAATTTTAGGTCTTTGAGTTTAGGGTTTTAGGTTTTTTATTTATTATTTATTATTTTTTAAATTAAAAATAATTTATACTAAAAATATATATAATATATAAAAATGATTTATTTAAAATTTTATTTTAAATAATTTTAAATTATATGTTTAGTCCTTTAAATTTTTAACTTTTATTAATTAATTTAATAGTGTTCAGCGGTGTTCAACGTTAGTAGTGTTCAGCAATGTTCGACGCACGTGGTAGACTCACCCTATTAATAAATATAAAATTAAGGGATAATATTCTTCTAATTTTTTTAAATTTTTCTAATATCCTATTTATGTTGTCGTCCGAAAATACTAAATTTAGCGTTTACTTATAAACTATATTTTTAAAGCTATAATATTTAAAATTTAAAATTTAATATTGTAATATAAAGAAAACATAAAAAGAATTAGAAGATTTTTGCTCTCCCCACATGTCTTTATTGAGTACCGTCACGGCAAGACTCAATAAAATCTTGCCACGTCATTGACAGAATGGGAAATATTGATGTGGCAACTCTGGAACTGACAGCTGAAAAGGTAGTCAACTATAGAAAACAATGAGTCACGATTTGCAGGGGGGATTTAAGAGGTCAAACGACAGCGTTTGATCTCATCCGTCTTTCCTGATAAGATCCATGTTCAATCAATCACGTGAACTCTGTCATTGATGATCATCACCACCGGCGAATTCTCAGACCTAATTAATATGTATGTAATACGTTGTATGCATGCATGCATGTTAAGACATATGATGGTCATGGAATTGGACAAACAATTGTCATATGATAAAGCTTAAACACTCGAAGAGTTTACATCATTATTACATCATTAACATGAATGAAAGAGAATATAATAAATAGCAAGCAAGAAGAGTTCATATCACCCATTATAGTGGCATTTCCGAAACCATTTCACCACCCGTGGTTTCCCATAGGCAACCTCCAATCTTCTCCGACATCCGGGCTGCAGCCACCGAGTCGTCTAGACGGCACACGTGCACCGTTACTCTTTGGACCAGGGCTCCTTGGGGCCTGGTAGACTGTTGTCCCTCCACCTGAACTTGATGAATCACAACCCGGGGATTTCTTTGTTGAAGAGTTCCATTGGGGTACATATGCACCGCGTTGCTGCTTCACCGGTCCTTGACTTCGCACCTTGGCTTTGGCAGATTGGGTTGGGGCCATATAGCTTGGTACATTACTAGACCCTGAATGCGGATGCTGATGAGTCGAGTATGAGCCTGAATCCATTGCTGTCAGAACGTCCATTTCAACGGTTTTCTCAGACGTTGTCGGTGGTTGTGGTTGCGCTGGTGGTCGGTAGTGTCATGTAAGAACCCTCTTGAAGGCCTAATTGACGTGCGTGATACGGTTGTGACGACATCCAATGCTCGAGCCAATTCCATCCCCATTTCGCCTTCTCACGATCATCCGGGTGCGGTTGCTGCTGCTGCAAGAAGTGAATTATATGGCCATTTAATCACGAAACAAAGTGTTTTTTCAAGTGTTTACGATTAACCATTAACCAACCTGATAGTTATAAGCATAAGCAAGGGCCCTTTCTCGTCTCATTACAGCATCATGTTTCTTTGAAGCACTTTCCATGATTTTCTCCGAGCTTTGCTGTCCACCATCCCAATGGTCATATTTCTTCAACGGGCTCCTCGGCTTCCGTTCTATTTCTCCCGTTCGTATTTTTTCTTCGCCGTCTTCATCCAATCTTGTTTGAATCTTATCATCATCGGTTAGCCGCAGCCTACGAGCTCGAACTCTTGCCTGCACCCGTACTAATGCTTGCATGCACCGCATTGTCATTTGTGCTTGCTTGCGCACATTGTAGCCTCTAACTAGTGCCTGCAGCCTCACCAATCCCTTCAAAGCACGCAATGCTCTTCGAGCCTACAAATCATCATCAGCAACATTTAGACAACCTAAGACAACAATGTTCCCTTTCTTCCCTCAAGGAACTTATAAGCATGGTCACCTATGAAATGGGCTTGGGATGGAAACAGAGCGGGTGGGTTTGAAATTCAAGAGGAAAATCTCGTTCGGGTCAGGATGAGTTCAGATAATTTTTCATCCCTACCTATATTGCTCGATAATCCTTTTTAAGGTTTTTATCCTAGGAGAAAAACTTGTGCATTCAAGTGACATAAGTGATTCTCAAGAACAACCTCCCTCATTTACGGTTTCTGAAATATGAATGATAAAGATGCATAGAGATGGTTTTGTTTTACCAGGTAGCCTCTGTAATACGACTGTATGAGTGTTGCTGCTCTTTCTTCCTTAGACTGGCGTCCATAACCCGCCAATCGGACAACTTTAGCAGCAGCCTGAGCTGCTGCAACAGCAGCTTCTGCAGCAGCAGCGGTTGCCATGGCGACGGCAATGGCATGGTTCCTATCTTCATTTAAAGGACTCGATGTTTCAGTCTCATCATTTGTGATGTCCGGTGAACTCTCGGCCAGAAAATGTTCAAAGGACACAACTTCCGGGGCCTCTTTTGGCCGTTTCTCCGCATTACTATCTCTCTGAGAAACCACATCAAATTGCTCAGCGGAAACATTTCTTTCAACAATGTTAATCAATTAACAAAGAAAATTTTACAGAGGAGATGATCATTGATATGGCATGATGGAGATCTAACAATGTCAAGCACATGAAGAACAAGTCGAATGATGTGACAACTTAGGTGGTATGATAATTATGTGTCAAGGTAACCATGTAGATAGGGGACCAGTCCCCCTTTGCTTGGGTTCATGGTCCTTCAGAACAGTGAAAAAGAAGGTAACCGATTACCATTTAACGCCATCTGAACGAAAAAGCAACCCTCCCAGATCATTTTTTTGATAAGCTCTTTTCACCATATTAATATATATATACACACATATATAGTTAAATTGAGAAAAATTAAATACTCATGCAGAAATTAGAATAAGTATAGGTATCGTTTCAAAGTTAAAAGAAGGAAATGTTGTTACTTCAAAGTATTTTTTAACATTATGGTTAATTACATAGTAAATAGTAATCTGTTTTCTAATCATTTAAAAACACACATACAAACAAGCTGTTCAAATGAATTTCCTAGGGATATCAAAGTTAAATGAAGGGTGATCAAGTAAATGTTTCCTATTAATATTCGTGATGGATATAGAGAAGGTATAATTATTCATTTATCGAATACATTCACCTTAAAAATCTGAATTTACTTTAATAATTATATATTTTATTGAGTGTCCATCTAAAATTTTATTTGTCCTCACGTACAAATTTTTTTGTTATTAATTTTTAATATGAATGTGTCTATCTTTAAAAAATCTAAATCTGACCCCTTAGTAGCATGACCACGAATGAGTAAGATCCAAGAGAACACGTCCATGTAAGCGTGGGCACTACCCTAAAGCTAACCAAGCTCTAACAAGGAAAAGGATAAGAAACCCAAATAAATACAAGCAAAATCAAGATGATTTTGATGTTGATGTTTGGTTTATTTCTTTTATTTTATTTCCTTGTTCAGGACTTTAAATGCTCTATTCAACTGAAATGTTTAAGTATAAAAAATGGAAAAACGGAAGGTGTCAACATGAATGGCATTGATTGATTGCTTGGAAACACGGCAATCTAAAATCAATCTCCCCTAAAAAGTCATTCCAGAAAGAAAACGTTACCTTTTTGTCAGGCAAGTCCTTTGAAGATGATTTGAACACTTTCTTCACCGTCGAGAACCATCCGCTCCCTTTCTTTCCCATCGCCGGTCAAAACAGGAGTTTCTAAACACAGAACAAGAAGAAAAAAAGCTTTTAAACTAATGAACATTACACATTCCTAAAAAACGTTAGATCGGAATAAAAATGAGAAACAAATCGAGAAATCAATCAATCATACAGTGTCATTTGCAAATCCATGAAGATGAAAACAGAGGATCATGGATTTTAAAAATAAAAAATAAAAAAACAGAAAACATCAAGAAGTCACGATTTATATTTTTTAAAAGAATAAGATCAAACCGGAAAGAAGAAGAGGTAGCTGATGCTATGTTACAAGTTTGTTTGAATTCTTGTCATGTTTTCTCTCTACCATTTCCCATGTATTTTCCAGCAGGCGAATTGCTTATAACTCTGTTCTTGTTTGTTTGGTTGCCGAGAAAATTTGGAGTGAAAAATATGTGAAATTATGGAAAATAGAGAGTGCAGAGTTTTTGAGAGAGAGAAATAAGCAACTGAAGAAGATACCCGCGCGAAGCAATCGGCCGATGGCATTTTATCAATTTCACGGAGAACATATAGTATTACGGTTGGGGTGACACCAATTACATTTGGACACGTCATCAAAATTATTTCCCTCGTAATTACAAGCCTACCCACCCATAATTTAACCGGCGAAAAATTATTTACATTAATTAGTAGATTAATAGCTATAAGCTTTTTCAAATTTAAATTTTAAAATTTTAGTTTACCTTTTTTAATGTTCTTGAATGAATCTTTCAATAGAAAAATATTATATATAATGTTTCGAATTCAAAATATATTTAAATAATATTAAATTATTTACTATTTTAATTAATCACGATAATTTAAATAGGTCATATACTTCAAATCATCTGTATTGCTACCTTAACTCTCAATTGTTTTCAATATAAACTTTATACAAAATATAACCAATCGAAAATAAATACATTATTATACAATACAAAAAATAATAATATCAATCGTATTAATAACATATAAATATATAATTATATACTCAAAATTTCATCCTTGACTCCTTTTTCACTTTCATCGATCTTTTTAATCGATAATCAAAAATTAATTTTAATATTAATTATCGATCATCGAATTTATTATATTTTTTTATTTTATTTTAATAAAAATCTTTATTTTTTTTAATCTTTGTGACACTTTTTTTTCTTTTATTTTAAGGTTTGGTTCGTCTATCTTTATGGCATGTTATAGCATATCTTAGCAATTGATTGTTGTTCGCACAAAGATTTAATCGATGCTAGTTTCTGATTTAAGTTTTTTTTGGTGGTCACTTGGAAAGATTTATCCCCACTATAGGTTGATGTTTGTTTGCCGATAAAATCAGTCATGGGTAGTGATACTTTTTGTATGACAATTTGGACTACCTACAACTCATTCTTTCGTTATACGTTTCATTTGGACAATTTGAATTTTATTAGTATGCATATCTCTATAAAAAAATTATTTTTTTTTGTTTTTGAGTTGTAAATTAATCCAATTATTTTGCTTCTTAATTTTTCTATAGATTTAATAAAAATTTAATAACATTTATTTTATATATATATATATATAAATTTCAAAAAATTTACAATTCTAAATAGATTGCTTATAGACTGTTGCGGATGAATAAAGAGGTGGCAGATGTTGTGTTTTCTGTGAAGACATGCAGGAAACTCGAGACCATTTATTATCGGATTGCAACTATTCCAAAGCTGTTTGGACTGATGTAATGAGGTTGTCTGGTTTGAATAGAAGCATGCTGGATTGGAATGCTGAACTGTATTGGTTATATTCGAATATGAATGGGAAGTCTTTGATTGTTCATATACTCAAAATAGTTTGGGGTTCCTTCGTGAATTCCATATGAGAGAAATAAAACCGAAAACTATTTCGACATACGAGTAGATCTGAGATTTATTTACTTAATTGTATAAAAGAAGTTGTTTGTATTCGATCGAAAGATAACCGTATACATTTATATGTCACACGCTTGCTTGCATTAAAAGAAATAATAATGTAGATCGAAACAAAAAAAGGCTGAGTTCTGTACTTTTGCAGTTGGGAAGGAAGGAACCGAGTCATCGTTGTGTTATACCTTCTACCATTAAGGAAATTTGAAGGTAGCTGACAGCTCACACGTTCCTTTCAAATTTATTTTCATTTGTTTATGGGAGGGTTTGGTAAGAAACGTCGAATTATTAGATCGAATTAAAATTTTTATTTAAAATTTAAAGTATTTTAGAAAAAATAAACTTTGAATCAACATTTTTAATTAAATCAAGGATTAATTTAATGAAAGTGACGATAAAATAAATTTTTATAAAATAATATCAAAATTTGTAGAATAATATCAAAATTTTTTAATAATTTTCTATTACTTTGGTCTGCAGACCCTATGCTGGTGATTTTGTAGGTGATGACCCCCAGAGTAGGCTTGATCTCTTAAAGCCAAGATTACCAAATGGGGAGTGTCCAGCAGGCTTTCTTGCTCAAAACTCATCCTATGCAACTCAGGTAAACCCGAATCGTAACCGATATATAGATCATTTTAGTTCCGTCCCTGAGTTTAAGCATTCAGCATCAGCCATCAGGAGACTATTTGTGTTCTAACATAAATGCTGCATGCATCCACATTTTCTGTCTTTGATATATAGTTATGTTATACCAAACATGTTCTGTTTACATTTGGTAATGTTAATTGTTACCAAATGTGCCAACTATGGTCTTGATGGAACATGTCATTGCCAGGAGCTGAATCTATGGTGCAAGTCGTTTTCGCCGAGAACATAAATCCGAAGATTAGTCCGGTTGGTTTTTGCAGTTTTCTTCCGAGGTATCATTCAACGAGTCTAAGGTTTGAATCTCAACGGCCGGCCGGGACGGAAGTATCCGATAAAAAAAAAGTTGGAAAAGTTTCAAATTTGTTTGCCATTTTTGTCTCCTGCCTAATGCTTTCGTCTATAAGTGTGAGAGCGAAACTCATTTATTGGCTCAACGTGGTCTAGAATAGAACCAAGTGCAGCATACCATATCGTTTTAAAGTCCCCAGCGGGTCCATGAACCAGTGGATCAAGCACATTGGCACAACCCCATGTGCTGGCTTTTATGACCACTCACCGGCAAATCCACAATGCAGTGGCCCCGGTCACATTTCACCGGTCAGTAAGTCACTGACACCAATAATTTAAGGTAAATTTCAGCCTCATACAACCTAAATGCCGCCGCCGCCGCCGCAACCCAAGTTCACAAACAGTCAAAACCATGAATAATTTGTGACATTATTTTCTTATTTAGAAAAGAAAAACAAACAAATATGACCGGACATGCTTTACGACAAAAGTGATACGTACATTATACGTATCGCATTTATATTTAATATTTCAACACTTGTATTTATGTTTACACTGCTGCTGACATAAAAAATACAACAAATACCTATAACCTTCTATAACATGTTGGAGTTAAAATTAACCCTTATTAGTTATTACAATGTCATGGGAAAAATAGAGCCATAAAATTATATTTCTTGCAATGTAAAAACAAAATAAAACAAAAACATTTACCTTTTAAACTTGTAGGCCAGACAAGAAAGCAACCCCTGTTGATGGTAACCATGAAGATCCATAAATAAACTGTCCCACAGTGAATTTGCTTGCTTCAGTATCTGAAGTGATGACTCTATACCCGGACCATCTCACCCGTTGCCCCACGGCGGAACCCGGTCCGATATTCTTGTATTCGCCGTAGTATAATGTGTCTAAAGCAAAGTTACCATTCCATTCCAACCATCCCCTTGGGTGAACATGGTCACCTATGTATGATAACAGAAACACTGTCCTCGAATACATCTTCCATGGGCGGCCTAGGTATGTTGGGAAGCTACGTTTGGCCGCAGCGAGATCCGGTGCAGGTAGGATCCGTGATTTATGGATCGAAATGCCGGTATTCTGGTTTGGATCTTTCCGGTTCTGTGCGGTGACAGTGTTTTTCTGTGAGGCCATAGGTCTCCGGGCGTAAATGTTGCAGTTCTGGATTACCACTGCCGCGTTACCGAAAATGAAATCTACTGTCCCGTAAATGTCACATTCGCGGTAGAATTGGCGGTTGGAGTGAACATATAATGTGTCTTGGTAGCCAATGATGTTGCACCGGTATACAACGGCATGGTCGGCCCCGATCCGAAGAGCCACTGCTTGGTGCTTGGCTGGTCCAGCGTAGTTCTCAAATGTTATGTCCCTTGCAATAAAACCAGCCCCGGTTGCCGCTGAAAGGAAACAAAGCAATGAATTATACAGCTTTCATTGAAAATGAACCAAACATTATAGTATTTGATAAGAAAGTGATTAACTAGGCTAATACATGTACTATACTATAAACAACGTATAATACATACTATACTATACTATACAGTATAATTAATACTTCTAAGTATAATTTATAGTATTTTTTATTTGGAATTGTATGGACATGGATGTAGATAAGATAAGCTGACCTGGCTGCTAGAATATAGGGACTCTATCTGTTTAATAACGAGAGATTATATTATAGACCCAACCACGTTAGTCGTGGTCTCTAACCAATGAAAAATACTCATTTCGTCATTAACCAGCCATGTAATTAATGTAATTTCCAGAAATCATATTTTTAAAATGATATGAAAATTTTGAGTGAAGATTCATTTGTTGAAAAAAATGAGGTGAAAATTAATGATAAAGTAGGTGGTTATTATTGGATGGACCACGGCTGACGTGGTAGGCCGGGCCTATGATATAATTTCTCGTTTAATAACATCCCACGTGTCATGCACAACGGACTCTTGTGATATATAGTTTTATATATTAATTAATTAAATTAAATGATATTATAATTAAATTTTGTAAATTAATTTAATTTAATAAATAAAAGGGTAAATTTAACTTACCGAATGCAGCAGTGTGGAATGTAGTCAAGCCCTGGGATACACTCTTCCCTCCCGCAATGACTGTTTTACCCTTTCCGTCACCTATAAACATCAAGTTTGTTTTCTTCCTCCCCACCTTCAAATTATCCTCTTCGTACCTGTAAGTAAAATACAGTAGAAAATATATTACTTTTATATTATTTTTATCTAATTTATTAATTGATTAATTCGAATTATTTATTATAAAATATTTTTTTAATTCAAATTATTTTATTTTTATAACGTTATATTATAAACTCTTAACCTTATTCAAAAAAATCTAATACCGATTATATAACCTCTCTTATTTTTTTTAAATGTGTTTAATTTTATGTATTCAATGAATCAAATATTTATAGATTATCAAAACTTTTAAATTAATGAAGAATAAATTAATGCTTGAAAATTTATATACTATCGATATATCTAATAATTAATAACTATAATTTTAAATAATGAATTATCCTGTAAAAATTATTATATAGATCTGGACTATCATATTATTTATTATCTCAACTATTAAAAATAATTACTTAATTTTTTTTATATTTTTTTAAAATAATTTTTTACTTTTTATATATAAATACAGAGTTAATGGTTACCTAAAATAAATTAAGAGTGAAAAAATAATATAACACATTAATAACGGAAGTTAACGAATTTTATGGAAAAGGTGATATCAAGAAAACCAAAAAGGAAAAAAGATTGAAGTAAATTTTGATCTTTAATTATGACTTAAGATTTTACCTCCCTGCCTTCACATAGATGATGATCCGCCGGCTGCTATGCTCCGGCGCCTTTTTGATCGCCTCTGTAATTGTTTTAACGGTGCCTTTACCATCTTTAGATACGATTATATCGGCCTGGACCGCCGACACCGGGGTGCTCAGCAGCTCTCTTTCTTTTCTCCCCAGCCATTTCGGGAAATTCTCCTCGTCGATGCTTTCTCCCGATAAATCGTCGTCCGACGATAGCAGCCTCCTGTTCTGAATCGGAACTCCTGCGAAATCGTCTCCGCCGCTCGCGGCGAATATCGAAAGGCAGTTACTCACGAGCTCCGACAAGTCCGTCAGTTTGTCGGTCACTTGATCCTTCACCGTCCCGCTCACCCCCTCGAATCCCTCTGAACACGTGTCGTGATTTGTCAGAGCAGCGCTGAGCCACGTCATCACGTCTTGGGTGGACCCGCCTTTACCGTTGCCGCCGTCCTGAGAGGGAATGACGGAGGAGAGAGAACGTGAGAGTGCGTCAACGGAATCATCGAGAAGCTCGAGGCAGTCGTCGTATGCCGACCGTACACGTGGATCCATCTGGACATAGGAGATTGAGGTGGTCGTGTAAAGCGCTTTGCTGAAGTGCTGCAGCGTCATATTGAATGAAATGTGAACGAGGTCCTGCTCATTTGCAGTGAGCGAGCCAGGGAACTCGAGCAGTGAGTTGACACAGAGGCTAGGGAACCGAGTTTTGCTACAAGTTTTGGAAATAGCTTGGGTGGGCTTCCGGCGGACTTGGGTCCCCACTGAGTCGGCGCCTCCTTCACGGAGACCAATAACGATGCCAGCACAAACAGCCGAAACAATGACCATCGCCACCGCAACAACCGAAAGAATAACAATCTTCCTGTTGTTGTTCATAGCTTTGGGTTGTTCATGATTTTGTTTCTGAGCCTGAGTAGCTCCGGAGCCTCCAGGTTCCGATGGTCGGAGCCTATCATACGCCATTACCGATCCTTTTTTCTTCCGGTGATATATCTAGAAGGAGAGGTGATTAAATGGTAATGGAGTAAGAGATAAAGCGAGTGTTTGAATTGGATTATATAAAATGGAAAAAAATGGTGGAAGTGAATGAGTAGTAGAGAAGGTTGGTGTTAAGTCTCTGTCGCCAGCATGAGCTGTCCTCTACTTTCAGCTCTTTTGCCCACCGGAGAAGACGAGACTACAAATTTAATGATTTAATTTGAATTTTATGTTTTAGAATGTAAAATGTATTACAATAATATAATAATTGGTTCGATTTTTGATGTTAATGATAGTAGAGTTGATTAGTCCAAGTCAAATAAAATAATTTTGAGTTAATTTAGTTGATGAGTCTTATTTTATAATTTAATTTTTTTTAAGTTGAGTTTCTGTTAAAATTTAATTATAAATATTTATAATATTGTAATAGTAGTTGGTTTTAATTTAAATAACTTTTTTTCATAACCGTAAATAACACATATATATATTTCTTCAATTTTTTTCATATGCAATATACATAAATCAGATAAAGTTGAGATATTCAATTCGAATTTGAAAATAATCTACTAATTACTAAAAGATTGGGTTATTCGAGTTTGATTTTATAACTCAAATCTTATTTGAATTTTTTCGAGTTGAATTTATGAAATTATGATTCAAAAAGAGAATTTTGATTTTTCGAGTCGAGTTTTACTAACTTTTTAGTAAAAATAATAAACTGACTAAAAGGATTATCTCCGTAATGAACATTTGAAGTACTCAATCTAGATTTATCGACCAATAGATAAAATACTAATAATTATAAAAATAAATAAATTTTATTAAAATTATATATTTTTATTTAAATTATACATACCCATAGAAACTCAATGAAGCTTAACTTTGGTCTCTATTTTTTTTTAAATATTTTAATATTTAATATTTTATTTTAGGTTAAAATATCTTTTTTTAATAAAAATTATTAATTAATCGACGATAAATAATTTAAAATAATTTGATAAAATAATACATAAAAAATTATATTTTATAAAATTATTTTGGCTGATATGTTATTTTATAAAATCAACACCTTTATTTATATAATATTGCTATATTAGTATGCTCTGTTATATAAATTTACTATAGCATCTTAAACCATTTGCTGTTAGTTGGATATTAATTTTTATTAAAAAATATATTTAACTAAAATAAAATATTAAAAGTTAAAATATTTTAAAATTAAAATAACTATTAAATTAAATATTAAAAAATATATTTTTGGCATCATACCTTTTGCTTTTTTTTTTATCATCTTTTAAAAAGAAATAAAAAAGATGTCTGAGAATATATTATAAAAAAAGTGTATTAGATTCGCTATGGAACCGATGGATACACATATAAATGATTTAAAAGAAGAACTTTTAGCATTAAGTAAATGACTTAATTAACAAGTTTGATTAGTGCGTGTAGTGGTCCACAACATGTCAGGTCGTTAGAACACAAGTCAACTTAAATGATGTTTGAGGTAAGATTTAATCTTTGTATTTAATTATCTAAACTTTTTATATATTCGAATTACCAGTCGATTAATCTAAATTAAATATCGTGAAATAATTTAATGGACACAATTCTTTCATCTTAGTTTTATTTCACTCATGTCACAAAAAATTAAACCCGTGATTTTATTTAAAGTATTTAGTATTTTATCTTATTAAACATACAGGTAATTAAAGTAATTGACCAATAAACTAAATATTATAATTATATTAAAAAATTGATTAAAATTAATCGATCAATAAATCAAACATCGATTATTATATATAAAAATTAAAGTGAATGCATAAAATGTTCCAAGAACAAGAATATATACCATTATTATAACACAATCCAAACTGCTGCTCTTTTTTAAAAGGAAAGATTCCATTTAAAAAATAAATAAATATTTTCAATTACACTTTTTATTTTTTTTAAAATTAAAACATAAAATTTATTATTTTAATAATTTTTTTGGATGATCAATTTACTATCAATATTTTTGTTAATGTGACATGACATGATAAGGACACAATTGAAAAAAGTGAAAACGTTTAGGATATTTATGTTAGTATACCCTTTTCACTCTTGATTTAAAATATAAAATAATCATTAAAATCTTTGAACTGTTATAAAATGGTTGATATACTATATCAAATTATCTTAAAATGATTATTAAAACTTATCAAAATTATCTTTAAGCTTATCAAATTTTATCATTATTTTATAATATATGATAAATATTTTGATAAATTTAATGATTATTTTATAATTTTAGTGACCAAATATATATAATCATTTAGTGGATATATAAATATAACGTGCGGTGAACATTTTAGTGACCAAAAAGATACTTTTACTTACTTTAGTGACCATTTGTCTATTTTACCCTACATAGATACAAAATTCTTAGTCACGAGCGAAAGGACACTGAAAACGAAGAGGATTCCAGGATGCTCAACTTTTTGTTTTAATCAAATCATCTTGAAATGACAGAAATGCTCTCGTAATTCACAATTTGGTCCTCAAGTTACACCCATTTTTTATTTTGGCCTTAAACATTTTTTGTTATGCCTAAATTGCCATTGACAATGTAGTTATGGCCTTCGGGGTCTATTAAAAAATTATGAAACATAATAAGAACTAAGTGTTAATTTTCTAAAATTTTGGGGCTAGATACACTATAGTCCCATTATCACTCGGGACGGCCCAGAATTTTATATAAGGAGTGTAAACTATTAAAAAGATATATTAGAAATGTAAGGATATAAAATTATAAAAGTTTAAGGGTAAAAAATTAAATTATAAATAAATAATAAAAAAAATATGAAAATTTAAAATATTGAGAGTTACGGCTACACTCCAGCACCTTTAGATCCATCCCTGATTATCGTCCTCCCTCGATCAGGGACGAAACTAAGTGGGGGCGGGGTGGGGTAATCGTCCTACCCAAAAAAATTTTCTCACTTTTGTCCCCTTATTTAATTTTTTAAACTATTTTTTTATGAATTTACCCACTACTTCTAAACATTTATGTTTTGCCCCTCCTCAACCCCAAATTTTAGTTCCGTCCCTGCCCGATGCTATTCATATAAGACTTTCGATTAGCCTAATGTATACGTTTGAATTTCTATGAAATGGAATGCAAATATGGAGAAAGAGATCGGAAATGGTAGAAAGGGAGATTGGCCATATTTTCGAGTTGCGACCTCAACCTTTGATCTCTGGTCCCCACATTTCGCCATGTTTTTTTTTTCACACACCACTGTGTTTGTGTTTGTGTTTGTTTCCCGGGAAAGAATTAATGCCTAGGAACAAAGGGGGATCCGTTTCTTGTTTCCCTAAGCAGGACTTTTCGTTCTGATACGTACATTCCATTACAGAGCATGAGTCGGCCGAGAAAGTGGGTTGGTTTTTCCAACACTGAATCACTTGCAATATTGTCTTCACTCTGTGATCGACAGAGAAAGGATGAAAGGTGAAATTATTCATCCAGGGAGAGTTTAGGAAAACAAAACTTTTTTCTTTCGAATATAAATTCTCTATTTTTTGATGTCCCTATTTATACATATATATTGAAAAATATTAAATCTTGGGGCAAGGTTTATAATTTAGCTATTTAAGGGAGTTGTGCCTTTAATTTTTATTTTTGGCTTATTGATAATTTAGATCCTAAAAGATTTAAATATTAAATAAATAATTTTCCCTTAAATTATAAATTTAAATATTTATTAGATCTTTTGTATTTTTTATTTTTAATAATTTAATTTCAATATTCACATGTCATAAAAGGGTAGAAAACCAAAGTGGAAAATGAAAAGGCAAATAAAGTAGTGAAGCATGTGGGAATTTCCATGTTGGTAGGAGACAAATGGCCTCATTTTCCAAATCCCACCATAGGATTTGTACTAACAATATGATGCTTAGCTATTTTTCTCTTCAATTCGATCCATTATGTACCTTCTCTCGTAAATAATTTTAGGAAAGATCGGTATTTTATAAAGTTAAATTTTTTCTTGCCACAGTTAATCAAAAATTTTAAAATTATTAACAAAACAGTCTATAAGATTAATTTTATTGGCTATTCTTCTAAATTACTTAAATTGTTGTGTGCATAAATTAGGTAATAAGAACAAATTTGAGAACATTGAAGAATTATTGTCTGTTTTTCATTTGAAATAACTCATCATCTTCCTTCTCTTTAACATTATGTACAAGTTGTTATGTGCCATGTTCCAAGTTTAAAATTTTTAATTTTTCCCTACCTAAAATCCAAGTCATATAAAGGTATGTGCCATGAGAATTGTTTGTGTGGTCACACAATTCCATTTTTGTGAAAGCTATGGTGTTATCCTTTAGCCTACCAGCTCAAATGGAAAAAAAAAAAACAAAAAAAACTTTATGATCCCCACATAGGTGGCTAAGTACTTTGCAATATGGAAAAGATCGAAGTGAAAAAAAAATTGGGGTCGAGATCGATTGTCTCTCTTCACTCTTACATATAATTTTGTCCTTATAGTAATTTATGATTCATGCAAATCATCGTCCAAAATCAAATCACTGATTGATACCATATACAATCAGAGATTTAAATTATGATTACGATCATATTTTTAAATTTTAATATTTTATCATGATTGAGGACATAACAAACACAATTATAATAATTACATATTATTATTTTTCATAGTAACGATTTTGTCCGATACTACTACCATCACTATTGTAATGACGGAAAAATTATTAGATAAACTATGTTCATCATGTTATTCGTGGTTTCAATTAATTAGATTCATTCATCTTATTTTTTTTCATGAATAACATAATAAATATGGTTCATCTAATAATTCTCGTGATGACATGACTTTTCTAATGACGTGGCACTTGCCAGCTATCACCCTCTCCTCCAATGAGATAAGAACACGTGCATCCCCTCATCACCATCATGCATCTTCATCATGTTGCATGCAAAACAAAATCGAAATGACGTGGGTTCGTTTTTCATTACAGCTAAGCATGTTGTAGTGAAAAGTCAGCTTGTAGATTAAGACAGACACATCCGGACATGAACATATTTCTTTTCGGTTGCTCCGGACAACGACCCGTTTCACAATCCATTGAATGAACTACATGAACGAGTTCTTAAAGACTTTCTTTGATGGTTTGACGCTTTTCCCACATCGGTAATTGAACCATTTTTTCCTTTCACTTTTCTGTAATGTCTTTGGATGGTGAGGGATCTCATCAATGGAGATCGTTTCACAGACACGATGGATTGGATTGGATGGACTTTTTGAATCCATGCTTTATCCGTAGACTTGGTGTCCTGATCTTACTCGTCGACCCACATGTTCTATGTCCCACATTTGGCCATCATGGACAATAACATAAGGGACTAGAATGTTGTGTGTATGATTACGTAGGGGTGAGTAAAACTCGATTCAAAAAAATCGAATAATTCAACTCGATTCGAGATGAAAATATTCGACTTGAAATTTTATAAACTCGATTCGACTAAAACAATTTTTAAATAAAGTTCGAGTTGTAAAATGAAAATTCGAATAACTCAAAATTTTTAATAATTAAAGAATTTATTTTTAAGTTTGAGATGAGTCTCTCAACTTTTTACGATATATATACATTGATATATAAAAATATAGAGAAATATTACTATATATTATATGGTTAGAGAAAGTCGTTTAAATTAGAATCAAGTTGTACTATAACATGATAAATAATTACAATTAAATATTTATAGGAACTCAAAAACTCAACTCACCTCGAATTTTTTAAACTCACTCGAACCGAAAAATTTTAAATAAAGTTTGAGTTATAAAATATAACTCATCAATTTGAATAACTCAAAATTTTTTGACTCAATCGAATACTCACTCTGTTATTATGTCCAAACTAAATATTGTGTATATTGTTTAGACCTTAAAATAATTGTTGTACTAATTATAGAGTTCAAGTGGGATGGTGACAGATATTTATTTTACGTGGTTAAAAATTCGATCTCTGTCTT
This sequence comes from Abelmoschus esculentus, assembly GCA_035048815.1. Taxonomy (NCBI): domain Eukaryota; kingdom Viridiplantae; phylum Streptophyta; class Magnoliopsida; order Malvales; family Malvaceae; genus Abelmoschus; species Abelmoschus esculentus. The sequence continues at coordinate 13,494,433 of JAUCBN010000049.1, forward strand.
GCACATAGAGTATCTTTAAAATTCGTAATTAATATCTATTAAATTAAATTGATAATTATTTTTTTAAATATTAACAGTTAACCATTAAATACCTAATTAGCCGACTAATTAACAAAAAAAAATTAATTCAATTAATTAATTTACTTGAAAATTTTAGAGAATTATTCAGATTTATTTCATACAATTTTCAAATTTATAATGCCAAAAAAGTAAAAAAAGAAAAAAAAAGTAAAAGATTGGGTGGACAGTGCGGCTAGGGCGAGTAAAAATCTTTTGCTTCTTTATTATGTCTCATTTTATGATTTCTCTTGAAAAATTCTAAAAAAAAATAAATTTTAAATTATAACCCTTATTTTCTATATCATAAATCCTTAGGTCCTAAAAAATATACTTTACCCCTAATTCCTTAAACTCTAACAACCCCTAAACCCTCTAATTTAAAGCAAAGACACGGATAAAGACATGAGAAAAAGATAAACGATTTGTACCCGGCTACTGCCCTCCAACATATAATGGTTTTATCCGATAATAATGCAAATGATTTTAATGACTCTTCAAACAGTGCTATACATGGACAAAGAAATACTTGAAAAATACAAACCTTATGCACATTTTCTTTCATGAACAGAATCTGGGCATTAATCTGGGAGTAGCATGTGCTGATGCTGCTTTTGATTTCATGAATCTAGCCATCTGAGTCTGCATTTTCTTACAGACTGCTTCCAATTCCATCACCCTGCATTGCATACCTTGTAAATGGTCTATAAGATTTTCATTGTCACCTGATATCTCTAGCTTTCCGGTATACACTTCGGCTTTCTTTGTCTTGCCTTTGTTTTCAGTGTAATCAGCTACCTGTGGGAAATTCTTAAGCTTCAATTGTCTGGAGGTGAGACCCTGCACCGCGATTTTCGATCGGAATTTCGTATTCTGAGAAAGGTGTATGCAAGCCTCAGTTGAGAGCTTCTCGTAGTTCAGAGCATAGCAAATCTTCTTCTTTTCCTCTTCACACAACCCTGCATGCACCTGTTGAGAGCATCCAGCATGCATGTTGAATTCATATGCTGCATATTTATAGGAAAATTGTATAAAGGAATACCTCCAAATAAATGTTGATGGCATGGTATAGTTCGTCGCAGGAGTCCCGTGCGGAGTCCGGTAGGGCCGTTATCAATGCTAGAAACTTGGATGGTTTCAGACAAGGGTCTGGAGCTACTTCTGCTATGTACAGATCAATTAAGGTGCCAACCTTTCTTGTTCGAATCGGAGATAATTGCCGGTCTACATGAAGAAATGCTTCCAGAAACTTAAGAACTAGATTCACATCATACAAATAACTTGTACCATGTGGAGATGGAATTAGCAGGTTATCTAAAGTTGCTTGATCCAACTGAGAACCTATCATACTCTCCAACTTGCTCCTGCTACTTTTGCTTATGTTCAGATTCAGCACCATTCGAAGAATCCCGAACAGACTCCTGCATGAAATAGAATTCGGATCGAGAATGTGGAGCATACCGATCACGATTTCTGAAACTTTGTGTTTCTCATCTGATGAGGCAATGTAAAACTTCGACTTCTGGTAGTAGACGAGGAACCTGCCGATGATTACATTATTGTACTTCTTAGATACCATAGATTTTATTAGCATTTCAATCATATTAGGATGCAGGACTGAAAGGTCTTCGAACCACCAAGCTGCTCGAGGGAGGCTCGGTTTCAAACACTCGGCACTTTTAGTATCACACGAGAGCCGAAACCGAGGGCTATCCGGAGACGAAGTAGATGCACAAGGACTTGCTTCGTTGTTAGTGACCAGCCTTCCAACAATTGACTCCAAGCATCTTTGAAGTACACCTGAAGAATTTGCTACCTGCTGTGAATCTTGGCAATGCTTCAAAGCCACCAAAAGATCAGACCATGTCCAGTCCCCGATCTCTTCAATCGATTTCACAGTCTTCTCTAACAGATTACAGTTTCCCGACACGAAATCGGTCATCCCCATGAACAGAGCAGCAGAATACAACAAGAAAATGTTTGAAGGATTTATGTCAATTTTCCCATTGTTGTAACAAAACCTTGATATAAGCTCAAAATTCCCTGCCCCTCCAGGAAAGTCATGGAAAATCACTTTATTTCTCTTGGCACTTGTAGATTTACCAAACAATCTGCTTAACCTGCCCGAGAATAAACAAATAGTTTCCTGCAAATTCCAGACAAAATACAAAGGTGACAAACAAACAAACAAGTGGAGAGCAATCAATGTAAAGACAGTCCTCAATCACTTTCTCACAAGAATCTTGATGGTTAGAGAAACCCCATTCATTGCATTTATCAGACAAAAGAAACAAGTGTAATAAATAGCAAAAAAGTCAACTGTTCATCCCTGCAAATGAGGGAACTGAACGGTAATCAATGCCATGAAAGAAAACCTCAGTCCTAAGGTGAAACTGGAAATACACCAGAGGAAATTTACAGTGGAATCTAACAATTATGGAACTGTAATGAAACATGAATTCCAAATTTCTTAGTTCTTACACTGCAACTATTCAGGGTTCTAGGAGTTGTTTTCAGAGAATCCCTTTAAAGTTAGGAACTTTATAAACAAAGTTTGAGAATTAAGAATTACCTTGTCTAGCAGGAAAGTCTCATCTCCATTAACATCCACTTCAAGATCACAGCAAACTTCCATGACAAAAAACAAACCAAAAACCCCACCTCAAATCAAGAGTCTTTTCTTTTGGCCTTGGAACTTGTTTCAAATATATAAAGAAAAAGATCATATTTTTAACCACCCAACAAAGACAGTGAAGCTAGGAGGAAGCCAAAAGGGGAGAAATGAGAAGCACCCAAAGTCACAGCACCAATATACCATATTCTTTAGTAGGGCAAGAAGACAAAGAGAAAGGAGTGATTCTTTAGTCACGGAACTGACTTTGGTGATCTGCAAATGTGGTGATTTCTCAACGAATATAACCAAAGGCAAGACTATAAAAATGGGGTGAATGACATGAGAGAGTGCATGCAACAAGGTGTATGAAGACAGAGATGGTATATATAATATTAAACCAGCAGTTTAGTTGCAGAAAACATCACCTTTGCCGACTTTCCTTCTCTGTTATTCAACATTTATCATCATGTAGTTAAACTAAACATATTCCTTCTCTCTCACTGAAACATTCATCTTGTCAGTTGGAATTAAATGATTCATGCTTTTATTGCTTGATGTCTGTTTCACCCCATTTTTATATTGTTAGATCTTGTTTGGATTCTACACGAAAGATTTTCTGTTGATTGCAGGGTAGTTTAATGTATTCATACAATTAGCGTGGTTGACTAGTTAATACTATAATTTATGAAATTCGATTTGTGTTTTTTGTTTGAGGTACCAACAAAGACCGACTTATATTCTTGATTTTCTTAATATCTAGTTTCTCAACTTAGTTTTATTAATGGTGAGATGTGTTGTGGTAGTTGCTCATCTCATCCTTTAATTATGAAATTAAAATTGTAGTGAGAAAATTATTTACTATTAAATATCTTAATTCAAAATAAAATATAATTTTATTGGTAAACTTAAATACAAGATCTTATGATTTAATTGATAGTCAAAATAAAAATTGATTTTTAGTAAATTTAAGGTTCAAGGGTGTTTAAGTTTTTTTTTTAATAATTAAATTTTAGATTTATTTTCGATGTACAAATAGTGAAAATATTTTTTTTCGTAAGTTTTGTTTTTCGGGTTTAGAGCTAGATTTTAAGATTTAAATATTAAAAGTTTAGGTTTAAGGGTTTAAAATTTAAGAGCTATAGTTAGAATTTAAGATTAAAAGTTAGAGGTTAAGTTTAGTGTAATATGGTTAATAATTTAAGTTTTAACCTATAAACTTAAATTATAACTCTAATCCCTAAATTCTAACTATAACTCATCAATTCTAAATCACTAAACATATAAACACTTAATTTTCAAACACTTAAATCTAACAAAAATCCTAAAATTAATACACTTGTAGAAATTTTTTGTTTCCACCACTTATGTATTAGGGGTTAAATTTTAACCTATAAAAAGTAAATTATAACTTCAATCCCTAAATTCTAACTACAACTCATCAGTTTTAAACCATTAAACCTAACACCTAATTTTTAAACACAAAAATTTAATTCTAAACTTTTAAACACTTAATAATTTTATTTACATATATAATTAATACATTTAAAATAAATGTCATAGTTTAAGATCGTATGCAATGAACTATTGTCGGTCTTGTTCATAATTTGGGCTTCCAACACATATTTCAAATGCCTGAAACCCGACCAATATGTTCCAAACCATCCCCTTGAGCTCCTTCCCTTTCAAGCAAATTCAGTAACACACTCGATCTGTTTGTTTCTTTGTCACATGCAGCAGTGAGATTGAAGGCATAACTAGCCTGGCTCACGTTCATTGATTCCAAACTTCTCAAGGTTGCTTTCCCACCACCACCACGGCATCACCTCCTAGAGAGATGTTCTAGCCTTTACATTAACAAGCCCAACATAAATTTAAAGAAAAAAAATTGTATTAAAAACGAACCCATGATTTATGGTAAGAAAACGCAAATTAATTTTCGATGTAATTCGACTTATAGATACGCATGCAAAGTTCAGTTTGATTTTTTTTTAATCTTTGAAATGATTCCAATGGCATTTATGGACCCCTGATTTATACCCTATTTTCCTTCTTCCCCATGAAAGGAATCCAACATAGCAGAAGGAAAGGAAGCATATAACAGAAAAGCAACATTAAAGTATTGACAGAAAACCAAGTTTTTTCTTATATATATGCACCTTGTTTCTCTTGGAATCCATCTTCAAGTGCTCTGTCTTAATCAGCAAACCAAAATCAACATGCTTAAACTCAAGGGACTTCTGGTTTGTTTCCTGATTGTTGCCATGGATGTTGCAGCGGGGATTCTAGGCATACAAGCAGAAGTGGCACAAAATAAGGTGACTTATCTTAATACGACCATCTACCTATATCTATATCTATATCTATATCTATATCTATATCTATATCTATATCTATATCTATATCTATATCTATATCTATATCAATGCAACAATTTAAGTACATGGCAAAGGATTTACATAGATTTTGCTAATGCTGTGACATCTTAACAGGTTAAGCACTTGAGGCTGTGGATATTCGAGTGCCGAGACCCGAGCCATGAGGCTTTCAAGCTTGCTTTGGGTGCAGCCATACTGTTGAGTCTAGCTCACGTTCTCACTAACCTTCTGGGTGGCTGCATGTGTGTTTGTTCTCAAGAAGAATTCCAAAGAGCCTCCCCCAACAAGCAACTCTCTTTGGCATGTCTAGTTTTCGCATGGTAAGTAACATTATAACATACTCATTTTATATTCTTTCCTTGATCGCAATGCAGAAAGCATCGGAATTTCGAAATGAGTATTCGAATAATATTAGCAAATCATATCAGTTTTAAATCAAAATCATATAATATCGATGCATGCAAACATATCCACATGTAACGTCAGTCTTTAGATTTTATGGTTTGTGTCTATCTTAAAATTTTAAGATTTTTGTAATTTATATTTATCCTAAAAAATATTTTAATCTGTGTTCACGCTAAAAATTTCTAGATCCGTCACTGCAGCGATAGAAGGTAATGGAGGAAAAAAATTAAAAATATAAAATTTAATCCTTTAAATTTTCAAAAATCTTAATTTGACCCCTATTTTTATTAAGTTTTAAAATTTGGCTTAACTCAGTAATAAGTGCCTAAAGTATACATTTTTTTTCTGAAATAGGTGCCTAATGTTTTTTTTGGCTGAAATAAGTGCCTAAATTATATATTTTTTTTGAGATAAGTGCCTAATGTATTTTTTGGCTGAAATAGGTGCCTAAAGTTTTATTCCCTTAGTATTTTAAAGTAACATTGTTAAAAGAAAATTGTTTAATTTATAAATAAGTACCTAAACTATATATATATTTTAAAATAGGTTCTTAATGTAATTTTTATTGAAATAAATGCCTAATTTTTTTTCTTATAAGTAATTTATATTTCTTATAAGATGTAAAATTATTTATATATCATCGTTTTAATCTATTAAATTATTTATTATAATTGATTAATAATTTATTTAAATTTGATTAGTAGCTGAAATTACGAGAAAAAAATATTTTTTAACAACACTAAAATAAAAAATAATTAAAATTTATATAATTTTATATTAATATTTTCAATTCTTTTTCGATACAATTATAAATGTAATAGGAATATAATAATTTTTGTATATATTCCCCATGTGAACCGGCGGCATGTCCTTGCAAGTGAACCGATTTGTCCCATTGATGATTGTTATGGAAAATATAAAAAATATTAATATAAAATTATATAAATTTTAATTATTTTTTATTTTAGTGTTGTTAAAAAATAATTTTTCTCATAATTTAAAAGGTTAAATGATTAATTTAAGATATAACTAATTTTATATCTTATAAAAAATATAAATTACTTATAAGAAAAAAATTAGGTATTTATTTTAATAAAAATTACATTAGGCACTTATTTTTTAAAAAATATATAGTTTAGGTACTTATTTATAAATTAAACAATTTTCTTTTAACACTGTTACCTTAAAACACTAAGGGAATAAAACTTTAGGCACCTATTTCAGCCAAAAAATACATTAGGCACCTATCTCAAAAAAAATATATAGTTTAGGCACTTATTTTAGCCAAAAGAAACATTAGGTACCTATTTCAGAAAAGATGTATACTTTAGGCACCTATTACTGAGTTAAGCCTTAAAATTTTAAATATTTTTAATTAAATCTCCTATAATTTTTCTAAAATTCCTATTAATCCCCTAATTTAAAAAATTAAAACCTTCAATTTTTTTTTAGAAAACTCTTTCGTCCAAGTTCGCATGCGGGATATACATGCTGACACTAAAAAAATAACGGTATGTATCTCGTTTTTATACTTGATTTGTGGTTCGATCAGGATCATATTAGCGGTTGGATTGTCAACGCTGGTGATCGGGATGATATCCAACAACAAATCCAGAGCGTCCTGTGGGTTCACGCACCACCATTTGTTGTCCATCGGAGGGATTCTGTGCTTCGTCCATGGCCTGTTCTCGGTTGCGTATTACGTTTCCGCCACAGCAGCTACAGACGAACACTAGGAAAATGGCATCTTTAGAACAACCTTAGTCATCAGTCATGGAACATCAATCTTGTGGGACACCTGATCTCATTGCTGTATCTGTTTGTTTTAGGCTTTCGAACTTTGACACATTTGTTTACAGTTAATTGATTTCATTTGCTTTTCTTATCTGTTTGCTTTTCCCTGCTGAACATAGTTAAAGAATCACTTTTCCTGTTTGATTTCATTACCTAAACATAGTTAAAATATGAGAGACAGTATCATCCTATTAACATAATGCATATATGACAATTTTAAAGAACCAGTTTTCCCACATAAAATTCTATCTATTATTACAGGTAAAAATACTTAACTTCAAAAATACACTTATTTACAGATAAAAATACTTTGTATACATGTACATTAATTTTGTTTTGTTTTTTCTATACAATGGAGGTTGTGGTCCTCCTCTCTTTCAGACTCTTGGTCTCTTATCAGGGTCTGAAATGCTTATTAAGGTTTGAAAAGGGGTTATCAAATGTTGATAGAGTGTGGACAAGTGTTTGATACTAACACTGGACTCTGTGATGAGGGAAGATTATAAAATGACCTTCGTGAGTCTTGGAACTTGAACAAGATTTCTAAAAGGAGATGAAAAGTGTTTTTGTGTTGAAATATAAATGATAAAACACTATCAGAACCATGAAGTATATGGGTTGGTTATTGAAGCTCTTGAGAACAAATGAACAAAGAAGAACGCTCTATATCTCATAAATTACAAGGTTTGAATTTGAATTCGGTTCCTATACAAGTCTATAATGGAGGATCAAATCTAGAATATAGAGAATCAAGATTAACAAAATAACTTTGAAGTGTGTCACAAAAACTGGACACCTTGTTGGTTTGGACGTTTCACAGGCATGAAAAGACCGACAGCACTTTGGAATTTGTTCACTGTTGACTACGACAATCAAAATGAATCGAGCTTGTACATGAGTAACAGCGAGGTAACCTATAATAATGACAAGGGAAAAGGGTGTATGTTTCCAACTGAAAATATCTTGTACCTTTCTAAATTTATATCTAAGGAGAGAAGCTTTCTTCGTCTGAACTGGAATCGTCCACCCGCTGATTGGTAATTGCTGAAAACAGATGTCTACGAATATCCAGGGATGGTTGATGCTCTGAAGATGATTGTTGTTGGTTCTCTTGAGAAGTTGGCGCTGATGAACCTTCGTTTTTGGGATCCTTGTCTTGTTGATTCTCCAAAGATGGTTGTTGGTTCTCTTGAGAAGCTTGTGCCGACGATCCTTCCGTTTCCAAATCCTTGTCTTGCTGACGCTCCGAAGACGGTTGTTGTTGGTTCTCTGAAGATGTTTCTTGTTGGTTCTCTTGAGAAGCTGATGCTGGTGTATCTTCTTTTTGGAAATCCTTATATTGCTGAAGCTCCGAAGATGATTGATGTTGGTTCTCTTGAGAAGTTGGCGCTGATGAACCTTCTTTTTTGGAATCCTTGTCTTGTTGATGCTCCAAAGACAGCTGTTGCTGGTTCTCTTGAGAAGCTGGCGTTAATGATACTTCCTTTTCGGAATCCTTGTCTTGTTGATGCTCCAAAGACGATTGTTGGTGGTGGTTCTCTTGAGAAGTTGATGCTAATGATCCTTCCTTTTCAGAATCCTCGTCTTGCTGGTGCTCCAAAGACGATTGTTGTTGGTTCTCTTGAGAAGTTGGCACTGATGATCCTTCCTTTTCAGAATCCTTGTCTTGCTGGAGCTCCAAAGACGATTGTTGTTGGTTCTCTTGAGAAGTTGGCACTGATGATCCTTCCTTTTCGGAATCCTTGTCTTGCTGATGCTGCAAAGACAATTGTTGTTGGCTCTCTTGAAAAGCTGGTGCTAATGATCCTTCCTTATCAGAATCCTTGTCTTGCTGGTTCTCCAAAGACAATTGTTGTTGGTTCTCTTGAGATGATGGAACTAATGATCTTTCATTTTCAGAATCCTCGTCTTGCTGATGCTCCAAAGACGATTGTTGTTGGTTCTCTTGAGAAGCTGACACTAATGATCCTTCCTTTTCAGAATCCATGTCTTGTTGATTCTCCAAAGACGATTGTTGTTGGTTCTCTTGAGAAGCTGGCGCTAATGATCCTTCCTGTTCAGAATCCTTGTTTTGCTGATGCTCCAAAGACAATTCCTGTTGGTTTCCTTGAGAACCTGGAGCTGATGAACCTTCTTTATTGGAATCATTGAATTGCTGATTCTCCAAAGACGATTGTTGTTGGTTCTCTTGAGAATCTGGAGCTGACAAACCTTTTTTGGAATCTTTGTCTTGCTGAGGCTCTGAAGACGATTTTTGTCGGCTACGTTGAGAAGCTGGTGCTTTTGAAACTCCTTTTTTGGACTCCTTGGCTTGTTGGGCTAGCTGCTTAGCTCTGGTATCTCTAATTTCTTTACAAACCTTATCTAACATTGTCAAGAAATCCCGGACAATCGCAAACAAACGCAAGCCTTCCTTCGTTCCTGCCTGACCATGAAAATAATCCGCTGTGCTCTTGATAAGCTCCATAATTCTTTTTTCTTCCTCTGATAGAAATTTAATATCAGCTTCTGCAGCGTCCGCAAAACAAGACATTGAAAGATAAAATTGACCACCCTCATCCTCGGTACCCTTCATATTTGTATTCAAGAACTCTTTAACTTTTTTCAAACCAAAATCGAGTTTTATCACAGTAGATGGCAGGGCATCAGCATCAATCGCAGCAGCCTTCCTGACAACTTCAAGTTCAGTGGTTACACCTGAAACCACTGCAAGTCCAAGACTGCGGTAATGTTCCTCGTTTTCTTGTTCATTACCTTCAACTAAGTCCACTGCCTTGAAATTGCCAAGGCTCTCTCCCTGGCTTGATCCTGAGCGAATACATCTTATGCCCTCGTAACGTATGATCTCCTGAACTACAAAGTGGAGAAGTGTTGTCTTACCATCTGTTCCCTTTACATCAGATAATTTCAAGAGAGTGTCAAGCTTGAAGGCCTGTGCACCACCACGGTAGGTACCATCATTCATGCGGTTACCGGTTTTAAGCACTGCTTCTAGAAGTTTCATGAACAATCGGCTATTTTTGAGCTTGGTGCAAGCTACCTGCCATTAGGACAACAATCAAAAAGCAACCAAAAAAATTCCTAGAAAATATATGCACAGAACTTGTGAGAAATATTATAATTTTCATGTTCTTCCTCCTATGTTGTGACCTGGAGGACTCGTCTTAGGTATTCAGTTCTTAAATCTATCATCTCACCTCAAGAGTTGAAAGGGATTCTTTAAGGGTGGCGACTTCCTCAGGAAAAGTGCTCATGAACAACAAGGCGTCAATTCGTTTGAAGGCAAAAGTTATTTCAACCACGGTTTTAAGGAATCTTTCAGCAGGCCCCAATTGATTAATATCCCCTGCAAATAATCTAAGCTTCAATTCCTCATCTGATGTGGGTGTCATCTTCTGCAATGTTTGAAGGAGCTCTCCTGGAAGCCTATGACCTGGCTCAATTTGATTTAGAAGACTGAGCTGTCACATGCATTTAAGATTGAAAAAGGTGGATCTAAAACAAATATTTCACATGCATGTTCAACGAGATGAATAAGAACTTAAAAATTTAGTATATTTCAGTTACTATCTTTATATTTTACACGTTTTTCTCGGCAAATGTCAATACAACCGATGAATGCTTAGAATTATATGTCGATACTATACTATACACATAATTACTCAAATTCTTATTACATTTGATACCAACAACTCAACAAGTTCTTCTCTGCTAATGCAGTTTCCATATGTTCTAAACTTAAAAGGGGAACTTGGTGTATTTGATTAGAAATTCTATTGACCACATAGTAATATCATTTTAAGCAACTAAATCTTTTGTTCAATCAAATTTTATGCTTTCTAATCGTCAGTCAAACTAAAAATGTATATGATGTTTAGTATCGGTATGAGCAATTCCGTCGATATTCCTTAAAAATTAGAAAGATACCTTCTTTGAGAGCATTGACAACTTCCTGTGTTGTAACATTTAGTGCACGTAGAAGAATAGCCAAATTTTGTGCTTTCCGAGGGTCAATAATCTGAATGTACTGGATTGAAGGTTCTGCTGTTTTTTCTTTCGTCTCGTTTTGCTTGTTAGCAGTCGCTTGATAACCAAATAAAATCTCTATCATCTCCTCGCTGAACCTACAGAGGTTTTTCAATTGCAATTTGGAATCAAAATTTTTTTTGATGATGCATCATTAGTCAGCAAGCTTATAGTTAATGCAAGGTAGAACTGTTGCCTTACTGGAATGATCCACCACGGATCTCATGCCAGACCATTGACTGATCTGTATTAGCTGCAACCTTGTCCCAGAAGAACGGTTTTAACTTGGCTTTTTGTGAAGATTCACTATCAGCATTAGTAGATGAAACTTCACGTTTACGTCCTCCAGGAGGTCCAGCTTTTGATTTTGGTGGCGGTGGAGGACGGACTCCTTTAGGTGGAGGCGGTGGGGGGGCACCACGAGCAGGAGGAGGTGGTGGCGCACTGGGAGCTGGTGCTTTGGGAGCCGGTGGTGGTGCTGGAGGAGGAGGAGGAGCTGGTCTCCCAGGGGGAGGTTTCAGGCCTGCTCCAATAGTTACTTCTGAACCTGGTGGTTTTGGAAGTAGTGAGACCTCGTCTTGCGACGTGGGTAAGCTACTAGCAGAAGGGTCATCATTTTCACTAGACGCGGGTTCTCTGTTGCTAACACTTCCTAAACTAAGAGACTTGTGTGAAGAACCTGAAAGATTGTGAAGTTAAAATATTTCTAGAACCATAAACAAGAACATGAAGATGATAACAACTTAATGAAAAACATGCACAACAAACACATACCTTCACTCAAATAATCTGTCAAGTGTAGAAGAGGTTTTTCCTCCTTCGGTTCTGCTGTTTTCCTCAAACAGCAAAAGAAGATCACAGCAACAAGGATAAATGTTGTGACAGAAGTTGCTGAAATAGCAATAATAACTGTCATCATGCCCTTCTTTTTCTTTTTTTTGCCACCTTTACCGGAAACCTTTTTCGATACATGAAGTGAATAATCCAATACACCTCCGGAAGGATGCGACCGTATGTAGCTTGAGGTAACCTCTGGATTAGAAGCATGAAAGATAAGTCCATTCTTTCTTAAGCAATCAATAACCCCTTCTCTCACTTGAGGAGGCAAAGTATTAATAGCTTTGTGCACGCCTTGTTCTGTTAAGAAGGTCGATATCAAGTCATTGGTTGCTTGTGGTATGTACAGGTCGAAGTCGTTCACAGAAACTATCTTTTCTCCCATCTCTTTCAGGCAATGATCCCATGCCTCTGCCTGTAAGTAGAAAAGCTTTGTCAAGATTTCAACAGGAAATGTTTTCAACCCTGAACTTGAGAAATCAAATTGGTTTCAAGAAAACCGGACATTACAACGCTTGATCCATAATTGCAGAGACATGTACATGAACTTTTAACATATTTCTAACACATTAAACATCGAATATGCTCGAACTAAACCTGCTCCATACAAGAACCTAGGCTACCAGTACCATCAAGTACTAAACCCCTAGAAAGCGAAACTGGAGGCAGGAGACATTTTTGACATAGCTTAACGAATTACCTTTGTAAGTCAAATAATCCACCCATGTATAATGAGAATTCGACACGATTACCCTAAACAAATTCGAACCTGGATTCTCTCAATGCCCTTCATTGCAATACTATACATGTTAGAGTACCTTAACATCGAATATGCTCGAACTGAACATACTCCATACAAGAACCTTGACTATCATCAGGTACTAAACCCCTGGAGATGGAAACCAAGTAACCAACTAATCTTATAAATCAAAGTACAGGCAGGAAACATTTTCAACATAGCTGAATGAATTACCTTTGTAAATCAAATTATTCGCCCCTATACAAAGAGAATTTGACATGTTTCCTTAACTAATTCGAACCAAGATTCTCTCAACTCCCTTCATGGCAATGCTAATATGCTATACAGTGCCTTAACAACATACATTCTCCAAGAGTTCAACAAGAGTAGGAAAAACACAAATATAAATAAGAATCATCATACCATTGTGCTGTCATTTTCACGTATCCTCCCCTTGCCTTCAGAGCTCGCCATGCTCAAATTGCAGACCGATATCACCAACAAAACAGCAAAAGCAGCCCTTGCAACCTTGCTCAAATTGCTGTCATTTTCGTTGCCATTGCTCTTCCAAACATTACCCCATTTGCTTATTGTTCTTTTCATATCATCGAATACGCAAACAATCTTTCAACAAACCCCCACCAAAAACACAACCTTGTTTTTCTTTCTTTCTTTTTTTATTTTCCCGAATGCCAAACAGTACACCCCCACGGACAAAACCCCTCCTTTTCTCGTCTAATCTTGTTCCTTCATCAAACCATTGCAATGACACAATAATCAACACAATATGTTTCAATGACTATCAATCATAATATTATCAATCCTAAAATTATAAAAGAAAAAACAAAAAGAAAGAAAGAAAAACAGGATTTACGTGTCTTATGTCTGCAACTTGGCAGAACCAAAAGACAGAAAAGCCAACAATGCGATTGAAAGAGAGAAACCCCAGGTCTGGGTTGGAAATAATATTTTGCTGTGGGGGGATCTTTGTTCACCCGAATGTTTCTCGTTTTGTCGGGTGAGGAACATGAGTAGGACGATGTCAGATAACCCACCATTTTTTCTTCCTTCCTTTGTTGTTTTCAAGGAAATTTTGAACTTTTTCCATTAATGGAACCCCCATTAATTCATACTATTATAGTAGATGTTTTTCATCTTATTTTATTTTTAAATTTAACTGAATTTTGCACACATATTCACCCTCTCATTTTAGTCTTATGTTAGACTAATGGTAATTTTGCTATTTTTGGTGAGAATAAGACATAACATAGAGAAAGACAATCAGAAATTCCTAAGATCATTGACTAGTCATTTCCCTGGATTTTTATTAATCTAAATGAGAGGATAGTACTAAATTACAGCCGCAGTTACAGATATTATAAATGTTATAATTTAATTTTGATTTTTTTAAAAATATGTTATTATTTTTATTTATTGTGTTACGATCGCGATTGTAATTTAATACTGTTACGAATCCATTACACTGATATGGAAGACAACTGAACAGAAAAGAGAATTTTTTTTGACAACAACAAAAGATTCTTGTAAACAAAGGAATCCCCAGAAGCTTAAAATGCCAAAAGCATCATCAGCACAAGGCCAAACCCGAATCCGAAGCATGTTCCAAAACTGTTCTTGACAGCTGATGATGGAGCTGGTGGTAATGGTGCAACACCACCTGGTGATTCAGCTGAAGGCACATCAGGGGACAATGGACTCCCCGGAGCTGATTCCGGGGTTTCTGCAGTAGGTGAGGGAGATGTTCCTGGAGCAGGAGACAAAGACGGTGGAGACGAAGGAGAAGCCGTAGATGTTGCTAAAGTGTCGATTTCAACCTGCATTCCTTGGCTACAATGTCCAAGTGTTCCACAGATAAAGTATCGCTTCCCGGGAGACGTAAGAGGTACGACCGTGTTGCCGCCGTTGTATGTCTGAAGCGGGTTACTCGTCTGGCAAGAGTCATGGTCCGCCTTGGTAACTTCAAGCACATCATGGTTCAGAGTGTACTGAAAAACTGCAGGTAAACCAGTATGTCAAAAATTCAAAATACACAACTTCTCTACCTGCAAGTATTGAATCATCAAGCACATATACATATACATATACATATACATAAACATATACATATACATATACATAATCATCAAGCATGGTACTGTGCATCTTACTCAGATTATCTCCTACAGCAAATGTTTGAGATGAAACCCAAGATTGCAGGTCAGTGCTTGTATCCCATCCTCCATTTGCACCTCCAACAGTGTAATTCGCGGCCATGGCGAGCTCGACGAACATGGCTATGGCTGCCAAACATACTAATGTCCTCTGCATTGCCATTTTCCTGGATATGAATTGTAAGATTAGAGGAAAGATCAATTGTTTATATATACAGCAAAAATGAAGACCAAGAACTGCATTTTTGCAGAAGGTAAACATTAGTTTATTATATCATTTCCTTGATGGAGTTGGTTTAATGAACATGGAGGAGACTACTAACAAATTGCCAGCATGTTTCTTACAGGATAACTAATTAATCTTCTTCTTCTTCCATTATTACAACTAATTAATATGCTCGAAATTTTTAATGTTCGTCAATGGGCCCACCCAGAAAGTCAGAAATTCTGACAGAGAACGATTCATGTGAAACCAACGAAGATAATGTGTGGGTAAATTACACACTAGATCCCTTGATTATGAGCTTGATAACAAGCAAGTCACATTTCTTCTAAAATTTATAATTATGTCACTCAATTGAAATATGAAAGAAATTTTTGATACAATATTTTAATTAAATGGCATATTTGTAACTTTTTAAATTAAAATAACTTATTTAATATTAAATTTATAATTAAATGACTTTACATATAGTTTACCCTATATACTCTATTTGGAGGCACAGTTAGACCGAATCCCAATAACACAACCCGACACGGCCTAAAACACATGGAATACCTAACTACTTTACCAAACACATGCGAGCTCTCAACAATTTTTGGAAGGAATATTATTATAAAATAAATAAAATAAGATTATAAATAAAGTTTAAGGGTATTTTTATATTTAAATTTGTATCAATTAATTAATTTAGTTTTTTATAAAAAATTAATTAAATTTTTGAACTCATAATTTATATTTATTTATTTTTTAACTAATATTGATCGTTAATGTGTTAAGATAAATACAATGTTAACAACATTAAAATGCTAAGAAGATAAAGAGACGATATTTATATATTAAAGAGTAAGGGTTAAATTAATATTTTAATATGTGTAAAATTTATTTTTTTAGAAGTTTGGAGTTGAATTATTTTTTATGTAATATTTAAATAAATATTAAAAATATATAATACATTATTTTGATATTAAAAATATAAAAAACAAAAATATTATTAAAAAGTTTTAATAATGTATTTTTGTTAAATAAAGAATTATTTGAATTTGAATTTCTTAATTCTTTAATTTAAATGTTAGCCTCAAACTTACTAAAAAATCAATTTTACCTTAAAAAACACTTAAAAATGAATTAAACTCTTGACTTCCCTAGAAAAATTAAATAGTGATCATCAGTCTCATTAGTATTGTTAATTGTTACGTCAATACATTAGTAATCAATGTTAGTTAAAGAGTTAAATTGATGTAATTCGTAAATTTGAAGACCTAAATTAAATATATTTTTTACGGATAGAATAAATTAATTGTTTGGTATGAACTCAGGGACAAAAATATCCCTTAAACCTATAAATATCGATGTACAAATACAAATAATAGTTTATGCATATACTCAACATATCCTACATCTTCGGCACGTAACATATCCTACATGTTAATAAAATGTAATACATCTACAAACAGATTAGAAAGTGCATAATGCAGACAAAGCAGTTCAGCTAATCGATACAGGTCAAGGTCTACAACAATCGGTAACTATTTTCTGCACACTGGTTCTTCATCTATGTTATCATGCGCTGGTTCTCATTTGAGTAGTGACCTGTTGGTATTCCGGCGCTCGCTTGCTTCTTTACCATGGCAGCATGCTTATGTCCAGCAAGATGATATTTGAAGACCGTCTGACTATTGCATACCACATTGCAGAAAGTGCAGGACATAATGTCAGCGGCGGGCGTTCCACTTTCGATAAGTTTTCGTCTCTTCGTCTCCAAATCCTGATTGGATGCCTGGGACTGTGGTACCATCTTCTCTGGGTTTTGTACAACACCGTAGCTACTGTTTGCTTCAGCAGCAGTTACACCTTCCATGACTTTCTGTTTCTTCGTCTCCAAATACTCTTTAGATGCCCCGTACTGAGCTACCATCTTCTCTGGGTTTTGTACACCAACACTGAGGCTACCATTTGCTACAGAAGCAGCAGCCGCTCCACCTTCCATGGTTCTATGTCCCTTGGTCTCCAAATCCTTTTTTGGTGCCCCAGATTGTTCTGCCAACTTCTTTGGATTTTGTACATCAATACTGTAGCTACTATTTGCTACAACTGCAGCAGCCACTCCAGCTTCCATGACTTTTCGTTTCCTTGTCTCCGAATCCTCTTTGGATGCCCCGGGCAGTGCTTCCATATTCACCAGGTTCTGCACATTATTACCATAGCCACTGTTTGCTACAACAGCAGCAACTGCTCCACTTTCCATGACTTTCTGTTTCTTCATCTCCAAATCCTCCTTGGATGCCTCGGACTGTGCTGCCATCTTGTCTGGGATTTGCACATTAACACCATAGCTATTGTTTGCTACTGCAGCAGCTGCTCCACCTTCCATGACTTCCCTATTACTCTTGTTCAAATCCTCTTTGGATGCCTTAGGCTGTGCTGCCATCTTCTCCCAGTATTTTACATTAATAATGCAGCCACCGCTTGCTGCTGGGTTCTCTACTGACTTGATCATCTAACTTGTTGCAGCTGGTGTACCTACAGAAGGATCATGTGTTCCATTCTTCGATTTTTCCAGATTCTCCAGGTTCTTCAGGTGTTTTTTCCCTGACAGGTGTTTCACATAGACATCAATTTGGCAGACTTGACACCAAGAAGATTGAGGAATGTCCGTTGTCTTCTTGCCTTCATTGCAAAAATGATGTTTAGCTTGGAATGCAGCGAGATCAGGTCCAATCCCTTCAACAGGTATTTGTCCAACCTGCAATATCACATATACATAAAAGAATCATATTTAAACCAGACTTACAAAGATAAAAATATGGATTAAGTGATTAACATAATAGGTTCCAGAATGGAAGTTGCTAGAAAGTATAAATAACTGTACTAATATGGTGAAACTAAACCAAGCTGAAACTTTTTGCATTAACTCGTGAAGTAAATCGGAGCAGGCAAGTGGTAAATAATGTTTATATGCAAGCTCAAAATAATATAAAATAAATTCAAAACAGTTGTCATTTAACTCTATTCGCGGAAGGTTCTGGGAATGCTGCACCAATGGAATGACAGGTATTAGATGGGGAAAACAGAAACAAAATTTCCACTAAAAAGTCCAAAATTCACAAAATCAATCCAGAAAATAGATTCTTGCGATAAGGCATGAAGAAAACCAATACAGCATGAGCAGACAGCAACAGACGAGTGGCAAATAATGTTCATATCTGTTGAATGAAGATCAGCATTCATGCATCTGCATGCAGCTCATGCATACGTATACTGTTGGGAGTTTGTTAAGTTGGTTACATAGGTTGGTTACCTATATAGGTAATTAGGTTGTTAAGCTTGTGCATACCGTTAGGAGTTTGTTGAGTTGATTACATATGTTGTTAATCCTTTCAACACTTATATAAATGTAGCTATGCACTCTTTGTAATGTATGCAAGTCAATAATATGCAGTTTCAGTAAAGATAAGTTTCTTGATAATATCCAAACTCAAAACAATATAAAATAAATTGAAAACAGTTTCCGTTTAACTCTATTCAGAAATTTCCTAGTTTACTAATTCACGTACCTGAGCAGCATGTTTCCTCCCAGAAAGATGTTGAGCTAAGTTTTCATGGCTATTACAAGCAACATTGCATATGGTGCACACCTGAATAGAGTTAAAAGCCACCCCGGAATTTAAAAGCTGTTGCTTCTTCCTCTCCAACTCCTGAGCATTTATCCCATTCGAAGGTTCTCGGAATGCTGCACTAGTGGAATTACTTTTTACTTGCAAGTTTCTACAATGCTTCTTTCCTACAATGTGTTTCTGAAAATCTATTGCTTGGCATTGAATGTTGCAAACTTCACACCGCATCAGTTGAATCATCCCGGTTTGTTTTGGTGTGCTTATCACATTATTCACCAAAGACTGATTCAACCCAATGTTGTTACCAGAGGAATTCAAACCCGGTGCCGGCAGCTGCAAGCCCCAAAATATATGAAGTATAAGCATCCAAATGACTAAAAGCCATGCATCTATTCACCCAATGACTAAACTAAGGTAGCTGTTTCAAAAAGTAAGCACAAAACTTCATTAATGAAAATCTCACAGACTGTAATAAAACTTCATTTTACTTGAACTTGAAGTGTCCGAGGCTAAAAACAACTGTGTTCACTTCAGTACATTTCCAGACACATATCCTTGTCCGGTACACAAAAAACCACAATTAAGTTCCAGTAACAAGGCTACAAGTTGATCTAGAAATGGTATTATATTTGGGGAGAGGGGGGAAATCCACTAAAAAGTCCAAAATTCAGAAAATCAATAAAGGGAAAAAATATCAACCGAAGAATGGACGAGAAAAACTAACAGTAACATCGCAACTTTGAGAATCCCCACTTCGGTTCTCATCAAACTGTTCTTCTGCTTCACGTTCAACACGGGGTGCAACCAAGTGACCCTGATGGTGGGCTTGCGGGTCGGTTTCAGGAGTGCACGAAAATGGCGGAGAGGGAAGAGTTGGTGGTGGTCGCTGTGATTGGTCCATTTACGGAAATTTGAAAGATTATATTTAGGGTTTGTTTTCTCTGTATCGATATTTTCTAGGGTTTAGGTCTTTTTTTGAGGTTTTCTTCAATCGTTGGTAGAACTGTAGAAGAAGAGTTTCCTAAAGGGTCGATGAAAATATTTAATTTTTGAAAAATTATATCTATAAAATTAAATTAATAAATGATTTTAAGCTGTTTTTACTCAGATATTTTATTTTTTATATTATTTAAAATTATTTTTATGTGTTTTTATTTTTTAATAAAATTTATTTCATTTCTTTTGTCTAATATTGATTTTTTTAAAAAAATCAATTTTAATTTTAAATTTATTATCGATAAAAATATAAAAAAAATATATTTTAGAATTTTTTAATCAAGTAATTTAAAAATATATTTTATAAAATTTAATAAATTAAAATATTTAAATTAAGTTAAAGTTTTAAAATTTGTCAGAATAGCACGATGAGATTTTACAAATGATACTAAATCAAAAAATAATATTTTTTAGTATTTATCAGTAAATAAAATTTTAAACTTCTATATACAAACTTTAATCATTTATACGTAAATTAAATCTATAAACATTAAATTTAAGTTATTTGTATAATATTTTTAACATGCATGAATTATTTTTCTAATATTTTAATGAGGCGAGTTTATTCATTAATCAAGTAATAAATAAAAAATTACTTTGAAAAGATTAAAATTTTGAGTTTAAGAACATAATTATCTTATAAAAAGATTTATTTATCGTATAATTATTGTATTAAAAGATATTAAATAAGTATCATTTGATATATATGCATTACGTCCAAAACCAAAAAACCAAATGACTATAAAACGAATAAATAAAAATTCAAATATGTCATATAAAAATATGACATATACTAATATATACTAATAAAAAAATAAAAATACCTTTTTCTAATTCATATAGGTTAAATTCACGTTTAATCAAATATGAATTTAAAATTCGTATTTAATCAAATACGAATTTTAAGGGTAAAAGAATAATTTATCAAATTTATTATACCAAATTCACATTTGATAAAATATAAATTTTAATTCGTATTTGATCAAACATAAATTCAAAAATATATATTTTTCTAAATTTTATTCGAAAAAATATATATTTTTCTAAATAAAAAAATAAAAGTGAATATTAACCCAAATAAACCGTTTTTGTTTATTTTTTTTTTCAATTTTTCTAACCGGAGATAAAAAAGAAAAAAAAGGAGGGGAAATCGAAACTCCTCTTTACCATCGATCGTTGACGCGAAAGAAGAAATGCTTTACGGAGAGAAGCTGTGTTTTTGACGAGTGGTTCAATTAAATGGTGAGGACCTGAGAATCTCAAAGCTTCCTCTCATACGCTAACAACAAGGAACGATTCACTCGATTAACCGCCAACTCGTTGTACCTTTTGAGCGGTTATCATGGCTGAGACGTCCTCCTCTTTACCGCCATCAAAGGAGGAGATGATTCAGCTCATCAAGCGCCTCGGAGCCTATCTCGCACTCAAGATGTCCAATCTCTTCTCGATCTCTCTCCAAAAACTGGTTCTTTTCGTTCTCTCATAACTTATCCTCTCGTTTCTCTTTTTTCGGCGGATCTGAGGTTTCTTCTTGTTATTCAAATGCGAAATTTTATTTTATTTTGCCCTTATTGTATAGTTATATAAATTAGGCGTTAATTAGTGATTATAGAGGAATGTTGATTTGGTAACTGATGTTAATTTCGTCATGCTAAGTTTTTTGGGTGAGAAATTGAACTTATTTGCAGCTTTTGATTTATAGTATTTATGATGAATTCTCATACTGATATACTACATGATAAGTTGTTACTGGAAATGGTGTTAATTCATCTCATATGCTTTTTCTGTTTTACCCAATTGACTTTTGAGCTCGAGTGTGGAAATGATACGTAATGGTGGAGGGATGGATGTGTTTTTTTGTGTGTATGGTGTATGTGTGTGTGTGGGGTGGGGGGTGGGGTGGGTGGGTGGGTAGGCATCAGCTATGTAAAACTGATCTTTCTCCTTCATTTTCTTTTCGACCTACACTGTTATTAACTTATTATGTTGTTTTGGCATGCAAATGAAATATTTCCAATAATACTGTATGATTCTGATCACTTTCTTACTGCATCAGGATCCACGATCTGTCGGGGCAATTGCTGGGCTTGCCGTTGCAATTATCTTTACCTATAGGTTGATAAGATCACCTTCACCACCTCCAAGAAGACTACCGAAACGTCAAACTCCAACAACTAGTACCACTGTTATCAGTACCCAGTCAAATATAACGTTGATGCCTTCTGGAGTTTATTCATCTTCAGAGGATTTAAGAGCACAGAATGCTGTTGATGAGGTTTTCCAGCCAGTAAAGGTTTGAATGATTGAATTCGGTTCTTTATAGAACAGTTTGACATGTTTATCATTGTCAATTAGATTCATTTGTTTGCAACTCATATATCCTTTTTTTTTCATTCTTTTGCAGTCAACGTTAGGGCAAATAGTTAGGCAGAAACTGAATGAGGGTAGAAAGGTAACTTCCATGTACTCCTTAATGTACAATCAATGTTTAGTACTTATTTTATTTGTGTCTGTTGGTTTCTAGAAGTAGAATTCTTAGTCGTATTAGCCATGCTCCTTTAGTAAGGATTAATAATCTATGCTCGCAAAAGCAGGAAAAAGTTTTACTTATAGAAATGAGATTCTTTAGGAAAGGATTTGTACTCGTTCTTCCTTGATGTGATTCTATGTGTCATTAGGGTGATGTTTGCTTGAAAATTTTTGGTTTATATGAGGCTTCTATATAGCCATAGTATTCTTCCTTGATGTACAATCAACGTATTAGCCATGCTCAGAATAAGTTGCTAATATAAATGTCAAACATATAATCTCTACTTCCTGTGAGCAGTATTAATCAATATTTTAACTGAATTGCTTTTGCAGCTTCCTGCTATTGTAAACTTAGCCTTTAGAAATCTCCCTGCACCTTGAATGTGAACCCAAGCCTAATATGACATGGTTTAGTACTTTAGTTACTACTGAAGGCCGTTACCTGGTGCCATACTACTGCTAGTGGTTGGCTGGATGAATTGATTCTGGTTCTATTACTTGAATCTGTAATTTAGAACGCATGCTCTATTGGCAATAGTTATAAGTTATAACTTCAGCTCAACTTTTTCAGAAGCAAAGTAATCTTCAAGTTCTGTTAACCTGGATTTATGTTTAATTATGACTGACTTTTTAAGTTATAGGAGGTGCTTGTATTTGATGCTTAGGAAGTTTATAAGACCATTGGTCAGAACCGTTTTTTACTCTTCCTCGCGCTATCATGTTTTGATGACTTATGGGTGTAGGTAACATGCCGTTTGCTTGGAGTGATCCTTGAGGAAAGCAGTCCAGAGGAGCTTCAGGTGCGGAATCTTTTCAGTGAGCATTATTGTTGCAATTAGTATCTACAAATAATTAGTTTAATTTGTTTCATTCTGGATAGAAACAAGCCACTGTAAAGTCATCTGTGTTGGATGTGCTATTGGAGATTAGCAAATTTTGCGATCTGTATCTCATGGAAAGAGTTATTGATGATGAAAGTGAAGTGAGTTCAAACCTTGTTCTATATTATTGTTTGTACTTTTTTTCAATGCTATAAATAGATAGGGAAGAGCTTGGAAATTGACAAGAACCTATAGGAAGAGAGGGAAAGAAAATTGGGGGAGGCAAATAGGACTTAGAAGAAAACCGGAGAAAATAGAGGGAGAAAATCTCAACGACAAAATCATTATACATCAAATAATCAATTTTCAATGCCTAACCTAAAAACCTAGTACCTGGAAAGAGGTAAAATATTAGTATCTAATATTAAGTAACCTTGATATATAAAAAGATTTCAATCAAACATAAAATATAAAATTTGATCCTAATATATATACCATAACAATTATATTTATTCCTCCTCATTTATTACGGAATGGCAGTATTGTGCTTCTTTATCTTGGTTTTGCTTGTACCGAGCTACAAGTATATTTTTACACCATGTCTTTTCCCTTGCGATTAACATTATGACCTGTTTTTCCACAGAAAAATGTTCTTCTGGCTTTGGAAAATGCAGGGATTTTCACCTCTGGAGGTTTGGTGAAGGACAAGGTAAGTATTGGCCGATTGTGATTGTATATAAAAATGTTCTATCTAGTTTTCCTTCTTATATCTGGTAATTAAATTGCCTGAAATGAACATGCAGGTTCTCTTTTGTAGTACTGAGAATGGCAGGACGTCTTTTGTTCGGCAACTAGAACCAGATTGGCATATCGACTCAAATCCTTAAATAGTTTCTCAGTTAGCTGTATTATTCGATTAATTGTCATAATCTTCAAGATAGTTCTTTCTTTCACAGCAGCACTTAAAATGTTTTGATATCTGATTCTGAAGTAATATTCTCGTCAAAATTCCTATGAGATTATTTTTTCTTTGCAGAGATTCATCGAATATCAGCTCCATGTATGCCCTGTCAAAGCCGAATGCAGTGCAGGTAAGGTCTTCAGTTCTCCATCCTTGGAACACTTCTTTGGATGCATTTGACACACCAACTGGTAAAAAAAAGAGATCCAAATATGATTTTCAAGTTGTTGTTTACTCCCTTTCGCCCTTCATATGCTACCTTTTTAGTTGAAGCCTGATGTTTTTCTTTCTTTTGGCACCCCTTGTGCGGTTGTGCCCGATGTCAGCGTTTAGGTTAACTATAAGGGAGAGGATTTATTTGTGAAATAGGAATGGGTTCATGTTTGAACATCTTTTGTGGGGAACTGGAGCATCCTATAAATATGCTCCAAATAAATGTTTGTAGTTTACCTCCAAAGAGTATGCGCCCGCATCGGTTCTTTTTTTTTTTTTTTTTATGTTGATATAACCATCGGTATCTAATACATTGGTCCGATATGAACATCCACCACATTTTTCAAATAATGTAGTATGCATGCCAACTGGAGCTATACCTGGTAATAAGGTTGGTGTTTTTTGGTAACATACTTCATGGTCATGGTGTTTACAAAGGGGAACATGCAAGTATTGCATGGTCACTTTCAACTGAAATCAATCGCCACATTTGAAACACCCCAACATGGGAAATGGAGTTCATTGGTGGTGGGGTTTGAGGGAAAAGTTAAAAAGGGAAATGATGAGGTTTAAGAAAGGTTTTGAAGGCTGAAAGGACTAAATTGATATTTTAACAATAGGTTAGGGTCAAATCATTTTTTTTGGATAAATCACATCATTAATTTAACAGATATATAATAATAAAATAATTATTTTATTACAAATCGATAATGTTAGCGACTGATATATAACTTTTCATACTTCAATAGTAAAATAGAAACTTATTCAAACATTAGTGATCGTTTGTGTAATATAAATACTGAGCGAGGGGAATTAATAAATAATCATGTAGATTAATGATTAATTAGTCTAATGAAAAATGATAGATAAATTTATTTAAATTAATGGATTAATAAATTAAATAATACTTAAACCAAAAATAACTGCGTGAAACCGTGACATGAGATCCATTCCTGGTGGCTTAAATCTCTGTGAGCACATGGTTAGTTCCTCGGAAATTCAATCAGATCAGTCATCTTTACGAAAACGCCATTGGATTTGCTGCTGAAGTAGCTCTCACTTCTTCTTCTTCTTCTGGGAACAGCTCTCACTTAAACCATGGAAAGGGTCCCAACAAACACTTGGTCGTCGCCCAGAGAAACTGTTATTATCCAGGGGAGGACCTGGCGACCGACGAAGCCCACCAAATGGGCAATTCTCAGTTGCAAATAAAACAAAAGAAAAGGAAAAAAAAAAGATTCAAAGTCACGTCTTTGCCTGCCTAACCCATGTTTTTATTGCGTAATGACTCTCGTCTTCCTCGTTTGGCCAAAACAAACTAGCATATTATATAGTACCATAGTGCCAGGTTAACAAACTTTTTTCAAGGCACCAACACCAGCTTCTTTCTTGTTTGCTTCCATCTATATTGAAAATGCAGCGTTGTAAGCTGGTTTCCAAGACCCAATCTTCTTTCCATCTTCTAAACGTCGTTTTGATCGCATCAGCCGTTTGTGTCACCTATCTTATTGCATCAGTATTGCTAGTCCATAGCTCAAAATCGCCTCTAGAAGTGTATTCTTCTTCCCCGGAAGCTTATGCGTCGACCGGCGTTGAGCATATCGTTTTTGGGATAGCTTCGAATCAGAAATCATGGCCGAACCGAAAAGAGTACGTCAAGCTATGGTGGGAGCCTCGACAGATGCGTGGCTGCGTGTTCCTTGAAGCCATGCCCCCTAATGCAACAACTTCAAGGGACGACAACGCCACTCTGCCTCCCACATGCATCTCGGAGGACACGTCCCGGTTTCGCTACACTTTCAGAAACGGACAACCGTCGGCAATTCGGGTGGCGCGTGTGGTTCTAGAGACCGTCAACCTTAATCACACGAACGTACGGTGGTTTGTTTTTGGAGACGATGACACCGTTTTCTTCCCACACAATCTGGCTAAAACGCTTTCCAAATACGACCATCGGCTTTGGTACTACATCGGGGCTGGCTCCGAGATTTATCAACAAAACAAGGATTTCGGATTTAAGATGGCGTTTGGCGGAGCAGGTTTTGCCATAAGTTATCCACTGGCAAAAGTTTTAGCCAAAGTGTTTGATTCCTGTATAGAACGATACTCTCATCTTTACGGCAGTGATTCCAGGATCTACACTTGCTTGGCCGAGCTCGGTGTTGGCTTAACAACCGAACCAGGCTTCCACCAGGTAACATTAACAGTTAACACCACCTGTTAAATGTAAATCATGGATTACTTTTCAGACAATTTCAGTTCTGATGTCTGCAAATTATTATGTTTTTTAAACCAGTTTGATGTTCGGGGCAATGCATTCGGCTTGTTGGGTAGTCATCCATTAACACCCTTGGTTTCCCTCCATCACTTGGATCATGTAGACCCAATCTTCCCCAACAGGACAGCTACAAAAGCATTGGAACATTTGTTCCATGCTGCGAATGTCGATTCTCAGAGAATTCTGCAGCAAACAATCTGCTACGATAGGTGGTTTTCGTGGACAATTTCGGTTTCGTGGGGCTATGCCGTTCAAGTATACAGCAAACACATGTTTTTACCAGACATTCTTCCCGTGCCGAAATCATTCCGACAGTGGAAAAACGGGGATTTATTGGCTGGAGTTTACACTTTCAACACCAGAGAATTTCACACAGATCCTTGCCAAAGACCCACAGTTTTCTTTTTCGATTCTGTATCTTCGAACAGGCATGGAATCAAGAGTGTTTACAAGATATCTTATGAAAACTGCACAATCGGCAGTCTCTACTAAGAAGCTAGACCTCAATTATAACCAGGTAGCAATTAATGTAAACATTCTGTCATCATGTCCTTAGAGTTTCCATTGAAGGCTTATGTTGTATCTTTTGTTCTGTTTCTTAAGATGCAGGCGCTGAGACGACAATGCTGCGACGTGTTGCCTTCGAAATCAGAGGAAGTTCTGGACATCGCAATAAGGGAATGTAAAGAAGATGAACTGATTCACATGCATTGATGCTTGCATAGCTTCAAAATAAGTTTTTTAAGACATTGTATTCATTCTATATACCAGGATAGATTTCTCAAATGTTAATAGAATAACAGGTTCCGGGGTGTTGAAATTCGAATTCAGATGCGAGTATAGAATATTTTTAATTTTAAAAAATACCATGTATTTGAAATATGATTTATTTACTTTATCATCTGTGGCTTTATGGAGAGTCAAAGATTGAAATTGCTACTCTTATTTTAGCAAGTTCCTTCGGGTTTGTGCCTGCATGAGCTTGGAAACATTGTTTTAGACTTGAGATTGGCCAAATCCATGAGCCTGACTGCCTGAGCATGTAAAATCTCGTGCTGGGAACTTTAGAAAATGTGGGCAGGAAAATCTGGGACTACTTCTCACAGACATAAAATGTGAATATCCCACGCAAAATTTGAGGTGGAGGGCACAGTTTTCATTAGTATTAAAGCCTTTCTTTAGGTAAAATCCGGATTTATACGTACAGTTGCACCCTTAAAATTTTTAAAATTTTTATACTCTATATATATTTTATATTTTTATTAATAATTTAATTCGATAGCCTTAAAACTTTTATAATTTTATATTCTTACAATTCTAATTTATCTTCTTAATAATTTATATTTTTTATAGAAAAAAAATTAGTGAGGAAAGTTAATAAAGATCATACTTTAGGGGCTTAGAGTTTAATTAATCCCTTTTTATGCTTTTAAAAAGCTAAACCTGGAACTTCCTTTTTTGACCCTGCCGTTTTCCTGAACTTCCCCTAAACCCGAGTAGCAGGGAAGAAGACTGAAAAAATGGCGTCATTTCGACTGCCTCGTTCCGCCTCACGCGCCGCTTTCCGCCGACCCTCTCTTGCTTCCTCAGTCTCGATCTTCTTTTCTTCGTCGCAATCATCCTCAACCGCGATTACCACTCCCCATTTCAGCAACCCATTCACCCGGCTTTCTCATTTGTTTCCCGATTACGACAATTCTCGTCACCATTTTCAAATTCTCCAAGGAAAATCTACCATTCCTTTCAAATATCCGACCTGGAATAGTTTGGATATCTACCTCTTCTGTAGTCGCCGACAGCTCGGGTAAAGGTGATCAACCGCGTAGTACTAGTAGTAATAATAACAAGAATGTTGCGGTGGTTCCCTCTTGGATTGACGTTTATTTGCCCCGAGGAATTCAGCCTTACGCTAAGCTTTCCCGCATCGATTTAAAAAATTAATTTTATTAATTGAATTTAAGTTTTTCTACCCTTTCAAATAATAATAATTCAATTTAATATTTCCCCTCCAAAATTCAATATTTATGTATTACCCCTCGAAGCCCGCCCTCTCATTTTTCTTCAAAACATTTTTTATTTGAAGATTTTAGTTTTATTCCCCTTCGAGAGAAAAAGCTTGGCCGTCGCCGGAAATAATATCAGGGATGGCAGCGACGGCGACTAATAGCCGTGTTGCTCGGCGCATGGGTGCCGAGGATGAGAAGTTGGTGTTCGAGACGACGGAAGGAATCGAGCCGATATTGAGTTTCGATCATATGGGGTTGAAAGACGATCTCCTCCGTGGAATCTATAACTACGGCTTCGAAAAGCCATCTGCCATCCAGCAGAGAGCCGTCATGCCGATAATCAATGGCCGTGATGTCATTGCGCAAGCCCAATCTGGTACCGGAAAAACTTCCATGATTGCACTCACCGTTTGCCAAGTGGTCGACACGGCTAGCAGAGAGTATGTTTATTTTATTTTATTTCTTTTTATATTTTGAAATCACTGTTTTTCTGGTGATTTCCGTATAGGTTGTTGATATCTCCTCCCAGACTGCCATAATTCTTAGATACTTGTAGCTAAAACCCTAAGTTTGAAATAATTTAATTTATAGGTTCAGTCTTTGAGGTTTCGAATCTCATGACGGATTCCCTATTTTACTTTAGGTTTTTTAGTATTAAACTATTAATAGGTAAATTATGTCTTATTGTCTCTAGTTTGAAGAATGGATTGTTGTTGGAATCTGCAATGTTTATAATGTTAACCGTATTCTATCAGGGTTCAAGCATTGATCTTGTCGCCTACAAGGGAACTGGCATCACAAACAGAGAAAGTGATACGGACAATTGGTGATTTCATGAACATTCAGGCACACGCTTGTATAGGGGGCAAAGGTGTGGGTGAATGTTAGTGTATGTTAGTGTAGAACGTTTCATACAATGAGTGCAGCTAGGAATGAATGTGCTGCACCATTGCTCTAAGTCAGTCAGAGCTGGTGAATAACAGTTAGGATCTATGTGTGTTAGTTACTGTTATAACTGACTCTGAAACTGACTCAAAATCATGTATAAATAAGCTGGTCTTCTATTGAAGATATTACAGCAAAATCAATAAAATTGAGAGTACCGTCTCTCTTCCTTAAGCTACTGAGTAAGCGAGAAAGCTAACAGTGAAGATATAAGAAAGCTAGAACACGGAGTTCATGTAGTGTCAGGAACACCTGGGCGAGTCTGTGATATGATCAAGAGGAGAACCCTACGTACTAGGGCTATTAAACTACTTATTCTTGATGAATCTGATGAGATGTTGAGCAGAGGGTTCAAAGATCAAATTTATGATGTTTACAGGCATCTTCCACCAGAGCTTCAGGTTCCTTCGTAACCTTTTTTGTCTAAGTTTGCTTTATGCTTTGTTATTATGTTTCTTGCCATCCTTCCAAAAGAACCCTAAACGTGGAAGTCATTGTTTGTGTTGCATACTGTTTTCATGCTTGATTTTGAATTTCATGAGTTGAATTTGAGTTGTGATCTTTTTTTTTTTGTCTTGCTGCGTATGCTGTATAGCCCACAAGTCTGCTTTTATGCTCCTTATCTAGTTTGTTGCTGTTGAATTGGAATTGTGATTTTTTTTTTGCTGTGTATGCTGTATAGCCACAAGTCTGCTTTGTTGCTCCTTATCTAGTTTGTTTATGCTGTTGGCATTGCTCTTTAATGAATTATGGCTAGGTTTGTTTAATATCTGCTACACTTCCTCATGAAATCTTGGAAATGACAAGCAAATTCATGACTGATCCTATAAGGATCCTTGTGAAGCGTGATGAGTTGACACTGGAGGTAATTCAAAAGCTGTTATGCTAATGGAACTTCCACAAATTCCACTTTGCAACTTGATGCAAGCTTTTGTTCTGTTTTCATGATTGCAGGGAATTAAACAGTTTTTCGTGGCTGTTGAAAGAGAGGAGTGGAAGTTTGATACACTATGTGATCTCTATGATACATTGACCATCACCCAAGCTGTTATTTTCTGCAATACAAAACGAAAGGTCTCTTCTGAGTCTTAATAGGCATGCATTTGCTTTTCAACATTGTAACAGAAATCTCTCTAATCATGTTTCTAAGTATTTTTTTATACATATTCTTGAATTTCATGCTATGATCTTGAGGTTTGCCTCTGATTTCCGCTTTTGTAACAGGTTGATTGGCTGACTGAGAAAATGCGTAGCAATAACTTTACTGTATCTTCAATGCACGGAGATATGCCTCAGAAGGAAAGAGATGCAATTATGGCTGAGTTTCGAGATGGTGCTACCCGTGTTCTTATCACAACAGATGTTTGGGCCAGGGGACTTGACGTTCAGCAGGCAAGTCTTGGGAGTGATTTTCACGTCTGCTTTTTTGGTGCACTTTTGCTGGTTACATGTTTTCTAGTTGAGTTGATGTTTAATTATTTTTATTTTACCCCTGAGACCAGTTTATATACAGTAGTGGGAATGGAACCTTAGGCTTGGGTCTACTTCCTAAGTGGTTTGTGCATAAGTGCATATTGCATGTGTTTCTTTTACATGCTTCCTTAACCCAAGGGGGGAACAGTGTTGCAACATAAAATATTGTAATTTCTATCAGTTTATAGAAGGCCTTCTGTTTTGTATTCATTTTTTTGCTAATTTACTTTCTGATTTCAGGTGTCCCTGGTGATAAATTATGACCTGCCAAATAATCGAGAGCTTTACATCCACAGGATTGGTCGTTCAGGTCGTTTTGGTCGAAAGGTATTTATTTCTTTTACCATCTAATTTGATATTTCATATGAATCATTTTTTTCTTGGTTATCCTCTCTTTTTATCTATTGCATCCGATTACTGAATATATTGAATAATCGCAGTCCCACCTTCAGTTGGGGTATGGGTACTGCATGTTGCACCAAAAATGAAAACTAGGACCTAATTTACAGGAAGCCATTTTGTATTGTATTGTGTGTGTGAGCAGGGTGTTGCAATTAATTTTGTAAAAAGTGATGACATCAAGATTCTTAGAGACATCGAGCAGTATTATAGTACCCAGATCGATGAACGTTGCGGATCTGATATAAGAATGGTTTGGAAGAAACTGTGTCAATTCATCTTATATGTTGGGGATTGGATTGTAGTTTATACACACATCCGAAACAAGAAAGAACATATCAGATGAGGGCATTAAGTATAACTGAAAAAGATTTGCTTTGGTTAGTTGGACATGGGATTTGTTTAATTTATGCCCTATGTTTGGGGTTGGGGGTTTCTTCTCATTTTATGTCTCGCTAGAAAAACACAATTTGCGCATCATGCATCCATTTGTTTATTAACAAAAAATTAACGAAAAAACAAAGCTAGAAAATAATTAGATTATCTTCTATTTCTTTGTTAAATAGAGTTACAACAATATTTTTTAAGATAAGTGTTAAGATTTAAACTCACATAAAAAGAATAAATATTTATGATCATTAGATTAATTAACTAATCTCTCAGAATAATTAAAAAACACTAAGTACAATAATTCTCAGTATTGTATTCAAAATTGTATTTTTGGTAAAATTAAATGAAAAATGTTGTAGGGTCAATTCTCTCCATCCATCAAATTGACATCTGGGTATACAATTAGAGTTTGCACTCTTCGTCGTTACCCGGTGCCGGATTCATTGAACATCCCGCTTCATGGTTCGAGGAGAAATTATATTATGATAAGTCTTATCGTATGTCTATGATAAGTCTTATCGTATGTCTATGAGACAAACTATTAACAATCATACATGTTATCATTGTTTTTTTATGTTATATTTTTTCAAAGTGAATTTTTATCGAAGAAACTGTTTTTAAAATAAATTAATAATAAATATGAGTGAATATTTACTTTAAAAAATATATGAGATGAAATTATTGGTCTCATGAATGACGTTGTGAGACTTACCCATGATATAATTTCTCCGAGACGAGACTCTCTAGTGTGACTATATATGGCGTTGAAAGTAGTTACTGTTGTTAATGGTTGTAGAATAATCGTAAAGAGATGTGTTTGCTTCTAAGCCCCTTCGGCATCCACCCTTACATAAATATTTGAAATTGAAGAGACAAATTCATAAATAAAGACATAAAAATGAAAAAAATTCGAGAGTAAATAGGGGATTATCCCTCCCCAATCCTCACCCTACATAGTTTCTTCCTGCGAATTACTATTCACATGCACCTCGTATCTTGTTTGCACCATAATACAAATATTTAGATCTCTTTCGATAATAACATCAGCAGTCATACTCCAGAGCCTTGAAATTCAATGAATGTTTAAAAGTAGTCCCAGTTTTGCATCCCTATGATTATAATCAGGATGGGGTTGAAAAAGTGACTAACATCAGCAAGAACTGAGAAATTAATGCGGAAATTTGTGGTGTCAACAGCCAACCATCCTCATTTACCCCTAAAACAAAACGAGAATAAATCATGAAGTTGGCATCATACAGTTTGTGATGTCTCTTGGTTGAGTCTAATTTCAAAAACTCAAATATAACCGAAGCTCTTGCCTAATAGCTGCTTCAATATGTGTCTTTCCCATAGAACCTTAAGAAGCTAAGAAACTCATGATGTCTAAACAACATTTGAAAGATCTCCCAAGTAACCAACATTTGAAAATTCAAGCCCTGGAGACTAAAATGCACGGTAACAAGCCTGGATTTTGGCTTTTTTCTAGGCTCAATGCATCTAAACAAAAACATTTATGTCTTTGAACACACACATAATGGAGAAAGAGAGAATCTAGCTAAACCAAATGAACAGTACAAGGAAAACCCAGTTTGTACTTCATGGTTTAATTTCCAGACACCACTAAGCAGATAATTTAGAGAATATGTTTGCAAAGCAAACAAGAGCTGCAAGAGAGAAAAATGTGTGAATGAAGGTTCAATTGGAGGAGTGTAAACTAAATATTATAATCATGTTGAAGGTATTTAAAGACATCAAACCATGATGTCTAACTGTTAGACATCAAATTCTGTTTTCTTTACCAATCCAGATTCTCGAGCAAACTTAAGCAATTAAGCTTATCCACACTTGGGACATCAAAACAAGAAAACCATCATCATAGCTTTATATAGCTAAAGCCTTTAACCATGCATCAAATATATAAAGTAACATCCACTCATGTCTACTTTTCCACTAAAGTGCACATCCCTAAAAGATAAATAAAAGTATTTGCCAGCAAAACTTTATGTATATGATTTCGAAAAAGTAACGATTCAAATACTCGCTAGCAAACTCCCTAAATCTCGGAAATTAATTCCATAAGCATAAAATCAATCAAGAGAAAACAGTTAACCATGAGAATGGTGAATAGCAACAGTTGATAAAGAAAGAGCTTACTGCCTCTAATCCTAATTGGACCCTTTATCTTTGCTATCTTTGGTTTCACTGGCAATAGCATCGGTGACCAGAGAAATTGGCCTTTGATCAATAACTTCATCAATCAACCCAAACTCTTTAGCCTCTTCAGGGGTCATAAAATAATCCCTATCCATATTCTTCTGTATTACATCAATGGATTGTCCTGTATGCTTAGAATACAAAGCATTCAAGGAATCCCAAACACGAACAATCTGCTTAGTGTGGATGGTCATATCTTTAGCCTGACCACTGTATCCACCAGAAGGCTGGTGAATCATGATGGTGGCATTGGGAAGGGACCGCCTTTCACCCTTTGCTCCAGCAGCTAAAAGGAGAGAACCCATGGATGCAGCTTGCCCCAAACAGATTGTGTTGATTGGAGACTTAATGTACTGCATCGTATCATAAATTGCAAGACCTGTACCAAGAACAACACAGACAAGATTGTATAGAATAATGATAGAATTGGGTAATTTTCGAATTGGAAAGAGTGTCAAAAAAAAAAAGGAAAGACCTGCAGTGACATGTCCGCCAGGGGAGTTGAGATACATGTTGATAGGTTTGGATGGGTTTTCAGATTCCAGAAAGAGGAGCTGGGCGACAACGACGTGGGCGGTGTCGTCGTTGATGGGTCCGTTGATGCAGACGATCCTTTCCTTGAGGAGACGAGAGAAAATGTCGTAAGCCCTCTCGCCGCGGGAAGAGTGCTCGATCACCATCGGTATCAAGCTGTAGTTTCGGGGGTAC
Source organism: Abelmoschus esculentus (assembly GCA_035048815.1). Taxonomy (NCBI): domain Eukaryota; kingdom Viridiplantae; phylum Streptophyta; class Magnoliopsida; order Malvales; family Malvaceae; genus Abelmoschus; species Abelmoschus esculentus. The sequence continues at coordinate 13,529,221 of JAUCBN010000049.1, forward strand.
GAACGGGAAAGGGTGGCGGCGGAGGCGGTGCTAGAAATGAGGCGTTTGGTCCTTGAAATTAGGAACCTCATGGCTGCCTCTAACACGAAATCTGGCTAGGGATTTAGGGAAAAGGGAAAGGAACAATGCCCAAATTAAAAATGGCTAGGGATTTTGATTTTTGAACGCCCTGGGCTGTAAGAAGAGAATCACTGCTAAGAGCTCTTGCAGCAGCAGCTCATAGATTAAATATAAGTAGCCTTTTTTTGAATATTCAAAACTTATATTATTACAATAATTTACATACTCTAAATCCTTCAATTATCACTAATTATATTTATTTATTTTAATTACAATCTAAGCATTTTACTATTTTTCAGTTAATACAATTTTTATTTGGTACCAGTTTATAGGAGTGAAATTCAATCCTAAAAAGATTTAGGGTTTTAAGCATAAATATTTAGAAATTAAAGTTTATGGTTTTATTTTAAAATTTAAATGTCAAGATTTGATTTTTACGGTAATATAATTAAAGATTAATGTTTTAACATTACACCCTAAACGTGAATTCAAAACTCATACACTTATATTAATTCAAAACACAGTATTGAAGTAAAAGGCAACAATGATAGAAAACAATACCACATAAGTACTTAAAGAACACCATATTCCTCTGGAAAAACAATATTACCAAAACTAAAATTCCATAAAGCCTTAAAAGTTTCCAACAAAACATACGATCCGACATGATATGAATAACAACATTTAGAAAAGAGATGTCCCCTTCCCCTTCTTGTCTCCACCGATTTCAAAGTGCTTGCACCTCTGCAAAAACAGTCACAAAAAACCCAACAAATTAGTTCATGAATCAAAGACAATGTCTGCAAGGACTTTTACGACGAAACCAACCTTGATCGGATGCTGGGAGACGTGCTTGCAACCTTGGCATTGCAGCCTCAGAACAATCTTCTTGGTAGTCTTGGCCTATTCAAACCACAGAGTCAGTATATATACATAATGCCCGGAATCCAGAGAAATAGCAATAAACAGAATTTAACTAAACACACATTGCTAACTAGTATCGGAAGATACAGCATAAGATTTTTGATCTTTTTGTTGTATAACTAAACATATACAAAAGGCTCAATACTTCCGAAAATAGCAATAACCAGAAGGACAAAATGAATTAACTAAAACATCCCTTACTAACTAGTATCTGAAAATAACACTTAAGATTCTTGATATTTTCATATCATAACTAAACATATACAAAAATCTCGGTACCTCGAGAAATAGCAATATAATTAGAAAGGCAAAAAGAATTAACTAAACACCCCTCACAAACTAGAATCAGAAGACATAGGATTCTTGATTTTTTCCTTATTTAACTAAACAACAGCCAAGTAATAAAAGATAAGCAAAAAGAAATTACTTTCTTGTGGAACACTGGCTTGGTCTGGCCACCGTAACCTGATTGTTTGCGGTCGTAACGGCGCTTCCCTTGTGCAGCCAAACTATCCTTACCCTTCTTGTACTGTGTAACCTTGTGCAAGGTGTGCTTCCTGCACTCTTTGCTCTTGCAGTATGTCTTCTTTGTCTTAGGTACATTCACCTGCAATACCAAGTAGACAAAATCGAAAATTAATAAATTTAGCACTCCATTTTCTCGATAAAAACATAATGGACATCGATAAACAAATGGTTCTTCTTCCCCAATCGAAACTTAACCTTACTTTGCAACCTCATCAACTAATTTCACATTGGGATTGCTAAGAAACACCCAATGCTAAGATTAATTGTAAACAGAAGGCCAATTTTCAGATTTCAAACATCCTAAACTTATCATTGGTTAACCAAAACAGGATAAAATCTACATCTCTACTAGAAATATCTTGGGAAAAATATAAAACTAAAACGTTTAAAACACAACAGTAAAGAGCAGATATACAAAAACAATTTCACCATAAGTAATAAAGAAAATAAAAGAAATCCCAAAAATATACATTCCATTTCTCTCCACCCAAGTGTTCTCAGGCGATCATTACCCTAATAAATTAGTACCATTTGTAAAAATACTTTTGGATGGTGGAACAGATCCAAAGTAGATGCAGAAAATCTGAAGTGAAATAAGAGGGAAGAGATAAAGATAGTACCATGGCTGCTGCTGAAGATGATAATACCCGAGCTCTGTTTACGTGAGGATTGTAAATTAGTAGGCCGTCAATCTAACCTAACAAATATACTGATTTCTCATTCTATGAATTTTTAGGGTTTCTCTTTTTAGGTTAGGTTTTGGGTTAAAAGGAAATTGAAGCCCAATTATTCTTGGACAGGCTTAAATTTACACACTTTTATAGACCCAAAACAAACTTTAACCTTAAAAAGTTTAGAGTTTAAGGTTTAGGATTTAGAATTTATCTGGTTGTTATAAAATAAATCATAACTTTATTAAAAATTATTATTATTTTATAATATGTATTGTATAATAATTATTATATAATAATTTGATAAGTTTAATAAAATTTTTATTATTTTATAAAAATAATAACAATTTTTTTGACATAACTTGTTATTTTTCTTCCTTGAATTTGTTTATTAAATTTCATTAAATGTTCGAAAAAATATTTAAATATCTTTTATTTAAGGGGGAAAATTTAGTGAAAAATATATGAAAATTATTTATTTTGAATTTTTTATTCTTGAATACGATAATGAATAAAATTTTACCCAAAGCTCAAATAAAAATAAAGACGTGAATTATTATATCTAAATCACATAAATAATGATCATCATCGTATAAATAACAATAAAATTTCATAATAAAATTTTAAAAAATATATAATTATTTATCTACGTATCTCAAATATATATTTAATAAAAAAATTAACATTATTAATATCACTTTAACTTTCTCTCAAGTATAGTTAATCTCATAATCTCTTTTAAACGAATTATTTAAACTTTTGTATATTATATTAAATTGATCATTTAATTTGATCAATTAAATAATAATTTTATTTATTTATTTTATCAATAAAACTTTTATTTTTTATATTATTTTTAAATTTTAAATTAAATTCAATAATCAAAAAGAAGTAAACTGCGAGTATTCGAGAGGACTTGGATTTCAATTTGCAGCAGATTTGATTGTTTTTTCCGAGGAAGAGAGGCAGTGGGTGCCTTCATTCCCCATCGAGAGCAATTTTTTTTGATTTCCCTCCTAAAATTCGTAATTTTTAAGTTTTAAACCTCAAACCAAACCCTAATCTATAACCTTGGGGCGGGAAATCAACGGCGCCGATTTTAAGCTATTTCCATTCTCTTTCTCTTCTAATTATCCTTTTTTGTTTTAATTTCCAAAAAAAGCGGAAAAAAACGAATAAAAGAACTTAATGGTACTATATTAGCAACTTATTTATGAACCTACCATCCCAGGTAAAGAGAATCTAGGCTTTGTATTGTTCGGTTCGGCTACTTAGTTTAGTTTGTAGAGAGAATTTTTGGATTCTTCCAAGGAGTGTGGGAAAGCGACGGTGAAGTTATGGGAAGCGACGAAAACTGCGGTTCTGCGGAGGAGAAAGTTGAAGGGAGAGGGGAGGGGTTGGCGGTGGAAACTGGAGATGTCGGTGGAGAGGAAGCAGAGGGTGTCGTGGTGAAAGGGGAGGGAATTGAAGGAGACGAGAAGAGGGATGTAGAAGGTGAAGATGAAGGGGTTGCTTTAAATAAGCCTAAGAAAAGAGGTAGAAAGAAGAAGGTCGAAAAGGAGGTTGTCGGAGAGGGAAAAAGTTCGGGTACTGTGGCTGCGAAAGAGGAAGAAAGTGAGAAGAAATTAGAGGAAAGAACGGCTTTTGTTGAGAACACAGAGATAGCAAACGGAAATGATGGGGATCGTACGAAAATGGTAGTTGATTTGGCCGCAACAGTTAATGGGCTAGGAAACAGTGGGGGTGATTTGAAGAAGAGACTCAGAGCAACTCCTAAGAGGGTTAATTATGCTGAGATTCTAGAATACGAGAGTGAAGGGTCTGAGGGCAAGAAGCGCAGACGAAGGGGCAGGAAAAAGAGAAGAGTAGTTCGTTCTGAACATGAAGAAGATGAAGGAGATAATGGGATGCCCGTAAAGAAACAAGGAAGAAGGGGAAGGCCAAAGAAACAAAGTTCTGAAAGTGAATGCAATGGCGACAATGAAGATAATGGGATGCCCGGAAAGAAGAGAGCAAGAATGGGCAGACCAAGGAAACAAAGTTCTGAAAGTGAAGGCAGTGAAGGGAAAGATGTAAAAGAGGAAAGTAAAGAGGATCAAGGTGGCAATTTAGCGATAGTTGATGAAAAGAAGAGTGGTCGAAGAGGGCGGAAGAAGGCTGGAAAGAAGTTGGATGAAGTTGTAGGGGATGACAATCATCGTCGGTCCTCAAGAATTCCCAAGAAAGAAGAGCCTGTGCTGCAAACAAAGAGAGAGACGGATAAGGTTAAAAAAATAAATCTTTCTTGTTTTATGACATCTTTTTCATTTTCTTTACATGTTGGATTCAGGTGGCGATGTGTTCTTTTTTTTTCTTAACAGGGGATTGAAGGAGAATCGTCAATGTGCCATCAGTGCCAGAGGAATGATAAAGGCAGGGTTGTGAGATGCACGCAATGCAAACGGAAACGTTATTGCATCCCTTGCTTAAAAACTTGGTATTCATATTGGAGTGTTAAATATGCCTGCTCTTCCCACAGAAGCTACTGCTTTTCCTGAAGTATTTAGTGTTTTCATGTTGGTGTCAATATTCGGTTTGACGCTCCTTTATCAATATTGGTTTCTACCATAATTTACATGCTTTGCTTCTGTTTTGTATTGCATGCAATTAAAAATTACCCAAACTTTTGGTGTTTTTCTGTCTTATTGTTGTCATCTTAATGATATGTGAATATCTTGTTGTTTCCCATCTAACCCATCGTGTATTTGTTTTTTTTTCCTTGGAAGGTATCCCAAGATGTCAGAGGAAGAAATTGCTGAGGCCTGTCCAGTTTGTCGCAATAATTGCAATTGCAAGGCATGTATGCGCATGAGTGGTGGCCCTGTTAAAGTTAGTACTGAAATTCATGGCTTTGCTTCTCCTTTTGATGCATGATTGCACATATAATAGCATACTCGATTTATGATATCGTGTACTTGATGAGTTGTAGGAATTGACAGAAAGGATAAAGTTGGAGTTTAGCCATGATGAAAAAATTCTTCACTCTAAATACTTGCTTCAGACTCTTCTTCCAGGCATTAAGCAATTTATTCAAAAACAGATGAGCGAAGTGGTCATTGAGGCAAAAATTCAAGGTATGTGTGTCTCCATGTGAACATGCTTTTATGCAAATTTTGTTATATCCTCCACAAATTTTTGTGCAGTCTAACAGTTTAATGTTGAAGGTCATTTTTAACAATAATCATTCTGTTAAGGAAAGGTTCCTAAAAGTAATGTGGAAATTCTCCTCATTGATCTAGAAACTGAACAAGTTCCTTTTTACCATTCTTGATTTTTAGATATCTACCACTTAGGCATCTTTGTGGTAGTTGAACCCTATTAAATCTACTCTTCCATCTTTAGTAAATTAGAGCATTGTATGAAAATCTTTTAATTACAATATCAGTTTTCACCTTAATTTGTGCAGTATACTGGTTCGCATATTAAGAATAATATGCACCACTCTCATTTCTCAAAATGTTTTTTTCTTGAGCCCTTACTGTCAGGAAACTGACTCAGCAGCCAGTACTATAAACTTCTTGTTATCTTAATGTTCACGTGGCATGATATTACATTTTTATTTGATTTTTTCCCCTTGCAAATAAGTAATAATTCATTCTTAATACATTTCCTGGATTTGTAGGGGTGCTTCCAGAACAAATACAGCTTATGCAGGCAGTTTGTCATAAAGATGAACGTGTATATTGGTAGGTTATAATTTCTATTGTTATGAGGTTGAAATTAAATGGGGGTCATTTTATTGCTGGATATCATATTTATCAAAGTTCCTGATTCCAATATATGTTTTGCAGTAATAACTGCAGAACTTCGATTGTCGACTTTCATAGAAGCTGTCCTGATTGTAACTATGATCTGTGCCTTATGTGTTGCTCTGAGATACGCGATGGATATTTGCAGGGTGGAAAAAAGGAAGTATTTATAGAATATGTTGATAAGGGTTATGCTTACTTGCATGGACTGCCTCTGTCTAGAAAAGGGAAGAGTTGCCCAGATGAATCCCTTCAGGAAAGTATCTCCCAAGAAAAGAATGATGCATCATCTGGGTGGAAGGCAAATGAAAATGGTAGCATTCCTTGCCCCCCGATGGATTTGGGTGGGTGTGGTAATGGCCTTTTAGAGCTAAGGTGTATATTTACACAGCATGCTCTTGTTCAGTTAACAGAAAAGGCTGAGGAAATAGCCAATGATCTCAATCTTCAGCTTGGTCTTCAATTTTCTAACCAACAATGCCCATGTTACAATTCAATGGGAGAAGTTAACATTGGCAATAATAATTTAAGGAAAGCGGCTTCTCGTGAAGATACCTCTGACAACTATTTATATTGTCCAGAAGCTAAAGATATTGAGAGAGGAGATTTGGAACATTTCCGAAGGCATTGGGCTAATGGTGAGCCTGTTATTGTTAGCAATGTACTTGAGAATGCAACTGGTTTGAGCTGGGAGCCAATGGTTATGTGGCGTGCTCTTCGTCAGATCAAGAATACTAATTATGAACTACAGTTGGAAGTTAAGGCACTTGATTGCTTGGATTGGTCTGAGGTCAGTTTGGTTATCAACTATACTGATTAGCATATGATGCCAAACATGATTCCATCAAATTATATTTTATTATAAAATGGTTTGGCTCTTGTTGTCATGTTTGAGAAATAATTAATTTCCTTCTGATTTCCAATCTTTTAGAATTTGGTATCCTGTAGAATACAAAGATGTTCACATTTCAATCTCTTTGGTAACTTGAAGCAAGGAAAATGCAAAATATATCCATGTTTATACTTTGTTTGTTTTACATTACCATGTCCATTTTAGTATCTCTTCCTAGAATTGTTGGGCTTATATGCCAAACTAAAGTATGCTTGTCCTTTTTCAATTACTTGTTGGCTGGATTATCTTGGTCCTATAATCCTCTCTGTTGATGAAATGTAGGTAGATGCCAACATTCACCAATTCTTTATAGGGTACAAAGATGGTTGTTTTCATGAAGAATCATGGCCTAAGATACTGAAGCTAAAAGATTGGCCTCCATCTAGTGAATTTGAGAAGCTCCTTCCACGTCATCATGTTGAGTTTCTTTGTTGTTTGCCTTTTAAGGAATATACTCACCCTAAAAGTGGGCTTCTTAATGTTGCTACCAAGTTGCCAAAGGATTCTCTACCACCAGATATGGGGCCAAAGTCATATATTGCATATGGAGTTGCTCAAGAACTGGGGCGTGGCGACTCTGTAACCAGGTTACATTGTGATATGTCTGATGCGGTATACTCAGATTTCTCCTTTAGTTGATTATTTATTTGGCTAGAGTAAGGAATGTTGATTAGCTTGTGTAGCTGGTGAGGACATTCTTTTTGTGCCTTTCGTTTTTTATAATTGATATATCTATAAAATCGTGGGCAAATTAGATTTTGGGTGTCAAACTAGTGACTTCATGTCTGTTCATGTTCCTGTACAGGTATCTATATATGCACATTTATACCAGAATTTTGCAAGTCATGTTGAACAATAAAGCAAGTGTTTGTGGAATTATTGTAAATTTGGAAAGATAAAATAGATCTACGAATTCTTTTTCTCCTAATTCTATCTTTTAGTACATAGGTGTCTTTTGGTTCTAGTAAACAGCTAACTTCACATCATCTGGATCAAAGACAATCATCTCGTTGTTTATATTCCTGGTCTGAAGCATAATTGTAAGGTATTCAAAATGGAAACCTTACTGCTTTGAATTATAGAATGTTCTTTCAGTTTTGTGGTTTGATTATTCCCGTTCCTTCTATTCCTCTCAAGGACATGATCTGAACTGGCTTATCTTCTAACAATGATGTTGCAGTTATTCTAGAGGAGCTATGCATTAGTTTAACTTTTCCTTTTTCTTTTCCATCACATGGTGGTGGCCTGTCTTTGTCAGATAGACTAATAATTTTATCTTTAGATAGTTCCTAAGGCATGTTTATTTGTATTGAAATTTATGTTTAGGTGAATGTTTTAACACACATTGCTGAGGTGAAGTTTACGGAAAAACAGCAAGCTAGCATCATGGAGTCAAAACAAAGGCACCATGTGCAGGATCAGAAAGAACTTTATGGAATAAGTTCGAAGGTTACACACAATGAGCCTGGTGATGGGTCTTCGGACTTCTCCTGCAACAAGCAGTCTAGTGATAGAGTTGGTTTTCAAGAAGGTGAAGTTATCGTTGAACAAGGTCAAGATGGGTGTTCTACCCTGAGTGACAATAATTTGGTGAGGGAATTTGAAATGGAAGAGTGTACAAAAGCAGTTAAAGAGCAATGCCGGGATAATGGCAGGTCATCTGAAACTTCTGGTAATAACATTAAAGAAATGGAAGATGTTGAGGGAGGTGCTGTCTGGGACATATTCCGTAGACAAGATGTTCCTAAGCTGCAGGATTACCTCAAAAGGCATTCTATGGAGTTTAGATATGTTCATTGTCGCCCAGTATCACAGGTACCTTTTCTACATTATATATCGTGCTTGAAACATTTTGGTTTTTTATTGAATGTAATATGTTGTAAGGGACCTGCAATACTTTCTATTGAGTGGGCCTCTTAAATGATTATTATCCTCTTTTATGCTGTTTCATTATTTTTTTTCAAATTCACAGATCTTAAAGCTGTGGCAAAAGGAAGGGTATCATTTGCTATTTAAGACGTGCCTATTATGGTTCCTTGAGAACAATGAAAGAAAGTGTCAACTAGAAATGCGATGGAATATAAAATAACATTTACACTTAGGAGAAATTGATGACTTCTTCAATCTAATGCCTGTCATTTAGCTTGGAAAAGAATATAATTGTAATGGGAATTCACAGAGAGGGCACATAAATTTACACTATTTGTTATTAGTATATTTTTATGCTATAAACTTTCACATGCTGCATTGAGCTGGTTGAAGAACAGAATCTAATGGGGGTTTCACGTGGAGGCTGTTGATATTAGACTGTTTGTTACTAGTTCATTTAAATTTTATAAATTTCACTCCATTATAGACAGTTGATTCCTTTATTTAAAATAAATTACTGCTCTATGGGCAATTGATTCTTACTTTTGTGCCTTTGAGTTTTTTATAATGTACAACTTACTGTCTCTTGGTGATAGGTTTTTCACCCTATTCATGATCAATCCTTCTTTCTGACTATGGACCATAAAGCAAAGCTTAAGAAGGAATACGGTATGTTAAAATGTATGATAAATACGATTGGATCTGTGATAAAAAACTTCAGTCTTTAGTTATGGTTATTTGAAATGCTGCCTCACAGGAATTGAACCATGGACTTTTGTTCAGAAACTTGGGGAAGCTGTTTTCATACCTGCAGGTTGTCCTCATCAAGTGCGGAACATTAAGGTATCACAAGTTACTTGTATTTTCTCTATGCTTTTGCTTGAAAGAGATGTATCTATTGTTTTCAACATTAATATAAGTTCGCTTGTGCAGCTAGTCTCTTGATCTATACGAACTAGATATATTATGATGTTTGAACACAAGGCATGTGAAATTCTTTTGAAACCTATTCAAGGAAAAGGGTGTGCCAGATTATAGTTTCTATAATGTTTTTATTGGTATGTCTCTCATTTGAGCATTTGTCTTGATTAGGAATCCTTGGTGCTGATAAGTAACAGACATGTGGTCTGTTGGTGATGTTAAACTCTTAGTTCTACTGACCAGGGATCAAGCCTTGGCAACTTCGAATATAAAAAAGGAATCCTTAGTGGAAAGAATAGAAATTGTCGTCATAGTGGTTGTAAAAAAGCTCTTTAATTAATTTGAATCGTATTTGTATATAGATTTAAGAGCCTTGTCAATGGTTTGATGTAGAAAAAAATGAAGCAATATTGAGACATTTCTGAAATTCTGATGCACTTTTGTTTCTTTGTGCATCGTCTTATATCCTTGATGGAATATTTTGTGTTTGGTCGCACATTATGTTAAAAACCTTAATTGCTCACCAGATCTCTTTTCTTTTCAGTCATAAAATGTTATATCTATTGAAAATTAATAGTTCTGTAAGGTTCATTCTGTTAGCAACCATGCAAGAGTTGATTTCATATGCTGATGGTTCCATATGCACATGTTTATCTCATTGATGCTCTTATCTTCTCATTTGTTTATGACAGTCATGCATAAAGGTCGCTCTTGATTTTGTTTCACCCGAAAATGTTGGTGAGTGCGTTCGCTTGACTGAAGAATTTCGTACACTTCCTCATGAACATAGGTCACAAGAGGATAAACTTGAGGTATGTTGCATAGTTCCTCGGTATTGTAAAGTTGAAGCTTCAATTTCTTTCTAGCTGATATTTGAATATTATACGAGAGGATAAACTGGAGGTGTCTTGCCCCTTCAATTTTCTAGCTGATATTTTAATATTAGACCTTGTCCATGAAAAAATCATGGATCATTGCTATTCAGACTATGAAAGCAAGCATTAGTTGCCTGCCCCATTGATCACTGAATGCTGGAAGAACCTAATAACTGCAGCACAACATACTCTGAATTGCAAGGCATTTCCTAATCTTGATTCTTGCAAAGTGTTTCCATTAATGAATTGGCTTCTGCACGATTTTTCACCATCTGCAATATTGGTTGATAGTTGTTGCATACATTCGATTTGATTCATTTTATTTCATCCATTGCGATTATTCGAATAAGGTTGAATGTTAAACAAGTAGTTAGGAGTTTAGCATATGTCAAAAAGTTCTATAGTTTGTCTTTGTAATCTTGCATTTACAATTACTCTGAGTTGATTAGTTTTTTAAATGTTGCTTCTTTCTATCTGCCGTTTGTAACAGGTGAAGAAAATGATGGTACATGCATTATGTGAGGCTGTGAATACCTTGGATGTAAATGAAAAGTGAGTCATTTCAGATGCTTGTTTCTGTTCTCTGATTCTGAAAATTAGTACCCAGTTCTGTTCTTGAGGAAATTCTAGGGGTGAGGCGGGGGGGGGGGGGGGGTAAGGTGAGACCAAAATGAAGCGCTACACAGATTTTTACCATTTTTGTAAGAATTTGTGTAGGTAAATTTTTCCTTAGGTAATAATTTATGTAACAACACAAATCCTTAGGTAAGACTTTGTGTTAACCGTCTCATTTCTTTATTCTTGGTCCTCAATGTTTGAATTTGTGAGTTTTGCATGATTACCATAGATTAAATTTAAGTCATACTTGTTGCATTTCCTGATTCAGGATTGAACTTGCTCAGAGACGCGAATGATTTGCAACTTTGTTCTGTCATCTTTGCTGAAAGTCACACTCAGTGGGAGAACTTTTTGGATTCAGCGTTTTCGAACATGGTCGGCTTTATCTGCTGCAGCATCTAGTAAGATGTATAACACAGTAACTGCTTTTGTTTCTGTATATTAGTACCCCATAAATCTTGATTGCCTTCTGTTCTCTGGGCCTGGTGGAAATGTTAAGGTTGTGCTTTTGATAAATGATACGAAGCAAAAGTGCAACCTGGTTTTTGATGATTTATGTTGTATTTTATTTAGAAAATGGCAATGGAAAGATGAAGGAAATATTATTAGTTTTCCATGCATAGGAGTAGAGTTGGTTCACTCCAAGTACCCTAGCGGATGTGTTTATTTTATAAAAATTAAAATCTAAATATCTACCTGGTTCACTCCAAGTCTTTTCATTTTAGGGGTTAGATGTTTAGTTTAGAGTACGAGTGTAAATGAATAAAGTGTTTAGAGGTTTGTTTACAAATTTGGTTATTGATTTGTTTATTTGTTTTTCTTTCCTTCTATTTTTTATTTTAAATATTAGTGAAAGTAGGACTAAATTGAACACATTGTGAGTTTTGGAGTTTAAACTATAAAATTAAAAACTTAAGGATGAATTATGTGGTTTTACTATTTTGGTGCCCGGAATGAATGCAACCCTAATATAAAGAACTTCAAAAATAAATAAACAAACATCAATATAATTTTGTCTATTCAAGTTTGGTTTATTTACACTCTTAGTGTTAAAAATTTAAGATTTAAATTTAATAATATAAATATATAAAATTATTTATTTTATACGACCTGAATATTAAAATCTAAATACTAAACCTCAAATAAAATTCTTAAAACAAAAAGTATTGCATGGTTTTAGACTATGCACATGTATTCAAATTTTAAAATTAATTTATGGACTCTAATACAAATGAAATGGATTATTTGTGGAGGAAATGAAAAAACCTCCTGAATATGTTGTTTAAAACGTTAATATTGGTCGGATAAATTTGTGGATCATAAGCTATTTTTACAGCATTACGGTTTTTAGGATGACAGAAATGTATAAATATACAGGCAGAGCTTTGATCCAATGTATAGGAATAGGATGCAGCAGATGCATAGGAGTAGTGGGAGAGTCTTATTCCTTTCCTGCAACTGCTGATACATGCGGGACTTGTGCATTCAACAATCCTTAGAACAAATCCTTCATAAATCATCACCTTACAGGAAAGGCAGATAAACCAGTCTCCCTCGCCTACTCTTAGCTACTTATCTATTTCAAAATAATAATTAACACGGAGTTGCAGTAGGAGATTGATCGAGCAATGGCAGGAGGAGGATATGCTGTTCCAGGGCAAGAGGTTGCCTATGAAGGCCGTGTCACTGCGTTTGTCATCTGCACTTGTCTCATTGCTGCTAGTGGTGGTCTCCTCTTCGGTTATGACATCGGAATCTCGGGTGGAGTCACATCGATGGAGCCGTTCCTGAAGGAGTTCTTCCCATCGGTTTTGAAACAGGAGAGTCATGCAGCCGAGAAAGAGAATGAGTATTGCAAATTTGATAGCCAGCTGCTTACTTTGTTCACCTCTTCCCTTTACCTTGCTGCGTTGGTTGCTTCCTTAGTTGCATCGATGGTTACGAGGATCCTTGGCCGGAAATTTTCCATGTTCATTGGCGGTGTTGCTTTTCTCATCGGTGCGGTCTTGAACGGTTTTGCTGTGAACATTACATTCCTGATCATTGGCCGTTTGTTGCTTGGTGTTGGTGTTGGATTTGCTAATCAGGTCATTTTAGTACAAGTTCTTGTTTCCTAATGCTTGCTGTGATTCTAATCTGAATTCGATATATGTAGTCTTGTATTGATTTTTGCTTGGTATGCACGGCAGTCTGTTCCAATGTACTTATCCGAAATGGCACCTGCAAATATCAGAGGAGCTTTGAACATTGGTTTTCAAATGGCCATCACACTTGGAATTCTAGCTGCAGGCCTGATTAACTACGGCGCAGCGAAGATCGAAGGCGGATGGGGATGGAGGCTTTCTCTAGGTCTCGCTGCTGTTCCAGCAATAGTGTTGACCATCGGATCATACATTCTACCGGACACTCCCAATTCCATTCTCGAGAGAGGCCAAGCCAATAAGGCAAGGCAAATGTTGCAGAAAATTCGTGGCACACAACACGTCGATGCCGAGTTCCAAGACTTGGTCGATGCCACTGAAGCCTCCAAGAAGGTGAATAACCCATGGAAGAACATCCTCCAACCAAGATACAGGCCTCAACTTATCCTCTGCATCCTCATCCCATTTTTCCAGCAGCTCACTGGAATCAATGTCATCATGTTCTACGCACCTGTTCTGTTCAAGACCTTGGGCTTCGGTGATAACGCCTCTCTCATGTCTGCAGTTATCTCCGGCACTGTCAATGTTGTCGCCACCATCGTTTCCATCTATTCAGTCGATAGGTTCGGACGAAGGGTCTTGTTCCTCGAAGGTGGCATACAAATGTTCATCTTCCAGGTACTTTAACCACCATCTAAGCTCAATGAAAAATTGAAAACACTCCAATGCACCATTCAATTAACATTATTACATAAACGCGTTCAGGTTGCGGTAGGAGCGACGATCGGGTACAAGTTCGGTCTCAACGGTGATGGAAATCTATCAAGGGGTGATGCCAACATGCTGCTGTTCTTCATCTGCGGTTATGTAGCTGCATTTGCATGGTCTTGGGGACCATTGGGATGGTTAGTGCCGAGTGAGATCTGTCCTTTAGAAATCCGATCAGCCGGACAAGCCATAAACGTGGGAGTCAACATGATCTTCACCTTCATCATCGGCCAAATCTTCCTCTCCATGCTCTGTCACATGAAGTTTGGACTATTCTTTTTCTTTGCCGGTTGCGTTGTGGTAATGACGACCTTCGTCTACTTCCTCGTGCCCGAAACAAAGAACGTCCACATCGAAGAAATGAACGAAGTGTGGAAGCAACACTGGTTCTGGGGGAAGTACATCCCGGCGGACGAGGAAGTCATCAGAATGAACCGCAAAGATGAAGGAAGATATGCTTGAGACAGCTGCAACAACTGACTCCCATATGATCTGGAGGGATCAGTTTATAAAAGAGAGAAACTAAGTGACAAAAATGAAAAAACATTTGTGCCCATTTGATTAATGAGTAGCTGCTCCTATTAAAATACTAATGCATTTTTATTACGTTTGAAAATATTAAATTCAATACATTACATAAAAAGGAAAAAATATATAAATAATCATTAAATTATTTTAAAAAATATAAATAATCACTAAAATTTTAAGAATTATACAATGAGTATTAAAATTTATTTTTTATTATAAAATATCATTTAAACATTAATTATTATTAAATAAATAACGTGATCATTATAGAATTTTAAGTAACGGTATATTTAATTTTTTATATTTACGCATTTAATTAATTTAATCTTAATTTAACATTTATTATTGACATTTAAATTGATTAAATATATAAATATTAAAAATTAAATATATTTTTATAACTAAATTTAAATTTAATATTTATAATATAACATTTGAAAATTTAATAATCTTCTTATATTTTTTAGATAATTTAGGGACCAAAATAAGTGTAGAAACATGTTTGTTGAAAAAATTTAAAAGAAAATAGAAATTGCCTCCTGCAGGATCGAACTACAGACCTTCAGTTTACAAGACTGACGCTCTACCACTGAGCTATAGAGGCTTTGACGATTGAGATTTTATTGTTTATAACAAATCCTATTAATATACTTTTATATTTGTATCTTTTATATAATATAAGGCGACTTAAAATTTTTAAGACACCTAGATCCATCCCTGTTCTGAATCAATTGCATGTACGATCTCCATCTTCTTCAGTAAATTCATATTAACAGCTGCTAAATGAAACCTTTTCAGAACAAAATTATATTTGTATTTTTTATTGATAATATAATTTTATACCTTATATTTCTAATATAACTTCTTAATAGTTTGTACCACTTACATAAAATTCTGGATCCGTTTTTGATTCAGAAGATCTTATTCCCAAAATCTTGAAGTGCTTGAATATGAATGATCTTGTCTTGGTGAAAGGTTTCCAAAGACTGAACTACTTTTTGTATTGCCGGCGTCCTGAAAGCCGGACCATCCATTTGTTGCAGCATAAACAACTTTGTTGGATTCAATGAAGATTCAGCATATGACTCCTAAATCTAATGCAGTTAGGTGGCATGATGTTTTTCATATATGTTTTTTTCTTAAAGTTGACCAAACCGGCCTAGGATTCTTTCATGGTTGTGTTTCTTCAATGTTAAGCAAAATAGTCTTAAATTTTGCTGGTTTGGGGCAACAGAAAGTAGGTAAGGCAATCTTTAATCTGCATGGGCCTACTGTCCATTCATTTCCACCTCACGATTACGATTTGAAGATTAAAAATGGAATGCTAAAAATACATTATATACCAGATAAGCACATGGATAGATTGCTTGGTTAGGTTTACTTCTTTTTGTTTTGACCAATCAAGCATTTTTACTTAAAATCAGCTTTTGAAAAGAGGTTTCTTCCTAAACTTGGTTATCCACCGACTAACGGTCGGTCTAACGGGATGAGTCGTTTGGTCCTTTAAGTAGTTAATAGCTCTTGTATCAGCGCTGTGAACAGAGCAAATTGGGTTGGGAGGATTGTTCTTATAACGGACATTTGCAATATCAAATTCGGATTAACCAGTGAATGAGTCAGATACATGGATAATAGTTGATCTCACGTGGTCTACGTATGATATGTCTAAGAAGTTGAAGCATCACTGACTCACTATGATCTCACTGCACTTATCTTGCATATAACTTGTAGGGTCTGCAATTTGTTTGGTTGAGGGCCCTCCATTTGGTTGGCAAATGCATGTTCCCTTATCTCAGCAGTGGACATCAGAAAGGTACAATTCCAACTCAGAAAGTTTCAAATCCACGTCCTCATGGAGACAAATTGCAGTCCATGATGTTTGTCTGTTTCTGTTGGCAATTTGAACAAAAACCTGGGAAATTTGGTTAGGTATTTAGTTAAAAAAATGGACATGGTGGAGTTGGACTCAACTTTCTTTCCTCACTGTCTTTTTCTTAAAGAAAACAAATCTTGTCAACATTGATAAAAGTTAGATAATTCAACCACCCCCGCTTTATATCCCTTTAAATACCATTTGCCAATCTACAACATTCATCAATCTGAGCTTAATCATTCATTCAACAGCTCTCAAGAAGACAGGATTCAGTTTCATTCAATGAAAATGAAGAACCAGTTACTCGATCAAGTTATCAGAGTTCCAATGAAATCAATAGTATTTCGAGTTGAGAGAACGCCTAGATGTTACTTACCTGATGCACAGGGGTCTGCAACATTTAGATCAAGTAAGTTTTGCTTTTAGCTTTGTATGGGAAATTTCGTAATGAAGACGATTTCGGTACTAATGGGGAAGTTTGGAATTGCAGGCAAAGGGAATTTTGTACTTAAAAGGATGAACAAGCTGGGGAAGAAAGCTGATAGTTTTGCACATGGAATCCGAGAGCATGGTAATAAACCTTAAATGATATTAAACATATAGGTATTCAACATTCATATGCGACGAAACGAAAGCTAAACTAATCTGTTTGTCACCTTTTGGAACTGCAGTGAGATTGGGGCCAAAGATCAGTGAAACAGTGAAGGGAAAACTGAGTTTGGGTGCAAGAATTCTTCAAGTAGGAGGCGTGGAGAAAATTTTCAAACAACTATTTAGTGTTGGAGAAGGAGAGAAGCTGATCAAGGCTTGCCAATGCTATTTATCAACAACATCAGGTCCTATAGCAGGCCTTCTTTTCATCTCCTCAGCAAAGGTGGCCTTTTGCAGCGACAGATCCATCAAAATACCTTCTCCAAATGGAGAATTCCTTAGAGTGCATTACAAGGTACATAGGTTGATTCCCTCCCTGTTTTTCCGGACGAGGATTTTACTTAGAAGATGCGAACTTTTATGCATAGCTTACTATTAGTTAATGTGAGACTGCCTCCGGCACTCCCTCTGTCTTTAATATTTTGCACCATCTCATATTGCTCGTGTCAATATCGATGCAGGTTGTGATTCCACTGGAGAAAATACAGGAAGTGAATGAGAGTGAAAACATGAAGAAACCACGGCAGAAGTACATGGAGATCGTGACGGTGGACGGTTTTGATTTCTGGTTCATGGGGTTCTTGAATTATCAGAAAGCTTTCAAGTATCTTCAGCAGGCAATCTCATCGGAGACTAGATGATGTACAAGTCGCTTTCTAGGCGGCTTAGAGAGACCAATGTTCATCCTCAGTTTTCATCAGGATGTTGTTGGTGAAAGGAGGAAGTCCAAGAAATGTAAAAAGGTTTTGTTGATTCAAATATACGTTCGTCAGTTCTTCAATCATGTTTAAAGAGAACATATTCATTGATCAAAATGATATAGATTTGATTGAATAATCCACCACTCCATTTATTCTTTAGCCCTAAATGAATGAATGAAAGAGAACATGCCAAAATAGATTGTAGATGTTACACAACTTTATTGCCATGGCCGGAAACAATTCAATGGAGATGTAAGAACAAATTACATCATTCCACCAAGTCATGGAAAGAGTAATAATATACATGAAAAATACACATATACATCCGAGCAATAATAAACAACAAACACTACTCCCCCCAAGAACCAGGCATAACATCTAGTAGATTTGTCACTAAAAGGCCACACACCTGGTTATGGTACTCTAATTGGCTTTGAAACCTGGTCAAGTGCTTATAACTTTTGGGACAGTATCTTCCCTCAGTAATAAGTTATTCAAATGGTCAGGATCTTAAACAAGGACGTCCGACTGGCTTAAACTACCAGTGAAGTTTACTTTACAATGATCGGGAAAAATTAATCCGGCTTCATCACAGCCTACCTTACTTACATGAGGGCAAGACCTCACATCAAGGTATTCCAAAGAATTACACTGGTTCAAAAGCATACCTATTCCTGACACTGTAATCTTTGGACAGTTACTGACTTTCAAAACCTTCAAACCGAACTCAAATTCCCCATTTCCTAAATTCTCGAAAGCAGCATCCGTAACCTCCTCACAGCATCCAATATCAAGCGCCTCCAAGTTCCTGCATTGCATAAGAATACATCTCAATGAAGCATCAGAAATGTTTAAGCACCAATCCATCCGCAACTTCTTCAAACTATTTTTACATGCATCCGCCAATGACTTTATAGGCTCATCAGATACATCCCGGCAACCACCGATTATAAGAGTTTCAAGATTTTTGCAGAATTTGGATAAGGAGAATACGGACTTATCTCCAACTTTATAACAGTCCAACAACTTCAGCGTCTTAAGAGAAGATGAACAAGCCTCGGCAAACTTGGAAATCCCAACATCCCCAACATTGCTGCACTTGTTAATGTCTAAATAACAAATTTGTTGACAACCATCAACAAGATCTGCTAGTCCAGAGTCAGTAACGTTGGTACATCCCTGCAGACCCAACTCTACTAGATTCTTACAATTCCTAGAAAGAGCTAATAGCAATCCATCAGTGACAAATCTGCAGCCAGCAAGATGCAGGCTTCTCAGGTCATGGCAGCCTTTAGCAACAGCTGAAAATCCCTTGTCTGTTAACTTTCTGCAATAGGATGCATCCAAAGACTGTAGGGAAGGAAGACCGGAACCAATCAATGCCAATCCTTTATCGGTAATAGCTGTTATACACACAGGACCCAGGCAAAATTTCCCCATTTCAGAATATAATACAGATAAGTTAATAAGAAAAAGTATCCAAGCAATTGAACCATCAAAACAGAATCAAAAGCAAACATTTTGACAACACTGCAAATAGGGATTATCAAGCACTATTATCAGTTAAAAATAAAATCCCCCAAAAGAGAACTTTCCCATAAAAGGAATAGCCATTGGAATAAAACTAAAAGCAAACACTTTTTACCTTTGCAATTTTGCAGCTTGAGCACCTTCAAGCACTTGAAACCTTCGGCAATAACGGCAAGATCAGAGTCTGTAACCCCGGGATAAAAAGACCTGGAAACGGACTGAGAGAGGTCCAACTCCAGCACACGTGTGAACCTAGCAGCCATGCGGCTGAGCATGTGTGATCCAGCACGTGCTGAGAGCTTCTTCCTTTCGGTACTCTGCAGATGCAGCCATCTCTTGCAGACCAGCCCGAATACTTCCTTGTCCTTATCACTTTTGAGCCGTGCCAGAATCGATCTCAGTTCGTCGTCCGTCAATGTGTCGTTTATGCAAACGGGAGAATCATCTGCATCCGCCATTGAATCGGGATTGGATCGAATTGAACAAAGATGATTAAGTCAGAGGAATTTGGGATTAGGGTTGTACGATTAAAATCCCTAAATATAAAATTATTAGGGAATGGAAGATGGAAATGAGAAGAAAAAGGGAATTATACTATATAAGCTAAACTGACAGAGTGGAACAGTAGGATAAAAGCAAAGGTTACGATACGGGAATTACGTAAATGCCCTTAAAGCTGATTAGATGATGCTCTAATGTTGTACGTTAGAGGGACTTGTATGTAAATGTATTTTTAATCAACCTTTTCATTTAATATATCGGCTTATATTATAAAAAAATCTAAATTATATCAACCTTTTTATTTAATTCTAAAATATATTTTTAATCAAAACAATATTAAATGTATTTTTTTATTTAAGTTTCTAAAAATTATTATATAATATTGATTAAAAAATAAATTAAGTATTAATTTTAATAAAAAAATATATATTAGGTATCAGAAAACTTTTTAGCTTCAAAAAATTCGTATGTACAACGTGTTAGCGATACCAAATTATCAATATATTAAATCGAATAAAAAATAATTTTCCAACCATATATTTTAACAAATGCCGACAAAAAATATATATAATTATAATTAATGAACTTTACGTTTTAGTATTAAAATGTGTAAACAAGATTTTTAAGATTAAAGAAATGATTGTCGTCTATATACAACATAACGGAAGTGATGGTTCCGTGAAGAAATTCTTAAAATAATAAGGTAGATAGTGGGACGGATAGGAAAAATTATATCACGTGTCAGTTTCATCACGTGTCCATGAGACCGATCAATAAAAATTACCTATCTTTCTATGTTATATTTTTTTTCAAGTGATTTTTTACTTGAAAAATTAAAAAATAATGAGATGACTAGTTTTTATTAGTCGGTCCCATAAATGACGTGATAGGACTGACCCATAATATAATTTTTCGACGGATAGGGATGGCAATTGACGGGTTGGATTTTAGGCAGACTCAAACATAATATAATTTGATATTATAAAATATAATTTAATATCAAAATTTTAAAAATATTAATATAATATTAAAATATAATAAATATAAATATAAATAAATTAAAATGAAATTTTTTTATCATAAACCTAAACTATAGAAAACATTAAAGAATTTATAATATTAAAAAAATAACTTATAAAAAGATATTGGAGGGTAAGAGTTTTCCATGTCAAACGTGAAATTATTAAATTTTAAGTGTGGTTAATTTATAAAATTTTAGTATATGAAAATACATATTTATAAAATAAAAATAAATAAGTTTTATATTTTCTAGGGACATCTGTTTATTCTATTCGTAAGATTAAATTATTTTTCATAATTTTGAGAGCTTCTGTAATTATTTATAAATATACAAATATGCTTATACTTTTTTTTTTTAATTTTTTATTGTTTCCTGTATATACATACAGATGGTGGCTTCTAGTCCATGATAAATTTTCTCGATCATCTTCTTACAGTCTCCAAGTCTGTAATAAGAACCTGGAACAATGTCGATTTTTGGATCATTAAGCAACGCGATACCATCTGATTACTTCGGGGACGAAATCGGATTGCCTCTGCCACCGCCACCGCCACAAAGCTCCGGTATAAAAAGCAGGGCAGCAACAACAACGAAAGCAACAGAGTCGGATAATCCAGGGGTTACCAAAGCAGTCGTTAAGGAAGCAAGGACTCGGTTCATCGGCTGTATGCAGGTGGCGGACAGTAAGGAAGCATTGGCATACGCACCGGTCTTTGATGGCTTACATTGCTTTGAAACTCTGGTTTACAAGGTCTAATTTTCAGACAGTAATCTGTAATTCTTCTTCAAGTTTACCTGTCTGAATTCCCAGAAAGTTATAAATATGATTATATGATTTGATTAATCTTTTCAAGTTCTGGACTTTACACTGTTTATTAGAAAAATGATATTAATCTTAGTCCTTGATGTTTATATTTTTTGCCTAAAAAATCTATGCAACTACACCTAAATTCGAATTCGAACTCAACTCAATAACTGCCTTAAAATCATGCCATGGGAGATGCATATGTTTGGTGAACAAAACATGTCGTCCATTTCCCCCACAAATCCCCCCCTACCATGTCGTCCATTTCCCCCACAAATCCCCCCTTACCACCATCTAAATGATGCTAACCAGAACCAGCTTTTCTTCAACCAAGACCCTTCCAATGTAAGCCAGTTTTGTTCCGGATTGTCCGATGGAAACGGGTGCACCCGGGAGAGCGATGCGGTCGAGTCTTACAGCCACATTACTGGCCTCATGAGTCATGAATGCTGAGAATGGTAGCTCTCAAGTCTCAACAGTTCAGGGATGACTCCAAGCTAGTAGCTACCACCTTTGCCTCCTGATGTTTCGTCCACTTGTTACGGGTACAGCCCGGGTTCATATATGGGTTTGACTCAGAAGTGAATTTGGGCTTTAACTCGAACGAGTTAGAGCAGCACCACGGTCTGTGTATGGAACGATGCCAACAGTTTCTGACACCCGTAGCTGATGCAGTTGATTTGGGTCTATCTGCGTCGTGTTATTTAAAATTTTGAACTTATGCAATTTATTATTTTGATTATTTGATTTTAGTTTCGTCCCGAATGATTCATATGATTTTCTGAAAGGTCCTGAGTTGTTCTATGTTCCGCCATTGATTTGCAGAAGCTCACATTATTATTAGCAACATCAATGGATTTGTAAGAAAATCAACAATAAAATGAAGGAACAAACAAATAATGTGAATAGCAAAAATATGTCCAAAACCCCAATCAGAGCCGTCATGAGAGAAATCCCACGCAAGCCAATGCAACCCCAAGGACCAACACCATCCCAATTTCCGTTCCACTCGAACCTGATTTATCTGCAGTTGGCGCAGCTGATTTAGGCCCCGGTGATATCTTCGGTGCTGGTGCAGGAGCAGCAGATGGTGAATAAGCTCCAGGAAACCCCTCCGGCAACAGCACCTTGTCCACTTCATAAACCGCCAGAGGTTTCTTCTGATACAATGCGTTGTTAACCTGTGTCACTGTCTCCCCGGAAGAGACGTTAACCTGGTTGTTCTGGCCGGTGAAGTTGAGCGCATAAACCGATCCGTCTTGAGTGTTGGCTTGGGTTCTAACGGGATTGCTCACGAATTGTAGGTCGTCCAAGGTGTAGTATTTAGGAAGAACGTGGAACAGAACCAGTTGGACTTTCTGCTGTGAGTCGAGGCCATTGAACAGACCAGGTTTGAGTTTGTTGAAGGCTTTGTCCGTCGGAGCAAACACGGTGAAGCCTTCAGTGGTGGTGCTGAGTTCGTTTTGTATTTGGCTACCGACCTGAGTGTCGGCTAAGAAGCGGAGGAAGTAGGTGTATTGGCCGTTTTTGTCGAGGATGTTGGTGAGGTTCAAGGGACCGGAGGGCGCAGAAGCCGGAGCTATTCGAGCTGAGACCGTGGCAATGAAAGCTAGAAACACAGACAAGATAATGGCAGAAACAAGAGCGGAAGCCATGTGAAGGAGAGCCTTCAACAACACAAATCCTATTTGATGCGATAAATACAACACGATCGTAAAAGCGCACCAACGTTTATTATTTATTAATGAATCGAATTAAAAGAATTATATTCTGATCAATAAAAAGAGATTATTTGCATTAATTATCATCTTTTAAATCAACTCCGTATAATTAATTTTTATTTAAATTATTAAACGAATAGAAAAAGTCGTATGTGATCCCCGTAAAAAGGGTGTTTTTGTATGGATCGTGGTGAGGATTAAGTAGTCGGACTGTTTCTGCATGTTGATTTTAGGACTAAATTTCGGACAATTGACTTAAGCTGACAAGAACACCTAGCCGAGGAACAGACCGAACTTCACCGAGTTGTTGGGCTAGTTAATGTCTGATTTTAATGATTTTGGCAGCCTGGGTGGAACAGCAACTAAACATGGCTGGTGGCATTAGAATATATTGTTAAATACAACTAAAAATAATAGTACATGTTCCATATGCTCATATGTCTAGAGGAAGAGTATATTTCTTTAGACCTTAAGAGGACAATGCTTTTCCTCGGAATAATTTTTTTTTGTCTTTTTATATATTTTAATATTAAAAAATTAATTTTTAATCTTAGAATTTAGAGTTTTTGGTATAAATTAAGTACAGATTTTAAACGAAGTAGAATAATATATCTCTAATTATGTCTCTTTTCATGTCTTTATTAAAAAATCTTAAAATTAATTAATTTTAAACCATAACTTTAATTTTTTACATCCTAAACCTAAACCCTACATCTTAGAAATACACCCTACCCCTAATTCTCTAAACCCTAACTACAACTATAATCTTAAACCCTAACCCAATAATTTAAAATGAGACATCAATAAAAACACAATAACGATTTACAAATATAACAATTAAAAACATATTTTTATTATTCATTCGAACACTTTTATTTTTCTTTTTTCAACTTATATTTTGCATTTGGAATAAATTTCTAAAACTTTTTAATAATTTTATATAAGTTTTTATTTAACATCTTCTAAGCTAGTTTTACAAGTTAAGGTTAAAGTCCTTTTTAGATGCATGTCCAAAATCCCTTCCCTTAAAATAAAAAACCCTAATCTGATGATTATAGGATAATATATGTTTATACATTTTAAAGTATACAATGAACAAAGTAACCTAATATAGACTACTACTTGTGGTGAGTATATCACAACTTTGTACGGTTTCCAACAAAAATTAAAAATGTCCAATATTAAAGTTTGATAAAGCATGAGACACATTTACGTCTTGTTGTTTATACTGTACAAAGCATCCAATAAAGCAGGAACTCGAAACAATTCCTTATTCTTCCCAGCTTCTTGGATAATTATAGATTAACTTATTAATATTGATTTTATTAGACGGATTATGTATTATTTACCTTGTACTTTATCATGGGATGAAAGACCCATCATGGACGGCAAAGTGTGGAAGTAGCTGGCTAGGGTTGGTCCTGCTTTGGCCACCTTGATCGAAGGCAATGAAAGAAGGGTTATAGAACTCGACGAGTCCGTTGTTGTTGTTGTTCTTGAGGTGGTTCGGACCATCGTGTCCGCTCGGTGCAATCAAGGCGTCCTTGATTGAACCGCATTGTCTAGGTTGTGTTTGGTAGAAAACTTTGGAGACGACGAGCTCTCCATCTTTCTCTTCTTCGTTGTTGCCGAGATGATATTGGTGCATCACCCAATTTGTTTTCTCCGGTTTTCTTTGCTTCCCGTAGTTGGTGTAGAGCACCAGGATCTTCTTGTACCCTTTGACTTTTCCTCCGATGAGAACCGGCCTCGTCTTGCCGGTTTTGTGCCACCGTGTCTCGCCGCCTTCTTCTGTGTCGGTGTGGACCTTTCTTCGTTTCCTTGTCCCGGTAGTGTATGCCTTGGAGGGCCGGTGAAAGAAGTGTCGAACCAGGCCGTCTTTGCTTACTCCTAGACATGATGAACCGGGTTCTTGTCAATGCCATTGACGAATAATGCAAACTAAAGATGAAATATTAGGGTTAGTTGAAAGGTTTTCTTCATAACTTCAGCCGCAAGGAAAATGTTTGGTGCCATTAGGTTAGTTGGTTGATTTTGATTCGTAATATGAATCAAAATCGAACGTTTAGACATAAAATGTTTAAAAAATAATATTAAAAATGTTTTTTTAGATTTATGTCTAGAAAATATTAAAATATATATATATGTATGCATGCGTTAAGATAACCTGGCAACTTCTCAGGATGAGTATAGCAAATCCCATTCTCTCCTTCAATGGTGGGGATAAATTCATCAATAAGAGGATGAAGCTTACAAGCATCAGACCGTTCCTTCCCTTCCAAATGTTCAAGAAGCTCCTGATCCGTTGGATCAAACTTCACTCCAGCTGGTAAACCAGGCAAATCATGGATTCCACCCTATAACAAGACAACTTCTTGTACATGTTTTTGCAGGAACAAGAACTGTAATAAAAAATCCCAAAGTAACAAACAGATATGTAGTGAAGTTGAACACTGACCTGGTCTCGGTACTTGATCTGATGACCACAGGAAGGACATGATCTTCTAAGGAGACAATCTTTGTGCCTTCGAGCAATAACAGTTTTGTGAGACGATGGTGGGGATCTTGAGCTTCTCTCGATTGTTTGCACATCGCTGCAATCATTACACCAAGTCATTTCCTTTGGTTTTATGTTTTTCCCATTACACAAGGGAGGAGATGTTTGGTTTTTTTACTTTCTTGTTTCCTTCTCTGCTACTTCAAAATATAAACGATACTATGAGAAGGAACAGTAAAAGGAGAGAAAGAGAGGAAGTGGGGGAGACAAAAAGTTGGCTTGTCTTCTATAAAGCTTTGGTGCCTTCAAAGACTGTTTATCTTCAAGGTTGAGAAGGGAATTAAATTCTCCTTTCATTTTCTACCTAATACGTTGCATTCAAATGTTATGTATTGATTTCTAAGTTACGTGGTAGATAGTTTAATATTTTTTTAATTTTAGATTTTATGGTCGAAGAAAATAATTATAAAAATCTTTATTCACGTTAAATACTCAATTTTTTTTTTTTGGAAATTTTCGTTTAAACGTCTGTTTTTTTTTTAATTTTAAATTGTCCCAGTTAAATTTTTACTCTAAATTCTCTCATCGAATGTGAGACATAAATAAAAATACCGAAAAGATGTATAATTTCTATTCTCATTTTAATATGTTATTACTTGAGCCATCAAAAAATCTGAAGAGACTAACAAATTTCTCCTTTTTCACTTGAGTATCGTTGTATCGTAGGTTCTATTCAAAGTAAAAATAAAAGACAAGGGGGTTACTTGGATCATAAGTTATGGTTTTTGATTGTGCATCAGCATATAGGAAACTTGTAAAACAATATATATATATAGTTTTTATGCTTTGTGTGCGTTCTATAATATCGATATTCGATTGGTTGATTAATTAATTCATATAAAATATTCGTAAAGGATTATTACAAGGATAAAAACTCTTAATCTTATTTAAAAGTTTAACATTTTATCTCGATAAACCAACTAATAAATAATTATGTACGTCTTTTTAACCCGTCTAAGTGCTACACTCTTAAATAGTTAAAATAGTTAAATGTTAAAAGAAAGCTAAAACTTACAAGACTGTTGAAATAATAAGAATAGAGTGGAGATGGGGCAATCAAATTAATTGGTCGAGCTATACTTCATCACCAGAGAAAGAAAGAGAAAGGTTTAAGGTCCAATGTCACCATGGAGTAGTCATAAAGCTAAAATTGTATTCTAATATATATATATATATATATATATATATAATTCTATTTCTTCACCTACACTTCTCTTGAAATGCAAGAAACCTTCTTCTTCCTCTCTTTCTACCTCCTAATGTCTGCATGGCAAGAGCATGCCATCTACATATATACAATTCCAACCCTAAGAAACCCTAGTTTCATTTCTTTCTATGGAATAATATTTCCTCACAAATATATATTTTTAGAACACAAACCCTTAATTCGAATGATATTTCGTGTTGTATTGGTACCTAAATTTGAACCATTACTTCTTTAGGAGGGGTCAGAGCACAATTTTACCATTATACTTGGTCGACTGCCTTCCCCCCTGCTTCTTGAATCTTGATTTGTCCATGTCTGGGTGACTCGCCCGATTTGAGTTGAATTTGTGTACGTTGCATGCATGTCCTGATATGAAAACTATCATATTTGGGAAATACCAGCCACCAGACTGTTCTTTACTTCCACTATAGCAGCATATGCTACTTGCTTTCCTAGTGTTTATCACTGCAGTATTTCTTGTACAGCCAAGGATGTTGACGACTGTCAATGAAAACCTCGACCTCTGTCGGTCCTTGTTCGGGTGGGTCGGGGTGTTGATGTTGTAGGCAAGGCTGGTCAACCGAAAACCCTCACTTGTTTCCAAAACCATACGACACTCGTCCTCCTGGAAGCTGGGAAAAGAGCAGAACTGGGTACTGAAAAGTAAGTTACCTTAGCCTTAGGGGCTACATGGGTTAACGTTCTCTTAACGATTCTGTTTTCTACAGGTAGATTCCCCTAGGCCCTCACCCACCTTAGATTAGAGGGACATGTTATTTTGATAGAAAATCCAGAGTACAGAGGAGATAATTAGCTGATTATCAAAAGTATTTATGCAATCTGAATATAAAAATAAAATAATTATTTATTTTTATCTGATTTTTAAATATTTTATCTTAATTATTTAAAAATAAAAGTAAATCAAATATTTTAATTTTTAAATTTAATTAATGAATAAATAAATCGGATCAATCAAATTAAATATTTTTGTACACCTCTAAATTAGAAACGAATTGAACATAGTAAAGCGGTGATACATAATAATGCAATAAAATGGCTCAAAAGGTAAGATTACAATAATCGAACGGATAATAGTGGATCCATAAATGTCAAACGGTGGAACCGGGTACACCCAACATCCGCCTCTTCTTTTTTTTTTTTTCAAAGCAAAACGAGCAAAAAAAAAAAAAAAAAAAACACGAGCCCGGGAAGGAGATGAAGATGGAAGAAGAAAGAAGGGAAAACATCTACAGAAATTAGAGAAAAAAAAGGTACGATCTCTCACATTCTCCGTTAAAATTTCAAAATCAACGTTCAAAATCTTAGATGCCAAAAGCCTGGTTGAATTTCTTTGAAATTTATAGCAAACAGTTTAATAAACTTTTCAATCAATCAATCAATCAATCTGACGGTTCTTTCATTGGATTAATTGACGTCTCAATCCAGAATTTTATATTTCATGATATTTTTTTTCATTTTATTATAATTTCAAAAATCTCAGTTTGAACTATTTGAATGTAGATTCCACGACGTGATGTGTAATTAATTGAGCTGTTCTCTTGTTTCCTGTTCAATTTCAGAAAAGTAAAAAATTATCATGAATTGCTTCGAATGTTTTAATTTTGTGTTTCAGGTTAAGTGACAGCCTCGTTACCGCTGTTGAGCTCTGTGATGAGCTTGGGCAGAAAAACGGAGAGTTTCCATTGATTGCTTTTGAGGCAGAAATGAAGCGATATGTTTACATTAATGACGATGAATCATCACATGAGCTTTACTGTGACAATCGAATTTCTAATAGAAAATATACTGTATTGAACTTTCTCCCTAAAAATTTATGGGAGCAGTTCAGGTATATCTAAAAAAACTTTTCCTTTTCAATTGGTGATTAGTTTCCAAAATTGATTAATATTGTTCTTAACTTGGTTTCCTGAACTAGACAAACAAAGTTTCTCTTTTTAATGTTATTATCAACTGTTTGCTATGTTCATCTATTTATCATTGAGTTTTTTTTTAAAGAATTACCACATGAGATGATTTTTTCATGGTTTCTGATGCATTTGATGATTTATTTATCAATTGTGCATGACATTGTACTTAGGCTGGAGATCAATCTTTTTTCCTGCTTGAAAGTTTTGTCTATTTTGCGTTTCTTAGGCAGTCACTCTTTCTAATATGTCTATTGCTTCTTATTTCAGCCGGTTCATGAACCAGTATTTCTTATTGATTGCTTGCCTTCAGTTATGGTCGCTAATTACTCCAGTAAATCCTGCCAGTACATAGGGTCCGCTAATTTTTATATTTTCAGTCTCTGCATCAAAAGAAGCATGCGATGATTACAATAGATATTTATCTGACAAGAAAGCGAATGAAAAACTAGTTTGGGTCGTTAGGCAGGGTATCAGGAAACATGTAAGGGAGTTTTTTATATTCTTTTTTTTTTTCACTTGGTTATTTGATTTTTATGGAAAATTTAATTTGCATGTCATCTGGTTTTCTTTTTCAGTTAAAGTTGAACGACCTCTTGCTTTTGGATTACTTTCTATCATGTCCCTTCTGAACTTTGTAAAACTAACTGTTTGTTTTCTCTTTTTATGTCATTGTTTTATTATGACAATCATTTGCAGATCCAAGCACAGGATATTCATGTCGGTAACTTAGTGTGGCTTCGTGAGAACGATGAAGTGCCATGTGACCTTGTTTTGATTGGGACCTCTGATCCACAAGGCCTTTGCTATGTTGAGGTGAATATGCACTTTGTTAAAAGTTGTAAAATTCTATAAATATTACTTCATGGTTGAACTATCAGTGTGGACAGGGAAGGACACCAAAATTTTGGATAACAACTGAAGTATGTGAACTTGGAAGTACAACTTTAGGAAAAGTCTATTTAATTGAATGAATAGATTTGGCTACCTTTTGTACTCTAATTGTTAGCGGCTCAAATGTAAGAAATTTAAATCGGCATATGATTTTATTTCATTGTACTTTACAAGCCAGAGTGGAATGAATTCATTTAGGATGAGGTCAACTTCTTCATGTCAAAAATAGAAGAGCCATGGCATATAACATTGTTGAAATGCTCACACTATTAATGAATATTATTTCTTATTATTTTACACTTACTGGTTGCACAAATTGTCTTGCAGACTTCTGCCCTTGATGGTGAAACTGATTTGAAGACAAGGGTAATACCCACTGCTTGCATGGGAATAGATTTTGAATTGCTGCATAAAATTAAGGCAAGGTTTTAAGTACCATAATTCATTTTCTTTTGTTAGACATACATTTTTGTATTTTGATCTTTACATGTTGTATCTTCTTTTCCAGGGTGTGATTGAGTGTCCAAATCCAGATAAAGATATTAGAAGATTTGATGCCAATCTGCGTTTGTTCCCTCCATTTATTGATAATGATATGTGTCCTTTGACCATAAAAAACACAATTCTTCAATCATGCTATTTGAGGAACACAGAATGGGTTTGTGGGGTAGCTATCTATACAGGCAAGTTCCTATATATGAAGTTTCGTGGCTACTGATAAATATTGCCATTACTTTGTCATTCTCTATTATTTATCCTTTTCCACCTTAATATAAGTGTTAGTGGGAGAAGCTAAAAGATGATTAAAAAGAGATGGGATACAAATGATTAGGTCACTATAATAATGTAAACATGGTTACACAAAAAAGTAAGCAAAATGTGTCATGGATTCTGAAACATCATGATATGATACTTCAGTCATTTTGCTGATGAGCTCTGAAGGGGAATGGTAATTAAGCTTCATCTAGTATTCAATCATCAATAATTATAACTTTGACATCGTTAAATACAAACATCCTGGGGTGTATTACAATCTTTGTGTTCTCCCCCTATACTGGTTAGTATCTTTGTTATATACTTATATGCCCTCATCTTGATTAAAAAATAATATAGAAAAAAACTAACTTGACTTTAATACCACATAGATGGCCTCGTTGAGTAGCTTTTATTTGATGCCTTGATATCAATATTGTTTTTTCTTGTTTTTTATTTCACTTCAAATACTATGTGAACATGTATGGTATGTAATTTTGTGAATTTCTGCATTGTTTTTTCCCCTCAACTGGCTTCCTGAGTTTTCCACACACTGTTTATTTTTCTGGTTCTTAGTCCATTTAATGGTTTCATTTATCATTCTGGCAGTGTTAACATTTCAACTGTATTTTTTGAATTTATTTATTCCCTTTTTCAGGAAATGAAACTAAGTTGGGTATGAGTAGGGGCATACCAGAGTCAAAGCTAACAGCCATGGATGCCATGATTGACAAGTTAACTGGTGCTATATTTGTTTTCCAGATAGTGGTTGTTATGGTTCTTGGTATAGCTGGGAATGTGTGGAAGGATACAGAAGCAAGGAAGGTTGTCAGAAATTGCACTTCTAGCTTCAGTTTCTCTCTCCTTATATCATCATCAATAATCATATGTATAATCTTTAGGCTTGGTAGACGATCACATTTTGTCCTCTTTATTTCCCCGAACTTATTTCATTTGCATGGACTCTATACTTTTCAACTACAGGAATCTATATCAGCATTTCCTTTTAGTTGTAGGGAGCTTTTCTTTGTACAAAACTGATTAGTTGGCTTAGTCTTACATTGCTATTTATCTATTTCAATACTCTCTTAAATTTTGACATCTTAAGAGGACCTTTATTAACTTCTATCCTTGAAGTTGAATTTTGTTCATGTTAAGGTAATATCCCAAATATCTGAATCATGGTATAAGATCTGTGATCACATAGTGCAGGGATGGAAATTGTGGATCTGGCTATAAACAAATGTACATGCACTAGGCAGGGTCACACTCTTTTTCCTCTGCATTGTAATTTTATCTAAGCCTTTTATTTTGCAGTGCGTAAATTAGAGGGGTGTCCACTTATGTAGAGCCAAGACCAAACTTCCATCGACTGCCCATTTAAAATACCAAAAGATCATTTTATACTAATATTTCAATATTAAATCAAATTAGATTAAAATTAAATAAAAAAGTTATCAGTGAAACTGTCTTTGTTAAGCTGGTGTTTTGGACTGGGAGGTTGTGACCCTGGATAATTGTGTAATCCTTGTAGCTTTATTTCTTTCAAATTTGCTTGCTGCACGTTGCCTGTATTCCTTTATATGCCTGTGGTTTTCCATATTATTTTTTTGATTTTTTTTTGTTCTTGGGTCTTAATTTTATCATGAAGCTTTGCATAAAGAATCACCCCCACGCTAAGAAAAAACCCAACCCCTAATTTTATGTGCCATAATGGTTGACTTTGTAACAATGCTCACTTTCTTGTTGCAGCAATGGTATGTGCTATATCCACCCGAAGGTCCTTGGTATGAGCTATTGGTCATTCCTCTTCGTTTTGAGCTTCTATGTTCCATCATGATACCCATATCTATTAAGGTAACCTAATCTAAAAATTCTAATGATTTTGAATTTTTTCCATTACTTATTTTGGTGGACGGAGCAACTTGCTGCTAATAGCACAAAAGGTCGTAGCTAGAATCACTGTCCTCTGTTACGGATGAGATTGGCTTGATCAACATAATGGTACAACAGTGATGCGAGTTTTGGGTTTAAAATAATATAGACACTTATAATTTTAATTTATTATAGACATATGTTGTCGTACTGATGGTTCAAGTTAATAACTCTTGGATTAATGGTTTAGTTTTCTACTACACTTAGGTTTAGTGTTGGGAGATGACCAGTTTTTGTACTTGGAGTTTAAGGTTTCAAATAGATGGGAATATATGTTTCATCTTAAACATCCTTATAATCGTTACCGATAATCGTGATATATCTGTTTCAATTTTGATTTCATTTTTCATATTTGAGTTCTGTCTCGTATATTTACCTTGTTAACAATCAAGCCTTTTCTTTTACAGGTTTCTCTAGATCTTGTGAAAAGTTTATATGCAAAGTTTATTGATTGGGATTCTGAGATGATAGATTATGAGACTGGTATTCCTTCACATGCAACGAAGTAAGTTTTCTTTTTCCCAATAAATCCATCAGTTGGAGTGTCCTTCCTAGTATACAAAGCTGGTAGCGAAGTTGATGTCACTCAAGCTAAACATTAATACATTATATGTTCAAATGTTTAAGTAAATGTTGGAGTCTTATTCGACTCTGTCACCCTTAACTCTAATTATTTAGCTACAAGGTTGAATTCTGCCATAGATTTTAGTGAATTTATATATTTAATAAGATTGGTTTGTTTTTATGAGGCAGCACAGCAATAAGTGAGGACCTTGGACAAGTTGAGTACATAATGACTGACAAAACCGGAACACTAACTGAAAATAAAATGATATTTAGAAGATGCTGCATTAGTGATGTTTTCTATGGAAATGAGAGTGGTGATGCACTTAAAGGTTTGATATCTACTTTTCACCTTCTTGCTCGTTGCCTCATCTTTTCTCATTGAATCCATTTTTTAGGTTTTCATTTCTGTTGAATGAATATTTCACCTTTGTGTCACCTGCACATCTTTTTACATAAGACAGCTGTATAAGTTTCTAGCCAGGGTCACTTATCAAGCTAAGTTTACTGAAAACATTGTAAACTATGATTATGACTAATTTCGCCACTTGTGCACAGATACAAGGCTGCTTAATGCTGTTGCTGGTAGCTCTCCTGATGTTGTTCAGTTTCTCACAGTTATGGCTATATGTAATACTGTTATTCCTATAAAGAGGTGATTCTATCTTCTTTCTCGGTAGAATTTTTAGCTGCAATTTATAGAGATCATAACAGTATTGTAACTTTGTTCTTAGTTTCAAAATTCTATAGCATGCTGCATACATTCACTAATACTGTAATACATATCATCCCAACCTGTTTTTATCATCTGTAGCAAAACCGGAGCCATCTTATACAAAGCACAATCTCAGGATGAAGACGCTCTTGTTAATGCTGCTGCTCAATTGCATATGGTTTATGTCAATAAAAATGCAAATATTCTAGGTAAAATATCATTTTCCTTTGCTATAAAGAAGTTGATTTCTGGGATGGTCATTTATGATTTCCTGTATTAAATACTGTACAGAGATCAGGTTCAACAGTTCAGTAATTAAGTATGAAGTATTGGAGACTTTGGAGTTCATTTCTGACAGGAAAAGAATGTCGGTGGTAGTTAAAGATTGCCAGAATGGAAAAATTGTACTTTTGTCAAAAGGTGCAGATGAAGCAATTCTTCCTCATGCTTACGCTGGTAATGTTTTTATTCACTTTTCACCTTGGTTTTCTTTTAATTCAATCTATTTATTTGATGATCAACTTCATTGGCAGTGTAGCTGCATGTTTTTCTCATGATAAGATTATTTATGCCTGTAGGCTGTATGTCTACATGATTTAATTATTTGATGATTGTTGCATCTATGTGCAAGGGCGTCTTTTTTCTTTGATGAATATCTTTGGTTCACTGGTATACATAATTGTTGATATGGTCATCAATTTGAGGATGGGGTGATGGAAGTTTGGATCGTAGTAGGTCCATGTTTCCCAATATATTTCTTTTAACTTCAAGTCTCATCCTTGTCATTTCATTTCATGAACTTATATTTTTATAGAAAAATTCAAGGAATGTAACAACTTTAATCCATGTTCAGAGTTTGTCACCCTCTTTTACTATTTTTTGAAGTTCTTTAATAACCTTGTTGGGCCTCATTCTAATTAGAGAAAAGTACTTTCTAAGTTTTAGCATCTAGATTTCTACGGTGGCTTTTGTTGTAACACAGATATCTTCATTATGGGCCTTGATGCTGGTAGGACATTACTTTGTACATTTATATGACTTTGACAGAGGTCCTAGTTGATTTCCCTCCTATAATTTCAGGATCATGCATCCATAATCATAAACTTGCCTTACCCCTCGTCTTGCTGGCTTCCTAATATATTATTTGTTTTAACAGTGGAAAGATTTTTATGGGGCATGTAATGTATTGTGACTAATAGAAAATCTTGTTATTGGATATAGAAAATGGAATCATTTAAAAAAGCTAATAGATATTAGTGACTGCATTATTTGGCTTTGTATATGGTAAAATCAATACTTTTTGCAGGGCAACAAACAAGAACATTTATTGAAGCGGTAGAACAATATGCTCAATTGGGGCTTCGTACTTTATGCTTAGCTTGGCGTGAACTGACGGAAGATGAGTATCAAGAGTGGTCTTTGATGTTCAAAGAGGCTAGTAGCACATTAGTTGATAGGGAGGTGAAGTACTTTCCAATGCTATTTTTTGTTTTCCGTTTGTTTCTTTGTGTTTACCTTTTTGTAAACTTTTGGTCAAGTTTGGTGACGAGTGAATCAGTTCCTCTGTTCACAACATTCTGCAGTGGAGGATTGCTGAGGTTTGCCAAAGATTGGAATATGATTTTGAGGTTCTAGGAGTTACTGCAATAGAGGATCATCTACAGGTGAAGTTAAGCTATTAAATCCAACTTTTGTGTATAAAACCTTTTTCATTTATATTTAAGTCAAATATATTTTAATTCCATGGAACATGTTTTGGATGTTAACTTTTGTCCCTTTATTTTATTTTTAATTATTTTAGGATGGTGTACCTGAAACAATTGAGACACTCAGGAAAGCAGGAATAAATTTTTGGATGCTGACTGGAGACAAGCAGAATACTGCCATACAGATCGCACTTTCTTGCAATTTTATTTCCCCAGGTAGGTTAAAATCATTTACATAAATTTAAATTCTGTGTGAGTTACATGTCCTGCTGTTTATGATGATGTTTCAAATAGCTAGGTCAACAGGGACTACTTTTCTTGATTCCTAAATGTTTGAACCTATACTACTTGTATGATTTGTTGCTTGGATTGAACAACTACATTTATTCAAGTTTTCATCCTTGCATCTCCCCACATACCTACAAATATTTGTTCTAATTAAGAAAAAATTAGAAATTGTGTGCGGAAAACATAAAAAGCATAAAAAAAATTAGAGTTTAGCCTTATCTTCAAAATTTTAACACCTGAAATTGTTGCAATTGATAATCTACTGCATGTTTTTTCTTTTTATGCTAATAAAAACATTGTTATTCTTGATCATCATTTTTGGTATTTCAAGCTAGATTAATGATTAAGCTAATGAAATTGGGGGGGGGGGGGGTATTTTTGTTATTCATAGTCATTTACAAGGGGTCCTTATGCATTTCTAGGGGATTTGTATGGTGGAATTGGTCTGTTGCTGTCAGTGTTGATTATATTGGTGCCACAAAATATTCTATTGCTTTAATCAATTAATAGAACAGGTCGAACTTTGAATACTCATCAGTGTTAATTTCAGATTTATAATGTTTCCTCCTTGTGCTTCTTTCTGAACTTACCATCAGAGCCAAAGGGTCAACTTCTTCTAATTGATGGAAAAACCGAAGATGAAGTTTGTAGAAGTTTAGAGAGAGTTTTGCTTACAATGAGGATAACAACTTCAGAACCAAAGGTAAATCCTTGCTCCATCTTTGTAAATTTACGTCAAGGGTTCTCTGTTGTCATGTTATTTTTCTTTCTGGCTGCTGTTTTTTTTTCCTGGCTGCTATTCTTGTGTGTTTGCAGTCTGATAATTGCAGTTGATTGTAGTATTTAAATTTCTTAAGAGTAAATTGTTGACTTAATTAAGCGGAAATTTTCTTGTTATAAACTGAATTGTGAATCTGGAAAAAAAATAGAGGTGTACCTGACACAGACACTCCAAAAAACACCACTAAACCGAAGGGCCTTGTAAACTTAATCAGATCATTATAAGGATGAAGTTCAGTGCTTCTGCAGAGTTCTGCTGTGCACACTAAATTGCTGAAGTGGCTACAAAAGTTATTGTCACTAGAATCAGACAATGTGTCTGAGGCTCACAAGTCTCACTAATTCACTCACATATGCATAAACTAAAAACTAAATGTATATTTTCTGTGAAAAAAGAAATGGGGATTGTTGACTTTTGTTGAGTGACTAGTCTGTTGATAATGATATTTTATTTCCTTACGTTCTTGGTTCAGTATTTAATTGAAATTCATGCTTCCTTACAGTTATAGTAAGCTAGTAACAAATGGTACCCTAAACAACCCTGTAAAGAACCTTTAATCCTTTCTATTGCTTCTTCAGGGTTCAATCATTTTTTTTGGATAAAATGTGTGTTTTATTTATCCAAGAAGTAGAAAACTACTACAGTCAATCAAAGAAACATTGAAACCCTATACATTATTGGTATCCCCACTCTATACATTCAATCAAAGAAACATTGAAACCCTATACATTATTGGTATCCCCACTCTATACATTCAATCATTTTACTATACCTGTAGGATGAACTATTTGGCAACTTTTACCTGTGCGTTTCCAAAAGTTTTATTTACTATTGCATTTTTCTCTATTTTTAAATTTTCCAATTCATTGCAGGATGTGGCATTTGTCGTTGATGGATGGGCTCTTGAAATTGCACTTAAGCATTATAGGAATGCCTTTACAGAGTTAGCTATTTTGTCAAGGACTGCTATATGCTGTCGTGTTACACCATCCCAAAAAGCACAGGTTTTGATTTTTTATTAAGTTTAAATATATTTTGGATTGTTATTTTGAGCTTAAGTTACAATGACAAACTTTCTCAGTATGTTCTCACTCAGTCATATTCATCATGTTCACTTTTTTTAATTTCTATTTTCTATCAATTTTTCCAAGGCTCATGTTAACCTCCACAATTGTGCTAAGGATGTTCTGAAATAAAATGTTAATGTATAAACTTTTAAAATGATTGATGACCCTTCATACAATAAGCCTTGCCACTTTTTAAAGGGGATTTTCCTAATATAAATATATAAATAAAATTCCTAAAGTTCTCTAACCAAAAAACATTATATTATTAAAATTTGAAGAGGATGTATAACTCTGTCCCATAATAGTCGGCAATTTGATCCTTCACATTTCTTCATCCTGCAACATTCATGGGTTTATAACTGATGTACATGCTGATTAGTGAAGATGAAAAGGTACATCACAGACTGCTTGTATTTTGCTGCTTCTACTGATAAGAACATCCAGGAGCATTAGTGAGGGCAGAAAAAATATCATGCTTGTCAAATATTTACGATCATATTGTCACAATAGTTGGATATGCCTTTTTCCGACATTTGATTTTCTTGCTTCTAAGAAGAAATATTGAATGAAAACTGGCATGGCTTGGCCTGATATATACTGGGAGTTCCAAGTACTAACATAAATGTAAATTTTGGAAAAAGAAAAAGAAAAGGAAAAAAGAAATTTGGTAGTTTTTTTTTCTTTTTCAAGTGCTAATGTGCTATCACCTCTCGTTATGAAGTATGAATTATCACTGCCCTAATATATTTTAGCTAGACCAGCTTATAATGTTTATGCTCTGACATCCCTTTTGTTAGAAGTACATATGTTGTGTACTGTAGTTTTGTAATTCTCTTATAGCTTAATCTCATTGAAATTTTTAGAGTATTAGGCTATATTTCAGTTTTTCTTGAGTTATGTTTATCCTTACCAACTTTTAAT
The DNA here is from genome assembly GCA_035048815.1 of Abelmoschus esculentus. NCBI lineage: Eukaryota > Viridiplantae > Streptophyta > Magnoliopsida > Malvales > Malvaceae > Abelmoschus > Abelmoschus esculentus. The sequence continues at coordinate 13,567,920 of JAUCBN010000049.1, forward strand.
TGCTGAATATTTTAGTGGTAGCTCATAACGGTATTTTAAAAGATTATATTTATTAGTTATAGCCTTTGTTTATATGGAAATGATGACAGTTGAATGTAAATGAAACAATACTTTTGGCAGCTTGTCGAACTCTTGAAATCATGTGATTATAGAACATTGGCTATTGGGGATGGTGGAAATGATGTGAGAATGATACAACAAGCTGATATCGGTGTTGGTATTAGCGGAAGAGAAGGGCTGCAGGCTGCAAGGGCAGCTGATTATAGTATTGGAAGTATTTGAAAAGCTTCAGGACCGGTTGCCTATTACGTATCTTCTTTTTATCGGTTATTAAATTATGATGAAAGTTGTAATGAATCTAGATTAATATTGAAAATTCTCAATCTGTATGCAATTCAAGCAATTAGATGTGATTAGGATTTGGGTAAAATTTTGATACACATGCAAAACTAATTTTACGCAAGTCTACATATTTTCACTATAAAACCCAAATCTAAATGCCTTAACCCTAACACTAGAACTAAACACTAACACTAAAAAACTAAATCCTAAACCTTAACCCCTATACCCTAAATTCTAAAGACTAAACTTATATTCTAAACCCTATTACCTAAACCCATAAACTTTAAACACTAAAATAAAACCCTAACCCATAAAACTAAAAGGCACTTGTAAACTAAAGTAGTTTACACGGGCTGTGTATCAAAGTTTTTTCCTTAAGATAATGAATATAAAGGAATATTTGTTTTTATGATCCCTAGGCTAAATATAACATTTTTGAGGTTTTGAAGTGTCCTACTTTGGACAGAATGTGCTTAGGACCGGCATTTTAGGTGTTCTATTCTTTTCATCATCATGAAGTGATTACCTTTATCGGTTTTCTTTACCCAAGTACCTCTCTTGGTTGCAGAGTTCAGATTTCTCAAAAGATTGATACTTGTTCATGGCCGTTATTCCTACAACCGCACAGCATTTCTGTCGCAGTATTCCTTCTATAAGTCACTAGTTATATGTTTTATCCAAATTTTGTGAGTTCCTAGTATGATGTTCCTTTCTTTTTGCTTTTTACTTAACTTTATTCACAGTTAGACTTGCTTATCATTTCTTTTGTGCTGACACCAGAACACAACAGTTTCTCTTTTATTTCAGGAGTCTCTGAACCAGTCCTTTCAATTCTGTCAGCCTGATGGCTTATAATGTTCTCTACACTAGTGTTCCTGTTGTGGCCAGTGTCCTTGACAAAGATCTTAGTGAAGGAACAGTTATGCAGCATCCACAAATTTTATTTTACTGCCAAGCGGGAAGGTTTACTGCTTCTCCACCTTGCTGCGCCCCCTATAACCGGCTTAGGATATGGAACCGGACATTTGACTATATCCTTTTAGCATACAACTATGTAGACTGCTGGTTATGGTCATCTCACTGATACAAGATTGTTTCTGTCATAGGCTTCTGAATCCAAGTACATTTGCCGGATGGTTCGGTCGATCTCTATTCCACGTGAGTGCTGTTCTTTACCAAGGCATCTTTACCGTCAACCAATAGTGATCATGAAGTAGTTGAAAGAAAAACACGTAATGATCCATGAAAGTAGTCTAAATTTGAAATAGTGTGCTTGATTAGGAAAACATGGGGTTTTATTGTCCAATTGGATATCCAGAAAATGTTTGGGAATCATTTGTTTGCAATGCTTTTAGGCTATCCAAGCCAAAGTGCCTTGCAGTGGATTGAAAGAGATGGGATATTATTTAGTTCCGGGAGTTCTATGTGGATAAGTACTAGAGATTTCTTGATGATTTTGTAACATTTAACTCCCGCTGATTAATTTTCCGGGGATTTGCAGGCAATTGTTGTGTTTGTGATCACCATACATGCTATGCCTATGAAAAAAGTGAAATGGAAGAACTTTCTGTGGTAGCACTCTCAGGATGTATATGGCTGCAGGCTTTTGTTGTGGCATTGGAGACAAAGTATGCTTCCGTTTAAATTTGAATGCAGTAAATATGTTATATTTCTGTTTACTTTTCCTTATTCATCTTCCCAAAAGATCTGTTAGGTCACTTGTGGAGGATTAGAGAAATGGCATTCTACATAATTTATCCTATTGCTTGAGAATTAGTGCAAAACAGTGTTGCTTCATAAGTGCTGTTGAGGGGAGTATTATTTTCTTTCATTATAATGCCATGGCCCGCACCCCTCGCGGGATTGGATTGTGCATCTTGACCCCGGTTTTCCCGAACCTTTCCCCACAACTTTTAATAGATTCAAATGTTCTGACTTGTTGAATTTTCATTGTTCCTTGCAGTTCCTTCACAATTGTGCAACATCTTGCCATATGGGGGAATTTAGTTGCTTTCTATGTAATTAATTGGATTTTCAGCTCAATTCCTGCATCGGGGATGTACACGATTATGTTCCGGTTATGCAGACAACCATCATATTGGATAACTATGTTTGTAAGTTTCACCTTCTGCTCTTTATTCGCTTTTCTTTGTTCTTCTGTTCAGTTAGTTGATTATTAGAGTTCAAAACCTCCATTAGTCGGCTTATCAGTGCCACAGAATAATGAGATCTTTCTCTTTGTGAACAGCTCATAGTTGCAGCCGGGATGGGTCCGATTTTAGCTCTGAAATACTTCCGGTACACATACAGACCAAGTAAAATCAATACGCTTCAGCAAGCTGAACGAATAGGCGGACCGATTCTAACTTTAGGCAATATCGAGCCACAACAAAGATCGATTGAGAAAGAAGTTCCCCCCTTGTCAATTTCTCAACCAAAGAGCAGATGTCCGGTTTATGAACCTCTTCTATCGGATTCACCGAACTCGTCAAGAAAGTCATCGGGGTGTAGATCGTCGTCAAGCTATTCGAGTAACTGCAAGGACAATTGAGGTATAGAAATATAAGCCTAACTAAATACCTGATTTACGACATACCGCTGCATCCATTTCAACAAATTGCAGCCATAGACGTTCTGATTCCATGTTATAACTTCGGAATTTTACGACACTTGATAAATAGAATTTTGTTTTATTTTAGTAAAAAAGTGGAATCCTTCCACTAAACATGACGAAAAGTTTATTTATTACATGACGAAAAGTTTATTTATTTATTAAACGAACGAAACGAACAATTAGCATTCCTTAACAGACGATTACGAACATTTAGTTATTCATGTTTCCCCCTATTTTCGATTTTCCATTCAGTCCTACCAAGTAAAAGTCAAAACAGTTGAGTTCTTGCTAGCATCCTCCAAAACCAAATGTCCTAAATTTTACATCCACCTACAAGCCAACACAAACAATGGTTTCACCAAACGACCAGACAGCTTCTCAATCCGTGTATTTACATACAGAACTCTAAGTTTAAATTACCAGAGTCAACAACCATTTGTCTCGTAGAATCGACCGCCGTTTTTGACATCGCCGCTACCTTTTGCTTAGCTACTTTGCCTCTGTCGATATGCTAGAATCTGAAATAAAAACATGCGCATGAGTGCTTAGCTTAATTCGAGATTACCGCATACTGGTATAACATGGAAGGATATTAGGAGACAAATAGAGATGTCAAAATACCAAGATGTACTCACCAGATGATTTGTTCCGGAACTGCACTTGACCTTAAGCCCTGCCAAAGTTTCTTGACCTTCCAAGACTTGCACTGCATCCTCCGAGAGGTTGGCACAGTTGTCATCAGTACAGTTTGGTCCTTTTACCATTAATATTTCTACTTCTTCGGCTCGCAATGGTGTCTGAAGAGCAATGTACTGCACACCAAACAATCACTATGATTTTAAACATCATCCTAAAAGTTTGTCTTCAAAGCCAAAACAATGATAAAAGCGGATTTTATAAAGGGAAAGGGGGGATGCTAGAAAGGGCAGAACCACATGAAGAATTCGTCCTGCATAGGATATAAGTTAGAAAATCAATGAGTTCATGTATCAGACTTTTAGGTCAACCCCACAACATAACCGTTTGGGGTAAAGCAATCAAACACTGGATTATACCCATTTAGCCAAATGTGAGGCTCATCAAATTTGTCATTTTTCCTAGAATCTACTTTTAGAAAGAGACATTCTATGTTTAAGCTGGTGGGAAAGAAATCTCACTTCACATAGCTGCTTAACTGACAGACTGGGCCGACAACAAAGGTATGGTTGCTGCAAACTTGATGTACTGTGTTCATCCACTGAAATAAGCTTGAGATGGACATCCAACTGCATGTAAAGGGTAGGCTTTACTTGCAAAAAAGTAAGGACCTAAAAAAATGGGGAATGAATGGAAAAAAACAAGAAAACGGGGCTGGAAGGGGGAGAGAGAAATCCTAAGTATTATTCAAGTGGAACCTGTAAATTAGATAAGAACCACTAGAGAGTTATGCTAATAATGGGAGCTTAATATCAGTGATGGACCAGATTAATAGTATCATTTTTATCATACCCCATCATCGTTTTCCTCCAAGCTCCTAAGATACTCCACCAATCTGTTTAAGCGAGCTCGTGAACTCTTGCTAGTGCCACTGGCCGAATTTCCATGTCGAGTGTGACTCCGAGCACCACCTCTCCCCCAAGCAAGCATATCTGGGTTCCAGACAAGCCCAGGAGAAATTCCCCTGCTGTCTCTAGACACTTCTGTATCATTTTCAACATATCCACCATCTGAATTTACCACTGATGACGAAGGCAGGGATGTCCGAATTCCGGTCCGTCTTTTGCGCCTTCTCTGCCTCGCTTCCGTACAGCGCTCGTCTGTGGAAGATGAATCTTTGCCTCCATTATCATCATTTTCATCCTCATTGTCTTCAGATCCTTGATGCTCAGCTCCTCGAGAGTTCCGTCGTCTACGAGGATGACTACTCCGATGATGGCGTTGTGATCTAGTCATAAAGCCACCCGTGCTGCTCTCTTTACCAAGACTACGTCGTTTAACGAGTGCTTCTGATTGTCTCTGAAAAATTTGGGCAATTGATGCTTGTATCTGTATAAAATATAGAAACAACCATCGGCAAGAAAAAAAATGTGTCAATGTCTCGGAACTTACAACACAGTAACAATAATCTTAGAACAGAGAACTGGATAGAGAAAAAAAGGCTACTGAACAATCATGTTTTTCCTAGCCTGGTCAACATTTAGGACAAGTTTTTTTGCCTCACACCTATGACATGAGAAATAGAGTTCTTCCATTTTGGTTATTCATCGCACCAAGACAAGAGGATAATGTTATAAATGGCACTGTAGCATACATTTTCTTACACTGTGATATTTGTACTTTAAAAAGTCCATTACCATTGTAGTATCTTTACTGTCTCAATGCTTTACTTGAACTTAACACTGCAAATCAGAGATGGTGACAAGTTGCATGTTCTATTACCAAGTCACCATGCTATATCTTATTAATATATACAGTTTGTGTATCAAAGTTTTTCCTTAAAAATATCCTCTAAATTTTACGTTTCTTTTTCTTAAATTTCCTTTTAAAAGAATTCTGCTTTGATACTATTTTTTTATGAAGTTTAAGGTTTATGTTTTATAAAATATCTAAAATCTAATTTATAAAAAAATAAAGAATAATATTTTTTAAATTTTAAACTTTAAAAGTTTATTTAAAAAACTGCATTGTTTTAACATTTAAAAAAATCTTTTTTAATTCACAATTTTAACTTTATAAAAATAAAGTTAAAAAATATTAGATGATGACATGGAAAAAAAATATCAAATGTCATCATATTACTTGATTACACCCACATCAATTAATGATATTAAGTTCCACAACTAGCTTGACACATGAAACAGTACATACACCACAATATAGGTAGTCACGGGAGCCATTCATGATACTATCCCAAAGGAAAATTGCAGAAATGACACTTGGATATGCACCTAATACAGTTGTATAAATGCAGCTGATACATGTAACCATGGAAAGTGTCAGGGTGCACATTTTTAACCACGCAACACTAAGGCTTCGTTCGGCAATGCTGCTGAAATCATGGGTTGGGTGGAGAAGCTGCATTTGGGGAGAAGCATGAATTTTCAGCTTCTCCAAGTGCAGCGGTTGAGAGAAAAAATGGTGGGAAAGCTGGGCAAAAATGAGAAGTTGAGTGTTCGGCGCCACTTCTCCAGAAGTTGGGTGGAGAAGTGCTGCCAAACGAAGCCTAATCATCACAATTCACAAATATTTGTCAATCTAGAAAATATGATGTCGGCCTTAACAATAAGCAAGTAGAGCAGGGAGAACTAAATGCATGCAATAACAAAATCTATGATATATATATATATATATATATGACCTGCTTATTGCGAGTTCGTTCCTCTTCATGGAAAGCCAATTCCTGAGAAGCCAAATGCAGAAAACCAGCTTTGATTAGCCAGATTATGGTGTAAGAAATTTTGTAATACCACCGTGAATCAAAAAGAGGAGAAAGTAAAGAACTTGTACCTCTTCTTCATACTTATCAATATCTGGATATAAAGCTGAAATTAAGGCATCATAGTTTGGATCATCTCTTAAAGAACGCCGACTAGCACAATGTGTACGGCAAGCAGGACACTCATTGTTCCTACAATCAGAATTAAGAATTTCCATACATTTACAAAATTAACCCAAACAAAGGCAATTTGGTAGAATTCCACTTATAACATACCCCAGTCGCATTGATTTGTCAATGCATTCTCTGCAAAAACGGTGTAGGCATTCCATTACAGTTCTTGTTTTCTTTATGATTCCTGTACACAAAATAATAAATGTGAACACTAGCTCACAAAATGCAATGCACTAAAAAAGAACTCAAGCAATAAACCAACAGCATTAATGCTGACCGGTCAGACCAGCAATGCAAAAAGGATTAAAAGATTAACAAGCATGACATTACCCTGATGCAATCAAACATAACAAATGCCTTTTATCCAGTATGTGTTTCCAAGAAAAAGTAAAAGCAGCACATTCCATCAATGCGTGAATATAAATACTATAATACTACTATTTCTTGGTTTTTTCTTCAGAGAAAAATGCTAATACATTTATATATATTCAACTAAATTCTGCTTTATGGACATGTTACGTCTAATATATGACTACCCAACCTTTGCAGCTAGAATTTCCATATCATGTAGAGTCCCCTAATTGGTAAGTGTTTTACAAATACATGCTCAAAGGATCTTAACTTATCTGCACTTTTTAAACAACACCTCCCTCCCAATTTTTAAACAACACCTCCCTCCCAATTCATTGAAAACAGTAGTGAAATTTAGATTTACATAACATCAAAACCCCTTTATACCAATCAAATGAACATGAAAATTCAGCTACCGCAAAATCAACAATCTTTGATTATCCTTTTTCCTATCTTCTCAACTTTAGATCTTTGAAGAAGCATCCAGATATACAAACTCTCCTTGTTTTTCTATATTATTATGGGTCATAGTGCACTCAAAATTTTTATTAAACTTATGAATTATAATAAATCTTCTAACACCATTAAGCAACATGGTGAAAATAACTTCCCAACTCAAGCAATTGTCAAGACAAAATAAAATGAATGTTACACCAATGGAGTATCCAGGAAAGATATTCTAAGAAAAGGGAATGGTAGAATCTACCAAATCAAACTAAATGAATCATGTTTAGATAGCCAGTTACGTAAAATTAAACTTTATATTCAATTATAAAACACACATATTAAAAGTTCTTTTGTGCTGACGATTCATTTTCTATTAGACAAACCTCGTAATAACTTCACCACAAGCTAGAAAGAGGGAGACTGACGTTTAATTTGTAGAAAAACCAACTAAAGAAGATATCACCTTTAGACAATAAGACTGAAACTGCAGTTGGAAACTTTCTACATAATCTTAAAACATTTAAGGAAAAAATCATTATGTTCTACTTAAATGTCAGGTAAAAAAAACATGCTTTATCAATTAATAGTAAAGTATGTACACTGAAGAGTAAACATATGACACTTGATTTTCCTCTTGTAATGGCTTATGTTTCCAAAGAAAAAAACATTAATCAACAATATATGCATATGATAAAGATATATGCAAATATGGGACTCAAACTTGGAAAAAAAGGTGATGGGTTTGACCTCCACTAAGTATATAAAAGAACATGTGTGCTTAAAAGTATAATACAACTACTGATTCATGTCTGAATTCTTAATTACAGATATTAAACAGATATTGTAGGAGCAGTATAAAATGGTAGCAAATTGAAGTATTACCTAAACAAATTGGACATTGAACATCTTTACGAATTTCTGGAAGCTCTACGAAGACAAATCTGCAATTTGAAAATAAAATTGTTATAGAACTTTCTATCATGTCATTTATAGATTAAAGCTACATTACAAACCATATGCATGAAGATCCCAGCAAGCATGTTGTAGAAAGATAAATTTTTTGCTGTCATCAATGTAAAGATATGAGTTTGCATGAGACTATTTTGAAGAGATTACCAACTTTAAAGGGGTAATCTAAATCTTTTCAAGCAATTATATGGTTAAATATGCCATGGGAAGCAAGGAAATCACGGCAGAAGGTGTCAACTAATACTTTCCTATCATATATGATATACCAAGAATAACTACGAGGAAAAGAGAATATGTTGTTATTTATTAGTAAATCTAGGAATATATATGTGTGTGTAGGAAAAGAGAAATAGAACTAAGCCCAATCCAATTCAGCATGAGAATCCTCACATGTCCCATATTAAAAGAAAGACCCAAATATTGTGGTTGATTAATGAGACTACACTGTCTCCCACAATAACAGACACCATGATTGTTAGTTCCCATTTCCCAACCATTAATTCCTCCCAAGACTAGAATAGACAAAGAAAAGCTGCACTTTTTAAACCTCACTAGACTTTCTCAGCTCTTACTTTCATTTTTGTTTGCAGACCCCTCAGCTCCAAATTGTATTTTACTAAGATCATACTCTTTGAAGATTGAAACGTTCAAAAGCCTTGGCAAGGCACCTCCCTAGTCTCAATTCATAGACTCTTTGACTGAAAGCTAACAAAAAAAAGTTAGCCTAGTGACACTGACTCAATAAGGTTTTATTAGATTGTCTAGAGTTGAACCAAGATGCATAATGGGATTCAGAAAAACACAAGATGGGAAGAAAAAGAACCCAGACTCAAAATAAAATGCATTTATATAAGACAATACATGCACATTTTGAACAGTGAAAGAATATAGAGTAGGACGTGTTTTGAAGCTAGTATATTAAAAGTTGGTAACGAGTATGCAAAGTGTTAAACAAGGACCCGGACGGATAAAGTATACAATATGAACAAATTTCACATTTTCCAGCCTTAAGTGGTTGCGAGCATATACAGTACACGGATCGTTGACATGCAAAATGCAAATCGATTAACCGATGGGTTAACATAATGCAATGTCATATAACTAATAACAGAAAACCCAACAAATAAAACTCAAATTCCTTTCTTTCCAGCAGCTAAAACGTCCAAAAGAATGAAGAATGCTCGTCGTAAAGAAATAAAATCGCAGCAAACCCAACTCATAAAAGCAGAGCGAAAGCTAAAAAAATGAAGCTAAAATGGATTTTAAGAATTCAATAACGAAATTAACATAAATGATCGACAGAGAGAGAGGGAAAACAGTACTCGGGTTTCTCTTTAGAAGTAGAAGATTTGCTCCCGTCAGAATCTGAGAACAACAGAAAAAAGATCCCAAGAATCGAAATCAAACTTCAAACATGTGTTTACACCTACACATCGAGCTATACGCGAGAAACGTAAGTGTGAAAAAAGAGTAAAGGACGTCACCATCTTCGTCTTCTCCATCTTCATCGCCATCTTCATCTTCGTCGTCGGCTTGGAGTTGTAGAGCTTGGTGATTCTGGTCATCAGGGTCTTGTTTCGGGTGTTGCTGCTCTTGCTCCAGCTCGGATTCGGGCTGTTGTTCTCCGACTTGGATCGTGTCGCCTTCAGCTTCGTGTTGGCCATCTTCGTTCCTAGATTGTTTGGCGTGGCTTTGGTGATGGAGAGTGGGGTCTTCATCGTCGATATTCTCCGGTAATGACCGCTTCTGGGCTGGCATTGATGCGGTCTGGTCCGTCGATCGTGTGGCTCCTTTATTAATTGTTTTTTGGTTTTAACAGAGACACCCGGCCGAAGAGGGAGGACGACGACCCAGAGATTGCTCTCACTTTATTTTATTTTTTTTACTTTTTTTTCCTTCTAATTAATAATGTTTATAATTTTAATTAATTAATTAAATAGATCAGATTTATCAGCTGTACCATGAGCACATGTTGGTTCGGTGGGCGGCGTTCCGTGTCTCTATCTTTCTCACTTCTCAAAGGGGTATTTTAGTCATTTTATTCTAATTCTTTACTTTTTATTTTAATAATTATGTAAATCATGCAAAATTAAGGTCTGGTGAACAATATTTAAATCACCACAATAAACAATTGCTTTGATGGTTAGTTTTGTATAGATGATCAAATGTGTGAGGTTAGAGATTGGTAATAGGGTTATATGGTTTGAATTAAATTTCAATAATAAAAAATTCTAATTCTTTTGAGTGATGAAAGATTATTGTATAGAGGAATCGTGATTTTAAAATTATGAATATACGTAACGAGTTAGATTTTAAAATTATAAAAATTTTTATTGTATGTGTACTTAAATATGACGGATGTAATAAAAATAATCATCCAATAAGATTTTAATATGCGATAACATAGTCAAACAAGTTTTTATCTCATACAAGCACTACTTAATATGACATGACAAATAATATTATAAACGAGAGTTTTTTTTTAACTTGATCAAAGATAATTAAGTTAATTTAATATTCAAGAGGTTAGAAATAAAGTACAATGGTATAAGCTGATTTGGTATCCTTTTCATGTGTCAAAGCATTCAATCATAGCATAAATGGTCATTCTTGGTAAACTCCCTACACATGTTCGTCTCTTACATTTTGGTCTTGTACAAATTGGTTGTTATTTATTTTGTCAGGATAAATTAAAAACTCGAAGGCATTTATTTTTTGAATGTCAAATTTTCAGGAGAATTTGGAGGCGAGTGTTGAGTATGTGTTTGTAAACAAGGAGGATAAGAGATTGGGATGATGAGATCCGTTGGGCATCAACTCAGTTCAAAGGGAAGTCTTTGATTATTTTTATTTTAAAAATAACCTGAAATTGCCATATTTATCTTATATGGTGTGAGAGGAACCATTGTCTTTTTCACAGAAACATGTCAAAATGAAGATGATATAATTAACTCTATTAGATCTATTGTTTATATCAAATTACATACTAGATGCATAGATAGTAACGACAGATTTCATACTAAGCTTTGTATAGAATGGGGATACCAATAATGTATAGGGTTTAATGTTCTTTGATTGACTGTAATAAATTTTTATTTATTTGATAAATAAAACACATATTTTATCCAAAAAATAAATGATTTAACAATGTATTATATACATATATTCGATATTATATTCGATTGTACAAACCATAAAGATAATATATTCATGCAACATGCCCCTTGGGCCTTGTTTTTTTTTTTTTTTGAAAGGATCCCTTGGGCCTTGGCTTCATCATGTATGGGACCATCAAGGCAAGTCCCTACTTAAACGAACATTGTCAAATTGCAAAATTGCTGTCTTTAGTTTCATTGGATCCCACGGGCACATTATATTTACAATGAAGAAGCGAGGTTAAATCCGTCATTGCAATGAAGAAGCGAAACCCTAATCCTAAATCAGGACATATAAAATCGGTCGCCTCTTCCATTTCTCCTTGCATCCAGGAAGTAGTCAAACAGATTCCTCGTCGACCTCTCAGGTAATTTTCCCTGCTGGATCTTTCTTCCCTGTTGTTTGATCGCTTAGCTTGCTGCTTTAATTTGGTTTGCAATTGAGTTCAAATTAGGTCTCTTTTTGTTATTATTTTCATCGTTTCATTAGTAGCTGATAAAAACAACTGAATTTTACTGTGTGTTGAGAATTATATATGCCTGTGTTTATGGTTTTAAGTAACGGTGATTGGATTGTTAGTTTAATAGTGTTTGGAATATGCAGATCTGTCATATATTTTACCAAGATCATATATGAGGATAATTTTGAATTATGTGGAAAATTTTCAAATTTTGCTTTCAACATTAGGATGATCTAGTTTTGATGTAATTCTGGCCTTGACTTTTTTATTTACTGCCAATGTTCATTTTTCTTTCCTAATTCTGTTTAATTACAGGTCACTATCTTGAGTTGTAAGCATGGCAGATGGATCGAATCGTCCATCAGTGTTTCAAAAACTGCATGGCCAGTCGTATTTAATTTCCAGGCTTTCTCCGAACATGCCTGCCAGTAATTATAATGTGACTGGTGCATATGCCAATGGAGGAATTCATGTTGCTTTACAGCCGTCACGTCAATACACCGGGTTGGCATATGGGTCTCCTGTTTCTCCGATATTTGTACAAGCTCCAGCCGAGAAAGGTTTTTCTGGTTTTATGGTGGATTTCCTCATGGGAGGAGTTTCTGCAGCTGTTTCCAAGACAGCGGCTGCTCCAATCGAGCGGGTTAAACTTCTAATACAAAACCAGGACGAAATGATCAAATCTGGGCGTTTGTCTGAACCGTACAAGGGAATTACTGACTGCTTTGCAAGGACTATGAAGGATGAAGGTGTCATTGCTCTCTGGAGAGGCAACACTGCTAATGTTCTTAGATACTTTCCCACCCAGGTTGCTTCTCATTTCTTTTATTTTTAAGTGCATTTTAGTATTACTTTTTTGCCATCCCATTTAAAGTTAATTTGTATTCTCGATTTGTTTACTAATCACATTCGTCTGTTATATCCCTTGGCTATCTGATATCTAAGCAGACCTCTTCTTGGGAAAGAAGCAGGAAAAAACCCCAAAAATTGAGACTTTTGATACACATTAACATACAGTGTTGTTAAGGTGTGGTGTGCACCTAGTGCCTGGCCTTGCATCTTAGCACTAGTAAGAAAATGGATTATATAGAATTTAATGGTTTTGTTTTTATAGTATTCAACCACAAACATGGGATTACAAGGAAATTATGCATATTGGCCGACAAAAAGGAGGATTTCATATACCTGTTTTGTCCTATTTTACTCGGGCTATCATTCTTTTTATGTCTTGCTCCTCAAGTGGTATAAGGGTTCTATGCTTGGAGTGCACCTTGAGCTCTTGAGACCGATTATACGTTTGGTGTAGTATTAACTATATCAGTTTGGTCAGAGGAAGAACTTATTTTCCATTTTGTTCTCTTTTCCTCATTTGATGTTTTCCACTTGAAGCTTAACTTAGTTATATGTGCCAGGCTCTGAACTTTGCCTTCAAGGATTACTTCAAGAGGATGTTCAACTTCAAGAAGGACAAAGATGGCTACTGGAAATGGTTTGCAGGGAACTTGGCATCTGGTGCTGCTGCTGGTGCTTCATCCCTTCTTTTTGTTTACTCTCTGGATTATGCTCGTACTCGTTTGGCTAATGATAATAAGGCTGCTAAAAAGGGTGGCCAGAGGCAGTTTAATGGTTTAATTGATGTCTACAAGAAGACTATCCAATCTGATGGTGTTGCCGGTCTTTACCGTGGATTCAATATCTCATGTGTTGGAATCATTGTCTACCGTGGGCTCTACTTTGGCATGTACGATTCTCTGAAGCCTGTTGTTTTGGTTGGTGGGTTGCAGGTATGTATCTGTTTCCTTGCTCTCCTCACAACCATGCATAGACAATAACATCACTTGGAGTTTAACAGCTGAAACATACCCTAATTCTTTATGTATTTGGTATTTACAGGATAGTTTCTTGGCAAGTTTCTTGCTTGGTTGGGGTATCACGATAGGAGCGGGATTGGCCTCTTATCCAATTGATACAGTCCGTAGAAGAATGATGATGACCTCTGGAGAAGCAGTCAAATACAAGAGCTCGTTAGATGCATTCTCCCAAATTGTCAAGAATGAAGGTACAAAATCACTGTTCAAGGGTGCTGGTGCAAATATTCTCCGTGCTGTCGCAGGTGCTGGTGTGCTTGCTGGCTATGACAAGCTGCAAGTCATCTTCCTCGGCAAGAAATACGGATCTGGTGGCGGCGGCTAATGTTATCATACAACAGCGGAAGGTGATACTGTCGATGCCTTGATGAAAGATTAGGATCCCAAATTCGAATAATTTTGGAAGGACATACTGCTTTTGATAGTTCCAGTAATTAGGGATTTCATATGAAAAAGAGTTGATGACGAAAGATTACATTAGCTTTGAGTGTTTAGTTCCAAGACCACGTTTTTTGTTGGTTTCACTTGTTTTTTGGGTGAGAATAATTAAACAGTGCTTTCAAATACTACTGTTTCGCTTTGATCATGTTTCGGCAAGTGCATCGATAACCCGAGGTGTGTATTTAGATATTTGAATATTCGAATCTGAAATATACTATACTATATATATGTAGATATTCATTCATTGTACATACTGAATTATTGAAAAACATCAATCCCCAACGTGAATCACATGATGAAGAAATCCCACGTTTCCGGGTCGAATTCGTAGTCCCAGGGTAGCTCTTGTTCAACTTCCTCTTCGCTGCCACTGGATCCATTCACGAACTTGTTCAGTTTCTCCTTGATTGCTTTTGCTTCCCCCGGAGATGCAATCTGCGTACCACAAATGAAACCATTACTTTCAAGTGTTCGTTTTTAAACCGGAAACCAGAACCGAAACATCCGGCAGTCGTCTAATTACCTCGGCATGAACGATGTGGAAAACTGTATCTCCCACAACCCAGAAATTTGCATTCACTACATCACCTCCATCATCGTGAAATATGCGGATCACCTCGAGAAACATGAACCGAGTGTCGTCCGGTGTTGTCGTCATAGCCACCTCCATCACAGGACCCGTTTCATTGATCCTAATCTCAGCACCTTCACCGGTGCAGTTCTGAAATCTCTTCCTTCCCATTAAACTTTCTTTCCTCTCCCTAAACTCCTTCAATCTCGTTTGCAGGCTCTTTATGTAATCCACAGCTTCATCTATTTGTTCAGACACTGTTAGTAACTCCTGCAATCAGAACAGCATCCGCCATTGAAATCAAAAACCAAAACTTTATACTATAAATCAAGGGGAAATAAGTAAAAAAACAAACCTTTGAATTATGATGGGGGAGGAGAGAATTGAGCATGGAGTACAAATCCTTCATATGGTTCCTCCTGTTTTTCTCGATGATTTTCCTCTCAACTTTAGCTGAAGAACAACGAGACCTTTTGGTTCCCTTGTTCGACCCCCAATTTTGAGCTAAGTGTTCCATTTGAAGCTCCATTGGCGTTGATCGAGCAGGAAGGTGGGTTGTTTGGTGGTTCTATTACTTCTATATACACACAGGAACAGTTGTGGTTGGTTATAATTTGCCAAGAAGAAAGTGGAAAATTACGGAGTTGCCATCACCATGGATGATGGAAGGTGCGAAGGTCATAGAAATGAGATCACGCCGGTGTCATCACTTAGGTTACGTCACAACCATCTAGCTTGAATCACGAGTTCTCTAACATATCTACACGTGCTTTTTAACTTTTATTTAGTTGAGATAATAGGGTATCCATCGGAGGTGAAATATCGAGTAATTCTGTTTCACTCGTTAAAAATTTAAATTAATTTTATAATTTTTTTTAAATTTTTGGGTCAGATTCAAATCGACCCTAAACTTGATGCTACTCAACCCATATAAGTGGAGTAGATTATTGATTGTTTTAGTAAGTTTGAATCTTTAGTTCCCTTAAGTCTTAACCCAATGACTTGAGTTTTGACTGAAAGGAACCCATTGTACCAATTGCTCCACCGATTAATAATTGCTCAAGCACGACACAGCCTGCTTCACTCGTTCCACCAGGGACTGTCAACTGCCGAGTCAGGATGGTTAGTACAATGCACAAAATATCAACACATGTGATTGTAGCTTTTAAATTAAAACACGTGTTATGTTCTATGTTGTCATGGTTCCACTGCTGCAGTTGTATCCTGACCATAAAATATCTTATGTCTGGGGCGGTATTTTCTTCTTCAAAATACCGGTAAAATGACCAGCAACCAAGACGTGAAGGGGGAGAAAACGAGGAGGAATCGAAAGGGAACTCTTCCTTCTCGTCATCAACCCTCAGACATCTCACAAAAGGGCCGAGCAGAGATAAATTTAAGCCACAGTTACAGTGGAAGAAGGTTGATGATTTCTAAATCATTTTGTCTGAAAGCTTTAACAGACGAAGAGAGCTTGAAGGAGACCAAACAATTCAATTAAAGTATTTATATAATCTCTGTCGTGTAAATGGATCTCGAAAGAGAATGATAAGCAGGTTTGGGAAGACATCGTTCCAGGAGACAATGGGAGTTTGGAAGCATAGGTGCATAAAAACGATCTAATATAAAGTATAATTTTTAGTTTAGAATTATTTTTGGATTAAATTTAAATATATATTTTTTATTTTCAGTCCAGCTATACTTTGCATTATTTAGAAGTTATGGTTGTTCATATGATCACAAAACTATGGGCAGAAAAGATCAGAAAACTCCACAGGCTCAGATTCAATCCCCAATTCCAGATCAGATTCTCTGCCTTCAACTTTTCAATATCAATCTCAACACCCTATCTCTCACCTTCTCTTTCCCTTCGATCATCGGCACATTGTGAATTTGTGATTTAGACCCATTGATTCATAATAAAAAAATCACTTTTCAGGTTTTGATTCGTTGAAGAACACTGGGTTTTCGATCTACATGTTTGTTTTGAATCATTTCTCAGCTTTATGTGACGATCCAGATTTGTGAAGTTTAAGGTTCTCCATTGCTCTGAGTTCGTCTGGGATCCTGGGTGTTTGTACTTTTCTCATTGTGGTTGGATTCCTCTACATTCTCATTGTAAAGTACAAGTTTTTATTTTCTTGAATCTTCATTGGAACAAAATGGGAGGAGGATCCAGGCAACAAGTCAATCAAGGCATGTTATAAGATAGATTCGTGTGATGGGTTTTTCAATATTCTTCGTAATCTGCATTCTCCACTCGGTGATCGCCATAACCAGTGGATCCTTGATAATGTTCTACCTCGACGAGATCTATATACTCGGCCACGGCGTCGAAACGGCTCAAAAGCTTACAGGGTCAACCCCGCACGATCAACTATTGATTCAGACATCCAACTCTTTCGTCGGTTTGCTTCTCTTTGTAGTCGGATTCTTGGTGTTCATGGTAGCCTTCATCGACGACAAACAGTTCCAGATCTTTTCCGCAAAAGGATGTGTGCTAGTTCACTTGTCGATGGCCCTTTGGAGAGTTAATTTCGAGAGGAGGCTAGAAGATCTGGCTTGGGATTGGCCTAGACAAGTGGTGGGTGATTTTCTGCTAGCTCTTTCTTGGGTCTTCTTTTTACTCTATACTTGGAAGGAAAAATATGATTAGCATTTTGATCTCCATGAATCCTTGTACTTTCTTCGTCAGGAATTTCTGTCTGTAAGACTCCTTACTAGTATATCATAAACATCAATTGACAAATGGCCTTTGACATTGAGCAACTCCAACAGCTCTTTAGCTGCTTCTATGTTATTCTCCCCTTGCCAAAATTTGAGACAAGCAGCCATAGTACCAGTGTTAGGTTTCCACCTCGACCGAACTGCTAGTCGATATTGCAGCCCTCTCAAGGTTTCCAATGCCTTGGCCATTTGGCCGTCGATGTGATATTCAGTTGCCAGACTATTCAATATAAATGCATCAGGCTCTTTAATGACACCTCTTGCTATCAGTCCATTTGTATATGCTTCGGCCTTTTCTGCAAAACCATTTCTGCAATAGGCACTGATCATCACATTTTGAACACTTCATAAGCATGCTTTCTTGATCCCAGAGGAACTAGTTGCTCTGCTCTACTAAACATTTGTAATGCCTTTTTAGTTAACTTGGCTTTCGAGTAAGCATTCGATGCAATAACATAAGCATGACAATCCATGGTGATTTCAACATCATTCTCGATCCTAGTCAGGAATTTCCCTATCCCCTAGATATCAGAAGAGGATACATAAGCATTCATCATGCTTAATCCCCTTATCTGTCATCTCTTGCATAAGGACATCTAACTTGTGCTTTCCTAGGTGATGGTAGAGATTTAACATTACATTATACGACACCACATTGATCGGAAGCCCCAATTACCTCGTAAATTGCATGGTGGCCTCTGCTTGTTACGTATTAGTGTACCTCAAGGGCGTGCTTGTAGCGTCGGGAACTGCAGAGCTGTCGGATTATAACTTGAATCATGGATGGCTTGATGGGTTTGCCTTCTTCAAGCCGCGACCATTTTAAAACCGAAACGTGTGAAAAATAGCCTGGCGAGTGAATTTGAAAAAAATCGAGTTTTATTACTTTTAATTGTTATTTATGAAAATTTGAAGTCATGTTAAAACGTGTATTCTTTTAATTTTGAAAATAACTTGGAGTCGACACCGGCCACTTTGGTAGGCCAGACACCATAAAATAAACCAGAGATTCATTTTGAAAACATTTGGGTTCGGGAGTCGGTTACGTGTAAGGACGACCCTTACAAACGCCCAAGATTGGTACCTTATTAATTACACGTGGCATTTTGGTATTTCGAATAATAATATTAATTTAATCTGTTATCATCAAATAAATATCGCTCGAATAAGAATATCCTTTTGGGTAAAAGGTACATTTCTTTTAAATACGAGCTTTGAAAAAGACGTCCTAGAATAGAAGATCTTAACTCGTATTTAAAGAAATATAAATTCTGGCCCAAAAGGTTTTAAATGCATGATCAATTTATTATTTGGTTCATTTTAAGTTCTAACCTAAAAAGGCTCCATTGATTAAATGTTTAAACCCTATTAAATTATTAATTTCACTGGGTGTATTATGATAACATCCGAATGCACGGACACTACCATTTTGACACCAAATAAAATTAATAATACTATTAGTGCTTCTAGTTTGCCTAATTAATTTTATTAAATTCTAATCTTAAATTATTTGTCATTTTCTACGTTTCGATAACGCGCCGAATACGATATCAAAGTACACTATTGGCCAACATAATGTTGTTTCAAAACACTGACCACTTAGTGTATCCGAGATATATGATTAGAACGTCATCGTTACTAAATTATCTCCCCTATTTAATTAATTAATTAATTAATTAAAGTGACTAATCCTAAAAAGGCTCTAATTTTAATTACCTAAGTAAAAATTAAATATCACCCTAAATAGATATATTATATGCTTTTAAAATTAGCAAACAAAATAAACAAATAATTTAAAAAAAAGGCTCAAACGTATTTTATTTCATAATAATAATAAAAAAACAAATACACATAAAAGGTGGTTTAAGAAATAACCTGACGGGTAGGTGTTGAGCAACGACGCTGGTGATATACCATATACTTCACTATTTTTCTATGCCCTATTTCTTTAACCGGCGTTGACGCTCAACCAGGACGTGAAGATGTATGTCGTTCTATTGTTGCCTTGACCTACTCGGTAATTAATATTCTCGTTGCACTTTCTACGATAATTTTCTTTGAATCCTTCGAGTGATTGCTTGCCAGGTTAGCCAATGCTTTTGTAGACTTCACTTCATTATTATGCTTAACCAACGTTGAAATAATTTCTCCATCAAAAACTTTGTCAAATTGGACCCCCACCACTATGAGATTTCAAATGGTAAATTGCATGCACTGTAAATTTGTCTCCAAACAATGCACCATGTCAACCATTGACCGACACATTCATGGAGGAAATTCCAAATGTCTCCACTGTCAATGTTAACAACCAGATTCCACTTCAACAAGCAACCAATCCCACTGTTCGATCTATGGTCAACAATGATCCCTTTTCCATTTCATCTCATGCAAATTTTAGATGGCATTCCATGAGTTCCATGACTATTTCGATTCTAATCTTCAAAACAAAAATGAGTTATCCTCCTCCAATTTCGAAGCCTTCCCCCTTGCTTGCCACCGAACTCTCTCTGGAAATGTAATCCAATTGCTTCCCCCTTTCCGAGATCCATGGAAGTTGCCTTCAAATCCATGCCACACCAAAGGCCTTCATTTGTGTGAATCCAGAGAATGGGAAGTCCCGAGAGCCATGACTGCTCCCTTTACTCTTCTGTCCCCCCACTGCCGTGTTCCTCTTCTTTCTTTAATTCAAAACTCAACTGCAGGTAACCTTCACTGTAACCAACCAAAACCAACCTCCCTTATCCCTTCCTTTTTTATATTTTATTTATTATTATTTTATTTATTTATTTTGTTATTATCTATATTATTTCCTTAATATATATTTACGTAGGCCTTATTTTATATTTAAACCCGGACGAAATTCGGGTATTACAGTTGAGCACGGGGATAATGGAGGCTTTGGGATCGCCGGATCGAAAGACACAGATGTTCATAGTGTCCGGTGGCTTTGAAGGGTAGGAGACATAAAAACACGTTTTAAAGTGACAAAACTTAGAGCAACTTATCACGTTGGTAATAAGTAATATGAACAAGAATCGATATTATTCGAATAAACACGTATCATATATTTATATCCCGGTACTTCCGGTCCATAACATTTGATCGTATAAGTTTACTAACACTCGTAACTAATACGACAAAAATACACCGTATATACGAACCATGGAACAAAGCATATTGAGGTAATGAGGAAACGACAACCGACTCTACCTTCCTCAACTCCATCATAACACATGCATACACACGTACTTATACTTGGTAAACAGTTAACTACTCTTCACCCATTTTACTACACAACATTGGCGATCAATTTATCTTGGGATTAGGTCCGGATGGAGGCACAGGCTGACCTTTCGGAAGCATCGTTCCAAGAGTCCGGAAGCTCAACTCCATCGTATTCTGAGCTCGAAATCCAGAAACCTCAGCCGGAGACGAGGGGCGTGCATGAACCTGTGAATCTCCCAAGAGACAGAGAGCAATGGCCAGAAGGATTAAGAAGTTCAACAATGATCGGTTTAAGTTGCTCATTTTGTTAGTGCCTTGGAGTAGAAGGAAGTAGAAGGGCAAGGGGTTATTATATAAGTACGGTTTGGTAAGCATTTTTCGTGCATGAAAGGTGGGCCGGCTTGTCAACTGGGATATTGTACAGCCTGGACGAGTAATCTTTTGTTGGATGAGGCAAGCAATTGCCGGCTGATTTTGGGGATTGATCTTTTTTCTGCTTAAATATTTTCAGGAATTCCAGATGGCCGGCTACTTGTTGCTGCTAAAATGGAAGATCTGATTTGCTGTTGCCGCAGTAGACAAAGGGGCAATGTAGTCTTTTTATATAATCATATGTCTGAATCAAAGGAGTAGAAATTCTCTACCTCTTTATCATGTTCATCTATGCATCCTATTAAAAATTTCTAAAAAATTGAATTTTAAACTCTAACTCTTATTTTCTACTACACCCTAAACTTTACACCCTACTCCTAATCCCTAATCCCTAACCCTAACCCTAACCTTAAACCCTATACCCTAAACCTTCTAATTTAAAGTGAAGGTACGGATGAAGACATGACAAAAAGAGAAACGATTTGCACCCGAATCGAATAAAAACTATTTATTAAAAAAAGTTAAATCTTAAACACAAATCCTAATTTTCGTATCCTAAATAGTAATGTTATATTCTAGTTTAGACGGTCGGTTAAAAATATAAATCGTCCCAGTAAAACAATTATTTTACTAGTAACTTTTGGAGGAGTAATCTTCAGATCGTTATCGGTTCGTTAATCGTTATAATACTTCAAAAACCTATAAAACCCTTATAATTTGTTTCACTTGAACCGACGTATTAACTCCTATAAATCACATCAAAATTCAAAACCCAGAAAATCGAATTCAAAAATCTTGCCATGGCTTCCAGTTACTACATCAAGATCAGGCAAGAAGACGGTAGTTTTTCAGACCATTTTGGTTCTAATATCCCACATCGTCTTCTCTTCATAGATCTAGACATTCGTTGCATTTCGTCTCTTAATCCGGAAGCAAACTTTGAAATATTCAACCGGTCCATCGCTGGTCGTCGGGACGTGTTTTTATCGGAAGCAAATGCTCGAAACATCATACGTTCCATGGTCGTGGACTCGGGAATAATTCAAGAATTCGTTGATACTGTCCTTGTTCATGATATCTTGGCTCATGTACGGCATGCCGATAGTTTGCCTATGAACCTTGGACATCAAGTAATAAAATTCAGAGTCGAGATACTCGTTGAGGTGAATCTCGGTGATGAAATCAGTGAGTTGATTGATGAATCGTTGACGAGTTCATTAAATTTCAAGCCTGCGAGTAAGTCGTCGATCAAAGCTTTGAAAAGGGTTAAATATCGAGACGATGAAGATGAAGATTATCTTCCATTGAAGAAGAGGAGGAAATTGGTCAAGGATTTGAGTTCAAGGAAAGAATGTGGCGTTTGTTTGGATGAGTTTTTCGACGGTGACGAGATTATTTCGATGCCCTGCGGCCATATTTATCACCACGGTTGCATTGTTGAGTGGTTAGAAACAAGTCATATGTGTCCGTTATGTCGATATCAAATGCCAATTGATTGAAATTTATTTTAAATTTTTTAAAATCATTGTTGATCAATGTATTTGACAAAAAATATATAAAACTTATCTTTTTAAATTCATACATAAAAAACGTCGAATATATGAATAAAATCACCACGTAATCATATTATAAACGATTTAATGGTTTAAATTTATTCAAACTATACAATACAATGCATAAAGAGATTATAACAAATTTCAATCGGTTGGCATTTGATATCCGCACAAGGGACTTGTCTCCAACCACTCAACAATACAATTGTAGTGGTAAACATGGCCGCAGGGCATCGAGGTAACTTCGTCATCATCGGAGAACTCATCTAAACAGATGGTGCATCTTTTCTTTGAACTCGAACTCGAACTCTCGTCCGATGTGTTTCTCTTCTTCAACAGAAGATACTCTTCCTCTTTATCTTTCCAATAGACTCTTTTCAAGGATTCAATAGACGACTTCAACTCTATTGGGATACACCTTGACGAATAACTCGACTCTCAACCTGTTTACTTGTTGTCCAAGGATCGCAGGCAAACTATCGGCATACCTTGCATAAGCTAAGATGGGAGGAACAAGGACAGCATTAACGAATTCTCGGCTTGCTCTCGCATCTGCAGCCGTGGAATAGATGATGTTCTGAGCATTTTCTTCAGATAAAAACACATCAAGACGACCGACAACGGACCGGTTGAAGGTCTCCAAGGTTGTCTCGGGGTTAGAAGATGAAACTTTACGAAAATCTAGATCTATGTGGAGAAGACGATGTGGGATCTTAGAATAAGAAACTCCAAGGGAATACTGTCTTCTAGCCTGAACTTGATAGAGTAACGGGCAGCCATGCCAAGAATTCTGGATTCAATTTTCTGGGTTTTGAAATTTGATGTGATTTCTTGGTGTTAATATCTTAAAGAATCTAATAAGGAGTTGGAGTTATAAATCACCGAAGCTATTTTATTTTATTTGTGTTAGTATACCTTTTCAAAAAAACTCATTAAACTCATATTTCCTTAAAAGATTCTTTTATATTCTACCGGTTAAGAAAAATAATTGTAATATTTAATATTACTTGATTATGTTTTTTAAAAAATAATTTTATATAAATTCAATGAGTGATTTTAATAAAAAATAAGATGATATTCGTAATAAGAAATTTAGGTTTAAATTATTTTATTTATAATATATATTATAATATAATCAATTCAAGATGATACAAAATAAATAAAGACAATTTTAATAAAAAATAATAAAAATAGTCTCAATTAATTGTTATTAATATTTATAATTAACTTTATTAATTTAATATTCGTATTTGAAAAAAAAGCATATAATATCTTTTAAGAAAAAAAATTAATCACAACAGATAAAATATGTATAAGCCTATAAAAAGCCTATGAATTTTTTTAGAACATATATTAGTGTAACTTTTTAAGTATTAATTTTTATTCATCAATCAACTATTTTAAATATATGAGATACGATAATAAATATCTCATGGATTAGAATACGATCCAATAGATTTTTATTTGAATTTCTATCTTTCTTATTTCAAAATATAGCTTAAAATTACTTATTTCTTATTGTTTTTTCAACAAATATATTATTTAAAAAATTAAATTATATACGAACATATATTAAATAATAGACTATTATAAAAATAAATTTACATTAATTGTAAATTTTATTTTCATAACAATTTGAAGATCAAATTTGAGTTTGTTTTTCTAGCATCCTAGCCAGCCAAAGTTTAGGAAACCCGAGGGGACAAAAAAATTTGTAACACCTCATCCGAGTGCTACGATGAAGGCAACTGATCAGGGAACTTCGTGGCAGAGCGAGACGATACACAATAACACCTGCTTCTATCCTACGATGCATGATGCATCCAAATTCCTTGTAACATCAACATAACATGCTGCCATTCCCTATCTCCTCTTTCTCTTCCTCGTCTCTCTTGCCCCTCAGGCAATCGGGCTCTTCCCCTCAAGGAAACCATAGCCCAGATTTATCCTCTACACATGTACATGTAATAACAGGTACCCAAATCCTTTCAATGTAAAAGCTTTCATTTTTACCCTTTTTCTTATGGGGGTGTTTTTGAGGTTTGTCTTCCATTACCTTTTATGACTTTTCACCCCTTTTGTTTCTTTCTTTTGTATTGCAAATGGCAAAGCTGTGTTCTTTTAGGGGTGCAAATAAAGTTTCTTACAGAAAAAAGTGGCCTTCGATCGCGCAAAATGTTTCATCTTTTTCATTTTTTTTCAGGGATCTTTGTGTTTGTGTCATTATTATATTCCTTGAACCCCATCTGTAATGATGATAAGGCTTGAATTGGATGGAAGGGCATGAGTTTACTGCAATGATTTGTTACCCATTTCTCTTCATTTTTCCTTTTGGTTAAAAAGGAATGTAAAAATCTAATATTTTTGTTTATGATTCTCTCATGAGATTAAGGAAGCGTCGCCAATGCTTTCCTTCTTGCTCTTCTCTTAACAGAGTAATCACAAGTGCATTAATTAGACATATCTGTTAGCTTAATCTGTTTCTGTTGGCCAATGATTTCTTCCATTTCTGCATTGAATAATTATGTCTCTTGTGCTCTCCGTTATGTCAGAATGAATGCATTTACATTATATAATGAGTAGTTAAGAGCTTAGTTACAAAGTTTTGCAGCTAATTGGTATTGAATGGTTTGCTTAAAATCGAAACGCAGGTTGATGAGGATGAGGTTTACTGGAGACGAAAGAAGGGCGGTCAAGAGCTGGAATGGCCACACAATTCCACTCACCTTATATCACAGTTAGCTCAATGTTTTAGTGAGTAGATTTTCTTGATAAATTCTTTCGGCATTCTGAATTAGGATAGTTTTAACTTTCAGCATTCTCTTTACAACTCATTGTTTAATATCTCTGATCAGATTCGCCTGGTTGTAGCTAATGCTATGGTTGGACCACGATCATGGATAGGAGGGCTCTTCAATCGCTTTGGCAAGCGCAACGAGAAGTTTCTTGACTATACTTTGAATCCTATTCAGGTAATTGACAATGTGAGGTTAGGACAGATTTTTGTTAACGTTTTCAACCTTCTAATGTGTGATTTTATTTTTCATAATAAAAGTATTTATTTCCACTTGTCAGGTTTATGTACTCTGTTATAAAACGGTGAATGCTGCAATTTCATGTATACAATAAAAAAATCGGACTTGCTTGAGTAAAACCAAACTGTTTTTTGTCATCATTTCTTGGTATTCAGCCTACTGACGTGCCAAGAGAATTTGTGGCATTTGTTTTGCACTAATGAGAATTTGTTTCAGAACTATATTATGAGTTTTGTTAGGGTGATTTGTATAAATATGTGTGTATATACATATACATATACATATACATATACATATCATTCCATTCTCAGCTTCGGTGATAATAAATTGATGTATTTTTTTCTAATTCTGATCAGGAACAAAGACTTCGATGGCTTCAAGAACGAGTACAGATACCCTTTGATGAGACTCATCCCGACCATCAGGCACTTTCTTCAATCTTTTAACATCCATATTGTTTTCTAACTTTTGTAACTATGATCGGACATTACTATACAACATAAATAACAGCTCCTTTTTACCCGTTTGCAAATATTTTGTTTCTTATATATGTTGTAGCCTCTATGATCTGTAAATAGTTGTGGTTTCAAAGCTTTTTCGATTTTTCAGTTTAATCTGATGAAATGCCATATAAACTAGAAGACTATTGATCTCGTGATCCTTTGGTGTGACAGATAGCTCTCATAAAATTGTGGAACATCGCCTTTCCTAATGTTGTTCTAACAGGCTTGATCTCTGAACAATGGAAAGATATGGGGTGGCAAGGTTCTAATCCATCAACTGACTTTCGGTACGGTTCTTTCACTTGAAAGGATATGTAACAAATAGAGTACATTAATTTTATTGTTCTAAAAGCGATCTTCCCACCTTAGGGGTTGCGGTTTTATTTCACTAGAAAATTTGCTGTTTTTTGGCCAAAATTATCCGGTAAGCCTTATCTTTCGTCTTTGTTTTTTCGTGTCCAGATTTTGCAAGAAAACTTGTCTTATTTACTAATTATATAAAAATACAAAATGAAGACATCTTTTTATAGGTTATTATTTAAGCAATGTGGAAACAGATCTACTTGGGAATACCCTTTCGCCGTTGCTGGTATCAATGTATCTTTTATGTTGATTCAGATGTTGGATTTATATTCAGGTTTGTCGGCTGTATTAACTACTTGTGCCATTGATCGGACCCTGTTTGTTCATAATAATTTTCATGAAAGTCAATAGTGCATGTGTCTGGATGTTCTGCTATGTTTCTAGGGATCGTTAAGGTCGAACACAAACATTTTTGTTGATTGGTTCCTCTCTATTTTTGCAGATAAACCAAAAAATCTACCAGGATACAATTTCATGAAAATGTTAGGAGGTAATAGAAACGAGGATTTGATTGCTTTAAGTTCAAGTCTGGTTGTAACTGTGAAACTGATTTCTGTTTTGCCAGTTCTGTGTATTCGGTCTCACGATCTTGAATGTTTGAAATTTTCCAGAAGATGAAGAAGCCTTCGATGAACTATATTGTGTAGCTTTTGAATTGATGGATGCTCAGTGGCTTGCTATGCATGCTTCCTACATGGAGTTCAATGTACTCTCTGCTCCTCTCTCTCTCACACACATTTACATATTGCCAAACTTTATCATATCGAGAATTTCTGTTCGCGCAGGAGGTTTTACAAGTAACACGCACACAACTGCAGAGAGAACTGTCTTTGGATGATGTACATAGAATACAAGATCTACCAGCTTACAACCTGTTATACAAGTAGCTCTGCTGTCAACACTAAGAAACCACCAGAACAGCTAAGTTCATTCTTGGCCGAGGTTTGCACAATAAAACGGATACGAACCGAGGCTCAAAGACCGGCTCTAGGTATATTATGGGATTTGGATGGACAAAGTGGTGGCTGGTGGGTACTCGAAGTCGAAGCAATATCAATAAGTTGCAGCTTTCACAGGACTCTAAATTTTCTAGGCAGCACATGCATGCATGCAATTAAAATGGGTCCAATATATACTAGTTTGCCTTACTATTGTCGCCTTTGCTGTTGGTTCTTTTCATGCATATGCAGAAAGCTTCAAGAATTCGGATTCCTTAAAGACTCCGGTGTCCTATTGGAACCCATTTACTCCAGTTGGTGGCTTGTAAATTTCACATTGCTTGTCTTGATCTGAACATTCCCAAGCTAGTCTTCTAAAACCTGAATCGTCTGGTCTGTCCAATTGTGTGTCTATAAATATCTCTCTGGTTTATTGGAGCTTCCAGTTTTCTCATTTATGGTTTCCAGAAATCCTTATACCAAACGGTAAGTCTGGTTATGCACGTTATCGATGACACCGTGAGTGTCGGAACGTATCTTACGCGTCTGGTCTCTCCCCGAAAATAGAATCTGCCATAATATTACTGGTAACATTTTTAGTTTAACAAGTGCCATTAACTTGTACACAAAGGTACGTCTTGCTCAAGGTCCTCCATGGCACTTGACTATGTGGTTAAACTTGCAGAGATATGGTAGGTGCTCTTTATTTTTTTTCTACAGAATTTGTTGATTTTTCCAGACCGTTATTGAGCATACGTATTTGACCAAAGACTTTTCTTTTCAGTATGGCCAAAATACCGTCACCTTCATGTATAAAAATACCACATGCGTGTACGTAACCTTATTTGCGTTACGTTTGGTTATATAATTATAGGGTAAATTACTCGTGTGACTACCCAACTAATTGGGTATATTTATTTTGACCGTCAAATTATTGAATTCATCAATCAAGTCACCAAACTCATTAAATCGACATATTTTAACTAATATCGTTAAAAAATGAACAGATGAGTGACGGATTAATGACGTGACAATTAATAAAATCTTATAAAATTATATATTTAATCCTTGTTAGCGAAAAGTCTGATTGTTCTATTAATTATATATACTTTACGGGTAATTATATTATGCATTGAAGGTTATTTTTTTTATTAGTGTCTTAATTTTAAGGATTAGAGATCTAATTCATAGTTCATATTTTAGAGGTTTAGGTTTATGTGTTTATATTTTAGAAAGTGTGGTTTGGGTTTAAGGTTTATGATAGAATTTAAGGTTTATAGGTTTAAACTTAAATGCTTAACATATTACCTTAAAATCTAAACCCTAAATTTTAAATTAAAACCACACTTGAATTAAGAACACAAACTATAAACCCTAAACACTAATTCTTTAAACCCTAAAATAATGATATTTATAAAAACAATGTTTCAATCGTCAATAGGGACGGAGCCAGGATTTGAGGTTGAGGGGAGCAAAACATAAATGTTCAAAAGTAGTGGACAAATTCATTTAAAAAAACAAAATTAAAAGATTAAATAAGAAAAAAAAAAGTAAAAAAAAAACTTCAGGGTGGGGAGAGTGATTACCCTTCTCACCCCACACAACTCCGTCCATAGTCGTTGATGGATAAAATATTATCCTATACTTTATTATAACAAGAAATAAATATATTTAAATTTGTAATTAAAAAAACGAGTAAATTCAAATAAACTGTACGAGTGATTAAAAATTATCGTATATCATATTAATGTAATTAATGAATTTAAAAAGAAAATTAATAAAAAATAATATTATTGATTTTAAAAGATTATATAGATTAAATTAATATAAAAATAAAAAAATTATTAATTTAAGATTCTTACAGGATCAATTAACTGTTAATCCTTAATATCAATTCCTTAGTTTTTGACATCCACTGCTCTAATTTCAGTTGTCTTAGACGTAAATGGTGTTCCATGGTAGGTGCTGTTATTCAAAGTCACATTCCTAAGCCATCCTAGTTATGTTGCCATAACAGACCGTTATTCAGCATATTAGAATATAATATTTGACTAAAAGATTTTTTTATTTTAAAAAATAATATTTTGAAATTTTAATAATGATAAATTAATTTTTATTGTATTTGTATAAATTGAAAAATAACATAATATTGCTCAAGATTTGTTTATGGTAAAAGTAAAATATGTAAATTTATTATAATTTCTTTAATTAATGATTATTTGATTATTTTAACATTTTTTTATTCTTTAAACACTCAAATTGATTTTCTCATCTTGACATAATCAGAATTATTACAGATATATTATATTTGAATTATGATAAAACTAATTATCAACATATTTTTATGTTATATTATTACATTCATGTAATGTTGGTGTAATGTTTTTCACAATCGACACTAATATTTATTTCTATCATTACTAAAGTCCAAATTCCATTATTGATCATAATATATGTCATATCTGCTGCGTGGAATAATTTTATTTAATAGTTTAATAATATATATATATATAACAAAAATACAGTCATCAAGCATTTACAATAATTGCATCACTATGACTCTCGACCAACATTAATTAGAGTAGAATTCATTTATATCCGATTGTCTTCTCTTTTATGTTTTATGTTAAAAAATTAAATTTTAATTTTAATATTTTACGTTTTAAGTCTTATACTCTAAAAAAACTTAATTATAATCTCTAGTTTTGAATCTTAAACTCACAGATTTAAAGTGATACATTAATAGAAATACGATTAGAGGCAAACGATTTGCACCCTATTAATTCTAAACCCTAACCTAATTTTCTATATTATAAACCCTACACTCTAAAAACACATCCTAACCCTAATTCCCTAAACCCTAAACAAACCATTATATTTAAACCTTAAACCCTGAACTCTAAAACTATTGATTTGAAGTGAAAGAACCTATATAGACACAATTAGGAAGTAAGCGATTTACGCCCTAAAATACAAATATTTTTTAATATATTTATTAAGACGAGTTTAATAATCAATTATTCATGTTTTATTGATTCATATTTTCGTAAATATTGATTATATATATTTTTAAATTATTATGTGTTTAAAGTGAAGAACAAATCTTTAACTCTTATTATCATGGTTAAACTTTTAAATTAACACCATGACAGAAAATTTACTTTCAGTGCGCCACTTGATAGTGGAGATGGTGGTAAGTGGTCTTGGTCACCGTAGACTTGCGACAAGATGGTCCTCCGTTGTAGTTCTGGGAAATTATGGAAACTTTACAAGTTCCACACCTTACGTACCCAGACCGCCGTTAAGTAAATAGTATGTAAATTTTGACCTATAAGATTATTCTTGTTGAATTTGGACCCAACTTTCATATATAAATAGCCATAGCCATAGGTATGCATCAGCATAACAACATATTCATCAAGATATTTGTGGCAGGTCGAGTTCGCTCTTGACACCAAAGTGTACATCTTTCTGAACCAAAATACACATGGCTTCCCTTTCGGTCTGTCATGCTTCCCTCTTTTCTACGTACCCAACAACAAGGATGTTGAAGCATCAGCCTACTCTCACCACCCCATTCACGAATCCGTCTTTATTTTCTCGGAAAATCAGTTTGTATTCCTCGAGTTACAAAACCCGAGTCGCTTGTATGTCGACGACCACATCGCCGGTTGAGAAAGGTAATCAAAAGCTGATCAATGTGCAGACGAATGTGGAAGCTGATAGAGTTTCAAACTGGGTTGATTGCTTACCCGAGGGAATTCAGCCGTACGCTAAGCTTGCTCGTGTGGAGAAGCCGATCGGTACATGGCTAATGTTGTTTCCACTTGCATGGTGACTAATTAACGCTTCATTTACGTTCATCATCATCATCATCATCATCATACATACATACATACATACAATTTCTTTGATTAAAATTTTGTGTACGTATAGGTCAGCAACGTTGGCAGCATCGGCCGGAAGCCTCCCTGATTTCAAGACTTTAGCTGTATTTGCATGTGCATCTCCACTTTTGAGGGGTGCAGCTTGTACCATTAATGATTTCCTTGATCGTGACTTTGATAAAATGGTAATTTTTTCTGTATACATTAATTCGAAAAACTCGAATTTAATAATCTGAATTTATAATTCAACAAAAGACTCTAATAAAAAAGATAATATTCATCTTATAAAACCCGAATTCAAGATAATGATCCTTATAAAAAGCCGTGTCTACTTCTAAGATCTTAAGTAAGATTGCTGTCAGAAATGTCTGCAAGTGCATATAAATGTATACTTATGGTTGGACTCATTTTATAAAATGTGAAAACATTTAATGATTGTTTCAGGTTGAGCGTACAAAATTGAGACCGATGGCAAGTGGCGCCGTCACACCGTTTCAAGGACTATGTTTCTTCACGTTTCAAATGCTTTTGAGTCATGGAATTCTCGGGCAACTTGCCAACAACAGGTAACTCGATTTCTTCTTTTTTTTACAATAATTATTGTATAAATCTGTCGTTTCATTACTCTGATACTGATCTCGCATTCCTTTTTTACAGCTTGATGTACGAGGCTTTGTTCCTCTTCCTGATTTGTACCTATCCTCTCATGAAGAGAATGACATATTGGGTAATGAATGATGATGATGATGATATAATAATAAAACATGTTAAACATTGAATAAACATGTTTATAATTTATAACAATGATGATGATGCAGCCACAAGCCTATTTAGGGTTGACCATCAACTGGGGAATTTTACTTGGGTGGCACGCAATTAAAGGAAGCCTACAACCATCAATTGTGTTGCCACTTTTCCTTTCCGGTTATTGCTGGACGATCGTCTACGACACCATTTACGCTCATCAGGTAAATAGACACGGACAATCAGAGATTTAAATTGCAGTTGCGATTGTGTATTGCGATCATTTCTGCTACGTTCAGTGTGGTATAAAAGAAACCTACTGTATATGTCTTGGTCAGGACAAAGAAGATGATGTCAAAGTTGGCATTAAATCAACGGCCTTGAAATTCGGTGAATCGACCAAGGAGTGGATCACTGGCTTTGCAACTGCATGCGTCGGCAGTTTCGCTCTTGCCGGATACAATGCTACATTAGGTATATAATTCCTTACTATTACTTCTCATTGGGACATTTCAACAAACACTTATATGTTCAATTAATCCTATGATTGTTTCTTGGGAGCAGGGTGGCCATTTTATGCATTTTTAGCAGCTGCGGCAGCACAACTAGCCTGGCAGATAGGGACCGCTATTCTGTCATCCCCGGCGGATTGCAACCGGAAGTATGTATCTAAAGTATATTCAAAATATAATTATTTAAAGATTTAAAATTTAAAATATTTATGTTCGATATATACTCGAATTTTTTGGATGCAGATTCGTGTCGAACAAATGGTTTGGTGCCCTAATTTTCAGTGGGATTTTATTAGGAAGAGTCTTCTCTTAATTGTTCATGAACAAAGAGCTATTGGACTTCATACTTAGCCACTAAATAGTATGGTTTTAGTGCCTATGGTTTCATCTAAATGTTATATGTATATCCATAAAATCAAATTGGGAATCATAACTTAGTCCCTCTACTTTAATTTGTTAGTGTATTTTATGAAATTCGAAAAATTTACTCCAAAAATAATGATAATCGCATAATTTTGGACAAGTAAAATATATATTTAAAGTATTGCATATAAATTGTTGAATTGTTAGTTTGTAGGACAATGGTTTATTATCGATTCAAATAGTCATACTGATATTAATTAAATTTTTAAATTTTAACAGCATGAAATCGTATCAGTACTGAATGTATATTAGTAGTGATCGACATTGTATCGATACAAAATAATACCATATTGATACATTATAACGAGTTATTTTTTAGTGATTGATTCTTATATCGACACCCCTATACCGGTACATCCTACACCAAAATTCAAGTTAATACCAACTTACAAAGTTTGAATACAATTTCTTACATTATTGACTTATTACTTGTCGCATAACTTTTGCCATGTCCATCTATCTTTCCTCTTATATGAAGAAACCTCATGGTTTAATTAGTCATGAACCTTAAATCTTTTTCCTTATTTGCACTTTAGTCACTCATCTTTTCTTTCTTACAAATTAGTCACCATAAAGCTTTTAACACAATTAGGCACTTAATCGTTCCAGTTTTCTTTTATTTCTACTCATGACCTTATGCTTTGTATCCTTACGAATTTAATCCTTATCATCTTAAGTCCTTTAAATTGAACTTAATTAATACAAAATAGTCAAATCAATTAACTCGGTGAGCTAAGTTTAATTATCGAAAAATAAAATTATGATCATTAAAAATCGAAATTTTATAGATCCGATTTTTGGGTGTTACACGATCACTTATACAAATGCATTTTAAAAAAGAAAAATTAAAACTTTCCTTGAAAAATATACATTTGAAAAATCATAGTAAAACAGTTTTGGGTTCAATCAATTTGAAACCCATTTTCCACAGCCAACGTGGACCGCTATTAATATACTACAAAATTTCTGACCAAAGTTTTTTTCCCTTCAATTTGGATCGAAATTTTATTTCAAGGATGACAACGATCACGGCTTTGGTAATCAAAGACCACCGGAAGCGAATCGGCGTGCAGACAAATGAGGAAGTCGTCGAAGTTTCATCGTGGGTTGATTACTTACCCAAAGAAGCCCAACCGTACGCTAAGCTTGCTCGTGTGTAAGGATGGTAAATGGGCGGGGTGGGTGCGAATACCCCTTCTCTTATATTTATACTCACTTAAATTTTTTATATCCGCCACCTACTAATTACTCACGGTGGGTATAATTTTCAAATTCATACCCGCCCATGCGGGTACATCTTAAATTCATCCCACACCCACCACTCAAAACGTATCCGCTTGTACATGTCTACAAGCAACTATTAATATCGAATTATGTAAAAATAAATCATAGACTTTTATAAATAAAAAAAAGAGTAAAATTTTGTATACTTTATTGATTGATTAAGTGTATATATAACATATTTACACATATATAAATTTAACTACATCTAATTAACTAACGATAAATAATTTAAATAAAATGTATTTTTATTGATGTAAATTCTACTTAACTACCACTAATATATAGCTAATTAACTTAGCTAAAATATATTTACACTTTTATAAATTTTACTTATTCACACATTACAAATTTTCATCCTGATTAATTCAGCACGATCATAAATCATCAGTTTTTTAAACTAAATTAATTGAGTTCAAAGTCTACAGGCTTAAGGATTAATATAGATTTTAAAACAAATTAATATCTTAATACATAAAATATCATAATAAAAGGCATAATTAAAGTCTATAAATAGAAATAGTTTAAATTTCATATGGCGGGTGGATATGGGGAGAGTGGATACGGTGCGGGTAAGGTCTTAAACCCATCACCTACCCACTACCCATGATGGGTATGACTTTTTACATCCACACTCGTGTGGATAATCCCATTGACACGTGGTTGTTTATGTTTCCCTTGGCATGGTAACTGAACCAGTGGGGTTTTTGGATATGCGTAATAGGAGCGACCACACAAGGCCCTCGAAAAAGAAGGGTCCCAAATTTTGATGAACTACATTCATTATATGATATTAATCTCGAAATTCATTGAAAAAAAAATTGAAAACACTATTAAGAAAGATGAGTTATAATTGTTAAAACGCTATAATTATTTCTTAAATATGACAATTGATTATAGAATCTTATTGATTATTACAATTACTATTGTTTCAGTAGAACTAGTGAGGTTTTGGACAGATGCAATAGAAACGATCGCACAGGGGCCCCTAGAAAGGACATTTGCTTCTAAAGGTTACAATTTTATAACTAGTGGAGGTCATTGACAATTACTTTTAAGGACCATATTTTAATAAATTACACAAGGCTCTTAAAATCTTTGAACCGCCCCTAAATTGAACTAAACTTCATTTAAAATGATCGGTTCAATTATTCTCTCATCTTTTATATTTAAGACCTACTCTTTTCTTTTCGACACGAAGTTAATGCTCTCGACCCTCCTAGACGTGACATATATGTCAGCATCATAAAACTATACTGTTATGTTTGATGCTGATAGAAATTGGTCAGGACAAAGAAGATAGATTTGAAAGTAGGCATTAAATCAACAGCCATGAAATTTGGTGAATCGACCTAGGAGTGGATCACTGGCTTTGCATCGGCAGCTTTGGTCTTACTGGATACAATGCTGCATTAGGTATTCAATTACTTGCTATTGCTATTGCTTTTGGTTGGGACATTTCAACAAACACTTATCTTCAATTATTTTGTTCCCTGTTTTGGTCATAATTGATTAACCCCATGAATGTCTTTTGGGGGCATGGTGGCCATTTTCTGCATAGTTTTAGCATCTGCAGCTGCATAATTAGCTTGACAGATATGGACTGCTAACTTATCATCCCCAACAGATTGCAATAGAAAAGTAGGCATTTATATATTCAGAATTCGTAGTATGGGAAGAATATTTTTAGAAGTTCAAAAATATTCGTATCGAATATATATCCGTATTTTTTTTCATGGAACAAGTGGTTTGGTGCCATAATTCTCAGTGGGATGTTATTAGGGAAGGTCTTCTCTTAATTGTGACAAAATAACAATAGTACTAAATTGAACATTATAGTTAAGATCAAACTTAATCTTAGTTTAGTGATGAGAAGAGGTCTTAAAAATTCTGAAATCTAAAATTAATATTCAGTCTCGTAACATTAAGGTTTTATATTCGAATCGAAATAAATATCAAAGCAATGGTCGAATTGAAAACTATTGATATTTCATGGAAACACCTTGGATGCATGTACCCATGTGCTTTACTTGCATGTTTAAATTAAAACTAGCGGTAACCAACCACAATTCCAATCAAAGCTCCAGGACCTGTAGGAACTCGAAGCAAAAGGGGAAAAATCGTATATTCCTCAGCAGAAATGAGAGTATTATTGGTTGGTTTTAATTAATGATCAGTCAATTCCATGTGACAATAACAGCATCAGCCACGTCGAATCCTAGTGAAGTAGTCGAAGTCATGGTGCTGGACCCGAAGTTGCTTTAGCCACGAATCCGCCACGCTCAACAACGACACCAGCTTCTCTCGGTCCCGTCCTGAATTGCCCGAGACCCACACGTCGCCTTGCATCTTATAAGTGGCCAAACCGAATGGCGGAAGCGAGATGCCATCCCTTTCCTTCAGCTTCATTTCGGCACCATCGACGTCGACCTCTGGGTCTATATCTGCTCCCGGAATAAACATTCAACCAAATCAAACAAACCATGATGTATATAATTTTTTTAACAGAATCTAAGAGAAAGAGATTGAGAGAAGCACCTTGAAAAGAAGATGATAGAGTGTGGTAAGTAAGGAAGCATGCGGACAAGTCCTTTACGGTCCTCCCCATGGGAATGTGATAAATTGGGTACCTGAGGATATCATCAAACATATCAGCCAATAATCAAAACAATGACAAGATCGAAACATGGTTCGAGTAATTTGTCTGCACAGTGAAAGAGAGATACCAGGCCACTGCCATCCAACTGGCTGGTGAAAGATCAACACTCCTCAACGACATCAAACCTGGGTATCTTCCACATAATCCATTAATCTGGAAAAAGGAGATTTTTTTCATGTTGAATGATCAAAAGTTTCCATTTTTTTACAAACACGACAGAAAAATCGTGAAAAAAATTACCTTGTCCATGAGAGGGACTCTTCCATACGGAGTTGATCTCTCGAAATACTGAAAGTAAAGGTATCCCAACCTGTTATTTACATGCAAAAAGCTGTCCTGTTCGGACCCGCCGTCCTCCGACGAGCATCCGTCCCACCTCCAAAACTTGTCGCTCTCGCTCTCTTCGCTGCCCCAATCACTGAACGAATCTCTCTCACCGTCACCCGATTCCGTCTCTTCCCTGGCCGGAGAATTGCTGGTGAATATTTGAATGGCGGAGAGATAAGGGACATAGTACTGGACTAAAGTTTCGTGGTCGTTCAACACAATCGGAACACCGGCACAATACGCACTCCATTCATCGTAACAACTCCAAAGATCAGATAATGTAAAATATTCAACATTTTCTCTCTCCCATGGATGCCATAAACGATTAAGCTTCCTAATTTCACTCTGCAAAATAAAACAAAACATCAAGTACTAATCACAATTAACAACAGCAGAATATGAACTCGTATTCTCATAACCAAAACAATGCCTTTTCCCCCCAGTTTTTTGCTAACCTTGGGAAGGAATTGGGATTTCACAGTTGGTGTTACGTAATGACGAAAGCAGTCGAGGTTTGATCGAGTTAACCCAGAGTCGAAAACCATGACTCAAACAAGAAACAGAGCAAACACAGAAAACAGAGGAAGCCGAAAGGGTATAAAGATATGTCCGCAGAGAGATCGAAATCCCGAATTTTTAACGTTTGGGGATTTTAATGAAACAGAAAAGGGATAGACAACAAACAAACAAAACACCAGGTGTCTTCGACCAAGATTTTTTTGGAACCTCAAGCCGACTCTGTTTTAATCAAAAAAGAAGAAACATCATAGAACAATACAAGCTTCATTTCTTTCA
Organism: Abelmoschus esculentus; assembly: GCA_035048815.1. Classification (NCBI taxonomy): domain Eukaryota; kingdom Viridiplantae; phylum Streptophyta; class Magnoliopsida; order Malvales; family Malvaceae; genus Abelmoschus; species Abelmoschus esculentus. The sequence continues at coordinate 13,606,072 of JAUCBN010000049.1, forward strand.
AATTTACTTAAAACGCAGCGTAATTAATCTAAAAATGAAGAATTTTTGAAGAATTTGATGTTCTGGGGTCTTTTAAATTGTATAGAAAACGGATTTTAAAGATTTTTTTCCCGAGAAAAACAGAGCATCGTAAAGGAAGAAATAAAGTCAGAGAGCTGCCGCTTTGGAAAATAAAATCTTACTAATAAATAGGGGAAATTTTAATTAATACAATATATTTTTGTTAAGTTTAATCCTAATTAAAGCATTAAATATAAATACCTTTTTAAGATAATATTTAAATAATCTTTAATTAGTAGTATATATCTGTATCAGTTGAGTAAATCCGAATTAATATACAACAAAAGAAATTTGTTAATTTTATTGGAGTGGGATATTAATTAAGAATATCAAGAGTTTCCAAAAGAATTTATTTTATTTTTTAATAAATAAAAAGGAAAATTTATTTAATATATTATTAATATATATTTACGTACTATCACTGAATTAGGTGTTGACACGTTATAATCTTATTCATTGCTTATCGATAAGATTTATTTTTTTAATTTTTAATTTTTAAAATATTTTGTTTAATTTATTAAATATATAAATAAATTTATTTTATTGGGACCAAATCTATGACTTGATTTGAAGAAATCCTTACAAAATCAGTAACATTGAATTTTTGTTAAAATATTTGATTACAAAATATTTGATTTTATTTGAAGAAATATTATTAAAAATATTAATTACACTTTTATTTCATTTATTATTTGCAACTACTCCTTAAATATTTTATGGAAAATGAAGAAGAAAATAGAGAAATAAATTATCTTTTTGTATATTTTATTAATAGTAATTTTGCCAATATTAAATTGATATTTCAATTAATTAACATAAACGGTTAAAACTTTAAATGCAGCTTTTAATTTGGAAACTATTGAAAATTACCATAACTCATTAAGAATTTTTTACTTTATTAATGATTTTGCTAACTTCTTTTAAATGGTTAGGCTTCCATTAAAATCATATTAATACATGATTGTATATGATTATAGAAAAATGTATAATAAAAATAATCATAAAAAAATAAATATTTAATACGAGTTACGAAAAATATTTTAAAGAAAAATATAAGATTTATTATAGATTAGTGATAAAACATTTAAAAAAAATCAAAATAATATTATATTTTTATAGATTTTGAGTTTAATTAAATTTATTAAATACGACGTCGATTCGGATCTACGTAAGTCTTTTTATTTTAGATTGATTAGATTTTATCGTTCGAGTGGTGGCGACCGGTTGGTCTAAAGAGTCCTAACCTATCCTAACCACCTGAGGATGAAAGCTGACCGATCGATCACACATTTTCCTAGCTAAAAACTTGATGGAATTAGTACAGATGGATCATACTTTGGAAATAATTAAGACTTTTGGATTTTAGAATTGTTCAATATAATAAGAGAAATAATATCATAATAAAATTATATATTTTATTATTTTTTATATAATTTTTTATCAACTGAATATTTATTTAATAAAAAATTTATTAGTTGGTATCGTGATGAGAAAATATCATAATATAATTTTTTCTATAATAAGGTTATTGTTATTATGTTAAAGAAATTTATGAGTGAGTATATAGATTGAATCAATATAATGTCGAAATTTTGAATTGATTTTTATTAATTTTAAGAAAATCGCAAGATAAACCAAAATGAAGAGAAAAAAAATTATAAAATAAATAATGAATATTTTGATATCGATTATGTAATAAACGATAGTTATCGATGGTCAGATGACGTTGCTAAAGTTTATGCATGATTGATTAAAATTTCATGTCCATTGAAATTATATTGGTTTTATATAATTGGGATTTGAAAACAATTGGATCAAATTGGTCAATAATTTCATGTTTAAACCATGTAATTTAACCTAAAATCGACGAGTTTTGATTAGATCTTATAAGATTAGATTTTATTTATAGCTTTATATTTGGGACAAATCGAATTTAAGATAAAAATATATTTAATTTGATCTGATAATATAATCGTATAATTCTTCTCTACGTATGTAAAGATAATCCAGTAGGGTTAGTTCAAGTGATACTTGGTGGTTCAAAGCAATTTGGTCCGGTTTAAGCAGGTCTCAGATTCGAAGCGTTGTGTATGAAAAAAAATCATTGTTAGAAGATTCACCCACCAAAATTAAATGTGTGACGCGGATCAATCCGGATAATTAGGACAAATCCCTGAAAATCGGAAGAACAATTAATCAAATAAAGATAATTGTTATTAGGGGTGCACATTATTCGGTTTTAACTGACCGAATCAAAATTATTTCGGTTAATTCGGTCGGTTAATTCTAGGTAAGTTCGATTAATGGTTAATTTTTTTAAGAAATTCGGTTATCGGTTAATTCGATACGGAAACGATTAATTAATCGAATTAATCAAAATTATTATATATTAAATATTATATATATTTTTAGTCATTTCACTTTTAAAAATTATAAAATGATAATTAAATTTTTGATATATTATACAATGATCATTAATTTTTATTAAACTAACATAAAATGAAATTTTAATGACTAAAAAAATTATTTTAGCATAATTTAGTGACTTATTATATAATTTACCCAAAATTTATAATAAATTTTGGTTCAATTAATCCAATTTAATTCGATTTGATTAATGATTAATATTTCAAAAAATTTAGTTAATTCAGTTATGACTAATTCGGTTCGACTATCGACCGGATTAACCGAATGTCATCTCTTTTCCAATTAACTCTCGAATTCTGAGAGAAAAATTTAATACCCAAGTAAAATTTAGTTAGATTTTTACTCGAAAAACTAACTCCGCCCAATATCATCAGTAGTTTGATTAAAAAAATAGCTAGAATACATTAATACAAGAAACACAGCTTCCATGTAAAGTCGTGGATCACTTAATTTTTTCTTAACAATTTTTAGTTAAGAGACGAAAAACGAAAATTTACTCATATTAGTTTTTGAATCCACAATCTAAAAATTAAAAAAAATATATCAATCGATAACTTAATCATTTATTCTACCAATCGTTGACAATTATAGATCATTAATTTATTTAACCAAAGTAACATAGCATCACCATAGAATTTATTACATATAGATAAAACCAGAAAGTGAAAAGGAATGACAAACAGGTAAGGTAAGAAAGACACAACATAGCAAACCCAGACATGGCAGTTGGCACAAACAACACCAAATCAAGAGAAACATCATCCACAATAAGCCTTTGGTACGGCATGGAGTGGAAACTTTTTCGATGCAACGATATGAAAAGTTTCAGTCATATCTAAACTCTCAGCCAAGTCCCAATCAAACCAATATAAAAGATTGGCAATCACAGATTCAACAGCAGCCGACGCAAATGAGATCCCAGGACAACCTCTTCTGCCAGAACCAAAGGGAATAAAGTCGAAGTTCAAACCTTTGTAATCAAGGGTGTTGTTTTCAAATCTCTCTGGGATGAAATCTTCTGGGTTTTCCCATACTTTGGGGTCCCTTTGAATGGTCCACACATTGAAGAGAACTCGTGTTTTAGGCAAGATGTCGTAATCTTTTAGCTTGATTCCTGCTGATGTTTCACGAGGCGCCAATAAAGGACCTGGAGGGTGCAGTCTTAGAGTTTCTTTGACAATGAATTTCAAGTACTCCATTTGGTTTATATCGTCTTCATCGACTACTTCTTTTACGTTCACAGCTCTTCGAACCTCGTCTTGGGCCTTCTTCATCACTCGTGGATTTCTCAAGAGCTCCGTCATTACCCATTCTATTGTTGTTGCAGATGTTTCACTTCCTGCCACGAACATGTCCTAAAACATCAAAGCACATACATTGAATGATCTTTTATGCACAATTGCATTCAAATTTGATGGGAATGGAAAAAAAAAAAAAAAAAAAAAGGAGGGGGAGACGGGAGACCAGTAAAATTGCTTTGATGTTGTCCCTTGTAAGTCTTGTATTCTGATCTGTCTGAACTAAGTGCAGGAGGCTTTGCACGATGTCTTTCCGGTTATGGTCTTCGTCTACTGTGTTATTTTCTAAACTCTTAATTTTCATTTCAATGACTGATTCAAGGAAAGCATCTAATTCATTAGATGTTGCTTTCATACGTCCAATAAGTCCCGTAAGAACATCTAGCCTTCCTAAATAAGGAAATAAATCTCCAAAGCTAAAAGCCGTCAATAATTCCACGAACCTCTTCGATAAATCTACGAAATTCCCATCTTCTTTCGCTTTCTTCCCCATAATACACGTACAAATTATGTTAAATGTTGTTTCCTGCAACATTTTACTTAAATTTACTGACCTTCCATTAGAACATTCGTGGCGTAGTTTGTTGATCAGTGAAGTAACTTCTTCTTCTCGAACAAACCGAAAAGATTGAACCTTTCTCTGGCCTAGAAGTTCTAAAACACAAATCTTTTTAACTGTTCTCCAGTACTCACCATATGGTGCAAAACCCAAGCCTGAGCCTCCGTAAAACATGATTTTTACTGCTGTGAAGTTTGGTCGGTTCGCGAAAACGATGTCATGTTTCTTCACTATTTCTTCTACAATCTCAGCTGATGAAATCACTAGTGTTGGGACCTGACCGAGCTGTAGTAGAATTATAGGGCCATACTTGTTGGAAAGAGAGTGTAATGATCGGTGGGGGAGACTGCTCAGCTGATGAAGGTTGCCGATGATCGGAAGTTTTGGCGGCGACGGTGGCAAGTTCCAGTGGCTCCGTCGTCGTTTGAACTTGAGGAAACCAATGGTGAAAAGAAGGATAAGAAGCGACAGAACGATGGGATTGAAGCGTATGCATTCATCAATGGCAAACCATGAGGACTGGTTTAGAAAATCTGGTTTCAAGATCGTCATTTCTTCCCTTCTACTCCTGCAATACTGAAGCTGAGATCAATGCCTTTGAAATTCCAGGTTTATAGATCGTTCAAATCATACAAATATTTTAAAATAAACACCTTGACCTGGCTCACATGGTTGTTGTTTTTTATAAGTTTATATCTAATCGCATCCCAATGTTATCAGAAACAAATCATATTGTTTATAAGAACGAAACATGCAGGTCAAATAGGATAGGATATTTTATAAATTTTATTTTAGTACAAAATAATTTAAAATGTTAATCTTTAATATTTAAAGATTTCATCAATTTATATGTTGTAAAAAAATTGCTTGAATAAGTTTAAAAATATAATATATAATACTTAAAAATATTATCAATTTTATTTTAGTTCAAAATAATTTAATATTTTTTTAATTTTTTCATTAAATAAAAATTTTAATTATTTTATTCTACTTAGACCTAGTTTTTGGTTGTTTTTGGCTTTTTAAACCAGCTTTTCTTAAAAGCAACAAAAAAAACTAAAAAAGAGAATAACTTTTGAGAGTAATTTTTTTTCCCAAACTCACTTCTTAAACCTAATTTTTGAAAAAGCTATTTTTTTTAGCTTTTGGAAAACCTTGGTTTAGAGCCAAATCAAGGTTTTTCAACACAACCCCAAACACACCCTTAGCTGATTGATACCTAATATTATCTCAATATTTATATAAAGAGATTGTTTTATATGATAATGTTTAAATTATTGAAGTCGATCACGATATTTTATTTTGTTATTCGGAGAATCATTTTAAACGTAACATTTTGTAATTAAATTATTAGAAAAAATTTATCTTCTATTGATCCTATCCACTGCAAAATGATTTTGTTTATTATTTTATTATTATTAAATATAAAATTAAAGGCTTCCCAGTTCCCACAGCCAACTAATACAAAACTGTGAAACTCTTAAGATCGGATCTAAACATGGAAATTAATGCTCCCCAGACCCAGTCCTGATTTGATCAGACTCGGATCTCGTATAACATTTTAAATAAAAATCATTTGTCATTAATTATATATTTTTTATTTTATACTAAAAAATATTTAAAAGTTAAAATTTAAATATTAATCTTTAATTTTATTTATTAAACTTAAATCTTATATTTTAAAAATATATCATATACTTAATTTTCTAAACTCTAATCATAAATCTTAAACTTTAAACTCTAGACTTTATTATTTTAAAGTAAAACACCAGAAGAGATATAATTAAACGTAAATGAATTTTATCCATTTCATGTGATGTTTGTTGAAATGTACAATAGTAATTAAAATAAGGCTTAATAGTTAGAAAGACACTCAATATATACTTATTTTTCAGTTTTGTGTTTAACGTTGTTATTGTCCATCAATTTTTACTGATAACTTTCGTTAAGTGTTACATGCCAAGTTTTTTAAATCTTAAAATTATATTTAGAAATTAATACATGTGAAAAATTTAAAATCATCTTAAAAGTTTTAAATAATTTTAAAATAACCCTTAATCAAAAATCCTGTCACTATTATCAGTATAATCACGTTATTGATAATAAAATGAAGCGTATTTTCTTCATTAAACGATTCATACATTATTCATCATTTGTTGTGTTGTCGTTAGTCGTGAACTCACTACGTCTATGTAAGACAAGCAGCAAGAGAACTAGGGAAGAAAGCCATATCTTGGTTTACAAACAAAAGTCATTTTCCTAATTAAATCCCAAGTAACTTGAATGGTTTGTATTATTTTTAGGATAATTTTATTTTTTTTCAAATGTGTTATAAATATATTTATTTATGGTGGATATCTATATATTAAGTTAAACTTTAATGGGCTTTAGTATTAGGGTTTAATACCCATTGAAATTAGGGTTTCCATCTTATGCCTATAAATATAGACTTTTGGCATAGCATTGTACACAACCCTACTTTGAGAATATAATAAAATCTCTCTCCCTTTTGTCTCTCATCTTTATTCTTCTATTTTATTCTTGTTCTTTACTTTATTCACAACACGTTATCAGCACGAGACTCTAACCAACGGAGGTGTTTGTCGTTCAAATCTTGAAGGAGTTATTGAAAAGAATTTGTTACTGGCATAAATCAAAGATAAGCTCTTCTCCCTCAATTATATTTTTATTTTTTTCTCTTGATCTTTGATTTGATTTTTAATTTATTAAAATCTTTGGTTGTTTTGTATTTGTATAGCGATAAAGTGACTCAAATACCGCGGTTCTTGTCGACAATTCTCGAAAAAGATTTTAACAAGATATTGGTAACTAAATCTATCCTATATTCAAATTAGTGGAAAGTTCGGTATGTTTTATTTATTTAATTTGAGTTTTTTTTATTTATAATCAATATTTGTTTATTTTATTATTATGATAAAAGTTTATGTTTTAATCATGTTCTAAGTATTACATGATATCAGAAAAAAAAACATTTGATAAATTAATATGTTTTTATTATGTTGATTTAATTCGAGTATATTGGCTGGACATCCCGTTCTGCGAGGCTACTGGTCTCAAAGGAGGTTCTTTTTAAAAGAGCTTGTGGATTGGTTTAACAACACCGCGTATGAGGATTAAATTTTTATTCTTTGTATATATTGAATATATATCGGCTGATCAATTACTATTTAATAGTATGAATATTATAAAGTCTATATTTGCTTGGAAGCAATATTTTTTTTGTGTCGAAAAACTCGACTATAGACTTCTCCCAAGTTCAAGTTACGAAAATTGTCTTGATCAAAGAATTTTTATGGGAGGCATTCCCTAAAGTGAATGCATGCATGATGATTATTCCATGCGATTATTGGATTTATGACATTCCTTAAAATGAATGTAAGCATGATGATTATTCCATGCGATTATTGGATTTATGACATTCTATGAAGTGAATGCAAGCATGATGATTATTCCATGCGATTATTTGATTTATATCATTCCCTAAAGTGAATGCAAGCATGATGTTTATTCCATGCGATTATTGAATTTGTTTCATTCCTTGAAGTGAATGCAAACGTGATAATTCACTATATGGTTAATGAATAAAACTTAATTATGTGCCAGAGTATCATTGATGAGGATATGTTAGAAGAAAAAAAAACATATTCCATTTTTCATGCCAACAATGTTGTCCTTCAGACATAATATCGTGAAAAAGGCTTTAAGAAATATTCCGAGTTAATTTCTTGCCTTCTTGTGGTTGAGCAAAATAATGATTTGCTCATGAAAAATTATGAATATCTCCCAACAGGCTCCGCTCCATTCCCTGAAGCGAATGTGATATTATATAGCGGAATGAATAAAAGCCACATTAGTAATTGTGGTCATGATTGAGATCATAAAATAAACATGGATAAGATGATTATTTTGAGAATACTTATATCCACAAGAAGTGGAATTGTAAAGATGCCAAGAATGATAGAGATCAGATTAAAAATCTTTATGTTATCAAAGTGATGGTATAAACCATTGATCTCGTACTTGTCAAACGCCGAAGCATTACGGACTTTATTCATAATCATGAATGATAAATTGAAGAAAATATAATCAGATTTTCTTTGTGGCAAAAATAATGGCGTTATTGATCCAACTCAATTGGATATTGATAATTTTTCTCATAGTCCTTAAAGAAAATAATCCGCCATTTATTTTATTTCCCTTATAACATCTAAAAGAAATAATTGATCTTTATTTATTTTGTTTTATTTATTATATATTTATATTAATTTATTTTACATATTATTTATTTACGCTTTATGTTAATTTATCATTAATTTATTTTATATATTATTTATTTACATTCTATGTTAATTTATCCTTTGAAGAATATTATCACTTCCGGAATGAAATCTACAATGAATTGTGGCTATTTATGCCAAGCAAACAGTGCAAGTACTCATACTATACTTAAGCATAAAAAATATTTTCCCATTTAAATACAAGGGAAAATGTGAGTACTATATCTTAAAGTACTGAAATATTAATGCTTCGGAAGAGCTTTTGAGAGCTTATTTTTGATAAATAAACGAGTTGATATAATGTCCTATATTTAATATTTTCCATTCCCCGAAGTGAATGGTACAAAGCACATATTTTTCATTCCCCGAAGTGAATGAAATAAAGCACATATTAATAGGTGCATAATTATGTACATTTTCCCATTTTAAATGCAAGGGAATAATATGAGTACTATATCCGGAAGTACTAATATCACAGAAAGCTCCGACAGAGCAATTATGTTATTGCCAAATGAGACTTTATCTCATATTTACAGTGCATTATGCCCGTTGAGCAAATATGTTATTGCCAAATGAGACTTTATCTCATATTTACAGTGTATTATGCTCGTCAAAGTCGCAAAGAGACTTATTGAATTTTAAAGATATTTATAGAAATATATTGAGAATATTAGTCAAAGGATGCTGACTATCTCAATATTACGAGTATAAGGAAATCTTGGCAAAATTACATGCACTGTCATCCATATTGTACTACATAAGAATTAGTACAAGTTGAAGCTCATGCTATTGTAAACAATATGTTTACTGATAATTTTATTTGTCATGACCGGTTAGACCATCCCGGTTCAATTATGATGTGAAAATTGGTTGACACTTTCATGTGATCATTTATTGAAGAACTAAGATTTTCTTCATGGTAATATTTCACGTAATACTTGCTATGAAAGCAATTTGATTATACAATCATCAACATCTAAGATAGAGTGTTATTAATTTTCTGGAACGGATACAAGGTGATATATATATGGGCCTATACACCTTTCTAAAAGATCATCTAGATATTTTACGATTTTTATTGATGCATCGACTAGATGGTTATATGTATCCTTGTTATTAACCCGCAACTTGGTGTTTGCGAGACTACTTGCTCAGTTGATAAAATTACGAGCACATTTTCCAGATTATTTTTTAAAGACAATCAGTCTTGATAATGTTGATGACATGTAATTTTACATGTAGTATCATAAATTCGCATCAAGCCAACAAATGATCATAAGTTCTCCCCATTACAAATGGTTTTTGGTCAGGAACCAAATATTTCTCATCTTAGATTTTTTTTTTGTGTGCGATATATGTTCTAATTGCTCCACCACAACGCACAAAGATGAATTTTGTTGGGAATATATATAAGAGCTTCTGATAGGGGATTTATTTACAATCCGATTTACTAACTATCATTCTAATGAGTCAGTTTACCCAACATTAGAGGGAGAAAATAAATAGCTAGGGAAAGAAATAAGTTAGAATGAATTATCATTTTTCTCATTTTGATCCACGTACTACACAATGTGAACTATAAGTTCAAAGGATAATTCATTTAGCAAATCAATTGCCAGATGATTTTGCTGACCCTAAAAGGGTGACTAAGTCACGTATACCAGCTATGAATGCTCCGATTAAATTTGATGTCATGGAAGGACAAACTCTAGTTGCTAATGAGTCTAACTTACGCTTAAAGCGTAATAGACAAGTAAGTTCCAAAGATAAGAGATCCTCGAAAAAGAAAAGGAGCTATATTTTATGATGGTCTGATTGAGGAATCAATGATTATGAAAATCTCTAGAAGAGATTAAATGATCTCCAACAGAGACATTGACATAACTCAGGTACCTGATAATAAAGAGATCTCAATAGATTATCTCAATATTTATATCAAGAGATTATTTTATAAGATAGTGTTTAAAATTATTGAAAGTCGATCGATATTTATTTTGTTATTTAGAGAATCCTTTTAAATGCAACATTTTATAAATTAAATTATTATAAAAAATTATCTGCGGTCTACTATTGAACCTATCCACTGTAAAATGAATTTGTTTATTATATTTTTATTATTTAATACCAAACCCTCTCATTTTCTGGTCTAAAATTAAAGGCATTCGCTCCTTCCCACAGCCAACTAATACAAAACTCTTTAAGATCAAAAAATTATATCGTGAGTCGGTCTTACCACATGTCTATGGGATCAACTAATAAAAATCACCCACTTTATCAATCTCAAATAAATCTTCACTTTGAAAAATTAAAAATTGATGAAGTGGATAGTTTTTATTGGTTGATCTCATTGATAACGTGGTGGAATTTACCCATGATATAATTTCTCCTTAAGATCGGATCTAAACATAAACATAAACATGGAAATGCTCACCAGACCCGCACCTGATCCGATCAGACTTGGATACCCCTTTTTTTTTCTTCCAGTTTTGTGTCTAACATTCTTTTATCCACTTTGATGTTTAATGTTTCTAATGTTATTTAATAGGTATTTTGTTGTTAATGTCCATCGATTTTTATTGATAATTTTCTTCGAGTGTCACTTCTTAAAATCCTAAAATTATATTTAAAAATTAATACATATAAAAAACTTAAAATTATCTTAAATTTTTTAAATAATCTTCAAATTCTAAATCATGTCACTATCACTTGCATAATCGCGTTGTTGGTAATGGAATGAAACAAACATTATTCTCCCATCCAACTATAAACGATATATGGATTGTTTGATGAAATAAAAACGTTTTATTTTGTTACTAAAAATGTGATTGACGTTGATGATAGTGTTTAGATTTAGGTGTTTAAGAATTTAGAGACTGTTTTGAGATTATTTAAAAAATTTGAAGATAAATTTTGTTTTTTAAAGTGTATTAATTTTTATTTATTTTTAAATATAATTTTAGAATTTTAAGAAGTTGATAGGTAATACTTAACGGAAGTTAACGAAAAAAAATTAACGGATAATAACGAAGAGTTAAGTAATATTAAAAACGTTGTACACCAAATTAATAAAGAGGAAAGTGAAAATAATAGATGTTCAAGTTGTTTCAAAAAATTCACATGATTCGTGAAACACGAAAAGAAAAGAAAAAAAACAAGACATGATTAAAAAGAAATAAAAGATCTTATCACACGCTTTAAGTACAAAAAATTAAGACAAACCAAATATGATTTTTCCCGATTCATGAATAAGGGATTAAAAAACAAAAGAAAAAGTATGTGATTATTTGGAGTGATGAAGATTTATAAAAAAGTAAACTTATAGTTTATGGCTATCCATAAGAAAGATGTAACTTCTAATCTATCGTCTTTAATACCGTATACTTTGATAAATTTTATTTTTTTAAAATAATTTTAAAATTAAAAATAAAAAATATTTGTCTTCCAAAAACTAATTTAGAACTTAAAAAAAAGTTAGAAGCTTTTGAAAAAAAATTGATATACAAAACTCGCTTTATAAAGTTCAAAAAGAGAAAAAAATAATTTACAAAGTTTAAAAAAATTATAAAAATGATCAAACTTTATAAAATTATCTTTGAGCACTATTCATTAAAAAAAAAGCAAGAATACATAAATACAAGAAACACAACTTCAATGTAAAGTGAAAAGCAATGACAAACAATCACTTCAATAGATTTTATTACATGCAGATAAAACCAGAAAGTGAAAAGCAATGACAAACAAGGTAATAAAGCAACAACATAACCAACCCAGACTTGGCATGATCGGGAACTTCCCAATCAAACCAATACAAAAGATTGGCAATCAACAGCAACCGCAAATGATATCCCATGAGTCAGGACAACCTCTTCTTACAGAACCAGATGGAATAAAGTCGAAGTTCAAACCTTTGTAATCAATGGTGTTGTTTTCAAATCTGTCTGGGATGAAATCTTCTGGGTTTTCCCATACTTGGCATGAGGACTGAGAAGAGTGCAGTTTTATTTTATTAAAAGAACGCAGTCGGAAACCACCTGAAACAAAGCGAAACAGATCCAACCCCCAAGAGGCAACAACTAATACAAGAACACTTTTGAAACCAAACCAAGAAACTGAATGAGTTGTTAAAGCCTTAAAGGGGTATCGGATGAATGAACATTTTGTTGACGACATCTTCGATGCATGTTTCTTCTGGTATGGTATATCCATCAATGTCATTCAGGTAAAAAGTGGCGCATAAGCGCCGATAGTTGACAACTCGTTTCACAATTTCGCGTGGGATAGGCGTTGGCCTCAGATAACCTTGGTTCAGGTCCTTGAAACAAGACTCAATCATGTCTTTGAAAGCATCCGTTGCTTCCTGCCTCGTCATACCGTACTGCTTCATGTAGCAAAGAGTTCCGGTGACCAATCCCCTTTTTTCTTCCATCTTCCACCAGTCACACTTGTCCGGTTAACAATATATTTAAAGAAAACAATCTATATATATTTCCATCACACATGTATATACAGTACTACACATACCTCGTTACCGGCAATATCATTGTAGAGGCGAGCCATTAAGTTCATGGCTTTATAAATTATGTGATCAGTATTTATCAGACACTGATATGCTTTCTCGTCAGCATCTTCCATTCCTACCAGCACCTGAGTCATAGTTACATTGCCTCCGGCTGCTACCATTGCAGTTTTTATGTACTCATCAAATGTGGGGTGATAACCTTCATGCACCCACCGCGCCTGTTCAAATTGGGCTTCCGCTGTTTTTGTAAACTAAACACCATCGAATTCCTTGATTAAAAACCGTTAAGTATGATAATATACAGAAAATCCAGGAAATATTGATTGGTGTAAGTTTATCACCTCCCTCCGAACGAAATCGACGGCGAAGGATCTGCCTTCATTTCGAACCATCTCTTCTACGTCGTCATAAACATCTAATATAGTCTTGTATGCAAGTTTCAGGTAATCTACAGGAATCTTATCCATGGCACTGATATCAAATCTGAAATCGAAACACAATTAGGATACTGTATGTGTGTATTTGAGTGCATGATAATAGTAAAGTCTTTAAAATATTTGAAAACCTTTTTATTGCATCCGTGAGATACTGCAATTCTTCAAAAGTGCCATAGGCATCGTAGGTATCATCCATCACGATCCACGTCATTAACAATTTAGAATATATGTGTCGAGCACGAGCATAATGTGGTTCAAAATAATACCCAACTGCCGTCACGTAGACCTCCATAAGCCTATGTCTCATATATGGAAACTTTGATTCCATATTTTCCTCTTTCCACCAGCTGCAACACAGATCAAAAATAGGAATAATGGATCATGGTTTAGCTAGTTATAGGTCCAGAACAAAATACATAGAGATTTTAGTACCTGTATAATTCTTTTAGTTCTTGTAGATGTAGCATCTGGATCCAATTAAAATCATATTTAGCAAATTTAAGCAGCGTCTCGTTTCTTGATGCATCTTTTTCGTAAAAGTTGATGAATTGTCTTGCTTCTACTCTTTCCAATTCATCGAGGTAAGGACGATTCAGGGCATTTACAATGTATTCAGTGAGGTTGGCATCATTTAATTGGTCTGCAATGGACTGTAACTCTGGTTTTGTGAAAGCCAGTGCTTCATCTAAAATAACTTCACCTTTCTTTCTGAACTGGGTTGCTTCATGTAAGCTGATAATCTCCTTTATATCAGTAGCTTTAAACTTACCATTGGCATCCTTGAATTTTTTAAACACATCTGTATCAAATACACAGTAATATCACATAAAGATACTTAGTTGTTTCTTAATTCTACTAGGACAAGTTTTTTAACTTCATCCATGTCGAATTGCACTTACCAGAAGACATGTTATAACCATGGAATCTGAAAACTTGAAATATGACTGCAATTGTGTGTAAATCATGGTCCTTGTTATCATCAATCACTTCCCCTAGGGTGCCAAAATACTGACTTAATTGCTTTTCTATTTCATTTTGAAAGTGGTGAGACACTCCTAAACGGCATAGGGTATGTATCAAATGCATGTTTGCTATTGGATCAGTTTCAGAAGCCACTAACATATCTTTCACCTTGGCTTTCAGCACTTGAACTTGTTTTGAGCATGATTCAAATTCCTACACACATAAACAAGTGGATATCAAGGTTGAATTTGGAACATAAACTTACTAAAACCAATGAACCAAGTGATATAATATTCATACCGAGTTATCAAATGGAAGGGTGAGGAAACGATCAGCCCACATGTCTGGAGCAAAGTTGCCCAAGGGACGTGTAATTTCTTGTTGGTTACTGTTTTCTTTCAGTAGTGGCGCAGCACTTTCCGAGTTTGTAGAGAGAGCAGCAAAGCAAGTTTTGGAGGTGCTTCGGGTCTTGTTTAATCGCAGGGGAAGGATCGGGTTTGGAAGACAGAAGGGTCTAGAGAGGCAAAGGGTGTTGCTCAAAACACTGCCTTGGACAGCCATTCTAATTCCTGATTCGTAGACCGGTTTGGACCGTTCGGTTTCGAAAGGCTTTAAACCCTAGATTTTTTTAAGCTTTCGGTCTCGATTTATCGGCGATGGCAGAAGTGGTTAGGCGCGTCGGGTGAGGGATTTTGCTCGAGAGACGATGACGAACACAGTAGTAATGAAGGTGAGGGTTACGGACCGGCGGTGAGAGAAACCGAATGGTGATCAATGAAAGGTTGGGTTTGAGATGAAGGTTGTATATTTCGAATATTATTATTATTATTATTAACCGAAGCAAGGATAGGATAAAGTAAGGGAAATTTATAACTTAAGAGTTGACTAGTTAAGTGATTGAGTTACTAGCCGTTAACATCGGTAATTGCGAGTTCAAATTCCCATTCTTACACTTCTTATCTTTTTACTTTTTTATTAGGGTTACAAATTCGATACTCGAAATTATTATTATCATGCGTATATTGATCATAGAATAGTAAAATACTTTCAAATTAAAATTTTAACACGAAATGATTTTAAGGATATAATATTTAATAAGTTATATATTTATAAGACCTTATATCTTAGAGTATGTAATTTATGTTGTTATTCAAATTAATAAAAAATATTTAATTTTTTATTTAACTTTACTGATTGATATATAATATTATGTTGATATTTATATAAAGAAATTGTTTTATAAGATAAAGTTTAAAATTGTTGGAAATCGATATTTTATTTTATTATTTGGAGAATCTTTTTAAACTCAACATTTTAAAATTAAATTATTAGAAAAAATTATCTTCGGTCTAAATCCATTGAACCTATCCACTGTAGGATGAATTTGTTTATTATTTTTTTATTATTAAATACCAAACCTCTCGTTTTCTGGTCTAAAATTAAAGGCATTCTCTCCTTCCCACAGCCAACTAATACAAAACTTTGCAACTTTTAAGATCAGACTTGATCAGACTTGCATTTCCTAGAATAGTATTAAAATCATTACAACCAAGGCTGCTTGATCAGACAAATTCTGTAACGTGTCTGCTTATCAGTTTATAATATTAAAATACGGTCGTAATACAATGTAACTATCACATCATCACGTTTTTTAAGGTTATTGTGATGTATTTTTAAAAGCAACGCAATAGAGAAATCGTATCACGATTTTTACGGTACGAAATCTTTGCATACCCCACAATATCATATATTGCACCGTAAAACTGCATTACCATAATAAAACATAAAAAAACATCCAAAATATAAATCTCCATAAATAAAACACCTTCGTAAGTCATTTATAAGTTCATCATCACATAATTTAACCACAAATGATAATAAAATTAATGAATTATCTCAAAATTCTCATTTCTACCAACCAGATAAATATTATCTTACATAAAGTTATCAAGGTTGCAAAATATACATAAAAATAATATTTTTTAAAAATTGTAAACTTTAAGAAACAAATCAAGATTACATCAATTAATACGCGTTACATAACGTCCGTAACATCCGCACTCGCGATAAAGACCACAACCAAACTTTGTCTTCTTACCTTTCCAGCAGAGTGTTTATCTCAGCATGTTGAAAATTTGGTACTCCCGAGTCGAGTGAAAAGATATAACATTCTTAAAATCGAATAGAAAAATATTACATTCATACTCTAAAATTGGATGAAAAGATTAGTATTTTTGAGTCGAGTGAAAAGATATAACACTCTCACTCTCAAATAAAATAGAAAGATATAACACTCGTATTCATAAATAGAGTGAAAAGATATAATAATCGTATTCATGAATCGAGTGAAAAATATAACACTCCTTAAATCAAGTGCAAATATATATCAATCGCACTCCGAAATCGAGTGGAAAGATATAGCACTCCCAAATAGAATGAAAAGATATAACACTCCCAAATAGAGTAAAAAGATATAAATCTCGTACTCTCGAATCAAATGAAAAGATATAACACTTGCACTCTCGAATCGAATAAAAAGATATAATGTATCGAGTGAAAAAAAAAATCCTCAGCTTCCAAGTAACCACATAAATAAATAATAAATTAATAAATATATGAATCAGCATATAACATAGAAAGGCAGATTACGGAAATTACGTGGTACCAGGGTTGGAACTTGGAAGGTAGTGAGAATTATGGAGATCATGATCTCTAAAATTTTATATTTTTATTAATATTAAATTTTAAATAATAATGAATTAAAATAAAAAATAATAAATTCAATAGAACAAAATAAATAATAAAATTTTACGATAGATACAAGATAATAATTTAAATATTATATAAAAATATCAAAATAAATATGATATCAAGGATGAGGTAAAAAAAATTGAGTGCGATATCAAAATTAAAAAAAAAACACTAATCTATAATATATTTTAGCCTTAAATGAGAAATATCCAAATTAAATATATAAAAATAATATCCTCCAATAAGATGGTGATACGTGTCACCACCTAATTAAACAATATATTATTTTATTATAATAAAATTAGGACTAAATTAAAAAAGTATGAATAATAGAGAGTAAATATGTAATTATTGCATTTTAATTTAACTGACACATCATCAGTCTGTTAATTTTTTAACAATCGGTGGCTATTTCAATATTAGTTTAATAGTTCATCAGTGTATTTGACTCATTTTAAAGTATTGTGACCTTTTCAATATCAACCTCATAGTATTGTGGCTATCCGTAATTTACCTAAAATAAAATTATTACTAGATAAGAACGTGATGGGTCGAGAGCATGTTTCACCGCAATCTGTCCATGACTTTTGGCACAGGGAAGAACGGCTGGTGGGTACCCAATGGTGGCGGTCAACACAGCTATAGCGTTTCGCTTGCGGACGTCGAAAGAGCTAACTTATAACGATTTTATTGATAATTTACTAAGAGATCTTGAGTTCCAACCTGAAGACGTGAACGTTAACGCATCGACCTGAACCGGATAAATAGTGATGGGCCGTGACATAGCGTCGGGTTCTATCACTACTCTGAAAGGACCACTTCGAGCTTATCTTGGATAGTTGTTGGCCTACCATTTTGATACTTCAAGCTTCTCTTAAATAGGTACGAATATTTGGCGGACACCAACATAAGCTTTGCTTTGTCCTTACTCCTTACATTGAGCACAGTTTTTCGAAGAATCCAATGGGATGGTGGACTGTCGCAGGAGCAGGGCTCCCAATGATGCCCAGTTTGATGATGAGTTGCTAAACTAGACCACATTAGCATTTGTTCAAAGATAAGAGACTTCAATTTGTGCCTGAAACCAAGAAATGACCTCAAGATCCTTCACGGCTTTAGCACTGAGAGCAGCTTTGTTCTCTTCATTCGATTGTTGCAACCTCTTGTACACCTGCTAAACCATTCTCATATCATCCTTCACATGGCCTACATCTTCAAAGAACTCATCGAGGTTCACCGTCTCATTCCCGGACTCTAAGTCATCCAAGTGAACTTGTTGCTTGAGATCTGAATATCTCTTGAATGAAGTAGAGATCAGATCATTCATTTCTTCAGCCTCGTTGGGGTCAATGAACTTTCCTCCATGGAGCTGCTTCTCCTGCTACAAGCTAAGTTATAACGTGAACTTGTGGAGCATTTGTGGAGAAAACAGTATAGGGAAGCTATTATAGTTAATATATTCTGACTTAGTCTTGGCTTCCTCCTGATTGACAACTATGTCAATGTATCTGCAATTAATAGGCTAGCAACAGTATATAAAGAAAACATTTACATAAAAAACACTTAATTATTGTGGTAATCATTTTAAACCAGAAGCAAGTTGTTCTTTTTCCCCTATTTGTATAAGTATATGAATAAAAAGTCTAGGAAATATTTCTTATGCTACTTCTTGTATCTGCCTTTGCTGTGAATTGAGTTCAATAATATAGCACATTAAGCTCCTCTCCTGAATCTGCAAGATTTAATATCAAATGATGATCATCATATTCAATTTCTGAACAAAATATAATCTACAAAGACATATATTGATAGTGTTACATGTCATGATTCACACTAACTTTGTAAGATATCGTCTATTTCGACTTATTGAGTCTCGTAGTTTTACCTCTAGGATAGATATCATCCTGAAAAGTTCAATGCACTCCTCTAGCAATAGCTTTTCTTGTGCAACTACCTCTGCTAATACCGAAACTAATGACACAGTCTTCTCAATCTGAGATACCATTTGCAGGGTAAGGGATCGTTTAAAACACTACACAGATTACTAGTTTAGCATATAGAAAAATGTGAAAATGTTCATACCCCTGGTGAGGAAGCGGGTAGCTTTGGCTTAATGGATGTGGTGATATTGAATGCATGTCGAAGTGCAATCAAAGCCGATTGTGCGTCGACCTCTGCTCCATCCACAATTGGCAGTTTGCAAACAACAGCATGCAAAGATTCTTTAGTCATGGAAATGGCTGATAAATGTTGCCTTTCCATATCTGCCCAGGATTCCAATGCCTTCATCTGCAGATATTATTAACGAAGTCGATTTATAGCATGGTTATATAAACATTCATTCGTATGTATGATAAAAGCTGTTATAGCAGGAACTGACTTGAGATTGAAGTATAAAGTCCAACTTGATCTCAAGCTTTTCCTTTTGAAGCTTTAATTTCTTTTGTACCACTGAATGTTGCAGTTTCATAAGACTATTCCACCCATTTAACAAATAGTTCTGCAAAAACCAATACAAGATTAAGTTTTAGCTTGCAATTTTTGTGATATCATACATACAAGCATTACATATCTACCTGAACTTGATTGTTTATGCTCCTATTAGCGGCATCGGCTTTAGCATTTGCATACAGCCATTGAACCAAGCCGCTATGGATCAATCTTAGTTGATGAACACTTTCGACATCACCTGAACCCGGTTGCAAAGCAGATGACTTCTTACTTTTAAACAAATCCATTAACCCCAGATTCAAGAATTTCTCCACACCTTTGGTCCTAGAAGAACTAGTAGGCGGTTTCAAGCTCGAAAACGACATTGGTTTGGCCTTGTTCTCAACTGACATGGTAGGTGAACCCGACCGCCCTGGTGACAAAGCCCACTGTGATGCTGAAGCACCGTGCGAATTAGTCCTCCGTATGACATTTTTAATGGCCAACATTTTATTCATCTTAGGAGAACTATCAGCTGACACCGGATGGATATTACTTGAATCCCAAGTAATCCCTCTCGATCTATTCTTCGTTGTCACATCTTTCAAATACTTAGAAGGTACCACTATCCCAGATTTTCTCGAGCTCGGGGAAGAATTAGTTTTGGATATAGCCGGTGAATCAATTTTTGAGGCCGAACATTGATCACTAATCTCCCCTTCGGAATCAACAGCAACACAATTATCCGTCAGAAAATCCGGTTTCCTCTGAGAAGAGGACGACGATGATTTTTTATAAAGCGCATTCTCATCAACAGAAAATCTCCCAGGCACAATATTTGGAGAATAAGACAACGAAGAAGATTTTCTCGAAAAACCCAGTTTCGTCGTATCCTTCATGGATCCACCCATGGAAGGCCTATGGTTTTCTTTCGCACTAATTTCCTTGTCATTCTCAATAAACCTACTGAACTCTGCATGACTCGTTTGCTTGGTGAGGGAAAAGGGTTGGGGATTTGCTCTTTTCTCGTAGCTCTTCCGCTCGATGAAATCTTTTAGCCTCTCATTTCCAAGAAAATCGGCCAGAGTATCAAGGTTTTTCGAGCTTGACGACGATGACGAAGTGGTAGTGGTGGTGGTGGAAGAAGGCCAAAGGCCTCCAACTCCAAGTAAGCCACCGGAAGGTTCATCAAGGCTGCGGAGCTGTTTCTAGTGTCCAATGAGGTGTATTTGCGGCGGAGAGGGGATAAAGCTTTGTTCGTAGAATGGTTCCCGGAATCATGAGTGGGTGTCGATGAAGGCGAAGAAAGGAACCGAGAGGCAACCTCACGGGACTTTGATTGTCGGGACTTAACGGGTTGCTCCGATATGTGCGTCTCATTGGCTTTGTTCATGGTTTCTAGAACTGGTCGGCCTGATTACAGAGAAACTGAAGAATCGATGAGTTTTTTAATTTGAAAAAGATGAGAAGAACAACAAACATGTGAAAATGGCGGCAAGTGAGTAAAGATTATATTAAGAGTTTGGCCGGCGAATGACAAGGGATTCATACACTCAATTCAAACGATTGGATTCTTATATTACCTTCTTTAAAGATGGTTGGAGATTTTGAGAAAATTCCATTAACAGACAATAGTGGAACACTGTGGTGGTTCGAGGTGGCGCCGGCGATCTCAAAACTATGACATTTGGCTAAAGAACTCCTTCGATTTATCATCTCTTCAACTTCAAATTAAAAACCAATTAACATTTAATATAAATGATACTTTTTGGTTTTATCCAATTACAAGTTATTGATTAATTAATTCCGATCAAATTTATAACTTGTTAAGTGATTATTATCTTTCTTTTAAAAAATATGTTCGGTAGTATGTGTAATGTCATTATTTATATATTCTAATACTTTTATTTTTCGAGATTAAAAATCTGATCTCTTTTTAGACGTAACATTTTTCTTTACTCAACCTCGTAATACTCACGTTCGTTAAGCAATTATCTTTTTCAATTTAATTTTTGATATCTTATTTATTTTGATTAATTAATTATTAATATATCTAAATCGATAGTTATTAATATTTTTAGAGGCTATCGAATCATTTTAAAATAGAAAATAAATTTAAATAGTAATTTAAAGACTTTTGTGCAATTATCTTTTCTATATATTTAGTTAAAAGTCACCCGTTATGCAAATAATTTTTTTTTAAATAAAATTTTGATCCACCATTTTCAAGTGGGCCGAAAAGCCCAACCCAAGTATCCCCAATGAAAGGTTTAGGGTTTTCATATCTAGGGTTTCTAAAGAAGAATTTCTCTATATAAATTGTTCTTGCTCGCCTCTTCTCTTCAACCTCTCAGCTTACAGCAACCTGCCTCCAGAGGTTCGTCTTTTGCTTCTTCCTCTGGTTTTCCCCTCAATTGTAGCTTATTCGTTTAAATTAGATTCTGTAACTTGAAAGCATTCAATCTTTGCTCGAAAACTGTTTGTTTTTTTTCGTCTGCACGAACTCTCCCGGGCTTATCTGAATCTCAAACTATGAAGATCAAAGCCCCAATGTTGGTGCTAAATTCAAGCCGTTTCACGTGTTGCGGAATAGCGTTCGCTTATTGGTCTGCTCTTCCGCGTCAAATCGGCGGCTAAATCTCCCATCTTGTTTTCTTGCCTCACTACACCTTTAGCTTGTTTTCGATGAATCCACCGGAGATTAGGCTAGTCATCGAGGCGTATATCCGGTATGGCGGTGTTACACGTGGAGGCATTTCCGTTAATGATTTCGCCTCTAAAAACATCCGCTATATCCTTCTCTTCTCTGTTCTTTTGATTGGCGATGATTAAATTTTTTTTATCCGCGCTTCTGAGAGCAATCCATGAAGCATATTAACGATAAAAAAGGTTGAATTTCTTGATATGAGCCAATCAAAAACATTCTTGTTAATTCCAAAAGAAACGGTTTCTTTACTTTTAGAATTTAATTCATTTATTTGGCTATGATGATTTCTAATACAGCTTAATATGCCAGTTCTGCTTCAGAGAATTCTTGATTGAGAAGCTGATTTAATTTCTGAGCCTATTCTAATCTAGAAAACATTTAATTTCTGACCTTTATGTAATTTACCCTTGTTTTTTTTGAAAGGTAGTTTTCATTACTTAGTCATAAATGACATCATCGATTACAACCTCACAAATACAATCTAAAATATCACAAGAAAAAACATAAGGTTTATTACAAGTTAAGCCCCATTTTACAAGTAAGTGTGCTGCTTTGTTTGCTTCTTGGCCAACATGAACAACTTTGAAGTCCCACTGATTGTGCAAGAAAAAGAAGGCCTTATTAAGGTGCGCTGTTGCAATAGATCTGTCCAACACATCTGAGTTAAGTTTAGTAATGGAATCACCTTCAATAATAACTTTGTTCCATTCATTCCGTGCAGCCATTTGGATCCCAACAGAGGAGGCATAAGTCTCGGCATTGTGGACACCATGAAGTCGATGGGCTTGGGCATCCACAACTAAGCCATGACCATTGCGAGCAACAACACCCACCGATGCATCACCCGTGATCGGCAAGAAAACAGCATTCACATTAACTTTGATCACATTATCTGGGGGACATTTCCATCTTACATCTCTGTTGCACGTGATTAAGTTTCCCGTATGCTCTTGTGTCACCGAGTATTTAGAGGAAACAAGCTTCGCATAATCCACGACCGCACTGGCCGGAAGAAACTTATTTTCATGGACCCATTTGTTCCTCCGATTCTATAGATTCCAACGTAGGAAATAAAAAAGCTGAACTGCTCTTTGTCAATTTTCTTGAGCGAGTCCTCTAACCACGTTTTGTAGCAAGAAAATGAGTCCATTGAAATGGCAGAAGAGAGTGCAGCCACATTAAGAGCTTATTTAGTTGTTGAACAGTCTCGGAAAGCATGCAAGCATGTTTCAGTCTCCTGATTACAAAGTTTACAACTACCATCATTCAGACTAGCAGCAGCAAGTTTATGGCCTGTGGGAAAGGCTTCTTAGCAAAGACGCCAACCAAAAATTCTTATCTTTGGCAAGGTTGAAATTTTTGCCATGGCCTTCCAAATAACTGAGGAGTCCTTGGTCTCGTTGTCTCGGTTAAGCAACCAGAAATAGCCGGTTTTAGTGGTATAGTTCCCTGATGAGTGGTGCCCCCAAACAAGCACATCCTCACAAACAGGAGCAATCGGGCAGCAAATAATATCATTTGTATCTGCTTCATCAAAGACCTGGCTAACTTTTACAACATTCCAAGCAGCACAATTTCGAACCATAAATTCACCACAAGTAATAGGACAAAGCTCATTATCAAGATGGTTACCTCTAATCTTTATTGGCTTTGAGGTTCCCCATTTATCTTTAAAGATTTTTGCTTTGCAATTAATCCCGATTCGCCAATGGAAGCTATCTTTTATGCCTCCTTTGCTTTAAAGATGTCACCCCAAATGAAAGAGCATTTGTCACCATGCTTTGCTTCAAACACATTGCCATTTGGGAAGTACTTTGCCGAGAGTACTTTGTAACAAAGTGACTCTTTGTTGCAAGCAAGCCGCCATACTTGTTTTGCTAACAAGGCCATATTAAAAGTTTTTAAGTCTCTGAATCCAAGGCCACCAGCATTCTTCGATTGGCACAGTTTGGTCCAGGCAACATAGGGTCATCCTTTCCGATTGTGATCACCCGACCACCAGAACTTTCTAGTAATGAAAACCATAGGATCAGTGATGCAATCTGGAAGAAGAAAGCAAGACATAGCATACGCTGGGATAGATTGAGCCACGGATTTAATGAGGACCTCCATGCCTCCATGCGACAACAAGTTCTTGGTCCAACTCGAGACTTTTTTATCAACATTGTTCCTCAAATATCCGAGAGCATTTGTTTTATTCTTGCCAACAATCAAGGGCAGCCCAAGGTAGTGCCCAAGTTCCTCTTCTTCTCTCATCCCGAGTGCATCTTTAATGGTAGATTTGCTTTGCTCCGTCATTCCATTACTGAAGTAAATGAAAGATTTATCCACATTAACTTTTTGCTCGGAGGAACTTTCATAAGTTGATAACACCATCTTCAAATAGAGAGCTTTCTCCTTCGAGTTTTTAATGAATAGTAAGCAATCATCCGCATAGAGAAGGTGATTCACCCTTGGCCCTTGTAGGCT
The DNA here is from genome assembly GCA_035048815.1 of Abelmoschus esculentus. NCBI lineage: Eukaryota > Viridiplantae > Streptophyta > Magnoliopsida > Malvales > Malvaceae > Abelmoschus > Abelmoschus esculentus. The sequence continues at coordinate 13,630,990 of JAUCBN010000049.1, forward strand.
TGCCCGAATGCCCTTGATTCGCCCCCGAGCTTGTTCTTTCAATAACAAAGCCGAGAGCCCCTGTGTGCAAAAAAGAAAAAGATAGGGTGATAGAGGATCGCCTTGTCGCAATCCTCTCGAGGGTCTAAAATCATTAGAAATCACACCATTAATTTTAATACAAAAGGAGACTGAGGTAACACATGCCATCACTCTATCAATCCATGATGAGGCAAAGCCCATTCTCGACATAACATCCGCAAGAAAGTGTCACTCCACCCTGTCATAAGCCTTCTCCATATCCAATTTAATGGCAGCACCCTTGTTAGGGCCATTCTTTGAGCCCTTGAGATAGTGAAAGAGCTCGTGAGCCACAATGACATTATCCGAGATCAATCTTCCCGGCACAAAGGCGCTCTGGTTTTCATCAATACAGCATGATATGATTGGCTTCAACCGGTTTACCAACACTTTAGAGCAAGTTTTATACACCACAGTGCACAAGCTTACGGGCCGAAAGTGCTTCATGAGTAAAGGATCAGTAATTTTTGGGATAAGGACAATCACAGTTCTATTCACTTCATTCATACAGATTTTCCAATTCAAAAGATCAAGGCAAAGCTGAGTGAAATCATGATTGATAACATTCTAGAATTTCCTAAAAAAGGAAGCAGGGAGACCATCAATACCTAGGGCTTTGTTCGGGTGAATTTGGAAGAAGGCTTTGTGGATTTTTGCCACAGTAAACTCGGCACACAGTGCTGTTCATTTCTGGGGTAATACAACTCTCAACAGCCTGAAGGATCACCTCTGATGAGGAGCCATTATTAGATTGGAAGAGCTCCGAAAAGAACTTTCTTACTACCTCGGACACATTTTCTTCTCCTTCAACCCAAGTTCCCTCATCATCAATAATGCCTTTAATTGCATTTTTCCTCCTTCTACCGTTCGTTTTTGCATGAAAGAAACTAGTATTGCGATCCCCTTCTTTGAGCCATCTTATACGAGAACGTTGCCTCTAATATATTTCCTCCTTGTCAAGCACCTCTTTATGGTCTCGTTTTGCACATTTTAAAGCTTCCAGATTTGCCTCTGTCATATCATCATCAAGTAAATTCTCCACTTGTATCTTCAATCGTTTCTTTTCTTTTGAATTCTCCTTTCTTCTTCTGGCTTGCCAAGCATTGAGATTGACTCCCACTGATTTGAGTTTTTCTAGCACCGTCCCACTCGAGTCCATCCAAGTATCATGCACAATGTTTGAGCATTCAGTTTCATTAGCCCAACACATATCAAAACGAAAGTAGTCCTTAGAGCCCCTAGCCCTTGCTTGTTTGTTGTCTGTGTTGAGAAGGAGGAAACAATGATCAGAGTTGCTGGAATAGTCCGTGATCACCTCACATTGCCCAAAGGAATGCAACCAAGGGATGTTTGCCACAAAACGATCAAGTCTTTGCCTAATGTGATTTTTCGTGGAGTCCCCAGAGTGCCATGTAAACCAGCCATGGTTTCCTCCTACCACCAACTCGTTCATTAGCACACAAAATATCATTAAGGTCTCCCCTAAAAGCCAAGGCAATTGAGAATCACCCTTTAGCCTATCAAGCAAATCCCAATCAAGATGTTTCATGGGGCGATTGTAAGTGCCATACATGCCTGTGAATCGAAATCTTGCTGCCTCGAAGGAGACTTCCACATTAATATGAGAATTTGAGAAGGACAATAAATCAACCGTTATATTGTCTTTCCATAGCAACACCAAGCCAACACAACTATCAGAACGTGCAACATCAAAAGCCCCATTCATATTCAATCTTCTACGAACAAAATCAATCTTATTTCTCAACAATCTAGTTTCGCTAATAAAAACAATGTCGGGATCATTCAAGGTAACGTACCTTGACAAGGCTTGAACTGTCGCGAGGTTTCCCAAGCCTCAGCAGTTCCAGCATAGCGTTTTCATGGCTCCCGGCGGGGCTGGGACCCAGCCTCCACCGATATAGGTGCCTTAAGAGGGGACACCACCTCCTGTTTAGTTTCACACTCATCTGATGGGGGGCAAGGCATCGACTTAGCCTTTTTTGACTTCTTTGAGGTGCACCCCTCCAATTTATTCTTCAAGGATCGTTTAGCACCTTTGGCTTTCGATGGTAACAAGGTTTGGGCATTTGATCGAGCCGAGTCCAGCAACAACCCAGGTGCATTGTTCATGCTTACCTCATCCAATTTCTCAAAGGCAACCTTCTCCCCCGAGTTTGATCCCTTGTTATTCGCTACAAACACAATTCCGGGCTTTTGTTTCTTACGAGCATTTCCAGAACTCCCTGAATTTTCCACTCTTAGCCACTCACCAAATTGAAATTTGGGGTTGTTACCTTCAGGTAGGTCCGGACACAAAGGGTGTTCATGGCCAATGATGCCACAACAGAAGCAAAATTTAGGCAATCTCTCATATTTGGCCAAGCAAATTCGTGGTTGGCCGGTCTTAAAATTCTTTCCCAAAGCAATACACCTCTTCAAAGGCTTGCTACTATCCAGCTCAACACGAATTCTAAGAAACTCACCAGTACAACCATCTTCATCTCGCAAATCTGTTGCGATGCTCTTGCTAAACTTGTTTCCAACAACTTCCCCAACTCGACTTGTCATGAATCCCAACGGAACATCAAAAATTCGAATCCAAATAGGTAGAGGGAAAAAATCATAGTCCCTTGGACTGAGCAGACGATTGAAAGGTTTAATGGCAAGGAGTTCACCATCAAAAGTCTAAGGACATCTTCCCAACACAAAATCTTTATCTTCCTCCCTCTTAAACTTGAACAAGAACATATTCGGGCCAAGAGAAGTTGCTTCTTATAGGGGGTGTTCCTTCCATAAAGAGAAGAACACTCTAATGAGCTTAGCGCCATCAACAATGCTTGGGGACACAAGTTTCCCAACTATCCATTTTTCCTCCCCATCAACCGGTTCATTACCCAACTCTTCAATTTCATCCGTCACCAATAGCTCCTCTTCTGTGAATTGGAGCCCCTCCATTTGTTTAATAAGTTCAATCTGAGATTCATCCATCTTTCCCTCACTCGAAGCCATGTAAACCAGCAGCCAAAGATAAAGCAAAGAGGAAAAAACAAGGAGACCAGCAACTCTTCGGGGCAAATGAAGTATGAGGGAGAAATATTTTTCTTTTACCTCATTAACCGGTCCCCAATCCGATTGGGACAAAAGAAATATTTCAATTAATGAGTAGCAGCTTTTCATTCTTTTTCGAGTAGCGCGAATTTCCCAAATTAGCAAAACTGGAACCTGCCAGACGCATAGGCCAGACCCACAGATTCTAAACTAGGCAAACAGTACACTGCACCCATGGTTCTGCCCGAGGGATTTCAGACCCTGGCAGGTTGACTTTCCCAAAGTGAGCCCGACCACCCTGGGTGCAGACCCTGGCAACGTAGCAGCCACCCGAAGTAGCGATAGAGAAGAAATATTCAGCGCCTTGGGCTTGTAAAGCCTGCGGTTCTTTTCAGCTCGGTTGCAGGCGTAATTTCTTAAAATGCACCAACAATATGCATCAGCAACAGCCCCTGGTGCTATAGCAGCCACCCGAAAGGGAATATCTCTGAAAATTGTCCGCCCCAAAGCCTTGTAAAGGCTGAAAATATTGATAACCGAGATAAATTTCACTTCCCAAGGGTGGGAAAAATTAAGCCGAGGGTAAGAAGCACGCCACGTGATCATCTTCTTCCTTGGGACATCGAGTAAGATATTCTGGCCACCGAAAAATTTTAAGCCGCAACAAAAGTCTTGAATAGGACGATATTTAGGGTGTCGACCCATCCACAAGACCCACATCATCGAATATAACCCACCACTGTGCGAGGAAATCCCACTGTAGCGACGAAATACCATCAAATAAATTTTTCAGGCCGCCACCGCCCCACCGCCGGACGTACCGGCCACCCTTGTTTGAGGGTGGGACGACACCGCTGGCCCTCGCTGGCCTCCCCCAGGCCCCATGGGCGCTGAGGACCGAGCCCCCCCGTCGGGCATCGGCTGGGGTCACGGATCACTACCCCCTAAAGAGCTAAAAAAACTTTCCCGGACTGTCCCCAGTAGACATTGATATGTCTGAAATGGGGACACTTTTTTTCTCCGCCACCCTGGTGCGCGAGCGATGGCCCGAGCAACGCCCCCTGTGTGCGATACTTGCCGGCCACTCGTCGGGAAGGAAAAGCAACGTTGCTGCACTACCATAGACCCTCCGCCCTTACGAATAAGCACCTCGTCGGGCTTTCTAGCCCCATAATCGGACCCATCGTCCATGAGCTCAGCCTCGATGGGCACCCAAACAATCACAACGGAACCACCATAGGCTCTCTTCCCGGACTCTTCTCGGCCATCCAAGGCCCTCCCTTGGAGAAAATACGTCGAAGAGGGGAAAAGATGAGAAATATCCATACATCTAATTTACCCTTGTATATGTTCTTTTTCGGGTTGGGAAGGCCTTGCAAGGTTGAGCTGACACACATCGATCACGACGGAGCAATATCCATGACGGAGTCCAGGGATGGTCATGGCGTAATGGAGGTGGGTGTGGCTTTAGATAAACATAAATGGATGAATTGGTTACCGTTTTTGAAAAAAAATTGACGCAACTTCGAGTTCGTATATGTCCTAGCTACAATAAGTAGCTTTATTACCCATTGAATCTCAGTTTGATTGTTATGTTGGTCAGCATCCTAATATCTAGTACATGTGCTCACGCATGTTGTATCCTTAAATATAAATACTTAATTTTAAACAATGTTAGAAGAACAATATATTAAAAAATAAGTTTTATATGAGAGAGTGATTTAAAGAAAAAATCCATGAGTAAGAAATTAAAAGATTTTTGTTTAATTTGTAAATTTTAAGATAATTTTTCATAAAATAAAAGTTGGATTCAGATTCAAGGGATAAATATAAAAAGATCGATAAAATTTAAGATCAAATAACCATTAGTAATGATTGTCGATAATATAATCTAAACTTGATTTGAATTTGATTTGATTTGAAAAAAAAATTGATTTAAATTTGATTAAAAAAGTCTGAATTTGAATTCAAAAATAATGTCAATAGGAGGTGTATCAGATATGGGAAAAATTATATCATGGGTCAGTCCCACCACGTGTCTATGGGACCGACCAATAAAAACTACCCATCTTTCTATGTCATATTTTTTTTTCAAGTGATTTTTCACTTAAAAAATTAAAAAATAATGAGGTGACTAGTTTTTATTGGTCGGTCCTATAGATGACGTGGTGAAACTGACCCATGATATAATTTCTCCAGATATGGATATTGTAATGATCTGATCTGAATTTAATTTGAATTTATATCCGATATGAATTTGATCCAAATTTAATTCTTTTCGCACAGCAACTAACCATCTTTATCGATAAACAAAAATAAAAGAAGAACATAATTTAATTAAAATTTAAAACATAAAAAATAACATAAAGGAAAAAGTGAATCTAACAAAAATAAGTATGGCACTAGTTAAATTAGATACTTCGTCTGCACATTAATTTTTTTAACAATTCATTGTAAGAAAAGATCATATGAAATTGTCAAAACGTTAACTAGATAAAAAATTTAAAATAAAAAATAAAAAAGTATTGCAGTTTTTAAATTTTACGATATTGATAGATAATAAAAAATAATTTAAAAATTAAAGGATTAATTTTATTTGTAGCACAATAATTTTTTAAATTAATTAATAGTGATTATAGACTAAATAATATTAAACACGAGAATATATAGAATTGTAGAAAACAATACATCAAATACAAATTATGTATTTATTCCTTTTGAAAAATAAAGTGTAAAGTTTCGCCTTCATTTAGTTCAATTCTCGGTTAAAATGCCTTTTAAGTATTCAGCAAGATTCGAAGTGAATGCATCCATTTGATTCCTGCTAAGAACCAAGGAAACCTCTATGCCTCCTGGTTCGTCCCTGGACTCCATCAACGACAAAGATCCACCGTCGTCGATGTGAGTATACTCGATCTTCATCGGCCTCCCCCACCCGAAATCCATATCGTATATCCGAAACTTCGGTGACCCCGAAACCGCCACATGATGCCCGGATCGAAACATTTCCTCTAGCTTTGACATCCCTTGTTGTGCTTCTTCTAAGGCTCCACTCTCCATCTCTTTAACCTTCTTGGCAATTGCTTCCGCTGCTGTCACTATTCCGTTTGACCCCATCAGGTCACGTTTCTTGGCTTTTATGATACCCGGTGCTAGACAGTTTCCGAAATAGGTTACGGGCAGAGGAAATTTGGTTCGGCTCCGGCAATCGACCGCGAAAAGGAAATAGTATAACGTATCACCATCATCATCATGACCATTTGATGATATTTGGTTATTCTCTTCCGACTTGATCATGCATATCCACATGATAGAGCAGGTGGCAATGAATGTCGATATCAGCAGTTGTTCGGAGTCGTTGCTGCTTTTGATCTTGCACCGAGTCGCAAGCTGCTGCTTGAGTTTGGCGATTTGATCTCTGGTAAGTACAAACGTGGCTCGAACTTTGTCGGCCGATGATATGTCCTTGGATGGGCCGAGGGTTTCCCTCCAAGATGATATCCAATGCCAGTAGATTTTCAAGGCCTCGTTGTTGCATCCATTCGGGTCATCAAACGCATCCCTGATATGTACAGGTCGCCGAGACGCTTCATTGAGAAACGACGAGTCTCCGTTCGACTTGCAAACGGAAGACCAGCACCTCACGAAGTGCATGAACGCGTTTCCATCGGCTGCCACATGGTTATGCGCCAGCCCAATGCAAACACCAACGTTTGGAAACACCGTGACCTTGATGGCCATGATAGGCAGCACCCGCATGCCATCCGACAACATAGTCGACGGTGGCAATTCAGCAACATAGGGGTGCAGTGACTTGAAATCTCGTGGGTAGTTGTTGGCTATGAGATGCTCAACATCAACGGTGGATTCTGCAACGACAAGAGGAACCGAGTCACCGCCGCCGTCGGTGTAAAGAATATAAGGCTTGAGTGGCGGTGGAGGGCACATGAGCTTCGCTGCAAGTGGGAAAAAATGCTGAAGGGATAGGGAAAGAGAGTGTTTCAAAACAGGGAGCATCGTTTGCATGAAATGAGCGGTGGAGAGAGGGAATTCGTAGAAAAAAAGGCTTTTCATGGGAGCAGAAGGAAACCATGGAAGGTCTAAATAATTGAGAGGAAGAATTGTCGTCGGAACTGACCCTGTCGGTGCTGAAACATGGATGGTATCCACAATATTCACCGTGCACGACGGAGCATCCATTGATCAACAAGTTTAATGTATCTACAGTGTACTATCTTTAGATAACTTTAGTGTGAAATTCATAAACATATGATGTTACGACGATGATCTAAGTGAATTTATAGTGCCCTTGATATCCATGCTATTTGTGTTTATTTTCACTGAATTAATGCTAAAATTATTGCAAAGTTTAAGCAAGAGTTGGTGAAGTTAAGAGGCAATAAACCATTGAAAATGCTTTAAAAAGCAGGAAGACAATAGCTTGGGGATTACGTTTAGGATTGATGATTCTCAGTATTTGTATATTGCAGATGCACTGAATATTAATATAATACAAATAAAATAATAATAATAATAATAATAATAAAATATTTCATACAAATAAAAACAAATGATATGCTAAACCCTTGGAAATAAAATAAAATTAAATATACTTATTTTTTCACTCTTAATGCATAGAATAATACCCTTAATACAATTATATTCTTGAGATGGAAGCACCTACCACCGTCACTTAGGAAAGTAGCAACAACATTTTCCGGTCACTGTGTGTTTCTCCGGTGATGGTTCCACCTGAACAACTACAACACATCCTTTTTAAGATATATTTATTCTACAACTATTTATGAGTCGGGTCTGGCTGATTTAAATTAAATTCATGATTTATACTACTCCTAATACTTATTATTTTTATCCAAGACTCGTTCGAAATATAGATTTAAAATTTTGACCAAAACAGTATCTAATTTTTTATTAAGTGGTAAAATAAATATATTCTCAAAATTAATATCAAGAGGAGATAATATAAATATCTATGATTATTTAATTAATTAATATTAAATTTTAAATTCTTGTAAAATAAGATAATATTTTTTTATTTTTTATAATAAAAACACACCAACAAATCTTCTTCTTTAACCAAGAAAACAAATGATATTAAACCTTTTGATAACAGGGGAGCAAGTACACAATTTATTGAACAAACAATGGTAAATTAGTCTGAATTTTGAACATAGGAAATGAAAATTAAGGGGATTTTGTTTTTATTATATGGACGATGAAGATGAAAACATTTTTAAACAAAAAATTATTTAAGACCGGTTTATTAAAGTTTTTCTTTTAAAAGTATGGTGAAAATATTTTTAAAAAATAATTCTAAAAGATATTTTTAGATTGTTTGGACAGAAAAATTGAAAATTCAATTGAAAAATTGAAAAACATTACTAAACGAGACTTTTAGTTTTTGAACGTCTGCCCGCCCAAACGACAGAAAAACCGATAGCAAATGTGGAATATGCTCGAATAACTTTAATTTGAAATTATTTTTATTTTGTACTTAAATAAAAATGATTTTATTATCTTACAGCTTCTATTTCAAGTGCTATTGGAATATGCTTGAAAACCATATTGAGTGCATACCAGGTTATTTTTAGTCCCGTTTAAACTCAACCTTCCGAAATAATTTCTTGCGAAAAAGCTCGATTCTCCTAAAAAGATACGATTTTATCAATAAAATAATCAGAGAGTACCAAATTTTACGAGCCAAATAATTGGACCAAATTTTAAAATAATGTTACGAACCAAATTGTAAATTATTTGTAATATATTGATGGTCATACAAATAAACGTGCATCACGGTGGCCGTAACTAAATGTCCATAAATATTTACAATGACGCCCTCCGAATATATAATATTTACAATGACACCAGCATCCATCGATCTAATTCAACCACTCCGTTTAATCCTCTACGTGTAATTCTATCTTTGTCTCTCTACACTTGCGCCTTCAACCTTAGCCACGTGTCCCCAAATCCAAACTAACAGGATCCAGCAGCAAGACAGGGGTTATTAGATTGACTTTAACCTTTTTATAAAAAAATACAAATATTTTTATATGAATTGATCGAATAATTCATATTAAATATTATAAAAATATATTATAAATATTATTTATTTGAATACTTAATTTATCCGAGAGAACTAATATATATATTTTTTTATTTAGCTACGGTGATTACCTTAATATTTGTTCTAGAGTATATACTCTCAACCATTGGACATTTATTGCTCAATCACTGTACTGACAGTATTGGTGCTCGAATTCGTAACCTCCAAAAACAACAACCATTCCTTTAACCGACGAGGCTAGATAAGTTTAATTTTGGCAGCATCAATACCCTAGATACGTGCATGAAGTGCATTAAATACTGGACCGACAGGTTTCGTACTCCCACGTACCAATTTTAACCACTCCAGCTAACATTACAAGCAAAATATATGTAAACTCCTAAAATTCTGGGTTACAACAGTGAACAAAAACGACAACAATATTCAAAGTTTGTTGGGGATGCCTTACAACAATAAATTAACAAACAAAAACTGTAAAATATTGTTTTGGTCAACTTTAAAGACATGGATTCATGCATGTCTATATATGGCAATTTCATGCACAAGCAAACCCTAGATTTGCGACAAGTATGTATGTACTATGTAAGCATAGATTAAATTATGATTAAGTTCTTACAAAAAAAAGAAATAGTTAATCAATGTGACGAACACATGCATGATGTTTCCCCGACCATGGTCTAGGGGGTGACATTTTAGACACATTTTCATTATTTTTTTTGTTTTGCATTAGCAAAAATATATATTTGGTAAATGAGGATCAAAATCTATGAAAATAAGGGACGTGTCATCTTGATAAACGTTGCTTTATGTTATTTCTAAATTAAGATGTCTCTAGACGAGCAACAGGGAGACAAGGGATTAATTAAGACAATTAAGACCTTGTTTTACAGACAAATTTTCTTATTAATTAATAATCATGTTAGTATTAGCTAGCGTTTGCAAAATCCTAGGTAACATTTGTGACACTGGTGTTTAGATGAAGTAGGCTCTCGAAATCAGTTAATCAAGGACAAGAATTGAGAACGTTTGTGTAGTTCTGACTAATCGATTATTAATACTTGCTCAACACGGATTTAACCCGAAACACGATTTAGTCATATATAATTTTATTGTAAATATTTTATTAATTAATTAAAATTAACAAAAAATATATGTCTATAAAAGGAAATGTAATGGAACAAGCAACAGGATGTTGACCTTTGTCACAAAGATTATGCATTCCTATATAATATAAAATCATTTGACCAGATTGTGTCCTGTTAGATAGAAGGTGGATGAAGTTTTGCACCTGATTGTCAATGCTTTTGAATTAATCCAGTTTCCTACTACAAAACCAGATTAAGTACATTTTAAACCTTGTTAGAGTTAACAACTGTCCGAGCTAAGCAACACCACAAATTTTGAGAGGGAAACTGGTTGGATTCGAAACAAAAAGGAATGGGGATGGTTGACTTTATAGGTGGAATTAGAGAGGACACCTGGTGATGCTTTTGGGTACACGTGCCACAAATCTAGTGGTTTGTTTTCAAAGAGGGTCCACCTAGGAAAGTGTTGACATAATGATTGTTTAAGATTAAACATAAATATACTATTATCGAACGAATTATTGAACATTTATAAACATAAATAAATGAATAAATATATTGTTTATGTTCGTTTATTTATTAAGTGAATGAATATAAACGAACTTTTGTCGAATGATTCACGAACAGTTTGTTGAATAATCAGTTAGTTATGTTCGAATTTAAACTCGATATTTCAAATTTAGAGCTGACTTGCCACCCCCCACAAGTTCATTGAAGTTGAAATGGGGTCGGACGTTACCAAAAATATGCTTTACATGGAAAGTTTTGTGTTGTAATTGGACCAAAATGCTGATGAAAGCTAACGTAGATAAACACTTTTAAGCAAGGGAATAGTGTCACATTTTCTCACACTTGGACACCTCCCTTAACTACCTTTACCGCCCAATCATTATCAATTGGACAAGTACGGTCAAACCACAAGCTTATTGAAATGGGGTATTTAACGTAAAATCGGATCGAATTTTGAAATCAGATGAACTCTATTAATCTGGAATCAATCGAGGGGTGAATGAGTAGTGACTCTAACATAAAATCATGTATTTTTCATTGCTTTCAAAGATATTTAATATTTTATAAGACTCAAAATTTATATATTATTTAAAAGAAAATGAAATATTTACAACTTAATCAATATATAACGATTTTTTCATATTTTATTGAATATATTTTAAAAAATGGTTATTATGTTTTTTTTTTCTAGAAAGTGTATAGAAATTATGCATCATATTGGACATAGTACATTAGTTAGAAAGATTTGTCTACACTCAACCTAATTAGTCGTTCAAAATGACCTAAAAGGAACATTCAACCAATCAAGTTAAGGCAAGCCACCCTAGAAATGTTAAGATAGTGAAGTCTTAGAAGCTATCACAAATCATCATAATTAAGAACACAAGCATCTTAAGGTAAGAAATACGGGTTTTAACCGAAGTCAAAATTTAAAATCTCTCGTCACACATAAATTAAAAGGTATTATATATCGTACCAATAAGATATCAAACAAGCTAAACTCAGTTCTTATGTAAAAAACCATGCATTTATACGTAGACATGATTAAGTTAAATTTGATTTCATGTGCATTTATACAACATAAAAGAAATGGATAAATAGTATTATGTACGTATAAACCTAAAATGTACAAAGAAAAAGACACGTGTCAGGAGGCCGGCACCAAACCATTGACTTCGATATTGGAGACCCTTTTCTGCAAATCCCCAGCAATATATATAGTAGAGGTCATCGTTCCTTTGGGATCCACCACTCATCACTTTTCTCTGGTTTATCCTTCTGCTGCAGCCTGCCACTCACTCCTTTGCACCCATTTGCTTCACATAACTCTCAATTCTTCCAAGAAAAATCAATGGGGAGAACACCTTGTTGCGACAAAACTGGCATCAAGAAAGGTCCATGGACGCCCGAGGAAGATCTCAAGCTTACTAACTATATTCAGATTCATGGACCCGGAAACTGGCGTACCCTACCTAAGAAAGCTGGTATAAGATTGTCTCCTCTGTACACATGGATATGTGTGTATGTATGTATATATAGTTTGATTCTGATCATGCTTGTATTTGAATTGTTTAGGGCTGGAGAGATGTGGGAAGAGTTGTCGTCTGAGATGGGCAAATTACCTTAGACCTGATATCAAGAGAGGAAGGTTTTCGTTTGAAGAAGAAGAGACGATAATTCAACTACACAGTGTCTTGGGCAACAAGTATGGTTTTTTATATCTTATTTAGTTCATTTAAAATGGGTCAATTTTTATATTGTGTTGTCGTTTTCTTGTATGATGGAGCTTACCGGTTTGTTTTAATCGTATTTTCAGGTGGTCGGCTATTGCTGCTCGCTTGCCGGGGAGGACTGATAATGAGATCAAGAACTACTGGAACACTCATATAAGGAAAAGGCTTCTGAGGAACGGAATCGATCCGGTGACGCATGCGCCGCGACTTGATTTTCTCGACCTCTCCTCGATTCTGAGCTCAACTTTGTATAACCAATCGCTTGTCAATGTGTCAAACCTGTTAGGTGCACAAGCTCTCCTAAACCCTCAATTGCTACGGCTAGCCAACACTATCTTGTCGTTAAAGCAAGAAAACCTGGAAATACTCTTGCAACATCTCCAACAAAACCAACAGTTATGTAATGATTCTCAGGAAAACCTAGATCCTCCACCTCCCTCGGTTCAACCGAACCATCAGCTTCAAGTTCATCCCTCGACATGCTCCACATCAACAACAACTTTTCCTTGTAGTTGGATGTTAAGCCAAATGGAACCCGTGTTATCATCTGGAGAAGGGTTTTACAGCAGCTCAAATACCCAAGAAACGTTCGTTTCGCAGCCGAATCATGTCCGGTCTGGTGTGGATCCGACGGTTCATCTCGTGTCTGAAACTATGAACACCCGATCAGTGGATGGATGCAGTCCTAATTTTAGCTTAGATTCTTTTAGGTCCACGCCAATGTCGAGTCCTACACCATTGAATTCGTCATCTACGTTTGTCAACAGCAGCAACAGTGTGGATGATGAGCGAGCAGAGAGCTTGCTCAAGTTCGAAATTCCTGATGGTCTGGATTTCAGTGACTTTATGTAAATATAGCTATATCCTAGTGCATTTAATAATGCTGCTAGAAGTGATTTCTGTTTTTGGGTTTGTTTATTTTTTAGTGGCTTCTGAGTTTGTATTGTTTTTATTAATTTTTTTTAATATTAGTGTTTTCTGTAAAAGGATGATAATCATACCATTGACTTTGTTCATGGCCGACGACTTTTGAGGTTACACTCTCAATAAGAATTAATGGCAGAAATGATAATGAATACGAAAGGAAATGATAACTTTAAATTTTAAATAATAAATTTTAATATTTTTAAAAATATATTATATTTTTATTTTTAAACTATAATCTCGTAAATTTTAATTTTAATTTTTTAATGCAACGAAAAAAATAATTTATATTTATTGAAATAGAAACTAGGTGTGCAAGCCTGTCTAACGTAAAGCATGATGTAGTGTGGTTATCGTACGGTGTCAACTGAAAATGTTAGAAGATATAAAATTTAAATATGAAAATATTAATGTTTAAATATCAAAATTTAACTATTGATATTTATCGCTTTTGATGCTTAAGGATTTTTTAATTTAGGTACTCGAAGTATCGAGTACTTAAAGGTTTAGGTGTTTAAAAAATCGGTCTATATCTCAATTCGGATTTTTTGGGTACCCGAATATTTGGATAATGGATATTAAATTTTTTATTTTTTTAATTTTTTAATAAATTTTAAGTTTAATCTAAAAAAACATACATAAATTTAAAAGTTCGAATTACATAATTCGACATCTAAACATAAAATTTTAATACCCTAGTTTTAGTGAAGGTTTTATGGAAGAATCACAGAGTCGAAGAAGCGACGTGGAAAGTCGATGATGACATTAGAACCCTTTATTCATATATTTTCTTATCAGGTAAATTTTGAGGACGAAATTTTTTTAAAGATATCGGATTAACCCGAGAGATTGAGCTTCGACGTTTAGACCTCGTTTGGGCCTTGGATGTGAGTGTTGGGCTTCCAATTGAATTGGGTTGAGTGTTGTTGGGCTTATAAAGGGGTGTTCAGAGAGTACTACCTCTTCAACTCCCCTTTGCATCAAACATCTCAATTTTCATGAATAAGTTGCATTGTTTCTGGTACGAATGCATGATTGTTTGATTGGTAGCTTAGAGACCTTTAATGTTGATTCTCGTAATTAGATGTTTGATGACTTAAAACAAATAGTAACACAATTTAAGTCATATATATAACGTCCAAAACTAAGAAACGGAGTTAAGATTAAATATTATGAAGAATGAAAATAGATAAGATTCGAAGAGAGTTCTTATGGGGAAAGATAGGACACTCAAACAAGATGACTCGTGTGAATTGAGAGAGAATTTGTCTCCCGAGGAATTTAAAAAATTTATAATTTTTGAAAGAAAAAAGACTTTGTCTTCGATAAACAATATAGTTATCCGATATTTAATAATTATAAGTTAAAAAACCCATTTATTTATTTCTCGAATTGTAAGTGCATATACAAGTGTCAAATTACATTCATTACGGGAAAAATGTAGGTTGGTCGCCATGCATCATTTGATAAAAGATCAAATCCATAGAATATTCATCACCATGAATCTCATATGGTGGTGGAAGATCTTTCTCCGCCACAAATGGCTCACTCCAGAAATCTCCACCGCTTCGATCCTCGTACAATCCCGATGAACTAGAGGGGAAACAAACATTCTCCATACCGCCACCTCCGACATTTAAGCTCGATGTATTTACACCATCGAAAATCGAGCTGGCGGGAGACAATTCGATAGTCGACGGTGTCATAGGAGACAAGGCCAAGGTCTCTAATGTCATGTTGGAGGAGGACAATTCGACGGTCGATGCTGTTGTTACTGTGGGAGACAAGGCCGAGCTCTCTAGTATCATGTTGGGAGGGATGTCAATACAGATGCTTTCCGCTTCCCCATTAAAATTGTGAGTGGACATGGATTCACTATGGGATTGGTCTGTAGATGACGTCGGATTTTCATTTGCACGTGCTTTTAATCGACTGTGCCACTGATTTTTTATTTCATTGTCTGTTCGTCCTGGTAAACTTGCAGCAATCATCGACCATCTGTATTTTTGCACATTTAAAACATGGGATTCGTTAGTTAAATCATCCATCAACATGACGATTGCATGCTTGCGTCAGGTTCCTCTAACCTATTCGGTTGGACTTATCCTAGATTTTATTCTATGATTCAACCAGTAGAAATGGAATCGGAAGTCAAACTAATTCGACCTCCGATTCAATAAAACGTTAAAACTGTATCTAACCTATTCCCGTACTCTTGGTGTAATTTCAAGATTAAGTCATCTTCTTCTTCGGTGAAGTTCCCATGTTTTACTTCCGGTCGGAGGTAATTCATCCACCTTAATCTGCAACTCTTTCCGCACCTTTCAAGACCTGAAGAAAATTTAGAATCAGACATCAAAACTCCAATACATATCAAGCAGCAAAACCTTTTTTGAGTATGGATTGAAGAAGATAATAACTAAGAAATGGCATCATATATTACCAGCATACTTGGGTAGCTCACGCCAGTTCCAATGACCAAATCTTTGAATGTAAGAACGTAGCTTCTCATCTTCTTCAGCACTCCATGCACCTTTCTTCAATCCATTTTTATCATAGAAAGGAGCTCTCACCATCTTAACTTTCTGTTTCTGCTTTGATTTCCCCTCGTCCGAGTTCAACAGCACTACAGATCGTCAAAACGCTAAGCAAACTCAGGCTCACGTTTATATATCCATGACTCTGGTTTGAATTTTTAATCGTGTTTAGACTAGCAACAGCTGTGCTTAAAGCCCCATATTTATATTACTCCAGTTATCGTAAAGAACTGGGGCCCTTTCTAGGGATACTTACATGCTTTTAAGGATGTAATTTTTGAAAATTTTCGAAAAATAGTCGGATCGAGTGGTAAAAAATTTGAGTATTACGGCTATATGAAAATGAACAAGAAAAGAACTGTCAAGATGGGTAAAGTGAATGATCAGCATTGATCTTGTTTGCACCCTCTTATCCATTACGTGGGGTTGAAACTGTCTGAAGCATCAAAGTCCCTAAGAGGAAAAAGATAACAAAAGAGTATGGCTACTTGCCAAATTTGCCATATCCCCTCGTGTAGCACGACTTGTTTTGTTTGTTTCTATTTTCTTGCTTTAATCTTGCTTGAGTTAAGTTTATGTTTTGTTTTTCTACGTGTCCCAACAATGATTTTATGGAAAAATTATTAGGTGAACCTTGTTTACCACGTCATTTATGGTCTTAACTAATTAGGACAGTTGATCTCAAATTTTTTTCAAGTTAATCATCACTTATTTCCTACATGTACTTAGTGGGTGGGTAGTTATTAGGTGATTATTTAAAGATCAATGGTCCTGATTGCTTGGACCATAGATGACGTAGTGAACAGGGTTCACCTAATAATCTCTCGATTTTATGTTATGCAGGTTATCAATAAAATCGAAATAATTAATAAAATTATTATTTATAAAATACAAACATTACTTTCTCTTAAGGAGTCATTTAGGATTCTTATATATTATCGATCAAATTATTATTTTTTTAGATAATAGATTTATACGATATTAATTATATAAAAATATTTTTGACTTCTTGTTTTATTATAAAAAATCACTTTCATTGGACAACGTAAATCTTAAGATTTATTGTCATAATTTTATAAATTCTCTTAAAAATGTGAGTTATTTGTTATTATGGGAACAAAGTATTTATTTTTTTAGATATATATTGGTTTTTATTCATTCAAAGAAACCATAAATAATGTATCTCGCAATATCCCTACTTACAAGAGACCAAAACAAACCTTATAATCTATAACTCTCAATTCTAAGTTTGATCAAAAATTTTACAGTGTAACAATCTTAGTCGAACATTAGCCTTAATTTGTGAAACAATATTATTAATCATATTATACCACCCTGCCATATAATCTTTTATTTCGTTCCTGCCAAACATAATAAACATATCTACACCAAGCAAGACGAACAAACATAACTCTAAAAGATTTATCTTTTCCATACACTAGATGTAGTTAATCATATTATACCGCCTTTCAACAGTATTTGATGGCCACAAACTTATAACACCTGCAACAGAATTTGTTTAAAAAACATACAATCAGTAAAGATATAATCTCTTGTTTCCTCCACGACATACACATAGGATGAATCACGAAATACAGTGAATCATTCTTTCTTTTGTTGGTATTCTATCTTGAATATTATAGTATTTCTATGTTCTTCATCCTTGTTTCCCACTCCACTTTCACGTGTTGAAATACTTTTTCAACGTTTTTCCAATTTTATTATTACTTTATTACCCTTGGCGGTACTTGATTTGATAAGGTACAATCCATCAAACTCCATGGAAACACACCCTTAAGATCATTATTTAACATGTTTTTTGGCAAAAATAAAATGATTAGATCAGATTCTTGTCTGATTTACAGTTAATAATTAGTATTAATAAAAAACGAAACTATTGTTTTATCAGACATAGTAGCCTAGCAACCATAACTACAGACTTTTAGACAAGGACAAAAATCCCATTTTTTGGTTTTTTAGATTTAATATTAAAAATATTAATTTTAGTTTTTAAATAATAAATATAAACTCTAAATTTTGAAAAATATACACTTATCTTTAATTCTTTAAATTTTAAATTTAATTTTTTAAAATAAAAATAGTATATCAGCACGTGCTCTGTAATCGGTACCAACCATCCTTAATATTGCACACCGCCTCAACGCGGAAAACTAATATATAATTTCAGTAAATATTTAGGTAATGATATTTTAGAAATTTAAAATAATTTTGAATATATATATATAATTACATGAATTTTATTACGAACTTAAAATAAATAAATATCACTTATATATATTACATTAGAAATATTTTAAAAATTGAGTAAAACTATATGAGTTAATTAGTTTTAAGGCATTATAGATAATTATTTTAATTTATTTTCTAAAATAATTTAATTATTAATATTTTATTTTAAACTAATATGACATTCAATGAATGAAAAATATAAATAACATGAAATGAGGCAATATATTTAAATGAATATATTGAATGAAAAATATAAATAATATGAAATGACGCAATATACTTTATATGAATATGCACGTTGATACATTAATTTCATATAGATAAAGATGTTGACTTATCATAATGAGACATTAGTTAAAATATAATTTTATTAAATTATTTAAAGTATAAAATTAATTTTCATTAACTTATTATTTTATCAAATCAATTTAAATTATTTTTTAATTTATTAATAACTTTTATATACAAAAATATAATTTTAACTCAATATAAAATATTAAAAATTAAAATATTTAAAAATAAGGATTAAAATAATTATTTAATCAAATATTAAGATGTTAAAAATAAAAAGTAAATCAAAAAGTAGTTTATTATATTCATGTTTGGATATTGATTTATTATTTAATTACAAAATTAGTGTTACTCAAATAACATTAAACTGAGTCAACTCGTTATGAAATGATATTTTTAATATCTCATAATATTTCTTCGCACATTCGCATAGTGGAAATCTCAAAAACCCATAGACATAATCATTTTACTGATAGATTTTTTAAATATAAAAGTAATTTAATTTATTTATTAATTCAAATTAAGATATAATTAATAAAAAGTATTATAATAAATCACGTTACTGTTCGTTTCAATTTTAATATTAAAATAATCTGCAACGTTATGGTTTATAATTAAACACATACCTGAATGAATTAAATATATTTTATCGTTAACAAGATAATCTCAAAAAGAACACGTGTAGTGTGGACCACTAATTTATCAACACGTGACTATAACTAGGTAAAACATATTTGAGAATGTAATAAAAAAACAGTAAGATTTGGACCACATGTAGATAAGAAATTAACACCTCATGGCACAAACAAACAACACTGGATCTGTTCCTTTTGGTGCTGGGTACATTGATCACATTTTTTATTAAAGGTTTTAATGTAGGTGGGACAAACACATAATTTTATGTTGTTTTTTTAAATCTCGTTATGATTAATCAAATAAATTTGTATCGTATACTTAATTTTGGTGAATGAATTATTTAATAGGAAATTTTTACATGCAGAACGTCTTTAATATGAAATTTATTTAAGAAAATCAAGTTGTTTTAGACTTCAACCAACCTCTGTTGATATAATTTTATGTTAATATATATAAATTTATAATATTTTAAATAATTAAATTTTTTAAAAAAATGTTTTTCAATAAAAAATTATAATAAAATTTTATTTTTTTTAATTATATAAATTTAAAATTTTAGATTCATCCGTGACTATACGTGTAATGTACCTATTGAACCTATGTCATTGATCATGGCAGCAAACAGAACTTGCCTGAGCTAAGCAGGTGATGTCATTCTTGGAGACGTAAGCAAAAGTCATATATATATATTATATTATAATTTATTAAATATATTTTTATTAAATAGTGAATATTACATTTATGTGGGGTTTGTATTTTTTTATCTATATATCTCGTTTTTAAAGATTAAATATTAAAATGATATTCATCGCCTATTATTTATCAAAATATTAATTAGACTTTTCAACCGTAATTTCAAAATAATTAGATGATATAAATCTAATTTAAAAATATTTAAATTATGTTATAAAAAATATTTATATTTAATACATTAACGGTGTAAAAAATATTTATATTTAGTTTTAATATTTAAAGATTCATTTTATGATTTGTAGTTTAAAAATTTACGTTTTAATCAGACGTTTATAAGAATTTTTTCACTGCTTGTATATAGAATACTTATAAAAATTTTAATTTTAATATTTATTAATAAAATATAGTATTTTTATTTAATAAAAAATACATCATTTCTCAATATTGTCGCAAAATTCATAATTTAAATTGTATGGTAAATCAATAAAATATTTAATTGAGTGACCAAAAATTGACTCCACATGACCAACAAGACCCTCAACTAGATATCAAGGTTGTCGACATTAACCAAGGACAAGTTATTTCCAGATTCACACGACAGCCGATGACGATGTTTCTCACGCGTTCCGTGAAGAATACTGTGCTACATTCGTCACATTTATATTGGTCAAAGATTAATATTTTAAGGATTTTTAAATATATATATATATATAGTATATAATAATTTAAAATATAATTTTATTATTAAAAAGAATTTTTATTTTTTAGAAACTAAAGAATGATAGAAAAATAAATTTATTTTATAAATTTTTTTAAATAATCTGAGTGAGATCATTTTAAATAAATAATAATAATTTTATTGAAACGAATGAAGTCTTTTTTATTGTAAATTTATGTTGGTGCTATAGCTTCATTTGAGTAACTCTACATTAGGGATTTAAAAAAGTTGATAGTGGGCCGGGCCAGGTCACTCTTTCTTCCTTAATTTGGTCCCTAACTACATACATGAAAGAATCTTTAGCTAGCCCCAAACTTTTTTGGTTTATTTAATAGCTAAAGAGATCGTATCCAGATCTAAATGATAACTAATGATAAAGAATGACCATCTAGTCTCATCGGTTAAAAAAATAATTGTTGTTCTTGGAGATCATGAGTTCAATCACCAGTACTATCAACATAATGATTGAACGATCAATGTCCAATGATTAAAAGTATATACTCTAGAACAGATACTATTATAATCATTATAACAGCTATTTCACTCTTGTATTGTATATCTCTGGAGGACAAAGTTGTCCCCCTCGGTCCCATGTGTCGAAACCAAATCCGCTCCTATTCCTGTTGTGTTCATTAGACTTTCGAACCCTTTGGAGTCTGTTCTGAGACCGACTCGTACTGTTTTTCGTCTGTTTATCTACGTTAGAAGAGTAGCAGGCCAGGCAATCATCCACAGTCGAACACTTGTTACAAACCAAAGAACACAGTACAGGTAGTTGACACAGCATTTATAACGTCTGTACTGCACGGAAGAATTTGAATAGGTAAAAATCAAGTCTCTTTATTGTGGATCATTCTATGTCTCTTTTAAAAAAATTAAAAAATTAAATTTTTAAATTTAATCTTTATTTTTATATCTAAAACCTTAAATCGTACCACTTTCCTAAACTCTAACTACAACTACTAACTTCCAATCTTAAACACTAAACCATTTAATTTAAAATAGAAGCATGAAAGAACACGGAAAAAAGATAAATGATTTCCACATATTTCAATGATTGAGTGTGGATACACAGGGAAAAAAATATCAAGGACGTAGGAAGGCTTCGCATTCTTAATTTTTTATATGTTACTCGAATTAAATCTTATATTATGTCTTAAAATATATTTATAAATCATAACCTTAAACATTAATAATATTATATTTACCAGTTAATTACATTGTATTAGATATAAATAATAAATTAATATATAAATCTTTTAAATATGGTTACTAATGTTATATTATTTTTTTATGTTAATTAATATTAATATATATAATATTAATAATTAATAAATCATTTAAATAAATATCAAATATAATCATGTTTTTGTATATTATTTTGTTTGTCTAAATAATCAAATAATTATCAATAAATTTTACTAAATACTCTTACACAATCAACTAATATATTTTGCTAGTCAAATCTATTAATATAATCTGCTATCGACAAATATAATTTTTAAACTTATATATAATAAAAAATACTTGCAATCATCCATTTATTTTTACTTTATAATTTTTAAAAATTAAATACATTTATATGATATAAATAAATTCTAACTCAAATATATACTAAATAATCAATAGGGATTGGTTCAAGTGGTAAGTAGTTTGATACGCTTAAGTAAGTCTCAAGTTCGAGACATTGTATACATAAAATGACAATAAAATATATATACATATATATATTATAGATGACTAATATGTTTTCCATTCTACTATGATTTTTTGATTTTCTCTTTCTAATTATAAACATTGAAGTATCCAAATGGAAAAGTTACTACAACATTACAAATTGATGTTTAGATGTGGAGTGATGGGAGGGAAAACTTGTCGGATTATTAACTTTGTAAAAGGTTGATGAAGATGTGTCCTTGACATACACAAGTTCATATTTGAATGATCATCAAATTAACATTAAACTTTACCGAATTAATATAAAATAATCATTAAATTTAATTAATCATATGGTTATTAATTTTTTTAAATTTATTATAATATGTCATGGTCACTCATTTATAATAATTCGATAAATTTAATGATTGTTTTATAAATTTAAAATTTCAGTACTTAAACATATCATTTTAGTATAGTTTAATGATTATTTATGTACATCACCCAAAAATTTATAATAAATTTTGATTAATTTTAAAATTAATCGAATTAATCAAAATTTTATCCTACTTGATTAAAAAAATAAAAAATAATTTTATCAATGATTAAACTTTAGTTAATTCTATTAATCGATTAATTGAACCGATATAATATTCACTCTTAAAAATATCCACTACAAATATTAATTAAAAATAAAAATTGTAACTCTCTAGCTTCAAGTTGGGTCAAATCTTATAAATATTGTTATATAAATCTTTTTTCCCATAATATTGCACTTTTAAAATTATTTTCAAAAGTATTGAACTTTGAATAGTTTCAGTGAAGTCGAGTTTATTAGAATACGATTATGAATAATGACCGAATTAAAAAAATTAAAACACTATTTAAAGTTGAAGCCTCTTGTCACCTACTTTAGTGTTTGTTTGTTTTTTAATTTTTTACTATTTAAATTCGGAGCATCCTGTTCTCGACTATAATTTTTTAATCTAAAAATATATAAATTATTATTTAAAGTTAAATTTTAATGAATCCGACTTTACTTTTACTATAAATACATGGATGAATAGTTTGAAAAATAATTTAGAAATGAGCCCTCAAGTTGTGAATGTGATGTAACATTTTTTAAAATGCCTGTTTAAAGGATAAATATATAGGTCAGGAACCACCGTGAGCAGTCTTTTGTAGAGCTGACTGATTATTTTCCCTCACCGAACCTCAATCCAAAACTCTTGTCTCTCTTGTGATGAATCCGTCGGTTCTTCAGGCTCCACCACTAGCTTCTCTCCCGTCGACCCAAACTACGGCAGGTGCGAAGCGTCGCATCGCTATCGCCGTCGACTTAAGCGATGAGAGCGCTTACGCTGTTCGATGGGCAGTTCAGAACTACCTTCGTCCCGGTGACGCCGTCGTACTCCTCCATGTTTGTCCCACCTCCGTCCTTTACGGAGCTGACTGGGGATCCATCCAACATCAAATCACCCCTAACTCCAAAAACAAGCACGAAAACCCAACCGACTGCTCCGACGAAGAGCCGCAGAAGAGAATCGAGGGGGAGTTCGACATTTTCACCACGACGAGAGCGAACAAGATGGCGCAGCCGTTAGTGGATGCTAAGGTTCCGTTTAAAATCCACATAGTAAAAGATCGTGACATGAAAGAGAGACTCTGTTTGGAAGTGGAGAGATTGGGACTGAGTGCAGTTATCATGGGTAGCAGAGGCTTCGGTGGCACAAGGAGGAGCAGCAATGGAAGGCTGGGAAGCGTTAGTTATTATTGCGTCAATCACTGCATTTGCCCGGTTATAGTTGTCCGCTACCCGGACGAAGATGATAGCGGAGTCGGCCGAGCCGAGAGGGTCACGAAAAAGAAGATTGTTGAAGAAGAAGTTGAACTGCATCCGGTACCGGAAGAGGAACTTGAACATCTTGACGAGGAGGATGAACACAAAGGCTAGGGTTTTCGAATTTGTAGTTTCTATAATCACTTACGTGAACTGTAATAGTATTGCATCTTCAAATAATTTATCTATATTATTTAAATGAAACTATAAAAATACAAAAAAAAAATAACATTTGTATATATAAATGAAGCCGTACGTCGTTGTTAGACTCTGAGTCCATGGTCAGCAGCGAAAACGTAAGACGATTACCCAAATATATTAAAAAATATCTGGACGGTTGCTGTGAAGAGCTCCGGCTGCCACGCACGGAAGCAACACCACAAAAATCTCTCTCCCTCCCAGTCGCAAGCGGACACATGTTCGATCTCTGCTCCACAAAATATCTGGACGGCTATTGCCGTTTGATGGAAGATTGTTTGATTTTTTTAGTTAGAACTTCCCCACCTAAGTGAAGACCCATCCTAATATGACACGAAGAAGTGGGATAAAAATACTTATGTTCATTGAATTAAATTCTTGGTGGGTGAATTTTAAATATACTTGATTCAATTAAGATTGTATGTTGGTGTTTGTATCTCGATCACCGCCATTGACGCACGCCTCGCATATGGAAACAGCGCGACTGAGCTTGAAAGTTGAAACCAGTAGCTCTCCAGGGCGCGCGAGACTGGCAGGCGTGACAGAGAAGACACCTCACGTGTCTCGCCACAAGGGAATTGGCTCCGTGAACTTTAGCGTGGCAGTGCCAGCATAAACTGGCTTGGTCCGACTCGCAGTACGTTGTCGCCGCCGACAGGTAGAGCTCACAGCTCTTCATCTTCTTCCTCATCACAAAGGGTGTTTGGGGATTAATCTGTTCTTCTTCTTTCGTTTTATTTTCTCGAGAATGTTGTGCTTCTCGTATGAGAAACAAAAACAACAACTTGTAGTGGCTTATAAGGACAAGCTTCGTTTTGTTTCCACTGGAAATTCCGGATTTTGAATGGCTTTTGTGATTTGTCCGATGTTCGTCCATTTGTCAGCTGTTAATATATGCATCACTTGGAAAATGATTTCTCTATTTCCCCTGAAAATGGACCTACAAAAAGAGTTTACTACCAAAATAACATAGGCCCAAATCCGACAAACAAATTTAGTTGGTTCCACCTAAATTTATTAGTCAAACAAAAGAAACCAAGAAAGTTTAAAGGGTCGAACCCAAAGAAGCTTTGACTTCAAAATTTACAAATATGATGTCCCCCTGTGTTTGATTCTTTGTCAAAAACCGACACAGGAAATATTAAAAAAGTCTGTTTCAGTTCAGCTTCTGCAAGAATCAAAGCCGACAGCCAATAAAAGCCGTGTTCCTTTGCTGTCATACAATGGTGAAACACAGCACAACCCACTTTCCAGGAAAATCAATCTCCCTTATTTTCTGTTCTAAAATCTTCCTGTATAAATAACAAAGCAGATGCTTTCTTCAAACTACCCCACCCAAAATAGAGAGCTTTTGTTTTTGTTTTGACGAAATCATAACGATTTTTTCATGGCGGGTGTTAGTAAAGCGGTTCCGGAGTTCGAGGACATGTTGCCTGTGATGGCGGAGAAGCTAGGCGGAGAAGGGCTGATGAAGGAGCTGTGCAATGGGTTCGAGCTGTTGATGGACAAGGAGAAAGGGGTGATCACGGTGGAGAGCTTGAAGAGGAACGCGGTGGTGCTGGGGTTGCAGGATTTGAGACACGACGAGCTTGTCAGCATGGTGGAAGAAGGTGACACCGACGGCGATGGAGCTCTCAATGAGATGGAGTTCTGCGTGTTGATGTTCAGATTAAGCCCTGGGTTGATGAAAGAATCCAAGTTATTGCTGGAGGAGATCCTTCAAGAAGAGATCAAACCTGCTGGTGCTGCAGTCTATTAGGATTTCTTCTTCTTCCTTATAATTTATCGTCATAATAAATTATTCGAATCAATTTATATCACATATTTTATTTTAATAAATAAATTTTATAATAATAATTTATATATATTTAATATTTATTTAAGTAATATTAAATTTTTTATCACTAGATTAAAAGATACATTAACCCACAAAATTGGACGAATTAGAATCCCCGTTGCATTGCCGTCGCTCTGGGGACATGCCAGAACATGTACAAGTTCAACCTTATTTTAATATCTGTGCTTGGTCTCTGCTCTTAGATCGGTCGGCTTTGAGGAGGGCTTCCATTAAAATAATAAAATCCGGTTGATCTGATCTGTTACCTAACCTGTTTTAATACATTGTTTGAGCCGGCATTGTTTTATTTATTGTAGTATTTGGAAGGGATTGTCCGGAATCGAATGTCCGCAAAACAGCTGCGAAAATAGAGGCGACGAGTCCACCGATGATGACACCACCACCAGACAGAACTTATCCGATAAACAGTGCAACCTGAGCCGTCTCATCTCTGGTGCTTCTGCCCCAATGGTCTCACGAGACGACTCGGTAGGCCCTTGCTTGGAAAAGCACTGCCAATAACCAGAATAAGCTTACCAAGAACATATTTTAGGCAAAACAAGTTGGGATTTTGCTATGTTATGTAGACTTGCCGAAGCTATATATACACAGGGTTACAGACTCTTAATGTTGGTCGATCTCTAAGCATAATGTTCAATTTATATATAAATTATTGGACCCATTTAAATTCGAGTCTGTGCATGAAAAGATTCGAAACTAGACCAAAGCTCGGCCTGAATATGTACAGGTCTGCTTCAGTGATCCATCTTTCTCATATGTAGTTGTTCTTAGGAGTAAGTTGTCACAACGTCAGGCAAGAACATGCACTACCTGTACTCATGTAGTTCGGACTGACCATTGAAACTCGGATCCCACCACTGGTGAATCCCATGAGCCCGTTTGAAATCCGAAGACTTGCTCAAGTTTGTAGTGAGATTGGCAGACAGAAGCAGATGCAGAGGTTCGGAATTGCTTTTCAGTAAGGAATTCAATGTTGCGATCCTCTCAATATTTCCAGCCCGAAGCTCCTCCATCTTCTTCCTGTGTTCAAAATAGCCGATATAGCCGGAGCATATGGGATCTGCAGGGTTCACAAACAGGTACGGTACCCATTTAGAGAGTAACGTAAATGGATCACCCGGCTGAAGACTCCGATGGCGACCCTTTGCAGCTGCAAGTCCAGCTTTAACTATGCTGGTCGTAATGCGAATCCCACCCTTCAGCTTTCCGTCCTTGATTATTTCTATCGAGGCAGAGAATGGTGGATTGAAGAGGTAAGCTTCAACACTGTAACCCATCTTAGTCACATTCTTCTCAACAAGCAATGAAATAGCTGATCCGAGCGAATGGCCAGCTAACCAAATACTTTTAGTACTGGTAACATCGATTATACTCAGCACAGCCTGCATTGCAAGCTGAAAACGAGAGCTTTCATGAAGCGTATTTCGAACACACCGAATATCCAACTTGAGATCACGAGACATAGTGTCGGGTTTATTAATCGTACCCCGAAACGCAATAACATAATCCAGAGCATTTTGAGCTGAACGGTTGAATTCAGAAGTAAAAGACTTGAATTCATAAACAGCACCAAAAATGGAGCTATCAACATCGTCTACAAGAGGGCGGATCAACCGGAAACCAAAGGAGCCCCACCAAGGCGGCGCATGAGCCCGGTTGTCTCGGCGATTCTGCTGGCGATCACGTTCTAGAATGTACACTCCCTGGACCAAGCTTGCAGCAATAGATCTTCGGTGATCAAAGTTATTCCTATAAAAAAAATACAACAAAAACATCTCAGATATACAATCAAATGCTCTGAATTTGATAAGAAATCAATCCAAAAAACATCTCCGATTTGCATAATACTTGTTCATGATTACAAGTTGTGTTTACCAGTCTACAGCCGTGAGATGTGAAGGTCCCGAGAGGCAGAAAATCTGTCTTTCAGATGCTGGTTTATTCTCTTCCATAAATTCTCAAACAAGGGTAATAAATTGATCTACATGGAAATAAAAGAAGATCCCCATCGTTAATTCAGTAATGGGCACTATTAGTTTATCATTAAAAATCCAGTCTTGAATCATGGTTTTTGAAAACCCAACCTTTATTTCCTTTCACAAGCTTCTGTTCCTTTTTTTTCTGGGAAAAATTTCAAATAGATTTCAAGAAAGAACAAAAACATAGAAAAAAAAACCCAGAATTGGAAAATGGAAATCGTTGAATTCAAGAAATTGAACGGAAATCAATTTACCTGAATGCAAATGAGCGAAGAATTCCGATTTCACTTGCCTTTTTCCGATCATCTCTTCATCTATTTCCTCCTGAGAAGAAACCCAGAGAGTTGACATGCAGTTCATAGAAGTTATCAAATATAAATGTCCAGCCTTTTCCTTTCTTCTTCCTTTTTATTATTATAATCATTTTCTGGAAAAATTATATCATGGGTCAGTCTCACTATATCATTCATGGACCAACCAAAAATTATATCATGGGTCAGTCTCACTATATCATTTATGGACCAACCAATAAAAACTGTCCACCTCATTACTTTTAAATTTTTAAGTGAAGATTCATTTGGAAAAAAATTATGACATAAAAAAATTAATAAAATTAACAGTTTTTATTGATTAATTTCATAAACAGAGTGTAGGACTGACCATGATATAACTTTTCCATTTTCTGACTTTCTGATTGTTCTTTTCCAGACGCGAATTTCAAATTATGAATTAAAATAATCATATTTTGTGTTGACGCTAAATAGACAATAAATTTCTTCACAAAATTTTATAAATAAAAACATTTTTATATAATTGATCTAATGCAAAATGCAAATAAATATATAATTTTTTAAACAAATGTAATATTAGTATTATAAGTGATTTAAATTTAAATAATATATAAATTAAATATATTTTTTAAAATTATTTTTTCATTGTATTTTTAAAATAATAATACCAAACTGACCCTTCGATTGTGAAATCAAACATCACCTTCTTCAATCCCACGTTCAACTACAGAATGAAAAACAAAAACCAGAAGTGTTTACAACCAATGAAGTATTTGACTGTAATGAAAACAACCCAGAAGTTGATGTTTAACTGATAATTAAAGTACTATAATCATGATTTGAATCAATTGTCTACAATGTTCTCAGAAAATATTACAACCTCAGATGCTTGTCTTCACACCATGATAACAACACCTTCAATAAAACTTGTCTCCTAGCTGAGATGTTTCATGGTGGACTGTACCACCAATAATTACCCAACACTTCACCTCCTTTCCATTCAAGAGTTGAAGATCCAACCAGCGAAGAACACGTCGAGAGAGACAGGGCAACGTCGGTCACCGTCAGTTGGCCTTTTGGGTATAAAACTTTGTCCTCAGCCACCCACCACCAACTTGTCCAATTCAGGAGGTGGTTTTAGCAGTCTTCCCCTCCATTGACAAGTTCCCACTGGCCACTGGCAAAATGGCTGCAGCTAACATGTGCATTTAATTCTAGGGTTCATTATTGAAGGCAACATGAATATATTTGACAGTCTTTTTTTGTCCCTATTTTTGATACCCTGTACATGGTCGAACCTATTCGACATGATCAAAACCATCTCTGCTGCATGCCTTCACAAATGAAAAAAAACACAATTTCTGTTAAAGTACAATACAGATGCCTGCCTGCCCTTGCTTCATCTGCATGTGTTTCTCAAGTTCTTCATGTTATCCATTCCTTCCGACATGATAAACTTCAATCCCCCGTGCCAAAGATTTTCCTAGCTAGGTGTCGGAATTTCAGGTTCTGAGAAAGAATTGTCTGTATTCGTTTCCAATACCATTTACTGAGACAAAGGGGAAGAACAGAAGAATTCAAAGCTACATTCATGGAGCCTGGAGGCTGGAGCTGTGAATTCTGAGTCACATGGCAAGCTAGTAGTATTTTGCCCAGCAATGCCAATGACAACGAGGTTTCATGCACACAGGCTTCCACAGAAAAAGAAGTGGGGAACTCAAGTGTAGCCTTTTGAAGTCAAGCCGTAGCTTTCTACGATTTGTATTCTGACTCCTTTATGGAAGGTTATTTGGATTTCTTTTTAATTCATCTCGTCGGTATATTAATTAATATAAATTATTTAAAAAAATAATTAAGAGAATCTCTTAGATTAGTTTATTCTATTTGTAGAATAATTGTAGAAAATAATTGAACTTTCTAAAAGATGGATGGATGGACTCAAAAAGAAACGAGTACGGTTATGTCTCTTAAAATTTTATTTTTTTTAAAATATCGTACATATATATATTTTTATTAAGGGTTAATTACTGCGAAGGTCACGTTTGTTTACCCTCAGTACAAATTTAGTCACTAATTTTGAAAATCAACCAGTATGGTCACGTATGTTTTTGGGTTATAAATTTATGGTCACTCCGAAGTTAAAAGCCGTGAAGTGTTAACGAAAAGATGATTTGGCACAATGAAAAAAGGATAAATTACCAAAATAGTAACTAAATAATTATCTTATTTTTATTTTATCTTTAATTTAACCATCAAAAATTATTTATTTTTTTAATTTTACAATCATCCATGTTGAAATAAAAAGGATTTCTTAACTGAAAATTTTATATTTTCTGTCCAATACCTTAGAGAAATCCAATAATTCCTCAACTATCCATCACTGTTTAGCATCTTTAACAACACTTGGGATTTTTAGAACATCAAACCATGTCGTTTGCTACAAAAATAGAGTAAACCCAGCTTCATATTACAAGCAACAATGGCGATTTTTCACCATTGTTGTCCCAGAACGTCTCCATCAACATTTTGTTTACAAGCATTTTGTCTTTACCAAATCTGAGTTCTTTTTGTGATTTTCGTGGGCTTATAAGTTTTTTTACCTGCAATAATCGGTAGGTTTTTTGTCATGAAAATACTTAATTTAGTTCGAATTACATCAATAGCTTCTTCCTTTTAGAACTTTTGTATTTGAAGAACTTGCAAATTCTTGTTCTTGATCATAATAAGTTTACAGGTCGAATCCCAGTTTAGATTAGTTCTTTTAATGATTTAGCTGTCTTGAGCTAAAGAATAATTCACTTTTCGAGTCTCTCCCAAGCTCTATTTCAAGCTTAGAAAACCTTCGAGTTTTAGCCATGACGGATAATCATCTGTATGGCCGAAATACCCAATCTTCAAAGCTTAATAAACCTCCAATTTCTTGATTTAAAAAACAATAATTTTGAAACAAATTTTTCAGTTTTGAATCCCAAAGTTGTTACTGTTTAAATCTGAAACAACAACTTTTGATCTAATGTTCCGAATGAAGTATTAACCTCTTGTTTTCAACTTTAAGAGCTTGATATCTCCATTAATACATTCATCGGACCGTTCTGATCATAAGTTACAGAATAAAGAAAGAACTATGGGTGTTGTTGGGTCTAGTTTGGCGGGAGGAATCACTGGATTAACAGTGGTGTAGACTGTGCAAACCAAACAGAAGGTCATCAAGATCTCGAAAATCACATTCCCATGCTTTCACCGCCGATGACAAGGAAAATGCATCATAATTTTTTTTTTAGAGAAATAAGTATTTTTTAAGAAGATAGTGAAAATATAAAAGTTTTAAATTTTAAAGGTTAAAATAAAGATAAAATAAAAATAAGATAATTATTTAGTGACTATTTAGGTAATTTACTCTTTTTTTATTGTGCCAAATCATTTTCCGTTAACACTTCACGGCTTTTAACGTTGGAGTGACTATAAGTTTACAGCCCGAAAACGTATATAACCATACTGGTTGATTTTCAAAATCAGTGACTAAATTTGTACTGGGACAAACAAACGTGACCTCCGCAGTAATTAACCCTTTTATTAATAATCTAATTTTATATCTTTAATTTTTTATAATTTTATATTATTATATCTTTAATATAATTTCTCGATTACACCCTTACATTCTTCCTAAATGATGCAAGCTCTTCCCCTGCAATATACCACCTTTTTGTTACGTCACTTTTCTTTTTCCGCTAAAAGAATTCTTAAAACTGTACTAATAATTTAACTGTATCATCTGCTGATGATTATAAATATAGGAATCCTAGCCTCGGAAGTCCATGAAAAGCCAAGACCAACAGAATTTCTCTCAAAAGCATCTTGTGGGTGCTATAAATTATTTAGATTATTTTGTTCTAACTCGGAACTTTGTTTTATACTGAATTTAACATCTCTTCTTCGTTGAGTGAGTGAAACACAGTTCTGAGTTTTCATTTTTCCACCCAAGAATCGAAAGGAAAAGTGTGTGATTTTCGTGGGTTAGAAATGTATGCAGAGGCTGAGTAGTTTTTCCCTTACATGCAGAACTTTGCTCAAGATTTTGAGCTGTTTGAAGAGTACTGCAAAACCCAGAAACCCAATGCTTCAATGGTATATTCAATATCTCAGTCTTTGTTGTTTTTAGCTTTGGTTTCCTTTGAGTGATCTCCAGTTGTTTTATTAGTTCTAGTTCTAAGTGGGTTTTAGCTTTGATTGCCTCTGTTTGAAGAATTTGAAGCTTTTTGATCTTTGCTTCAATGGTGAAAAGTTGTTTTCCGGTTAAATTTTAAAGCTTTTGAGGGAACTTATGGTTGTTTTCAGGTCCTTTTTAAATTCTAAGGACTAAGATGAACACTTTCTCAGCAACCAAACAAAGCGGAAATGAGAAAAATTGTGATATTGAAAACAATCTGTACATGCTGGACCAAGAAAAAGAAACCAAACAAAGAAATTGTCAGGACATAATTGGAAAATGATTCTTCAATACCCTGAGTTCCATGTTCTTGAAGATTTCTTTCATTTTCTTCAACTTCTTATTGTGAAAGGGTTTTCCACTTTTTAATCCACTTTTACAGAGAGATTGAAAAAGAGAAAATAACCAGAGCTTTTTTACTAGTTTTTTTAAGTACTTGGAGTTCATATTGAGTTGTGGTGGAAAGTGAAAAATTATAATTACCCTTAAACTTGTTGGTGTAAATATTTCTGATAAATATTCATCATGTTGCCAAAAGAACAGATGTCTGTTGAGAAAGTTTTGAAATTGATTATTAGTGTGATTTCTAGTTTGCTACTAGTTATTTGTTTATAGGTTCATGATCGTTGCCGATTCGACTGTTTATGTGTTTCTTCCATGCGGAATTATAGTTTTTACTTCTTTTTCTTTCTGCTAAAGATCATATTTTACAGTTAATTGTCTTGTTTCTGAGAATGCCTTGATCTGTTCTTGCATGATGTAGATGGACATGGTTCAGAACTCGGCGACCGAATATAACCTTGAAGGAGAAGTTGATATGTTCAAAACTCTAGAACCCATCATCGAAGAACCGATTGTAGGACTTGATCCAATGACTGCAGCCATCTCGTTAATCTCTTGTGGTGAAGATGTCATTACTTCAGAAGGACTTAAGGCTGTAGATATCGAATTGTTTCCGAATGAGCAGCTTCTAGAGGTTCTCTATGAGTGCGAGAATGAGCTAATGGCAGAAGCAGCAATAGAAGCACCACTGGCTGTGGTCTTGGATTTGGAGACGCCTGTTGTGAAGATGGATGAAAGCCAAAATCAAGAAAATGAAGTGCTTGATGATGCATCGTTCCAGAAAAGCGTGAGCTCGGGTTCTTTAAGTTCAATGGGATCTGTGCAAGGGGCTGCAATCGAGCCTAATTTCCTGGATTTCTCCATAATGGATTTTGGTTCTGTTTATACAATGAGGAGAGCATTTAGCGAAGGAGATATCAAGGTCAGACTTAAGTATCTTTGCAGTGTTTCTATATATTTCACTTCTTCCGTGACTGATGTGGATGCTGTTAGTTTATTGTTCGGTATTCGTGTGTTACATCGTTTCCTTTCTAAAAATTAATCCCAAGTATAGACTTGTTTCGATAGACGATGAACCGGATTTGAGAACGTTAAGAGGTCTTCCTTGATTACCCTGACCCTGTCTAATTAAAGGAGGTATTTACCGTCTCTAACATTAAGTCAGATCACACCAAGAAGATGTTGGATCCTGCTTTGCAATTAAACTCTACTAATTTGTAAAAATGCTAATGTGACAGACACTTGATGATACTGAGTTTTTATGGCAGACACTCGGCAATGGTAATGTGAGCGTCATCCATTCTCCCGTCGAACGGCCACTAACCGTCACCAGCTGTTCTACTGAAGATCGAAAGGAAAAGCTCTCCCGATACAGGAACAAGAAGACGAAGAGGAATTTCGGAAGGAAAATCAAGGTAAAAATAAATAAACTTGTTCCCATTCTCGTCGATATCATCAATTGCTTCAATTTATTGCTTACTCTTACCCTTTAGCATCAAACAAGACGACCAACATTTACCAAGACATGCAGACTTCACCGTTTTTATGCATATCCCATATCCGATTCATTGTCAGATATCTATAACGAAAGCTCATTGATATGGTTATCTTCACCTAGTATGCTTGCAGGAAGGCTCTTGCCGATAGTCAACCGAGGATCCACGGAAGGTTCGCAAAGATCGAAGAATCTGACAACTCAAGAGGAAATTGATGTTCACTAATTAAACAATCACCAGGTAAAACCTGAACGAAGTTGCTAGACCCAATGAGTAGTAGAATCCTATGCAGAGATCATAGACAGGTAATTCGAAATAAGCCATAAACCATCTCTCGAGTAATAGTTTCAGTTTTTCACTTTATTTGCTGCTGTAATAAGCTCCCTTGTAAGGACGTATATAGTGTTTTTAGTTCCAATAAGATGGCGAAGCTGAAATTTGTAAAAATAGTGTCTGCAATTACTTTTCCCTTCTGCAATGAGTTCTTCTGGTAGACTTCTTTCATGAACAGAAATAGTTATATAATCCTATGAAGGATGTCGGGTCATTTTCCTTTTGATTAGGCCTTTGATGTGTCATTTCCCAAGCTTTCCGTAGTTTTGTCAATGAAGATATTATTACTTTAGTATACTGATTAATGTTTCACAGTTCTTTGGTACCATGATTCTCACTTTTGGACACACACAGAAGTACTCCAACTCGATAGTAAGTTGAGGCGATGGTTTTGGGTCATGTCGGGTAGAATCGGGTTCGATCATTCTAGATAACATGGAAAAATATGACACAAATACAACATTGTCAATAAATGTAAAAGTAGTAGATAAAAATCACATTACAAATTCATATTTATATCTT
The DNA here is from genome assembly GCA_035048815.1 of Abelmoschus esculentus. Lineage (NCBI taxonomy): Eukaryota > Viridiplantae > Streptophyta > Magnoliopsida > Malvales > Malvaceae > Abelmoschus > Abelmoschus esculentus. The sequence goes on from JAUCBN010000049.1 coordinate 13,666,284, forward strand.
TGGGTATCTACTATTACAAATTACAATCCCCTTATAGTGTTGAGGCCCAAAGAGTGTAAAACATGGCCATTTCAATGCCCTGAGAGTCTGAGACCACCAGCCATGGAAAGGGTTTTGCAGACATAATGTAAGCTTTGATCTGAATGTTCTAAGAAACTGAAATCTTAAAAACTTTGTCATCTTGTAAGAAATCACGCAATACCCTTTGTTAGGTTCAGTTTGGACTTGAAAATGGATAAAAACCAACCCCAAAAAATCTGGTTCAGAGGGACGAAACTGGTGTGAAGAAGGAGATGCCTTTTAGGGACATGGATGCTACATGAATATACAGCCTTTCTATTTTAGGCAAACACAGTACAAGTTAAATTGATTGACAAAGAAGTCCAAACTATGTGCACCAGAAAAGGAAAGCCCTAAATATCTTACTAGATCCTTTGCATGTTTAATTCCTTCGAGAAGCTTTCCTAGGACCAACTCATATAATAAAACCAATGCATTCCCTTCTCAACCCAATGCTCCCAGCTCCTCAGCAATCCCTCCCCTCCATCTTTCTTTTACTGCTCACAGTATCCATTTCATTTTTCCACCCAATTTTCTTGGTAAACAGCATAGTATTCTTACACGACATTGATACTTTCTGAATAACTTCTTTGTTGCCTGTCTGTTGTTCGAAATCAGGAAAAAAAAAGGGTTTAAAAAGAGACGAGAAAAATCAACCCATGTACCAGTCATTCCAGGAATATGGTGCTGAAATTCAAAACTAAAACACCCGACCATGAAAGATGATCCCAGGTAACAATAGATTCCGATCAAAAGTCACCGATCGCCGAACTGGCAGCTGCCTTCGTTTCATTGCAGACAAACCATATGCAACTAAACAAAATTTTTCATGCATGATTCGAAGGATTAAATGAAACCTCATCGCATCAAATTACCATTCCAAGCAAACTCCTGGAGTTCATATGGTGCCACAATCTAGCACAGAGGTGGGGTCTATAACGTACAAAATATCCCCCCAAAACAAGCAAATTACTTGTAAGCTCCCCTCCTAAATTCCTGTGATTCACCAAATTCAAAAACTTGCAGACTTGTAAGTATAAATATATGCATAAAAACAAAAACAAATTCAGGGCTTTGTGGAAGTGTAGAAGTACAAATTTGACAAAATAACTAAAATTCCAATCTAAAAATAATTCCAAAGTTTCTTGGAATCATCATTCATCCCTCTGTGCTGAGAAAATCAAAGAAAAAGAAAAGCTTTGAACTTTTTGATATTACTTTGTTTTTAGCCATAACCAGATCGGAAGGTTGAAGAAAATCGAACCCACCAAACATTACATGCAATGCAAAGGCACGCGGCTCAAGTTATTTGTACACAAAATCACCCACCCAATAAGCTCAATAGAATAACACAAATATTACTGCTCTTTCTTTCTCTTTCTCTTCGGCCTTGGCTTTCGCAAGTTATATAACGCCGACCCTTTTTTTCTCTTCCTTCTCTCTCTTTCAGCTCCCTCGAAACAACGAAATTCCCAGAAAGTCTTTAACCTCGTCACTATCGTCAATGGAAAAAACCCAGCTTTGATTAAGTTTGTAATTCAGGAATTTGTAGGAAAATTTTCTGGTTTTGGGTGGTTGACCTTTTCTGTTTTAATAATGTTTAGGAAAATTTGATTCAATGTTGTGCATTATCGTGCCTTTTCTATGCTCTGAAACAGTTTAGGAGAGAAAGTTCAATCGAAACGAATCTCTGTTCCATTACCTTCAAATTTCAATCCAGCCCCACCCATTTTTTCTCTTCTTCTCTGATTTGTTATCGGTTTGTCGTTTCAATTTCTCATCTTTCTGTCTTTGGTTCCTCTGTTTGTATCCGGAGAAGGAGACCCCGGGGAGAGAAAGGGTAAGTGCTGGTCCAGTTCTTATTTCTTTGTTGATGGGAATTTGGGTTTGTAATTAGGGTTTATGGGTGTATTGGGAATTGGTAATTGAGTTTCCACTTTAAGATCGATGTTGATTTAAAGTTTTTCCCCTCTTTATGTCGATAAGAAGGGATTGATTAATTAGAGTAGATATGATAATTAAGCGCAACCTCAAATCGAAAATGCCGAGCCTGAAACGGTGCAAATTCGGCGATGCAGTTGGTGAAGACGAAGATAACTTGGGTAAAACTCGCAAGAAGCGGAAAATCAATGATTATTATCCTCTGGGTCTTCTCGGGGAGGTCGCCACCGGCATAATTCCGTTCGGCCTTCATCGTATCATTGCCTCTGAGGCTGATAAAGGTTTCTCGGCTTCATGGTGCGCTGATGTCTCTTACTCCCCTGATGAAGTGGAATCCAAATCCAAGGTCTTGAATTCTTCCAATGCCAAGAACCGTACTGTGGAGATTGCTCGGCCACCACTTGTGAGGACCTCCAGAGGGCGAGTTCAGGTACTTCCTTCAAGGTTCAATGATTCTGTAATTGAGAATTGGAAGAAAGAAAGTAAAAGTAGCTTACCCGGTTGTAGTTTAGATGACGGTGATGATGATGAGGATTATGATTTTGAATGTAAAAAGAATAAATCTAGTTTTAAGAAACCTAAGAATTGTAAGCAGAACATGAAAAATTGGCGAAGTGAAGAGAAGAATGGTTATAAAGGGAAAAAGTATACTACATTGTGTGAGGAAGATGGAGGAGGGTATGGTAAGACTTCTAATTCTAGGAAGTACTCGAGTTCCCGGAGTTTGATAACTTCAGTATGTGAGCAATTCGTCAAGGAGAATGAGAAGTATGTCAATGGGGTTGACGTTGCTGATTTAACAACAGTGAAACAAGCTTCATTTGAGAACGGTAAGAGGAAAGATGGGTTGTATGGGCCAGAGGATTTTTATGCAGGGGATATAGTGTGGGCAAGGCCAGTGAAGAGGGAGCCGTTTTGGCCGGCTATTGTTATCGATCCAATGACGCAAGCGCCTGAGCTGGTTTTGAGGTCTTGTATACCCGAGGCAGCTTGTGTGATGTTCCTCGGACATTCTGGGAATGAAAGCCAAAGGGTATCTATACCTTCTTTATCAAATTATGTTTATTAACTTGTTTGTTGTGAGATGGAAGTTATGCTTTAGTAATTAATTGTTACTTCAAATGATTATGGACAGGATTATGCCTGGGTTCGGCGGGGCATGATTTTTCCATTTATGGACTTTCTAGAGAGGTGTGTTGTTTGTTGTGTTCAACTGCTAATTGAACTTCCATTCTTCAAATGCTATGTGCTTAGGCAGTCTTCTTTATGTAGGTTCCACGAGCAGCAAGAATTGCACAGGTGCAAGCCTAGTGGTTTCCAATTGGCAATGGAAGAGGCTTTTCTGGCAGAACAGGGTTTTACGGAGAACTTGATGGAGGACATAAACATTGCAGCTGGAAATACAACTTATGAAGAATCTATTCTTAGATGGGTTCAGGAGGCTACTGGTCCAAACCAGGATCACGGATATCAACTTCCTAATCAGGCAAGTTGCTGTAGAATGCACCATCTTGTTCACTCCTCTCTTTTCTTTTTTTTTTTTTGGATACATGTTTAATGGATTTTCAAAAGTCTTCTCCTACATCCACATTTGTACTCCCATCCACTAGCAGGGACATAGGTGATTTTCCTTTTTTGAGCTTAGGGAATCCATTTGTGTCTTTATCACTCTTATCTTTACTGTAAACGGAGTTCTCTTTCTTTTGCTGGGGTGGGAGGGGGTAGGGGACTTGAAAGAACTTGAGCCTTCGATACTTTAAATTTTTTTACCCGGATTGTGTACGAGATCATTTTCCATATCGTTTTTTATCTAAAACATTTGGAACACAAAGGTTAATGTTCCCAATTTAACTATATTTGCAGCGCTTCTTTTGTAAATACAAGGACTCAAGACCTTGTGAAGGCTGTGGCATGACCCTCCCATTTAAAATGGGAAAGAAAATGAAAGCATTTGAAGGCCAATTTTTATGTAAAACGTGTGCTAGGGTCTGTAGCAATGTCTTTTCTGGATCTTAAATTATGATTCCACTGTTTTTTGTTACTTTTCATAATCACATGCTTTTTTATAGCAGTTAACCAAATCAAAACTCTATTGTGGCATCTGCAAGAAGGTTTGGAATCATTCAGATAGTGGAAGTTGGGTAAGGCGACCTAGAAGCTTGGCCTTTAATTTGTTTTCTTTCTGCTATGTCACAACCTTTTTTACTAATTTATTGCTTCCCTATATACACTGAGTCAGGTGCGATGTGACGGTTGTAAAGTGTGGGTGCATGCAGAGTGTGACAAAATTCCCAGACATCTTTTTAAGGTCCGTGTCTTGTTGTCCATCTCAATTTATTATTTTGTTTGACCTTCCAATGAAGCCAATGATTCAAATGTTGTATTTCCCTGATCAAATCTTATTTGGTTCTCCAGGCTTTGGGGGCCACCGATTATTACTGTCCTACTTGCAAGGTAAAGTTTAACTTTGAATTATCAGATTCAGAGAAGTGGCGGCCAAAAATCAAGTAAGCCTGTTCTATTCTGAAATTGATTTTTTGTTTGTCAGTGTGCATATTGATTTACCTTGTTTTACAAAACATATCTATATGTATGAGAAAACTATTCAAGGAATTCTTCTGACTGATTCTTTATTTTTCATTTCGTTGTTTCTAATGCTTGTAAAAACCTTTTATGCAGATCAAAAACTAACAACGGTCAACTAGTTTTGCCCAAGAAGGTTACCGTTCTCTGCTGTGGTGTTGAAGGCTTATATTACCCAAGCCTCCATTTGTAAGGATTTTTTTTACTAGTGATTTTTTTTTTTCTTTTCCATTTGATACTTCTTAAAACATCTTCACTTCTTCAGTGTATTTTGACTTCTTTGTCTGTTTTACACATTGTTCAGTAAGCATATGCGTTCGTAGAAATTTATTTTCTGAATACCATTAATGACACCATTGCAATTTAATAGTCCATGATTTCATTCAAGAAAATTTGAGGCTGCTACTTGTAAAATTTACATCTGCTAAACAAGTAAAGTTACTGTCTTCTCGCTGGTATTTATCTAAAATCTAAATCTATATAAAATAAGTTTAATTTTCTCTAACATACAAATAATATTGAAGTGCCTTCGGTGAATTATATTTTGAGTGGCATTACTCTTTTAGCTCTCTGGATTTTGACTGGGAGTCTATTCATTATGATATGTCTATTCCAGAGTTGTTTGCAAGTGCGGGTCCTGTGGGTCTGAAAAGCAAGCACTTAGTGAGTGGGAACGACACACTGGTTCCAGAGAACGAAATTGGAGGATTAGTGTGAAGGTGAAAGGTTCCTTGATGCCATTAGAACAATGGGTTTGTACAACTTTTGGACCTTTTTCTTTTCAGTTCTATATTTCTTACATCTTCCTATAGTTTCATCTTTGAATGTAAAAGATATATTCTGTTAAAAACATGTGGAGTATGGCTTTCTATTCTATATCAGTGTTTCCCATCTTCCTTTTCCTAATTGGTTGACTTTAAGTTGGACTTTAGCATGATGGGGGAATGTGAACCAAGTTCTTAAACCCTTGTATCTGTTTTCCCACTCTCTACATTAGTAAAGGAGTCAACTTCTCAGAAGATACGTCTTTACTTCCTTTTATTAACCGTTTTGGCATTGTTCTGCTTTTGAGGAATATTTTCACTTGGTTCATGTCTAACCTTGCAGATGCTTCAGTTAGCAGAGTACCATGCAAATGCTACCACCTCTACCAAACCTCCTAAACGACCACCAATACGAGAGAGGAAGCAGAAGTTGCTTGCTTTTTTGCAGGGTATTCTTCTAGGCATCAGATTAGCAATTTCATGCTTGTGCTTTTCTTTTTTTCCCATCACCTTTGGGTTATGCCAATTATTACATTTGTTATGACAGAAAAATATGAACCTGTTCATGTGAAGTGGACAACCGAACGCTGTGCTGTATGTAGATGGGTTGAAGATTGGGACTACAATAAAATTATTATCTGCAATAGGTAACTTTTCCGGTGTTTTCTTTTATGTAAGACTAGATGCTTTTTATGGATCCATCATTGGATGCACTTTTATCCATTGTTGTATAAAGGCACTGAGTTTAGGTTATCTTATTAATTGACACTTTCAAAGCCGGATTCTGGTTTTCAAATAACATTGATCTTTAAGGTGCAATTAAATGTTAGTGTTTAGGGGTTCTTTTATCACTTTTATATCTCTTTCGTATGGCCATGAGAGGTCTGCACTAGTTCTTTATTGTCCACTCTCAGCTTCATTTTTGGCAGTGAATGTCATTTGATTCACGAGTTATAAGCGTGCTTGATAGGAAAAGCGTGATTTCTTTCGTATGGCCATGAGAGGTCTGCACTAGTTCTTTATCGTCCATTCTCAGCTTCTTTTTTCTCAATCAGATGTCAAATTGCTGTGCACCAAGAATGCTATGGTGCAAGAAATGTTAAAGATTTCATGTCATGGGTTTGTAAAGCTTGTGAAACACCCGAAATTACTCGAGAATGTTGCCTTTGTCCAGTCAAAGGTATACTCAGTTAACCATCTCTATTTCTTCTTGTTTGGTTAAAGCTTCTTCATTTGATTATCTTACTATGGACGGTATATTTGCAATCTTGAAGTTAGTTTCCACATCTGTAATTATTCAATTCAGTATTTTTTTTATAGTAACCTACATGGTTTCCCCCTGCTTCAGGAGGTGCTTTGAAGCCAACTGATGTTGAGACATTGTGGGTTCATGTTACTTGTGCTTGGTTTCAACCTGAAGTTTCTTTTGCAAGTGATGAAAAGATGGAACCTGCTCTTGGAATTTTGAGCATACCATCAAATTCCTTTGTGAAGGTAGAATTGCTCTTTTAGTCATCAATCGTGAAGAGCTCTACACTCCTTGTAATCATGAAAATTTTAGGATATATCATTTCCTTAACTAAGATTCTAAGCAACGTTGACTTCATTTTTTTAGTGTCTGAGACAGTGAGATCACTCATCTGCACATCATTTAACAATTCATGTGGTGGACAGTGACTGCTGCATTTTGAGAAACTCAAGTATTTCTTTTCATGCAGAAATTATAATTGATGCTTGATTAAAAAGTCACCAAACTGAAACTTTGGGTTTTCCTTTTGGCACAGAGATTTAAGTTTAACCAATTGAGTCAATAATATTAGTAGCATGCTCTTTTATGAGATCTTTTTGCAATTTTAGATGCCAGTTCTTTTTATAAATTTGGTTGAAGAAACAATGATTTACATGCATGCATGCATGCTTGTCTGAGAAGTCAATCCTTTGAACATTATAGAATTTCCGTGGTATAAAATGACTAGTTCCTACTATGTTATCTTTGGGATAATAATTCTGCTATAATATCCGAACTTTTATTTGTAATTGTACTAATTGTGGTTCTGTATTGTGTTTTTGGGCATGAGCCATGAAGGTGGCTTTATAGCTGGTTCCTATTGGTTATATATGATTATAACTGTGGTTTGTTTACATGAACTACAGATTTGTGTTATTTGCAAGCAAATTCATGGTTCTTGTACACAGTGCTTGAAGTGTTCAACGTATTACCATGCCATGTGTGCATCAAGAGCTGGCTACCGCATGGAGGTAGTTACTTTTAGCTAATCTTTCTTCCTAATACTTGCAGTGTCATTTCATAAGATTCCACCTCTTTGGCATCAACCGTCAATTTCTTTTTAATAATATGACATCATTCAATTGGATAAATATGAATAAATAGTAAATTTTAGAATTTGATAATCAACTCTGTACCTAAATGAGAGTGAAGAATTTACTCACAGTTTTGAAGACTGCAGTTGAGCATAGGCAAGTGATAGGCAGTGTACCCTATGCTAATGAAGTTCTTTAGTTTATTTTCACCTTATGGGCTACATCCAATCACGTTAGAATTTAGAATGTTATGACATGGGTGGGGAAAAACTAATAAACCTCAAGAGAGACTCGGAAATCTTCTGAAATATTATGTGAGTTCCATATGTAGGCATGTCAAATGCCCGCTGATGTAGTTTACTAATTTTGATTTACTTTGGATTTTACTTGCTAAGGATCATCCAGTTGATCTCTTGTTACCACTTATTTGCTTTATCTGTTCTGTTTAAAATGCAGTTGCATTGCTTGGAGAAAAATGGCAGACAAATGACAAAAAAGGTGTCATATTGTGCTTATCATCGGTATGCTTTAATATCTGTTTTATTTATCTTTCTGAGCAATTTCATATGCGCTAATCTTTGGTTCTTGTTTTGATACCTATTTCATTTTTTGCAGCGCTCCAAATCCAGATACTGTTTTAATCATACAGACCCCTATAGGGGTCTTCTCTGCCAAGATCCGTGGTCAAAAGAAGAAAAGTGGGTCAAGGCTAATTTCATCAAGTAGACTGAAAATTGAAGAGGCTCCAACTGTGGAAACTACTGAGGTTGAACCATTTTCTGCTGCTAGGTGTCGGGTCTTCAAAAGATCAAACTGTAATAGAAAGGTAAGCTTACATGAAAGTCTGAAATGTTTGTTGGTTTATGAGTTAAAACTTTAAAGCTGCATTTTGTTTTTAATGTAAAGGGAAAAGGCAAGGGAGAAGGAAAGAAAAGCATCAGATTTGGCTTCCTTTCCTTGTCAATTCTTTTTCCTTCATGTTGCTTTATCTTTCTTTTATTTTCTGAATCACAAGAAAAAGATTCAAGCTTTTGTCTCTCCAAATGATTCTAGTCTCAGTAATATTCTTTCTTTACCTAGAGAACTGAAGATGAAGCCATGCCCCATCGGTTAATAAGACCTTGCCATCATCCTTTAAGCACTGTACAGAGTTTGAATGCATTCAGAGTAATTTTCTCTCCTTTCTACTATCTACGAGTTTGTTTACATTTTTTGTCATCTGAATTTGAATTCCAATAGAAAACAATCCTTTGTTTGCATCCATGATTGATTTTGTTCAATCTAATAGGTAGTTGAGGAGCCTAAAGGTTTTTCATCTTTCAAAGAACGACTGCAGCACTTACAGGCAAATCTCCATCCCTTTCCCCTTTTGAGAACTTAAATTTCTGATCAGTTTGCTAAACGATATGTATGCACATAACAAATGCAGAGAACTGAACATGATCGAGTTTGCTTTGGTAGATCTGGAATACATGGGTGGGGCCTCTTTGCCCGCAGAAACATTCAAGAGGGAGAAATGGTATTTTTATGAAAAGCCCTTTTTTAACTTGCTTTAAATTCTTTGGGTTTAGAATAACTATTCTCTTTGGTTTCACACTCAAATGGTTATAAAAGTACCCTAGACTTGTGACCAGCTTTACCTATAATGGTCACACAAATGCTTCATTCTGCTTGGGAAGCGTGGGAGTGCTGAATACATGTGTTAGTTTTCATTTGAAGAGGTCATTTACTATCACAAAAACTAATATAAAAAACTTAAATGTAATATTTGGGATTCTATATTTATCTTGCAGTTGAAATGAACTAATTCCCAAGGTCATATTGAGCACCATTTCAGTTGTGCATGAAAAGGAAATAATAGTTAGTATTTCTTGGATGTTAATATTATGTTCAAAGGAGTAGAGATTGGAGATGTAAATTTAGTTGAAAAGAAAAGAGCACCTAGACTTTCCTAAGAACATACAGTGAATAATAAGCTTATGTATGTTCTTATATGTTCCATTCCTCCCACTTTGAAACATGGATGTTGGACAAACTTGGTATAGGGCGGTGACATTTTGCAAACTGTGTTTCTGAATGATTAGATGATCAACTTTTTTTCTGATTCACTAGAGTGAGAAGATTTTGTTTGTCTTCAGGTTCTTGAATACCGCGGGGAACAAGTGAGGGGAAGTATTGCTGATCTAAGAGAAGCACGGTACCGAACAGAAGGAAAAGACTGCTATGTAAGTGATTTATTTTCCTTAAAGTGCCAAAGTTTAGGTTGATCAAAACTATTCAAGCCATCGTATTTTGAAGCGTTTGAAAGTGACACTTCTTTCGGTCCTTTCATGTTCTGTTCCTCTATCTGTTAATTGATTTTATGGATGGATAAGACAAGATCACAATCAACAACCTATTTCTTCATTTGGCCAAAAAATTCAGTCTTTATCTTTTTACATATATGATATTCTTGAGTTGAGACTGAAATGCGGTAGCGACGTATTATGTTTGCAGCTGTTCAAGATCAGTGAAGAAGTCGTGGTGGATGCCACCGACAAAGGGAACATAGCACGCTTAATCAATCATTCGGTAAGCAAGCATTTTGTTGACAAGAGAAAATAGAATGGGACTAACCTGGTCGAATATCGTATAATTGATGTTTTGATTTTGGTCTCATGCAGTGCATGCCCAACTGTTATGCGAGGATTATGAGCGTCGCAGATGATGAGAGTCGGATTGTTCTTATTGCCAAGACTAACGTGTCTGCCGGAGATGAGCTAACGTATCTCTCTCTCCATCTCTCTTGCTCTCTGTCAGTTATTGTTGGTTCAATTTAGTAATGCTTTGTTTGATGCTTTGTTTCCAGGTATGACTACTTGTTTGATCCTGATGAACCAGATGAATTCAAAGTTCCATGTTTATGTAAAGCTCCAAATTGTCGTCAATTCATGAATTAGGAGTATATACACACAGAGCCAGAGCCAGAGCCAGAGCCAGAGCCAGAGCATAGCCATTGTTTCTCTGCAAGGAAGATCACTAACCCAATTGCCCTGTGCAAGAGGGGGAATCTCAGAGTCGATCTATACACCCTCATTTGTATTTTTTTCCTAGAAAAGTTTAAAAAAAATGCATTTTTCCTCCCATTTTCTTTTCTTCCCTTTTTCTGACAACAAATTTGATGGTTAATAAAACTATAGGATTTCCCAGTTGCTCTTCTAGCCTTCGTGTACATCTCTGTTAACAATCAACTTTCACCATCTTACTTAAGTGCCTAACCCATTCTTATAATGTTGTGAACTTGAACACTGATATTGTTGATTGAGTCTTGTAATTAATAGTAGTATCACTTTAATAATAATTAATATTTTTTAAAATAATAACGCTCGTTATTTATCTATGTCTACTTTTAAAATCTTTTACATAAAATTTATTAATTAATCAAATAATGAAAATATTTATATCATTTTAATTTAAATAGACTCGAGTTTTAATATATACCGAAAATATAATTATCTTTTCTCCATCTGGTAGCCAAGTGTTTAATATTTTATTGTGGTTGGAATGTGTGGTTTGGGTTCAATTTTGAAGACCACGTTTTTCACTTTGGAATCTCAAATTTTCTCTTTACTTGTAAGAATATTTTTCAAGTGTGCAGTTGTTTAATCAAATATGGACTGACGGGGCGTAGGATAGTGACACCCCTTAATTTTTTTTATATTTTATATGTTTTTATATTTTTATAAATAATTTAATTTTATATCTAATAAACTTTTATAATTTTATAAAATATATATTTTTAATATAATTTATTGACAGTTTATATCTCTTATATAAAATTTTGGATATATTCTTATGTTTAATAATAAGTTATATCAAAATATTTAAAATTTTAAGTTCAGTTTTAATGTATGTAAATATTAGTTGTGAATATGAGTTTAATTATATTAATTTAAATTTTATTGTATATGGTTTACGTATATTTTAAATCTAGACTAATTTTTCAGATATTCTAATTATCGATTTAATCGTAAATTTTAACATTTGATTTTAATTATTACTCAAATTAAATTAAACTAAACTTACATTTACGATTGCGATTGTTGTTATAATTTATAGTCATAACGCTTAAAAAAAACATAAATTTTCCTTTACCTTTTACAACCACCAAAAGCCAATATGAGATTATTAAATTATAAATTATTTGAATTAATTATATCATCTTTTATCATTAATAACATTCATCGATTCCATTAAAAAATCTCCACTAAAAATGTAAAAAGAATAAATAATATTCCGTGTTTCCCTTCAAACAAAACGAGTATTAACCAATAAAGAATTTTCGAAATGAAAACGTAAAATAATATTAACCCAAGCAGAATAATAATAATAATAATAAACAATAATAATTCCATCTTTTACGGGACGTCCGACTCTTCCTTCACCTTGTAGACTTCCGCTCCATCTCTTATGCCTCTTTGCCCGCACTAGAATGGGTGTATTATTATTATCAATCGTCGGTAACCACTGCTTTCTTATATATTTTTACGACTTTAATTATAAAAAGTGGAAATCATTGATGATAAGTACGGACATAAAGGTACATTCGTCCACATACTCTCACATCAAAACACATTGAGCCGTCGCTATTTGATCCACCTAACCACTCCGTCGGGCTACAAGGGAGGTTGGTGGCAAACAATACCATCTCGTGTTGGGCGCATAGTTTACCGACAAGTGTCCAAATTCGGAGTGGATAGTTGCCTTGCGGGTGTAAACCACACAGTAAAGTTAGCGGTCCTACTCCTGAAGAGGACTTTCAAGAACGGGACATGAAAATCCCTTAAAATTAATTAATAAAAATTTAAAATTTTAAAAACTTAATATAATTAATAAAAGAATGATAAACTCAACATATAATTAATAATTGTATGATTAGTCTGTAAATTTTTATTTTTTATAAATTAATTTAATAATATTCAGGGATATTTAACATTAATAATATTTAACGGTATTCGACTCCCGTTATAGATTTATCTTTTTCTTTAACCGGTGGCGCAATTAATTTTAGTTTTTTTTTTATAAAAAGGGTATAAATGTAATTTGGTTCATAGAACATGTTCCCAACGGCCAACGGTAACACATTGAACGTTTCCTATTTACAAGGGGATGGGGCTGTCTGTTCAAACCATTTTCCAAACAGTTTATAAATTCGAAGTTAAAGGATAGTTATAGGGAATGACATAATTAAAAATTGGTATATCCTTTTTTTTATAAAAATTTATAAGAATTTTAATATATATTAAATTTTAAAAAATATAAGAATTTTGATATATATATATCGAATTTTTTTATAAAAAAATATAAAATTTTTAATATATATCGAATTTCTTATAAAAAATATAAAAAATTGATATATATATCAAATTTATTAAAAAATATAAAATTTTGATATACACCAAAAAATTATCCTAAAATTCTTATAACCTTTATAAAAAAACAATATAATTATTTTTAACATTTTTAGTTTATTGTTTATTAAAAAAACCATAAAATCATCACTGTCCCACAAATGTTATGTTGGTCATGAGATTGACATAATTTCTTTTTACCCACTTATTGACCTATTCGTATAAGATTTATAAATACTAATTAGAAATATAAATTAAATTATTATAAAAAAATGAAATACTCGTCATTTAAACTCTTACTACATATATAATATTATTCTAACTCTCATTAATTAAAAATATAAAAAATTAAATTTTATACAATAAAAAAGTTTGGACTAATAGACACTAAAATCTATTATAAAAGACCAGAAATAACTTATAAACTAATATTTCAATTGCAGTAATAAATAAACAATATAGAGACTACTAAAATAAAAATAAGAATAACCTTTTAAAAATAAAAATAAATCAATATAAATTATTTTAAATTTGATTCTAATTTAATTAATATTTTAAAAATTATATTTATATATTTAATTAATTAATCTTAAATTTAACTATATATTAAACTTTTCATTAATACCCTAAGATAAATCAATATGAATTATTGTAAATATGATTATGAATCAAATGGGTATTAAATTTGATACATATTTATTTTGATATAATTAAAATTTGAATTGATTTTAATTTAGTTAGATATTAAATTTGAATTATTATATTTAATTCAATATCAAATTTTAAATTAAATAAATTAATTTGATCCTTAAATTAAATTTATTAAGTCTAAATATCTATCATTTTTCCGATTTTATGTGTAAATTATGGTAATAAATAAATTTAATAAGAGAAAAAAAGCTATTTGGGTAAGTTAGGTGCCTATAACCGTACGTAGCCATCCAAATCACATATACCGTTGATCGCGTCAGTGTTTATCAAGTAAAAAAAATACCTTTTTTAATTATTATTTTTTTCGTCATTACTCGCATCACATTACGTGTCCAAAGACCTATTTTTTAAGACAAAACTACCCTTATCACTTTTAAGTTTTTTTAGAATAAAAATATTTTTAGCAATTTTAAGACTGGTAACTGTCGGAATAATATATTTTTTTAAATTAACTAATAATAATTATAATAGTATCTGTTATAAAATATAATTTTAATTATTTAATATGGATCTTTCAATCATTCTGTTAGTATTATTGATGTTCAAACCCGTAAATTCTAAGAATACAACTGTTCTATTAATCACTTGAGTTAGAAAATTCGTGCAATAATATATTTTTTTTTAAATTTTAAGGTTTTTAAAGTTATTAGCTAAAAGTTTTATCAGAATTTTCTACTAAAATATAAATGTTTAAAGTTTTAAAAGTATATTTATTATTTAATATACTATCGGTATAAGTAAAATTTTACAAACATGCTTATTTTAATTTAAAAAAATCTAACTAATTAATTTTTTTAATATTAGATCATTAATTCTAAATACTAAATTTTAATTATTAATCATAAATTTTAATTTTTATAACCTAAATCCATAAACATTAGGTTAAAAACTTTATAAGATAAATATTAAAAAAAATAAATTATTTTTTATTTTAGTGTTTAAAACTTTTATTAGATAATTTTTTAACAGCCATAGTTTCTAAATAAAACTCTATTACATACTTTAATAAAAAAAATATTAAAAATATTTAAATATATTATTTTAAAACCACCTTCCAACAAATAATCTTAATCATTTTTAAAACCCAAAAATTTATTAATTTTTTAAAGACAACTCCATATTCTTTTTTTTAACCTCTACTTTACTTTTAAAAGAATCAATAATTGTGCATCGCATGGAAAAGGAGACAAAATATATATATTTTTTTCAATTTTTAAATTCAACGCATGGACTAAAATAAAATAAAAAAATCATTTCATAGTAGTATTTTATTTTACAGTGACACGTCTTGCGGAGGCTCAGAGCCGAACCTAATTCCCCCAAACCTCATTAAAAACAGCTAACTCCCAGGTTGTGTACCTCCCTCCGTCGCCTTGCCGCATAGGGTCAAAACCCACACGTGGCAGTTTTTGAAGCATGATTTGTCAAGTCCCTGTTAGATTAGAACGGGGTTGTTTGGGGTACAGTGGTAATTTTATAAGCCTTTCCCCCCAAACTGTGGTCTCCACATGCTTGTCACTGAAAATAAATTATCTAAATATTATTATTATTTTTTCTTTCTATATAAATCCAGTGCTCATCTCTTCATATGCTATCTGAAACTGAAAGAGCAGCCTCTCAGGTCGGATCTGCTCAGTAATTTTCTCTTTAGTTTTCCTTTTTTAAAAGTATTCTCGCGCATTTTCTCGTTTCATTTCCTGCGGTTTGATCGGAGAGGAAATTTTGATTCGAGTGATTCGAAGATCGGTGTTGAAGAATCCATCGATTTTTCATATATGTATAAGAACCTCTATCAGATTTGAAGGGTTTGATTTTTGCTTGAACTGGATTTTAAAACTCAAACCTGAAAGATTTCGAGACCTCGTTTTCCTTTTTACGGAACTGATCGGGAAAATCCTTCAAAAATTTCATTTGAAATCCATCCTATTTTCAGATCTCTCTAGACCTTGTTGTCGGATCTGATTGAGAAGGAAGCTAGATTTCCATTCCGGAATATTCTAATCTTGTTGCAAAGCAAACTCCGTGGATTGTTATTACGAAAATCGGTATTTGGTGAAACCCTGTTTGTTTGAAAAATGTCGTCCTTGTCGACGTCTAGCTCTCTTCTTCAAGCTCGAAACAACTGTTTACCTCTTCCTTCAATCAACAAATCTTATCTTAATCCTCAGCTGAATGCCACTCTTTCATACCGCCGTAAAATTAGAAACGCTCGATGCTCCGTTACGCGAAAGTCCTTGGCGGCTTTGGAGAAAAAGTTTCTCGGAACCCGATTGCGGTGCTCTGTTCCCGAGAGATTACACTTTTGGCAGTTGGACGGGCCGGGTCGGATTCCAAAGCTCCGGGTGACGGTGAGGTCAGCATTGTCCGGTGTGCCTGAGAAGCCTCTCGGTCTTTATGATCCGTCTTTTGATAAGGACTCGTGTGGGGTCGGGTTTGTCGCTGAGCTATCCGGTGACAGCAGCCGAAAAACCGTATGTTTTAGTATATGTGCCGTGTAATGTGTTTTTGGTTTATATACGTATGCATGTGCGTATTCGAGATTTTTTAGTGTTTTGACTTGAAATTTTGATGGAATTTGTTAGATAACGGATGCTTTGGAGATGTTGATACGGATGTCACATAGAGGGGCTTGTGGATGTGAGACAAATACTGGAGATGGGGCTGGGATTCTTGTGGCACTTCCTCATGATTTCTATAAGGAGGTTTGTTCATGTTAACTACATTTAATGCCTATTCCATTTTCCTTCTTTTTAAAGGAAAAGAGAGAGAGAAAAATCATGTCTGAAATTGAAGTCAATGGAATAATAAAATCCTCTAATTGAACTTCCCCTTCAGATTTCTCTTAAGTTTAAAGTTTGAACCACCTTTTCTGCGTCAGTGTGAAAAAATAATAAATGAAATGTATCCCTTAGTGCCCAGAATAATTACGGAGTAATTAGGGAAGTAAATGATTTTGCTTTTGAACATTTTTTAATCATCTGTGATCAGGTTGCGAAAGATGTCGGTTTTCAGTTGCCACCACCTGGGGAATACGCTGTCGGAATGTTCTTTTTGCCCACATCTCAGAGCCGAAGGGAAGAAAGCAAAAACGTATTCACCAAGGTAAATTCTAACCTGAAAGAGTTGTTCTTTGACATTACCTGTGTGATTATCAAATGCTAACATATTTTCCTCATATGTACCTTTTCCAAAGATCACTCCATTTTTCACATACATACGTTGTATACTTAAGATCAGAAGTCCACTTACAAAGTGTAAAAGTGAATTAGAGTTTTATGTATTTTTGTATTTTATACAGTTTTTTTTATTAAATTGAAAATGTCTTAACTATTTGTTCGACTTAAAAACTTTCAGCTATTAAATATATCTTTTGACAACAGTTGATGAAAATCTTGTCGCTTTTGCAGGTTGCTGAATCACTTGGGCATGGAGTGCTTGGGTGGCGAACTGTACCCACAGATAACTCCGGACTTGGCAGTTCTGCTTTGCAAACAGAACCTGTTATTGAGCAAGTGTTTCTTACACGCTCACCCAGATCAAAGGCTGACCTTGAACAACAGGTAGGTTTATTTTTCTTTGTAATTAATAACATGTTCCTAGCGCATGCTACCATCAATTTTCTAGAAGTTGAGCAAGATTATTTCAGGGTTAGATTATAAGAACTGAAAATGGTGATTTTATAGGGGAAAATTGTTTGTTTATATATGCCTAATTCAATTGCTAATATTGTAACTGTTTTACAGATGTATATATTAAGGAGGGTTTCAATGGTTGCTATCCGAGCTGCATTAAACCTTCAACACGGTGCTGTTAAAGACTTCTATATATGTTCTCTTTCCTCAAGGTTTGTGCTCTAGAAACCTGGGTTTGGTCATAAAAAGAAGTTTTCCTGCAGTTCTGTATGTAAAAATATTTACACCTGTATCTGGCTGGTGCAGGACTGTTGTATATAAGGGGCAGCTAAAGCCTGACCAACTTCCAAACTACTATTATGCTGATCTTGGCAATGAAAGGTTTACGAGCTACATGGCCCTGGTAAATATATTATCCCATTCCTGTTCTTTCTTTTTCAACTAACTCAATACTTACAAACAGCATGGAACAACTGGTAATTGAAGAGATGCAAGGTTGAGGGATGACTTCTGAGGCATTGAGGTTTGAATGATCTCTTAAGTTCTTCCACTCCCTTGATAACTATATGAATTTGGATGCTGGGTTGGATGCCTTGGGTGAGTTCGTAAGAAACCTCATTGCAAGTAAATAATGTTTGCAGAAACTTGCTGCAATGCTTTCTATCATCGATTGTGTGAGGATGAAACTTTTATATACTGGTGGAAGGGAGATTTGTGTCTGGTTGAGGTAGCTCAGGGTAGTGTAATTTGTGTCTCAGCACTGCAGTATACCATTCTTGAAATGCCCTGAACAAAAAAGTTTGCGTGCATTTCAATTCCAAACCAATCCTACATTCTTAGCATAAGATGTTGTGAATGAAGAATTTGATCATTTTGTTGCTGCAGGTACACTCCAGATTTTCAACAAATACATTTCCTAGCTGGGATCGTGCACAACCAATGCGTGTCTTGGGGCATAATGGGGAAATTAATACACTTAGAGGAAATATAAACTGGTATGTATCAAGGGAACATGAAAATTCTGGATTAATTGCCATGTACATATAAAACTGGTTTGAAACTTTTAAAAAAGATTCTCTTCTTCACTGTTACTGAAGCAGCATAATAAGAATGCCATTTCAATCTTAGTTCTGTAGCTGTGATGATTTATTGTGGGTTGCATGCGGTGTTTTGCTCCTCTTTATTGTAGATCTGGTAAATATGGTGAACAATGAATGTTGATTTGAGTTGACTGTCGTGTCTGAATGTTCTTATCATGTTCAACAGGTATACGAGGTCATATTGTTGCATGATTTAACTTTTTTTAAATTCTATTTTTGCAATTCAATAATTTTTTTTATTTATTAAAGATAAAATAATAGGACAAATGGTTTTAATGTCTGGTTTGTTGAATGTTATATAAGATGTTTTCCTCCGGGTTTGTATATTTATAAATTGAAGGGCATTGGTTGTATTTCTTGTATTTCATCAGGATGAAGGCACGTGAGGGTTTATTGAAGTGCAAAGAACTTGGTCTCTCGAAGAATGAGATGAAAAAGCTTCTTCCCATTGTGGATGCCAGTTCATCTGATTCAGGTAAACTTCTGCATCTCTTCTTGTGTTGTTGGATTATCTTGTATTTTTGCATTATATTTGCATTTTCTTCTCATCCCATTTCAAAGTTTTTGTCTTGCAGGGGCTTTTGATGGTGTCCTTGAACTTGTGGTTCGAGCTGGTAGAAGTCTTCCAGAAGCAGTAATGATGATGATCCCTGAAGCCTGGCAAAATGACAAAAATATGGATCCTCATAGGAAGTCCTTGTATGAGTATTTCTCGGCTTTAATGGAGCCTTGGGATGGACCTGCTCTCATATCATGTAATTAAACCTTCGTTTCAAAAGGATTTAACATATTCTTTCAGACTTCTTCAACTGATGAAAAATTTATTTGCAGTTACCGATGGTCGCTACCTTGGAGCAACATTGGATCGCAATGGACTCCGTCCTGGTCGGTTTTATGTTACACACAGTGGACGAGTCATCATGGCCAGTGAAGTTGGTGTTGTCGATATTCCTGCTGCTGATGTGCTCAGAAAAGGAAGACTAAATCCTGGAATGATGCTTTTGGTAGATTTTGAGAATCATATTGTTGTTGATGATGATGCCTTGAAGCAGCAATATTCACTTGCTAGACCTTATGGTGAATGGCTTGAGAGGCAAAAAATTGATCTCAGAGACATTGTTGATTCAGTTCAGGAATCTGAGAGGGTCCCTCAGTCAATTGCTGGAACTATGCCAGTAAGTGCTTGGTTTTCTTTTCATTAATTCTTTCTTGCATCATCCTCAAGAAGAGTTTCCTTTCCAAAAAAGTCTCACCAATGTTTTATTCTGACTTGAAGGCTTCTATTGATGATGAAAACATGGAGAACATGGGAATTCATGGCTTATTGGCTCCATTGAAGGCTTTTGGGTATGTAACTATCTGTCCAGCTAGGCTTAACACAATGGAAATGCCTTCATGGAACTTTCTGTAATATTCTTCTGGCCTTCATGCAGCTACACTGTTGAGGCTTTGGAGATGCTGCTTCTTCCTATGGCTAAAGATGGTACAGAGGCTCTTGGTTCAATGGGGAATGATGCTCCTCTGGCAGTTATGTCCAATCGAGAGAAGCTTACATTTGAATATTTCAAGCAAATGTTTGCTCAAGTAACCAATCCCCCTATTGATCCTATTCGAGAGAAAATAGTGACATCCATGGAATGCATGATTGGTCCAGAAGGAGATCTAACAGAAACAACGGAAGAGCAATGTCACCGTCTTTCATTGAAAGGGCCTCTTTTATCAATTGAAGAGACAGAAGCAATTAAAAAGATGAATTTCAGAGGTTGGCGAAGTAAAGTTCTTGACATAACTTATTCAAAGGACCATGGGAGGAAGGGATTAGAGGAAACATTGAACAGGATTTGTGCTGAAGCGCGAGATGCAATTAAGGAAGGTTATACATTACTGGTGCTTTCTGACAGAGGTATTACATTCTTCCCTTGACTGTAATTGAACTTTTATTCTTTTATTTGATTGAATTTTTTGTGGCAATGTGATGCACCTCCTCTATTTCCTTTACCATCTTTTCTATTCACGAATCATGATTTAACATACTAATTTCACCCTCTTTTAAATATGTAGCCTTTTCATCGAAGCGTGTTGCTGTGAGCTCCCTCTTGGCTGTTGGTGCTGTTCATCACCATCTTGTTAAAAATCTTGAGCGCACACGAGTTGGATTAATAGTTGAATCTGCAGAACCACGTGAAGTGCACCATTTTTGCACACTAGTTGGATTTGGCGCGGATGCTATTTGCCCATACTTGGCCATAGAGGCCATTTGGAGGTTGCAGGTAGATGGGAAGATTCCTCCTAAATCTAGTGGTGAGTTCCTATCGAAGGAAGAGCTGGTGAAGAAGTATTTCAAGGCGAGCAACTATGGAATGATGAAGGTTCTTGCCAAAATGGGGATATCTACTTTGGCCTCATACAAGGGTGCTCAGATCTTTGAAGCGTTAGGGCTTTCTTCAGAAGTAATTGAGAAGTGTTTTGCAGGAACTCCTAGCAGAGTTGAAGGAGCAACATTTGAGATGCTAGCTCGTGATGCACTTCATTTGCATGAGTTAGCATTCCCTTCTCGGGCTCCTGCTCCCGGAAGTGCAGAAGCTGTAGCACTGCCTAACCCTGGAGATTATCACTGGAGGAAAGGTGGTGAAGTTCACCTGAATGATCCTCTTGCTATTGCGAAGTTGCAAGAAGCTGCCAGGGGTAATAGTGTTGTTGCCTATAAGGAATATGCCAAGCGTATTCATGAATTGAACAAAACCTGTAATCTGCGTGGTATGTTGAAGTTCAAAGAGTCGGAAGTGAAAATTCCATTGGATGAGGTGGAACCTGCCAGTGAAATTGTGAAAAGGTTTTGTACCGGAGCCATGAGTTATGGATCAATCTCATTGGAGGCACACAGCACCCTGGCTATTGCTATGAATACAATTGGAGGAAAATCAAATACTGGTATGTTCTTTGATAAGTATTAACGAATCTGCTTGTTTTAGACTCCTATGTCCAACTTTGATATAAAAATGATGACAACGTTTTGCTGTTTATCTATAATTCAAAATTTTCTAAAAGGTGAGGGGGGCGAGCTACCATCTCGTATGGAACCTCTTCCTGATGGTTCAAGGAATCCAAAAAGAAGTGCTATCAAGCAGGTTGCTAGTGGGAGATTTGGAGTTTCAAGTTATTACCTTACAAACGCTGATGAACTACAAATAAAGATGGCTCAGGTATTAATCTTTCGTATTGAACTGTATATTGCACATTTTTTTGTATTTAGTGCTTCTATTCCAGTTGAAATAGAGTCTCCTCTTGATTATGCATTTATATTCCTGGAAGATGATGCTGTGTCATGCAAAGCACCTCTGAGTTACTTTGCATCTTTAACTGATACCCACATTTGACATTTCGCGAGGTTAAACTATGAACTAAGTAAATTCTTTTTTGTAGATTGATTATCTTTGAACTTAAATTTTCTTTGTGCAGGGTGCCAAGCCTGGTGAAGGAGGTGAACTTCCAGGTCATAAGGTAATAGGAGATATTGCAGTCACCAGAAACTCTATAGCTGGTGTGGGACTCATTAGTCCACCTCCACATCATGATATCTATTCAATCGAAGACCTTGCGCAGCTAATTCATGATCTAAAGGTAGGTTCATTTACTCTTCCAGTAGCCTTTTTACCCTCTGCTTTCGAGAATTGATTTGTGTTTCTTATTAAGATGCAATATTTTATGATGTTATTGTTCGATGCTTAGTCTCTTTGATGCTCATGTTTTGGGTTTTCAGAATGCAAATCCATTGGCTCGGATCAGTGTGAAGCTGGTATCTGAAGCTGGAGTGGGAGTAATTGCTAGTGGGGTTGTCAAGGGGCATGCAGACCATGTCTTAATATCTGGTCATGATGGTGGCACTGGGGCCTCACGTTGGACTGGCATAAAAAATGCTGGGCTCCCATGGGAACTTGGTTTGGCTGAGACTCACCAAACTCTAGTCGCCAATGATCTCCGAGGCCGTGCAGTTCTCCAGACTGACGGCCAACTTAAAACCGGAAGAGATGTGGCCATTGCTGCACTTCTTGGTGCTGAAGAGTTTGGCTTCAGCACTGCTCCTCTAATAACTCTGGGTTGCATTATGATGCGAAAATGTCACAAGAACACCTGTCCCGTGGGTATTGCTACTCAAGATCCCATGCTGAGAGAAAAATTTGCTGGAGAGCCTGAACATGTTATAAACTTCTTCTTTATGCTAGCTGAGGAGGTTAGGGAGATAATGGCTCAGCTTGGCTTCCGAACAGTTACCGAGATGGTTGGTCGTTCAGATATGCTTGAAGTTGATAAGGAAGTTCTAAGTAGTAATGAGAAGCTTCAGAATATTGACCTCTCCTTGCTTCTTAGACCTGCTGCTGACATTCGCCCTGAAGCTGCTCAGTATTGCATTCAAAAACAAGATCATGGCTTGGACATGGCTTTGGACCAAAAGCTCATTAAACTATCTACTGCTGCTCTAGAGAAAGGTCTTCCTGTATACATTGAAACACCTATATGCAATGTCAACCGTGCGGTTGGAACAATGCTGAGCCATGAAGTAACTAAGCGCTACCACCTGGCGGGGCTTCCTGCTGATACAATTCATATCAAACTCTCAGGAAGCGCCGGGCAGAGCCTGGGAGCTTTCCTGTGCCCTGGCATCATGCTGGAGCTTGAAGGTGATAGCAATGACTATGTTGGAAAAGGATTATCAGGTGGAAAAATTGTAGTTTATCCACCTAATGGAAGCCAATTTGATCCGAAGGAAAACATAGTAATTGGTAATGTGGCTCTCTATGGAGCTACTTCCGGGGAAGCATATTTCAATGGAATGGCAGCAGAAAGATTTTGTGTTCGAAATTCAGGTGTCAACGCAGTTGTAGAAGGTGTTGGTGATCATGGTTGTGAGTACATGACTGGTGGGACTGTTGTTGTGCTTGGAAAAACAGGTAGGAATTTTGCTGCCGGTATGAGTGGTGGTATTGCTTATGTCCTTGATGTGGATGGAAATTTTCAATCTCGTTGCAATCCTGAGCTGGTAGAGCTGGTAGACCTTGATAAAGTTGAAGAAGAAGAGGATATTGCCATTCTAAAAATGATGATTCAACAACATCAGCGTCATACCAACAGCAAGTTAGCTAGAGAAGTACTTGCTGACTTCGAAAATCTTCTGCCCAAATTCATAAAAGTCTTCCCCAGAGACTACAAGCATGTTCTGGCAAAGATGAAAGATGAGGAAGCCTCTAAGGCAGCACTTGAACATGCTGAAGAAGCTGAGGATCAAGATGAAGCTGAGGTGAATGAAAAAGATGCTTTTGAAGAGCTCAAGAAGTTGGCAGCTGGTTCTTTCAATGACAAATCAAGTTTGGTATGCAGTATTTGTTATTATCAAATCTTACATTCCCTTAAAAGGGTCTTTGCTCCATCTTAATCAAACTTTTCTTTCACTCACTTATCTTTCGGATTTATTTCACTGAATTTATACAAACCTTGTGGATTGCTCCCTTGTTTCTGGTGTTCGGTTGCTATCAGTATAATGCCTGTGGGTATCATGTACTATTTGTTTACGATCTAATTTGGCTTTTTGAATTGTAGACCGTTGAGGCTCAACCAGTGAAGAGGCCAACTCAGGTTTCTGATGCTGTGAAACATCGTGGTTTTGTTGCTTATGAGCGTGAAGGCGTTCGATATAGAGATCCTAATGATCGTATGAATGACTGGAAGGAGGTCATGGAGGAATCAAAACCTGGCCCACTTTTAAAGACACAGTCCGCTCGCTGCATGGATTGTGGTACTCCTTTCTGCCATCAGGTACTGTTTCCCTTTTTGCTCCTTTTTCTTCATTTTAGAAATGAATTTACCCAAAGTATAGCTTAAATCAAATTTCTTAATAAATGCAGGAGAACTCTGGATGCCCTCTTGGAAACAAAATCCCTGAATTCAATGAGCTGGTGTACCAAAATAGGTGGCGAGAAGCACTAGATCGTCTTCTAGAGACAAATAACTTTCCAGAGTTCACTGGCCGAGTGTGCCCTGCACCATGTGAAGGGTCTTGTGTGCTTGGTATTATTGAAAATCCTGTGTCCATCAAAAGCATTGAATGTGCTATCATAGACCGGGCTTTTGAGGAAGGGTGGATGGTGCCGCGACCTCCTCTCAAGAGAACAGGGTATGGTTTGTGTTATGCCTTCAGTATATCTATCTAGCAGACCTTGCAATTGAAAAATTAGTTCCTTTGTTAAAGGTTCAAGTAAAAGTTTCCATCAATATCGCTAAATTCAGGAGATGCTTTGCCTTTCTGCAAGATTGATATATTTTAGAAATTTATGCTTTACTAAAGTAAAAGTTCATATGTATTTATTACTGCAGGAAAAGCATTGCTATTATTGGAAGTGGACCAGCTGGTTTGGCTGCTGCTGATCAGCTAAATAGAATGGGTCACTTGGTCACTGTGTATGAGCGAGCTGATAGAATTGGAGGGCTTATGATGTATGGAGTCCCTAACATGAAGGCTGACAAGGTGGATGTAGTTCAGCGACGGGTGAACCTTATGGCTGAGGAAGGAGTTAAATTTGTCGTCAATGCAAATATTGGAAATGACCCGAGCTACTCCCTTGACCGGCTACGAGAGGAGAATGATGCCATTGTTTTGGCAGTTGGATCCACGAAACCCAGGTAAATCTTTGAGGAAAGAAAGCTGTTGATTATTGATAAATCTTTTGAGAGGTTTCCGTTTTTTTTTCTTCACTTTTCCTTACAATCAGATGGTGGTCAAAATGATAAAATTCATTATAACATGGTTGCAGAATTGATTGCATTTATTTTCTTGATGCAGGGACCTTCCTGTACCAGGAAGAGATTTATCTGGTGTTCATTTTGCAATGGAATTCCTACATGCAAATACTAAAAGCTTGCTTGATAGTGGTCTCCAAGATGGTAATTACATATCAGCTAAGGGAAAGAAAGTCGTAGTCATTGGCGGAGGTGATACTGGTACAGATTGCATAGGGACCTCTATTCGGCATGGATGTAGTAGCATTGTCAATCTCGAGTTACTTCCTCAGCCACCACAGACTAGAGCTCCTGGAAATCCCTGGCCACAGGTATGACAGTTATATTATTGGTTTACTTGCTGTCAGCTTGCTTTGCCTCTGGAACCAAGTATGGTCATTTTCCAAGTAATTTAAACTGTTGTTGGAAGATTTGGTTAGAGGTGGTACTTGGAATAGCAGGGTTCAATTTGGGATTTTAATTAATCTTTAAGTCTGACCGTTTCCACTTTTTTGGAATTGTAGTGGCCTCGTATATTCCGTGTAGACTACGGTCACCAAGAAGCTGCTACCAGATTTGGAAAAGACCCAAGAACCTATGAGGTTTTGACCAAGAGGTTTATAGGAGATGAGAATGGAACTGTGAAAGGACTCGAGGTGATTCGCGTATGTTGGGAGAAGGATGCCAGTGGTAGATTCCAATTCAAGGAAGTTGAGGGCTCTGAGGAAATAATTGAGGCTGACCTAGTCCTGCTAGCCATGGGGTTCCTCGGGCCTGAACCGGTCAGTACTGTGATCCCTGACCCTTTTTTATAATTCTCTATGCAGAAATCAGTTCTTATTGCCTCTAGTGAACCTGAAAGCTCGTTTATGCTTGGTTGTTAAGTTCCTTTTACGTTTTGCATCCGAAGTCATGTAGTGAATAATTGTTACTTGAGGATAGATATTATAGTTCAGTTTCTCATTCATCTAGGATGCATTTTTGTTGCTTGCACGGTTTGAGCATTGCTCATCAATTCTCTTGCTCTTTGATTCAACAGACAGTGGCAGAAAAATTAGGTGTGGAAAAAGACAATCGATCGAACTTCAAGGCAGAGTACGTCCGCTTTGCAACGAGTGTGGATGGGGTCTTTGCAGCTGGAGACTGTCGACGAGGCCAGTCATTAGTTGTGTGGGCAATCTCAGAAGGAAGGCAAGCTGCCGCACAAGTTGACAAATACCTGACTAGCAAAGATGAGGACACAAGCATTGCCAGTGAGTCTCAAGATTCCATCAAACACCATCAAGACCTTTCCCAGAAGCAGCCAACAGTCGTGACATAGCCGATCTTCAGATTGTTATCGGTCCAAATTCGATACCATAATAGGAGAAGATTCTCCGAAGGAAGTTGAGTGTGTATGGACACAGTAAGAAGTACAGCATGAGATCATTGCGCTTAACCACCAGGGGATGTTTTATTTATCCAGCTGGTTTAGAGGTTCATCTCTCCTGTTTTTCCTTAAAGGAACAATAATGTAGTGTGTCATGCAGCGTTTGATTTAGAAAAGAATGATATTTATATTACTCAAATAAGATCTTAAATTCTTTGAAAAAATTAATTAACCAATAATCTTCATTCTTCATCATCTTCAACCACACCACCATAAGTCATTAAATTCGTAAATTTGTTTCTTTTAGAATCATAATGTATCAAAAGTAATACTAGAGAGAACTTTTTCGGGTGGGATTCGATTCAAATTTGTACCTAATCTGATTCAAAACAATGGTCGAATATCAAAAAGGTTGGTTTAATTTGGTCCGCATTAATTGATGTTAAATTTATCTAAGCTATTTTTACCTTTTATAATTAGCAAAAATATAATAATTTATTAATATTTTAGAATTTGGGTTTAGAGTTTATGATTCAGAATATAAAATTTGTTATTTGATATTTGAAGTTTGGGTTTATTATTTAACGCTTAAGATTTAAGGTGTTAGGATCATTGTTTAAGGTTTAGAATTTAAGATTGACATGTATTAACGGTTTATAATTTATAGTTTATAATTGTTGTTTAATATTTAGGGTTTAGAGTTTATATTGAGATCATTGTTTAGAGTTTAAAATTTAGAATAAATATACGTAAATATATAAAAATTTTATCAAAATTGACAAAACTAATGTATTAGATAAGCATCACTTTTATTTCGATAAATATCACTTAACTTGTGTATAAAATAATGTGTTGTATTAAAATTTATATCTATCGAATATATAGATAATTTTATAATAAAAATATATTAAATAATATAACACGTCCATTATAATCCAACAAAACAAGGTCTATGATGTTCCATACTCGACATAGCTACTTTGTTCCAAATTTCATAGGCAGCAAGATAACTCCCACGAGGGTCCGCGCCTTTGTTTTAAACTTGGCTCACTGGACTTGAAACCAAGTAGCCGTTAGTAGAGAAGACAACGATGATGAATCTTCCTCTTCCCTCTCCCGCCAAAATCCCGATTCCTTCCTTAGTATCCTCAATCCGTTCTCCGCTGAAATTCCCATCATCTCCGTTGCCGGTATCACCGTCGATCAATCGCCCCATCAACTTCGAACACCTTAAGGACCGTCTGACCAAGCACCTCGATGCGGGTCACCTTCACAAAGCCATATCCACGCTCGATGTCATGGCCAGACAAAACACCCATCCAGACCTCATCTCCTACTCTGTGCTCCTCAAGGCTTGCATCAGGTCACGAGAATTCCAGCTTGGTAAACTCGTTCACTCCCACTTGACTCAGTCCAGACTCGAGCTTGATTCCGTCCTTTTTAACTCCCTCATCAGTCTGTACTCCAAGTCCGGAAATTGGACCAAAGCCCGTGAAATATTCCGAAGTATGGGAAGCAATAGGGATTTAGTTTCATGGAGCGGAATGATTTCTTGTTTTGCTAATAACAAGATGGAATTCGAAGCAATTTTGACGTTTCTTGATATGCTGGAAAATGGGTTTTTTCCGAACGAGTATTGCTTTACGGCTGTTATTCGGGCTTGTTCGAAACCCGTGTTTTTTCCAGTTGGGGAAATAATCTTGGGTTTTTTAATGAAAACGGGGTATCTTGACTTTGATACGAATGTTGGGTGTGCTTTAATTGATATGTTTGCGAAGGGAAATAGCAATTTGGAGTCAGCTTTCAAGGTGTTTGATAAAATGACTGAAAGAAATGTGGTTGCTTGGACACTGATGATAACTAGATGTACGCAATTAGGTTACCCGAAGGGTGCTATTGATTTGTTCGTGGATATGATTCTAAGTGGCTTTGTGCCTGATCGGTTTACACTGAGTGGTGTCGTTTCAGCTTGTACTGAACTAGAAACGGAATCATTATCTCTTGGAAAGCAATTGCATTCTTGGGTTATACGGTCTGGATCCGCTTCAGATGTTTGTATCGGTTGTAGTTTAGTAGACATGTATGCTAAGTGTACAATAAACGGGTTTTTGGATGATTCTAGGAAGGTGTTTGATAGAATGGAGAAACACAATGTTATGTCTTGGACTGCGATTATAACAGGATACGTGCAATGCGGAGATCGTGATATGGAAGCCGTTGAGCTCTTTTGCAAAATGATCGAAGGTCCTGTCCCACCTAATCATTTCACATTTTCTAGTGTTCTTAAGGCATGTGGAAATCTTTCTGATTCTCGCACAGGTGAACAGTTTTATTCCCAGGCAGTAAAACAGGGCTTTGCTTCGGATGATCATGTGGGGAACTCTCTTATTAGCATGTATGCTAGATCCGGTAGGATGGACAATGCTCAAAAAGCTTTTGAATCTCTATTTGAGAAGAATTTAGTTTCCTACAATACTATCGTCGATGCTTATGCTAAGAACCTAGATTCTGAAGGAGCTTTTGAACTTTTTCATGAAATTGCTGATTCTGGAGAAGAGGTTAATGCCTTCACGTTCACTAGTCTCCTGAGTGGAGCTTCAAATATTGGTGCAATTGGCAAGGGTGAGCAAATCCATGCTCGGTTACTTAAATCTGGGTTTCAGTCAAACCAGTGTGTTTGTAATGCGTTGATATCCATGTATGCTAGGTGTGGACACATAGAAGCTGCTTTTCAAGTTTTTAATGAGATGGGTGATCGAAATGTTATATCTTGGACTTCTATGATCACAGGTTTTGCAAAACATGGATTTGCTACTAGAGCTTTGGAAATATTCCATGAAATGCTCGAGGAAGAGATTAGGCCAAACGAGATCACGTATATTGCTGTTTTATCGGCATGTAGCCATGCAGGTTTGATTTCAGAGGGATGGGAAGTTTTCAACTCAATGCACAAAGAACATAAAATTGTCCCAAGAATGGAACATTACGCATGTATGGTTGATTTGTTGGGGCAATCGGGATCACTCAGGGAAGCTATTGAGTTTATAAACATGATGCCCTGCACACCGGATGCCTTGGTCTGGCGTACTTTTCTTGGAGCTTGTCGAGTCCACCATGACAAAGAACTCGGTGAGCATGCTGCGAAGATGATACTTCAACAGGATCCTCATGATACAGCGGCCCATATCTTACTATCGAATTTATATGCGTCTGCCGGTCAATGGGACGACGTGGCACATATTAGGAAGAATATGAAAGAAAGAAACCTTATCAAGGAAGCTGGTTGTAGTTGGATAGAGGCGGACGATAAAATACACAGGTTCCATGTGGCCGATACTTCACACCCACTAGCGCAGGAGATTTATGAGAAATTGGATGAAATGGCTTTAAAAATAAAGGGATTGGGCTATATCCCGGATACAGATTTTGTACTTCATGAGCTTGAGGAGGAACAGAAGGAGCAATACGTTTTCCAACACAGCGAGAAAATTGCTGTTGCATTCGGACTTATAAGCACATCAAGATCAAAACCGATTCGTGTTTATAAGAATCTCCGTGTTTGTGGAGACTGTCATACCGCAATCAAATACATTTCGATGGCCACAGGGAGAGAAATAGTTTTAAGGGATTCAAATCGTTTTCATCATATCAAGAATGGGACCTGCTCTTGCAACGATTACTGGTGACAGCATACAGTTCAAGCCAGCTTGACTCTTACCAAAGCATCAGCATTCTTGGTAAAAAGCAATCAGTTCACCAAGTTGTTTTGGTGTGTTGCTGCACTGCGGTGGTGCAGATACATTCCGACTGAACATTCGATCCTTGTTTGCCCGGTTTATCCTTCACCTCCTTCGTTTTTTGGCCATTGAAAGGCATGTATCTCTTCTTCTGCTAGTTCTTCTCCTTGCATGTTTATATGAACTTTCAGGTTCTCTATGCTGTGGATTTCAATTGCTCGTAAGTTAAATACTTCACCTTTTTCTTAATTCGCAAGTGACAAATTCATAAATAAATTAATTTAAAAAAAAATATGAATCAATAAATTATAAAATATGTACATAAATTAAAATAAGTACATTCATGGATCAAGTAATAAAATGATAAAGTAAAGTGTATTAAAATTTTCTCAACCTTGGTTATTTTCTTAAAATTTGTTTTTAACTCTAATATTCCTCTAAATTTGCCTCTATTAATATACTTTAAATTTTAATCCTAAAATCATAATATTTATATATAAAAAATATTTACGGCCCAAGGGTAAGAGCTTAATTGTGTTCATCATGAAACTTGCTTGTAATTCAGTTGTTTATCATATATGGGAAGAAAGAAATTTAAGAACATACGCAGAGATTAGACTGAACTCTTTGAATGTATAAAATTTACTATAGATATCCGGGTATAGGGTAAAAGTATACCCATAGATGATGTAAATAGAAGTATATGTACAGCTTAAGGAATTTCTTAAAAGGGATGGCCGCCTAAAGGTTCTATAGGATTTGTACTTATTCTCAGATTCGTATAAATAAAACTCAAACACTTATAAAAATATATATATATATATATATACGGCCTATGTGTATCAAATATATCCATAATAAAATTGCATATAAAGCGTGTGGGAGGGGAGACCGGGGCTTTAATTTTACATTGAAACAACCAAACCCGGAAGAACAAATAAGCAGCGTCTGCTCTGATCAAAGTAAGCATTGAAAAGCCGAAAGTGAATAATCTAAATAGAAACCATTATCCCCCCTTCACCGTCATCCTTCCCGCTCGCCATTTGGATTCTCCAGATTATTCACTCTCGTTTATGTTTTTTTGAACTCTCACGGTCAATAAGAACAGGCAAGGATTTTGCTTCTTTATTTTAGTAGTGTTTTTCTACAAATTATTTCTGTTTGTCTTTTGCTTCCGTGATTTGCATTTTTCTCTTGTTTAATAGGTTCATTGCTGTTTGATATCTCATATCTGACACCTTTATTTTCCATTTTGTTCATCTTTTGTTCGTTGATTTCATCGAGTTTGAATAACGGTGCTGTAGGAGATTCTCTGTTTTGATTTTGCTTCTCAAAACCCTAATTCCTTCCGTTTTGAAATTTTAGCGGGAGAGGATCGGAGCGTTGCGTTAATTTTGATCTCTATTTTTTTGTATATATGTTTGTTTCTGTAATATAAGCAAAAAAATGTTAAACTTGGCTTATTACTTATTAGCGTTAAATAATAGTTATTGGCTAACTATAGTTTTCTTTCCAACACAATTTGTTTTGATTTTCCAGCCGATGTCCTTTGGAAGATCTTGACTTTGATCGTTTCTAGAAGCAACGGATCTATTTGTTTTTATTCGTTTTATTATTAAATTTTGAAAAATAGCCAGTTGCATAGCTTAGTTTATGTTGTTTTTAATTGTTCCACTTTTAGAATTGATAATTTTTTTTCCCAGTAATCATAGCATGTGAGTTCAATCATTGTGGTTTGATTTTGTTTTCTTTTATTATTATTATTATATGATATCAGAATCTTCTTGTATTACTTTATGTGATTAGGTTATATTTTCTTTTTAGTTTCTTAATCACTTTCACGAGCCAAGGGGAATGGAATTTCTGCTGTCAAAGTTTTCTGGTGCATCACATTTTTTTTTTTCTGTTATTCTCCCTCTTCTTCTAGGATTATTATTATATTTAAACAATGGTGAGAAATGTTTCAAAGTAGTGCTTGAAGAACAAGGAATCTGATGCTTCCCCCCCTCCCCCGAACATTGTGAAATAACATTTTTTTTTGTTTCTAAAAGAAACATATTTACTTCTTTATAGCATCATGCATTTTTTTGAATGATTCGGTTAAAAAGATTTTGCACTGCATGTGCTTGCATATGTTTGGTTTTTCTTATTATTATTCTTAAGTAGGGAGCTTATAGATTTGTTTTGACATATAGAGGCTGGAAGCGAAGAAGAAAAAGATAATCTATGAGGAAAGACGCTGAAAGAGATTTGGAATGCCAGAAGCTTATGGATGGGAAGGTGAATAGTGGTAATGGCTCAGAGAAGGCTGTCCCTTCTTGTTGCTTGAAGGCCAGGGCTTCAGCCCCTGAGCTTGAGGCAAAATGTCATTCAACTGTTGTTTCTGGGTGGTTCTCGGAATCTCAGTCTTCCTCGGGTCTTTATCTTTGAATTATCTTTTTCCCCTTCATTTTTATTTTTTTATTAGATTTACTCGGTTTGATCTTTATTTTTCTTTTCTATCACTCACAGATAAAGCTGGTAAAATGGTCTACTTCAACAATCCTATGTGGCCTGGTGAGTTTGAATTTCCCTTTGTAATTTACTTATGTTTGAAATTCCATGGAAGTATCTTTATTGTTTACCTTCTCACCGTGCTATAGTCCCAGACTTCCTTTTATAATTTATCGTAGTAACTTATTCAGCTTAGGAGCCTTGAGTTGAACTAGTGATGCCTCTTACACATTGGACCATATTCTTTCTTAACATGCTTAGAATTTTTACTGCAGGAGAAGCTCATTCTCTGAAAGTTGAAAACATTTTATTCAAGGAAAAATCAGACTACCAAGAGGTCCTTGTTTTTGAGGTTTGGCAATTTAACTCTTGTTTTCTATTTCCAATTTTGTCTACCTCTAGTTCCTTTCTATCTATTTTTTGCCTGACTTTGCTTGACAGGTTTCTTACATTCATTATGCATAAATCTTGCTGATGAAACTACCTTTTTTTTTTCCTGCAGTCATCAACATATGGGAAAGTGCTTGTTCTTGATGGAATTGTTCAGTTGACTGAGAAAGATGAATGTGCATATCAGGAGATGATAGCGCATCTTCCACTTTGTTCAAATCCAACTCCCAAAACTGTAATCTCATCTTATCTAAACATAGTTCCCCCCCCCCCCCCCCCCCACATCTCCTGTCTGTAATTTCCCTTATATCTTTCTAATATCTTCATCTATTGATGAACTTATCCTACTTTCTTTTGTCAATTTCTTAGTTGGCATTGGAATTCATTTTTCTCTAAGATTGTATAATGAGATAATCTTGATAAAGTTTTGTGCTAGAAAGCCTATTGAAATTGGTTGGTCTTTTCTCTCATCAAATTCTGGAGATATCCCCTAAGCTGCTCGATTGATTCAAAGGTCATGATGGCTGAGCAGTCTTGAATTTTCTCTACATCAAAATCTTTAACCCTAAGTTTCATGTTGATTTTTAACTAAACATTGGATGCAGGTCCTGGTTGTTGGAGGTGGCGACGGTGGAGTTCTTAGGGAGATTTCTCGGCATAGTTCTGTTGAGCACATTGATATATGTGAAATAGATAAGATGGTTATAGATGTATGTTGTATTTTAGTAACTATTCTTGTTTTCTTTTCCTTCTACCTTTTGTATGAAATTGCTCATTTAATAGCCATATATCACCTTTTCTTTTATTCTAGGTTTCTAAGAAGTTCTTTCCAGAATTAGCTGTTGGATTTGAGGACCCTCGTGTTAATCTTCATGTTGGTGATGGTATGTGAACAATATTGAATATTTTATGTGTTTCGTTTATATTCTTTTTCCTGTCAAGTGGTCAAGCATAATGCTTTAATTCCCAATCTGATGTTTTACGTGCATATAATCTTAACAGCTATTGAGTTTCTCTGTCATGTTCCAAAAGGGAAGTATGATGCAATCATTGTTGATTCATCAGATCCTGTAGGTACGTTGCAATGTTCAATCTGTTAAAAATTTATTTACTCCATTAATGGTATGCAAATACCAAAACCAAAACTATTGTTTCTTTAAGACTCAACATCATTCAAGCTTTACTTGATCTTTCTGTTTGCAATTTAGGTCCTGCTCAGGAGCTTGTAGAGAAACCATTTTTTGAGACTGTAGCACAAGCATTAAGGCCTGGTGGTGTCCTTTGTAACATGGCAGAGAGTATGTGGCTTCATACACATTTAATTGAAGATATGATTTCTGTTTGTCGTGAAACATTCAAGGGTTCTGTTCAATATGCATGGACAAGTGTTCCAACTTATCCAAGGTATTTGATTAAGCTGTCTTTCCCCCTTTATGCTCGTTTAGATATTCCTGATTCTTTTGTTTGTGGTAATTTATATGTGGTCATTTTCCAATTGCAGAACCATCTTCAGAATCATCCTCTATCTCATTTCTGACTTCCGACTTCTGGTTTCTGTTTTCCTTTTCTTTTGCAATGCAGTGGTGTGATCGGTTTTCTGTTATGCTCCACAGAGGGGCCACATGTTGATTTTTTGAACCCCATAAACCCTATTGAGAAACTAGACGGAGCTTACCATCATAAGAGAGAACTTAGATTTTACAACTCTAAGGTGAGAACTCATACCATCAAGTTCAATTTTCACTCTTCTGCAGGGTACTCGGTTCTTTACTTTTGCTATGAACATTAACTCTTTGAAACCATTATAGTTTGTTTCCTGCAAGGAAATGAACCTCGTAGAGTTAATGAGTGACGTGTGCATCTTTTCTGTTTTATATGGCTTAACAATTAACATCTTGGCCTGCAAGTCTTGTCCTTTTACTGTAGTTCCTTTTGTGATCTACCATGGACCTCTAACCATTTTATTTCTGCATGGTTTAACGTGGGTCTTCTTATGTCACTTTCTTTCTGCTTGGCTTAAACGAAAAAGAAAATTTTAATTTAATGGTTGAGCTTTTTCGTTTCGTTCTCTTTTCATTTTCTTCCTATCGAGCTGAGCTTTGTCTACCTCGGTTTGAAATCTCAATCTGTTAGTCCCTTGGAATTCACATTGTATCAGAAAACTAGCAAAGGTCATGGTAATTTGTGAACGCGTATGAATTGTTACGTTTTTCTGGTTAGCCAATGAACACAATGTGCATATTAATATCGATGTAATCTTATAAATTCTCCTGGTAGGAATAAAATCTCTCTTCCCAATTGGCAGATGCACAGGGCTGCTTTCGCATTGCCTTCTTTCTTGAAGAGGGAGGTGAGGCTGCTTCGAGACTCCGCTGCTCCAGAGCAAGGACCTTCCATCTCCTAGACCAAATATGTAGTAAACTTGCTATTTGTTAAAACGTTTTCAACATTCTAGTATGTATTACGGTTTTAATTTATTTGAATCTGTAGCATAGGACTTAATCAAACGGGTTGTTATGCAGCGGTGTGTTTGCTCGATGTGCGGTGCTTCGAATGTCTTTCCAGTCTGTGTTCTGGACATGACAACATTGAAACACCCGAAGAAGAAAGAGATGAGAAAAAATAAGGTACCTAGCACATTTCTTATATTTATAACAAGTATTATTGCAGTTTGTGTTATACTTTTGCTTATGGATCTATGTAAATTGCTGCTTGGCTTGACTCGGCTCGGATCCCTCGCGAAGTGGAAAAAGAGGTTAAAAGAATGGAGATTGGTTTGAACTCTGTTTACTTTAGAAATATTATTTTGATGCTAAATTAGTAACCTGAACTGACTTACGTCGAACATCTTATTTTGGTGAGTAAATTGGCCCGTGAAAATTACAAATGGCGGCTTCGATTCCTTCCTTTGGGCATTAGTACTTATTACTTATATATTCTATCAGTTTGATTTTAATTTTTATTTAATTAAACATGCAATGATGCAATCAATTCAATTTATAGAATATTTGTGCTGAATTATTTTATATTTGGATATTAAATTTTATGTACAAAATAAATGAATTATTTAAACAATTCAATTTGGGTTTATATTATTAATAAAAGGTTTTTTAAGAATAATTGACTCGGTCAAAAGTCTAGATACATAGACTATATTTTAACTGGCTTACAGTTGAACACAGAGTCTGTAGATTCATTTTCTTTTAAAATATTTACATGGAAGTTTCATTGGCAAATTTCATTTTTTTTAAACAGTAATAAACCGAGCATTTAATGAATTGTTCTTAAAGTATTCGGTATAAAATTTATTTATGTTTATTCATATATAAATGAACGGACATGAATTAAAAGCTTACGTTTGTTATTGATTTAGTGAACAAATATAAATAAGCTATATTTTTTAATGGACAAATAAAAAAATAAATTATGTACGTTTAATTATTTGTGTTTGTTTGTTCGAGTTAATTAAATAGAAATAAATTTAAATATACTTTTATTTATTTTCGTTCGGTTTATTTACGTACCTAAATTTTAAGCTCCTCCCTACAGGAAAAAATGGTTTTAAATAGTTAAAGTTTAATATAACATGTAGGTGTAAAAGTTAAAAAAAAAAATTATAAATAATGTATTTCAAAATTTATGAGTAAATTATCTGTAATTACTAAAAAAATAAGATTATAAGATCTGTATTACGTTGTATATACGATATACTAATATAATTATTAAAAGTATTAGATTCTTATTCCCTTATATCCCCAACGTCATGCTTATTAATATAATGTAATTACTCCATAAAATAATATTTTTATATTGTATTGTAATTAGTATATTATTATATTTTCATTCAATAATTTTAATTTATTAATTTTAAGATAATTTTTTTAATTTAATTTTTATATTTATAAAGATTTGAATATCTGTTAGTATTTTAAAAAATTAATATATTATCACAATAAATTAATTGATTGTTGATTTATTTATTTATTATAATATTGTTATTAAATATATAAATATTCCCCTAAATCAGAGGGATTATAACTTTGCAATCATTTACTTCGATATCAATATTATATATTTTCTTTTCAGTCTAAAGATACTTTAAAATAATTCAGTACAAAATGAGATGAGATTAAGGAGAAATTACGATGTAACAGAACGGAAAATATCTTTTAATACCCATTTTTAATATCAAGTGATAATTAAATTAATATTTAATATTAAATAATTAATTTTTAATGTTAATTAGTTGATGTTTTTCATATCTTTGGATAATAAAACACAACTTATCCAAATTTTTAATGTTAATAAATATTAGTCAAATGTTTATATATATATTTATGTAATCTTTAAACAAAAACAATTATTTCTTAAAAAAATAATAATAAAACACGAGTATTTAAAGAAAGTATATGGATCTAACACGTATTTTAGCTAGTAACTATTATTTATTGTCTAATGATATATTAGTCCTCGAATTTTTCAAAATAAATCATTTTAGTCTCGAAACTTTTTTAATCTCTTTTGATCATCAAATTTTTAATTCTTTGTCAAATTGAATCAACTAACGGAAAAGTAATAAAAAATTAATATTTTATATTAAAAAGATCGAGTTTAAAGTAATATCTAAATCAACAATTGATCTGTATTATTAAAGAACGAAGAAAAAATATGAATAAATATTAGGGTAAACTACATAAATAGTCTATTGACTATACCTCAATTATCTTTTACATCCCCTGACTATCAAATATTATAAATTGGTCCATTGACTAACTTTTTTGATACAAAGTGGTTTTGTGCCGTTCAAAATTTGACGGGAAACTGATGTGGACGTTAACACGCTGACTTGGATAACCATGTAGTATCCCAATCTCTATAATCCAAGTCAGCGTGTTAACGTCCACATCAGTTTCCTGTCAAATTTTTAACAACACAATATCACTTTGTATCAAAAAAATTAGTCAATAGACCAATTTGTAACATTTGATAATCAGGGAATATAAAAGATAATTAAGGTATAATAAAAAGACCATTTATATAGTTTACCCTAAATATTATTGTATAATAACTAAGTCAAGACTACTAAAAATGAATACTTAAACTAAATTAATTAAAATAAAATAAAATGGACTGAATTTTAAAGATAAAAAAGTAGTGTCCGAGAGAGTGGAATTAAACCAGAAAACAAACAGACAAAACGAGAAGGAAATAGTTGGTGATATCGAAGCAACTTCAGAAAACATCAAAATAGGGTAAAATTCTAGGAAGTTTTTAATGAAAATTAGGAAAAACATTAAATAATAACAAAAAAGAAAATATTTCCTTAAAAAAATTAAGTTTCCCCCTTAAACCCCCCTTCCCCCTCTATAAATTAAACCCTTTGTTACCATTTCTTCCATCTCTTATTTTTTTCTTAGAACTTTGTTGAGAAGAAGATAGATTTAGTTTCAATCCTCTGTTCCTTTTCTTGCTCGGTCGATTCAATTTTCTCGAGAAAACAGCTCGAACTTTCGGTAAGCAATTCCCTTCGTTTAAAGTTTTTTTTCTGTGTTTATTTATATATAGTGTAAATAATAATGTCGTTTCTTTTCTTCCTTATTCGTTCGTTAATTTGATTTATGACATTGGAGTTCTTTTTTGTGTTTATTTTTTCTGGAATTATTTTCGATGATTTCTTCATGTTATGTGTCATTGCCATGGCCATGCATTGGTTCCTTTTGAACATTAAATAATTAACCATTCAAACTTCAGTTCCAGGCAGTTTCCTTGTTCCCAGACATTTCGTCCTTTCCAATAACAATTCAAACCTTCTTTTATGTCATTTACTCTAAGCGGAGCCCTCGTCGTGTCCGCCATCAATACCGTGTTTTGCCGATGCTCTTCGATCAACCTCGTTACCTGGTCGACACGAGAAAATCTATTTGTCTTTTGTACTTCAAATATATACAAGTTTAGTAATATAATAATTGGGTTCGTGCATGTATTTTTCTCTTTGGTTCACACCTCACAATGTTCAAAAACTCACTTTAGATATTCTGTAAAAAAGCATTAAATAATAACATTGTCAATTCATGTCTGCGTTGGATACGCGTATTCTGGCAACGTGTCATGTTGGGTGCTTTTGTTTTCGTTTAGGTTAATCGTAGACTATGACAATCTAGTTTGGCTGCTTCCGCCGGTGAGATTTGTACACTCTTTGCTGATAGAATTCGATTCTGTGTCAAAACTTTGAGTGAGGCTTTAGTTTTATTCATGTTTTGTTCGAACTAGTCGTAGCAGTAGCACATGTTTTCTTAATCACAAAGATATATATTTTTCTATATATGGATTTATGTACCTAACAGGAAGTAGGTAAGCGTGTGAGTGATATAATGTTTTTTCATAAATTCTAGAGATTTTAGTTAGATAAAATCTTTTGTTATAATTATATATGTTAACTAATATTTACTAAATATCTGTCATTTAGTTAGTTTCTACAGGTTATACGTCGTGGAAACATTTCATTTTTGGCATAAAATCGTGGTTTTTAGATATGGTTTTTAATTGTTTGGTTCCTTTCTATATATATATGTATATGTTTTAATAGATGATCAAGAGAAACTTGGCAAAGTTTAAGCAGACGATGGGATTTCAAATATCGCATTCCAATAAGCAGATGAAAGTGAAACCTTTCAACGGTCAAGAGAATGAAGATGATGATAATGGAATCAATGGCTCTTTGACATTGATCAATCCACCTGATGTTGCTGGATATGCTTCATGGCTGGTAAATCGCCTGCTGCTTTTCTTTTCATTGAAAATGCCTACATTCTTTTTAAACTTAACGTTGACATACATGTAACATGTTGTTTATCCAGGTGAAACACCCTTCTGCTTTGAACACCTTCGATTCGATAACGAAGGAAGCGAAGGGGAAAAGGGTGGTTGTGTTTTTAGATTATGACGGCACTCTATCGCCAATTGTTGAAGACCCTGACAAGGCCTTCATGTCTGCCGAGGTACCCTTTGATGTGTGCATCAGTGCATGAATATAAGATCGATCTCCACTTTTCATGAGTTATAAGATAACGCTTTTTAATTATTCCTCTCAATTTCAGATGCGTATGGCTGTACGTGAAGTTGCAAAGTATTTCCCAACATCTATAGTCAGCGGTCGTAGCCGGGAAAAGGTTAAACAATTTGTACAGTTAAGCAATGTATATTATGGTGGAAGCCATGGACTGGACATATTGGCCCCTCCCAGAGCGAAATCCCTTGATAAGAAGGTCTGTTCAGTTCGTCGATTTATTTGTTATTGATTAATTATCGGTATCTAATTCATTGATCAGCTAGTCCGAATCAGATACTGCATATGCCTAATTATGGGGTCATTAGACTTTAG
Source organism: Abelmoschus esculentus (assembly GCA_035048815.1). Classification (NCBI taxonomy): domain Eukaryota; kingdom Viridiplantae; phylum Streptophyta; class Magnoliopsida; order Malvales; family Malvaceae; genus Abelmoschus; species Abelmoschus esculentus. The sequence continues at coordinate 13,706,928 of JAUCBN010000049.1, forward strand.
AAATCATATCTCTTATTACTTTTACTGGTGATTTATAGGGAAATGAAGTTGCCTTTCAACCTGCAAAATCATATTTACCAGCAATCCAAGAGGTACTAATTACGTCTCTCTTGTTTGCTTTAGAACCTGTTCTTGAATATTTTAGTGCATGTTGTAGTTTATAGATACAAGTTAAATTCTTTTTTATTACAGATATCCATTGAATTAGAAGACATAATCAGAGAAATACAAGGTGCTAGGCTAGAGGATAACAAGTTTTGCATTTCTGTACATTATCGGCAAGTTCCACCTCAGGTAGAAACTTCGAACAAGTCTGATTCTTAATACACCATAAGATTCATAGCTTAGAAGCACACCGTTAATCAATTCTTGTCTATACGCAGGACCATGAAATTTTGAAGGAGAAAGTGAAGTCTCTGGTCGAAAACCGCCCCGAATTTCGTCTCACTGAGGGTAAAATGGTTTTAGAAGTTCGGCCATCGATATCGTGGAACAAAGGGGACGCCCTGAATTATTTGCTCGACACATTAGGCTTTAACGATGCTGAAGATGTTCTCCCATTGTACATCGGAGACGATCGAACCGATGAAGATGCATTCAAGGTTAATACATTTTCCATATGCTTTTGCCATATAATTTACTAACATGTTTGATAGTGAGTGAAAAATGCCTTTATCTGGTCATTTGTTATGCAGGTCATAGCAGGTAGACATGAAGGGTTTCCCATACTAGTTTCTTCCATTCCCAAAGACACCATAGCTTGGTACTCCGTGCGTGATCCATCGGAAGTATTATCGTTTCTATTACGTCTAGCCAAATAGAAGAAATCGGAGATTTCCTTCTTCAAGTAGATTCATCTGTCGTCCATCCCCTTTATATAATTATATATATACACGTATATATACTAAGGAGAAAAGGGTCTCTGAATGGACGGAAATCATCACTTTAGGTGTTTTTGTTGAAGTGGTGGTCTATCCATTTAGCTATATGATAAATCTGTTACTTTAATAGCAGGTTTCATTCTGGTCTATATATTGGATTATTGAACTTTATATATGTGAAATAATATTTTTATTTTCCATTTTAATTGGCTAATTGATTTAATTTAATTGATATCACGATTAACATAATATAAATGTTAGATTTAAAATACGAAAAAACCCCACCAATTAGATCCAATAGTCGTGCCAATATTGTTAATACATCAGCTTTCGCAGTAACCAGTGGCTAACAAGATATTTAATTATAGCCTATAGGTGAGCTAGTAATTAATGGTGTAGCGAATAAAGATGTACTAATTTGGAGCTAGTGATCTTTAATTATAAGCTTCGTACCGTTAATTAAAGTAATTAAAGTAAGAGAAATCCTTAACAAAAAACTCAAATCCAACCTCTAAAATAACCGAGATAAGTCTCGTAACCACTGTAGTTGAATAAAAAAAATTCAAACTCAACCCATTTTACTTACCTACATGCCCTTCCATGCATATTATGTTGGCCACGTGCGTATTTATTTATTTAAAATATTATATATATTTTTTAAATCAGTTACAGTGGTTACAATGATATATGTTTTATAGTATACTCAATCATTGAATAATGATTGCTCAGATATTGTACTAATATTATTAGTGTTCGAATCTGTGACTTTCAGGAACAACAATTATTCCTTTAACTACTGAAGCAAGATGGCTTACGCAAAAACACCACATATTCCCTAATATATAAAAGGCATTCTTTGATGTCCTTATGTAGAAGACTTCCATTATTAAACCAAAAGAGTAGAGTGACTAACAACTGGTATTAAAAGTAAAAGGACTAAATTTCAAATGAGCGCGGATTCCAGGGTCTAATATCACAATTAAACCACATAAAGTGTAAACTTTAGGGAGGGTGTGATTATAGGTGTAGGCTCTTAACCATGTAGGGTTTGGTTTGAGTTTTTTGCCGCCACAATTAATTGTGGGCTATGCCTCACCCACACATCTTGCTTCCAACTTTTCATTTTTATTGGTTTAGTTATTATAGAAAGAAAGTTGAAAACTTTATTGGTAGCTTTGAAGGACAATTAATGGGGTAAGATAAGGTCGGTGGTCGATTAATAAGATTATAAACTCTAAATTCAATTAGTTTAATCGATTAATCTATTAATTGAGTAAGTATATAAGATAAATTATTTATCTTTATTTTTTTATATTTATTTTAGATCATAAATTTTAAATTCAATAAAAACACTTTTTGCGTCTAAGATAATTCTTTCTTTTCTCTCTTTCGAGTAAACTTGATAGACGCGGAGAGAAAACAATTATGGTGGCTAAAGGGGAGGTGGGGATTAGCTTTCCATCGAACGATCATGACCTAAACCCTAAACCTTAAACCCTAAATCCTAAACTTTAAACTCTAAACCCTAAACCCTAAGAGATTCCGGTAATCTTTCACTTTTTCCTTCTTTCCATGTTTGCACAATTGGATTATTCCTTGGTTCCCCACATTAAGAAATCCACCATGTGACAAGTACACATGCCTAGTTGACACATTGGCAATTCCCCTAAATCTATGGTGTTGGTTCATTTTGGTGAAAAAAAGGACTCATAGTACATACAAATGGGTAGCAATATGTGTGGTTCACATCCAAGTTGTACAAATACAAAACATGTATATTTAACACCCGTTACATCAATAATTACGATAAATACGATTTAATTTTTTTTTATCGATTTTAATATAGTAATTATGTTAAAATAAATTTTGGGTGTTCAATTATATGTTTATTTTGACTTTGATATGAGAAACAATGAAAGTGTTTTGGGTGACACAATAATGCAAATTAGGGCTTGTCTGTTTAACTTAGTTCTGTTTGGCCAAAACAGGAAAGCATGTGATCTTATGTTTCTCTAAACATTATTATAATGATGACATTGTATGTTGTAATTAGACAAACATAAATAAAATTTACAGTTAAATCTCAATACAATAGTAATAATCCTGTGCAGATGAGGTGTTAGTTAGATCGAGTGATAAAATAATTTAATTTTTAATATAATTAAGAATAGTATAAGTATAAAAAATTATGAACATAAAATAACAGAAATTAAAGATAATAAAAGAAAGAACGAATTCAAATTTTATATAACAAATATAAATTATCAAAAAATTATATTAAAAATATAAAAAATATATAATTACAAGAATTTATAGATATTAAAATTTATTTTGGCAGTACGGCCAAGCCGTAATTTAAATGAGGATGGACCATAAATAACCGACATTTTCCTAAACTATCAGTCAAATATTAAGGCTCCATTTCCTTTTTTAATACTCCATTTATTATCCAATTAATCAATAATATTCTGAATAGTTTTTTTTTAATTTAAAATGTTAATTACAAGAGGAAAGCGAAAATTTGTTTTTATAAATTATCAGAAAATGTTTCGGGTTAACTTCCTCTTGGTCCCTATACTCTTTGAACTTTTGAAAGTCAGCCATATTTTTAGTTTCAAATTCTAGGTCCTTTAATTTAAAAATTAAAATCAAATTTATAAGATTATTCATAGATTTCTGCTAAATTTCAATTAATAATGCAAATTTAATCTTACAAAATAAAGGTGTGGTTCTAAATTTAGGTCCCACGAATGTAGGGACCAAGGGGAGAATTAGACCAACTTTTTTCCCCTAAAGTGATAAGTTACATTTTGTCCCCTAACCTTGATTTTTTTTCAATTTAATCTCTAAAATTTCAAATTCATATTAATATGAAATTCTAAAACATGTATAGTTTAGTTTTTGATGATGTAGTACTCTGAGATTGTATTACATTCTCATCCAAATGAGAAAATGCATATTTTTTAGGACCAAACAAATTCAATTTTAAGGACTAAATTTGAAGGTTTCTTAAGTTCAAGGAGTAATATTGATAAAAAAATAAAGAGCAAATTGTGACTTGCCCCTTCTAAAGATTAAAATTCCAAATAATGGCAATTCTCGTAATAAAATTCTTAATCGAATGTCAAAATTTTATTTCGAAGAGTTGATCCTGTTAATTAATTTTTTAAAATTATATATAAAGCGTTTAAATTGAGATTTTATTTTATTATTTCAGGTGATGAGTTGGGTTAGACTCTTACAGGCAGAAAGCAGCAAATTTATGGCGGTGACTCACTGGCTTTTCTTCAGATAAACCGCGTTAAACAAAATTCTAGAATCCTCGCCGGAGATTCAGTCCGGTCTATGATCGGAGATCTGATTGCCATCTGAGGAGACGAGGTAGAGCCTTTATTTGGTTTTCGTTGTTGTTGCGTGAGAGAAAAGCGAGTTTTCGTAGGTAGATAAGACGAGGAAGAGTGAAAATGAATGGTAATAGCAATGGATTCGGGAGTGTGGCGGCGGCGGATGACTATATAAGGAGGCACCATCTGCATGAGATTGGAGAGAATCAGTGTAGTTCAGCTCTCGTAAAGCACATCAAAGCTCCTGTTCCTCTCGTAACTTTCCTTTTCTTTTTATCTTCTTTTTAAGTTCTGCATCTTTCAATTCATCTCAAGATTCGTCTCACTTATCTTCTTCTATTTCGCTTCGTATTCTTTCGTTTCTTTGGATCTGTTACGGAGATTTTTTTGTGCTCTTCTCTCTTTTGATAGCTTCATCAAAGCTTCATTGGACGAAGATCTTTCTTTCTTTTCTTGTGATTATTTTGCATGTTTACTTAGTCAGATTGTTTTTCAATGCTTTATTTTTTTCTCCGCAATGATTAATCCTGATCTGTGGTGGTTTTCTTTTCTGGAAATCATTGATTGTTTAAATTGATTTTTTTTCGTTATTCCTTTATTATTATTATATATAAAGAGAGACAGAAGATTGAATTGAATTGAATATGTTACATTTGCTGTGCTGGTGATTGTAATGGAGAACTTTTCGCATAATTTGTTGAATTAGAGAAAATAATTTTTCTGATATTTTTGGGTGAAACAAAGATCATTTTGATCAAGTTTAATGCCGATGAGCAGAATTTGAACAATTTTTTATTGGTTGAATTGTCCAAAAAATCCAGAATAAATTCATTTCTATGTAGTTAATTCCTTTATATAGAAACCTTGGGGGCGATGTAATCGGATTAAATGCAACTAATCTTGTTTGTTTGCATTTCCTAGAAAAGGGAATGACATGAATATTTGTACCAAATCTTTATTTCCTCTTCTGTCTCCATTTTTTGCATGTTCCATATAAAATGTTTGTATTTGAAGGAAGAATACACCTATGTGGAAATATCAATAACTAAGTGGATATTCGGAAATGTAGAAATAATGCACTCCACAATTGTAGAGTTTGATTCTTATATTTTTGTGAATTTGTTAATCTGTGTCTCTGGTTGGATCTCTTTTTCTTTTCCTGAATATGCATAATTTTCGCATAAACTTGTATTGCTGTATTTTTTAACAGGTTTGGTCTTTGGTGAGGAGATTCGACCAACCTCAGAAGTATAAACCTTTCGTCAGCAGGTGCGTTGCGCAGGGAAACCTTGAGATTGGAAGTCTTAGAGAAGTCGATGTCAAGTCGGGACTCCCGGCTACTACAAGTACTGAAAGATTGGAACTCCTTGATGATAATGAGCATATCCTCAGCATCAGGATCATAGGTGGTGATCACAGACTTAAGGTAGAATTCTTGTTTCTTTCCTTTCTTTTCTGGTTTAACCTTTGTTACACTCCATTTACATTCAATATCACTTATCTCTTGCATCTCAAGTGCATTTGTTCTTAGAACAAAGCAGATTAAACACATTTGCTTGCAGCTTATTGATCTATGTTCTACGAGATAGTTGCTGATTTTATAATATTTGCTAAGGTCCATGAAAGTATGTGTTTTACCGAATTATATATATATATATATATATATATATATATATATATATTTACCTCTTGGAAATCCAAGTAGTTAGATCTGCAGCTAAATTTGGTTTCCTGAATGTTTTGGTACAAAAGTTCATTAGTTGACAAGTCATGGTCATGTGGTTCTTCTTTTAAGTGTTGCAGTTTTGAAATGGATATGCTTGGCCCTGTTTGATGTCTTTGACCTTAATTTTTTAAAAATTTTATCCAGAACTATTCTTCAATCATTTCCCTCCACCCGGAGATCATCGATGGAAGACCAGGGACTTTAGTCATTGAATCCTTTGTGGTGGACGTGCCTGAAGGGAACACAAGGGACGAGACATGCTACTTTGTTGAAGCATTGATCAAGTGCAATCTCAAATCACTCATGGATGTCTCCGAGGGGCTAGCAGTGCAGGACCGGACTGAACCCATTGATCTATGAAAGTTGGGTCCGAAAACAAAATAAGGTGGTGGCTGTAGTTGCCATGGATGAAGCTTCAAAAGGCTTTTCTCATTGGGAGGCTTTAGGGATGGACTGGCAATTGTGAGTCTTCCATCTTCTACACACACACTCATTGCCTTGTACTTTTATCATCGGGTCTTTCCTTCTGTTTTTAACTTAATGTGCTCGAACTTACTGTCTGTAGTAGATGAACCTCGTTATTGAAGGATGGGAAACGAAAAGACTTAATTCCTACACAGTTGATCCATGTTTTTATTGTGAGAAAAGGGAAAGGAGATAATGAACTTAATTAAGAATGTTAATATATTCTAACCTACTAATCTATCAAATCCTCCGAGTGGCGTGAAGAATCAAGGGTTTGTCAGTTGAGACCGTGAGTTATGTATTTTGTTTAAATATCATATGGTTTATCGTGTAATGATCGATTTGGTTTTGAATATGATTACGGGTAAATATCCATTTCTACAAGTAGGATTTGAGTGCATGCGTTTAAAAGAGTTGAATGTTAAATTTTAGGTTTAAAAGTTAGGTTTTAGTTTTTATTGTTTATGGATAAAAATCTAAAATTTAAGAATGGAGGTTAAAATTTAATCACTAATTTTAAAATATGAAGGTTATTTTCGTTTTTGGGTATAAAATTTTAGTTATTTTAACGTTAAGTGTTATTAAATATAGATGAAACAATATTTAACGACACTTAAACGTTGTTTCATCTTTAAAGACTATTTAAGTAATTTATTATTTTTTATTATGTCAAATCATCTTTATGACAACATTTAACATTAGAGTTACAAAAACTTTATACCCAAAAACGATAATGACTAAAAATATACTAACGATAAACAAAAAAATTTACCCTAAAATTTTATGTTAAAATTTAAAGCTTAGAAGTTAAGGTTTAATTTTTAAAGTAATATTCTGAAAGATTTGAATTATAAAATATAAACCTTAAATTATAATTTTAAACCATAAATTTTAACCATTACCCCTAAATTATAAATCTTTATACCTAAACCTTAAATTAAATCACTAAACCTAATATAGAATAATGATCCATATATTAATTGCGATTAATGTCGTTTTTTAATCAATAGCAGCAGTAAGAACAATGTTTCATGTTGACAGATTTCATAAACGTCACTCTATTATGTTCATCTCCCTCGAAATTCCAATTTAAAAGGCAAGAATACCATCTAAAAACGATTACCACGTCTCCGTTCAATTTATAAAGTAAAAAACAACGAAATATGAGAGCAATCACCAATGTGGCCTGCGGCAGCTGAGGCCACCACGATGGGTTTTTTTTCATACCGTTGATACTTGATAGGAAGATGGTGTTTTACATATGATTGGGTCTGAAATGAGTCATGTTTGAAGCAGGTGGCGGTACACCACTCTGGCCTGGCATTTGCATCATCCCGTGGCTCATTTGAGCCATCGAGGACGGTGGAATGTAAGGATTATGATTACTCATTTGTGCCGGCATCGAAACAGCTGAGGCACCCCATCCAGCTGAAGGTTGTGGAGGCATCATAGGTTGCCCCATACCTGGTGCAGCATATTGAGTCCCATTGTATTGATGACCAGCTTGACCCATTGTTTGAATCGGTTGCTGCCCTAAAGCTGAAGGCTGTGGGTTAACCACAGGAGGATTCGAGATTGTATAATCTCTGCTCCTATCGTTGTTGACCTGCAAAGATGAACCCACCGTGTTAAATTAAACTGCGTAAAACCCGTCAACAGTCGGATTCTGAAGAGTGCTATACAACCACTACACTACAAATCCCCCGCCACCTTTCTCTACCCTTAATTAAAAAGGGTGAAAAATATGCATGGCGTTTAATTCAGCCATCAAGCTAAACTATTGCATCGAAGCACGACTACCTTTATACTAAGATCCGTGTGGCGTGAATAGGAGAGATGAAGTTTGCAAAACCCTCCATCATATATGCAGTGCCCTTCTAAGGCCTCCTTGGCAACAATAGCTGTCTGAACATCTGCAAAACATGGAACCCTTAATGCATGAAAAGTATTCAATTTGTTTACAACTACGAATTCCGATTATGAATTCTTAAGAATAAGAAGGCTCAGCCTAAAAATAACCTTTTCAGAACTAGTGAGAAGTTCTCAATATTGGACCGTCCTGATGGAAGAAGTACCAGATTCTGAGGCATAATTTAAGACAAAATAAATGAACATGTTTGAACATTACCAGGGTACTGAATTAGAGCCTGCAGTGCACCATTCTTATCAAACATGGCAATCTTTTGAACAGGGCCAAAAGCAGAGAAGACCTAAACAGGGGTCAAAAGAAAGAGAGAGAATAACAAGTAGTCAGTATTGAGTTGCGGTCCTAGACTGTCCGACAAATGCGGCTTTGAGTAATTAATAAATACCGTGTGTAGAACATCCAAGGTAACAGCATACTGCATGTTCTCAATAGATGCAAGCAAAACATTACTCTCAGGTTCAAGCTTCTTCCCATCAAGACCCAGATTGAACTGCAATGATGACAATGGATGACTATCGTTAACAAGCCAAGTATTAGACAAACGCTATACGGACCAACATAGTAATGCAGCAATGTTAAGTGTTAACTAGAGTTGAATCTCAATGTATGTGACACCTTAAATGAGTAAAAATCACATGTGAACATTGTATGAAGTTAAGTGAAGTAAGTACCTTGTGCTAATACTAATGCTTTGTAATCTAAGAAAATGTACCCAGTAAACAATCCACAGAGAGTCACTACATTACAATTCTATCTACTATTTAGAAATTCAATTCAATAGCACGTTGTTTACCTGGCTACTTCCATCTAATGCCGAAGGAGCAACGGGAAGGTAGGGATTGGTATAGTCCCTGAAAAAACAGAAGAAAAAAAAGTTTGTTAAATTAACATTCAAATTCAATAGAAAAAGGATGCTAAGCAGCTCAGTAAATAGTGATGCAACGAAGGGATAGTCAAAAAGCTTAGATATGAAAATAGAAGACAAAAATGACTACTTTCCATGAAATCATTGATATGTAAGCAACAACGGTACCAATTTTGCAATTGAATGTGATACATATAATCAAAATATCAGATGAGAAAAACATATCAGGAAATGAATACCTGCTCCTGTGGCTCTGAAATTTCACAGTCAGATCTGTATGGGCAGAATATGTTATCCTAAGTGCACAAGGTGCAATATTGTCTGAAAGCAGATACCTGGAACACAGGAAAAAGTCAGTAGATCATTGTGCAAGAAAACCAATAGTTGTGTAAGAACATAAACTGTAATATTGAAAGCTTTGCTTGTGGAGGATACTACATTTATGATAGGAATTGTACTTCAATTCTGCAAACAACCGGAAACATTGCAATACTTACAGACACTGTGGGATTGATAGACGTGTGTCAATTACAGAACGAACAAAGCTATACTGTCTAACATTTAATACAACAGTTACCTAGGGATGATTCGTCCATCCAAGGCATTTTTTGCAGAAGTGGCTGTTTCTCCATCTGAAAACTGCACCAATGCCTGCACAAAAGAAAGCGTATCTTATTTTCAGATGCTGAAGCAAACCAATCAATACCGTAATAAGGAGATTTAAATCATTGACCTGGAATCCCGCTGTCTTCTCAAAGGTAGTAATTTTATGCACAAATCCAAAAGCTGAAAATACCTGCACTATTAACAACTTTAAAAAGATGAATGGAAAAAATCAAGTAAACAGACTCAGAAAAGCCATTGCAATCAATAATCTCCTTTAACATAACAGGCAGAAAATAAGGAATGTAGATAAGTAAGAGATATCAGGTCTCAAGCAATGAGACGAAAGCAACGAAAGTTATCAAATAGCTTGACAATTACAGTGACAAAATTCAGATTTTCCAATTACGTTAACAAAATTAGAATATGTAAAATCAATGACTTTGCCAAGGTACTAAAATGCAGAAAACAATGTGATTACATCAATGAAAATTGAAAAGTATCCATGGCTTCAGCTGGGTTCCAAGAGAAAATTTATGCACCCAATAACCTAGCATCTATTGTGTATTGCACAAATATATATTTATATGTAATACAGACCATATGCACTAACTTGATAAACCATCCTTGGCAGTAGCAGTGCAATCGAAAACATGAAAGAAGAAACGAAAAAACACCCTAAATGGTAGGGATAGGAGGTAAGGAAGAGTAACGAAGAGAGGTAGTGTTAAGGAAAGGAGAAAGGAGACAAACACACATGTGCTCTTTCTCCGGATGCACTAAGCTGCCATTGGAGATAATTCCCTTAACATGGTCCTGCTAATCCATTCATATTCTTGTCAAAACAACAAAAACTTTTTTTCGCGGAAAGAGCATGACAAAAACACACAATCCTAGTAATTACATAAACTCAGATCAAACCTGGAAATCCTTAACCCAAAGGGAAAAAAAATAAAACTAAAGATCTTCCTTACCAGATGCAAAACATCAATGGAAACAAGCCGCGCATCTTGACTTTCGATTGTAACCAGAAGAACATTCCCGGCAATATCCGCCGTTGTTTTGTTGTTTACAATCTCTTGCCTGTTAGAATATTGCAGGTAGACCGTTTTCCCCCTAACTTGAGCAGGCTCTGAAGATGATGCATAATATGATATCATAGCAATAGCCTGATTCAAATCAGCCTAGGTAATCCAAAGAAAAATGCAATTACTAACATTATTGAGAAAACAGAATAAGATTTGAAGGAAAAAAAGGATTAAAACTCACGAATTCGATGAAAGCTTGATTGCGATTGGCTCCGACATTGCACTTGGTGTTAACGACCTTACCAAACGGCTTCCCCAGCTCGATCAACTCTTCCTCCGTACACTCCCACGGCAAGTTCCTTAAATGCAGCACCTTCGACGGGGGTTGAGCGTAGCGGAACTGCGGCTGACTTGATACGGAGGCCATTCCGTTCAGCACAACAACTATGAAAATAAATCTTCGCGGAAAAGGAAATCTAAAACTAAATGCTCAATTTTTAAAAAAAAGAAGTAATATAAATCGTTAAAGCTTTAACGTCCAACAAAATACAAATCTATAGATATCTACACAATCAGCGATTTAACAAAACCTGAAAGAAAATTTCAAGAGATAGTCCGTTCGAATCTCATCAGAAATCAGAAACTACGGGAGAGAAATATATGAATTTATGGTAATCGCGGTTTACGGAGGATAATTATTTTGGCGCCGGATAGGTATATATATATTTTAATTATTTAATAATATGTATATATTTTATTGATAAAATTATTTAAAATTTAAATATTTAAAATAAATATTATTTCTATTTAGAGTGTTCTATTTGCAGTCCCTCAGAAAACTTTGATATTGTGACAGTTGATTGAGTTTAATTCGACTAATATTTTTATTATTGTAATACATTAGAAAAGTTAAATTCGAATGCAATTATAAATTTAAAACGATACTGATATTAATACCCAGAGCATTAAAACAACATAATTTCAACGCTTTCTGTTGATATTTTCGTTCGTCGCTGGCTGAATCTGTTGGGATTTCTCCTGGATATTATTTTGCTTTAAGTCTCATTTGCTCGGTTCTTCTATAGTTCCTCTTTTCCTGTATTTGCAGTAAAGTCCGAGTTGCAAAAGGCTTAAAGGGAGACCGATCAGATTCGGTGACTGTAATAATAAAAATATAAAATTTAATTAAAAAATTTAGTGATGGATTCCGATAGAGAAAAGATCATGTTTATTTTTAAAAAATTCAGGTTTAAATATTTGTATTTATAAACTTAAGTCATAACACTAACCGCTAACAAGAGATCGTGACTCAATAGTCCATAAGCCAGCCAAAACACGGTAGCCAAGAACGAGAAGAAAGACAAATAAAACGGCATGAACTCCACGCTCTTCGTCACGATCATTTGTTTCTACCATTAGAGAAACGATCACGACACAAATTCAAGTACATGGTCGATATTAAAACGAACATGTTAACACGACCGCAACATATGGCTTACCACGGTCACGAGCGGAGCAGCATACATTGCCACCGAGACCACCAGCCCAATGGTTCCGATGAGAACTTTGCGATGATGACGGCTGTGGATAGCAAACGCAGACACAAGAGCAGTGATGAAAAATATTAACACGACGATCGTAGTTATACCACCGATCTTAATCTGCAAACTCTTCGCCATGCAAAAAGAGGTTTAAAGAACTGACATGAAAATGGAAATGTAAAGAAGGATGATTAAAAACAGACAATTTTTTTTCGGTTTAAGAAATTATTTGCCTTTCCTCTTGTCGGAGCAAACCAAAGATATATAAAGATGAAGGACAACTCTAAGATAATCCCTAAACCGTTGATGGTAATCACTGGAAAATTTTCCCACTTGTAGCTCACAACAGGCAACCCATACCAAGTGTACAGTAGACAATTCGACAGTGCAACGATGTACGGAATGCATGAGAATTCCTCAGTGCTTCTTTTCTTTACCACCCTAGTGAAAGTCAAGCTGCCAAAACCAAACAACAAACATTTTCTTAACAATCAATATTCTCCGGAGAAATCTACATAATGTCGTCCGTCAAACAATCGATTAAACCCTAATTATATCATTTATCGAATTTAATATTACTTGAGTTGACTTGTGACGATATCAATTATATGATTTAACCGAGACGAACGACATTTGACGGATATCTTTTTGTATACTATATAATAAGTTATAAAGTGTATAGAATATTGACATTACATTGGTGCAGCATAAAGCAACAAGGAAGAGGCATTTCCTGAATGAGAAAATCTTGTCTCAGCCAACATAAACCATAAGGAAATGATAGAGCAAGTAAAGAAAAAATACCCATGACCCCAACTGCTAGCCGTAGCCTATCCCCCATGATTTTGGAGCTGGATGAACAAACTGGTCCCTGACAATATTTTTTTGTTCAGTTATGGTCCTGTGGACTGTTTAAGGGCCATGGAGGGATATAAATACCAGTGAAGTATTAGTATCTTTTATTCAGAGAAAAATAGAGAATAAAAAGACAGAATAAGAATAATATTTTTAAGAAAAAAATGAAGATTGTAACATAGCAAGTGTTGTCTCTGTCTAGACATAAATTTGTGGATGTCGATATTTTGCTCTAATATGGAGCTTTGTCAGTAATTATTTTAATTAAATAAGGTTTTGCTTTAATTATTTGTTAGGTTTGATACTAAGGTCAAATGCAAAATGGAAAAGTGAGACATAGACACATATATCTGCTGTTTCTTGTTCTATTGTTAGTGGAGTACATCTCTACCTATCACTTACATTGCCCACTTGGATACACAAATTTGGGATATTTAGATAATCGTATCTCTTAAAAATATTAAATTATAGATATTTTTTATATTTTTATTCTTTATAATTTTATAATTTCGTATTTCTACATTTATGATATAGTTTTTTTTTATAGTCTATATTTTTATATGTAAAATTATTTATTAGTCCTTAACCACGCAGTAATGCTGTGAAATTATCAATTTACTAAAATTAATTAATTTTAGAAATATTTTATATAATTGAGATTTTTTATTAAAAAATTCACTAAAAGCTCTCTCATAATATTTTTTTTAAAAAATAATAATCTCAGACAACGGAAGAAAAATGAGACTACCAAAAATATGGATGAGTCTACAACGGACGTCGAACACCGCTGAATATATTTAATGTTGAACATCGCTGAACATTATTAAATTAATTTATAAAGAATAAAAATCTGAAGGACTAATCATATAATTATTAATAATATCTTGAGTTTATCATATTTTTATTAATTACATATTGAGTCCTGAGATTTTAAATTTTTATTAATTAATTTGATGGTGTTCAACAATGTTCAACATTAATGATGTTCAGCGGTGTTCGACGTCCGTTATAGAATTTTCCCAAAAATATTAATATAGAGAATACGGATATAATAGCAATGTTCAACGTATAATAAAACTTAAACTATAAAACATCCAATAAACGAAAGATATCTTAATTATAATCATAAATATTAAAAATATTTTTTATTTTAATTTTTAAATTATAATATTAAATTCTCTAATAAATTGAGATAAAACGTTTAATGTTGAAAAAACTGTTGATAGATGTCTTTTTGAAATTAAAAGTTTTGATATTAAAGTTATAAATACCCTTTTACTTTTAATAATTATAAAATTAATTTGCATGCAATTAATTAAATAAAATGATCTAGTTATTATTTAATGTTATATCTACATCAAATTAATTAAATATATACATGCAGCTTACTTTAAAAAAACATTCAATTAATCATATAATCCGTTTAATTAAATTTAGTATATTCGTTTAATTCTTTGTTTACCGCCATTAACGAGCATCCCATCTTGTTGTCGTGAATGGAATCTCTGAGAAATGATAGTTAAAAACAAGGGCATATTTGAGTGATTTTTATGGTGCACTCAACTTGTTTACGATGCTTTCTTGTGTCGGATACGGTTTAATTCGATTCGGTTCGATTTTGTTACTTCAAAATTATTACCGGAAACAGTTTGATTTGATACGATTGAATCAAAAGATTATATATGCAAGTCCATATCTTATTGGGGTAGAGTATTTAGTGACGGAACCAAGGGGTTTAAGGGTAATCGATCCTCGCTAATTTTTATTTTTATTTATTAAATAATTTTTTAAATATATAATTTCTTTTAAAACAATCATTTTCTTATCTCGTGAATAAAAAAATTAAATATATAATTCGTTCATCTCTATAATAAATTTATTATTATTGTTGTTATTTAAGGAATAAGACTTTGTTAAAAATTATTATTACTATATTTAGAAGAAATCATAATTTTAATTTATATAATTATCTCAAATTTAAAAATTAACGGTTATGATTATACACAAAATAGTAAACAAGAAATACTCGTGAAACATCGTGTCGTTTTATTATTTTTCAAGTTAGAATAGATGCTAATGTTTCAGAAAAGCACCGTGAATTTTATTAATATATAATATTAATAAATCAAATGAATATAGACTAAAATTTACGTAATTTCTATATATATCAAATTATAGAATATATATATAAATATATATATATATATATATATATATACATGATTGAATTGGTTAAATTAAGAGCATGCAACAATGTTATTGGGGTTAGGTGTTGGAATTAGGATAAGATATGATATGCTCTAAATAATATTATTGGAAATTATAACTGTCATTATGAGTGCTCTTAAAAGAGAAAAACTGATCAATTATTAATTTGTTACTGGAGTAAACAAATTTCGAAATTCCAATTAGGTTTCACAAATCTATCTACACCTAATACAATTTTCATGATCACTCCTACAACCAATACTTTCAAGCTTCAATGATTTTATATTTCAATTCATTTTTTAACATTTAATTACTAATTAAATGTCAACGAGTTATTAGTATAGTTAGCGAGATAAAAGGTGATAAATTAATTTAAAACTCAAACCGATTTTATTTAATCTGAGATATGATATCGATTCGAATAAAATATTTAAATTTGATTTGAAATTTAAAATAAATCTAATTAAATCAAAATCGATCCGGTTTTAGTTGAATTGATTTGAATTCAATTTGATTTTCAATCGAACTGAATGAATCCAAACTGATTTTCAAGCGAATAAGATGGACTCAAACAGAAAACCAAATGCAACCCGAAATAAAGTTAATGTTTGTTCATATTTTTCTTAACTTTTAATAAAGCACACAACTTGCGGATAAAGTTATTCGAATTGGCATATATATTCAAAGACGAAGGATTCTGTGTGATCTAACAAACGTATACCAAACTATTAGCAGGAGAGTGATGAAACTATTACGTAGGGTGTACAATTGGGGATTTACAATTTTATGAGCATTTGAAATTTATATTACATGTATGCAAATTCTATGTTCATGTAGTTAAATGACTATGATACAAGAGCATCGGTATACAGAAACGACCGTCACGAGCCAATATAAGCTTATAGGGGGACACTTAAATAGATGATCGACGAGGATGTTGGTATAAGTCAGACAACGTACCGACGAAGGTAGTCCACTCGAGCCGGATGCTTGAGCTTCATTAGCGCCTTTACTTCGTGCTTCCGGACCATTTCTCTTGAAATGTTTAAGTTCCCTGCAATTTCGCCTAGTGTTCTATCACCTTTACCATCTAGTCCATATCTCTGCCTGATCACCAGGCTCTCCTTGGGCTTCAGAGAATCAAGCTGAAAAAAAAAACAGGGTTTTTGGTTGCAAACAGTGAGTCGTCGTCTTCAGACAAAACACAGTCCAAGTAACCTAAAGCATGTAGTGTAATATGTTAGTTAAAAGAGGATGTAGGCTCACCACATCATCGAGTGCAAGCCTGAGAAGAGCGGGTTGCCTCCGGTGATCCCCGCCAATACCCTCGACGTCAGTGATTCCACTAATGAACTCTTCTTGTGTGATTGAATGCCTTGAATGAAGAGAACCGACGGGTTTTGCGGCCCTCATTACTTCTTGGTACCTCTCAGGAGAGATCCCAACCTTTTCAATTACTTCATCATCTGTTGGTTCTCTTTGAAGTTCAAATAATAATTCCAGTTTGGTTCTTTGGATTTCTACTCTAACCTGCATTAAAAAACAGGTAAATAGATGCAGAATATCCATTCTTATGTATGATTTACTTGGGCCTCAAGCATTTCAAGCATGATAGTAATATCATCAGCTTGCAGTTAGACTCCTATACAACAACTACTTAGTTCCAAGACGAAAGTGTTGAATTAATTGTCATCGTATATGTTTTCAGTGATGAGTTTTGCCATCAAACACTTGAGAAGGGGGTATAAATCATCCCTACTTTGGTCCTTTCACCAAATTTGAAGGCTGCCAAAATCTCAATGTTGCTACTTTGTTTCATGTAAACCATCATGGTAATTTTAATATAAGAAGTAAAATATAGCCTTCCTAAGTGAGGAGAGCATACCGATTCAAGTCCAAATGGGACACGCATGAAGTTTGATACTGTCATGGAACGTATAATTGCATGCCTAATCCAAAAAAGACCGTATGTTGAGAGCCGGAATTTCCTTCCCGGTTCAAAGCGATCAATGGCTGTAATAAGTCCTTTGACTCCTGCCTGACAAAGGTCTTGAAATCTCGGACCATTTGCAAAATCTTGAAAATATTTGTTTATCACAAACAAAACAAGCCGAAGATTATGCTGCATGAAAAGAAAGCAAATACCTCTTAGCAGTTATTATTGAAAGCCAATGCCACAACTCACAATAAGCTTTATCCACAAACTAGGCAACCACTTTTAAAATGGTGATATCAAAACACGGTTCTTGGTCAAATGATTTCAGGTTTCATCATAGAAAATTTGGCCTAGGAATGCTAGGCTAGTGGTACATCAACACCAGTAGCATATATAAGAGACTAATATATGTATTCTACTAAACCAACTGAAAGTGAAAACAACCTACAAACATTGGTGGTGGAAGAGAAATTACCTTGATGAGCTTATTTCTAGCAGCTCGACCGACCTCTAAATGTCTGCTCACTTGAGCTGCACTCATATTTGTTGCCTCAGCTAATTCATCTTCAGTAGGATGTCTACCCAATTCCTTTTGCAAGTTCTCTTTCACCTCAAGCAATGCCTGCAGTTTTATTGAAATATCTTAGTGGCAAGCTCAATCAAACTTTCAAAAACTAACGCAGGGAAAATTAAAAGCTTGCAGCAGTCTCTTTTTATTGAAAAGGTTCAAACCTTCATTGGCTGCATTAGCTTAAACAACCAAGTATGTTCAGCGGACGGTAGAACTGGAGGTATCTTCATCTTTTTCCAGTCCAGACTGACCAAATCGGTCGAAGCCGAATAATCCCGGACTAGCCTATCAATCTTTTCACTTTCGTTCACAATACCCTTTTGCCTCTGAAGAGAAACAAGTGGCCTTCCTTCTCTGTTCCTTTTAAGTTCAACTCTTTTATCAAGATTCAATCTTCTAGTCTTCTTAGTCCGGTTCCTAATTACAATCTTATCATTATCAATATCTGCTTTCCCTTCACTTTCTTTAGACCTCTTTCTCCTCAGCTGGCGTCCTTTGGTCTTGACCTTTTCGTCTTCTTCATCAAATGTTCGAGTTGAAGAACTAAGCTTATAAATGCTTTCAAGTTTCGCAGCAGCTTCGTTGTAATCTACGTCACTGGTGCTTGGAGAACCTTCATCAGTCAAGACAGGGTTTGCAGTTTTCAAAGCCTTTTTAGCTTTCCCGCATCTCTTCGGGTGCTCCTTAGTGGTTTGCACTGGTGAAAGATTAAGTTCTTGAGGCGTAACTAGTGCTGTATTATGGGATTTATCTGCTTTAAACGCTACAATACACGGCCTTCTCAATGTACATCTTTGAGTAGAAAACTTTGTGCTTAATCCTAGTGGAGTTCGGGCAGCTGAACTAGAAACACTAACAACTCCCATGGCAAATACTCTTTGCAAAATTTAAGCAAAAACTGCAACCAAACATATGCATCAGCAACAATATTTCAGGACTAACTGACCAAAATTTTCTAGCAAGAACAAGCATAGATCCATCTATTATATTACCCAGTTAAAACTAGTTTTCTGACCCAAAAACATTACTGTTTGTGCTATGCCTATGCAGCTATATCAAGCGTTTGATCAAACATAATTTCAAACACCTAGCCTTCATTAAACAGGTCAATAGCACTGTATAATAGTGTTTATCTAGATTGATCACCAAAATTTGAACCTACTTTGACATAGGCTTCTTCAAATCAACATTGTTAGATGTATAAGTGAGTCACCAGCTAACGGTTCAAAGTTACTTTGGGTAGTCTCAAGAGTGATTAACAGCGGTTATTAGATTCAGTCTATAGGCACAGAGACGCGAGAAAAAAATAAATTATTTTCTTTCTTTCCAGTTTTCTCTCTTTTTATTTCTGGCACTTTCTTTATTACCAAACAACATTTTTCTACCGTGATTCAAGATTATAACAAACATTAAAGGATAGGAAAAAAATCATGAACAGATCAAAATTAGCTGAACATAAAGCAAAACTCTCCGATCTCTGTTACATTTCTACAAGGAACTGATTTGACACTTGACATCATTCGTAAGCAATTTAAAACGTAAACCAGTTCCCTGCAAAGAGAAACGTACCTGTTCGAACAGAGAAGAAGGGAGCTGCTGAGTCGACTCAGATCGCTGGGAATTTGAGAAACCGGCGCTTTGTTTCCTGGTTTCCGATTAACTGCAAAGAATTCTCAACGATGAAAGATTCTCTAGCTTTTAAAGAATGATATAAATATGTAAATTAAGACGTCCACAAATAATATCAAAGGGGAAAATCAACGGCCAGATGGAGGCAGTTTTGGTATTCGACGGTGGATGCAAGTGCCAAGTAAGATTATAGGAGAGAGGGACAGGAAGGGGAGTGGTGACGTGGCTGCTGGGGAAAGCTATAAGCTAGAAAACGGCGTGGCAAGAAAAGAATGGAAGAGTAGATATTTCAATAGATTTCATGGATGACGATCGATACACGTGGTTGGATTTTATTGGAAGGAAGATTTCGTTTTCAATGTGCGGGACCCAGTACTTGTGGTTGCCTGGGACTCCAAGGGCATACCCTTACGTTGCATGGCTTATAGCCATAAATATTAATCTTTATAAAAATAGAAATTATGAATTCCCCGGATTTTCAAATATTAATATTTATGTTTTATCTTAATTCTAAATTTTAACTACACCCCTTATATATAATATTTATATATTATAAATATTATTTATGTTTTTTTTTATTTTAAAATATGAATAAAACTAATCAAATTAAAATGATTGTCGAACATAAAAATATTTGATTAAATTAATTAATTCATAAATAGAAGGCATAAAATTAAAAAAATATATCCTCAATATCTGACAGAATAGTTACTTTAGTGTATATTTCTTTTTTAGAGCAATTCAACTCTTAACATTTTATTTTTGGGTTAGAACAACTCATCTACGAATAAAAATTATCCGTCAACTAATAAAAAATTGCTTAAAATAACGGGACAAAGTAATATGACAGTAATATCTTATAAGCAATATGTTAACTTGAAAAAAATATTATATCTGCAAAAAAAAGTATCGAATATTTGATATATAATTTAAAATTATTTTTTTATAAATTTGAATATATGGAATAATTAAAAAAAAAAAGATAAATTCAATTTATAAATTACTTATAACCGTTCCTTCCCAGTAATTAGTTCTTTTAAAAGCTGACGTTCACCACACTCTAAAGACTCGTGTCGTGTTGCGGCTTCCAAACTCTTCAACCCCCCAGTATCCACCCAAAGACTTCGGTTTGACATGTTCTTAAATTTTCCATTCTTCTCTCAGTACGATCTTAATATTCTGATTTCGTGTCAATCGGTCAGTCCCCGTAGAACGTTAACTTCAAAGAAGAGTGAAAACGGGGGCAGTAGTGCAGGGACAGTGATGGGGGATTTGGCGTTCAAACACGGTTGAAAGTTTCAAATGCGAGGGGGAGGAGAAAGGGTCTGCAAGAGACTTTCCTTTTCCTTCAAGACCAGATTCTCTATCACCAAAGACCGGTTCTCAATGAAAAAGAAGAACAATTTCTTAAAATTACAACTCAGTCCCCACCTTGTCTCCTTCCTCTTCTCCCATATTCAGATGGTCTGGCTGGTCTTTACTCTTTATTTATATAACATATGCATGTAATGGAACTTAATTAAACCCTAAACTCCTTCAACTTCTTTGTTTATTGTTTAATATAAATGGAGGATACGGGAGAATGTGCTCAAAAGAGTCTGGTAACTGAGCTAACACAAGGGAGAGAACTAGCCATGCAGCTCCAAGCCTATCTAAACATCCCATCTTCTTCTTCTTCTAATGAAATTTGTGAATGGTTAGTCCGACAGATCCAAGCTTCGTACGACAACGCACTTTCAATGTTGAAGTTGAACCACAACAACAGCATCACCCCACACTCAGCACTTGCTATCGGAGTGTCGGTCACAGATGAGTCGCATCCACTTTCTCGTACCGGAAGTCCCCGGAATAGAGACCCCGAACGTGGGTTCAAAGAACAGGGTGATGAGCTCAGGTTAGATGCGGTGCCTAAAGAAAAGGTTATTAATTATAGGGATACACCACTGTAATATAATAACTGGTTAATATTTATGTTTCAGGGTTTTTTCTTCTTTTTGGTTGCAGAAAAACTCTGTCGAGATGGACGCAACAAGTCCGAGTGAGGCCTGCAGGTACTTCACTGGATGGACCTCTTGATGATGGCTTCTGTTGGAGAAAATACGGACAAAAGGATATACTCGGAGCAAAATATCCAAGGTTTGTCCCATATATATATATAAAGGTATATATATGATTGAATTAAGCTATTTCTGTGACATCCTAGAGCTTGTTGAACGTTCTTTTCTGATTGCAGATGCTACTTTAGGTGCGCTCATCGGAATTCCCAAGGTTGTCTGGCGACGAAGCTCGTACAAAGATCGGATGATGACCCGACACTCTTCGAGATTACTTATCGCGGAAGGCACACGTGTAATCTAGCCTGCAATGTCGTGCTTCCCAGGGCACCTGCAGAAACCAACATAGAGACACAGCAACTAGAAGAAAATCGGACACAACAATCACTTGATTTACTGGTGAACGTCCAGAGAGACCTCAAAGTTGTAACCCCAGACTCTGAGATCGGTGATATGGTGACTGGAAACAAGTCTGTCTTTTCATCGCCTTATGTGGTCGGAAAATTCTCACCTATGTCGTCTCCAAATCAAAGCGGGATGAACAACAGTACTACTGTTATTGCCCCCAATGTTGAGTCTCGGGGCTCTACTTCGTCGGCAAACGCTCCCGCCAGTGGCTTGAATTTCCCATTTGTGAATGCCGGAGTAGATCCAAACTTTACACCTGACAACCGTGGATTCTTTTCCTAATTCTAAGCCTTTGATGTAACAAGCAATATAATTTGACAAAAAATGAATATTGTACTTTGTTTTTGCTTAATATTTAAATATCTAAAACGGTCCATCCAACATGTTTGAAACTTACTTATATCAAAGTGCGTTCGAGATTGTGAACTATTCGAGAGTTATAAAACCCTAAAATATTACATTTATCCCTCCTTTCAAAAAAATTTAAATCATACGTGTCTAGCTCGATTCGATAGATAATGACAGATTGTGATGAATATATTAAAAAAAAACAAAATAAAATATGGACTTAGAATAGTTTAGGCCATGAGAAATTTGTTGCCCAACATTGAACCAGGAGAGGCACCAAAAAAAACATAACCCAGATTGGAGGCCATGGTTAGATTTGCCCAATTGAGTTATTACAATCCATGTAAATTTCAGACCCTTATTATATGCTTTTATTATTTTTATATGAGCAGTCCATTTCCAATTCGAACCATAGGTCCATTAATCTTTGATTCCTTTTTTCAGCAGAGAAAGTGATTTTATTAGGTGTTCCAAACTTATAACACAAGTTTTAAAAAATAAATAAGTAAATTGATTTTTTTTTCAAGTGGTCCCTAATATATTAATATTAAGCCTCCTTAAAGCAGTCAGAAAATTTTGGGGCCTCCTTGCCTGCTTACGATACTGCTGAAAAATCTTGTTTAGATTGCATGCATGGGACCATTGTTACGAGGAATTATTCTTTATTTTTTCCCCTTTTCTCTTATGGATTATTTTTGTTTTTCTAATTAAATAAAAAAATTAAACCTTCAATGATGAGTAGAAATCTCTTATCCCCTAATCATGTCTCATTTCATGTTCTTAATTAAAAAAAATTTAAACAATTAAATTTTAAACTGTAACCGTAATTTTCTATATCCTAAATCCTAAACCTCACATCCTAAAAAATATATCTTATTCCTAATTCCCTAAACCCTAATCACAATCTCTAACCTTAAACCCCACTAATTTAAAGTGATGCTCTAATGAAGACACAATAAAAAGACAGACGATTTACACCCGATTTAATATTTTATCGCACGCTAAATTAATTCACATAAATTTTAATTTATTCAAATAAAAAAAATAAGGGAAACAAAGAGAAATAAATTCAACCTAAAACAATTGGATATTAATTTAATTGTATGCTCCCTACATGCAAACATACAAAAAAAAGTAATTAAACTTTGCCCTAAGAGACTACACAAATTACAAGGATGTATTGCACTTACTCTAAACACTATAATATTAGCTAAAGCATGCAAATCACGATAATTAATATTACTAATCTACAA
Source organism: Abelmoschus esculentus (assembly GCA_035048815.1). Classification (NCBI taxonomy): domain Eukaryota; kingdom Viridiplantae; phylum Streptophyta; class Magnoliopsida; order Malvales; family Malvaceae; genus Abelmoschus; species Abelmoschus esculentus. The sequence goes on from JAUCBN010000049.1 coordinate 13,730,570, forward strand.
TTACATGTAAACTATCAAACATAAACGAAAACTAAACCTAGCAATGTGCGAATGTTTGCTGGATTTGGTGTGCGAGTTCTTCTGCACTCAACTTGCATTCAAATCCAATCTGCTCATTCAAAAACACAAGAAGACGAGACATATAATATCATCGTTAGCATAAACCCAAACATAATTTTCATGCAAAGAACTGATATAGCTTGATTACTGCATGAAAATGACTGCAAAGATGTCATGTTTTTCAGCAGAAACCCTAAAATGGTTGTGTTTTCCAAGAGTTGTAAGTAAATTTGTTTGTTTTGTTTACAGCAAGTACCGTTGCAGTACTCCAATGTCAGTTCTACGTTTGTCTGAAAACTACTGTAACATTAAGTTACCCTGGACTGGACCAGTTAAAGTTAACGGTGGAATCTACTCCCCTGAATGCCCTGATGTTGTTGTCAATGGTGTAAGAAAAATCATTCAAAATCAAAGTGCAGTTAAGAGAAAAACAACAAAAACAAGAGAATATAAATACATTTGAGTCGAGTTTGACATTGTTTTCGGAAAAAATAGTTTTTAAAAATATTTTTTTGATTATTTGGTTTTAAGAAATTCATGAAATTATTGTCAAAAATGATTTTATGTAAATAAAATGTATGTTTTATATATTTTTTTTAAAATATAAAAGATTGATTCTATAATTATGATATATAAATAATTTTACTCAAAAATATCTAAAAATTTAAAATTTTAAGCTTTGAAAATGAATTTTCAAACATACCCTAATTAAGAAGTGATGAACAACATACCTAGTTAAGAGAGTTGGAACTCTTAATCATTCGATCTAACATATGTTTGGTTATATAATTATTGAAACTGAAAGTTACCAACTTTAAGAGGAAATCATTGTAGAAAGAAGAAATGATTGCAGCCTGGACAATCCAGGAGAAAGAAGCATGTCTTGTCAGTTTGCTGTCTTTTATGTTTCTATCTTACGTATCTAAGTAATACAAATTGAATTATTAATTAAATTCCAGAACATGCTTAAGAAATTGGCAAAAATTTTATGTTTTACCTTGATTGTGAAGGAATTAAGCATGGTTTCATCAACGGTGTTAATGTCGACGTTGAGGATTTCGAGTGAAAGTTCCTCAAGAACCGACATTATTTTCAGGGCTTGACCACGAATCCGAGGAGATACCGTCTTCAAAACGAGATTCGGCCCGGAAAACTTCACCTCCACGTCGGCCATCGTAGACTTCGAGTTGGCGACGAGTTCGTTGTTGTCGACGGAGGAAGTGGAAGAAGCCGGTGACGGTTCGAGCGAAGTAGTAGCTACAGTCGGAGACATATAACCCTTTTGTAACCTCGGCTTGTAAGGGCTACCGGACTGAGGTGTTCTTGGGCTTATCGGCAAACTCAGCGGCGACGGTCTCGGACTCAAAACCAACCGCGGACTCAACACTTCACTGTAAACTTTCCTTTGTTTCTTGGCCTCTAGAGATTGAAGAACTTGTTGCAACTCGTTGATGTAATCCACTACGCCGCCGATAATCGACGCTTGATCCCCCTACGACATGAAACACACAAATATTAGTAATTTAGTATTGAAATGGACGGAATTTTTAACCGGAAATAGCTTACTCTTTTGACATAGAAGCAAGGCATCAACGATCGGAGCACCGACAAATTCTCGTTCATCTGCTTCCTCCGGTTGCGTTCGACAGTAATATGCGACATCCTTTGGGGACCGTCGGAGTTCGGCATCGTTTCCTCCGAAGAAACCACCTTCCTCCGCTTGCTTTTCGGTGATGTTTCCTCGGTTTCGGACTCCATTTGAGCAGACTTTTGTGTACAACCATCAGCAGCCGTTTCTTCAAACGGAGTGGATGGGACTTGAAACGACTCAGTGAGTCCATCTAAGCTCTCAAAAATACTGAACAAATCGTCATCGGCGACGAACTCGGGTTCTTCGAAAAACTCACACAGATTATCATCCATTGTAGAAATCGTTCAAAAATCTTTTTTTTTCCTGGAAAAAATCAGTGGAAAACGAAAGGGTTTTCTCTAAAAAGGAGTAACTATGATATGAAACTATCACCATCAAGTAATCTTCTTCATTCGGATGGGAATCTAAAAACAAAAGGCATTTGAGCTTTGAATATTTGCCGTAGTTGGATGGTGCTGGTGCACTGAGAAGGAAAATTTGAATTCCAATGGAAATCCAGCTGCGTAATAAATAAGGTAGATAACATTGATGCTTATAAATGAAAATTTAATTTGAAGAATTAAATGATTATTATTATACTCGAATAGATGTGACGATGGTGTTTTCTGGGTGAAAAAAATTTACCTCTTTTTTTATGTCTCCATTTTAAATTAAATGGTTTAGGGTTGAAGGTTAGAGGTATGATGTATTTTTTAAGGCATAGAGTTTAGAATATAAAAAATAAACGTTAGAGTTTAAAATTTAAATTTTTTAGAAATTTTTCAAAGAAAACATAAAATGACATGGATGAATTTTAATTTTTTTGGATATTTTATAAACAGAGCTTTTTCAATATTTCATATTCTCATGTGATGCACAGACTAAACTAGGTTTGAACCGATTCTATTGTATATTTAAATCCATTATTATTTAAAATTAATGAATATATATTATTTTACATTCACCCCGGATGTACTATTCCTTAATTAATGTGAAGACCTATCGCATTAAATGACAAAGATCCCAGAGTGATCGTTAGATTTCTGTTCTTCAATTCTTACGATCCTGTCTGACCAGTTGGATAGACCGTCTTTTAGTTTACCAGTTATGGATTCGGTAATTGGTAAAACTATACCCTGAATTTCAGCCGCAAACACTTTTATATAAATAGAGTGGAAATGAACATATAGATACAAAGTAACAAATTTAATGATAACTTTTGAAAGATTAATGATTATTTTTTATAATTTAATGGCTATACCAATGTACTTTACCAATTTTTCCTACCTAACTAACGAGGGGCACATATATAATTATGACGAAGATGTAATGATTAATGTGGAGTAAATGAGACAAATTTTGAAATCAAAGGAGCAAAATTTGTAAATAAAAATAAAAATAGAAAATAAGGGCCGTGGGGCTCTACTCTACAGCATCATTTACTTCCCAGTCTGAAACATATCATTTATTAGCACACACGAAATCTATGAACTCAACAGTATTATATTTTTATGAAAAAGTATAGTTTTTATATTTTAATTAGATTAATGGAATTATTTACGCCCTACAAAAAATTCAATCCATCCATGGTGATAATGTAATCTCAATCATAAAAATACTAAAAATTTTAAAATCAAAAACTTTTAAGGATCAATGTTGTGAAAAAAAGTTCAATGGATCAAAACTTGTCAAATCTAAGGACCAAAACTTGCATTTATCCCTTTTTAATTGACTCGGTTAACTAAAATTGTACCTGAATTTAACTCGATTTTTAAATTGGTTCGATTTTCGAAATCTATAAATTTCATAAAATAACCGACACAGAAAGAACACCCATGTTGTAATAACAACATGCCAAAGTGTATTAAAAATAATTAATTCAATAAAAAAACCAAATAGTTTAAGTTTGAAAACAGCAAACTACAATCCAAATGCGAGCAGTGTTATTTCCCCATCACAATTCACTCTGATACGTCGGAACTGTTGGGGAATGTAATGTCACCATCACCATTAAGAGAAAAACACACACACACAATGAGTGCCGATATTGAGATTCGAATTTTTAGATTTGTTCGATAAACGGAGTAATTATATAGTTACAAAAAAAATGGGTTTCAAAGGTTTCAAAGAGGTGGAGCCTATCCTTCTGGCTGTCTGCCTTTTCCTTTCCAGATATGATTGTAGTTAGCTTCAAGAGCTTTCATGGAGATTATGTAAATTATGGGATTGGGATGGCTCAAGAAACCAGACATTAATGCCATGGTTGGCCTGTTTACGTTACACTTGACGACAAAGACAAAAACAAAAGCAAATCTTGAATTTGGGTTTTTGTTGTTGGGTGATGGCGACTTGTTATAAACTACTAAGATAGTCATTAAATTTTTAAAGCGTTTATAATTTAATACAGATGGGGCTGTTATGGCCTATGGGAAGCTTTGGTCCTGCTTGTATTGGGGAAATGCTTACAGATCTTAAAAGGGAAAATTCTAATCCAGTTCTCAAAATCCATTGGCAAGTCGGACCCTGCATCTGCAGAGCTGTTAACTACTAAAGAAGCTTGTGCGCTGTTTTCTATGTCTAAATGGAAATGGTCTGCTAATATTGCGATCAAATCTGACTGCAGTAAAGCCATCCATTGGATTCTTAATCCTACTCTGGCACCTACTGTGTTCAAGGACCTAACAGAAGCATGCTACTTAGCTTGGCAGAGAACTGGGGGATCCTTCAAGGCATCAACCACCAGACAGATTTGGTCCGGATATCAGATTAACTACTTGATGAAAGTGCTCCCTTTCAATAAAAAAAATACTGTGGGTGAAGATGAATTTGAATAGTTTAGAAACCAGCAACTAAAAATGGACCCCTTCTCTTCTTCAATTCAAGGGGGGTAAAAGCCATGTAAAACTGAGAGAACTTCAGCAAATGTAATTATATGAAAAATTTCCGCTCAACTTCGAGAATAACGAAGTAAAATCTGTAACAAAACTTTGTATGAAATGAGAAACTTATGTGCTACACTTTGTGAGTTTGAAGACCTAGGTTAGGATTTACAGCGATGAATGAAACCGCTTGTTATTACGGACAACCTATGGTAAGTATGATCAGCAGAATTTGTGACCTATATGAAACGGGATCTACACCATCAAAATTTGTATATTATCAGAGCATATTCTACTTCACCATTATCCACGTCAACTAGCATAATGGTGATGTAGAACATACTGGTGATGTAGGTCATGAACTAGCATACTGGTGATGTAGAACATAAGACGATATCAGTTGCTGCTCTTGTAGGTCATGAACTAGCATAATGGTGATGTAGAACATACTTCACTACTTCATAAAACGAAACCACAATCCCAACTGAAGGGCCAGCCCGGCCTACACGAGGACCAACTCCTGTAAAAAGTCCCCTCATTCCTCCATCCCTGTACCAAACAAAATATAGTTGGTAAGTAACAACTCATCCTGAATTATATCAAAATATAAAAGCATAAAAACTCAGGATAGAAGCAAAACCAAGCAACAAACATAAACTCAAATGCCGTGAACACAAATTTTAATGCTTAATGCTACCTGAGTTAGATACTTCAGAAAGAAATAGTGATTGATATGATATAGTTTGATTTCATTCCTATCAAGTGATTAGAAATAATTGATTCCAAAAAGTATTGATAATTAAAAGTTAGGTTTCCAAAATCATTTCTCAAGCATGTCTCTCTACCTAAGAAAATTTATTAACAAAAAAAAAATCTGTAAAGGTCGTAGGGCAAGTTTGGGGCTTGGAAAATTGGAACCTTGTAATACACAAGTACCATCTCCATCAAAGATACTTCATTCAATTAACAGTGAGTTAGGATGATACCTCCAAACTTCCATCAGTGTCTGCCGCGTGGTCATTCGCAATGCCCTCACAGGGTCCATCTGAAAATTAAAACAGACGGCAGTTTAGAATACGATATAGAATTAAAACAACATTTAAGAGCAAGTTAGCTCATTGAATTGGTACTTCCTGTGATTAAACCAAAACAACTCAATAAATACCAAAATTAACTACTAATAGGGTAATACATATGACATAAGTTCAACATGCAGCAACATTAAGAATCATCCATTAGCTTTTGAAGGGGAAAAACCTCTATCTGCCTTCGAGTTTTAGCAACATCTAGAGGACAGGTAGCAGCAGCAGCAAGGGTACCAGCAAAAAACCCGGCCGAAAAATTCGCCCCAAGGACAGTAAATACATTGGATTCTTCCTCCACCAATCCCAGAAGTTTTCTCCTAGTCTGCAAAAATAGGTACAATAACCAACAAATTCAGTTGATGCAATGTATTAAATAAAAAATGCCGATATGTTTCCTGAACAATATCCATGGTCGAAGGGGGTAGACAACTATAGGAGTTCTAAGAAATGGGAACTCACAGGCTCAAGGGTTGACCAACAAATTCCAGAGAAAGGAACATCACGAGCAAGTTGTGCTCCCATGCCTGTCCACAAGAAGCGATACCCTTGTACTGTCAAGGGAAACATCAGAAAAGCAAGCTTAAGATTATGGGGGAAAAGATTTGTCATCTGCATCATGACAGTAAAAATGAATGTGAAAATGTACTTTTCAATAATTAGGAGATAGAAAGTAAAAAGACAAGGGGAAATCTTCAAATGCCAAAAAATGTAAAAATTACCAGAAACAGGTAGAGGGGAGATCAACTTACAACTGCTCTGAGGGTTTCTGCCCTTGACATCAGACAAGACTCCTAGAAGGGTACTAAACACTCCAGGTGGTTTCTTTCCAAGTTGAGTGTTTTTAAATGCCTGTGATTGAAGCAGAAAACTGACAAGAATAAGAAACAATAAAACGAAAAGGTATCTATGAATTAACAGATATCCAATTTTTAAAGTGAAGAGATGACAAACCTATTTTGATCAAAATGGAAAAACATAGTAGCATAAAATAACAGCAACACGCACACAATCACTTTTACAATTACAAAGACAAAGACAGCTAACTGTATGCAAATTAATATAAAAATTACCTGCATGCGTGTTCTAGCAAGTTCAATAGGGTAACATGTCGCACAAGCTAATGACCTTGCTAAAGAGCCAGCAACCAAAGGAGCATACGGTATTGCACCAGGCATATATTGCTCTGATAGACCCTCCATCCAGTTACGGAATATATCATAGCAAGGTAAATAGATTCCCACCTGTACATAAATGTGAGTTACTGACTATATCTGAAAATACTTTCTCCAATTGCTTAAAGGATTGCTAATGAAAATACAAACTCACCGTTGGTACAGCCAAAGCCAAACCAGCATTAGTCCCTCTCCACAACCTAGCAAACCCCTCCTGCAAAAACATCCTGTTAGGCGGTTGAAAATAGTGGACAACACAAACGTGTATAGAAAACAATACTCAAGTAACATGAATTGCTAAGATAAAGCAGTAAGCAGTTTAGGTTATTAGAACAAGGCTATCAACAAGCTACAAGACGACCGAATGATACAGTTTAGGTTATCGCAACACCAACCTAGCGTATAATCTAGAGGACAACTTGAAAACATCTAATGTTGAAAACACCAACCTGGCGTATAATCTTGTTGAAAACATCTAATGTTCCCTTGTACTGAAAACAATCAGGAGGACAAATTGATACAGTTCCCTGGACTCCAGCACGAGTACACGACGGTGAACATCTCAAATCAGCAAACATCTAATCCAAAGTATCCACAGAAGGAAAATTAGGCAGACGTCTAACATCGCCATAAAGATTAAAACACAGACAACAACTCGTTTCTCGGAGATATTAAAGATAAAAAATGAAGGAATATGTTGTCATGGTACCATGTTTGGCCCGAAATATGCCATTCGACCTATAAGATTACTTAGCGGATGTGAATAATTGACTCCCGCAGCCTGAGCTTGCAACCTTGTCTGTTAATTACAGGAAAGAAACATCAAGCGGATTAGCTACAAAACTAATTACGCAACAAAAATTCAAATAAGAAAAAACAATTAGCAAATCAGCAACTGAGATAGAACTAAAAACAAAGTATTTTTTATTACCTTGACAACATCGAGCGGATTAACTATAATGGCGGATAAAACAGCAGCACCGGCAGCAGAAAAAGCACGCTCTCCAATCCCTAGATTCGAATCGGCAGTGTTATTATTTTTCTGATCCTCGGCAGCACCGAGTTCACCCCCAACCACGTCCGTTATCATCGGTTCCGTGATCGAAAAACCGTGACCGTTGATTTCAACTCGTGGAGTTTTCTCTGAACTCATCCACGGAATCTGCGTTCGTTGCTCTGTCTCCGCCATCTATACCGCTTTTTCTTCCCCTCTATAGAAACAAAAAATCAATCAAAGAGTGCGAAATCAGAATCAAACGACGAATTGATTCTCAAATTGCCTAATATCAAAGCATTTTTATTGACTTTTTTAGCCCAAAAAATTGAATGGCCTTTCCAATTTCCTTGGGGAAAAGGAAAATTATTTTTTAAAAAAGAAAAAAAAAATTAATAGAAAACGCTTAATGCTTACCAGAATAAAAGCGAGAGACGCACAAAACCCTCTAACCTTAGGCCACGTTTGGGAGATTTTTCGAAAGTGATGGTATTTTTAGGCTGTTAAAGTGAAAATTACAGTTTTATTCCCACTAAAATAATGCTGATGATGAGGGAATACTATTAGTGAAAATAAAACTTGGCCTAGTCCTTGAACGAGAAATTGAGAAACAAACAGGGCCTTACATTTATTGCCGGTGAAAGTTTTGGTGCCGAGTGTATTCTTCTAGGGCTTTCTATAACCGTAAAACGGCAAGATGATAAAACCCTAAGATAATCAATAAAGAAAACTCAGTACCGTAAAACCTTAATGTGACGTCAGTCTTCTTCCTCTTCTGGTCCTAATGGCTGCCAAGTGGCAACCTTACAGCTGTTCGTTTATTATGTGATCGAGTGGGTCTCAAAATCGAAAAATTATATCATGGGTCAGTCCCACCGCGTGTATATAGGATCAACCAGTAAAAACAATCTACTTCATCAATTTTTTAATTTCATATTTTTTTTCCAAGTGAATCTTCACTTGAAAAATTAAAAATTAATAAGGTAGATGATTTTTACAGGTTGATCCATGAATAACATGGTGAGACTGACCCATAATATAATTTCTCTTCAAAATCCGTTTAAATTTTATTATTATCTTTAGCATATTAATAATGTTTATATTATAATATTATTTTATATTTTACATGACCGGTGAGAAAATAATATTTTTCTGTCTTGTTAAAATTGTCATAAATTAATAATTTTTAATTATATTTTTAATTATTATAAAAATTTTAAATAATTGAAAGTTATAAAATATATATTTATAATTAAAATTTTGATTATTCCTGGTTTTAAGTATATTAATTGATTTTGTACGAATCATTTAGCTTTATCGGATAAAAGAACGGTTGTTATTTTTAAAGGTCATGAGTTCAAACACTAGTACTGTCAATACAGTAATTGAGTGATCAATATCCTCTGGTTAAGAGTATATACTCTATAACAGATACTACTGTAATCACTGTAGCTAACTAAAAAAAATATAATAAATACTGTCAATTTATTAGTTATCACATCGATTATTACTTTGAAACCTTTTATAATCAAACGACCCATTTAAAAATAACTTATAATCAAGGGACTATCTTCGTAGTTTAGCCTATTATTATTTGCCTGTAGGAGCAGGGACCGGAACCGAACAAATCAAATCTGATAATGTCTAGAGTAACAGAAATCGTGCGGTCAATCAAACCCTAGATTTCTTTTAGATAATTTAAAATTTTCAGTTTTCTCCCAAAAGGGAGAAATTCTATGGTTTTTACCATCTCTTCTGAAATGAAATGGGATATGGAGATCGAGGAAATCGAGGCGGTTCTCGAGAAAATTTGGGACTTACACGACAAGTTTAGCGACGCCATTCACTCCATTTCGCGAGCTCACTTCCTTAATTCCATCAAAACTCTCAGAAATTCCGACAAGAACAAGCTCTTCAACGATGCCGTCGGCGGCGACGTTAACAGAACCGGCTTTGTTTTCGTCAAGGACTTTAGAATCGACGATGGTGACTCCGCAATTCAAGAGGCCAAGAGTCTTAATGCCATCAGAACCGCTCTCGAGAATCTCGAGGACCAGCTCGAATTTTTCCATGTCAGTTTGTAACTCGCTTTCTTTACTGGTTTTGATTGACGGTTTTTGTTGCTTAGCGTTAAATTAATTTCTAAATTGATATACGGGTGATTGTGAAAATGGCTTTATATGACGAAATGAAAGGAACTATAATTCTTTTCTGGGAATTGAATTTCCAATGTTTGCTTCTAGTCCTGCATACTGTTACTTAAATTTCTGTTTGTTTGTTGAGAACTTGAAAGAAAATCCAAAAAAGCATGTTTTTTAATATGCTGGTGCTATTACGATGCAGTATTTGTTCAATTATTTTAGCCCTTAATAACACACACCATAATATGGTGCTCGAATTTAAGCCACCGTGATGAAATACATATTCTTGAACTTAGGTCACCTAGATGAAATACATTGCCTTTACCACTGAGATTACTCCACGGATTCTTGATGTTATGCATGTGATTGTTAGTGAAATTGCAATCAGCTAGGCAATTACTCAATAGCTTTGAAGTCGAGTTTTGTTATATATATATTGCTCTTACTCTCATTTTTACTTAATCGGGTGCCATGTTTGACACCCAGTCCCCCAAGCATAGCTCAACATCATCCCTCAGAATTCGGGGGGAAATTGAATGTGTCTGAGACATTCGAACTTGACTAACTTACTGCTATGTTATGGTTCTCTGGAGGGAAATGCAATATTTTTTATATAGCTTAGGAAAAATGTTAGGAGGATATTTTTTTTCTGTGATCTGTGTAATATAGCTTGTATTCAAATGAGGTTTATTTGAAATCAATTTGCTTTGGTTTTGTGGATTCTGGAGAGAATGTATGAGCTTTATCTGAAATGAAATTGCTTTAGTTTTGTGAATTCTGTTGTCTTTAGAGAATGGTGAGATGATGAAGAGGTTTATTAGGATTTGGGATAGCATTACAAAGATATGCTCAAATTAGATTCAGAAGATGACATTACAAGTTTACAACTATTCTATGGGCTGAATCCTGATTTCTTGCTTCGTATTCCCAACTGAAATATGTTTGGTTTGTATTTCAGTACTGTCTGTATTTTTGACCAACTTTTCTCTGTTTCTGATCTTACCTGTTCTCTTTTACATTTCATGTCTGCAACAGTTTTTCTAATATTGGCAATTAGCATGGCACCTGGATCACTTATACATGTCTTTGTTCCTTTTACAGACAGTACAAATACAGCAGCGGGTTGAGAGAGATTCTGCCATTGCACGACTAGAACAAAGCCGGATAATTCTAGCTCTGAGATTGGCTGAGCATCAGGGAAAGAAGTACAAAGTAATTGATGAAGCTCTAGCTTTTGTGGGAGATGTACATGATGCTAGCCGTTATGTCTCACCCGAAAACCTTTACTGCACACCCAACAGTCCATCTGGAGAGAATTTTGCATCATACGAAGGGAAACGCCCTAATACACTAATCAAAGTTCTTGTTTCCAGCTTCAACAATGCAAAGAAATCCCTGAATTTTGACCATATGGGTGGGATACTAACCAATGCAGCTATATTTGCAGTCAGCATGACAGCAATGATGCATCTGCAACGGATTGCTCTTTCAGAACATTCATTGAGACAAGAAGATAACATCAACAACCGCAGCAACCCGAGAAAGAATTCTCAACTCGAAGGGCCATCGTCCTATGATCATTCGAGCCAATTGGATGTGTATCTAGCTCGGGGTTAAGGGTTGAAGTTTATTCAAGTATAGGAGTGCCGTTTTTCAAGTTCGAAAAAGCTTTTCCGTCTCTCGGTTTCTCCTAACAGGAGATTCGAGATTTTCACCGATCGTGTTAGCAAAGAATAGTATCCTTTTTTTATCTTCTAATACGCTATTCTGTAGTTAGGGTTGTGAAAAAGGTTGATTGTTCTTGCTGGTATTTGGTTATTGAGGCAGATTCCATGTTGAAAATGATAGTGAAGCCGAATGTGGCAATGGATCTGTCTCTTGAAGTATCTTGATTTTTTATATCGTTAATATAATGCCACGTGGATTTCTTAAAGATATCTTGTAGAAAAAATGAAAAACAATGCTAATTAAATATACGTATAAATTTGTCTAATACAGACAGTACTGAAATACAAAAAGTTTGTCTAATAATAATTAAAATCTTGATTGAATTGGTTAATTGAATTTAAATTTACTAATTTAGTTTTACTTTTTAAACTCTCCTCGCTTGTGATTCAGTGCTGTTTAATTCAAAAAATAAAATAATAAATTTATTATTGATGAGGTTAATTTAAGTGATAAATAATTTGATATTATTTTTAAAATTTTATATATAAGAAAATATTAAAAAATTTATTCATTAAAATTAAATAATTTAATAAATTGTGTACATGGCTCCCCATACAAATTTCACGTGTTCATCACCAAATCGTGTATTGGGCCCCCCTCTGTCAGGACCCACCTTAGAAAATCAAATGTTCCAAAAATCTGAAGTCTTAAAGTACGCATGTGAATGGGCTCAGACCATGAAATTGATTTTGTGGACCAATGGGGTTGCTACACGTGGTTGATGTTGAATCAAGCTTTGACAATATCGTTAAATTAAATCATGATTTGGTAGACAATAATTTCATTTTCAGATTATTACTATATTCAATAGGTCGATCCTCACGGCAACTTACTCTTAGACCTTTAATTAAGATTAAGATTTAAATCTTAACATTATAAATTAAAAAATTAAATTAAAAATTATTCTAACATCAAGCTTTTATAAAATCTTATATAAATTAGACAATCAATACATAATGAAGAAAGTATTTAACCAATAAATTTAGATATGAATTTAGATGATTAAAACAATTTTTATTTTATCTTACTTTTAAATAAATAATTTGGTCTCTCAGTATTTAATTATATTTTATTTAAATCAAATAAATTGCTGTATGAAAAACTTTGCATGTAGGGTTCAAATCATTTAAAAATTTGTTTTAAATCATCTCCATCTCCATTTACAAGTACACCAACCTTTTTTTTCACATTTTCCATGCCTATTATTTCTATTTAAAAGTTATATTTTACAATATTTTTTTTATAAAAATACTTTTAGTTCATTTTAATATATATTTTTAACATTTTATTCTTTATTCACATGTTAATTATAATGCTTTCATTTTAAGATACAATAAATAAATAATAAATTTGATATACCGTATTTAATTCAGATCAATAAGATTACTCATAAAATACTGATAGTTATATAAAAAAAACTCTTAACTAAAAGTACATGACTTTTACGCACAATCATTCTCGAATCTAAGATCTCAAAATTTTCATGAACTCAATCTTTTAATTCTGTAATTTCAAATAATTGTCGACCCTGTGTCCAAATTCTACACTAGTACATGAAAAATGTCTGACTAAGCATGTTTGTCATGGTTCAACATGTTTTCCGTGTATAATTTGTCTCATTGTATTTTTCACATTTTCTTGGATTTGGACAGTTTGGTCCCTAAGCTTGTTGTGTGTTTTGAAATAATATTTTTTTAAATAAAAATATATTTAACTTTTCATTTAAACATAAATTTAATTATAAAATATATTTTATTGATATATAAATAGTAAAAAAGTTTTTAAATCGAATCATATTAAATTTGAGTACAACTTGAGAGTAAATTCATAATCAAATCATACCTAAATATTATAAAATGGAAAATATCCAAATATTATTAAATATTAAAATATAAATATTTAAAATAATTACAAATTCATCTAACCATATAGTATTATACTACTACTATTGCGTTTCTGCAGAAGAAGATACACTTATATTTTTAAGACATAATTAAAATATTGCTACAAGTTAGATAAACAGACATAATTATTACAACTTTATTAATTTCCACTACATTCCTCAAATTTTTAATTTCAGTGAAAAAATATATTAGAAAAAATTCTACAACAAACGTCGGTCGAATACTGTTGAATACCATTAATGTTAAATATTATTAAACACTATTAAATTAATTAATAAAAATTAAAAATCTAAAAGACTCGGTATGTAATTAATAAAAGAGTGATAAACTCAACATATAACTAATAATTGCATTGTAACACACGACCCGGATGTCACATTGGGCCTCCGGCCCAAAACCTGTAAACCAAAATTTCTTTTCAAAGCCCATCAAATAAAATCAATTACAAGTCCAAAGACGATTTTATAAAATCCATTTAAGTTAGAAACACAAGCCCAAATAGTATAAAGTGACGGAGCTCCAAATATTACAAACCATTAAAAACATTCGACCCAAATTAAAATAAAAAGAGTTACATTACATAGGGTTCGACATAGTACAAGCCCACTGAATCTAATACATGTACTCTGACAACACGGTCGATGCTGAAATCCGAACCTTGATGGTGCTCCACAAACCGGCTTCACCTAACCTACGCACGAAAACATATTTCGAACGCTGAGCTACGAAAGCTCAGTGGATACGCCGAACTCGGCCAACATCATGCATATCATAAGCAGTAAAACATAACATATAAAATATCGTGCATGGTATGGTGATCTAGCATGCTTGCCTACCACATGGCATAAACAATGTATAATGACGCACACAGCATATACATGTCAAGCAACAACACAAAGTAGTAAGGCCCGCGTCCACACAGTATCGGGATCCTACACTACGAGCAGGGTCCGCGTCCACACAGCATCGGGATCCTACATCAGGGATTTGAGGCCCGCGTCCACACAACATCGGGATCCTACATCAGGGATTTGAGGCTCGCGTCCACACAGCATCGGGATCCTCCAAATCCCATACTTGGAATGTCACATCGAGTATCATCGAATGAGGCCCGCGTCCACACAGCATCGGGATCCTACATTCGGAAAGGTCTTCAAAATCATCACCCGAAATGTTACATTGGATGGTCTTCGACGTGTTGCAACACTTTTGGATATCCGGATTTCCATCAATCAAGGACTCAACACACATAAACGATCCACCTAGGATCCTCACATCAAAATATCAAGACTTAGCATAATTTAGTCAGTCAAGGTTTTAATACGTCAATCTTGTGTTAACCATTCATTTTATTAATTACAAGATTCATTATAGCCTTTAGACCCCTTATCGAACTCCAAATAAAGCTTATCTTGTCAAGTTTTTTGCAAGGGTATCGATACCCCTATATAGGGTCGAACCACCCTGCCTCGATACCTACCCAAAGAAGGCATCGAATCTTGGGTATCGATACCCTTTGACCATTTTCAAAGTCAACAAAAGGGAACCCAGCAGCATCGATACCAGCATCGAACCTTGGGTATCGATACCCTTTGACCATTTTCAAAGTCAACAAAAGGGAACCCAGCAGCATCGATACCGGCATCGATGCCATTATGCCACTGGAAGTCCCGGTATCGAACCATGGTTCGATACACCTGGCCACTTAGCCAAAATCCACTTATGGGTATCGATACCGGTAGCCCGAGTATCGATACCCCTGCACGAAAAACATGTCTGCACTTAGAAAAATTTCTAGGATTCATTCCTAAACTCGATCCAATCAGTTCTAAAGCGTTTCTAAACATTTCTAGAGGTGATTAAGGCATTTTAACATCAGTTCCAACTTATTTAACATCCAAAACCAAAATCCACCATTAAAGCATGTCAAGCACCAATCAACACACACATACCTCAACATCTATATGTATGCAATTACCATGGTATGCAAGATGTAAAGAACGAGTTGGGAGTACCAACCTTAAGCAAAAACAACAACAAAGCCACAACCCGAGCTCCGAACTCAACCTCAAGATTTCTTCTTCCTCAAGCTTGATGATGGGTCTTCCACTTGTTTCTCTACAAAGGGAAGGGTAACAACAACTTAGAACCACTCTAAGATGATCCTTAAAGCTTAAAAACACTAACAACTAGGATTTAGGCTCTCTAAAAACCCAATCTCGTATTCCCCTCAAAACCCCTCTTAAACCCCAACTTCTACCAAACTCTCACATATCTACCTCATTATATAGATCAAGAACACCTCTATAACTTACCTTTCACCTCCAAAACGTGATTCCTCAACAAAACTGACAAGATTCAACCTTTAACTCTCTTCACTTCTTGTTAGGTTTTGAAAGAAAGATAGGGGAAGGAGGGATAATGGTGACTTCACCAAGTCTGATTTTTCTGCAGACAAAACAATCCCCAAACCCCTTCTTTCATCCAAATAGGCATTTACAAAAATGCCATTAAACACACACTCAAAAGCCCAACACAACAAGGCCCAACAAAGCCCAACACAAACCCGAGGCCCGAAACCACTAAACTCGGGTCCAAGACCGAAGCCCAAACCCTCGGGTTAACCCAACTCCCGGATCCAAAATCCGGGTCGTTACATGCATGATTAGTTGTTTAGATTTTTATTCTTTATAAATTAATTTAATAATATTCAGCGGTGTTCGATCCCGTTGTAGATTCATCCTTTTCAGAGATGGACAAAGGGATCTAAGATTTTGTGATACAATTAAAATAAATTTTAAAAATTTTAACATA
Source organism: Abelmoschus esculentus (assembly GCA_035048815.1). Classification (NCBI taxonomy): domain Eukaryota; kingdom Viridiplantae; phylum Streptophyta; class Magnoliopsida; order Malvales; family Malvaceae; genus Abelmoschus; species Abelmoschus esculentus. Next base: position 13,746,977 of record JAUCBN010000049.1, read on the forward strand.
AAAGGCACATGGGTTATAGATCTATTATTTTTCTATAATTTTTTTAATTTTATAAAAAATACAATTTTTGGAAAGTAAGTTTTATCCGCCAAATATCATTACTTTGTCTATAACCCATGTGCGTTATTTTGAATTTATTACAGGCGGTAACTTTGTCGTGTTGAATTATGTTCGTTGTTAAGACAAAAGATATATATTCAACAACTCACAAATCAAGCAATGAATTCAACAATAAAACTTGTCCCACAGTTGAGTAGACCATCTATAATGAAGACTATTCAAGTAAATGATATTTGACACAATAAAGTAAACATTAATTATACGCATTTTTATTTCATTTTTTAAAATGATTTATTAAAAAAAGTCAAATTAAATACTTAAAATATAATAAAATAAATATTAATGTATTTTTTATAAAAATATAATTTAAATATTTATTTTAAGTAAAATTATTTAACATTTAAGTAATATATATTTATAATTTAAAATTTTATTTATAATATAAACTTTACCAATAGAACAATTGAAATAAAAAAATCGTTTCATTAATAAACTTTCTTAAGTGTTTTATAAAAATTGTAAGAATTTCGTATAAATATTAAAAAATTTATACTTTTTTATAAGATATTATATATCAAAAATTTTATAATTTTTATAAAAAATCCGATATATCTTAAAATCTTTATATATTTTTTTTAAAATTTAATATATACTAAAAATTTATATCGAATTTTTTATAATATATAATTATTTTTTAGTTTTTCTTTTAAGGCTATCATTTCTTAAAAACACCCATACTAATGATTATTAAAAAATAACGAATAACAAAAACTGTGACTAAAAGTTTTGTTTTTTAATTTTTATTTATTCCTCAAAAATTATAAATACACTCTTACACTGCAGTCTAATCATAAAAAAACATATTTAAAATAAAAATCTCTGCAAAACTCCACTCAGCTCTCCGTTTATTTTGACGGAGAAACTAACAATAACAACGTTAAAAAATATGCTAAAACATTAATGTCGTCGCCGATCCAAAATCTGCCGGAACATCGACAAGCAAAACGGCGACTACGTGAACTCTGTTTCACAATGCCACTAAAGGATCTGACAAGAGAAAATCATCGATGTCTGCAAAATAATCATCTACTTGACACATAGTCAATGGTGACGAGCAGCCAAAATCGTTACTGAAAACTGTACTGTCTGGTGAAACCATCGCAGCAGCATCGAAATCCGACAAGCCCGACACTGACACGCCGAAAAGCTCGTCGACCGAAGGGAAATCGAGCGGCAAATCGAACACCGAAATGTCGGAGAAGTTGGTTACGTTTTCGCATTGAAATTCGTTAAGAAACGGTTGCTGCTGCGGCGGTGGTGGCGTTTTACTTTCTTCTTGGGATTCGGGAGGTTGTTTCTTTGGTTCGACTGGTGTTTCTTCACTTGACTGAGTTCGGAAGTTGAGAACCGAGGTTGGGGAAGAAAGATTGTGAGTTGACTCGTTGCCGGATTCGTACCCGGAAACCGAACTGACGTTGATGTTTTCGGGTTTTTCAGCAATATCTTCCTTGGTAGGCGGAGTAATGAAGTTTGTCAAAGCGTCGGGTCCTCGGAGCTTGATCGCTGCATTATCGTAAACCATGGCTGCTTCTTCAGCAGTATCGTAAGTGCCCAACCACAGCCGGACACGTCGAACAGGATCACGGATCTCCGCCGCCCATTTCCCCCACGGTCTTTGCCTTACTCCCCTGAACTTCCTTCCATTCGTTTCGACCGAAGAAACCTTAACGGGTCTACGACATCCCGTCGTGATATCAGCTTCTCCCGCCGTCCTCTTCCTGTTCGAAACGGCAGCGGCAGCGACAACTTCGATATTGATCTCGTTCACATAACGTTTCACTCTCTGACGACCAAATAAGTCAGCTTCCTCGTCGCTAGAAGAGTCTGTCGCGTCATGGTCGGTAATGGATACCCGAACAACCCTCTTAACATCAGCAACATCACCGCCATGAGCACGGCCGTGATCGGAAGAAGCTTTCTTCGGTTTCAAGGTCTGTTTTCTGAACTTGCGAGTAATAGTTCTGTGTTCGGTGTATTTGTGGTGACATAGGATACTTTCTTCCATTTCTGATTTTTTTTCTCAGATTCTACCAGTACCAGTAGGCATCGACTGAACCTTAAAACGCTGAACACACGAACGAAAGACAAATCTGAACCCAGAAATCTGCCATGGGAGGTCTGGAAAGTAGAGGAAATCAACGGATATAAAAAGGGAGGAAATGAATAAACACAAAAGGGAAGTGATCAACTGTTTACTTGTCAAATAAAAGAAACGAAAACCCAGTAATTTTGTTGTTTTGGCCAACTAATTACACCACGAAGTTTCTATACTCGTCACTGTTTCTGTTCTTTGAAGATATTTTCCCGATGGGAAAATCTGAAGCAGTCTTCACACTGGAGAAATGAAATCCAGGAAAATGAGATTTTTCGAAGAAACTGTACGGGGAGAAAATATTTTTCAACAAGAGTGGGCAGAAAGTGTAACGTAGTGAAAATGTACGACAAAGCGAGAAGGGTTTAGTCGCGGTGGAGTCACATGGACACTGATTTGGCTGTTTTTATAGGATAACGAACCCAGTTGATTATAAGTAAAGTAATATTTGATTCGTATTTGTTAAAAAAATTATTATTTGTTCGTTAAAATTGGATTCGATTTATATTCGTTAAAAAATATTATTTAATTCAACTTATTACTCGTTAAGTTCAAAAAAAATATTTTAATTTTAAATTAATAATAAATTTAAATAATACTATACAGAATTTAATATTAATATAAATTAATAAATTTAATAAAAAAATTAAAAGAGTGTATAAACATTTTTAAAATCTAAATTTCAAATTAATAATCTATAAATATACCGATCTAACCTATAAAAATTAAAATAACAATCCATAAATTAATAATTATTATTTAGATATATTTTTAATAAAATAATTTTAAAAACTAAAGCAATTATTAAAAATATTTTTAAAAAAATTAATAAATTGCTCGTAAATTTTTTAAGTTGAATTATACTCTATTCAATTTAACGCGTTAAGATCTTAAATCAAATTAATCTATATTAAGTGTTTATCTAATTTTAGTTAAATTGAATTTAAAAATTTAAAAATTACTCATCACCTCTAATCTTAAACGACGAAAATGGAAAAAAAAAATGTCCTCAATATAATACCATACTAATACGATGTATTGTTTCAAATATTGGTCAAATTACACTTCAGGTGCACTTGTGGATATATGTACTTTGTATTACCATAGGCCATTAAGATGGTAGGTACAACGATAATGTGTCCTGTTACGACACGTGGAATAGTAGATCCCGTAAGAAAAAAAATTATATTAAGGATATTTGTGTTATATTAATTAAAAATTTTATTTAATTAATTTTTTATCATCTTTTTATAAAATAAATATTCATTAACATTTAAATAAATTAATTAATTTTTATAATAATATGATACGAATAACTCATAATATAATTTTTGCGTTATTTAATTAATGGGACAGCATGGAATGAGGCTGACTCAGCGTGTGACTCACTCTCGAACATTGTGATTCCGGTCACGTGAGTTCCCCAACAGGCCAAGATACCCGGCTGAGTCGGTCAAATTGTTTTTTTGACTCTAGGCAAAAGAAGAAAACGCCTCATCTACTCGTTCTGACCATTTTCTCCCCTGGGTTAATAACGCTATCTGTCACCTTAATTACCAATTAATCTTTGTTTTGTACACTAATCCCAATGAGGGTATTCTGGTAATCTTGGCGAATGTAGACCACCTCAGTTCTTGCTGGCTGGCTTTGATCTAGAGTAAATTTCTAACCTTGCTAAGTTACAACTTGACGGTGTTATATTTAATATATTTTAAAAAAATAGTAAATTTATATATTTAATTTTTATGGTAAAAATATAAAGTTTTTGGCGGGCAAACCTTTATCAAACGGTGGTGTACGTCTGCGGGTTAATTTTTCCAGCTCTCTTACTATTTTTGTGTTTGTTGTTACTGTAATTGGATTCTCATTCGCTTTTTACTGTCGGTGTGTTACACGCTCTCCAAATACATTTGATTTGTTATTAGAATCGAAGTATCCCAACACCCACGGTTATATCGAACAAAAAAGCCGACGTTGTCTTGTTTTTTTCCCCATTATTTTCTTGCATGGACAAATAGAGATTCAGAGAAATTAATTAACAAATGAGGCTCTAATGCATTGGTTGTTAAGAGAGGAACATCACTGTTAGATATTATGAAGGGGACAATCAGGCAATATTTCCATTAACTGATTGGGTCGAAAGGGGTTGAATTGAATAATTAATTTTTAAGAGGGACTAAAGTGCACTTTTGTGTTAAAAAATTTAATTGTTAATTAATTAACGATTTTTATTTATTCGATTAAAATTAAAAAATAATAATAAAGTTACTTTAAAAGAGAGAAAAACAAGGTAATTATTTGAATAAACGATAAATGCAGATTGTAACCTTGTCTAATTATTTGATTGTCAGTGACTGTAGTAAAATTTGTCCACTCGAAGAATTTTTTTTCACTTTTATCTCTCTATTTAAATTTTTTAAAATTAAATTTTTTATAAATTTACTCCCTACTTTTAAACATTTATGTTTTACTCTCTCAACTACAAATTCTGATTCTGTCCTTGTCTACATGACAAGCATCTCTCCATGGGCATTCTCACCTAGAGAGGGAAAGACCAGACATGTTTTAAAGATCCCATGCCTTAGAGCCACCCATATCACAGAAGCTCATAATTATTGAAGATTGGATTTTGGCCATGGTTTTCAACTGGGTGAATGCTGCAGTTAATTCAACCATGAAAAAGAATGGACAGACAATGTAAGGAAATAGGTACCGAAACTCGAGACACAAACAACCAGTCACCAACATCAGACAAAAATGTTAGTATTTGTTTCTTTCTGTCTTTTTCACCTACATTATTTTGTCACCATAGACTTGAAGTGGCGGGTCAGGCATCGGGTGCCATCACTCCCATTGTTTCCGGCTAAAACATACTCATCTTCAAACCGTTTTCAGATAATGTTCGAACAAAGTTTGTGACAGTATGTAACAGCGTAACAACATGACAAATCTTCGAACCCAATGTCATCGACAATTGATTTATTTCTTATTTATCTAAACATTTTTAAACTCATCATCTATCTATTTTAAAATATTACAACAATAATAATATCAATCGGATTAATTCTCAAATATTACTCAGTTTCATCTAATAATTTTTTGTCTGAAACATGTGAGTTATTTCAAACTAATATAAGTTTTGTTAATTATATACATATAGTTAAAAAAATGATGGAAGCTGATTTTCAGGGACCATGCTGGTCCTCCACTCGTGGTCACGACCCATAACCCAGAGCTAGGAAATCTAGATTTACATGTATCTGTTTACGTATATTATAGTCACATTATTTAAATGATTTTGGTAACAAAGATTTTGGACTGAGATTTTCTTTTGGTCAAGTTCATGACCAGACATGTGTTAGATTAAATAATAATAAGATTTATTATTTTATGCACTAATAAAATAATCACAAACTTTAATACATGATTATATAAAAATGAAATAAAAATGTGTGGCTTCATAGGCAAGACTACTTTCCCCAATGTTACTTTGAATCTTTATGGGTGTTGTGGCATACTAATTTGTAAGACTTGCAATGGAAACCTTATTAAAATGTTCACTATATTAAATAAATATGTAAAAAAAACTTTTTTAAAAAATAATTACCTAAAAATTATGTTAGACTGAATAATTGTTTTAGGGGGTAAACCTGTAATATTAAAGAGGATGAATTTATAAAATTTTAGGAGATAAAATAGATTTTTAATAAAAAATATATAAAATATTAAAAAATTATAAAATTTAAATTTTTAAAGGGACGTAACCGCCCTCGGTCGTATAAATTATGATGTTAAGGGTTGTTATGAGCCATTCCTTGGTTGTTAGCAACTGTTACTTGTATTTAGCCCGTTATAAAAAATAAAAACACGTGCAGATACTTTGACAGGTCGGTAAAACAAAATCCCGAAAACCTAACAATTATGCCTCTCTAAGACTAACTATTTGAGTAAAATCGATTTAATTTATTGAATTAAAATTTATTTCAAATAATTATATGTTTTAAATTTGATTTAATTTAGTTCAAAACCATATTTTATGAGTAAAAGCATGAAATAAACTACATAAACGTTTGGTATAAACATTATTTAAATTATAAAATAATTGCCAATATCCACACAACAAAACAAAAACAGTTTTTGCATTTCTTCTTTAACTAAGGCAGTGTTGTGGACATCCTTGGTCCGGTTTCAGCCTTAGATATTGAAGTGACACGATACTCTTAGATTATAGAGAACTGAGAATCCAAAATAAACATATACTGCTATATAAGAAAAAACATAGGATTACCCCCTCGCACCGCCGGAACTCGTTTTAACCCATGGCATACTTCTGGGTCCAGCTCCTTGCGGTTGTCTCATACTTGACTTTGTCCGTCTTGTACATGTGAGCAATTTCCGGGACCAATGGATCGTCGGGGTTCGGGTCCGTAAGCAAAGAACAGATTGATAGCAATACCTGAGGAAAGTGTTAAACCAAGTTAGAAGGATGAAACATAATACTCAAATGATAAATCGTATGCCAACAGACAAGGTTTGTGTTCAGGTGGTTCAGTTTTCAGTTCGAAGGCTGGATCTGTTTTTATCAGCTGTCTATAATAAACCCAATCAGGAATATGAGATGCTTAGGAAATACTCACCTTGGATATCGTTAGTGCAGGGCTCCACTGCTCCTTCAAGATGTCGAGGCAAATGCTTCCATTGCTATTAATATTGGGGTGGAATACCTTTGTTCTAAATGCCACCTGTAAAATCCAATAACTTCTAGCTTTATAAGATTTGTCAGCCAAATAGAAAGGAATCCTACCTAAGCAGTAAGCAGTAAGATCACTTTTCTTTGCGTGTATTTTCTATAATTTCAAGCTGCTGAGAATATTTATGGTCTACCAGGAGACCAAGTTGTCATGTACTTCAATTTGAAGGATTGTCTAGTAATAACATAATCCTAAGTTTCTCCAAATATTGATAAGATGGGGATAGAGAAATAAAGGTAGGGACTAGGGAGGCCATTTCAAATAGTGTAACTATGCAACTGGTTCATAGAGGTTGCTGTCCAAGTTCCAACACATATAGGAAGTGAATGATCAAAGTTTTACAGCATTGAAACAAGGAGAAATTTGGCATGCACTTGCAGATTTCAAACACCTGCTTTATGTTGAAGTACCTTGGGAGGCTTAAAGGGATAATCTGGAGGAAAATGAATGGTCACAAGGAAAACACCACCAGCATAAGGACTATCCGGTGGACCCATGATTGTTGCCTGCCAGTGAAACATGTCTTCAGCAACAGGGCCTGCAAATTATCAGATAAACAATAACCAATATATTAGTACTAAAGCTCAAACAAGTTCCTGATGAACTTGTGAATACAACCAATTGCCGAAAAACATGAGCATGAGAAGAATATGAAAACACTAAGCAATACTATGATCAGGCAGATAAGAGACTTGATATCAAATCTGCGATGACATGCAAAATGGTGATATGATCACAGTGCTTAACATATACATTCATAAAATAAGAAAAATAGTATTCTGCTACTTAGACACAATTGTTAACTTCAATTACAACAAAACAAACAATAAAAATGCTTTGGGATACTCGTGAAGGGTAGCCCCAACAATTTAAACCAGGTTTTAGAACTAGAGTTCATCAACTTGATTTACAGTACAGATATACAACAAATTAGGACCTGAATATGATCATATATTACGTAACAATAGAAGATTGCATCAGACTACGGGTTTCTTTCCTAGTTTCCTTCCTACTTTACATGTCATGCCAGTCTTGGACATATAAAATACATACTTGGTCTAAGTATCATCTGACAGAATAAGTGCAAAAGTGGGAAATACCAAACATGGAAAAATTCAAATCAGTCTTCACTCTTCATTATCTTTGGAGTGGCAGGGTTTCCAAAGTTCAATCCCAAAGTGTTAAACACAAACTATAGATTAGACATGCTAAAGACATGAGACTAAAACCGAATATGAAAATTGAGGAGCACTTCCAAGTTAAACACATTCAATTCATGAAAAGCTTCATTTTATCATAATAAATTGTAAAACATTTTTATCAACGCTTAACATTTTACAATTACATTTTTCTATGAAATAGATGTACCAGTTCTTAACAGAAAATTATTTGCAAAACAGATGCCATGGCGAGAAAGAATACAAACTTAGCTCAGCCATCCTATTAAAAATGTTGGCATACAAAACTACCACAATTTAAAAATAATCACCAATGAACATAACTAATTATAAATAATTAAAAATTCCTAAAATTATATCAAAAACATGAAATTACAATCATCTCCAAATAATCACAAATAAACATCAATCATAACTTTAACATATTTTTTTTTTGTAAAAAAAAATACAGATAATGTCGAAAATATATTAATATACGGAGAATTCTATCTTCTTAGATGAAGATTACAACAAGAACGTATTAACAAATGAGAAAGATGACAAGATCGTTTTCTCTAGCATCAATCACTGATAATTATATCAGACTAATACTTCTTGATCCTCGATTTAAACACCAAAACATACACATAAAAATCTAGTAATTGATCGTCTTACACGAAGTCTAAAAAAACACGTCAATATAATAAGATAATAAATAAAAAACAACGAAAAAGATGAGTTCATAGAGGGAGCATAAATTATACCAGCGCTGCAAGATGTAGGAGGATCTTTCTGCAAATCCTTCAATTCCTTCAAGATCCGCTTCGATGCCATCGCGAAACCTACGATCCATTCAATATAGATTTAAAAAAATAAATCAAAACAACAGAAATAAAAATAATAACAAAATGAACAATTAAACGCACGAAATCGAAGATATCTAACCTCAAAAGATGCTTTCGATTCAAATTTTGTTATAAAAATTGTGTTTTCGAATAGCTGAAGGAAATTTAGGTGGAGAGGAAACGAAACACAAGGTCGAAGAAGAAAAACCTAATATGATAAGAAAATAAATAAAACGAAAAACGAATGAGAGGAGAATTCAAGATTGGGTGTGGAGGCGGTCTTTTATATAGGGGTGGACCGGCCCTGTATTGAGTCTGTGATGGATGGTTATTGGTTAATATAATTGTGTTGTGGGTCCCAATGCTTTTTATCGCCCAATCTTCTCCGAAAGTTGCCGATAGGAATTAAGCCCGTTTATTAGTAGTAGGAGTATGTTAAACTACACTTTTAGTCCCTAAACGTTTAGGATTCTTTCACTTTGGTATTTAAACTTTTAATTAACTTTTATTACATCATAATTGTTATCTAAGGTTGAGAAATATTAAAAATAAATTAATATTATAAAATAAAAGTTTAAAAATATCATATTAATATTAAAAATTACGATAAAAATAAATTAAAATATCATATTAATATTTATCAATATATTTACTCTCATTATTATTCTACTTTTTTTGTTTTAAAGTAAACAAAAAAAATTGTTATAGTCAAGAACGGGAATGAGATTCTTTACCTGCCTTGAACGCGTTGTTCGTGGTCTTTCGAGGAAAATACGAAACGTACACGACACCGTTTTGTGCATGTTGTGACTTTCGGGGTCTTATGTTGTCACTTTCGGGGTTGTGATTGGGTCCGGTGTGGTACGAACGACGCGTTTGTCAATTTGAGTTGGCTTGGTCTTGGCTGGCCGTCCGGGTTTGGGTCAAAACCCGTGAATTTTGTGTGGGGAAAAGAGTCAGACTCTAAGCTAAGGATAATCATCGGTGAGGTCATCATTCATCAACAATTATAACATAATTTCCTCAGAGACGGCTGATGTATGCTTTCCAAAAGGGTATAATTGCAAAAATCTCTAAACATTGACCATTTTTTTCAAACAAACATTTTCTGGTTAAATTAAACATTAGACCAGATAGCTAAACTAATTATTACTTAAACAATCAAAATCCCTTCTCTATCTCATTGTTTCATAAGAAATTGTCAAAAAAATTATAGTGATTCATAATTCTAAATGAATATCTCACAGTGGAACTGTTGAAGAGGAAACTGTTTCAGCTCCTACATGTGGGAATGTTGTTGAACCTGAGGTTTCTGATGTAGTATCAAAAGACTGTTGGTTCCCGTTGTTAGCTCCCCGTATTTCCTCCACCGTTTTCGCTAGGTCGGCCATTTTCGGTCTCTGCTCAGGGAGTCTTGTCACACAACTCATTGCAATTTGTAACATCTCCACCATTTCCTCCTCTATATTCGGGTACCGTAAGAGTTCCAAGTCGAACACTTCGGCTGTCCACTCTTCTCGAACCACCGAATGCACCCACCTCACCAAGTGAACAATCTCCTCACCGCCGGTGGAGTGTATGGGTGATCTCCCAGTTAGCAGCTCAAGTAAAAACACCCCAAAACTGTATACATCTGATGCTTGAGTCGCTTTCCTTGTGTCTGTTACTTCCGGTGCACGGTAACCAGCTGCACGCATTAGGGGTGGGGGAATTGAGCTCATCACCAATGCTAAACCGATATCCGAGACGCAACCGTATAGTTCGGTGTTGAGGAAAATGTTGGAGGCTTTTATGTTTCCATGAACAAGTTTGCCATTGTTTTGTGAGTGGATATAGGCAATGCCTCTTGCAGCACCAATGGCAATCTTAAGCCTAGTTTCCCAGTCCAGAGGTGTCCTGCTTTCACCCCTATTACCTGAAAAGACATACAAACATATATGTATAATAGACATACACATAGATTAAGGATTAAAGAACAGATTATATTAACTAAAGTTGACCCGAATTCGAGTATATCAAGCTAGTTTACCATGTAGCAAAGCAGAGACACTTCCCAGGTCATAGTAATCATGAACCACAAGCTTCTCATCTTTTGAGTAATAATATGCTCTAAGTGCAGACACATTCTCATGCCTGATATGGCCAATGACCTCCATTTGTTGTTCAAACTCCCGTTTCGCCGAGACGACCTCTTTCAACCTCTTCACTGCCACGGTTGTCGAATCCTCCAAGGCCGCTTTATATGTCACCCCAAATGTACCCTTCCCAAGCACCTCAGCAGAAGCACTCAACAAGTCCTCAAGATCAAATGCAAGATTACACCCCTCAAAGAACACAAGCCTGTTGCTATCATGATTCTCGGAAGCCATTTTCTTCAAAGAGATTTCTTTCTTCTGGATGTTTTCCGGGAGTTCTCGTAGTCGATTTCGTCTCTTCGACTGACAACAGATGATCAAAAGGGCAATTAAAACACACAGCAGGACACATGCTCCTATTATTATCCCCAAGAGTGCCGGTTCACCGAGCTTTTTAGCTTTCTTGGATGCTTGGCCTGGAAGAGGAGGAAGAGTGGTGGTTGTCGACGAAGAGATATGATTACCGGAAAATATCCAGATTGGGAATCTTTCAAGGGACTTGGGGATAATACCAGTGAGACCATTGTTGGATAAATCAAGCTGTTGCAAGGTAGGGATATCTATATCCGGAATATCACCCGAAAGCGAGTTATTTGAAAGATTCAAAGCCGTCAAGTGACTCGATTTCGACACCGAAGGAGGAATGCTTCCATTGAAGCCATTGTCCGAAAGATCAACAATACTAAGATTATTCCAAACAGACAAATCAGGCAATGAACCAGATAACTCATTGGATTGAAGATAAAGAGTGGTCAGGTTCTTGAGCTCGATCAAATCCAATGGGAATGAACCTGAAATGGCATTGGATCGAAGGCTCAAGACCTCGAGAGCCGATAACCTACTGAGATTGTTGTGTGGAATGTGGCCTTGAAATCCCATTCCAGGCAAATGCAGACCAATAACTCTGGAATTATCACTGTTGCAGGCCACACCAATCCAACTGCTGCAAACAGAGGCTTCCTTGTTCCAGTTGAGAGGCCTTGAATGATGAATGTCTTCAATGAAATCTAACAATGCTTGTTTATCTTCAACTGGGTCTGCTTGGATTGATAAGAAAACTGCCCACATTACGATTATGAACAACGGATTCATTTTCTTGAACATTTTCCCAGTTGCCAAACACCCTAATGATTCAACCAGAAATCTCAGTAAAAGAAGGAATCTATTGAGCAAAATTTTGGCCACATCTACATGAATTTGAATGAGACCAAAGATATCAGAAAGTCAGAAACACAATCATTAAAGAATCTGTTTTTGAAAACTAAAATCAATAGTTTAAAGCATGAACTTTAACAGAAATAGATTGACTAAAATGACATGATTTTAGGCGGAAATCTTTCAAAAAGCAGTAGTTTTAGGTGAGTTAGGTTTATCAATTTGTTTGACTTTTCTAACTGGTTTCCACCTTTTCTCTGTTTGACTACTGAGTAAATTCTTTATAAAAAAATTCTGTATTTCGAAAGGTAGCTAATTACTAAAGTTGGATAATAACAGTAAAAAATTTCTCTTCATTTTCTCGACAACCAAACAGTTAATATGCAAACACCAGAGAAAGACCAAGAAGAACAAACTTACTTGTAGAAAAACCCAGAGCGTAAATCAAGTGAAAACTCTGTTAAAATTCAAAACATTTGGTATGAACAGTTACCCCATGAGAATATTGAAAAGGAAGAAAAGATTAATACATAAACCAATAAAATAAAATATTTTATTTTTCAATATAATAATAATATCTTTCTCTCTTTTCGATATATATTGCACGTTTAATAAAATAATTATGTATAATTTCAAAAATTATTCTAAATAAAATAATAATAATATATCTAGCAGCAAGATCTAGGATTTAGACGTTGACATTTAATTCGGCGATGTAAGTTACTAGTACTATTTAACGTTTATTATTATATTTTCAAAAAACATTTATTATTATTAAATCGGGCAAAATCCTCCCATTACGTGTCAAATTATTATATACGCATCAACCCCCTACGATTCATCCATCTCATATTTTTTTAAGACAAAACATCATTTTTTCCTACATGTAATAAGTAAGTAATTATCGGACAGTTACTTAAAAATAAACGATCCTAATTAAATAAAACATAAATGACGTGATAAAAAAAATCATAATATAATCTCTCTTTCAATAAAGTTAAAATACATTACATATGTGTTTCCACAGTGACGTGGTAAATAATTTTAAATATAATTATATATTTATATTGTTACGACGTGTTTAGATAACTATCGTAATTTATAAATTATATTGATTTATTTGTAATTAAATGTTATTAATTTCACCTATTTTTTAAAAAAAGTCTTTAATTAAATTGTAAATAATTTCGTGCGCGAGCCCAAATTAACATTGTAGCTAAGTTTAGCACCCAGGCCACCTTCGCCTGATAGCCTATGGGACTCAAAGCCCATATTTTAAACTGAGAAATATAAAAGAGATAAAAATAACATTTTAGTCACTGATCTTAATTTTTTTCCAAATTTAGTCCCATGTTTTTCTTGTATGACCCATGCCATGCATATTAGATGACACATGGCAGATAAGATGGTTTGGTGTATCAGGCTTGTGTCACGCCTGAAAAGAGGTAATGAATATTAATCTCACATCGAAAAAGAAAATATTATATATATGTACAGTGACACTACACATCCTATCAAACATGTTTTTTAAGAATAGAGTAATAACCTTGTAACAATTGACTGTTACTATCGAACTATTATTAAACCATATACATATGAACGCACCAAAGATTAATTTAGTCCTATGTTTTTCTTGTATGACCCATGCCATACATATTAAATGGCACCCAAGATTAACTTATAAAAATTATAGTTAAAATGTATAGATTTTTAAAACTTTTAAGGGGAATATTAGTGGTGTTCAAAATATTTGATCTGATCGATATGATCTGAGTATCTATTAATTTGATTTAAAATTTTAGATATTCGATTTGATTTTTATTTTTAGATTGTATATCTGATCTAATTTTAAATTTTAAACATTAACTTCAAATTATAAACACTAAAAATATAAGTTTCTAATCCCTAAAACTAAAACTCAAAGATTCGTATAATCTAAAGTTTATAGACACTATGTATCAAAATTTTTCATGACCTATAATTATAAATCTTAAGTTATAAACCCTAAATTTTAAGTCTTAAACTTAAATTTGAAATAAAAATAATTTGTTAATAAATTTTAAACTCTAAATTAAATTTATAGACACTATATATATATATATGCATTTTATAAAGACAAGTCTAACATACAATATGTATAAGATGCGATTAAAAGACGATAAATTTTAATACTTATTTAAAAACTTAAAATGATACACTTTTTATAACATTATATGTTGTTTTTTCGTATTTTTTATATATAACAAATTTTATTTTATAAATATAAGTATTTATCTAAAAACTTAAATGTTATCGGAAGAACTAAATATCAAAATTTATTTTATAAATATTAAATATCGTCAAAAATATACACACAAAAAAAAAATCAATCTAAAATATTATTAAAAAAATAAACATTACATATCTCTAATTAAATTATAAAATTTATCATCTTTTATCTGCACCGTACATCTATCGAATAATAGACCTACCCATTTTATGATGATTTGTTTTCCACTACCATTAGATGTACCTGCTACCAGAAATTATGGCAGTGGAAAACAAATCATTTAATCTTTATAAAATGGGTAGGTCTATGATAGAATAGGTGCACGGTACTTTATAGGATCAAGCTTGTTATTTAAATTATTTTATATCATATAATTTTTTTATTCTCAAAATTCCATAAAAACAATACATGACAAAATAAATAAGACGAATACTTTTATTTAAAAATTAAATAATTTAATTATTTTTAATATTTAATTTTAATTCCGTCTTCCCTGCAATATACTAATTACAATCGTCTTATCACCAAACACCAATCATCAGAATTTTCGAAACAATCTTTCATTACCAAACAATACCACCTCAATATTTTATAAAGTTGTTATTATAAATAATTAATTATTGGTCTCACTATAATAAAAAAGAATATTAAAATAAGGGTAATAATAATTTGTAGGTCCAATTAATTATCCATTACTATATGATTAGTTTTCGGTCATTGTTCTTTTGCATATCATACAATCATAAAGTTGTGTAGTTTATATAAAAAATGAAAATAAAAAAACATATATACACGTAAGTAGGTATGGTCCAATAGGAACATCGTTGGCATTGAGACATTCACCACTTAATGTGTGTGGAAAAAGAAGTGGAATGTAGTAACGTGGAGTTGTTCACCAATCACCATTGATGCATGCTATTTTTGCCATGCAAGATTTCCCACTCCACACGTTTTTGTATTTGGTAATAATATTATTGTATCTCTAATTCGAATATATTTTATAATCAGGGATTATATAATAGATTATATTAGTTGATAGCGGATTGTATTAGTTGATTTAACAGATGGATTATGCTAGTGATTGTATAAACATGTTTGATAAAATTAATTGATAGTTAGAATTAGCGATGATGACTTATCTGATCCATCCAACCCAATTAAATGAACAACAATAAGATAAAATATGAGTTTGATCCGTTTAAAGTAAATGACAGATGGAGTGGATGTGGATTTGAGTAAAAAATTCAACCCATTATCTGATTCGTCATCCACCTTATTTATTTTTCCATAGATATAATAATAATTTTTAAAAAAATATTATAAACCTTAAAGATTGTTTTAAGCTTTTATTTATATATAAAAATATTTGAAAATTTAAAATTTCAATAATAGTTGACATTAATATATTAAATATTTTTAGTAACATATTATATATATTTTTAATTTTAATTTTTTTAATAATAAAATTTGTTTATAGTTTGACTCATTCGTCACATCAGCGGTTGATGGATGAGATAGATTCGGTGGGTGAGGCGAGTGACGCTTTAAAATACGGATGATGGAGCGGGTGAAACTTTAACTTATCTAAATTCGACCCATTACCAGTCCTATTGATAGTTAATAGTTATTTGTTTATTTGAATAGGTAAATTAGCATATAATGATACGATAAATTAATAAATTTTATAATTATTTTATAAAATTTATCAATCATTTTATAATAATTCAAGAAATTTAATAATTAATTTATATTTTTTAAAGATAAAATCGATTTTTTTCTTAATTTAATAATAATCTATATACCATGTCCTAAAATTAATAAATTTATCTTTTTCAATATTTTAATCTACCACTTGTCATATATTGTTTTTATTTTGGCTGAATAAATGTTTGTCAGTGGCTTTTGGTTGGTTTATGTAGTCAACTGAGATAGCGAATCATTTATAATGTTATCTTTTTATTAATATTATTCTTATTATATAGTGGAGGCTGGAGGCATCGAAAATAAAGAAACGATTTAGATAATATTTTATGTTAGTTTTTTTTAACAAGAATCCAAATTTATTCCGTAAACATCCATACTTGTCAAAAAACTTAAAATATTATAAAAATTAAGTATTAAAATTTATAAAAAAACAAAACAAAAAAATAACCTAAAATATTAATAAAAAATATAATATTTTAAATTATTAAACAAATTTCTAAACTTACCATCTTTTAACCGCACCCAGACCTACCTCTAAAAAGTATTTTTTTTCCCGTTTAGGTAGATTCATGAAAATCTAATCTTGGCTAAGGACAAAAAAATAAATTTTAAAAAGTTTGTGGGTTTTCTTTGACAAATATAATAAGTTAGGATGAGTCTACAACGGAAGTCGAACACCGCTGAACATCATCAATGTTGAACACTACTGAATATTATTAAATTAATTTATAAAGAATAAAAACTTAAAGGACTAATCACACAATTATTAATTATATGTTAAGTTTATCACTCTTTTATTAATTACGTATTAAATCTTAAGATTTTATATTTTTATTAATTAAATCAATAATGTTTAACATTAATAGTGTTAAGTAGTGTTTGACGCCCGCCCTAGAATTTTCCAATAAGTTAAAGGCCTTAAAAGTGAAAGCCACACATCAAATAGAAAAGGTCAACGTATGATTATGAGATTTGTTTTCTTACACTATTTCAATATGTAAAATTCGTGAGTAGATCTCTTAGTAAAATGACTTAAAGTAAACAAAAATGTTAAAATACAATTTAGTACCTTAGTTTATCTTCAACGCTCGATTTCACACTTACTTTTTCTTTTTTTTACAATTAAGTACATACATTCAGATTTTGTTACTATATTGCACACATTACTTGGTATTTAGACCAAAGCTCGTCGAATTCGTATATATGAACCGATGAATATTTGACAAGTGTGCTCAAATAAATAACTAAAAGGTAATTATTAATCGGAATAATATACCATTTGGTCCCTGAGTTTTTTTTATCTCGATTAGATACCCATTTTTTTAATTAGAGCAGAAGCGTACAATATTAATCATGTTTGGTCTAGTAATCAATTTATTTAACAAAAACCAACTATCGATCCGCTTAATTAGATAAGAGAAAACTTGAGGTACCAAATTGAATATTGAAGATAAATTTAAGTATTAAAAGGTATATTATCCCAAAAATCCATTCTCGATCTAGTTCATGCATGATGCATGCAAAGACAGCACGGGTTGCTTTGACCTAAGCCAGGTTGTCTGGGTAGCCTCAATTATTACCTTCCGAGTCTTTCAATTAATTGACTCACATGTTCAATTTCTGCAAGTACAGTTGGTAATAAAAGCTGTCAAAATTATAATTACAAAACAAAATTTGAATAATAATAAAAATAAAATTATATTCATTGTAATATTTATTATCGTTAAATATTGACGGGTTATAAACATAATAAAAATAATAAATTATTTAAATAACCATTAAATTATTACATTATTTCTATTTTAATCATTAAAATAAAAATAATTTATATAATTATATATTTAATCTTATATATTTAAAATATATATATTTTCCGCTCTACCATCTTCTATATTCTCCTTCAATTCAACGGTGGCGATTAAAAGAGAGTGGAGGGCCATGTGCTTCTTCGTTCTAGAAAGATTCAAAGGATTGAAATCATTAACTTTTGCTTTTGTGACATATCAATCATGCAGGTTGAAAAGTAAAATAATAATTTATAAATTATTTATTTTTTACGTATTAGATCAATTTTCCATTAACGTTTAATATTAATAAACGTCTTAATGATTGTAAATTTATAAATAAAAACATAAATAATTATAACGATTAAATTTAAAAATTGATAATCAAAATTATACAAAATTTAAACATAAATAATCATTACGGTAATAATTCATTTTCTTTTTAACATTTTTATTATTTTTTTGCGCAAATAAATAAAAATATAATTATATGAGGGAAAGACAAGACAATAACGATGGCTTACAATTTCCTAAAGAGACGTCACTCATGACATCACCAAATTTAATCCATCACTCTCACATACACTGAATTAAATGATAAAATTAATATCCCATGTCGGGATGGTACATAAAAATATTCCTCGGAAGAAATCTAAATTAAATTTAATTATATAATTTTAACCTAATCTTTCAATAAATTAATATTAAAATAATAATTAAAATATTAAACTCTTAAGTAATATTTTACTTGAAAATTAATTATTTTTTAATTTATTAATAACTCAATTAACATTTTTATATATGAAAAAATTATATTTGATACACAGGTGATGAAAATTTTAAGTTTTATGTGTTTTTATTTTAGAGTTTAAAGACTCATTTTAAAGTGTCAGGTTGGATTTTTGGTCCACCCGAACATAAATACCTTAAACTCAACTCCGACATATCTGAAAATAAGGACATTATCCTTATAAAAATACTTTGATACACAAATTTGTATAAATTTTAATTTACAGAGTTCTCTTAATTTTAGAATTTAGGTCGTAATGTGTACAATTTAAAGTTTAGAATTTAGATTTTAAGGTATCGGAATTGGAATTTATGTTTTAGATTTTTTGATAAATCTAGTTCTAATCTTAATTATACCGAAAGGTGAAAAGAATAAAGACTATGAAAAGAAAGTGAATGTTCCTAATGGGTATAGAACAAGTGTACTTGCTCTTATATTTTTATCTTATAGTTTAAATAAAAATTTCTAATTTTTTTAGATAATTTGTATCAAAATATAACACTTCGTATTATTATAATTTTCGTAAAATTATGGTTTTTATATTTATTAAATTAATTAATAATAATTAAAAATCTCAAAAACTTAATATATAATTAATAATTATATATTAATTTTTTTTAATTTTTATTAATTAATTTAATAATATTCAACACTATTCAATATTAACGGTGTCCAACAATATTCAACGTCCCCACTATGATCCCTTTATGAGTGATTGAGTTCCTAGTATTCACGCCTACCTCTGTTCTCCAACACATCTTTTAATTTGCGTCTCTCATTTTCATTTCGTCTTGTTTGCTGTTTGTTCTATAAACACGTAGCGACGTAGCGTAGCCTTCACACTGCCAGACAAATACGAATGAACTAATCAACAATTTCAATCTTTCTACTTCTTCTACTTCTTATGCTGCTGCTGCTGCGTTTCTGGGGAAGAACAAGAAGGTAGAAGGGAAATACTAAACATTGTTTTTTGGTGAAAGGATTCTGGGTTTCTTCTGATCACTTTACTGGTTAGTTTTTATTTGTTGTTAGTTTATACCATTGGGAAATGCAAAGGGTTTTTGTTTTTGGGTGCATTTATTTCATTCCTCATTCGTTTTTAAATGGTTATTTTCTGTCAAGACACGTTCTTCATTCACGTGTTATCACATACTTAAAACCTGCCTCGTGATCCCACGTTGATTTGCTTCAAAAATGAATTGATTTCTAATTATAGGAGAATTTTCACTGGAGAATTCTCTAAATTAATTGCAGAGAAAAGAAAGGTTGAGTCAGTTCTTTTCCTTTTAACTTGAGAGTTGAAATAATCATTAATTTTTTAAGACCCCTTGGGACAGAGTTGGACTTAGTCGCTTGTTAATTAGTTTCTTACATATGGAACTCTTGAGTAATGTTCAGGTTTGAAGCTCAAGGAAAAGAGCCATGATGGAGGATTTATGGACTCTGTTTTGTGGGGAATCTGCTTGTTCAGATAGTGATGGAAAGCCATGTGATTCTACTTTGTGGCATCTCATCAATCCCTCTTCCTGCATTAATCAGTTGATGGTAATTTGTTTCAATGTTCTGCTCTTGATCATACTTTTATTCAACATGATTCAGAAGCCAACATCCAAAACGACTGACATTCCTGCACGCTTTCAAAGTCGATCTGCTTTGCAAAAAGCTTCTGCTATTGTCAATGGTTGTATTGGATTGGTGTACTTGTGCTTTGGCATTTGGATTTTGGAAGAGAAGCTGAGGAAAACACAGACTGTTCTGCCTTTGCATTGGTGGCTGCTGGTACTGTTTCAGGGCTGCACATGGTTATTGGTGGGTTTAACTGTGAGCCTTAGGGGTAACCATCTTCCCAAGATACCGATTCGGTTACTTTCAATTCTCGCTGTCATATATGCTGTTGTTGCTTTTGTTTTATCCGTTTTTGCTGCTATTATGAATAAAGTTGTGACAACAAAAATAGTTTTGGATGCTCTGTTGTTACCCGGAGCAATATTGTTGTTGTTTTGTGCTTACAAGGGATATGAGTATGAAGATGATGTTTATAACACAAATGGAAGTGGACTTTATGACCCTTTAAATGGTGAGGTCAATGACAGTACCAAAGATGATTACACCACTCAAGTTACCCCATTTGCCGTGGCTGGATGCTTTAGCAAATTCTCCTTCTGGTGGTTGAATCTTTTGATGAAAAAAGGTAGGGAGAAGACGCTGACGGAGGATGATATGCCCAAGTTACGTGAGGCGGAAACAGCGGAAAGCTGCTATTTGTCGTTCTTGGAGCAATTGAACAAGCAAAAGCAAGCCAACCCATCATCACAGCCATCTATTTTGATGACCATAATAATATGCCACTGGAGAGAGATTGTTGTTTCGGGTTTTTTTGCTTTGCTTAAGGTACTCACACTGTCTGCC
Source organism: Abelmoschus esculentus (assembly GCA_035048815.1). NCBI lineage: Eukaryota > Viridiplantae > Streptophyta > Magnoliopsida > Malvales > Malvaceae > Abelmoschus > Abelmoschus esculentus. The sequence goes on from JAUCBN010000049.1 coordinate 13,768,188, forward strand.
GGTCCTCTGATTCTTAACTCTTTCATTTTGGTTGCTGAGGGAAAAGGAAGTTTCGAATATGAAGGTCATGTATTGGCCATATCACTCTTCGTTGCAAAATGTTTAGAGTCCATATCACAAAGACAATGGTATTTTCGAACCCGACTAATAGGTATGAAAATAAGGTCTTTGCTCACAGCAGCAATATATAAGAAGCAATTGAAATTATCCAATGCTGCAAGGCAGATGCACTCGAGTGGTGAGATAACGAATTATGTTACAGTTGATGCCTATAGGATCGGAGAATTTCCTTTTTGGTTCCATCAGACATGGACAACAAGCCTTCAGCTGTGTATTGTTCTAGTGATTCTCTTCAGTGCATTGGGACTAGCCACATTTGCAGCCCTGGTTGTTATCATTCTCACTGTCCTGTGTAATGCTCCACTGGCCAAGTTACAGCACAGGTTTCAAACAAAACTAATGGTTGCACAAGATGAGAGACTTAAGGCTAGTTCGGAGGCTCTTATAAACATGAAGGTGCTGAAGCTATATGCATGGGAGAGACATTTCAAGAATGCCATAGAAAATTTAAGGGCTGTAGAATACAAGTGGTTATCGGCGGTGCAGTTGCGAAAAGCATATAACGGCTTTCTTTTTTGGTCTTCCCCAGTTTTGGTCTCGGCTGCTACCTTTGGGGCATGCTATTTCTTGAACATTCCTCTGCGTGCTAGTAATGTCTTCACTTTCGTAGCCACCTTACGTCTTGTTCAGGATCCCATTAGATCTATACCTGATGTTATTGGGATAGTCATTCAAGCAAAGGTTGCATTTGCACGTGTTGTGAAGTTCCTCGATGCACCAGAGCTGCAGAGTGCAAATGTCCGGAAAAAACGCCACATGGAGAATGCTGACTTAGCCATTTCTATCAATTCAGGAGGATTTTCCTGGGAAGAGAATGCTTCAAAACCCACCCTAAGAAACATAAGTTTAGAGGTTAGGATGGGGGGCAAAGTGGCTGTTTGTGGAGAAGTTGGCTCCGGTAAATCAACCTTGTTAGCGGCTATACTTGGAGAAGTTCCTAGTGTCCAAGGATCTGTAAGTCGTAAAACTTGATAAAGGATTGAATGATTTTAGCCTTTTATCCTAGCATATTGTTCTTTCATTTCTGGTCTAAAAGCATATAGTTTTTCAACTCGTAATTTGATCCATTGTCTAATGTACAGATTCAAGTATTTGGAAAGATTGCCTATGTTTCTCAAACAGCCTGGATCCAGACAGGAACGATACAAGAGAACATATTATTTGGTTCTGCCATGGATGGGCAGCGATATGAAGAAACACTTGAAAGATGTTCCTTGGTGAAGGACCTTGAACTGTTTCCGTATGGTGATCAAACTGAAATAGGTGAAAGAGGAGTGAATCTTAGTGGTGGCCAGAAGCAAAGAATCCAACTTGCCCGTGCTCTCTATCAGGATGCTGATATATACCTCTTGGATGATCCATTCAGTGCTGTGGATGCTCATACAGCTTCAAGTTTATTTAATGTACAACCAAAATCTAGTATCACCTAGCAATTTGTTTTATTATTAACATATGTCAAGCTGACTTAGATTGTTGTAGGAATATGTTATGGAAGCGCTTGCGGCAAAGGCAGTTTTACTTGTGACACATCAAGTTGATTTCCTACCAGCTTTCAATTCTGTTCTGGTTAGTATAGATTTCTTCGCTATGTAGGATTATCCTTTCTTTACCCCCTATGAATAATCTTTCATCTCTTTTTTCAAACACTTATTTTTAGTTCTAATGTTGATTTTATTCACAGTTAATGTCAGACGGGGAGATCCTTCGAGCAGATTCTTATCACGATTTATTAGCATCTAGTCAAGAATTTCAGGACCTTGTCAATGCACACAAGGAAACTGCTGGAGGTGGAAGAGTTGCTGAAGTTAACCCTTCCAAGGGACAGGGAACATACACTACAGAGATCAAGAAGAGTTATGTGGAAAGAGAGTTTAAAGAACCGAAAGGCGACCAACTGATCAAGCAAGAAGAAAGGGAAAGAGGAGATACAGGAATGAAGCCATACATACAGTACCTCAATCAAAACAAAGGCTTTTTGTTCTTCTCCATTGCTTCTTTCTGTCATCTTTTGTTTGTGGGGGGTCAGGTCGCACAAAACTCTTGGATGGCTGCGAATGTAGACGATCCTAATGTTAGCTCGTTGAAACTGATTGTGGTCTATTTGGCAATTGGATTTTTCTCAACTCTGTTGTTGCTTTTAAGATCTCTTGCTATAGTTACCTTGGGTATCAGATCATCAAAATCACTATTTTCACAGCTACTAAATTCCCTTTTCCGTGCACCTATGTCATTTTATGACTCCACTCCTCTGGGAAGAATACTAAGTCGGGTACGCATCTCACTCGAATATTGACCTAATGGTTAGCTGAAAATGATAAGCGTAACTAACGTTTATCCCTTTTGATTTTATATTAGGTATCTGTTGATCTGAGCATTATTGATCTTGATGTACCATTTAGCTTAGTATTTGCTTGTGCGGCTACCATGAGTACTTATAGCAATCTTGGAGTTCTAGTTGTTGTTACCTGGCAAGTCCTATTTGTTTCAATACCAGTTATTTATGCGGTGATTCGGCTACAGGTAAGACTACAAGTTTCTTTCAAGTTAGAGACTTCTGCATTCAGGATCAATTCCTATCTGCTTTGAAACTTGAAAAATTCAAGATGATTTTGCATGGATGTTATTAACCTTGAAAACTTTTTCGTTGTACATAGAACTATTACTTTTCTTCCGCAAAAGAGTTGATGAGGATAAATGGCACAACCAAATCCTTGGTAGCAAACCATCTAGCTGAGTCGATAGCTGGAGCCATCACAATAAGGGCATTTGAAGAGGAAGAACGGTTTTTCGCGAAGAACCTCGATCTTATTGACATTAATGCTAGTCCGTTCTTCCACAGTTTTTCAGCAAATGAATGGTTGATCCAGCGGTTAGAGACACTTAGTGCTACTGTTTTGGCCTCTGCAGCACTCTGCATGGTTTTGCTTCCTCCTGGGACTTTCAGTTCTGGTTAGTATTAACAAACTCTTACTCGTTTAGTAATATAAAGCTGTAGTGTTTTTCGTATCGGTCCATAAAAACTACTCATGTTATTGCAGGGTTTATCGGCATGGCTCTTTCGTATGGACTTTCACTGAATATGTCCCTTGTGTTTTCGATTCAATACCAATGCATCACAGCAAATTACATCATTTCTGTTGAAAGGCTTAACCAATATATGCATATACCGAGTGAAGCCCCTGAAGTTATAGAGGAGAGTCGTCCTCCATCCAATTGGCCAACAGTGGGAAAAGTTGATATCCGTGATTTGCAGGTATAGTTTTTCTTTTCATATACATAATTCTTCTATTCCACACCAGTTATACTGAGAAAATATATTCAAACAGATCAGATATCGTCCGGATTCACCATTAGTTCTTAGAGGCATCAGCTGCATCTTTCAAGGAGGGCACAAAATCGGTATTGTTGGCCGAACCGGAAGTGGAAAGACAACTCTAATCGGTGCTTTATTCCGTCTGGTTGAGCCAGCAGGAGGGAAGATTATAGTCGATGGAATTGACATCTCTACTATTGGTCTACATGATCTGAGGTCACGTTTTGGAATAATACCTCAGGATCCTACCCTTTTTAATGGAACCGTGAGATACAATTTGGATCCTCTGTCCCAACATACAGACCGGGAGGTATGGGAGGTAAAATTTGATCTTCCTTTTGCAAAGAATTTATCCTTTCCTGTTAATGGTAAAAAAAAATATTATGGTAACTGATGTTTCATCTGCATTTGAAGGTTCTTGACAAATGCCAACTTCGAGAAGCTGTTCAGGAAAAAGAAGATGGACTGGACTCCTTGGGTAAATTATCCAAAAATCGACTGTTCTTGTACGCTTAATCTCTTTATAGTGACACTGTTTACTGAAAGAAAAAAAAATCAACTGGTCATGCAGTTGTGGAAGATGGATCAAATTGGAGCATGGGACAACGACAATTGTTTTGTTTGGGACGTGCTCTTTTGAGGAGAAGTCGTGTACTTGTACTCGATGAAGCAACTGCATCGATCGATAACACAACGGACTTGATTCTGCAAAAAACCATTCGCACCGAATTCGCCGATTGTACTGTTATCACAGTTGCACACCGGATACCAACCGTTATGGATTGCACGATGGTACTTGCGATTAGTGATGGTGAGTTTCTTTAAAATGCTGATCCAAGAAGTGACCTTCATGTATGAATGTACTTTGCACTGCATGCAGTCATGCACTTCTGATAGATAGGTCCATGACTGTTGTTTTCATTGTATTCTCAGGCAAACTTGTGGAGTACGATGAGCCGACGAAACTGATGGCGAGAGAAGGCTCGCTGTTCGGGCAACTTGTGCAGGAATATTGGTCCCATTATCACTCTGCAGAGTCACATTGATGTTTGATAGGAAGAAGAAGTGAAACCAAGAAGTTGGAGAGAAACTGTTTTCTCAAGGCAATGACTCAGTAATTTTGTCACCTTCTTTTTCAACTAAGCCTGATGTTCTAGTGTTATACTCTTACTAAGCTTTGCCATTAGGCTTGTAGTATAAACTATACATGGATTAATATTGTGTTTAAGTTGATAGCTGGTACAATAACATTCATCTCTTCCCCCTCTGGTGCAATTATTATAACATTCTCGGCTTAATTCAGTAATAAGGGTTTAAAGTACACACTTTTTCTGAAATAGGTGTCTAATGTTTTTTTGGCTGAAATAAGTGTCTAAATTATATATTTTTTCTGAGATAAGTGCCTAATGTATTTTTTGGCTGAAATAGGTGCCTAAAGTTTTATTCCCTTAGTATTTTAAGGTAACATTGTTAAAAGAAAATTGTTTAATTTATAAATAAGTACCTAAACTATATACATATTTTAAAATAGGTTCCTAATGTAAATCATTTATATATCATCGTTTTAATCTATTAAATTATTTATTATAATTGATTAATAATTTATTTAAATTTGATTAGTAGCTGAAATTATGAGAAAAATATTTTTTAACAATACTAAAATAAAAAATAATTAAATTTATATAATTTTATATTAATATTTCTAAATTTTTTTCGATACAATTATAAATGTAATAGGAATATAAGAATTTTTGTATATATTCCTCATGTGAACCGGCGGCATGTCCTTGCAAGTGAATCGATTTGTCCCATTGATGATTGTTGTGGAAAATATAAAAAATATTAATATAAAATTATATAAATTTTAATTATTTTTTATTTTAGTGTTGTTAAAAAATAATTTTTTCTCATAATTTAAAAGGTTAAATGATTAATTTAAGATATAACTAATTTTATATCTTATAAGAAATATAAATTACTTATAAAAAAATTTAAGTATTTATTTTAATAAAAATTACATTAGGCACCTATTTTTTAAAAAATATATAGTTTAAGTACTTATTTATAAATTAAATAATTTTCTTTTAACACTGTTACCTTAAAACACTAAGGGAATAAAACTTTAGGCACCTATTTCAGATTAGACACCTATCTTAGAAAAAATATAGTTTAAGCACTTATTTTAGCAAAAAAACAAACATTAAACACCTATTTCAGAAAAGATGTATACTTTGAGCTAGTTAAGCCAACACTCTCTTACATGGACCTAGCATGTCAAAATTCTGACACATTTCAGAACACCTGTTGTTCTTGTCTAAGTCTTTAACTGATTAAGCATTGGCAACTTCAAAATTCTGTTCCTGATTGTAATTAGGCTTTGCCCCACCAATACCAGTTTGCTTATTGAAAGAGGCTCATTTTTTAAAATTTGCTTATTGAAAGAGGCTCATTTTTTAAAATATACCCTATCGAAAATATAAAGTGTTAATCCCATAATAACCATTTTTGTCCGAGATACGAACTAAACCATAAACCAAAACCCTAAATCCTAAACCAAAAACCCTAAACCATATCCTTAAACCATATATTTATAGTAAATAAATCATAAGTTCAAAAAATTATATTAAAAGTCCATTTACACAAATATCCATTAATTAAAAAACCAAAAAATATTATACATATTAAATAAATATCCCTTTACATTAAACCAAAGCCCAACATCCAACAGTCCATTAACCATAACCAAATCTGCCAAAGTTCAAATCCATTACAAAGCCCAAACCAATTAAACCAATAACCCACACAACTAAAGCCCCTTACCCAATCTGCTAGCCCAATTACAGCTTACCCATTACAATTCTTAAACCCATCAGCTTACCCACAGCCCAACAACCGGTAAACCCATACCCGAATAACCGTTACCAATATCCAACCCGACCGATCCACGACCCGATTATCAAACCCGGTTCACAACCCAACTCTTCAACTGCCCAGAAGCACCCCTTCGAATTTTGGAGTTTCGAGAACCATCTGGAATTTTGGCTCTTCAGTTCCGGTGACCATTCATCATCCCGGCCACCAGAGATCCACACTAGATCAACGTCGCGCCGATTAGCAACATCTGGACACCACGGCAGCATCGTCAGACCCCTCCATCCGGTCAAACCGAACCAAGGAAGGGTTCTTTTTGCTGCAAATCGGAGCTAACCAAAGAAGCAACAACAGTGGTCCCCTCCTCCTTGCTCGTACGAACGCCAGCACCATACCAAGACAAAACAAAAGGACAAAATCAGAGGATGATTATTCAGCAACCAATTTCATTTTTCATTTTCTTTTTCAAATGTAAATGGCTATTAAAGTCCCAAAACCAGAAGAATGTAATCAGACGGGATTTTACCATCAATGAAAACATCAAATTTCAGAGCATTTTACTTCTATTTCGAATAAAAATATTAGGGTTTAAAGGTTTTACCTTTGGAGGGAGGGATCGGTTTCCCGTCGCCGTCCTTGCCGTTTTCTTCTTCTTCTTCCACATCTTCATTCCGATTTCAAAACAAGAAGGAATCTCGATTTTTAAAAAAAAATTCTGGAAAACATAAGGTTTTGTTTCAAACGATTTTCGAAATAAAAGTGGGTTTTGATCTGAACTTGAGAGTTTGATTTGGGTTTTCAAATAAAAAGGAAGTTTTTGAACCTTTTTTCACCGACGCCGACCGCCGCTGGCGGAGACCGAGGCGGCGGAGCATCGCCGGTTTCTGGAAAAGTTGGCTAAGGTTCATCTTTTCTCCAAAGCTCTTGTTTGGTTTCAAAGGAAATGAGAGAAATGAAGGACTTAGGCCAGTTTTGGCCTCCGGTTTTTCATGTTTATTACAAAAGCAAAACGCTGCCGTTTTGGCAGCACCACCCACGTGGTGACCCGACCCGGGGAAGGATCCACGTGTTTATGGTCGATGGGTTAATTATGGGATTAGTCCCTAAAGTTTGGAGACGTTTGGCTTCCAGCAACGGTAGAATTATTCGTTTAGTCCTCAATATTTATTTTTCGTTTTAATTTCTTCCATTATCATGCTGTTTTTCTTATCATTTGGCCCTGATTTTATTTTATTTTCCTTAAATAATATTTAATAACTTTTATTTCCCTTTTTCTTTAACACAGAGATAATGAAATTTAAAGCATTTATTTTCTGATTTTGAAAACCGAATAAAATTAATTATCTTGAACGTTTTTTAGCTTCTCAAAATGGCATTTAATACCATAATTTTCTACTTTTCCTTTCAATATTTTAATACCGCATGATTTTTGCTTTCTTTCCCTTTTTTATTTTATATTTCCTTTATAAATATCATATAATTACCACATAATTATATATGCCATTTTTTTCTCCTAAATCTCTCTTTAATGTCGGGTATGTTACTTTTATTATTTAGTTTCTTTATATATTATTATTAAACATAAATTTGTATCATATAATATCTTTTTTTTAGTTATTATACCTTACATGACATATCTATTTTATATATTTTTATATTGTTTTATTATAGTATATATTTCATACATTTTTATTATTCCATTATATGTATATATATGATACTTTTTTTATATACGTACAAACGTACACTTCACAAACATTAATTATATTTCCTATATATTTATTATTGTTATTATTATTATTATTATATATTTCAACTATATATTATATTTACACGTTATTTTGTATGTAATTATATTATACTATACATTTCCAACACTTATGTATCATATGCGCTTTATTTATTTATTCTTTTATTTGTCCATTTAATTATTATTTATTTATTTTATTTATTTATGTTCGATCGGCTTTACGGTGACCCGCAACGGGGAATGATCAGTATTATTTATAGCCCGTTTAGTATAAATAACTAACCTCTAACTTTTAATTTCTCGTATTTAATTTTTCGCATTTTAATTTCTTGCAATTTAATTTTCTCGTATCTAACATCTAACATTTAATTTACGCACTTTACTTTATCGTATTTACATTCTCGTATTTAATTTCTCGCATTTAATTTTTCCCGTATATATCTTGTTGTAATTTAATTTATGCATTTTATTTTCCGTATTATTTTATTTATGCTTGTAAATATTTGTACATTCGAATCATTTATTCAACATTCGACACCTCTTCAATTAGCGAATCTAATAAATACTTCTTTATTCGGTCGTAACGGGCCCGTCACCAAACGTAGTGGTGGCAGTGTATGCGTTTGCCTTCGGATAAAGATACGGTAAAATTAAAATATATTCGCATTCTTAAACGAATATAAATTAATGAAAATATGAACTTGCAAATTTCCAATTTCTGGTAATTATATTCAATTAGGTACCAATTTTTGGGCGGTGTGGGGTATTTTTATATCCCATCCGTAACCGACTCCCGAACCAATTTTTTAGAATCTCTGGTTTCAACGGTGTCCGGTCTACCAAAGTGACCGGTGACGACTCCAGTCTTTTTTCAAAATTAATCATTTTTTTAAACCTAAATTATTTTATTTTTGAACCTTATTTTTTTAAAACACTAATTTTCCAAATAAAATTCCCAATTTTTCCAATTCATCAATTTTAACCTAAATTCCCAATTCTTTAAACCTAGTCCCAAAATTTTACAAAAATTAAACCAAAAGTTTTTTTTAACAATGGGAGGATCGTTACAATATTGTAATACGTCATATTATACCAATCGATATAATTTTTTATTAGATTCAACAATCAAAGTTGATAAAACGGTGATTAGTGAAATTTTAGTAAGGGCTTAAATTGGATAAAAAATAAGAGCTTAATTGATTTTTTTTTAATTTAATATTATATTTTATTGTAGATATTATAATCTGAAAAATGATTTCAATAAAAATAGATTATATATTTAAAAAAAATCAAATTTAAATAGTTTTGTCGCTATAGATATGCTTTAATTTCACTAAATTAAGAACACTAAAAATTGTAATTTTTTTATACGAAAACATGTTTACATGTTTGTGGCTTTATACGTTTATAAATCAGTGGCAGTTGGGAGAATAATTTGGTGGCATGAAGTACTTGTACGCTAATTTGTCCAAAATAAAAGACAAAACAAAAGGTGGTTGAAGGAAGAAATAACTAATAATGTTGAATTAATTCTATAAAAATGAATTTTTATATTTTTTATATATACGAACATCTAATTTTTGACCCACTAATTCAAATCAAATTATAAAAGTTATTTATATGAATATTTTCCCAATCCATTTTTTTATTTACATCATTAAAATTCAAATCTCAAATGTTAGGTAAGGAACATAATTAATAATTATGATTTTATTTAAATATTTTATATTTTCTCTAATATAAGAATTATAATCTAAATTTTTAATCTTTATAAACTGATAGATGACTGAGAATTCGTCAGAGTTAATAAAATGTTTTAGATTGTATGTATTTAAAATATTATAACAATCATACTTAAATATTTAGAATAAAATTAAACTATTATTTTGTATTAGATGTTTTTTCATCTTAAAACTGAACCTATCCCAACTAATCTCATCCTTACAAGAATTCGATCCAAATCAAAATTTATTTTAAAAATAACTTTAAAAATTAAGTCAAAACTTATCGAATCTAAATAAAATGGTCATCTCTAATTATATATCTAACCAACTTAATACTTAAGACCCCACTTTAATGTCCGAGAATAACTTGAAACCCTAAACCCTCGTTAAATACTTAAAACCAAGTTTAAGAAGCAACCTCTGCGATAATCGTGTCAACAAGAACATGGGAACAAGAAGTCAACGAAATGAGCTTAGCCGACACAACCCGATGCAGTTACTTTAAATAGAAAATAATTGTGCCTTTGGGTCAACTAGACTTTAATCTACCAGGCATGATCTGTTGTTTGTTGATAAAAGAAAAAAAAGATTCAGTACATATGATTATAATGTAATATTTATATTTTAATATCATCAACTTTTTCATTGAAATACTTTTTATTAAATTTAAATTTAAAAATAAGATATTTGAATAATGAAATGTCATATATTCAAACCTAAGACTCCCATTAGCAATGTTATTAAATATTGAATCTTATTTTTATAATTATTAATATCTAATTTATTAATCGATTAATTTAAATTGAGTTTTTATATAGATTAATGATTGGGACAATCATTTTAATTAAATTTTTTTATTTACAACGTTAAAATTTGAACCACTTATTTTTTTAAAGAACCTAACGCCTCATCCTGCTAGACCAACTAAGTCGGCGGTTAAAACATTCAATTTTTTTATAAAACAAATAAAAAAATAGAGACTGATTAAATTCTTGAAATTAGAAGCAAAGGCATAAAATTTTAAAGATATGAAGACCTGACTGACTTGTACATAATTAAACCATTAAATTTTTTTTGTCTGTTTTAATTTTTTTAATATTTCACAAATCACGGGCACGAATTAACACGACCATACTACGTCGTTTTATTTGTTGGCTTGAGAAGACTTTGGTCCTATTGGATGGAACTGCATTTCCCGTCTCTATAAAGACGAAGCTCAGTGCCACATTTCTACGCAAAAATGGCAACAAAATATCAAGCCAAAACAATCCTCTTTCTTCTCGTTTTAGTTTCAGCGCTGATCGGAACTTCCCAAGCCGGTGGCATCGCCATTTACTGGGGCCAAAACGGGAACGAGGGCAACTTGACAGCAACATGTGCCACCGGCAGATATGCCTACGTCAACATAGCTTCCCTTAACCAATTTGGCAATGGAAGTACTCCGGGAATCAATTTGGCCGGCCACTGTAATCCAGCATCCAACGGTTGCGCCTTCTTAAGCAGCCAAATAAAGAGCTGCCAAAGACGGGGAATCAAGGTCATGCTCTCCATCGGAGGCGGCGCTGGCAGCTACACTCTGGCTTCTAAAGCAGACGCCAAAAACGTAGCACGTTACCTATGGAGAAACTTCTTGGGTGGAAGCTCGCGTTCCCGTCCCCTCGGAAACGCCGTGTTGGACGGCATCGATTTCGATATAGAACTCGGCTCGACTCAACACTACGATGACCTCGCTCGTTATCTATCGGCTCACAGCAAACGACGGAGGAAGGTGTATTTAACGGCGGCTCCTCAGTGTCCGTTTCCGGATGCATTCGTCGGAGCCGCCCTTAATACCGGTCTCTTTGACTACGTTTGGGTTCAGTTTTATAACAACCCGCAATGCCAATACACGTCGGGCAACACTACCAACCTCCTGAACTCGTGGAACCGGTGGACTTCATCGATAAAAGCAAGGAAAATATTTCTGGGGTTGCCAGCGGCACCTGCGGCGGCCGGAAGCGGGTACATTCCACCGAACGTGTTGACTACTCAGATTCTTCCGGTTATCAAGAGATCATCGAAGTACGGTGGTGTTATGCTTTGGAATAAGTTCTATGATGATAGTAATGGTTACAGTGCCGCCATTGCAGCCAGCGTGTGAGGCAAAACTTCTGTTTCTCCAAGAGTTGATCTTCTTCGCTAATAAGGTCGAGAGATATACTTATTCTGTATTTTAATTTGTTTCTCGTGATTTTATTGTAATATCTAATAATTAATAGTGTAACGCATGTACTCTTCTCTTATTTTACTAATGGAATAAATTTGAGTATTTAAAATTATATTTTCAAGATTGATATAATTATATTCCTGTCGGATAAGTTCTGGCCTGCACGAAAGGCGTAACGTTTGGGGCACTGTTTCAGAGAGAGGAAGGTGTGATCTATATAGATTGTTTGAAGACATTACATTCCAACATTCTCTTATAAAACAGCAGATATGATGATTTATCAGAGACTTGAAAAGTGAATTTTGCATTACTTTATTTTCTCCTTTCACGTAAGAAAATGGATGATTGAGAGTGAAGATCACTTCACATAGCGAATAGGAAGCAATTGGAATAGCAAGGGATATGCAGTGCACTGTCTTCCACGACCATCGGCTGCCTGAATGGATTTAAATGAATCTGCAGGACAGAAGCGACACAAGAATATCATTAAAGTAAGCTCCAAAATATATGTTCAAAGGGGAAGCAAGCATGGGATGTTAGGTGGGGTAAAGTGTGGAAGAGAACAAGCAGCAATGTAGAATTACAAGAACCCTGGGAGTCTGGCTTGTAACTGTGTTTATGCAGCATGCTGCAAGATGACAAGCTTCTTCACAATAGTCTGAAAATACGGCAGGGACATTGATCTTCTTTATTAGCTCCTGAAATGATGATTAAGAAAACAAAATTTGGGGGGATTGGGAAATGCTTAAGCAAAAAGGTAGCATGAAATTGAAAGCTTTTTCGTTTTCATAGAAACACAGACATACGATAGTGGGTAACCAACTTGCATAAGCTGCGATACCAGCATTTGGAGCGATAATTAAGTGTGGGAGGGAATCCTGTTACATGAGATATTCTCAGGAAACCAAGTACACGAGACGATTCCCTACATGAACAGATGAAAAAGGGAAGGACAAGGAAACACAGACCTTAGATATATCTATGAAACGCTCATGATAGTATCCTCTATGTAGTTGCAGTGTCACTGCAGAAGATGTACGAGCACCTACACCGCAGCCGGTGTTCTCAGTTTCGTATTTGCAATTGCAGTCTTGCTCAATGCAACGGGCATAGCTGTGTAGATCAATCTTATCACCATCTCTAGGAATCAAATGGAAACAGGAAGCATTAGCAATGCCCAGCACAAGTTTGAATCAAACCATCAATCATAAAAAGTTGGTTCATCTAGAACAACAACAAAAGACCAAAGACTGGTTTCTAATGCAGCCTAACAAATGCAAAAAATAAACCTAAGAGGAAAGTTTTAACAGTTCGAGGAAAAAAAAAACTATTTATGATAAGGTATTGATTATTGAAACAGGGCAACCTGACCAGTCCCAAATTCGATCTAGATATCAAAATAATTAAGACTAATCATCGTCATGTTACGAATTGAGAATTATATGGAAGTTGACAATTTAAATGATACCCACCCAAGCCAACTAGTTTGCTTTGCACTTATAGTAAAGAAAAACAAGAAGTATAAGTTCCACGAAAGCTAAAGGGAAAAACCAACCTATGATGTGGAACTGCAGGTCCAATAAGCTCAATTTGAAGAAGAACCCCGGGAAAGAGTGCACGTAACTCTCCAAAGACAGCAAGTTGAAGGAGCTCCATCTCAGGCCCTTTGAACATACAAATAAAAAACTTAAAGTTTAAATAACAAAACACTAAGAAAATAGGGGGGGGGGGGAGAAACGAGTGATTTTCTTAGGAAAAAGAAAAGAGCCACACACATGCATAAATAAACATATCACACATCTAAAAAATGATAGTGTGCTCCCTGTTGATGCATCATTACTTAATGATGGTATCTACTCTTGGCATGCATCAGAAATTAGTTTCAAATAAGTGGTAGCTGATTGAACAACTAGATACATGGCACATGCATATAGAAATTACAAAGGGAGATTCAAAGCTAATGATACCAAGATAGTGTATGCGTAGTTTTCTGATTTCAGTGGTCAAGCTTCCCAATCCAGCAATTTGTATTGCTTGATATACTGTAAGTGGCTGAGACAAAAAAAAAAAAAAAGAAAAAAGAAGAAGAAGCATAATTGAAAAGATATACAGCAAGCATTAATATATGCAAGCTACTAGAAATCTACGAGGTATAACAATTACTCAAATTTGCATTTAATGACTTAATGGTTTTTTAATTTCCTTTAATTAAGTTTCTCTTCACTCTTCCAGAAAGATGAACTTGGACATCACTAGAGCAGAAGCCATAACTAAACTTTAAGGAAATTGGGACTAGGGAGGTTCCTTAGCATTTTATCATATATTTCTAGACGGGTGAAAAGTAAAAAGTACCTTACAGAATTGAAAGATTATTAGTTATAAACTAACAAAACCACTAAAATACCATCCCATGTTTCCACCATATAAGAAAAAAGAAATCACGGGTAAAGATGTGCCATAAACACCAGTTGTTGATTAGAATGACAAAGTAGTAACAAAGAAACAATTAAATAGCATATACTAGCATCCCATACCCAGTGAAGCAGCAAAGAAACAGGTGATTGTAATGGTATGCACCTCCACTCATAGTAATCCTTCCAACTGCACAATGATTTTGCTATTGGGGATGAAGGCTCTGCACTATTACAAGGTTAAATCTAGAAAACATCCATCAGCCCATAAAAAAAGTTGGAAGTCTAGAAGCAAAAGCGATACCACGACATGGGCACAAGATATTTGAGAGATTCCAGGTATCACTTTCAAACCTGCAAACAAAGTTAAAGTGACCATAAGTTTCATCTAAACAGCCATAAGTAATCAACTAGCTTAAATGCTTAATCATAAATGAGAAACTTCTTCAATTATTCATGTATACAAATTTGAATTTGAATCGCAGCTTGGAGAACTTTACAAAAATAAAAAATATATATAACGGCAAAATGCATCCACTCACTGTTAACACTTTCCACAATCTTTTCATACCATAACAAATTTTCTAAATTTATTAACCTTGATATCCTCCTCTCAGATCACTGATTCTACATGCATTATGTCATAGCTTTCACCAAGTTTGCTAGTCTTTTAGTGTGTTATCTATTTCTATTTTTAGACAAAGCCTTTCTATTTTATTTCGGTTACTTAAATTATATAATTTTCTACCTAACAAACGTTATTCCAACCAGTGGCGGATGTACGTGTATTTTAGGATGGGCAGAAGCTCATCCTGAACTTTTTAAAGTTCATACATTTGCCTTCAAATTTTTAAATTTTATTAGTTAATTATTAATTCTTTTAATATTTATAATTTGTGCCTACACTAAAATTTTAAAATTCTGGATCCGCCACTGATTCCAACAATCAATATAAAGGCATAAAAAATGGAGGGATTAATAACAACAAAGATAAAATAATCCTCCAAAAACTTTTAGGAATATCTACCCAATTCTCATTTCGCAATGCCAAGGATCAAACTCACGATCATTGCTGATTTAAGAATCAGGAGATTAAAGAAAACCTGGAATTATCAAAGGAGGTAACACCACAACAGCATTCACAAGCCCACATTCCCACTTGATGGATGCCTCTCTTGCTCAAGAATGAACACCTGCTCTCTTGCTTTTCACTAATCTACTAAAACAAACCACGCAATCAATTCCATTTAAGTCTAAGCTTAAATGCAATGTTTTATCAATTCAATTTGAGCTTAAATGCTCAAGTTGTCGGTTACCTGATGCGTAGATTCTAGAGAAAACGTGAAAGGAAAATCATTCAACAATTCTAAGCGCCTCATTTGCTGCTCTAACCTTTCACACTCTTCTCTATGTTCCTTCCAGTGAGAAATCCAGGGGCAATTGTATTACAATTAAAATCAAGTTTACATAGAAATAACACGGCATATAATATGTTGGAATTATTCTTTTCCTGTTCTCTTTTTACTTTTACTTTGAAAGGGAAGAACCTGATGAGAGGCGGAGCAATACGAAACGGCTCCACACCGGCCGCACCGCTTCCTTGGCGGACCTAAGCACCGAGTTCCACTCCCCTTCGCAGCGCACTCCATTAATCAGACTTCGTCTGTGTACTTTTTCCGATTGGGAAAACTCAGGTTCATAACATGGGGCAACCAATGTCGGTTTGGGCTTCTTAAATGGTAAGCGGATTATGTTAAGAACTTTTCGTCAGAAAATGTTAAGAACAGTACAAAAAAGTAATGGGCCTAATGGACGGCTCACGAGTCACGACTAAAGAAGATCATGGCCTTTCACAAGTAAAATGAAAATAAAAACGCGGGAAAATTTGCATCTCAATTGGCGCCACAAACAGCTATAATCGGCCATTCACAAAAGAAAAAGGGAAAAAAAAGGCGCCCCTAATTGCCCAATCTTCCAACTGTAATTTTCCCTTCAGCCACCATCATTCTTCCCCAGATCAGATTCTTCCAGTTTCTTATATGCTCGAGTTTTTTTATCAGGTTCTTCCCAAATCCCTACTTTAGAATCCTACAATGGATATGGAAGGCTTATCAGGAATCTGTGCTAGTCTCGGCGTCCTCGAAGAAGACCAGACAACGAGCCGGATGGTGTACACAAAGGGAGAGCACTGCCTTGGTATTCATTTGCCGTTATTGAATTGAATTCTCCTTTGATTTATATATATTTTTTTGTTATTCAGATAATATAAATTGGATTCGACTAATCTAGTTTCAAATAACTTACTTCCAGATGCTTTGAAGGATTTACTGCGATTTTTAAGACGGGACGATCCACAAACACGAGAAGTGTTTAAGCAAGTTTGTAGGTGGAATATTGTTTCAAAAAACTTGATTCCAATAATTGAACATTGCCAACATGATCGCAATTTGGTGTTAAATGCCGGTATGTAAGGATTTGATGTTGAGTTTTTGCACACTTAAGCAAAATCAAAATTGCAGTAAATGCTTAATATGAAGTTTTAGTTTTTCTTGCATTTTCCAGTGAAAGTTTTAGTTTTTCTGTCAATGCCGATCGAGCCTTCCTCCGGTGATATCCCTCAACAAGTAGAGTATCTTTGGAATATGAAGTTTTCTGTCACGAGCAGTGATGCTGTTGCTGTTATAGTTTCCCTTCTCGAAGGTCCACTAGAAAATTTGGAATGGTAAGCATGGAAATTTCTTCTTTTGCCAATAGGTCCTTTAGCTACTTGGTTAATTAAGGTGCGGGAAAAAAGAGGAAAGAATTATATATATACATTAAAGACTGTCTAAATTGTTGGCCAACAAAAGCAAATGAGTTCAACTGTTTCTGAAACATTAAGAATAGAAGTTATAGCTAAGCTCGTTTGATGCTGTGGTGTAGGAAGTCGTTTATTTTTCATTACATTTAAATCATTTGTACCATTAGATTCTTTTTTATTTGGTATGTTGACATATGTGTGAATGGTTAATCTCTTCAATTTCAGTGAGTTGTTTTCGGAGGATGACTGGAAATTGCTCCAGCTGGTGTTAACTTTATTTCGTAACATTCTTGCCATCCAAGATATTTCATCTCTACAAAAGGCCGGCCAATTATTATCATTGAGAGACAGATTTCTTGAGCTTTTGTTCCGTGAGAATGTGATGGACTTAATTATTGTTATAACACAGCAGATTGGTGGTTCTCCTGGCTATCTTCGTCAGGATAACTTGCTTCTATTAGAAATTTTTCACTACATATTTGTGGGTCAAGAACCAGAGTTGCTTGTCAAAGTTCATTTGATGGGCTCTGAGGTATGTTTTGCTTTTTTCTTCTCTAATTATCTTATCTCAATGTTGATTAATGCAATTTACATTTCCACATGTTTGTTTCTGATGATCTCTGTATGATAGGAGGGTGGAGTGGCCAAGGCTTGCATTGACGATCTTAAATCTATCATGGAAGAGGAAGCAAAGAAAAGAAGGGTTTTGAGACTCCAGCGTGCCAATCGTCATTCACAGTTTAGTGGAACGTTTACACGTCACACTATGGTATGTAGTATCTTTGGAATTGATGTTTTGATTTTCCAAAGCAGGGATTGTTGCATTACTAAATCTTACAAGTCATATTTTATCTGACAGGGTGGTTCTACAGTAGTGTACAAGGGAAACCCTAATAATAATTCTCAAAATGCTCTACTTAAATCTCATAATAGCCATGGGATGCAGGGGCATGGAGATCTACCTTTAATGAGGAAAAATGTTCTGGCATTGCTTCATGATTTTGTGAACCAGTTTCTTTCTGGAGGCTACAATGGTACACACTCTGTAATGGAAATACTTGCTTGTTTGATATCATCTCGCTGCTACCTTGTCATTTTCCTTATCCTTCATATTTCTGATGATATTTAAATGCATAACTTAATACATGTAGTATTGATGAAGTCTGTTCGTGAGGATATTGAGAAGGAACATCACACAGTTCAAAAGAGTGACATAGTTGTTTTCTTTAAGGTTGCTGAGTTTGTTACTTCTTTTCAATATCACAAGTGTTTGACCTCAAAGGTGAGGACTACTTCGCTTTTACCTTTTTTTACCCTGTAGACACCCTAGATCCACAAACTAACTTGTTATACTGGGAAGATGCATAAGCATAGATTGTTATGTTATTGATTTCTGGAGAAAGCTCATCATTATCTAAATCTAAAGTCATTCATTGCCTATTTTTGTTGTGTATATGTATTTTAAGTTATGTTTAAAACTTAAACTAAGTATTGGGAAGTGTAGGTGAATCAGCTTCCTTGAAACTAACTTCTGTACTTCTTACAATCTGTCAAATTGGAAGGGTATAAGAGTGTAATATCCATAGTTTAATGTTTCCAACTTGTAATTCTGATTTAAAATTTATTTAGCTATGATTTCAAATTGAGGAATGCTGGGCCTAGTGGCAATTCTCCACCCTGACCACAAGTTAAATATGTATTGTTTCTGTTATCATTCCCACTTTCCCAAAAATTCATCCTATCTATTTTCCCTTCCACATCCAAACACATCTAAAACTTTTAGTTGAATGCTTTCAATTGCATTTTCATGGTTGTTCAAGATATAACAGATAAAAGCATGACGAGAATGATTTAGCAGATCTAAACTTTCCTCTTTCTTAATGGTTGGTTAGTGGTCTGTTTCCAAAATAGAGTGACTGAAAACTAATTCTGAGTGAATATTGCCAAGAGAAATAATATTTCTCCTGAAGTTCATTCTGTTCTTGATTCCCATGTTTCATGTTTATCGTTTTGTACCTGTTGACCCCTGAAGTTTATTCAGTTTCTAGTGTTGTACTTTGTTCAGCATCCTCTTGAACCACTGAAATTGGTCTTGTAGCTTTTTCTGTCCCAAAGAAGTAAAGTTGTGGTTGTAACTTATTGAAAGTTAAAATTGGTTAGTGTATTTGAAACCTTAATCTCTTAGGATTTTAGTTTTTGTGCGTTTGTTTCATTCCTTTAGTTTGACATGTTCCTCCTTTTTCACATAGCTGATGGCTTCATTATACTAATCACTTCTGTTGCATTGGACATGCCCTTTAACAGCCAAGTGTCGGAAATGCTAATTCTGAATCTGCTGATAGCACATTTTTCCAAGGTGACATATGTGGACCAATTGCAGCATCAATGAATGAATCAATGTTCCAACTTGTGATTTCAAGATGGCGGAGTGCATTTGAAGGCTTGAAGGAAACTAATGATTACAAGTTTCTATCTGCAGCAAGTTCTGTTTTGAAAAATATGGTGATGCCTACTTTTATCATGTTTAATTTCAGCTTCATTACTGGGTTTGTTTATTGTTGAATTGGATACTGTTATGTTAATTAGCCTTTATGCCTTTCTCCTCTGTGCTTGCAAGCTAAGGTACATTTATAAATGTATTTGCTATGTATTATGCTTAAAAAGCTAAACATTTGCCTATATCATACATTAATTGAGGAAAAATAATCTTTCTTTTTGTATCATTTCACACTTTCAGATATGGACAATTCTTGTTTCATGGGAATGATTAAGAACAAGCAGTTTCTACTTTGTCATGGGATTTAGCTCACCCTTTTGAAAGGCTAATACTTTGGTTAACTGATCTGCTTATCCCTATTTAATGGTTTCCCCTCTTTTGTTTTCCGAATGCAGATTCGTATGTTTGATCTAGTTCTTACTTTATTTCCTGAAGATTCTAAGGAGCCTCAGACAGCTCGCATCCTTCTTTACAAGCTATTTTATGATCAGACAGACCAAGGAATGACCCAGCTCATTCTGAATCAAATCAAAATGTTCAACTCTCACAAGCAACCCAAAAGGTTTTTCTCTCCACCCCCTCAATGTCAGGGAAACTAGTGTTGATATTAACAGCTGTGTTGGTCTGTGTATATGTATAAAAAAATGTTTCACGGTGGCTGGCATGTTTCGCTATTTCTGATTTTATTTCTTTTATCAGTGATCTTGTAGATTTGGTGGAAATGATGCACGTAATTATTCAGCTCATGGAGAATCTTCAAGCACGTGGCTCATTAAGGGTATGTTAGGCTTTCACTTTTCTGATGGATAAACACTATTATCGCTGTAATTTAGCCAGATGAATTCCTTGATTCCATGACCGGCTTTGGCACATGGAAAACTCAAAACTGCAAAATATGCAATCATCTTTAACCAATTTGCTATTTTTGACGTCAGTTATCAATCAAGAAAAGTGATAACTGGAATTGTTTTGAACTTTCCTATATATTTTTAGTCCCTCAGAGACCTTTATATATAACCTCATGGTTAATGGTCTTGTAGTACTTTGTAGATACCGAGCTATTGGGTATATTGTATATCTGACTCAATTATTCTCTAACTACTAACATGCAATAAATAAAGTTTTTCTGTGCATTACTTATGAAGGTCCTTTAATTATGCATGAAACCTTTGTCTATCCTTTTTCCATCTACAATTAAATTCTACTTTAATTATCATGTAAATTTATTTCCCTCCCAATTCTCTCCCCATGTGCATGCCCTCTAGTGCATAAGATCTATGTTGATTTTTAGAGCCAATATACTTGCATCATGATTTGCTCCTACGAATTTCTAGTTTTTCTATGCATCAATTTTGAAGAGCTTTCTTCTATGTTGTACTGTGCACTGAAATTTAGATTACATGATTAAGGTTTCTAGAAAATCAAGGAAAGGAAAGAAGAAGAAAGTTGTGAACGACAATGTTGTCAAAAGTGAACAGTTTGAAGACCATGTTGCTGCAACCGCAACTGGTGTGGATGGTTCCTCTATTTCTGAAAGACCAGCAGATCATGTGGGAGAACAAGAAAGCCCAGTGAAGGAGACATTTGATCCGAAAGAAGATACTAATACTTCTCTATTGGTAGATGAACTACGAACCTCTGAGACTAAAATGGGAAGTCCTCAAGATATGCCACAGGTTGATAATAAAACACCTGGTCATGTTGATGATCTTTGTTGCAGCACTGATGATTCTTCTGGCGATGAACAAGCAGCCACTGTTAACGAAGTTGATTTTAACGTTTCAACTCTCATTTCAGCTTTTGCAAACTGCAGCTTTATTCAAAATTTATGCTGGTTGCTTAAATTTTATAGGAGCAATTCCATTAATACAAATCAATACATTATAGGCTTTTTACGGAAGATAACTGAGGACCTTGAGCTTGCCCCAATGCTTTATCAGGTCAAAACTTGGAACTGCATTTTATCCTAATAGAGAATATGGACAATCTAACATATATTTAATTTTGTACAAACTTTTGCAGTTGTCACTCCTTACAACATTCTATGACATACTAGAAGAGCAAAAGTTGTCTCCAAAATATGATACATCCACATCCACTTGCCAACATTAAAAGTAAAAGCATCATCTTGGATGATCATTGCCATTCTCCATGATGAACAATTTAATCTTATATCCATTCAAAAGTTTCTGAAGTTAGTTTGTACTGTCTGCTTCGGAAATATGTTGTTGCAGGTTCAAAGACCATCCGAACTGTACCCGTCTTATTGCAGAATCCCTAGATCCTTCTGGTGGAATTTTGCCTGCTCAAGTTTCAAACAAGCTTAAACAGTTGGGACTTAAAGTTGCACCAAGAAAAAGGATACGAAATGTTGATAGACATTTCATTAACGATTCTGATCAACAAGGGGATGAAACCAATCTTTAATGATTCAAATAATTTAGAAGAAGGTTCACAAAGGCAACCTCTGTAAGTATTTCTTTGTTATCTGTTATCTATGCAGGAATGAAGGATATCATTTTTTTTCTGGCATGAATCTGTTATATTTATGTTCACATTATGTGCTATTTTCCTAAACAGGAACACCAGAAAAAGAGTCTGTGCCTTCAGCAAGGAACAGGAGGCAATGATTAAAGATCTATTTGAGCAGTGAGTCTTTACTGGTTTTCTTCCTAAATTCCCTTTTCCAATTGGAGTGAATTGCTATGTTTTTTATGTAATTCTATTTTAATTTCCAACCCCAATAACAAATCTAACATCAAAAAATTAAAGAGAAACTATATAAGCCCGAAGAAGGATGAACATTAAATCATATTGAAAGCCTGTATTACATTCATGATAAGTAATTAGTAATTTGTTTTGTATTCAGATTTAAAGATCATAGGAGGTGCAGTTACATGATTGCAAATGCACTGGATGCTGATAAGACATTTACTGCTGCCCAAGTGTCACGCAAGCTCAAGCAACTTGGTTTATACGTTCCTAAGAAGAAAAGGTCCAAAGATGACACGCTGTTGATGGACGAGGAACTAAATAACTTATCCGGAAATGAAACACGTGACACCGACGATGAGATATTGATATCCTTTAGGAACAGGTACCTACAGATTTATCTATTTATTAGTTATTTAGTGCATTAACTTGCTCAATTTTCATGGCTCCATTGTTTTATGTTCACCTTTGAACTTTTTAGAAGCAGAAACAAGGATAACGATGGATTGTTCAATCGAGAATCTGCGAGACAGAATGCGGAAAGAAAAATATCAGATGACACTGATGATGAACCCCTAAGCTCTGTTCTCAAGTAAGTCTTCTCATCCTCATAGATTATCACACGCAAATTCATACTCATTCATACATGTGGACATGTTTATTACAAACAGAACAAATAGGGAAAGTAACATAAAATTCTGGACCTTGATTTTGTAATAATTTGGAACCTCTGGTAAGCTTGCAAATGACCGGCTTCCATAAATTTCAGGAAAAGTTCTGTTGTCTCAATATTTTTTTCCTGCTAATCATAGGAAAACTAGAAAGCTCCCCTTGAAGTCAAAGAATGAGAAGCTTGCAGCAGTAACCACTGAGGAGATGAATGACAAAATCTCTGGAGCTGTTGCAAATGACGTGATTGAAAGGTTTGCAATCCACCTTATCAAGAGTTCATCTTTGTAATATGTTTTTTCATGATATAGAGTACAACCTTTTCCCTTTTCTTGGGTGTGGAAGCAGCCGATTCACCGAAATGGATGTTACGTTTCTCCATGATAGCAAGGAGGGCAGTTCAGAAGCAGTAAAGCTGTCACACGTTTCACCCGAGACTGTTGAGATTGAATTGGAGCAGCAGCAAGTCGAAGACGAGTTGGCCGATTCAGGAGATGATGCAATGACAGATCCATTGGTGGAAAGCTCCATCAATAGAAGGAAACGGAGGATGGTAATTGATCCTGAAGATGATTAGATCAGAAGCACATTCAGGTTTCTTCCCCATTCCTTCTTCTAAACCTGTTCGTTTGTATTCTTTCCCATTCTTTCTTTTACACCTCTACTCATTCTCTGTTCTCCCTTTGTTGCCAGCATGCCTGCAACTGCTCAACACCTACCATTGTGCTGAGAAATCAAAGGTCCAGCATTTATGATACACAAATAAGCAGGGATTGGTAGAGAGCTCATGTATAGAATTTGATTATTTCTTTTACAAAACCTCGGTAGACATTGTATAAAAATAATAGATATAAAAATCTTATTTTACAATTTTTTATAAAATATTTTAATTTTAAGATTTAAATATTTTGTTTAGGAGTTTAGGAGTTCAGGTTCTTGCGACAATTTTTATTTACACGTGTATAGAATATTATCATTATAAATATAGATAGTATCTTCAACATAATTACAATTTATAAGATCCATCATACAATATCAAAAGTCTTTAAATTTTATATGATTTTTGAATCTTTGAACGATATTAATGCATAAAGATTAAAAAAACAATTTAAAACTTTTTATGGTATGTGTATCGAAATCCGTATATATATATACACGTGTGTGTGTGAATTTCAGTTGCACATGCAAGACGACCATTCTCCAATCTGTATATTATGTCTCTCAGCTTCACGTAGTTTCTTATTCACAGTTCCCTGCTCCACATAACTCAACTCCAGCTGATACCCAACCCAGAAAAACCTCGACAAAATATCCAACAAAGCCAACAAGTAGATCAAAGACGACAACATGGACAAAACCAAAGGTATCCACAACAAGTTCTGCTGTTGCACTTGCCCGGGAGTATGAGCTTGCTTGCTGATTGAAACCAAAGCCATGGCTTGGAATACAAGGTAAGCAATCGTTAACACCCGTGCTTTCTTCCCATACAACTGTTGATTTCTCTCTTGTTTCAAGGTTTTGGTCAGTTCTTGAAGCTCAAACATGGTAAATAGTAGCAGTACGCTTGCTGAATACGTAAATTCAGTGTAAACTTATATAGATCGTGTAAATTTGTAACTGCGGCGGGTGAGCGCGTTTTCTTCTGTTTCCATGTAAATTCCAGGAAGATGGATTGTAATGAAAAAACAGTGTATTAAAATTGCTGTAAGTTGATATATTACTCCTTTTTGACTTTGCACGCTTTGGTTTTCTCCTGTTTTTTTCTGAGAAAAAATGACCATGACTTAAAACCATATATATATATTTGTAGGAAAGAACATATGAAACGAGATGCTATGATGTTGCAATCCGTGTCCTGGTGACGTACTAGCTGCTGTCATTGGTAATGACTAGATGTTCGAGGTTTTATGTTATTATTAAGCGTCTAAGACGTTAAATTTATATAAAAAATTAATTATATAACTCAAATTTTTAACGACTTTCACCTCTTTCAACCCCTCGTGATAATATCAAGGTTGTCATAAAAATAAAGTTAAAAAAACATTCTTTTTCTGAACTTAAACTGCATTATGACTGCTTAAAAATTCTGTACCCATTGCTTGTTGTCTTGCGGGAGGATACAGCGTAGGGACCAGTTTGTTTCTTGTCACTTTCCCTTCTTGTCTTTTGGCCCTGAAACCTAGGTCACTGTCTTTTCACTCTCCGACAAATCTAAAGGGGAAACTTTGTCTTCTTAATTTGTTTCTGCACATTGCCGGCATATGAAAATGATGATCATCCCCCCCCCCCAGAAATAGAACTTATCAGATTCCATTTTCTTTTCCCTTTTTTCATCCCCAGATTTTTAAGATAATCTGTTCAACTGATTCAAGGACCAAATTGCAGTAACGTGTAACAACGAACATCATTTTTGAGATATCTCTTTACTTGTGTTCAACACAGGTTCGGACACAAGCAGATAAGTATGACACATAGATTTACAAAAGAGTTTGTGTCTGAATCCAGTGTAGGGTTTTCAACTCATTTTTAAACTTAATATATGTCCTATTTAGGCATAAGTTAATACTTTTATTGTGGTTTAAGCATCATCTTGGATAGGTTATGCTTATTTATGTGCATGAACCTATGAGAAATCACAGAAAAGCAAAGATTATTAGCACAAGAACCTAATTTTCTTTCCTACAAGTTAAAGGGAAATTGTGGGGTTCAAGTGTTTGATGCAACAAGACACAATGAGTGCAACTGTGGGGTTCAATATTTCTGTCTTTTTCTCCTTTTCCCTTTACAATTATTAAAATTCATTGTCTCTTGCCAAATAATCATATATAAATATGCTGCTTCTCCTCTATTTCTCCCAGCAATATCATTGGCAGCCATGGAAACTTCACAGCCTCTCTCCATTGAAAGCTTCTCTTACAGTTGGTTAGTGAACTTAAAGCCTTCTTTAGATGGTCTAGACGGATCCCTCCGAGCTTCGCTCGATGCGTACGACGAAGCTTCATTCATCGAGATGGACCCGAGGATGCCGCCTTCGAAGAGATTCTTTCGGAACTCTCAGGATTTCAAGTTTGATTTCCCCATAGCACAAACTCCCCTCACCCTTGTTCATGCAGATGAGCTCTTTTCCGACGGTCGTGTCATGCCTTTATCGGTTAATAATTCGAAGATCGAGGCGTACCATGTCTCCGACATGAATTCGACCCTGCATACCACTACACATGTGTCGGACCTCGATGTCCCGCAATGTAAAACGATTCGTCATCCTTCTCTAAGAAGGTGCAGAAGGTTGTCCAAGCGGATATTTTCCAAGTACTTGAATTTCCTTCGGCCGTTGTATCGAAGTGTGTTACGACGAAACAAGTCACGTGGTCGAGCCGAAAGTGTCGATGCAAGGGGTCAGTTGAGGAAGAATTGGCTATATCCGACCGGAACATCCCCTCGTATCAGCGTCGCGTACTCCGCCGACGAGTGGCGGAAGTCGTGTGACTCCGAGAGCTCGATTTATGAGGCGGTACTCCATTGCAAAAAATCAATCGGTACGCTTCATTTCCAATTGTTTGATTTTTTTTTTCTGCATTTGGGAAAATCAAGCATCTGTTGCTGATATTATTTTCCTGTTTCATTTTCCAGGAAAATGAATGGGGGAGAAGAATCCATTTGAAATCCACATGGAGAGAGGGAAAACAAGTGGTGTCAAGAAAATTATATGACCACTTGTTATTTGTCCTTTATTTGCTGCTGTTCCGACAGTGACAACGTACATTTTGTAATGTAAGAATGTTGAAGACGATGAGAATGTTTTTGGCCATTGAATTATGGCCCCCAAGAGGGAAAAGTGTAGGGGCTCACAACTTGGATATCTCTCCTTTATTTCTGTAAAGTTTTAATTTCGTGAAAATAATATTCCCTCCGTCCCTTAAAATTGATTATATTCGATTAGTAGGTAGATTTATGTTGAAAATCATCATTAAAAGGTGACTAATTCTACATTTCATCCCAAAAGCAAGACATGAAAACTGCAGACCAAATTATTCTGCAGACAAACTTATATTCTTACAAGATTTTAGGGCTAAGCTCATTGCTCATAGACAATGGGATTAATATTATAGGATGAAAAAAAGTTTGGGTTTCTTCAAACGATAGGATAATGTACTCTAATTGTAATGAAAACAAACGTCTGGTCCCCTTTAGGCCATGGGGTCCAAGATGGATCTTTGCCCTCACCCATTGTCCACTGAACCGGCAAAAAATGGACATGAAATGAGAAAGGTCCGCACATGGCAACCAGTAAGGATAGGGAGACATGGACAAATGGTGCTGGTAGAAATTGCCAAGCTCCGATAACATTGGTTTTTAGTTTAACCATAGTATATGACTCATTGGTCAACTAATCTGAATCGGATTTTACAGAGATTTTAATATGAGAACGATCTTTTTAACCTAATTTTCTTCATTTTCAATGTTAATATTCGAACCTCTAACTTTACTTAAGTTACACAGCACGTCATCTGCAAAACCAACCAGTTGTGTGTGGATAACATTGGTTTTAAATACATTTTATCTGCTACTCTTTTGTCTTCCGTGTTGGATTCTTCTGTGCAGCTTAACGGCCTTAAGAAAAGTGTTTTCCCCTTGCAAGTTGCTTTGCTAATATATCACCCTATTACTTCAGGGGGACCAAAGCCCCATACATGATACTTGTCGCAGCTACTGGTTTTAGGTCACTGTAGCTGGGTAACAAGACATTATCAAGCTTTGTCACAAGTCACAACAGTGTCTGTCTCCAAATATTGACATGGATAATGAATGCACAATAATCTACACTGTTCCTATACATGTTAACTCCATGATTGACCCATACATGCATTTTATTAGGGCTTGCTAGCTAGTGTCTATATTAACTAGCTTTTTGGGACGGGTAAAAATCGTTTGTTTCTTTTTATGCTTCCATTCGTACATTCCGTTGAAATTTGTTAAAAAGTTGAATTTTAAACCTAACCCTAATTTCCTATATCCTAAACCCTAAACCATACACCTTATTTCTAATTCCCTAAACTCTAACCATAACCCCTAACGATTTGCACCCTTTTCGGACATTTAAACTAACAAGAGTTTAATAGTGTAAAATGCAAATGGAATAAGTTTTTGATATTCTAGTTTTAGGTGATGGTTTTTTTCTTCTTCTTGTCTGGTGCTTTTCTGGTTATAAGTTAAATAGGTCACCAAGTTCCGTGATTGAAGTTGATAATTAGAAGAACCAAGACATCTTTTTTTCTCCTTTACGTCTTGTTCTTGTCTTACCATGCATTTGTCTGCATGGAAATCACATGCAGACATATCCTTGGGGGGCAAGGTCCCTGGACATTTGTGGTAGCTAGTTAATGAACGTAAAGAATCTCAGCTTAATTGAGCTTCAAAGCTTCACGTTATTAAACATAAAGAATCTAGATTTAGGTAGGTCTCTTGTTCATGCATGATCTGGTTTGAAGTTAGGGCGTTCATGGTTAACCAACATACTATAATAATCAATATGTAGGTTTTGTTTTTAATATATAAGACGATAATATATAAATAGAATTTGTTCATTGTATTATGGTTAACCAAAACAATACGGCGGTTAACCATAAACCCTTAATTTAAAATAATGACGAAATTTTAAGAAAAAATTTGTAGGGCTAACTTAATTTCTATTTAACATAAGATTAAATTGTGTAATCTAAAATTTAAGCTATATGTAGCAAATAAATTTCCAAACTTTATATTTTAATGTATATTTTTAATTAAAAATCCATCTCTACTAATAAACACATTGACTCTTGATCAAGCCTTTGGGCTTCAAAGACAATAATGGGTAAATTAGCTTATAAGTCCACGCAGATAAGGTGCAAGGACACCAAAATCTGGTCAAGCCTTCCCATATTATTATTGTAATTAAAAAATAATAAATTAAATATAATTAAGTATATAATTAAGAATTTAACGAGTAATTATATGAAAAGAGACATGATGTTTATCTAGAAGATCCAAATCCATGGGTTTTCATCATAAACTTTTTCTGAAGTAGTGGTGGACCCATTGCAAAAATGACGTGGCAGTGGTTCAAGGGATGGGCTAATTTTCTCCCCAACCCTAAGTCGTATCTGAAAATGGTTGGCTCTGATTCTGACATATATTAATATATAATAACAAAGAACACGAAGGCCTACTAAGATAAAATATAAAATTCTTTAAATAAAATTAAGATTTTGAATTTTAATATAATAAATAAAATAGTTGAGCTAGATGAGTAGCTTCGTAATAAATTTCTATAATATTTAATTTTATTAATCGATTTAATTATTGAAAGCAATAACTAAACAAAAAATCTATCAATCAAGCGACAAGAATTATATATTTCTTAAATTATTAATCAACTGTCGATAAATGACGTAATAAATTTATATAACAATGCATGTTTACGTACATTATCGTATAAAAAAATATATTGCCTTAAAAAATGTTATATCAATTAAAAAATAATTTTATAAAATTATATATAATTTTCTGTTAACTTATTATTTTTTCAAATTATTTTAAATTATATTTTTTTTTATAATTTTTATTTTAAAATAATTATTTTAACCCACCATCCTGCATTGTCATGCAATTGTTGTCCATGCCAACTTGCAATCTTACTGCATAAACCATCAATGAATCACAGTACAAGCCAATTGGGGCTGCTGCCTGCTGGTTTGGCGAATGTTGGATACTTGGCATTTTCCGTGAGTGTTGCCAAAATATGACCTAAACAACCATAAAATATTGTTGGATACAGTTGTAAAATATATATATATAAATATTAAGTTCAAATTTTATATATGATATTATTAAAATAATAGACATATAATAATATTTTTATAAATTAATACTCGATAAATTAATAAAATTTTAAATAATATTTTTTAGTTTTGATTTAGACATAAAGTCTAAATTAATAAGATAATGATTTTTTAGAGCACCTCTGTATAAATTTATGGCCCTTTCACTATTATAATTTAATAATCTTATAAAATTATAAATATAATTAGGACAACTTAATAAAATATAGTTATATTATTATTATTATTTATTTTTTTAATTTAAATCTAATTTTATTTCATTTATATCTTTCTTTATTGCATTTAAAAGTTTTAGTGTTATGTTCTCGTATTATAATAAAAAAATGTGAAGAGTTATTAATGTTACGGGTGCTTCTTTGTGCATAATTGGTTATAAAATATATTGTATCATCTTCAGTTTTATCCTCAGCAAAATTTTCGATAATACTAGCTATAATTTTTTTTCTAAACAAATATTTCTTTATATGAATATGTGTGAAAAAAATAAACGTACTTTCAAATATTAATCTTGAAATATTTAATTTAAATTAATTAACTAATAAATTAAATATCGATTATTAAAATTTAAATAAAATACATAAATTTATATATTTATTCTTAAAAACTAAAAATTAAACTATAACTTATAACTATTATTTACTCTAAATCATATAAATTAAAACCTAAATTAAATAACTAATCATTTAAATATAAAAAATTGTGTAATTTATTAAATAATTAAAAAAACAAAAAAAGACAAATATGGTCCAATCATAATAAAATTATCAAAAAAAAATAATTAAAATTATCAAGTTGCAAGCTACTACTGTTGTAGTAGAGTGGGGGCTCATTTATAGCCTCAAAGGCTGGATATTGAAACAGTGTGATTTCTCTCTCCACCAGAGGTCAAAAAGGTAATTTAAGTAGACACATCAATTAATGGACTATAATTTAATTAAAAATATGGGGGTAGGAACTTTAGAGAAAATTTCATTTTAGTTAACTTAATTACTAAACTTTATGTTTTTTAAATGTAGTTATGCTTTAATTATCTTTGAAAGTTAAAATATCAAAATAAATCTGAAAATGATTTCTTTTTACTAAATTTTAATTTTTTAAGATATTTTTTATTTTTTATTTAATTTTTTTGTTTTTAAAATTTCCAATATTTTTATTATGTTTATCACACATTACAAATTTTGATTGGACCATGCCAGACTTTTTTTAACAAAAAATAGTCAAGATACTAATTTGATAATAAAATGAAAATTCAAAAGCTAAAGTGAGAATTTCACTATAATACATGGAGCATTTTAAGTAGGGAAGTTGTGAAAATAATTTTTTTTTTATAAACGTTGCAACTTTAAAATTTAGAGATTCAATTTAAAATTTATGAATTTAAACGTAAAGATTTAAAATTTAAGGTTTATATTTTAATTTATAAATTTTAAATTTTAATTTTAAAAATCTCCCGCGAGGAGCTTGTTGCTTTTTGTTGCTGGTGGTGTGAAAACTATAGTGTAGTGGAAATGTGTGATGGCGTGTAAACCACAAATCAAAATGCTGACAGATAAAAAGGATCCTAAGGCCAATAGCATGGGAATGTGATGCTGACGTGGAAAGGAAGATGGACATTGGGATCTAATTGTCTCTCTTGGCTGTTCGAGAAATTATATTATAGACTCGTCTCATTATATCAGTTATAGTTTTTAACCAATTATAATTATACATTTCATCACTATTTTTCAAGTTATTTTTTTTCAATCAATAAATCTCAACTCATTTTTTTATGTCATTTAAAAAATATATATTTTTAGAAATTTAGATTAGTGATATAGATAACTAATAGTAAAATGAGTGATTTTCATTGGTTAAGAATCACGATTAACGTAATGACCCGGGACCAATAATATAATTTCTCTTTGGCTTAGCTTTCTTCTTTCTCTTTGTTGAACAAGTTGTCTAGTACGAATCATCTAGCCTTATCGATTAAAGGAACAATTGTTGTTTTTGGAGGTCATAAGTTCGAGCACTAATAATATTAGTACAGTAATTAAGCAATCAATATCTAATGATTAAAAGTATATTTTAAAACAGATATTACTGTAACCGAATAAAAAACCTGCCTAGTCCAAAAGATGCTATTTTGATAACTTGGTTGATAAAATGATAAGAGCTCTCACCCTTTTCATCCACATTATATCTTTAAGAATATTCTTTCTTTTACCTCTTTGAAAAGAGTATAAAAGTAATTCAACAAAACGAAATTTATTAGTTAATCAAATGATAAAATATTTATATTATCTTATTATATAAAGATTCAAAGTATTTACTTATTGAACATAAAAATTATTTATTAAATAAAAAATTAGACAAAGCAAATAATATTTATTATATATAAAG
Organism: Abelmoschus esculentus; assembly: GCA_035048815.1. Lineage (NCBI taxonomy): Eukaryota > Viridiplantae > Streptophyta > Magnoliopsida > Malvales > Malvaceae > Abelmoschus > Abelmoschus esculentus. The sequence goes on from JAUCBN010000049.1 coordinate 13,800,521, forward strand.
ATAAATAGTGATATATGTTAAAATTGATTAAATCGATCGGTTTAATTATAAAATTTATTTATTTTTTTAATTTAATCATTAATATATTATATATTAATCGATTAATCTGAATCGAGCTTTACAGAACTAGAGACAAAAGTCACAAAACTCTAAGGGTGGGGGCAATTTATTAATTTACTCATCTCCCTTTCAAACATTATAATTTACTCCTAACTCTAAATTATGTAGAGACTTGTTTATAATTTTGTAAAATTTAATGACTTGTTTATAATTTTACTAATACTTGTGTACTTTACGTAAAAAGAAAATACCTAAAAAAAGGAGAAAAACAAAACCAAAAGCAAAGTAAAAATAAATAAATTATTGTTTGTTTTTTTCTCCCGGGAAAAAGAATCCTTTTAATAAGCAATAACCTCCCTTTAGTATTTTGATAGCCTGAAGTGTGCTATAAATAGCTGAAGAAGGCTAACACCTCAAAAGCTAATAGCTTAGTCATTCCCCTGTCAAAAAAACACCCTTTAAATCAACGTTTTCTTCGGCCTAATTTATATAAATTCATTCTCTCTTCAATTATCAACAACCCATTATTTTTTTTCACCTTTGGGATCCCCCTTTCCCTTCCATTTTCCTTTCTCTTGAATCTTCTCTCCTGGGTGTTTCTTATATGCCAAGATAGAACAAAGGAGGAAGAAGAGCAGAAAAAGGTGAAGCTTTTGTTCTTTTGAGAAGGGAAATAGAAGATTCTTTTGTGTTGTTAGAGAGGGAAAATGGAACAAAAGGGGGTGTTTTTATCAGCTTTAAGTGTTGGGGTTGGTATTGGGGTCGGCCTTGGATTGGCCTCAGGGCAAACTGTTAACAAATGGGCAGGCAACATCATTGCAGATGATGGTATTACAGGGGAGCAGATTGAACAGGAACTTATGAAACGAGTTAAAGATGGAAAACTCAGCAAGGTCACCTTTGATGAATTTCCGTATTACCTTAGGTAAACCAATGATGGGTCCTTCTTTTTACATGATTTTGCATTAGATTTTTGTTTTCACATCCATACGGCAAGATTAGTTGTTTTTTTTTTTTCCCATACTGCCATCATTTGTTCTTGGGTTTGATATTGATCCCTCAGTCAATTATAGAAAGAGGAGAACAAAAAAGTTGTTGGTTTTGGTATGTATTAGGCACCATGTGCCATGGTCTGGCATGGAGATATGCTTTGCACATGCTGCTAACAACTATCAACGCCCGTGATCTTTTTATTAGTTACTATTCCTTTTCCCTTTTTACCCTTTTCTGGGTTCAAGTTCCTAGATGGATTTGTTCATCAGAGGTTTATGTTTTTGGATCATATATGGGGGCCATGGAATCTGTTTTCAATTTTGTGATTCTGCAGGCTGTAGAATATTGCTTTATTTGATCTCATGAAAGTTAAGTAGACTGAAATGTGTCTATTGATTCTTCAACCTGATGATACATATTGCATAGTGTTTGATTAGGTATTTATTTAATAATTGTCTGAGTTAACAGGATACCTTAATTCCATTAATATATTGGTATTCATTTTAAGACAGTTCTATACTTGCTTCACAAACTTACTCCTTGTTATGGTGTTTAATACAGTGAAAGGACCCGGGCATTATTGACGAGTACTGCATATGTCCAATTAAAACACAATGATGTTTCTAGGCACACGCGGAACCTTTCCCCTGTCAGCAAAGCTATTTTGCTCTCTGGACCTGCTGGTATGCATCTGAATTGTTTATCTAATTCTATCTAAAGATATTAATCATCACGAGTTCATTATTAACCTTATGTGTTGCCTTTTATTCTTGTGAAGAGCTTTACCAGCAAATGCTTGCCAAGGCTTTGGCGCATTACTTTGAATCAAAGATATTGCTTTTGGACATTACTGATTTTTCTTTCAAGGTAAATATGAACAATCTTAATTTTCATTGAGCTCTAAGTCTTTAACTGTCTAAAAGGCCTACTTATTCATTCTATGATTATCCTGTCACAGTTGCAGAGCAAATATGGCTGTACCAAGAAAGAACATGTAAGTTGTATTTTCATTTTCGGGTTTTTTTCTGCTCTAATGTAACTGCATTCACACATCGTACATGGTTGTGTTTGACACTGAATTTGACTGATGTGGTTCAACAATTTAACCCTTTGTTGTGCCTTTCTTGAATTAATTCAATCTTATTAACTTGACCTCTAAAGAAAAAAACTGATCGTCGCTAAGAATTCTTTTAGTGGTAATTATGACAACCTTATTTAGTTGCTCTTTTGCAGGCTTTGAAGAGGTCCATCTCAGAGGTGACTTTAGATCGAGTGAACAGCTTGTTTGGTTCCTTTTCACTCCTTCCACCAAGAGAAAAAACAAATGGTATTCTTTCAACATGTTAAATGTACTAGTTAACTGAAGAATATCACCTCCTGCATTTTGATTCTCTGTTGACATCTGGTTAGGTAGTCACGTTCTTGTGATTTTATTTTTAACTAGTTGTCATGATTATGTTAGAAAACCTGCTCGGTTTTACTATTCAATTGTCATCTAAACTTTATTTCACCAAAGTTTTAATCAAGATTTTTCTTCCAGGTACATTTCGTCGACATGGTAGTTTTATGGATATTAAGTCCAGGTGATCAACTTTGATCCCTTAGTTTTTCCGGTTTTCATGGTACAAGAATACAAATTGGTTATCGTATTTAGTGGACGGTTGTTATTGCTGGATTAGACTGTCCCCTATAACTTTCTTGTTCATTCATTTGCAGGGCTGTTGAAGGTTCAAGCAATCTGCCAAAACTCAAAAGAAATGGCTCTACATCATCTGACATGAGTAGCATCTCTTCGACCTCAGCTATTTCAAATCCAGGTTACCCTTCATATATCTCCTTTCATTCTTTACGGAAAGCTTAATGATATATATGGCATTATCAATTATTACTGTCAAAAGGTTAAAATACTGATATTCATCAGTTGTCATTTTTGTTTATTCAGTGCACAAGCGCACTAGCAGTTGGTGCTTTGATCAGAAACTTTTTCTGCAGTCACTTTACAAGGTATGACATAAATTTCTATGTAGCCATATTTAGATAAATCATGAGTGGAATATCTAGATGATTCTTTCTTCGAGGCACACATGTGTTTATATGTTTATGTTAGTTCCATGTGAACTCTGTACTATGTATGTGCTGGTATTCTCCGACAAATTCAGTCCGAGCCTTAAATTAATTAAAGTAATCAGGTGCTGGTTGTGCTGCTTTTAATTGATTTAAATGGTAGTGAATGCTGTTGTCTTCTTGCAGGTACTGGTTTCAGTATCAAAAACCAGTCCCATTATCTTATACCTGAGGGATGTTGAGATGCTCCTCCTTCAATCAGAACCGTTATATTATATGTTTCAAAAGTTGTTGAACAAACTTCCACATTCAGTGTTGATACTTGGTTCAAGGATGTTGGGCCCAGAAGAAGATTACAGGGAGGTAGATGAGAGGCTCTCGGCATTATTCCCTTACAATATTGAGATAAAACCACCCGAAGATGAAACTCATCTTGATATATGGAAAGCCAAACTGGAGGAGGATATGAAGGTGCTTCAAGTTCAAGATAACAGAAACCACATTGCCGAGGTACTCGCAGCAAATGACATTGAATGTGATGATTTGGGTTCTATATGTCATGCAGACACCATGATCTTAGGTAATTATATTGAAGAAATTGTGGTATCGGCAATTTCTCATCACTTGATGCACAATAAGCATCCAGAATACCGAAATGGCAAGCTTGTTATATCATCCAAGAGGTAGTAATCAATTATTCTTTTATCTTGATATGAGCTTCTTTCACAGTATTTTTCTTCTTACCCTTTTTCAAATGTAAATTGGTTTTGGTTTCTCCTCGGGAACAGCTTGTCCCATGGACTGAATATATTCCAAGGAGAAGGTTGTGGGAAGGATACCTTGAAATTGGAGACAAATGCTGAATCTGCCAAGGTTTTTCTCTAATGCTAGTAGTAAAAATCAAGCATGAAGGATCTTGGTAAGTTCATTCATATCAATTAACCATTTACCCCTCTTTGTTAACCTTAGGAAAAAGAAGGTGAAGAGGCTGTAAATGCAAAAATTGAACCAAAGTCTGACACTGCTGCGCCTGAAAGCAAAACTGATACCGAGAAGCCCCTTTCTGGTGCAAAGAAGGACGGAGAGAACCCACCAGCAGCAAAAGCACCTGTAAGTTGATGTACTTTGACAATTTGTTCTTGTTTTCCCATTCTAGTATGATGCATGCTGTAAATATTGGGAATTTTGAAGGGTTAATGAACACAGTAACTATAAATGCATTTATGTTATTTCGTAGTCTTCACAGCACAAATAGTTTGTTCATTACTCCTTTCTCATGTGTCTTTTTCCGTCAGTGCTTTCATTTTTATTCTACAGATATAATGTTCATGCAGGAAGTTCCACCTGATAATGAATTTGAGAAAAGAATAAGGCCAGAAGTTATCCCTGCAAATCAGATTGGAGTGACATTTGCTGATATCGGTGCTATGGATGATATCAAAGAATCACTTCAAGAGCTGGTCATGCTCCCTCTTCGAAGGCCTGATCTCTTCAAAGGGGGGCTTCTCAAGCCATGTAGAGGTATATTACTCTTTGGTCCTCCTGGTACTGGGAAAACAATGCTGGCAAAGGCCATTGCTAATGAAGCAGGCGCAAGTTTCATTAATGTCTCGATGTCCACCATCACATCAAAATGGTTCGGTGAAGATGAAAAGAATGTGAAAGCTTTATTTACACTAGCAGCAAAAGTTGCACCAACTATTATTTTTGTGGATGAGGTTGATAGCATGCTGGGGCAAAGGACTAGAGTTGGGGAGCATGAGGCTATGCGGAAAATTAAGAACGAGTTCATGTCACATTGGGATGGTCTGTTGACCAAAGCTGGTGAGCGGATTCTTGTCCTTGCTGCAACAAACAGGCCATTTGACCTTGATGAAGCAATAATTAGGCGTTTCGAGCGCAGGTACATTTGAATGTTTCTGCTATTATATTCTCAAGACTTATTCTTGATCTATGTTTGTTTCATATCTAGGATTGGTACAAATATAATTACCGAGGAAGTTCAAAGTTTAGTTATGCATGCAATTCATGGATTGACTTGCTTACAGCTCGATATGATTGAGCACCTTATCTTACTCGTGTGCTTTCCATTTTGAACAGAATTATGGTTGGCCTTCCATCCGTTGAGAGTAGGGAAATAATTTTGAGAACTTTACTGGCAAAAGAGAAAGTTGAAGATCTCAACTACAAGGAGCTTGCAACCTTGACTGAAGGATACAGTGGAAGTGATCTCAAGGTTTGCATTTTATCTCGTAACATTTATCATGAATTTATATGCAACTGTTGTCAACTAATGACACTAAAAATAACTACTGGGAACAGAACTTGTGCGTCACGGCAGCTTATCGGCCTGTTAGGGAGTTGTTAAAGCAGGAGAGGTTGAAGGATCAGGTGACAACGAAATCTCTTCCCACGATATCTTTGTTGTTTCTCTTTGTCTACCTGTTAGTAGTATGTATGCATAAAGGATCTTAATCGTGTTTTTATTTCAATAACTTCCTATAGGAGAAGAAGAAGAGGTGCGAAGAAGCAGGCAAGAGCTCAGAAAATGCTTCAGAGACAAAAGAAGATAACGTGGAGGAACAAGTAATTACTTTGAGGCCTTTGACCATGGAAGATATGAGACAAGCAAAGAATCAGGTAAGTTTAGTCCTAACCTTTTGCGTGAAATGCTTCACTGTCTCCCTTTGACAGATTTGTGTATTGCCATTATCCATCAGATGCGCGTTTTGAAAACCGTCATTGATTACTCGTAGTAGTCTAATGCATATCCTTTTGTTATCCAAGTTCAATATCGATGTTTGAACCATATTTAGTTCACACCGTAAACTTATATAACTGTAATTCTAATGCACCAAGCTTGTTTTATATGATACAATGTAGGTTGCTGCCAGCTTTGCTTCCGAAGGATCAGTAATGGCAGAGCTAAAGCAATGGAACGATTTATACGGCGAAGGAGGTTCGAGGAAGAAAGAACAGTTGACTTACTTCCTTTAGATTGTAAAAGAAAGCATCATATCATTTCCTCGTCAACAGAGTTGTCCATGAAAGAGATGTAAAAACGGTGACGCCAAAAGCTCCTTCCACAAAAGTAGCATTGTTCAGCCATACTCAGCAGTCTTACATGGGATGTGGTAGCATCAAAGACGAAAAACTCTGGTCCGAAGCGCCGAGCAATTCAACCACAGAGTTCTTGGTAGAGTGTGTGAAATACATGCATATATCTATAGGGTCTTTGGAAAAATAATGTTCGTCCATAACTTGAACCATTTGGCACCAATATTCTGGGTATGCTTAGTAGTGTCTTACGTGAACTGAGTGATACTCGGAAATTCCCAAGTGTTTCCATCATTCTAAAGGAAGGGTTGGGGGGTTTGTATTGGATTGTTTGGAGATTATTTGGTTAAAAAGTTGGTGATTATATTATGAATCAACAGTGCTATTTACACGAGATTATTAGGTGAATCTTGTTCATCATGTCATTCATGGTCTAAGTAATTAGGACCGTTCATCTTTAAATAACTATCTAATAACTACCCCTCCACTAATTACATGTAGGAAAGTGGTGATGATTCACCTTAAAAAAATAAAATGAACGGTCTTGATTGCTTGGGATCATAGATGACATGTGATAAACAAGATTCACCTAATAATTTTTTCATTTAGACAACAATATTGTAGTATAGTTTTAGCATTGATGGTTATAATTTAATCCTTTAGTTCGATACGTAAAATAATTCATACTTATTTAAGTTCACTCGAATTTTAAATCGTCAATAGTAATTGTACTAAGTCTTCCCAATTTAAAATAGTTGAAATTATATCATGTTAATAAAATTTTACTAAATTATTGATGAAATTATATATATTAAGCTCTTGTAACATTCCGAATTTTAAATATTCGATTTAAATCTTATATTTAAGTTAGTATAATTAAGTCTAAGAATTTAATTTAAAAGAATGAAAAAAATTAAGAGTTAAATTGATGATTTAAGGTCTCGTCTCTAAAAAAAAATAAAGTTGTAGGATTAGAATAGCGCAATGAAAAATATGTGAGGACTTGAAAGAGTAAATAAAACTTCATCATCTTCTGTTGAGTAATAGATATAAATTTTGAGAACAGAATTTTTTTAAGAAAAGTTTAACGGTCTAAATTTTAGATATTCGAATTAACATAATTAAGTTTAAATAATATATATTTATAGATATTCTTAATCATCTAATAATATGACAATACATACTTTATATATTATAATTAAATATAAATTTTCTTACATCCGCATATAATTAACGTAGTGTAATTATATTACATAATTCTTTTTAAGATAATCTAATTTAAAATTAAATTTTAAAATATAAAAATTATTAATTATATTTTTTTACTTTAAAACAATTCTATCATATACATATAATGTTGTTATTATAATTTATTTAATTTTAATTTTAAAAAAATTTAAGAATTTTATTTTTCTAAATAAAATCACTAAATATTATTATTTTTTTCTATAAATATTATTTTTATTGATTTTTTTTGGGTAAAACTTTTTTTAATTTTCAGTTATAATTGTTTAAAATTTATTATTCTATATTTTAAAAATATTTAACTTTTAAAAAGTTAATAAGAGAAGTTATTTGAAAAAAAAAAAATTATATATCCAACGTTACTGCGTTCGTCTAAATTTATATTTTACGATAATCAATTGCCTTCGTTAGAATGTTGTAATGATATAACAATCGGTTGCAGAACCCTGAAAAATTGAAGAAAAAAATGTCAAATTCAACAGAGAGATACCTAGAGATGAGCATTGGAGAATCACTAACAAGAATCTCCCGATACCCAATTGCCTGTCAAGAGCTCAGCTTTATTATCAGAGGCGCTTATTCTAAACTTCCCAAGAATCTTCAATCCCTCATCTTTCAGAATACCCTTGCCGCCATTCGCCTCCTTCCAGAGTAAGCCCATCGTTTTTAATCTTTTTCCCCTTATTTTTATGAATTTCAATTCGTTACGCCTGTTAAATTTGGTTTTTTTTGGTGTTGTTTGATTAAGCTTGGAAACTTGAATTATGTTTTTGGAATTGGTTTCTGGTGTAGCAAAATTAGTACGGGTTCGAATTGCTTGCGTTTTGAATCAAATTGAGCACTTGTTTATCTTGATAGACCGTTAATGGAAGGTGTTTGGGAGAGGAAAAGGGGCTTTCAGAATGGTTGAGCTTAACCTAATTAATGCCGGTTGAATTGCGCGGCACAATTGAATATCAGCTTAGCCGACATAACCACTAAATTGCGGTTGCCATGTCGCGGCTGCTGAGGTTTCGTCGTTGTTTTTCTCCCCAAAATAACTATGATTTTATACGTGGTTTGCGGTGTTGCAGCGACTTTCAAAACCGATACGATGCGTCTGGCGCATTGTGTTGCATCGCAATTTAACACTATGCCACCAGTGCACCGTTGTCCGTTGGAGTGGTTAGATTATTATTCTCTGTCCACCAAAGATCAGGGGTAACACATGAACAGATATGTGTGCTTGTGTGCACAAACATATAAGCATGTTTCATTAGCATCGTTTTAGTTACGGTTTGATGTCTCACAGTTTCGGGACAAGATTCAATATGTTGCCATGATTTAAATGAATTATAAGTATGATCGTTACATTCATTTTATCGAATTATCCTCTACTATATTCAGGAATATGAACGGGAACTTTATGTTTTGGTTGATTACTACCTCTCTTCAATGGATACATGGTTAATCATTTATACTTCTTTTTGTTCATGAATGTTATTTTAAATGTAGAATGCAGACTGGTAGTGCTGTTGCAGCAGCTCATCTCCTACTTCAGAGTGCAGAATCTGCCTTTCCGAAACAAAAGAAGAGCTTGGTTGTTACGGAGTTTAAGAAGGCAAAGGTTGCTCATAAAAGACGCAGTAAAGCACACGGAGAAGAAAAAGGTAACCCTTCGAAATAGGTCCCCCTCCCCTGGTCAATATCTTTGGCCCTTAACCAAATTGATTTTCACATTATATCTTTACCTCCCTATGTATTCCAGGGCCAGCACAATTGCCTCAAGATGTTCTCATTCACATATTCCGTTTACTAGATTTGCATTCTTTAATCTCTGCAGGACAAGTCTGCTGGTAACTTTTCCTCCCTTTTTGATGCTCACTTCAGAGTGACTATCATCTAATTACTAGATTAAAGGCGTAATAGTTATCAGTTTGCCTCCGTCCTTGATTGCCCGCATTTTTTGTTGCGTATATTAGTGACTTTCGATTGCTCTATGAAGGTCATGGAATTTTGCAGCAAACGATAACCATCTATGGGAATTGCAATATACGATATTCTTTAGCAGATTAGTAAATGAGAGTCATATGTATCTGGAGGAGAATGTGATTTCTCAGACCAATATGGATTGGAAAGAGACCTTTAAAACAGCATATAAAGGTATGCATTATAGGAGCTCTGGCTTTATACGTGAACGCTTTGTTAATCCACATTACACATTTACGGACTTCCTGAACCTCTCTCTAGCTTTGCTGCTGTTGCATACCATTGAATATTTCACTTGCAAACGCGTCTTTCTCGTCTTACCGTTGTTTAAAATTTCAGGCACTCATTCAAAGAAATTAATGTCCGGTAGGGGATATTGTGGGCATTGTGACACGATAGTTTGGCTCAAGAACTTAAAATGCTCTAATATCCAGTGTGAGCTGAGAAACGAAAACCCGCGGATTATGCCTATTTCACCCCACCAGGTATTTGTAACGTCAAATTCCTGCTTTGAGTCTTTCATTTCATGCACTCTAATCGTCACACATATTTTCAGGTTGTCCACTACGTAACCGATGGTTATATATCGGACATATCTTCTTCGGATAGTGATAGCGAGTCAGATGAAGAGCTTGTTTCCAGATTATGGGCGTATCCGAGAAACATGTGTAGAATCGAGAAAAAGCCTATTGTTTACCGGTAATTTTATCGAATCTTTTCTGTAAAGGAAGTTAGTCTATGGAGATGAGCAGTTCTCTTGGTCCTTAGTAGACCACCATATACATTGCCTGCGTGCTGCGTCTACTGGACAATATGAACTCTCAGTTGATGTGCATTTTTTTATTTTTAAAAGGACTTGGTTGTAAAATAAATAAAATATTTTTATTTTTAATGGTTCACAAACATATTTGAAGATTTGGCAATAAAATTTAGGGCCTAATGATATTTTTGTTTAGAATTGCAATGGTCTCATTAAATAACACATGATCTAAATTGCTACATATATGATGTATATATACATATATGCATACATAAAAACATATGATCTAAAAACTAACACATCATCCTTTGAAAACCATATTCAATGAATATACCTGTAACTAAAACATAAAAGTTGAAACAAGGAAAATAAAAGATGATGATCGATCACCCCCAAAAAAGAAGATTTCAGCTTTAAAAAGGAAACATATACTGCTTGTTGATCTCAAGTATTGCTTTCTCAGCATATGCATCTACCAGGTCCTCGTATTTCTCGTATGAAACCGGCACGGTATATAGCAGAAGAAACACTGTCACACAAGTGTCCATTTGGTACATACATACATACATACATACATACATGCATGCATGCAAAAAAAATGAAGGCACTAGGCAGTATCAATGAATTTGTGGCTTTGAAAGATTTCGTATCTATATACACATATAAACGATAAATCATATGAAAATAGTTTTACGTTTTCCAGCACCTGGTGAAGATGATTCTGAATAGTAATTCTTTTGTTTAAATATCAGATTAACTAGTAAAACAGATAATGTGATATACTGCGACTAACTGATGCTGATTTAATCAACTAAACATCTCTATTCGCAAAAAACAATTAATAAAAATGAATTCACAGAATCTACATATACAAATAAACGATAAATCATATAAAATAGTGTTACGTTTTCCGGCGCCCAAAACTTGGTGAAGAGGCTTATCTCTGCCGAAGAGTCGATAAACCTTGGACTTGAAATGGACTTTGTGGCCGTGAGAGCGTTTGTCGTCGTCGGAATCGGAGGACTTGCGGTGGAACGTCTCGGAGATCTTATCAGAAATCTTTTCGGCGATCTCCTCCATCTTCGATTCGATGTGCTCCGCCATTGGGTCCAGTTGCGGTTGGTTTTGAAAGGATACGAATTCGTAAACAGAAGAGTTTAAATTTGTGAAGTTCTTACGAGTGTAACGAAAATGAGGGACGTTCTAATTTCATGCTTTGCTTATTTATTCTCTGCCCTTCCATTCGTTTTTGTTTTAAAATCCTTCTGATTTGGATTAAGGCTGAAACGACAAGAAATCCTATATTTTATAATTTTTATTTATACGTCAATTAAATAAATGAATCTTATTAGATGAATCATAGATAACGTAATAAATCGGACTATTGAACTGCACCATTACAATTAATTTGGTGTACCGTAACCATTCAACCTTGAAGTGTATTAGTTTTGTTGTATCATTGCAACACCATTCTTTATCCGTCTGTCATTTCTGCTTCCATGACTCGAAAAGCTCGGGCACCGCAATCCGAGAAGAACCTCCGTTGCTCACTGCTACCTTGGCTGCATTTTTTTATAGCTCCGATTTGCTCCCTAACCAACTCACCTTCATTCGATTCCATCAATTGCTTAACTCGCTTATCCACCTCATTTGAACACACCAACTCGATTTTGGACTCCAGCATCGGCAAAGCGATCTTCATTTCTTCTACCATCAACACCCTATTGTACCTTTGTTCGGTATAAAGTGGCCATGCCAACATCGGAACCCCAGCGCACACCGATTCCAGCATCGAGTTCCAGACACAGTGAGTTACGAAGCCACCGATCGAGTCATGATTCAACACGGCTGCCTGAGGCACCCATGATTTCATCACGTATCCTCTCTCGTTAGTCCGCTCCAAGAATCCTAGAGGAAGCAACGAATTCAAATCCGGATCGATTTTTTCGTTAATGCCTGAGTTTTGATTCTCTAATGGAGGATTCCGCACCACCCACGAGAACCTCTGCCCACTTTTCTCTAATCCATCAGCAATCTCCCTTAATTGTTCAATCGAAAACAGTCCAGCGCTACCGAAACAAAGAAACACTACACTTTTACTAGGCTACGAGTCTAACCATTTTACGCACTCTGCGCCACCAGTGACATTAGCTACGATAGGTCCGATGCAATAAATGGGAGGTGACGGGGAATTTGGCACGCAGAGTCCATTAGCAATCGCCTTGATGACCCTTGGCTCCAAGAGTTCAAAATTGTTGATAATCCCGGCTGAGTGAAGCAAGCGAGTGGAGATATCCAAGAAAATTCCATACATCTCGTTGCGTTTGAGTATTGACGTCGGCATATCCGAGGATAGAATTGGTTGCACGCCGGAGATGTCAATTAGAAGGTCGAAATAATTTTAGAAGCTTTCGGTGAATTTGTTGTGGAGACTGGGGAGATACGGTGAATTTGTTGTGGAGACTGGGGAGATACAGTAACGAAGCGAGAGATCCGGCAGCACAAGTGTGGAAACAGTAACCCGGTAGCTCGAAATCACGACTATTTTCATTGTGCTGCCAATGCAGAAGAAGTCGACGATGATCGCATCGAGTGTGAAGTTTTTGGAGATGGTGAGGGCACGGCGGAATTTGGGGACGTTTACGCAGAGGACGTCGAAGAGAAGGGCTTTCTGTTCCTGGTGGTCTGTTGATGGATGGAGATTGACGGTGTGGAGGTAGTGGAAGGTAATGGCAGATGAGGAGGCAGCTGCGAAAGGAGGGTGGGAAGGAAGGGTGGCAATTAGAATGTTGATTGAAAGTGAAGGTCGGAGAGTGAGAAGGAGGTTGCCTAATTCCACCATTGAAGTTTGATGGGAAACCAAAGGTGCTGCGTAAAGAACTATGGCTTCCTTCTTCGCCATTGTTGAGACTGTAAATTTCTACAGATCAATGAAAGTTAACAAACTATACAATTAAATGCGAAATAAACAAGAAAAAAGTGTACAACATTTCTGCTCTTTTATTATTTATATCATGGGTTTAGATTTGACATCAATTTTTTATATCTATTATTCGAATCAATTCGACTCATATAAATAGTAATTTCAGAATTTCGGATCCAGATATCGATAGTTGATATCAAAAACATAGCTACACAAACCACAAAAGAAAGCTTTAAAATTAAAGGGTACTAGAGAAAGTAGAAAGAAAATCCATCTACCTCAACTTGCGAGCAGATTTCGACATTCAAAGCACAGCAACTTGCACATTATAATATCAAAGAAGTGTACAACATTTGCAGACCAAAACAGCAGTCTATTGAGAAAATCAAGAGCTCACTGCCCCCACTTCTTTAGTTCCATTCCGTCCGGGGGACTTCCTTCCACCTTCTTTACACCAACTTCTTTCCAGTTTGTCGAAAGAACAGTCCCGTTTGATTCCACCTACAATGCACACAGTGATAGATCACTCAAGTCCTGTGTTCCGACCGATATTTTTATCCTAGACCACAATTATGCATGAAACAGTCTTTGAGTAGAAATATCTTACAAAAGATTTCTGCATGGCCCTTCTGGCATCCTCATCAGCATCCTGATAAATCTCCCGGAAAAATTTATTCAATCCGGCATCACCATCCAACTGTTCTTCTTTCTCCTGAAAACCAGCCACAAAGGGTCATGTGTTAATGATGACTGTACACCACACAAGAAACAAATAAATTAAGATGTTTGATATACCTCCTTCTTTACTTGAGCTTCAATTTTATCCCAATCAACCCTCTTCGGTTTGGAAGATGGGTATGCCGGTCTCTGATTTGCAGTAACTATTACACAAGAATTGGTTATGATCGCAAACAAATAAAAGGATCTGTTTACTTGCCAAATTATTTGAGGAAATATTCAAGTTGAACCAATCAAATGAAACTAGACTAAGATTTTCAATTGCAAAAGCATCTGCAGTGAAAAGTACAAAAAATTATTTGTTTTTACTGTGCGCAAAAATTTCTATGGTAGCTATTGCTGTGTTACCGTTTGGAACGGTAACCCCCCTATGCAGTAATAACAAATAGTTGCTAAATGAAATTTATTGAATGTGAACAAGACTGAAAAATCTACCACAAATAAATTAACAATATAAAACAATACTTTGCTCCTATCCAAACGACTGGTTTCCAGTTGATCTTATATGGTTTGTGAAATTGTTTTACTCAAAAAAAAAAAAAAAAAAGCTTAACAACTAAAATTTGGTTCCGAATAAGCATTTACCTGCTTAAATTGTTCACAGTTGATGTTACCCAGTAAAAAAAAATCAAATTTAAACTATTATTATCTCTAGGTCTAAAACAGCAAAAGCCAAGCATATAGCATCATAGGTGCATGTACAAAATAAAAAAGTCAGTATGGCATGCAAAAGGAGTGTTTGGACATTCGGTTGCCTCACGGTTAACTGCTGGTAATAAATATAACATGCAATGGAGATCAACTTACCGGAAGAAACATTAATCCTTTGGGGAACAGCAGTTTCCCTGCTATATTCAAGGGATGTCCAATGAATTGCTTCAGCTTTTGCTAGCCGGATTTCAGTTTTGGTTGACAAAACATCATATCTGCACTTGTCAGGTATTATCTGTTCAAGCATAGGCAATTGCCGCGAAAAATAATTAACCATGCCAAAATATAGAACAAAAAGCTTGCTTGGAACTAAATGCCAACCTTATGTACCATACTGATCTTTCTCGTATAAACCAGAAAGTATAATTTTTATATAATACCTTTCCAAATAAGCGAGGTTGGAAATGATAAGAATCTTTACCAGGAGCATTGATGGCTACACTTAGCTACACAGCAACAAAGAAAGAAAATTTAGCCTAGATACTAGTAAATAACTCGAAGCTACTCATTGAACACGGCACAGAAACACACAAGGAAAAAAAAAAGACAGCTGAATTATTATGCAACTTACTATTTGTTCACCATAATCAACTCTAACAGATTCACGTGGTATTCCCTTAGCAAAAATTGTGACAACCACCTCCTCCGGTTTCTGGTAAAATTCATGCCTGCACAATAATTTTGACAGAATCAACCACAAAATCACCCAAAGTAAATAGCATTGACATTAAAAAGAGAATACATAGGCACAAACCTGTACGATGGTTTGGCTGGTGTTGCCACAGTCATGGAGTCCGACGGAACTGCTTTCACAGGTGCAACATTTGTTGTAACCTCTTCCGGTGTCTGCTTTGGTAACTCACCAGTTTCCTCTAAACAAACACAAACTCATTAGTAAGACAATGGATATTATCAGGATGGTATTTGAATATCTTTAATTATAAAACAATTCTTTTAGAAAAATTCACCACTTACTAAAAAAACATTCTTTAAGACTATATACCTGCAATGAGCTCTTCACATTCTTTAATCAACTTGGAAAATCTTGACTCTCCCGGCGCCAAAGCCGCACCGGCCTCCAATGCAGCCTTAGCAGTTTGATACTCCTCAAGCTTCATACAGGCAGTACTGCAGACATATTTTCCTTATCATACGTATTATATGCTTCTTCATAACTATCTTGGACGCAATAAAAAAGGTCTGGAATACGAGTTTAGCTATTTTATCATACAATATTCACGAAAACTAGGGGTGGGCAAAACTCAACTAGACTCGAAAAAATCGAATTATTCAACATGACTCAATGTGAAAATAATCAACTCATAATTTCATAAAATACATACATATGAAAGACTACGAAAAAAATATATGAATATTGTATATGGTTACAGAAAAGCATTTAAATTGGAACTAATTAGTATCAAACATCCTAAATATTTACAATTAAGTTTGAGTTAGCATAAAATGGGAGTCTTCAACTCAGCCTCGAACTTTTTTGACCGGTCGAATGCCTAACCCTAATGAAAACAACTCTAGGAATTTCCTTAGTAATTATACATTAAATGCGATGCAGAATCAGTTGATTTTACTGCAGAAAGCAACAAGTTATGCATTGGACCAGCTCAAATTATGAAATTAAAGAGCGAAATAAAAGCAGCAAAGGGTAAATCAACTAACGCTTTACGCAAGTAGGCTTTAGACATGGAAGGGTCCAACTCAATTGCTTTGCTTGCATCCGCAACAGCCTCTGCGAGGACAAAATTGCAAAGCAGTACAAAATTAACAATTAATCTTTACAAAAATCATAAAAAAATGAGATGAATTGGGGGTAAACCAGGGAGATTATTGAGTTTGATGTTGGCCTGAGCGCGATCAGCGTAGAGCTCGGCCCTTTTAGGGTTTTGTTCGATGGCTTGCGAGTAGAGATCGAGGGCGAGTTCGAAGTGGTCATCGATGAATGCTTCCTTGGCTTTGGTTTCTATAGCAGACGCCATTACAAGCCTCTAGAAGATCATATACAACGGGGAAGCGAATTTTGATTTTCTGAGGATTGGATAAGAAGATGATTGACCCTAGTATATGTATATTAACAGATTGCTTAATATCTGAAATCTAAAATTTTTATGGCGAACTTCAGGAATAGCCACCATAATTTATGAGATGTTTTATTTTAACCATCATATAATGATATTAATTAAATCATTTGCGGTTAAAATTTGACAGAAAATATATGAAATTTTATAATTTAAATTTTATTTAATTTTTTTTTAAAATTAAGTTTATAAAGTTAGAGTTGAGTTAGAATTTTTGAGTTTTTACGTAATTTAATTGTAATTATTTATCTTGTTATGGTTCTATTTAATTTTAATTTAAATGATCTTTTCTAATCATATAAAATATACATTTATATGTCTTCATTTTATTTATATATGACATATTTTTCATATTTTTTTATATCTATCTATCTATATATCAGAAAAATTGAGGATCTCGATTTGAACTTAGAAATAAATCTACTAAGTATTAAAAATTTCAAGTTATTGAATTATTTGAATTTGAATTTTAAAACTTAAACTTTATTTAATTTTTTTCAATTTAAGTTGAATTTATAAATTTTTTAATCAAATCAAAATAATTTAAAAAAAAATATTTTTTGAGTCAAATTAAATTTCGCTTACCCCTATAACATATCTGCATAGTTAAACATTTGATTTTTTTTTCACTTGCATATTGATTTAATCTACATAGATATATTTATCTAACAATAAATATTGATTATTAATCGACTAATATTTTTCATCTAGAAATATTCATTTTAATTAAAAATTATAACATTATAGCTAAATTGATTCAGAAAAATAATAAAACTAAAATATTATTTGATGAAATTTTAAATGTAATTTTAATATTATACCATTTTATAATATAATATTAACACGATTTTAGTTAAAGATGACAACTGAATGTATAATTTTTTACCCCCAGTCTTGACCTAATCTATTAACTCTTAAACTTGATTTTATTTTGATATCAATTTAAATATTAATTTATCCATCCGCTTCAATAGATCAATTTCTATCTCAACTTTGATCCTACTCGAGCAAAACCGGTTGCTTTCACAACCAAAATCGAATCTATTTGTATATCATAAACAAGAAAGCTCCACTTAAGTTTCGAATAAGCAGAAGATTCAATTTCTCCCAAAGAATTTACTTCCATATTATTAATGCTTATGCTTTACAAGACGGCCAACAAGGTCATTAGCAGAAACGAAGCAACAACACTTTTGGAAGAAACATGTTCAAGAATCTTGTCATTATGCAACTCCAACGCTTTCAGAGAAGGTCTGTGCATTCACAGTCCCATAATAAAAATGGGTCTTCAACATCATTTGTATTTGAACAACACTCTCTTATCATTGTATAACAAATGCTTTGGAGTGGACAAAGCACGCTACTTGTTCGACGAAATGCCGCAAAAAGACGTCGTGTCTTGGACTGTGATCCTATCGGGTTATGTCAAGAGCGGAAGTCATGAAATGGCCCTTCGAGTTTTCGATTCTATGCTAATATCCGGGCAATGCCCGAATGGGTTTACGTTGTCGAGTGTGCTACGTTCATGTTCGGCTTTGGGAGAGTTCGAGTATGGGACTTGCGTTCAAGGGTATATGATAAAGCAAGGGTTTGATCAGAACCCAGTTTTGGTCAGCGTTTTGGTTGATTTTTACTCCAAATTTGATTTAATAGGTGAAGCTTATAACTTGTTTATTGATAAGGGAAATCATGATGTTGTTTCTTGGACAATGATGATCTCTTCGTGTGTTCAAGCTCGGAGATGGAGTCAGGCTTTGCGACTTTATATCGATATGGTCGAGGCTGGGGTTCCTCCGAATGAGTTTACTTTTGTGAAGCTTTTGGGAGCTTGTGGTGTCCATGGTTTAAACTATGGGAAATTGGTTCACGCTCATATGATATTGTGGGGAGTCAAGTTGAATGTGGTATTGAAAACGGCTTTGGTTGATATGTACTCCAGATGTCAAAGGATTGAAGATGCAATAAAAGTATCGAATTTGACTCCCCAATATGATACCTTATTATGGACTGCTCTTATTTCTGGGTTTGTACAAAACTTTTTGTTTCGAAAAGCTGTTGCTACATTTCATGAAATGAGGGTCTCTGGTTATATACCGAATAATTATACGTTTTCCAGCATCTTGAATGTTTCTTCATTAATGTTGTGTCTAGAACTTGGGCAACAGGTTCACTCGAGGGTGGTAGTAGCTGGTTTGGAGGAGGATGTTTCGGTTGGAAATGCTCTTGTCAACATGTATGTCAAATGCTCTGATAAAGTCGATGATGCACTGAGAGTATTTAGAGGAATAAGCTTACCGAATGTCATTTCGTGGACCTCTTTGATTGCAGGTTTTGCTGAACATGGTTTTCAACACGATTCTTTTCGCTTATTTACAGAGATGAGAGCAGCAGGAGTGGAACCAAATTCCTTTACCATCTCTATCATCATTGGGTCCTTCAGTGCTGCAAAATTGCTTCCTCAGACACTAATGCTACATGGACATGTTGTTAAAACAAATTTATATAAGGATACCGTTGTTCAGAATGCCCTTGTAGATTTTTATGCTGGATCTGGGATTCTAGATGACGCCCGGCGAATAGTTGATACGATGAATTGTAGAGATGCAATCACATACACTACTTTGGCCTCAAGAATGAATCAAATGGGTCATCATGAGTTGGCATTGAACATTATCACTAATATGAATAATGATGATATCAAGATTGACGAATTCAGTACGACCAGCTTCCTATCCGCATCAGCCGAGTTGGGCACAGTGGTTACCGGAAAGCAACTTCATTGTCATTCAGTGAAATCCGGTTTGTGCAGGTGGGTTTCTGTTTTAAATGGGCTAGTGAACTTGTATGGAAAATGTGGATGCATACATGATGCACAACGAGCCTTCAGGGAGATTGCAGTGCCTGATGCTTTTTCATGGAATGGTTTGATATCGGGATTGGCATCGAACGGGTACATTTCATCTGCTCTCTCTGCTTTTGATGATATGAAATTATCAGGAGTTAGACCCGATGCTATTACGTTCTTGTCGGTGCTCTCAGCTTGCGGTAATGGTAAGTTAGTCAATCTTGGTCTTGAGCATTTCCAGTCCATGAGTGAAAAATATGATATAGTGCCACAGTTGGACCACTACGTCCACTTAGTCAGTCTACTGGGACAAGGTGGTCGCCTAGAAGAGGCTCTGGAAGTGATACAAACACTACCCTGCAGAGCCAATGCTTTGATCTACAAGACCTTCCTGCGATCCTGCAAAGCACATAGAAATATACCTCTAGCCGAAGACATGGCAAAACGAGGCCTTGAACTTGACTCATCGGATCCTGCATTCTATATACTGCTAGCAAACTTGTACGAGAACTCCGGTCGAGGTGACTTAGTCAAGAGTACACTCAAATTAATGAGAGAAAAACAACTGAGGAAGAATCCTAGCCAGAGCTGGGTAGAGATTCGGAACAAAGTTCATCTATTTGTTTCAGGTGAAAGATCACATCCCCAGACAGATGAAATCTATGAGAAAATTGAATCGTTCGAAACCGAGTTTAAGAATCGCGGATATTATGGCATGGGAACTTGGGATTCGTATCATCACAGCGAGAAGCTAGCAGTCGCCTTTGGCCTTCTAAATACCCCTTCTAATGCTCCTATACATATAATTAAGAACAATCGTATCTGCAGAGACTGCCATGGCTTCATAAAATTTGTAACTCATCTGGTTGACAGGGAAATAATTGTAAGAGAAGGTACTCGTTTGCATTCCTTTAGAAAAGGAGAGTGTTCATGTCAAGGCTAATAAATTTTGTTCTCATTTATGTTTCAGGCAAAATCATTATTAACATTATTGGCAACTGGTTCCAGCCTTTGTCTTAAAACCATCAATCAACAACATTGAGAGAGGAAAGAAGAATAAAATCAAGATGTTAAAATTTTTACCTTAAAAAAACAATAATCACATATATTCAATGTATTAATTGACTAGTTAGAATCAAATACTATAAAATTTTATTACACCAACAGGGGTTAGTCGAAGTGGTAAGCAGCTTGGTTTCACTTAAGCAAGTCTCAGATTCGAGACGTGTATGCAGAAAATCCTTGTTGCGAGACTCACCCACCAAAACTAGGTGTGCGACGCGAGTCGGTTTGGATTAGTTAGAGATAAACTCTAACAATCAAAAATAAATTATTATAAAAAAAATTTAACTTAAATATTTTATTTACAATATCAAAATTCGAATTTTTAATCTTATTTAAAATATATAATATTCTATCCCAATAAAAGAACTTATTTATTAGTTTTACCTTTTAAAAAAATCTTTACTTTTATTTCACATAGAAAGATGATGTCTAAAGGTCTACGAGGACAAAGAATAGTCTTATGTCACAGTCGTCCATTAAATTGCTTTCTAAGATAAGATTGTCCTAACAACTTGCATCCTTCTATTTTACATCATAAGATTCTTGAGCTACATCACTATGGTCATCAGGCACATTTTCACGTAGAATATTTAATATTTTATTACACGCAAAAATATTCTTTGAAGCTTAAACATCAAAATAGAATAAGAATAATAAAATTTTAAAACGAATATAAATCATCGTATGAATCTAAAGTAATATCGATATTTATTCAAATTAACTTAAATTTATGTATAACAACATAATTAGGCCCAAGTTTATCCTATGTTTTTTTATTTGCCAATTACATTAAACTATTACTATATTCTCTTGAAAATTTTAAAAATATTATTAAAATAATTGTGGAGTTAAAGCAAAGAAAATAAATTTGACTAATTCATAAAATTAAATATTTAAAAAAATATTTGACCTTGGAGTTGGAACCCACCACCCCGTGTGAACTGACATGAAAAGCATCTTGGCTTTTTGCCTTTTGTCTCGTGATAAAGGTATCCTTTTCGGCCTTTCCCACCCCCACCGAACCGGACACGGTCTGAACTCCACATTTCTAGCCTCTTCTTTTTGCGGTTCAGACAACAACGGACATTTTTTACCACATGACTTACTGCCCAAAAGGCATGCAAAGTTAAAAGAAAGGTTTAAATGTATCCAACGTGATTCAATTTTTATAAATAAAAAATATTAATTTATTATTTTGATCAATATTGATTATTAATTATAATTTTTGTAATTAATTAATGTAATATGTTGAAATATAGTATTGTTAATTGTCATTTTAAATTTACTTTATTTTAAAATATAATAAAAAATTGCAATAAAAACAAATAAAAATATTCATCATTTGCTTGAGAAACTATAAAGACTTATTAATTAATGACAATCAAAATCATTCGTTTCCCCTTCCTCGAATAGAATGAATGGATTCCAAAAAAGAAAAAGGGGAATAAAGCTTTTAGGGTTAATAATTATAGTGACGAATGATAATTACATCGTCGTCCAATGGTTCATTTGGGATAAATTAAATAAATTATTTTTTAAAAAATTATTTATAAAAGTAAACCATAATCACGTATAATAAAATATTTAAATTCGAATTTCTAGGTATTTATTATTCACGAAATATGCTTTTCCTTTATCTTGCTAGCGAGAAATAATAAAATGAAAATCGAATTACATAAGCTCTAGGTATTGCTAATATCTTTGTACCCAATCCCTCAAATAAATTATACTATGGAGTATACAAAAAATGACAATAAAGTAAAACTTAGAAATAATTCTAGCGGCCACCACCGGCGGCGGCAGCAGCGGTTGTAGAAGAGTTACCGGAACTCCAAGATGAGAAGTTATCACCAAAGGTCGGGCTTCGTCCTACAATACTACCGCTTCCAACAAGTTCTTCCAATCCTTTAAAAAGATCTTCATCTACTTGCATGTTGGGGATCAAAAGATCATCGTCGTCGCTTTCCCCATCCGGTGCGGTTTCAAGAGCCATGTCGACGCTTTCATCTCCCCCGGCGTTGTGCGCGGCTGCGACAGTGTCATCAGGTGTAGAAATTGGGGTCGTGGGAGAGAGGCTGGTGCCAGAGCGAGGAGAGTAGCAAGAAGCAGTGGTGGTGGTGTTAGTAGGTATAGCTTCCGCGGCGGAATCTTTGACGGTGGTGGCCTTTTGAACGGTTGAACTTGAAACCTTGTTTCGAGTGCTTCCGGCGAGAGAATTCCGATGAGTCGGCTTAGGGTGCGTGTGTTCGCCAGTGTAGGTAACGATAAAGATGTTGGGATCCGTATTGCTACGCTCCACTTGTTTCCTCGCTAAACATCCTTTTGAACTGCTGCACCTGTAGTAGTTTCTGAAGAAACAAAAAATTTCAAGTTTAAATCTTTGTAAATAAAATTAAGACATAATTTAATTTAATTCGACTCTATATATAATCAAAATTAAAATTAATTTACCTCGGATAAGGAGAGCCTTTAATGGGTTTCTGTCCGTATTTACGCCATGCCCATGGATCCGATGACAAGTTATCTACTGTTACATGACATACGCTTCTCTTCAACTGGTTCTTCCTGCAAAGAAAAAAGATTTTTATCTGAGAAAAAACTGCAGAAAATATCAACCTTTTGAAGACAAAGTACGGTGTCGTTTTTACCTCTTTCTTGATCTCGGAGTCTGAGACGGTGGTTGATCTCGTTGTTGAAGTTGTTGCTGCAGCGACGACAGTGGCTCTTGTTGTTTTTGCTGATTTCTGAAACCACTGAAAGCGAAAATACTAGTGGGGGTTGGAGTCAACTGGGAGCCAATCCCAACGGCGGCGGCGGTAGTGGTTTGTTCATGATTATGATTAGGTTGGCCGCTAGATCCTCCATGGACAGAAGTCGAAGAACATGGATCTATGCCTGGATTAGTGGCGATTATAGTGGTGGGGTAGACATTCCGCAAAAAAGGCTTGTAAGAATCATGCAACGAACCACTTTCAAAAGTAAACGGGTTGTCTTCTTCCTCAAACGTCAACGACGCCAAGCAAGCCAAAGGATCCTCACGAGAACTGCCGCAATTCTCATTCAGGTTGTTGTTGTTGCTGCTGCTTTCCACGGCAGCGTCTCTGCCGGTATTGGCGGCGGCAGACGAGCAACTCCTAACGACGGCATAAAGATCCCAATCCTCGGCCATTCTTATTCAGCAGCTGCCGGAAAATCGATGAGAGCTTGGCGTCTGCTGTGATTTTTCTTACAAACAATTGAGAATAAAACTAAGACCACGGCGGCAGAAAGGACGGTGTTGACTTTTAGTTATGGTATGAAACAAAGAACAAAAAAATAAGCATAAAAAAGAGCGAGGAAAAGGCGGTGTACTGACTTGGTGATTGTTAATTATTTATACAGAAATTTAAAACAAAAATTTGTATTCCATTTGATGAAAAGGAAAGAAAAAGATGGTTTAATTCTGAATTTCATCTCTTTATTTTAATTTTTCACAATTTGATCCTTCTACTTTATTTAATTGGGTGTTCTTGAATGAGTTATAATTTCTCCGCTTTAGCTTTTTCTTTGACTTTGGTAAAATGTCAAATGGGGGGCAGAACAATTGGGAAAATTGTAAGGACGAGGCTTCCAATTTTTTATTCATACGCGCTCTCTCGTTGTATTAAGATACTCGAGATCTTATTGGATATTGTTCTTTTCTAGGGACCAAAAAATTAGGCATTAGACCACGCTCCCTTCGTGTGCGTGTAGATCAACTCCAGTATACGCTTGCGAATATTGTCATTTTGCGTGTCTTCTTGCAACTGGTCTACATTCCATTTTAAAGATTACTTTAAATATAAAGTCAAATAATTCAATTCGATTTAAAAATTTCTAGAACAACCCCTAGCTTTGCCATTGTTCATTCAATTTTAAAGTTAAAAAAAATATTTAATCTGTATTTAATAAATAAAATCGATCAATTTAAATTGAAATTCACGATTTTAATTAGTTTGATTTATCATTATTTTAAAATTTTAATAAACTAATATTACGGTCCTTGAACTAAAAAATTACTTTAATTAGATAAAACTTTAGCTACAAATTCAATAAAAAATAAAAATCCGAAAATTATTATTTTAATCTCATATTTTCTTTCGGAGACACCTAAAATGGCTGCTTCAATTGAGGTTGCAAATTTCTCTAGCCATTGAGTTTTGTTTTTTTTGTTAACAAAATTATCATTGAATAAATGGAAACTCATATTAAAGCAAGAAAAAATATATTACGAATTTCCATAATTATTTAAATAATTTTGAAAAAAGTTGAATTTAATGTGTTTGATAGCACTAAATAAAGGACATTCTAGTGGTTTCCCCCTTGTTCCTCTGCATTTAGAATCAATCCATTTTAGTGCCCAAAACAAATGGGGTACCCAGTTTGGTTTGGTAATTTTAGGTTGCAATTCATTAATATCACACAATTCATTCAATATTAATGTAATAAACAATTAAAATATATAGGGATAAATTTAGAGGTTTTAGGGGCAGCCGTATTTTTTAAAAAATATATTTTTTTATATTTTATATTAATAATTTAATTTTACGTTCCTTAAACTTTATAATTTTGTATCCTTATATTTTTAACATAATTTCTTAATAATTTGTACTCCTTGTATAAAAATTTTGGATCAGTCTCTAAATATATATTTGGTTTAATTGTACTTTTGTGTATCTTTTGATCTTTTAAAAACGATCAAGAGTTTAAAAATTGGTGTTACGAAATGAGTAAATTAATTGAACGGGTTGTTCTCGTTATGAAATTTTGTAGTATTTGATCGAGATTTACTGGTTAATGAGTTAAATACCCGATAATTATACAAAATTCATTTCGTTTATTACTATTTAACAACCGGGTATAATACCTATACAAAATGAGAAGCCTGATGGTACACCCTCATTTTATACAGTGCAATTCTCGATCTTTGGAGGGTGGAGATTTGCTTAATTTGTTTTTCTTGAGCTTCGCGAACGTCGTAGACATCCCCTCCCATGGCGGCGCGTGCAACGCTATGGACTTTAAAAGGGTGGGGGAAGAGTTGCACCATAGGGCCGGGTCCACCGCCCAATCGCCCGGCCCTGAACTCTCTTTTTGATACGAAGATATGAGAATTCAATGCAAAAAGCAGTTGTTCGGCACGCTACAAATCATCCTCAATTGTTCGGCTGGTTCACCGCCACCCAATCATGATCGTACGATCAACCCCACGTGTCATGTTCTGATTGTGATTGGTGGGCCCTCCAACTGTACGAGATAAAAAAATTGATATCGCAAGTCATTTTTATTATGTTATTTATAAAATCAACCAATTAAATATATTTATTTAATTATTTTTTAATAAGTAAATCTCTACTGATATATATATATATATATTATGAATTTTTTAGGGGAATTTTAAGGGCGAGTATACGTTAGAATTTGTATAAAATTTATCTTAGGTAGGAATTTGTATAATTTATAATTTTTTTGATAAGAATATATATAAATTATAAGCATATGTGTAGTTATATAAATTATTATAAAAATAATAAAATTTATATAAATTTATCGTATTTTATCTTCATCATAATTTTATCTCATTCTAGATTTTTTTTTAAATTTTAAGGGAATAAGCCTAATTATTGACTCTAAATTAAAATTCAATTGATAACATTTCTTTTTAAAAAAATATTTTTATATTAATAATATAATAAATAAATGGTTTTTGTTAGGATACTAATCGAACAAGTGATCATGAATCGAAAAATATTTGATTCATATTCGTTAAAAAAGTTTATTATTCGATTCAAATATTTATTCTTTGAAATTGTTTCTCATATTTATTAAGATTATTAATAAATTAATCTTTTAATTAATTAGATTATTATTTTTAAAAGAATATATATATTCGTTATTAAATTTATAACTAAGAGACGTACCATATAATTTAACCTTAAAAATAACAATTACAAAAACCAAGAGCATACCGTTACTCTCGCATACATCCCCCCTCCTTATCACACTGATTGGCGCCATCGTACACAAAATCGTCTCTGAAGCAGATCGCGATCTGGAATTTTTGCACAGGTTAATATTCATTTCTTTTGATTCTATGCAAATATGTTGAACTTTCACGCCGTTATTTCAAATTTTTATTAATCACGAACGATTATTCGAATTGCAGACTGATGTTTTAATCCGAATTGTAGTATACTTCCTTTACATTTTCGTTCCAATTTCAGATATTAGGGTTTTCTACTGTTTTCTGTTTAATTTTTAACTCAGTATCCCAATTGGTTTGAGTTAATTGCTGTTGGTCGACTTTGGCGGTGCTAGCAGCTTTACTCTTTTGGTTTAATTTCATTCCAGTTCCAGATTCATCAGTTTGAAATTTTTTTTTTTAGTTTTTCGCCAATAATATGAGCTAGGAGTTCAGGACCTAACCTGGTTTTATTAATTTTAAAATGAGGAATTTTCGAATATTTTTATGTGTAATTGAATTTTCTTCTCATTTAATATTAATTACAGTAGAAGGAAACGTAGATTACGGTAGAATTGCTGATTGTACTTGTGCTGTTGTGAAGTAACTGATTGGAAGTAGTACAAGGTAGAAGGTCGCCATTGCTGCTTTGGAAGAGAATGGTTCGTTGTTTCCGATTTTCATTTTAACAATAATGGCACTGCCTTTGGTACCCTGTACAATTCTCAAGTTGTGCCGAGTAGCATCCAATAAAGCAAAGGTAATTCATTGCCAGTGCACAGAATGCTCTCGGTCAGGGAAGTACCACAAATCCATATTTAAGCAGGTAAGCTGCATTTAGTAGGCATTATGGTATATGCTGATTTTTAGAATGAGATGGCGTTGTTCTCACAGATCTCGAACTTCTCAACTTGTAGTAATTTGACACTGGTGCTGCACCGTGTTATCATGATATTCTTGGTTTATTACATTAAGACTTTGCTTGGTATGAAGTATGGAAAAGAGGAAGGATGGAAAATTAGTTAATCAAATGGTTAAAATTCAAAATAAAAAGTAGTTATGAATCTTAACCATTTGATTAACTAATTTCCCATCCTTCGTACCAAGCAAAGCATTAGCCAAGAGGTAAATGCAATTAGTAGAGTATGAGTCATATGTGAGATTCTTTATTTATTATCTTGCTGTTCAAGTTCCTGTTGTTCTTTTATGCTACTGTCATCATTCAGTTTAAGTTCATGTGATGACTATGTTCTAGATCTTTGTTATGAGTTGCACTAAGTGAACTGCTCTGTTTTCTCCCCTTCAGGCTCAAGTTTTTGAGCCATTCAGTATACTTGGGTTGGAGCCCTGATCTTCAGATTCCAAAATAAAGAAAGTATATAGGAGATTTTCTGTTCAATACCATCCAGATAAAAATCCAGATCCAAGGTGAATGCGTTTTAGTCTTATAGTTGTATGAATTCCCGTAGGCTTAGTAAGAAGGAAAAAAAATGATTAATAGTATTTCTTTATAAACAATATCATTATCATTAATTTTTCAAAGGCTCACACGTATTATGTCGAGTATATAGCCAAGGCTTATCAAGCTCTCACAGACCCAATATTCTGTGAAAATTTTGAGAAATATGGACATCCAGATGGAAGAAGAGTAACCCGTCTCTTATATTTTAGAACAAGCAGTGATTTATTAAGATGATTAACCCTCTTTAAGAGTTAAGACAATGACATTTCTTTTAGGTGCAGGGATTTCAAATGGGCATTGCTCTTCCACAGTTCATGCATCAAACACTATCCACGTACTGTTTTTCATGAAACCTTCTTTGACCCCAAGGTACTAATTTAAATTAAAAAACACTTATGATCACTAATTACAAACTCTACACTGAATCATTGTGTATCAGATGCGGTGGTTACCAAAAAGATGCAGTTAATGTTAACCATGTAGCCAGACCCCCCCCCCCCCCTTTTTTTTTTTTGAGGGTGGGGGCTATAATTAGTAAATAACAATGTCCCTTCCTCTTTCTTTCATGTCTAGTTACATGAGCAGTGCTATGTGAAAGGTCAAAACAACAGTCTGGCAGTGTCTAGGGTTTTAGATTTTTAGTACTTATGATTAAATTTGAGATTTTTAACCAGAATAGTCAGATCAATGAACAGATTCTGTACCGAGGGATATACAAATTGTATAAGAATCTATATGAAAAACTGCTGCTAATAATTTTAGTATTAACAAGAAATAAAATCCAAGTATGAGTTTGTCTGAAAGATAAACATGGGCATGCTTACTCATGGTACTAAGTTGTCATGCTTTAGCCTGCTAGCTTGTATTCTTGTAGTTGTATCCTTATGCCCTTTACGTTATTCAGATTGATATCTATTAGATGTAGCTTTCAAGTTGGATTTCTGTTCTTAAGTATGTATTTTCCATTGCAGATGGCACTTATACCTCGTACTGTCGAGGGTCATACAACAAAAGGATACAAAAAAGAAGGGCCCTGCGGCTAATGGCACGGTGCAAAATAGTAAAGGCTCAAGCTCTGAAGGTTCAGGCTCAGATGAGGAAGGAAACAAGTAATTCTATTTATCATTTAGAAGAATAGTCCCCAATTTTCTTTTATTAGTAGAAGTTTAAACAAAACAAGTTCCATAGCTGCATACAAAACTAGAACAAATCAATCAAAACACAAAAACATGTCCCTTTAACCTCTGTTCTTCACATAAGCTTCATACACCAGTTGTGCTGCCAAAACATCAACAACACCCGAACCAACAGATTTAAACACAGTGATCTCCTCACAATCCCTCCTCACAATCTTCTTCCCTTCGATCAATTCCACCAAATTACCACAAATATCTTCTTCTCCAATAACCCCTCTCTCAAAAGCACCCACCAATTCACCGGCCTCCACCAGCGCTGCCGCATTATCAACATAAACTCTCCCTCTCTTTATCGCCTCATCATCGCATTCCTTCATCGTATGCTTAAACGAACCCACCAAATCCAAATGAGCCCCAGGTTTCAATTTCTCCCCTTTAACCAGCGGCGCTTCAGAATTTGTAGCACAGCTAACAATGTCACCCAATGGAATGATCTCTTCCAAAGATCCGTTGGCCTCGAAACAGACCCCTTCGTGTGCGTTGCTTCTTTGCAGATCCTGAGCTAAATCGGTGGCTTTTTTCATCGTTCTGTTCCAGATTATCACTTTCTGCAAACTGGGTTTTGCCGATAAGTGGGCTTTGATCAGATGAGGTGCCAGAGCGCCTGCGCCAATCATGACGAGGACTTTGCTGTCGTTTCTGGCTAGTATTTTCGAAGCCAAACCTGATACGCAAGCTGTTCGATAAAGGGTCAGAACGGTTCCGTCCATCGATGCTAAAGGTTGGCCGGTGGTTGAGCTGAAGAGGACGTAATTGGCATGGACGCCGGGTAAGTCGAGCGCGGAGTTTTGGGGGAAGTAGGTGACGAGCTTGACGCCTATATAGGGAAGTGATGGGGATGAGGACCATGAGGGCATGAGGAGGAGAGATGCGGCGGGTGAAACGGGGTAGCT
Organism: Abelmoschus esculentus; assembly: GCA_035048815.1. NCBI lineage: Eukaryota > Viridiplantae > Streptophyta > Magnoliopsida > Malvales > Malvaceae > Abelmoschus > Abelmoschus esculentus. The sequence continues at coordinate 13,830,574 of JAUCBN010000049.1, forward strand.
TTGTCGGGTTGGGGTGGTGATGGCGGCGGATACGTCGGGTAGTGAAGAGTGGAAGTGGTTGATTAAGGTGGCGTGGGCGAGGATTGAGTGTAGAGAGTCGGAGGAGATGAAGATAGGAGAATCCATTCGTGAGAGCTTGGAAGGATGGGAATTGAGAGAGGAGAGGAAGACAGATGGTGGTGGTTGAGACTTTGAAAATCCTAAACTGACAAAAGATGACCAAGAATTGGCCATTTTAATGAAATGATTTTCAAACGTGTCTAATTTTAAATGAGTGGTGGACCCCATTTGAGGGATCACCATAACCATTACAAGGCAGCCTAAACATTATTAGTATCTATATCCCATGTGGTTCTTACAAACAAAAGGAACAGAGTTTCAACATAAAATGGGCTGAATCAAAGTCCAGAATAACAAAAGACGAAAAGACCCAGATCAAAAACAGCGGCCAGATTTAGCATATCCGGCTTGCAAATCAAAGGATCTATATCCCATGTGGTTCTAGTTAACAAGATGACATGGAACAATAGACTCAAGGCACTGTAAAAAAAACAAGAAAGTTAAAACAAAAACTTGTAAAAATAAGGCTAAAATTGTACGAGACAAGATAAAAATTATTATTTTCATAAAGAAAATGGCAGACTTGTTAAATAAAAAATAAAATCTTAAAATCTGTTAAACAATTCATATATATATATATATATGTAAATATAGGGTATGGATGACTAAATCATCTGCTATCATCGATCACATTAACAGGGACAGTGGGTGAGCGCAAGAAAAGAATGGAAACGGTAACGAAAACAGAAGATCGTGGGTGGGGAGGATTACCTTTGGGATCAAGACAAAAGGATGGAAGGGTTATAATTTTGAGTTTAATTTTTTTTTAATATTAATACTAATAGTAATCAATTACTTTTAACCCTAAAGGGTAATCAATCATTTTTTTTTTGATAAACGTGATTCTAAATGTTTAAATATATTGAACTTGATTGAGATTCAACAGATTCCAAATAAAAATAAATAAAATCATATTATTAAGATTTATTTATTTCGATCGAAGGACCACTAGTGTCTAACTATATTTCGTTGGATGACTCGGTTAGACTTTGGTCATTCAGATCTAACGAATTAGTCTAAACTATAAATTTAAAATAATAACAATAATAATAATAATTTATTTATTTATTGCTAGTGGACGTAGGCTGATTTTGTTTTCATCTAGAAGGGTCATACTTTACTGGATTTATCATTAAATTTACGATAGTTTTTATTATTATGATTTTTAAAGATTTTATCTTATTTTTATATATATTTTTTTACAAATAAGTTGTTACCTAAGCAGAAAGTGATTGAACTAAAGCTTCAATTCAAACCAAAATAATTACTGTCAAAATCATAAAATTCATAGGAAAAAAAAAACATTAAAAATTCAAAACTAAATAAACCCACCAAGCTATACAAAAAAACACTAATCCAAAGTAGTTCATCTTCTTTATTAAGAACTCCAATTGTAAGAACAAAATTTCAGCAGATAACACAAGTAGCTGGATCTTCTTCCATGTATACCGGAGGATGGAAGTGGGTCATCGGAGGGTAATAGACAAAATCATACGGATATGGTGGAAGGCTTTTGTTAACATCTTTCTTTGGCTCTTCTTTCTTCGGCTCTTCTTTCTTCTTCTCAGGCTCTTTCGCCGGTCCGACAGAAACGATGTCGGTGTGACATAACTTCCTCAGTTTCCTAACTGCAACAACCGGATCGATGTCTCCGGTCACCGTCAGTTTTTGGTCCTTGTCCAAAGCAACTGACTCCACCCCTGCAAAAAACAAAAACAAAAACAGTTCACTTCCATTGCTCTTTCTTGTTGAAGATCTAGAATTCAAACTTCATCGTCTTAAACTTCACACAATACCTGAAATACCAGAGGCTGTCTTCATCACTTTCTGTCTACATTTCTCGTCGTGAAAATTCAGTTTCAACACAACTTTCTGCCGGAAAAAACAAAAAACAGAACATGTTACAGTTAATATTCCGATCAAGTCAAGACTCCAAATTCTACAAGGCAACATGTAATTATTAATACTTGCTGAATAAGAAATTAAATATAAAATCTAACCTTCATTTTTTATCTTTGGGAATACTTTGTGTATCGGAACTGAGAGGAAATGATTCGAATGGGAAGGAAGTGTAAAAAAAGCTTTGGGTTTGATGAAAATGATGAAAGCTTGTAAAATATATAGGGGAAATCAGCCTACGTCAAACCTTCTGTTGGGTCAATAAAATCATTTCTTTTGGAGACTGGGTTCTGGTTCGTGGAAGATAAGTCCATTTAAAACGTCATCGTTTTGAATCAATCAAGCTTTTGAAATCAAAATTTGAATAGGGTTTGTGTGTGGGGAAATTTCTATGGAACTTCCGATTCACCGGGTCAAGTGGGAATATTCAATACAGCGCTTTGATAATCAGGGGCCGAGCCGTATATAATCTTTAGTGTTGAGTACGTATCTTAAATATTTTAAAATTTATAATTTATGTTCATCGAAAATTTTGAATATTTTATAACGGATAGGCACGAATCTTAATATAAAAAATTTAAAGAGTAAATTTAATATTTAAAAATTTTTAAATATTAAAAAATTAAAGAAATAAAAAAATGGGAATTTTAAAATTTTTAAAAAGATTAAATTAAATATATTTTTAAGAGACTAAATATAAATTATTCAAAATCAAGGGACAGGACTCTTCAAACCCTTATTATCGTCCGGTCTATCCTTTATAACAGAGATCATTTAATTATAAATAAAATTAATTTTAAATTATTTAATTTTTAAAATTTACATTTGAGTTGAGTGGCCTTGAAATTAAGTTTTTGACTTGAAAGCAGTATATTCCCATAGATTAGCTTAAATAATTATACAAAAATATTTAAATATTATTTTTAAAATTATATTTTAATATTAGATCTATTATTTTTTATTGTACTTCTCTATATATAACTTAATTGACAACTATCTCCTTAAAAATGTTTAATAATACCCCAATGTTTCATATTTTAATACCCACAAATTTATACGAATCATATTACCTCAATGATTAGAGAAATGGTTAATATTTTTGGAGGTTCGTATTATAGTACAGTAACTGCACGAGCCTTCTAATCCAAATGATTAAAGGAATGATTGTTGTTTTTAAAGGTCACGAGTTCGAGCATCAGCGATGTCAGCAAAGTGATTGAGCGATCAATGTCAAATGATGAAAATTATATTTTAAAATAGATACTATTGTAATTATTATTTAACTTGTTAAAAAAAATACTGTAAATTATAACAACCGTAATTGATTAAAAAATTTAATATCCCTGAGTTTACATTCAAAGGTGATGGAGGGAAAGTGGTGTCAACTGTCAAATCAAAATACTATTTCTTTTTTCCTCTTCTTTCGTCTCTATGTCTTCTTCTATGATATTGTTAAAAATGGTTCCTTCTCACATGGTGTTAAGAGACACGAGTCAGTCACGTGACATCTGTGTCACAGAGGAAGCTGAAATACTCTGAGCCAAGTCAACTTGAAAGTCATTGTTTGCCTTTTGTTGGTTAAAATATGTATTTTTAGACAACTGGTTTCACATTCGTGGAAGATACGTCAAGAGAAAACGACACCGTTGGATACAGTCATACACTAGAGTTGATCTTGGATGGGGAATTTCTATAAACCATCCAATTGAGCCTGACTCGGTCTAGTGGGACCCATTGAAGTATTGTTGTGCTTCGACAACAATTGCTAAACAATTTCGTTAGACCTTCGGTTGAAAACAAAGGCATGGGTGAATAACATTAATTGATTCTCAGTAAATTAAAAATTAATATTATTTTATCAATAAATTTTACTTAAAATTAATTATAATGTTAAAATATTTTAGTTTAAATTTTAATTATATTAGATGATATAAATAGATTTTAATGATTCATTTACTATATAAAAAACTTAACATTTTACTTATATAATTAAAATTTAAACTAAAATTTAATGTAAAAATAATATAATTTTTTGTTCACTAATATGATCGTTATCAAACTAATGATATTAAATGTAATTTATATAAAATTTTATCTATTTTATGAATATAATTATTCATTACCAACACAAAAATACATATGTGGACCCAAATACTTTATAAATTCCAAATCTAAAATCACAGCAAATTCCCAAACGAAATTACACGCAGCATACAACGCTTGTTTTCCGTGTTATTCTTTATTAAGTACTCCAACAACAGATATATAACACAACCGGACGGATCTTTAGCGATATCGTCACCGTAGCGGTAGCAACCGGGTCAACGGCGGCCGTAGACATCGTTTTGGGCCATCGGTTGGAGACGCAATGGTGGTAATTTGTCCGGCTTCTTTGGTTCATCTTTCTTGGGTTCTTCTTTCTTCTTCTCCGGTTCACTCTGACCTAACTTCCAGACTTTCTTCACTGCCTTGCCCATTTTCTCTTTGTATTTCTCTTCATAGTGTTCCAATTTCAAAGAAATTTTCTGTTGAAAATACAAAAATATTTTAAACATTAAAAAAATATACATAAATATTTTAAATTAAAATTATATATATTTAAAATTTATTCGATAAATGATTATATGCGAAGGTGGTGAAATAAAATTGTACACACATTAGTCTAAAAATAAAATAAAAAAGTATTTTAATTGATTTTTAATTGAATTGGTATACGATTTTTTAACAAGCATCCGTATATAATTTACTATCATAACAAAAGAAATGGAAAATCTAACCTTCATTTTTTAGCTTCTGGAGACACTTGTGTAGCAAAATTTTCAATGAGATGTTATTAGAAATGTGAAGAAAGGATAGCAGCTTTGGGTTGGATGGAAAGGTGAAACCTTTAGAAATTTATAAAGAGCAAAGTCAACTTAAAGACAAATTGATATTTAACATAAACCTAAGTCAACGTGTTTTGTCGTGGAAGATACCCTGATCGTTTGAAATAATGGACAAAGGCGTAGCTACTACATATATGGACAATTTAGATGTCAAAAAGAGTTATTGTTTTTAAAAATTATAAATTTAAGTATTAATATTTATAATTTCGTGATTAGAGGATAATATTTAATGATTGAGAATATATTATAATTGATTTTTTAAAAGGTCAATTCTTTCAAAATTTTGCTAAAATCACCGTTAATTTTTATCCCATTTTTTTAATTTCATCTTTATCTATTTGTCACGTTTTTATATTTTGTATCGAAAAAATTATATTATGAATAAGTCTTACCATGTTATCTATGGACCAGCCCCTAAAATTCATTCATAACGTCATTTTTTTCATGTCATATATTTTTTAAAGTGAATTTTTACTCATATTTATTATTAATTCATTTTAAAAATAACTTTTTCAAGCGAAGATTTACTTTAAAAAATATATGATATAAAAAAAATAACGATGTGGATGATTTTTAGTGGTTGATTTCATAAACATATAGTAAGACTTACCTATGATATAATTTCTCCTCGTATCGGCAACTTACTTGACCACCATCGAACTTTTTTCTATTTTCTTTATTAAACAAATCTTCTCATTTTTTTACTATATCTATTTTTATTGATAAATGAGATACTAATAAAGCGGCTCGTTGTCTTGTTAAGGTAAATTTATTTCGAGCAGATTATTTTAAATAGGAAGTAATTCATAGTACTTTGGTTGTTGTTAGGGTAAATATAACAGGAGTTACTCAATTATGGGTAGATTATATTTAGATTATTTAATTATTAAAAGTTTTTTTTGGATCAATTAGTTATAGATAATATTATACTTGGATCACCTAATTATTAAAGGTTACATTTGGTTATCCTTCATATTTTAAAAAAGTATATTAATTTGATCGGGTTTTTTTGAATCACTTGTATACCCCTATTAACATTAAAAAATTTTATTTGAAATCATCAATTAATCCAATACATAAACAGATAAAAAAATTAAATATGAAAGGTGACTTAAATGTAACCTATATATAACTGAATAATCCTTAGGTAACTTTTATTAATGGGTTACTTAAACGTAGCTTTAATCATAATTAAGTGACCTAAATAAAATTTTTAATAATTAAACAATTTAAATATAATTTTACCCATAATTAAATGACCTTTGTCGTAATTTATCATTATTATTATCGGTAATAATCACTTAAGAATATTGATTCCCCGTAAAACTTAGGTTGAGTGTATTGGATAGCTTGATGGCTAGGAGAGATTATATCATAGGCCCGGCCTATTACGTCAGCTGTGGTCCCTAGTTAATTAAAACTACCCATTTCGTCACTAATCAACCACGTAATTAATGTAATTTCCAGAAATCATATTTTTAAAATGGCATGGAAATTCTGAGCGAAGATTCATTGGTTAAAAAAAATGAGGTGGAGATTAGTGATAAAATGGGTGATTATTATTGGATGAGACTACGAGTGACGTGATAGACCGAGCCCATGATATAATTTCTCGATGGCTAGGGATTGGTAGCCATTTGAAATTTTATTTTTTCTGCTATTGGTTTTGTATTATTAATAGAGTTATAAACTAAAAAAAAAGTTAAAAGAAAAATTATCTTAAATTTTAATGACGTTATATATATTTTTAGTACGATAGATTATTTTTTATTATTAATTATTGATATTAAAATTTTTATTAATGAACTCAAATAAGATATTATTGAGATATATTATAAACAGGGACGGAGCTAATATGGGGTGAGGAGGGGCAATCGCTCCCATTCCGAAGAATTTTTTTTACTTTTGTCCCCCTATTTAATTTTTTTATGAATTTGCCCCCTACTTTTAAACATTTATGTTTTACCCCCTCAACCACAAATCCTAACTCCGTCCCTGATTATAAAGATATGAAATACGCAAATAAGATTAAATTAAAAAAATAATTTTTAACTACTAAAATTTCAAAAATAATATAACTATTAAAATAATAATAAATCACTGAATTTTAACAAATTATTACAAAGAATCATTGTGGTTTGGACCCTCCCTGATTCAAAGGAAAAGATATTCCTTGTACACAAACATGAGTATAAGAAAGCAGCAAATCCATCTGCACAGCAAAATCCGATGTCGGGCTTATCCAATTCGGTGAAATGAACCCGGTCCAAGTTCTTTCACAATTATGGAAGGATAAGAGGGGTGAACCAAAAATATCCAAAGAAAAAGGCATAAAATGAGAGAACAAAACATAAAGAACACAAGAAAGTGGGAAACTTATGTAGGGACCCACACGTAAATATCTGCTGCTGCTAACCTGAAAAATCATGTGGTGTGGTGTTGTTTGTTAGGGACAGGCAATACCATGTAATCGATCAATTTAAATACAGTTAGTTTAGTAATTATAGAATTTTGAAAATTAAAATTAATTTTGGTCTTAGTTATATTAGATCTTAAGTTTTAAGAGTCGGTTCTACTATCGATGAAAATTGATTCTAATATCGGGTATCCGATCAATTAATTTATTCTTAAAATAATTGAGTAATTAAAGTTTTTTTTTCGACCACCAAATATAATATTAAATAATAAAATTAGAATATTATAGGCTTGAAAATTAATGTTTTAAAACTAGTTATACTTATAATATTATACATAAAAAGAAAATTTGATAAAAATAAATAAAAGAAAACCAATACTATATATTTGGTATTGGTCCCGATCTTTTTTTAATACCCACCAGATACCAGGTTAAAAAAATCAAGATTTAATCTCGGTTCCGGTTATTACTGAGACTTAAATTTTGAATCTAGTCCCGATCGTACCAAAACTAATACCAAATAAAAATATATCAGATCTGCGACCGAGTAATCGAGTTTTTTGCCCACACCTATCGTTTGCTGGCCATCGGAATCCATCTCCGCTGCACATCTCAGTTGATGAAACCTTCTTGCTGCCGACACGTGTGATTTGGTGAAAAAACAGCTCGATCTCTTTACCAGTCGTTTTCACCTTATAACCGACCCTTCCCTGCCATCCACTTGGGTTGGTTTTGGTTCAGACAAGATCCTATGCATCCTGGTCCATGATAACCCGTTTCCCAACTCGGTTAAATTGTCGAAAATGGAGTATCATAGCGGTATAACATGAATTGTATTTTGGTCCCTATGCTTTAATAGTTTATTTGTCAATCAAAATTATTTTTTCTTGTAGTTTTTGAAAAAATACCAATAAAACAGAATTATTGTAAGTATTTTTTCTCCATCGTGTACATTTATTAGACAATAAAATTTATTTGTTTTTCTTACATTTAAAGAACAAAAGTTAATAATATAATTAAGGAAACAATATTACCAAAATATAATTGATACACTAGTTTAAAAATCATTACTAAAATGTAAATAATAAAATAGTTTTATATATGTTAGCAACAATTTAAATTATATAAAAATTTAAATCATAAATCTTAAATTCTAATTATAAACTTTATATACTGAACTTATACACTAAAAAATCTAAATCATAAAATTAAGACATACATAAAAATAAAATATTATTATATATTCGTGTACGAGATAATATTTTTAATCATTTAATTTTTTGAATTGAAGTTAAATCTATTGGTTATGGTGTATACATTTTTTTTATCATTTTATTCGTGCTTATTTATTGATAAAACTTTTATAAGTATTTATGATATAATTTCTCCGATATATATCAGTACTAACATTTAAAAAGAAGACGTGTCAAATTCTTATTCGCCATTTTAATATCTCAAACGGAAAGCCACGCAACATCCAATCCACATCCCGCGCCCTTTATATGCAAACTCAACTGCCTTCTCGAAACGCCGCATTGTGCGTTTGTAGTACTTCAAAGCTAAATTAAAACGACAAGAGAGAGGGGAAAAACACTCTCCCAAAATTCTTACATGGTATCAAATAACCCGAACCCGGTCGAAGGATTTTACCTGGAACCGACTGGAATGGCGTTGCCTGGACTGGGACCTTTCGCCACCACCGATACGGCTGCGGCGCTCTCCACTGTTTCATCCTCCGATGATCCGAATAAGAAAATCAGAAAGCCTTACACCATAACCAAGTCCAGAGAGAGCTGGACTGAACCCGAACACGACAAGTTCCTCGAGGCTCTCCAGCTGTAAATTTTATATCGTTTTTTTCTTCTCTATAATTAGTTATACGAAATTACTTCGATTTTCTTCCGAATTAGGGTTTTTGTCTCTCTCTTTTTCATTTGGTAAATTGCTGACGGTTGTTGTTTGCTTGCGTGTCAGTTTCAAGTTTTTCAATTGAATTTGATATTGAAGGCTTATTTATTGCTGAATTGAAATTTCTGAATTGTTTATTTTTGTTTTTAAAAAAGTTTTATAGGTGTTTGATTGAAAGTAGGATGATAATTAATTTGTAATGGACAGCTGAGGAAGAAAATGAGATGGAAATTTTGTTATATGTATTGAAGTATATGTTTCTTTATATATCGGTTAGCTCTAGGGTTCATATCTGAACTAAAAAGGCTCTGAATTACATTAAGCCGTTTTGCATAGTCAGAGAGATGATACTGAATCTTGCGAGCTTTTAAACTGTTATAGCAGAATGTATAGGATGATCTAGTGGAATTATACTAGTTTTATGTTGTTTGATTTTGCATGACTATTTTTGTTGAAAAGGCTTTCTTGATTATTTTCAGATTTGATCGTGACTGGAAAAAGATTGAAGCGTTTGTTGGGTCAAAGACTGTTATTCAGGTAAACTGAAATGTATCTAAACTTTTTCTTTAGTCAAGTTCCGTTTGCAGTTTGAAATGGAAAATGCAGGAGGGTGGTTGAGGAATGAACTATATATTTTATTCTCTTTGTTTTATCATAGTTAGTGAAATCTCCCATGGATCCTACACTTTCCGATGTTTCAGTAAAAGGCTAAGGCTACAGATATGCGACGATGTGAAAACCAATTTAGTTTCTAATTGAAGGTTTTGTTTTTAACAATTATCTGTGGCTAACAATGCCCAGAAACCCGATGAAGTGCCCATTTTTGTTTCTGTAGATCCGTAGTCATGCACAGAAGTATTTTCTAAAGGTCCAGAAGAATGGAACAAATGAACACCTACCTCCACCTCGACCTAAAAGGAGAGCAGCTCATCCATATCCTCAGAAAGCCTCAAAAATTGGTGAGCATATTTTATCTTAAGTTCGAGTGGTAATCACCAAACAAACTCAACATAAGAAATCCTGTCTTTGTCACATCTGGCAGCTCATGCACAGTCACAAGTATTGGGATCTTTTCGGTCAGCAACTGCTTTAGTTGACACTGGTCTTGTTCTAAGGCCTGATCCCTCACTGATGCTTATGGACCCTATTACTACCACTGCATCATCTTCCTGGACAAACAATGAACAAACTATCAGTTTCTCACAAGCTAAAACAGGTTTCTTATTCTCTCTGACATCGAACTTGTTTATCGTAGCAGACCCTTAGAAGTTAAGGTTTTTATTATGTGCCATATACTTTCTATTGCAGGTCATGTGATGGTCAATAAGCCTTGTGGTAGTGTCTATAGTACCCCCAAAACTGGACAAACTAGGGAACTAACTAATCAGAGAAATCATGGCCATGCACTAAGAGGTTTGCATTAGCGCTAATTGAAAAGTGTAATTGTTTATTTTATTTTATTCTCACTCGCTTTGTAATGGGTTTTTTTTCTTAATGCAGTGTTGCCTGATTTTGCTCAAGTATACAAATTTATCGGTAGTGTCTTCGATCCAAACACTACCAGTCATCTGCAGAAACTTCAAAAGATGGATCCAATAGACGTTGAAACTGTAATTTTTTTTATAATGACATTTTGTATGATCTTTGCCTGATCATGCCTTAGACATCTTTGCTTATATTTCTTTCTCCTATTCAGGTGCTGTTGTTGATGAGAAACCTCTCCATTAATCTGACAAGTCCTGATTTTGAGGATCACGTGAGTTTCTAGCTCTTACTAATGGTTACTTGTTCCTCCAGGGTGAGGCAACTAGATTAGTTGAAGTAGTGATGTTGGTACTTGGTCTCCTTTTCTATGGTAATTGTTGAATACGAGGAATTTCTTTTGGAAGATATAATTTGATTTTCTCATTTCCGCCTATAACATAAAATCAAGGTCAGGTGGACTACAATGAGTTTTACGTATCAAGCATATAGAAATATGACAGTTTGACCAAAAAAACTGCTGAATTCTTTTGATATTGGAGATCTAACTTGGGTATAATGCTCTGTTTCATGATATACTTGTCTTGTTTGAATTTGCTTGATGATATGATCTCATACTTTTAAAATCTGTTGTTACCTACATAATTTATAAAAATTATGGTTTTCGGGGGGTGATGCAGAGAAAGCTGCTTTCTTCATATGAAATCGACACAGACAATCTATCATGGTGGTGCATGTAAAGCTGTTGGTACTTGATAGAATCGGCATACACAAATCACTTAATAAGGTAGGTGATGGTATTTGCTTTACTTTCAGTTTGTTCATACTCTCTTTTATGTCATATATAATTAAATACAGATTTCTTTTTTAATAGCAACAAGGGCTAGAATCAAAAGGGTCCTATACCATATGATGTTCCGTTAGTATATTTATTGTTGTTAGGATCACCGGCTGCAAAATTTTCCGAATAAGTTTCACCTATCCTGCGGTCATGTATATAAAAGATAAGGTAAAAAGAAGTGGGTGCAGAAGAATGAAAGGAGAAGAATTGCGAAACAAGAGTGTACAGCTCGTATCTTTGTTGTTTTTGGTTTTCGAAAGGGGATGTTTTGTACAATGCCGTGTCTTCTGTATGCAAGTTTTGACTGCTTTATTGTGAAATGCTGTGTTGCATATGGACCACAGTATCTGTGTAAGAAGCTGATGCTGCTTTGGGTTATATACAAGTATCAGTTTTTTTTTTCTTCCATTGTTTGTTGCATTGTATGTCGACGTCGGAGGCATGCTCGGTTTGGTAGCATAATTTTATTCACAATCAGCATTAAAATGGTGACAAGTATCGTATTTTATTTTATTTTTAAGTTCTTAGTACATTATGCACAGGTGGGTGGAGTGTAAACTTCCACTCAACCATTGCTGTGTTTCTTATTAAAAGAAAGAACCTAGAGGAAGAAAAGAGGAAAGTGGGAACGGGGACTCTTTCCATGTGATTCAGTAAGCGTTTGGAAGGTGGGAAATTATTGGTCCATATTTAGTACACTTAAACCACTAATTGTTTTAATATAGGTACACAATTACATATTTATTTTACGATCCATATTTAGAATATATGAACAGTATCGTCTCTAAGATTTAAACTCGAATTTTTTCCTTAAAATACAATATTTGTGTCTAAATTTAACTAGATTGTACATTAACTTTTCCCCCCTAAATTTCATACATTTCACTACCAATAAATTGTATTTTACCCATATTAAATGAGCTAGAAAAACCAACCTATTTAATAATGATTTATACGGGTTCAAAATAATGATTCTACAAATTCTTTATTTTTCATTCATCGTAACGAAGTATCTGCATTCCAGTTTACGCGGATTGAAACATGAAAAATACTACGACCCTGCCCGGTTAATATAATGCTCGATTGTTCATCAAGTTCATGATTAGTGGTATTTGCTAGTTTGCTACTACACATTTGACATCATTTTAGGCCATTGGGAACTTGTTCAACGGGACTAATATATCGACGAATCATTGGAGTTTGAAGGTTATCATAATAAGCAGTTGTGTAATCCATGTTCGTAGTGGTTTAGGATGTGGCAGCTGACAGGTTGAACCATGGGTTGTGCCATTATCTGTGGTTTTGTGGTAGCTTTGGACTTGGTCAGTTGCAGCAAGTTGGCTGAGAAAGTCGACTTTAATGAAGCATAGGAAGCAGCTCAATTATACCGGGTAGTTCTTTTTACGGTTTAATTGCAACTGAAAAACATGGGTGGTGGTGGGAGGTTTTGGCTGTGCCGAGATTGTTCAAATTTTGGGGATTGTTAGGTGGGTGAGTGCTACAATGGGGAGTTAGGCTAATGAGGGTCTCGGATGAATCAAACAAACATGAAATTCATGAAAATTATTAACCAAACCGAGTTATATTTCCACATTATATTTAGAAAACTGATGATATTTCAAAACATGATGTTGTGAAAGACACGACGGAAAACAGAGAAGGACAGGTTACCACTTAAGACTCGACCTCTATCAAAACAGAACAATGAAAACTTCACAAGCATCGAAGATATTTCACTTAAAACATGATTTTCAATCCACCTCCTCCATCTTGCTTCCCTCACCTTCGTCTTCCTCGAGAGCAGGCATGTCGGCATCATCACCACCGGTTTCATCCTCATCAATGCTCAGACCCAGCTTCAGCATTCTATGGATTCTAGCGGCAAATGTGTTCGGGTCATCCAGGCTGAACCCAGAGGTCAAAAGCGCAGTATCGAACAGCAACAGCACAAGATCCTTGACAGACTTATCGTTCTTGTCAGCTTCAGCTCTCTTCCTCAGCTCTTCCATGATTCCATTGTCGGGATTGATTTCCATAGTCTTCTTGCTGGACATGTAAGAACTCATGCTGTTATCCCTCAGGGCCTGCGCTTTCATAATCCTTTCCATGTTAGCAGTCCAGCCGTACTCCCCGGTGACCAGACAGCAAGGAGAGTCGACAATCCTGTCGGACACAACAACTTTCTCCACTTTGTCCCCTAAGATATCCTTAATTGTTTTGCAGAGATCCTCAAAAGACTTCTTTTTCTCCTCCTTTTTCTTTTTCTCTTCCTCTGTCTCATCTTCGAGCTTCAAACCTTCCTTTGTGGCAGAGACGAGCTTCTTGCCATCGTATTCCTTCAACTGTCCGACCGCATACTCATCAATAGCATTGACCATGAAAAGTACTTCATATCCCTTCTTCTTCAGTTTCTCCAAGAACGGGGAGTTCTCCACTGCCTTCTTGCTCTCACCAGTGATGTAAAAAATGTCTTTCTGGCCCTCCTTCATTCTGGTGACATAGTCCTTCAAGCTTGTCAGCTCATCACCACTCTTTGTCGAGTGGTATCGGAGAAGGTCGGCTAACTTAGCCCTGTTTTGGCTGTCTTCATGAATACCCAACTTCAAATTCTTCGCAAAAGCTTCATAGAATTTGTTGTAGTCTTCCTTATTCTCAGCAATCTCATTGAACATCTCAATGCACTTTTTCACAATGTTTTTTCTAATCACCTTCAAAATCTTGTTTTGTTGTAACATCTCACGAGAGATGTTGAGTGGCAAGTCATCCGAGTCAACAACGCCTTTCACGAATCCAAGGTACTCAGGGATGATCTCCTCACAGTTGTCCATAATGAACACCCTCCTAACATAAAGCTTGATGTTGTTCATCTTCTTCCTGGTGTCGAAGAGATCAAATGGAGCCCGTTTCGGTACAAAAAGGATGGCCTTAAACTCCAGCTGTCCTTCGACAGAGAAGTGCTTGACAGCAAGATGATCCTCCCAATCATTAGTCAAGCTCTTGTAGAAAGAGGCATACTCATCTTTGGTGATCTCCTCCGGCTTACGCAACCAGATTGGTTTCTGCTTGTTGATTAGTTGCCACTCATGAGACACTTCCTTGATCTTCTTCTTCTTCTTTGATTTGTTCTCCTCCTCGTCAACATCCTCGACGTTTCCTTCCTCATCTTTCTTGGGTTCATCGTCTTCATCGTCACTGATCTCTTTCTCGGTTGTCTTCTCAGTCCAGAGGTATATTGGGTAGCTAATAAACTCAGAGTGCTTCTTCACTAGATCCTTGATCCTCCTCTCCTCCAAGTACTCTAACTGTAAACACCATATGCAAACAATTCAGCTTTCCAAGAACATACAGTTAAATTCTTATACACTTGGTCGAAAACAAGAAAAAATATTTACCTGATCTTCCTTAAGGAAGAGGGTAATCTTAGTACCCCTACCAAGTTGCTCGCCATTGACATCCCTGGTGACAGTGAAGGAGCCACCAGCTTGGGACTCCCAAATGTACTGCTCATCATCGTTGTGCTTTGTGGTCACGATGACTTTCTCAGCAACGAGATAAGCAGAGTAGAAACCAACACCGAATTGTCCGATCATGCTCACATCGGCTCCAGCTTGCAATGCCTCCATGAACTCCTTGGTTCCAGACCTTGCAATTGTACCCAAGTTGTTCACCAAATCTGCATTTACAAACAGTAAAGCAATCAAGAAGCTGTGGCAATACAATTTACCGCGATAATCAACACCATGTCAAGTAATTTTGACCACAATATAAGCCATAAAGAAAGAACATAAAGCTGCATTACCTGCTTTAGTCATGCCAATACCACTGTCAATGATGGAGAGCGTCTTGTTAACCTTGTCTGGCACCAACCTGATGAAAAGCTCTGGTTGAGCATCTAGCTTGCTCTTATCAGTCAAGCTCTCAAACCGGATTTTATCCAAAGCCTGAGAACAAAACATAACCAAAATAGTCAGGCATTCTAATTAACATGTATCATTATTGATCTGTGCATTACCAGAAACATTCAACTATTTCCTTTTAGCAAGCACAAACAAATTACTTCAACTAAACGAAAAAACTCAAATATTTCTTGCTTATTCAAATCAAATGATCTTGATTTAAATTAAAAAGAACTAATATATGATCCACTTCGAATTCAATACGTGATATTCAAAATTCAAATAATAAATTAATCTTCCAACGACAGAGATCACCATTTAACATCAAAAGAGTGTCTACCAAAGAGCTAACTGCAAGGCCTAACAGGAAAAGTTCATTTCAAGCAACAATCATCACAATGTAAACCTTAAAACATACGCACATATATATTCCTACAAATAAACGTTAAAAGAACATGGACGAGGAATTGTTTTCAATAAACAGTAACAGAGACATAGAATACGTACGTCAGAGGCATTGCTAATAAGCTCACGAAGGAAAATCTCCTTATTACTGTAAAAAGTATTAATGATCAAACTCAGAAGCTGGTTGATCTCAGCCTGGAAGGCGAAGGTCTCCGCATCAGCCATCTGCACGTCCGCCATTGCCTCGCACACCAAATGAACCAAACAGAGAATGCAGATTTAAAAATTTTGCGCAAAGGAAGCTAAGAATTTAACGTAATGGAATTGGTACTTTGCTTGATAAGAGTGAACAATGCTGATTTGAGGAGAAATAATTTGAAGGTATTTATATACTGAAAAGAGGTTTCTAGTCCCTTCTCCAATAGATTAGAACCGAGGGGACGGGCATGGGTTCTCGATGGTTCTATGAAACGATGTCGTTTGGGGGAGTTACCGCTCGTTTATGATTTTTTTCGTTTTCTTTGGGAACCGAGGGGATTCGAGAATTTTCGTGCCAGCTATAACTGTCGCGAATGTTCCAATTCAGGTAGCCGCTTGCGGATTTTCGCTAACGTGGATTTTGCGCGGGTTTATTGGGTATTTAAGATGCGATTAAAAATGTGTTTATTTTATTTTATAAATTTTGAATAAAAAATATAAAATCATATTAGATTATTAATAAGAATTTTTATATTTTAAAGGATGAGAGACTGAATCGTTAATATAAAATACAATTTTTTAAAAAAATATACAGATATTTTATATTCCTCCGAATCTCGCCTATCCCCTCCCGGTTTATCTTTTACGCCATACCGATATATAAAACACGAGGTCCATTAACATCAGCAGCAAGGATCAAGTACCGTAAAAGATAGAAGTTTCCGCTGATAGAACAAGTCTTCAACTCGACATCTTCGATGAGCCCTATCCTTAGGGAAGGGACACTCGATTTCCTTTCGAGGCACATGGTTCGGGGGCTCACACGGTTGGTGACTCCCTGAACCTCGGTGTAGTTCCATTGCACTTCTTTTGGCTTTGCGGTCAGCTTGATGTAGACGTTTGAAATGCAAATGTCAGTGAAAGGATTCCGGAACACGTACTTCATTGTATTCAATGTCACTCCTCTTCCCACTCCAGATTTGATCCTCATGCCGGATTCTGTATTAATTGATGTAATGTCTTCATCTCTTACATCTTCGATCCCACCGGACATCTCGCTCCCGGGAGCAATGGTGGCACTGCTACGGCCGGGAAATGCTAGTGAACCTTCTGATCACTAGTTGCTTGGTTAGCAAGTTGAATCTGATACCTTATCGTCCCAACCACTTTTAATGATGCAGTCATCTCCGGAGACGACAAAACTGTCTTAGATTCGAGTATTATTACATGAATCTAAGAAATAAAACAAATAACATCATCAAGGACTCATAAACTATTGACAGAATTGGACCAGCAGAGTCTATTCAATCTGTATTAGGAAAATCAACTGGTACAAGTACTGTCAGGTGTTGGATTATCATTATTCACATCACTGCAAAATTCAAGATTCTACCGAATATGATGATTTGATCTCTTGGGGATAATTAAGTGTTTATTAGAGACTAAACTAACCTGTTGTATACCCGATGATCGCCCCATGACGGTGATTTAACGAACGTTAGATTCGATATCTGGACCTGTTTCGAATACATGATCTCAATCATGTAGGGTCTGGTTACAGTCATTTTGTTGTCCTTGAACTGCTTCCACCAGTATGCACCTTGACCGTCGATGGTGCCGTTATTACCTTGCATAGTTGCATTGCAAGCCATGCATGGCTTCCACCAGGGGAATCTCTACCCTGCCGGTATGATAGTGCCAGTTAAATCGATTTGGTTCAGCCTGTATCGATATTTAAGGCGAGATGGTGCTAGTTACCTGTAATGACAACATCTGTTTTATTCCGGTATTGAGGCTGAAGTATGGGGAATCTACACAGGTTTGCTGGAAGCTTGGAATATCGAATGTCGCAGGCTTCAAGTAGAATCAGACAGCTTACATGCAATCCAACTATTGCAACGAGAGGTAGGCCACCAGATTGATCTGTCCTTGGTCGGCCACATCCGTAAGCTTCTGCAACGTCAATGAGAGATCCAGTTCAACCACTTTCGTAGGTCAGGGAATTGAGTTGCGGACAACTTGGCTAAACTTGTGTCATCGGAGAATTTTTCTGTCCAGAAGTTATTATCGTCTGAAGCTATATTAGCTCTTGTTCAGGAACATGGTTTAGATGGAGCTGATTGCTTTATTTCGGGTTATTCTCGTTGTTGGATAATTTTATGTTTATATTATTATAATATTATCATGCGTATTTTCTCTTCGGTTAAGGTTTATAATATTATTTGAGGATCGAAAACGCTCTTTATGTTCACAGTTTACCCACAATAGAGCCTGATAATATTCGATAATATACATTTATAAAAAGATATTTATATATTTTAGTATTTAAATTAATTTATTATTATTATTTAGTCATAACCGATTTCTATTAATAGGACTGACCTAAAATTTTATGTTAAATGATAAACCTATAAAACTATAGTATAGCGAATTTATAAAATTTTAGAGGATAAAAATAGATTTTTAATAAAAAAATATAATTTTTTATAAAATATATATATTTTAAAAAAAATTCAAAGGTGATAAAACCTATAAAATTATAGTATAGCGAATTTATAAAATTTTAGAGGATAAAAATAGATTTTTAATAAAAAAATAATTTTTTATAAAATATATATATAATTTTTTATAATATATATATATATTTTAAAAGGTGTAATCACCACCTATAACTTTCTCGATCCATCCCATCCCATTAACAAACTATGTTAAAAACAAGTGTTGTTTATTTAAAAGAAAGGGCATGGATTGCTAAAAAACAGAAAAGAGGAGCATGGAAGTAGAAGTAAATTTAGGGTCGGTAAACATGTCATTCTCTTCAAGTTTGATTCAGATATTTTGAGTTAGATTTTATTTAATTTAAATTCGATTTAGATCTAGTCCAGGTAAAACATAGGCATGGTTTGTGGGCCGTGGCCACTCTAAGTTTTAATAAATTATTACATGGCTTTATAATTTTAATTATTTTTATTTGGCCTCTCTTAATATTCTTATTAAATCTTTTTAAATTATTAAATTTTTTAGTTAAACCCTTAGATTTTTTAAAAATTTTAGTTTAAGCCTCTAATTTATTTAAAATTTAAGTTAACTCCTCAATCTTTTACTTCAAGTTTCGCCACTGAATCTAGTCCAATTTTAGTTCAAATAAATGATGATTTTGGCTCATGTATCGATTCGGACGTTCAGTTCACTTTTATTTTGATTGATATCAAGTCCGTTATTTTAGAGCACACTGATTTTGAGTTAGTAGTAGAATAATTGATTTTAGTCGATTTTTTTGTTATATTTAATTTTACACTATATATATATAACTTTATATAATCTAGATATTGGCTTTTTAGTAAGTTATGTGATAATTCATATCACATAACCTATTACGGGTAGAAAGATAGAGATCGAAACAAATAACTCTCGTGGGCCAGAATCAAAAAATAAGAACTTAGAGTATTAAATAGCTTGTATCCATAGAACATTTGACGTGACATAGATAATGAATAAATAGAAGTTAATATCATTCCAATTGCCATTACGAAAGTAATTAGTATTTTTGGCATTAAAAAATATTTTTGGCTGGTAATTATTCCAAAAAAGACTATCAATTCTGCAACATATCATTTTTCTTCTTCTTTGTTTTAATATTTTTTTTTATTTCGAATTGATTTAAATTAAAATTTATTTAATCTAATTAAAAATCAGTTTAAATTTATTATTATTCAACTAAAATTCAGATTAATTTTAATTTTATCTTAATTTAATTTGAATTTCAAATCAAAATTGAGTTATTGTGTTTTGACCAATTTCACATCGTGATACACAAGGGTGGAGGGAGCCATTCGCCAGATGTTCGGCTCAACGGCTAAAAGGAGAAAGCGTGTTTAAATAATACCCAATAGACAACTCCCACATGACCTCGACAATCCTCTCTAAAAAAATATATATAATAAATACATTTTATTACGTTATTCGTAATTTCGTCTATTAAAATTTAATTATTTATTTATATTTTTATATCATTAATTTATTTTTAATCTATTTTTTTAATTCCTCATTATTTATTTATATGACATAAAAAATAAAATTATTTTTAAAAATTAATATAAAAACTAAATAATTAAATTTTAGTATACAAAATCAGGTGATAAAAAAAAATTCTACAACGGGTGTCAAACACCGATAAACACCACTAATGTTGAACATTGTTGAACACCATTAAATCAATTAATAAAAATTTAAAATCTCAAGGACTCATTATGTAATTAATAAAAGTATGATAAACTCAACATATAATTAATAATTGTATTATTAGTCCTTTAGATTTTTATTCTTTATAAATTAATTTAATAATATTCAACGGTGTTCAACGTTAATGATGTTCAACGGTGTTCGACACCTGTTGTAGACTCATCCTAAAAAAAAACAGTGATATAATATTTTTTTTTCAAAAAGGTAGTGATAGGTAGTTAAGCTATTGTACCAGGGACTCACGTGGCACGACAAATAGACAGATCTGAATTCAATTTTGTGCGGTCTATTATTTGTTTAAGACTTCCGTTCCCATTGGTTGACATGGCATGGGTCCCCCTTCGTATGTACTGTGTACAAGCCGCCCCACTACATGTTGACATATTCTATTATTTATATTTTTATCAAATAATATTTTTATATTATTTTTTAAAATAAATCTTTATTTTTATATATAATTAAAGAGTAAATATTTATTTAAAAATTACATTTAAATAAATATTATTGAATTAATTATGTATAATTAATATGATGAGTTAAATTTATTTAATAATTTTTATATAACTCGCTTAACTTAATTTTTCTATGCCTAAGTGTTGATATGCAATTTGTAGGATTTTAAAAATATTAATCAAAATTAAAAGTTTTAATTTGATTACTTAAATCAAGACTTACCGTACAACATTAAAGCTAACAAAGCTAAGGCTTAATTAGTTGGTATAACGATATTTTTTAAGTAACAAGTACAAGTACAATAATGGTTGAAAATACAAATAGTAACGTACAAATAAAATAATAATAATTATAATTAAACAAATAATTAAAATATATTCATATCAGACTCACACACATCAAAATAAAATCAAATTAAAATTATTTATCAAATTAAAAATCAAACATGAAATATTGAAGTTCTTATGTCTTAACCTTGACATTAAAACAAAGATTCATATGCATATAATTATATTATAAAATTCAAATTTTAATTATGTTAAAATATTTATAGCATGCTATTTAAAATATATTAATAGTATATATATATATATATCTTAAATAATGATAATATAAAAAAATTTTTTACAACGGGCGTCGAACACCGCTAAACATCACTAATGTTGAACATTGTTGAACACCATTAAATTAATTAATAAAAATTTAAAATCTCAAGGACTCAGTATGTAATTAATAAAAGTGTGATAAACTCAACATATTATTAATAATTATATGATTAGTCCTTTAAATTTTTATTTTTTATAAATTAATTTAATAATGTTCAGCGGTGTTCAATATTAACAATGTTCAACGATGTTCGATGCCCGTTATAAACTCATCCTAATATAAAAATCTTATAACCGTGTAAAATTAATTAATTCAACACTACTCTAAGTCAATATATAAAACTACACGTGGTACAACCGGAACGAATCATAGTGGCAATTCTGGTGCAAGAAGCAATGATGTAAATATTTTCCATTTTAATTTAAAAGTGTAATAAATTTAAATATGCATCGACGACTATCGATTATAAAATTTAGTATATAATTTAATTTATTATATTATTTATAGTTTTATATAATAATTTTTATTTTTATTTTTAAAAAAATAAATAAATTTTGTTTATAACGTTATAAATCTAAACTATATAATAATTTTTATTGACCAGAGGCAGTGTGCTTTAATTCCATAATTTTTCCTACCATACCGAAATCAAACAGAAAAGTTGTGGTCTACGTGCATTTAACCTGTCGCTCTATAAAAGAGCCAAAACTCCACAATCTTCACCACCGACCCATCTCTCTTCTGCATCTTTCTCCGTATTCATCTCCTCCGCCGGAGCTCGCTTTAAACTTCTCGCGCTTTAATTCCATGGCGGCCGGCCTATTCGCCGCCGTAACCCCTAAACCCTTCCGTCAATTATTCTCTTCTCACCATAGACCGAACCCAACGCCGGTTTTCAATCCTTTACTTCACCACCAAAGGGTAACGTACGGTGCTCGAAGGAAAACGAGTTCGTTGTCTGTTTGCTACGTGTTGGAAGAACAAAAACACGGTCAACCCCTGATCGTGAACCGCGAAGAAGAAGGGTCGGACTCGGAGGATGTTGGGAACCCGAACATCGATCCGCGGATCTTAATACCCGCCCATGTGGCGGAGAAATTGGCTAGGAAAAGATCCGAAAGGTTTACTTACCTTGTCGCAGCAGTCATGTCTAGTTTGGGTATCACATCCATGGCGGTTATGGCCGTTTACTATAGATTTTCTTGGCAAATGGAGGTTCATTTTCTTCTCCTTCCCCTCCTTGTCTTTAATTATACACGGTCAACATATCTGACTGTGTTTCATTTTTTATGTTCTGAAAGGGCGGCGGGGAGGTGCCTCTTTCCGAAATGTTCGGTACATTTGCTTTATCAGTCGGCGCCGCTGTAAGTTCGATACATATATTTGTTCATCGACTGTCTCCGTCACATTCGAATGTTGAATCTGAAACCGGGTTTTTCAGGTGGGGATGGAGTTTTGGGCTAGATGGGCACACCGAGCTCTCTGGCATGCTTCGTTGTGGCATATGCACGAGGTATTTCTTTCTTTCTTCCTTTCCCAACATCGACATTAACGTAGACAAGATCTGGAACCAAACCAAACCAAGCCATGTTTTCGTTTTTGCCAGTCTCATCACCGTCCTAGAGAAGGTCCGTTCGAGCTAAACGATGTATTCGCCATTACCAACGCTATCCCGGCCATAGCTCTTCTGTCTTACGGTTTCTTCAACAAAGGGCTTGTGCCCGGTCTATGTTTTGGTGCTGTAAGTCTCTTTTTTCTGCCTTTAATATTATTTTTAATACAATTAGGCTAAATTTAATATTTCTAATTCGAATCTACCTAAAACGAAAAGCCGACCAGAATCCTTGAATTATCTATCGTTATCTTTTCCAATCTTCATAATATAAATATATTAGTCCTTTTGATCTGGGTGCAGGGACTTGGCATTACAGTGTTTGGAATGGCTTACATGTTCGTCCACGACGGTCTCGTCCACAAGAGATTCCCAGTGGGGCCTATTGCCAACGTTCCCTACTTCAGGAAGGTTGCTGCAGCTCACCAGGTTTGTTAAATTTGCACCACACCATCAACATTATAATATACAACAATTAATTAAATAAACACAACATTTTATTCGGATTTGATGTTTGGCATTTTCAGCTCCATCATTCAGAAAAATTCCAAGGTGTCCCATATGGTCTGTTTCTAGGACCCAAGGTGATCAGATAATAACCACGTAATCGAATTTTTTTAATTTTATTCGAATTATATTATGCCCATGCATAAAATATAAACTCGTTTTTTATGGGTGCTGTGGGCAGGAATTGGAGGAAGTGGGAGGGCTTGAAGAATTAGAGAAAGAGATCAACAGGAGAATCAAATCAAGCAAAAGGGTTCAAGAATCATAACAGAAATACACTGGTTTGAAGGGAAACCCATTTTTTGGAGCAATAGACAATACTTGTCGTGTCCTAAATGGAAACTGATTTTTTGTTTTTCTCACTGTTGTTTTCCTACTAGCCACTAGAAGGATCACATGTATAAATATAATTTTCTTTTCCTTTTCTTTTGCTATGAAATAACAAATATTGTACATATAGTTTCCTCCCACCACTCGAACGATTTTCTAAAGAATTTGTATAATATTTTTGTGTAAATTTAAACTTGTTTAAGCATGTAACATCTTTCGATTTATAAATATAATTTTTTTTATAATTTATGTATTATATTAAAAAAATAAAAAAAATAAAATCAATTAAATATATTGATTATGAAAATTTTATATTATATAATAAATCTTATCTATAATTAATAATTTACAAATATTTTGATTCAAGAGCTTCGAAGATGTGGAGAATTCCTTGATTTTTTTTGTTATTTTTGTTGGTCAAACCCAATTTTTCTGGGAAATTTATATATGCATATAAATTAAGCTGTTTAAATTTAAATTATTTACATAAAATAAAACATATCATTTTCTATTATTTAAATTATTTTTTATATTAATATTAATTAATATTTTAAAATAAATCAGACGTATGACAATAAATAAAAATATATGATAAAAAATTTACTATTTACATATCAAATACTAATTTATTTTTTATTCATGGATCTAACTCCAAAGACATTATAATTATTTATTATTATGAGAAATAGAGAAACCAATATATAATAAAATTTTTTAACTTTTAATTTAATATATTTCCATCCATTTTCTTTTGTTTTGTTACTTTTTCAAAGATGTGACTAATCCCATCTCATTAAGTACTTTTTGTTTTTGACCAATTTGTCAAAGGGTTAGGGCTCGCTAAGCTGTAAAATAAAGTTAATTTCTCATCATTTTCACTTTCAAAAGCTCATAACATTTTATTGTCCCACCCAAAAGCACTGACGTTGATCGGATTAGTTTACAATACACGGTTTGATTAATCTTTTAAACACAAATAATCTTAGGTTTAAATGGAATAATAATTTTTTTATTAAAAAATTATTTTTTAAAATTTTATTTCGAAGAATCTCTTTTTTATATACGTAGACGTAATTCGTATTTATGTACAACGCAAATTATTAATTTGCATCTTATAAAATACGAAGTATATATGGCAAATATGGATTATATGTTACTCATTTTTTAAATATTTATGAATTTTTTAAATGTAATTCGTATTCTACATGATGCGAATTACTCTTAAATATAAAAAATCTTCACGCCATTTCTAACGATATTTTGGACATAATTCGCATCTTACAGGACGTGGATTACCCAATTACGTTTAAAAAAAATTAAAAAACATTAAAAAAACGAATAATATACAATCCACATGAGTCATACTTTGTGTTTTTAAGATGTGAATTAAATTTGTATCGTGCGGAATACGAAATACATATGCATATAGAAAAAGATTATTCTTTAAAATAATGTTCGAAAGGAATTATTTTTTAAATAAAAAAATATTCATTCCATTAAGTCAATAATCTTTTGATTCCTATTTTTTTCAAAAATTAATTTAATATTTCCAAAATTTTAAAAATATCTATTAATTTTTTATTTCTTTAAATACTTCTAATAAGATTATTTTAAAAAAAAAAAACTCTCTTTAAGTTAAAAAAAATAATTGGACCGTCAGATTTTAAATTAATCTTACAAATTTTTCGAAAAATTCAGTTTTTAAATTGCATGTCGGAACCAAGGATAATTAAAATCAGTGTTAGTGTGCGGTGACTCTACGGCACTGCCATGGTTGAACTGACCATGATTTCCGTCTTGAAACTTCCTTCAATTTCATGGGCTACGTGTTAACTCTGCCTCAACTCCGACGTCAGGACCCCCCAAGGCCAAAAGTAGCCTAATAATGCATGGAAACGTAAGCTTCGTGGCCAGGGCACTAAACTTGGCAAACAAAAAACAGATTTATCAATTTAATTTTATTACAGTGAATAATCTATGTTGGGTTTTTACATTTATTAAAAGTAAACAAGTTATTGGGAAAGCATACCACGTAGCTTATTTTGTTAAGAATGGTTAATGATTTCATAGTGGAAAACTGGGGGAAAAGGTCAACAAAAAAAAAGGGTCATGTTTTGGGTTTTTAAGAACAAACATATATATTAAAATAATGACAAAATTAAAAAAAAATAATGTTGGATAAATTTAATGGTTAAAAATGTATAAATTAATATTAAATTAAATTCCACATTTAAGCATCATTATATATAAAAACAATTGTACCAAACAAGTAGGACCGACCAAATATCCATATTCATATGCATTAGCACTATGGTTTATATATGTATTTATCTTTATGGACGTGGCTTTACATGATTGGCTAAAGTATATACATTATTTGAGCAACGTGGAAGGTTGAAAGTGGAGTTTCTCCACCGCCCTGCCCAACACGAAAGTGGGGAATGTTTTGGATTGGACCCATTTGAATCACTTCACTATCCAAATGTACTTTTTTTTAAATGAAAGTCCATTGTCCCTTATATATAATTATAATTAACTGATTTATTATCAATTTAATTTAAATAAAATATTATCAATATTTATTATAAAATAATTTTTTATACTTTTATAGCTTATATTTCTAATCTAATTTAAATATATTTTTTGTAGGGTGGAATAAGAACAAAAGGCGAGAGTTGATTGATAAAGAGACTTGACTTCGTGATATTTTTAGATGCGTAAATAAACCCTCATCAGTCAGCGCAAATACATTCTATTGGGCCAGCCCGAAGACCCTTCCTCGCGCGCTTTCATAGCCGTCGAGCAGCCTAACCGATGAGTCGATTACTACCAGCCCAAAATGCAATTATATGGGCTTGGGTTTGGAAAATACTTTTATCTGAGTCTAATTTTGGTTTTAGCCCCTAAATCTTTACTGAAATTTAAGATTTAACCTATGCACTCTAATTTCACATAATTTGGTCTATCTAATCATGATGTTGCTATAAAGAAGTTGTTGGTTAAGAAATTGCACCATAGGGATACAATGAAATCAATTTCAGACAATGTTGTGACGAACATGGGAAGTTAGGATGTTGCATTTTTATAGGAAGTATCTCGTTTGATGGTGATGTGCTAGATTAGTGAAAAATGAAGTTTTATTGTATTTTTTGATAACTATATATTTTAATGTTTTGTTCTCTTTCGTAGAAAAGAATTGATAGAACGATTTATAAACGTAATAATTGGAAATAGAGACCGCTTGAAGGGTAGGAATTCAAGACCATTTATAAGAATGGAGGGACCTAATCATGAAAAATTAAAATAGATTGTTTAAATCACAAAATTCAGTACAATATAGGGAATAAAACGAAATTTGTACCTTTTATTTTTTTAAACTTGTGGTGTCCGGGTATCCTTACGGTTTTACCCTCGACTTGGAATTGTTCATTACGAAACTCCACTCTGTTCCCTGTCATAATTCGTTTCTAGATCTATAATCCCAGCCGTTGAAATTCGGAGAAAACTTAATCGACAATTGTCATCATCTAATCCAATTGGGCCCATAATGCTTAGGGACGGTCCATTACGTAATAGTCCCCACGTGGCGTTACATCATCCGTGACACGCAGACTTTCCCAATCCAAAAACAGCCGAGGAGAAAAATCAGATATTCTAGATGTGCCCTTTAAAATTATTTTCCACGTGGCCTATTCCTATTTGATAAAGACAACAACTACCCTTCTCTCTTTGCTCGCTACTCACTGAGTCCGCCCGGTTATTTTAACCCTCTCTCCCCTTATTCTTTTCTCTCTTTCCGATTTTCTCTGTATCTAAACGCGTTTATTTTTGGCGTTACTGATCATCTTTTATTAGTCCTGTTTTGGCTATTTCTAAAGGAGCGGTGGAGATCCGTTTACCTTTTAGCTTTCTTGATAAGGTTGATTCTTCATCTAAATCTTCTTTGATTTTTCTTGGATGCTGAAGTTTCTTATATTGATTATCAATTTGTTTGCTTCTTAGCAATAGATATTTGGATCTGATTGTGATTATTGTTTCAAAATGGTTTGTTTTGGTTAATTGTTGTATGTTTGTTGCATCTTGGTGATGTGGATCGCGTAATTTCAATGAAGGTACTTTGCAAATTCAATCTAAGTTTAGGGTTTTATTACAAACGAATAGGATGGATCCAATTGTTGCTTCTGTTTGGCTTGCGAGAAATTAAGGGGAAAAGGATTGGAAAAATTAAAATTGAGAATGGATAATTGGATATAACGCGGTAAAGGTGCAGAAACTTTACTAATTATATACACTCTTATCCTCTTCAGTGTGGGAAACTGTCATGAATATGCAAGAATGTCCAAGAAACAGTGGGAAAATACTGTAAAGTAGAGGGAAAACGCAGTAGAATATCTCTGAGAAAAAATGCTTTATTTTTGAATCAGATTACCTAAGAAATACAATGCCTTCAATGTGCTGTGTGTGTGTGTGGATAGCGTGACTAGCTGACTGCTTATTTGCAATTCACCAATAACTACTAGTCTACTAGGCTAACATCTTCCAACAAACTTCAACGAGCAGCTGTGGATTATTGTTTTTCTTTATAAACTTGACATATTTGCAAAGGTTTAAAAGTTATGGGATCCATTAGTTCTCAAATTCTTAATTTTGTAATGTAAAATTTTCTTCTAAAATTTTCTCTTTATTTCTAACTTGGACTTGTTCATCTAAATGTCCTCTGTTTAATCAGGTTATGGATGCAGGATTGTTTTATTGATGTGCTATTTAATTTTGTAATGTATATTTTGTTTTGTTTGTATCATATGTGTCTGTATCCATGCATGATGGTCACTGTAATTTTGCAATGAAGTTAGGTTACATGTTTTGATGACTCAAATGTTGTTCCTCTTTCACTGCAGTGGTGAGGGCCATGTGAGTTATTTAAACTGAAGTAGTGGTATTGGTGTTTTTCGACCGGGATAAGCTTATTGATTCTATCAGTGTGCACAAGATGGGTAGATGCAAGGGTTGTGGGAAATTAGGACGGATGCTGCCAAGGGATGAGCCTGTGAATGCTTACCATTCCGCGTTTCTATGTTCCCCTATTGTTTCTGTTTGGGATTGCATCGTCCGCAAGATGAGGTATTCTTGCAGGCCCGAGTTTGTGTAGCCGTGAGTTTAGATAATTATATTAGTTCTCCATAAGAGAATTATTTAGAAATACTAGTATTGAAGTTTTATTTTAAAAGGAACAAAGGTGGAGGAACAGATAGCTTTATAGGGAAATGTATACGATCTAGAATAAACTTTCTACAGCGAAGAAGATCTGAACAAACTGAAGTCTGGGTTTTAAAGCTTCAAGTTTTAATGGATAACAAGGTGTGCAATAAAGTGCAACCAGTAGCGAGAAAAGCAAAAAAGAAACAGGTGAAGGATGAGTTGGATCGTATTAAGCAGGCTGAGAAGAAAAAGAGACGCTTGGAAAAAGCCCTTGCGACTTCTGCTGCCATCCGCTCTGAACTAGAGAAGAAGAAGCAGAAAAAGAAGGAAGAACAGCAGAGGCTTGATGAAGATAGTGCTGCAATTGCCGAGGCTGTTGCTTTGCATGTCCTCCTTGGTGAAGACTCTAGTGATCCCGGTGAGATTTTGAACAAGGAAGTGGGGTTCAACCATTGGGATTGTGCCAGTAATTTCAATCTATTTATGGGTGGAGGGGGAGCTTACCTTCCTCACCAGGCAAACACAAGCTATGAAGGGATGATCACTAATGCATACAGAGGTGGACACGAATGGGCTGCGTATGGAAACGGTGACTGGTCCTTCACCTATGGAGCTTGTGGAAGGGATCTACATGCATCATATTTTGAGAACGGAGGCTGTGGAAATGAAGGCCTTTCAGCTGACCTTATCGCAGCACAGGCTGTTTCTGCACTGCAGATCAGAGAGGATACAGAGGTCGACACGATTGTCCTCAACAGAATGTTGAGAGGCTAGCCAATCATTTTGCTGTTTATGTTACTGCTTGCTTTCCGTGTTGCTTGCTGTGTTTGCCCATAGTTCTGAATAATGGATCTGTATATATAGTTGTCATGACATTTTCAGTCATGTTCTCGTTGCTTCTACTGGTATTGAACTTTGTCACACTATGTTGTTCTCGTGTTTGTCGAATGATCTGTTTCTTGGCAGTGTTACTTTCCACTTTCCTCTACATGAATGATTTTGAAGTTACTTTCATGGCATGAATGGATTTGGTTAACCATCTCAATATGTTCGAAATAACATGCTTTTGAGGCACTTAACACTGTTGTATTATATAGCATGGACCATCCATTTCAAACTTGAAGTGACTGGAAGGCAAATGAACCATGTTAAACCGATTACTTTTGATTCCATATAAGGAGAGAGAAGATGCAACTTTGCTACAATAGAAGAAAATATTGAAGGGACTGAAACTTCTGATATATACACACCTTCCGATTTATATCACCCTTCGATTCAAACTAGTAAAAATAAAGTCTTTGGTATAATATTTATGATCTAAATGTGAATAAAACGAATTATTTATCCTTCAGTTTAATAGTGAATTCTCTTTCAAATTGTAAAAAATGTTCTACAAGAAATATTCTTTGTTATTGTTTCAACTCATATTTATCAAAAAATAGATCCTTCTCTAATAATTTTGAATAAATTAAATACATATATTACGATACAAAGATTTCTTATTCTACAAAAACGAAAGCAGTTTTTCAATTTCATATACCAAGGATTTCGCTTGAAAAAAATGTTTTATATTGATGGATTGGAGTATAAGGGTTTCAATTCGCAAGATCTTGCGTTACTTATCAATGAAATTCTATCTATTAGTGTTAGGCAGAAAAAATTAATTATAGATATAAATATAATTAGATCTGTTATTCATAGATAAATTTAGTATTTTCGATCCAGATAAGATCGGTTTTGTGAATGATAAATGACTTTGATTGATTGTATCTCTACCAACTATCTGCCTTCCTTTGTCATCAACTGAGAAAATATTTGATCCGTCGTCATGTCTGAACTCCCAGTAGGATGATCTTTCTCTACACCAGCATGGCCAGATGGCCCAGATGTGGTAAGACTAGGTCTCGTATAACAATCCATTCCATTAACGTTGCCATCTTGGCATGGTTCTTCCGGCCCCGACTCTTGAAGCCGAAGTGCGTGCTCCAAATTCCACAACACATCACCCATAGTTGGTCTATCAACACCGTAATCAGCCAAGCATTTCTCGGCTGTTTCTCCTTATTTCTTCAAACAGCTAGGCTTTATTTGTCCCACAAGGTTGCGATCAACAATTTTGCCGAGCATGCCATTTTTCTGCCACTGCATGTCCCATTCTGCTAGGTTCACCTGCTCTCTAGCAAGCAATGGATCAACAGCAGGCCTAGCACAAAGCACCTCAAAAAGCACAACCCCGAATGAATAAACATCGGATTTATAGTCAGTTGCTGTCTCCGGAAATACTCTGGGTCAAGATACCCAAAGCTACCTTTTACCCCAGTGCTTACATGGGTTTCATTGATACATGGAGCAGATCTAGAGAGACCAAAGTCAGCAACCTTGGCCACAAAATTAAGATTAATATTAAGAGATGAAGTCTTTAAAAGTTAATGAGATTTTTTTATTTAATTAATATTTAAATTAAAAAACTTAAATATTATTAACATTAAAATATTTGGAGAGAAATAACAATCCCACTTATTCTATTAATGATTTTCCCCCGGTCAAAATAATTAGCAAAATTAGGTTTTGCACTTTGTCCTCTTAAAACGATATCATTTTGACTTTAAAAGAATGATAATATTACACTTTACTCTTCCAAATATCTTGATAATTCAGTTTTAACCTTCTAATATACTTTTTTTACCTTTGAGGGGGAGTAGAATATAATACAATGATTTCTAGTACGAATGTTATACCGACCGTATACTAGAATTAATCTTAAGATTTAGACGTAGACCTGGAAAACATTTTAAAAAAGAATAAAATTGTTAATTTTTGACCAGTTTTTTTGTACAAACACAAAAAAACTGGTAGTGGGGTGAGGTGGGGGCGGACCAAGATTTTTGAAATTGTTATTCGAGTTGGCTGGTGGATGATTATCTTTTGCTTCCTCCCCTGTTATCGATTGTTATAAGCAAGGTCAAGATTCGAATCTCGACGTAAACTAAGTTGGGAGTCATCCGTAATAGACTTTTGCAGTACCTGATCTGAATTAGTCGATCAATATTGGATCAGTGGCTATATGAGAAGAAAAAGGGCAATTAGCTTGAGGTCTATAATGGAGATTAAATCAACAACTTACTAATGGTGCAGAGCTGCAGAGAGAATTTGGACAAGGAGAAGATGCATGGCGATTAGCTTGGGGTCGTTCATTGGTGGTTCGTCTTGCTCGAGAGAAATACTTGGAGGAAGCAAAAACGGTACATGATTCTTCCAAGTCTGGAGCTGAGGAAATTAAAAGTGGCACTGCTAGTAGCACTCAGGACAACAGATGAGTTGCAGTGCCGAAATTGCAGCTGTTAAAGAACAAATCGAAAGCAAGCCGACAGCATTTCTTGTAAGAAAAACTGAAATTCATAAGCCAGCCTGTATCTGTATGTGCAAGTGTGTGTTTTCGTCGGATTTGGACAGATCTCAATTCTCCAGTATCTGACTACTTACAATACACAAGTTATGCCCATACCAATAGTTCTCATGAAGAAACAACACTTGTAGAAGGAAGACAGCACCAGATAAAAGAATGCAAATCAATCAGTCACCTTTATACATAAATATTGCTATATCGGACCGGAAGTATAAATAGTTTTCCTATATTCTTGCCGCAAGAATATAACCAACTGACAAAGCTTTAAAACACATAAAACAGTTATGTTTTAATAGGTGAGGAAGAGGGAATAAAAACCTGGACAAAATTCATGACATGTAGCAAAAGTAGCAACTTTACCAAAGTCTTAATAAGATTTTGCAAAAATAGCAACTTCCTCAGCAGGCTTGCCTGTCATCAAACATGTTTTGGTCCCGTGAGGCTGTTCAAAAGGGAAACAGCGAATCGTTGCTCCTGTTTCTTCTTTTACTCTTAACTCGTCTGCATCACTGCAGCAACAAAAGAAAACATATTGTTAGACTCACAAATGCACATGTTTCAGTAAATATACTGTCACATAATTCTGATATGGCCATTATCTAAGAAAAAGTAGTCTATTACCTAGCAGACCAAGGTCCCCTAGCCCATTTGCCCAAAGATATAGCTTCTTTGAGTTCTTCATAAGAGCTCACATCCACGATGTTACTGCAGAAAGAGTCCAAGAAGCATTAGAAAGAAGACCAATGAACTTGAAGGAGTGCAGAGAAACAGATGCATTCTGTTCAACTCAAAAATTTAATATCCCCAAACTGAACCCATCTCTTATGGTTTCTGGAAGTGCCAATAATAAGAATTTGAAGTGGCAACACTCAGAGATCAAGCTGGTTTAACTAATTTAATTAATATAAGAATGATAGAGAAATATGCTTTTAATCAAAATATCAAATCTACAGATGAACTTCTCCGGGAATCCAGATTGTTAAAATTATCTAGTGAAATATTAAGAAATCAGTGTTTTATACAACTTGATATCCCTAAATCCTTCAGGTGTGACCATTTAACGGAAGACAGCTATTCTAGTAAGCTCTAAAAACAAGAGGCTAGTTATGTAGTTTAAGATCCGTTGTTTACAAATGAAAGAGCAGGTTTGCCAATTCAATTGTGGTGCTTTAGCTTCAAAAAAGCTTGATTCAAAAGCTCAAAAAATATTGCTATGGTCAAGCAATCCTTGGGTTGAAACTGTTGATAATTGCTTCAGAAAAGAAAGCACACCTGTCCCGGAAAGATATTGCCTTCTGAAGAAGTGATGATTGGATCTCATCCAACCTGTCTTTGACATAAGCTTCTAATACTGAAGGTTCCATAGATATTCCAAAAACTTTCCCTTGCTTCCCAGGAACATCCCTCCTAGATATGACCACACTCCCACTTGAAACATCACGGGGACCTATTTCAATCCTCAGAGGTACTCCCTACAAAATTATCATCTAAAGCTTGAGCAGATGAAAGTTAAATATATTTTTGCAAAGCAGTATTCTCTTCAAGAGAGAGAGAGAGACTAACGTTCTAGGCAAAATAAGGTCAGACTTCTGAGTTAAGATATAAGCTTATACTTCCAAATAACCAATAAAAGTGCAATCATATTTAAATTTAGAGATACCTTCATCTCCCAGAAATTGAACTTCCATCCTGGTGTCCTCTGGTCTGTGTCATCAAGTTTAACTTTAAGTCCAGAAGCTTTCAGAGCTTCTGCAACAGATTTTGCAGCATCTAGAACTCCTGTTTTCTCATCAACCTTCTTCCAAATTGGTACAATTACAACCTGATAGTGTATGAAGTACAACACAGAAGGCCAATAATTATAAAACTAACAAAAAAATTGTAAACTTAAGGTACCTTTAAAGCATGTTACAATAGTACTTCTCTCAATATTTATTTAGCTTAAAGACAGTAGAGTGTATCAATAAATTGCACGACAGTAAATCACTTCTAATATCCACATAGTTGCCAGCAAACAGGGATCCCTGTAAAATTCATTTTACTAAGAAGCTCCACCTGACAGGCTGGACCATACCAACCAAAAGGGTAGCACAATGTATACCTGTATTGGTGCCATTCTCGGAGGAAGCATCAGACCAGTATCATCTCCATGGGTCATGATAATACCGCCAACAAACCTTGTGCTGATAGCCCAAGATGTTTGCCACACATGTTGCCTTTGGCCATTTTCATCAGTGAACTGTACAAGGACAAGTTTCAGTCAAAAGCCTTTATTATAGAGGCAAGCACAATATACGAAAAAGAGAACTGGTTATTTACATTAGAATTTGAAAGGCCTACACCTACCAGAAACAAATAGAAAAGTAAAAAAGCTGCAAAACCTTTGTGGGAGGACAAACGGACAATCATAACTGGATAAAATGGACGGCTGAACCAGTACAAAAATGTCACCCAGCCTACAGTATTTAAAAAGTGTTGTGATTTTAAAAGAATATATATACCAACCTTTCCTGGCTTCTGGATTGGCTTTCTGAAATTGCTAAGACCGAGAGCATAGAGAATAAAACACCAGTTTAAAAGAACAATGAAAACATGGGGGGAAAAATAAAGCTACTTCAAACAGCCAATAAGAGATGTCTAGATAATCCAGGAAAATGTCTTTCCAAAAACAAAAGGGTTTTTAAGTGAAAAAGCTTCATGAGTGTGTCTACATTCCATACTGATTCAACCTTTAAGAGTTGACCACAAAAATATAGCAGCTTCATATTTCATCTATGTGAAAAATAATAGAAGTGAAACTGTTTTCCAGCAACTTCCTTAAAATTAAACTTCATTGGTAAACAAAGTATTTGCTTCCTGCAGACATATCCATTTCAGGGATGGAAGAGAGAGAGAGAGAGAGAATAGAGAGAGCATCCAGAGTATCAATCACCTGTGTCCCAAAAGCACGGGAGAAGTTTTGCCCAAGATTGTGGCTGGTTCCTGCTTGCAAGGCTTTACGATCACCCATCATAGCTTCTATTGTGTAGGTCTTGTCAGCACCAGCAAACGTTTCCACTTTAGATTTTCTACCTGCAATTACAGGTATCGCAGCTTGCTCATAAGCAAACTTTGTATAGACATCAATCATTTGTAGCACCTGCAGTTCAGTAGCATCCAATCCTTTAATAAAAACAATACCATCTAAAATCACCATGACCAAGCCATAGGTAAAGTGACATAAACCTCATTTTCTGCCTCTTCTGGTGTGGCATGAGCTGTGTGACCTTCCTGCCAAAGAAATTCAAGGGTCCTTACAAATGGTTTCGTGCGCATCTCCCATCTAGTGACATTTGCCCACTGAACGGAATAAAACAAGTGGAACTCAGTCAGTGACAGCCTTAAATAAAGATATAACCAGGTTACGAATGACTAAGCTAATACCTGATTAATCATTAGAGGAAGATCGCGATAACTGTGAATCCACTGCGTAAACATGTGATTTACTATGGTTTCACTGGTAGGTCGAACCTGTCACAACCTCAAGAAGTATAACAATCAAAGGCAAAACTCAGGTCATGCCATCATGATTACTCTTGAACCAGCATTTTCATTAAAAAGTAAAACAGAATGTATGCCACAGAATAGAAATCCGCTAATTCGTAAAAATGCAGTGATAAGACTTAGCAAGTGATACTAATAACAAAAAGAGTTAAGCTAACTAATGCTAAATGCGTACCACAAGTTTCTCTTCGAGTTCCTTTCCTCCTCCAACCGTGACAATAGCTAATTCTGGACTAAATCCCTCCACATGGCTAGCTTCTTTCTCTATAAATGAGTATGGAATAAACTGCAGTCACAAAGTAAATTTCATAGATCAAAGCAAAGTATACAATAGGATAGCTTAAAAAACAAAAACCACACCTGGGGAAAGTACATGTTACTGTGCCCAGTCTCCTTGAATTTAACATTCAAATAATCCTGCAAGTTTTTCAAAATGAACCAAAATTTTGGAAAGATAACCAGGAGCAATTATTAATAGAAATGATAAGAAAATGAAGTGACCTGAATTGCCTCCCAAATAGCGTAACCGTAGGGGCGAATAACCATGGTACCACGAACGGGGCCATAATCAGCTAGCTCAGCGTTGGCAATAATATCAAGGTACCAAGCATTGAAGTCCTGAGACCGAGGCGTAATGACTCGGTCTGTGTCCCCTCGGTCTTGTACACGGCTGCTCCTCTTTTTCTCAACTCGGTCATCAGTTTCCGCTGGACTCGACGCCGCGCTTTGGACGGAGAACCCAGCGGGTAGAGGCGGACGGAGAAAGAGATGCCGCCGCAGGGACACCGTAGAGCGGCGGGTGAAGGAGGGAGAGAAGAGGGAGGTGAGCGTCGGTAGTCTTAGAGACGACACCATATCTGGGAGAGGGTTTCAAGTTGCAACGTTCACTAGTCTTAGAGCTTTCTTCAGGGTCGAAGATATGAGATTTCTGAAGAGGTAGGGATTGGGTGTAATGGCGCGCATTGATGATTATGGTCCTTCGATCTTTGTGGCCGTTGGTTCAATGTTGTAGCTGGGCTGAATTGCTGTGGCTGATCTAAAAATGTTTAAAGTATTTATAAAGCGATTAAATTATGAATTTTATAAATCACTTTTACGAGAATCGAGATATTAGAGGGTTAATTCTAATAAAAAAGAATTAAAAGGTTAATTACCTGATTAGTATATGTATTATTCCAAACTCATCAATGTCATATTCTTTTTTTTTTCAGTTTTATAAAGGAGGCATTTGCCCTTAGGTACTTTGACCACTTCCGTTACAAAATTCAACGTGGAAATAGTACACTAAAAAAGTGACATGTCATTAAAAACTATTATCCATTTAAAGAAGGTATAAGAGTATGATTTCGCTCGATCTTTGTGAAAGTTGATTCAATTTTTAGTTGGGCTGAATAGACGAATTTACCACGTCGAACATTGTTGAATAGACGAATTTACCACGTCGAACATTGTTGAACACTACGCTCTGCAACTGTCACGCCACCACCGGCTGGCTACCCTTATAGCGCGTACAATTACAATGCTCCACCTCTGCTGCACGGACAGACTCCGTATGGCGAGGGAAGTGGCAGTGGCGGATATTTTTACGGGCAGGGGGAGAAGAAGTGTAATTTGGGAGGGATGGGACGGGTATTGCCATGGGTGCGGTTGCAAGAGCTTTGGGTGGAAGCGCATTTGTGGAAGGCGTGGATGCGCCACATCGCCAACGAGGCGGTGGAGAGGGTTGAAGATGATCTTGGTTTCCATGTGGTCGTTTGTGATGATTTCTGATTTTCTAGACGGTTCATCTCCACGTTTTTACAATGTTAATAGAATTATATGTGATGTTGTAAGAAATTTAGTGACTGTGTTTGGTTGGTTTTCTAATGGTCTAATCTCGATTTCAGTTTCAACAACGTACTACACCAGCCTAAAATCTCAGGCATTCCTCCTTCGAAAATGGAAAATATGAAAAGAATATGCCGTGCAATTACTCTGGCTGACTACAAAGATTTGCAAGAACCAAGCTGAAGTCATTTAAACAAAGTTTAGAAGGCCACCTTGCTCTGAGATGGAATTAGATATAATCGGTAAATGCTTCTCCTTCCATAGAATTTTCATGTGTCACCCTCGGTTCCTGAGATGGAGTCATTGCAGTGGCAGCAGTTTCTTTGGGAGTAGCTGTCGTCGATTTACAAGAATTACATCACAATAAGAAAGGGATTGGAAAAGGAAGAAGATGAAGAAGAACCAACCTTCAGGTTGATTTCTGGATTATAACTGGTTTTCTCCAGGAGACGCCATCTGGTCCGGCTGTTGAGAAGTTGAAGCCTTTAGCGGCTCTTCTGTGGCTTTTAAGTAGCCTTCGCTAGTATAAGCCTCAGTCACGGATGGAGTACCATCTGCATTTAAGGTGACAAATTGCACGGGGGTAATCTCTCTCTCGAGGGTGCTCCTGAATTCCCTTGTAACTTCCTTCGGGTAAAAAAACAACACAAGGAATTCAAGACAAGCTACCTCAAGGTATAGATATATAAAGTAAAATCAAAAGGAGCACATCTTACCTGAATTTCTCTAATGGTGGGCTGGAATTCACGCAAAGTTTTCCCTAAATTCCGAGCAACCTGCATTTATTAGGCCATTGGGATGCCAAAAGGATTTTTAACTTCCATGAAGGCATCAAAATGATTGCTATTTACAAGTTGTCATAGGAAATACACCGTTTAATATATGAGGTATAACACCACGTAACGCTCAATAAACATCATTCCGATGGTTGTTGACCTCACGGTTCAAGAGTAAGAACATGAAAAAACCTAATCTCTTTTATCATGTTAAGGATCCAACCTAAAACCGATTAGCAATATAGGTGGAGGGATTCAACTTTAATACAAGACCACAGGAAATCCAAACATTGTAATACCAATATATCTTGCTAGTCTTTTGAATCTCCACAAGTTAATAGCTTCTCGATATCGCGCCCGTTCAGTAAAAGGTGAAGATGGATCTCAGGGATGCTTAATCCTAAACATCTGGATCACTATGGACTCCAACCATGCTCATATTGAAAAGAACTCTGAAAGCAAAACAATGACCTTTTTCTAGTCAAACAATTGGATTCAAGCGAGTCTTGAAATCGACCAGGATCGGTTAACAGAATGG
This sequence comes from Abelmoschus esculentus, assembly GCA_035048815.1. Classification (NCBI taxonomy): domain Eukaryota; kingdom Viridiplantae; phylum Streptophyta; class Magnoliopsida; order Malvales; family Malvaceae; genus Abelmoschus; species Abelmoschus esculentus. The sequence continues at coordinate 13,869,663 of JAUCBN010000049.1, forward strand.
ATCAGGCTTAGTTTGACACGAAATGGAAGAGTTCTTGCTTCAAGGGCAATTAAACCTTATCTTGTTAAAATTCAAAAGGATTCTTTAATGGTCTTTTCAATATCTTTTGATGTTATGGAGCTGTAAATTCATTTAGCTGGTCCGGTGGGGTTATCAGATAAGCAACATCAAACAAATCAAAGCTGCTACCCAAGCAATTCCAGACCAAAGCTAAATTCATTTCTCTAGAAAATCAAACACTAGATCAGTTCATTTCTCAGACAAGAAATATCAAAAAAAGTGATCTGTTATAGTTTACAAATTAATTAACATGAAAACAATCCATGAAACAAAGAACTATAATCTAAGAGTGAATGTAGAACATACCTCAGCCAGACCCTTGGGACCAAACACCATCAAAGCAACAACCCCAATAACCAGAGCTTCAGGAGCCCCGACCCCAAATAGAGATGCATGAACCACCTTGCCTTTATGTCTTCCCCTTTTTTCTGCAATACCATCGTTAGCAGATTTAACAAACTTTATAAATTATTCTAAAGGCTCAAAAAGGCGAAAACCCGGACTGGAAAAACAACAAAAGGCACCTAATTTAAGATGTTTTGGTGAGATTGAAATGCCCATGTTCTTTAGACCACTCCATTGACAGAAATAAGCAGGACCCAGTAGAGGAAAACACCAAGAGAAACGAAAAGTCGAGGTTTTGGGATATGAAACCAGAGGAGATAATGAGCAGGTAATTGACTTCGAGGTAGCAGATAATGTGCACGAACAAATGTGGAAGTTGAGATTGGCGAGGCCATGACAGCCGTAACTGGTCATTTGAAGTGGTGATTAATTGTTTTGCTCCGAGATTTTGGTGCAGTGTTTCTTTCGGAGTTCAGCTGGTCTGGTCTAGAGATTTTGGTGATCTTGTTCTAGGCTGGAAGGCTTGCCGGCCGATGTCTGTGGCTCAGTTTTCATGGTTGGGCTAAGTCATGATACAGTCTGGGCTTGATTCAGGCATTCACAGGGCGACAGACATAAGAATTGTTTTTTTCCCCAAGGGTTAAATGACATAATGATTACATTATATGAATCTCTTGTACTCGTAAATTAAAAGAAATTTAGGGAAATTTTTGATCAAATGATTTAAATTTTATTGTTATTTTTTTATTAAATATGATACAAGTTATTTTATTTTTCTAAATATTACACTTTAAATTTTCCAGTCTTCTGGCTTCCATCGAGCTGATGTATGTTCTCGAGTATAGGCAAAGGTCTTGGGTGCAAGAATTAGATATTCTTTCACATCATCCTACAGAGGGAAGAAGTTGAGTTTTTAGTAGGCTGCAAGATTAGGTTCCATACAGTTCTAAAGGAATTGAATGGGGGTTCAACTTATGTTCCGAAGCAGTCGAATCGGTATTGCATCTTTTTCCGTCATCTACATGTACATGCTTTGAAAAGCTGCATTCCCCCGGATAATTCCACGGAAAGAGTCTTTGGTTTTTGATCCAAGAAACAAGATACCATACATGGGGTGATATCGAGCTCTAGCTCTTTGAAGGGATTCCCGAGGGTGAGGTACAAAGGCAGCCGTGCGTGCTGCATGTTATTCTTTTGTATCCACAATCACAATCACATCTTCTATCTTTTGAAACCCTTTCTTTTCTCCTCTTTAACCTATTTTCTCTTTCTTTTCTCCTCTTTAACCTATTTTCTATCTGGTTCATTACAGAGTGGCCTTCTCGAACAGGTTTTGTTCAGTTCCATTTTATCTACCTACACAAACTTTAATTTTTTTTCCTATTAATTTGTAATTGGTTAAGATCGAAAAAAATATACCTATTTTTAATTTTGAATAAAATTTCAATAATAATAATAATATATTATTTATATTTGAATATTATATTTTTTAAATACATATGATGACTTGAATGTTATATTAATCATATTTAAACGATCCAAATATAATTTTTAATAATTAAATAATTTAAATACAATTTTAATTATAATAAAATAATTTAAATATAATTTTTAATAATTAAATGATAAATTTATAGTCGTGAATCATTAGACTGGATAATAGTCATTCATCATTTTAGAGGCACGTTAAGTTCAGAATTAATGTAAGCGAAAAAAATTAAAGACCAAGTTAATGTTGTGAAATTCAAAGACTAAAATTTATTTGTATCTCAACTCGACAAGCGCAAAGTTGAGAGAAATCAAGCAAAAATAATTAAAAAAATTAAGATGTCAAAAAGCTCGACATTATATAACAACGTTACTCCTATGGTAAAATATCTGCAGGGAACAGAAGCAAGAAAACAAAAGATGGAAATTCCACTTTTGACCCCACAAAAGAACCTTTGGAATAGCAACAACCCCAATTTATTACAGCAAAATTTTGGACAAATATGCAATTAGCAGAACCAGAAAAAGACTAGTCAAATTGCTATAACACCTGAAGGAGGGGGAAAAAAAGACCGAAAGGTAAAAAAAACATTTTCCAACAAAAGTTTTCCGACAGACGACCACTTGTAAAACTGGAACCTCTGCTAAGAATATAACTGCGATTCGCTAAACTGTGCATACCTCAAAAGAAAAAGAACAACAAAAATTTCCAATCTCACCTTTTAGGTGGCAGATCTTTGTTTCGGAATGTACTTTATCTTCGCACTCTTTTCAGGCTTCCTTCTGAACTTGCCTTGGGCAGGTCCGGTAGTTGAAGCCTCGGAAGCCCTAGACTTAACAATCAACTTTTCTAACGAATCATTTTCAATCTCAGAACACTCTGGGGGATCAAGGTTTGGGGAGAGAACCAATGTTACATGTTCGCCTGCAATAGCTTCCTTCCACCCTGCAAAGCCAGATGGATTGTTTACGAGAGACGGGTTAATTCAGTGACAACAGAGCAGTAGGGATAGAGTTTAATAGATAAAATGATCAAACATCCCAACTTACTTTGAGCAAGAATGGCCTTGGCAGTATCACTGCTGAACTGCAAGCTCCCAGGTTGCACAAGCATTGAAGAGGGATTCACGCCATCACCATCATCTGTCGAAAAGGACCTTGAATGGTTTTCATTGAAAGTGGTATGCACTCCATCCTTTTCAGCAACCACTTCCACTTCAAATTCACGAACACCATTTTGGACTGGTTGTGAACTTTTGCTTTCATGTCGGCTCACTGGCCTCCAAAACTTAATGTTTGATCGGTTTGTAACACCCTGAACAGGATCAAGTTTGCTGGGCTTCTCCTGAACATTGTTCTTTGGCATTTGACACTCAGCCAGGCTCCTGTCATGGGCTTCAACTGGATTTTGTCCATCGTAATGACTATAATTCTCAATCGTGACAGATATAGAGCCAATCAAAAGCTCATGGTTCTTGTTTTGATTCACTTGATTAGCTGCTTGTTTCTCTTCTCTAGCTTTCAAACTCTCCCCTTTATTTACTGCTTTAGGTTTTTGGCTCCAAATTTTAATACTGTTACCCATTGCACCAAACCTTTCCCTGTTTGTTCCATGCTTATTAATGCCTCCAAACTTGAATCCATGAGAATTCTGACCGGCATGAAAACCATTAATCACCCCTCGTTGTGAATTATGTGGATTCTGCCATCGAGCAACAACTATACGGCGACGCCCACCAACTTGCTCCAGTCGTCTTTCAACATTCTGACTAGTTCCTGTTTCCCTATGACCGTTGCTAAACCCTGTCTGAATTTCATAATCTACATCTTCTTCCAGCTTGGAAAAATTAATGGGTTCTACAGGTGGGAGAATTTGATCATCGGATATGGCAGGATTTTGTCCATCAGATTCAACAGCTGAAGGGCTGGATGTTTCAGCGGGAGTGTTATCTTCCAACGAGTCATCCATGTTTTGCTTACTTTCTTCCAAGTCAAAGTGTTTCTGTTCCTTTGCTTTCTGCTCCTTCTGCCTAAGCTTCTTCTGTCTCTTTCTCTCAAGAAGCTCAACTTGCCTACAGTGGAGGATCAGGAAATAAATCAACTACAAAAAGTTTCTTAAGTTCCGCCTTCTATAAGAATGTTCAAGAACTGCATCCGAAGAAACACATGCAAGTCAATAATCAATAAGCCTATCCTTAGATGTTAGGTGCTACCAGTTACCAGCGACAAACTGTATTATGTGATGAGGTTGTATCTAGGAACTAAAAGGCACAGGGTAAGACTGAACTTTAGAAGACTAGAATGGGCACGGCAAATGCCAACATTTTTCCTTCTCCAGCAAATGTTTCCTTAAAGATGTTGATTGTTGAAATGAAAAAAAACAGAAAAAGATTTGTGCGATTTAATTTTTTTAATCCAGCTGTGCACTTTTCTTCCTACAAATTATGACAAAATTTCAAAGAAATACAAAATAATTTATCATCAACACCTTATTCCCCCCCTCCCTGTGTTACATCTTTTGGAAGCAAATTGTTAACTTTACCACATGGTGGGGTTTACTCTTAACACTCAAGGAAAAGAAGAAATTACTCAAGCTGCTTTGATCTTTTTCCTCCTAGACATAAATACTCAGATGATTCATAGAAAAATAGGGGAAGGATGGAACTCAAATTCCCCAACCTTTTTGCACAAGTCAAATATCAAAATTAAAATATAATCTGTTAAGACGTGGAAAATTAATGATATTCACCTCTTTTGGGCAGCTTCTTCCTCTTCCACCAGCAACTTCTGGCACCTCAAAGCTTCAGCATCTTTATCTGCAAGCCAAGCTTTAACCTGAAAATAAAAGCACAATTTATTTTTATAAAAAAAATAATAAATGAAAGAATATAAAAAATGTGACGTTCATGAGCTTATCCAACAGTCCTGCTAATGCCACCACCGAATTATACACGTGTATGCATGAAAACTTTGAAGTAAAGCAACCTAGAATTGACAGAGTAATAAAGGTACCAATTTCTGTTCCACCAAGAAGCTGGTAAAAGCGACCGAGTTTTTGGTTTCAAGACCAATCTTTCCTGCTTCCCCATCAAAAATGTATTTTTGCATTGACATAGCAGATCCACAAAGGAAAGTCCTTTCACTTGCATCATCAAGGATACTAAATAACTCCTGTGAAGATATTGGAAATATTGAAGGTCTAGCTTGGACGAGGTCCTGAAAAGAATTAGGACATGTGAAATTCACAGGAAAAGAAAGTAATAGCATCTTGCAGATCTAAACAGAACATTTAGTGAACAAGAAAATACATCCCTTACCAGAAGAGCAGAACCAGCTCTCAAACAAACTTGTGGTAAAGCAGAAAGGGGACTCTTTACATGTGTAGTCAATGATTTTATGACTGAAGATCCCGGAACTCCCTGGAAAGTATAGTTAGCAAGGAAGCAATTGCTTAGGAAGCAGAGACGAGAACAAATGAAAACAATAATCAATGCAACATGTGCACGCTTATACGGGGGAGAAATAACCATTTGGACACAAGGTAATGTTAGCAAGTTATCCAGATGACATTTGAATATTGCTAAATGACGGGTCAAGAATTAAACAGGTGAGAAATTATAAACAATTATTAATAAATGGTGTAACAAGAATTAAACAGCTGAGAGAAAAATAAACAATTACCTCAAGTAACACATCCTTGAATAATAAGATTTCTTTTGCCTCGTCCTCTGAAAGCTGGAAAGAAATATAAATGAGAAATGAGAGAAAAAGAAAAAAGTTGAAAACCTAAAATGTATACGAAAGGAAGTGGAGAGAGAGATACCTTGTCCCAAAATGCTGCTAATAGATCCCTATTTTTAGCAGAATCCTACAATAAATATGTAAAACAACATCTTTTAGAGGAGACCTAAGAGATGAAAAAAAATTAAAATATCTAAGGAAAGACAAATCTCATTTTTCCAAGAGGCTAGGATCATGAAGCAGAAGAAGGAAAACAAATTGCAGAAGAAACTCTAAAAGAAATAAACTTAATAGATTGATCATTGTTCAAAGGAATTGAAAACCTTATCAAGTTTCTTCAGCCTATGTTGCACACGTATATGCCTTCTGTAGTTAATGGGTGAACAAAATTCTCGCGAACACTTATCACACTTTTGTGTCTGCACCTTCAGAGGAGTGAGTAACGGCCAGCCAGGGATATCTGTAATAGATATAGGCAAGAAAATCAAGAAATAATGTAGCATTATAAAGCATTTTCCAGGACAATGATTTAAGCCATCAAATAATTTAGAAGTACCTTGTTGATCTAAGGCATGGAGCAATTGAATCCACTGAACTGGGCTGTCCCCAGCCCTTGAGAAGGGAAGGGAAGGTTCTTTTCCAATGGCTTGTCTGATGAAGGTATCCAAAGACTCATTTGGATCCTCTGATTTCATTACATTTAAAGAATCGGCTGCCTTGAGTTTTGCAACTGGCATTTTATGCACGCAAATAGAGCACAACCACTACTAATTCGGAGATGTCACTGCAACTAAAAAAGGTGAAAGAAAAAATTAAGATCCTGAAAACATCTTAAAGTGCATGACTTATCCGTTGGTGAATCACAGTACTTCGAAAATGATTCAGGAAAGAATGCTACTCCAATCAATCTATGTAATAGCCAGTCAATTACTTAGATAGAAGGGTGATTAAATAACCAGACAATAATAACACTGGAAACAAAGTTTAAAAGTGATACTACCCTTCCACCCCCAGCCCACCTATATAAATATCATCATACTATCATGTGCCTCCACTGGAAACAAAGTGTTCGCATGTTAGATGCAACCAAACATCCTGAGGGATGAACATAATAGTGAAGACATCTGCCTGCTTCAATAATTATCAAAATAGTAAGTCAAGAGGTGTCATCTACAACCATCATCCCATCTAAAATGACAGCCAAATGATAAGATCAAATACAGAAATATCTTAAGTACTAAATTCATAAAGAGTGCACCAATTCTTGATAACAATAAAGTCAGAGGACTATCACATTGTACGAAACCAAGCACCATAGCAATCATAAACTAGCAGACAACTTATGCCAACAAGGTCAGCAATGGAAGTGAATACTCATCCTAAACCCTATAGCATTTTTTTTCAGCAAAACAACTATTTAGTTAGCCTAGAAATTAACGCCCATGTCCATATGCAGGTAGCATATGTATCAGTTTTAATTACAAGAAAAGATTAACCAAATCATAACTCATTAACAATGAGAACCAAAAATCGCAGAAGAACAAAGTTCTATGATTCTATCACCACTGCCCATATGTACAACAAAATAAATAAATATCCGAACCATGAATCCTCAAAAAAACTACACGAATTTCTAGAACCTTCTACAGAGACACAATATAACCATTGAACTTAGTTTTCCCCATTTTCCATTCTTCACCCAACGTAAAATTCAAAACCTGACTTCCAAGTTCCATTTTACAACAGATTCCACGAATTAACAATTAAATTCTACATAAAACTAATAAACAACTAAACCGAATTAAACGAAAATGAACGTTTAGGGCTTCGATACATGCGATCTGTGATAAATGCACGTTATTGAATGTAAAAAGCAGAAATAACATAAACGAAGTGTTGAAGTAATCAATTAACGTACCAGTTAATGAGTGAGAAGGAGAGAGATCGATTATAGTAGAGGCAAAATCTTAAGCGATCGCAAGGATTTAGAGTCGAGGAGCAGGGAATTGGCGAATGTTTGGCGGGATGGAAAATCACCGAGAAAAAAACAAGGACGAGATCGACCGAGAAAATTGTTGCCGAAGAAAAGAAAGAGTTTTCTAGGCAGCAAAATTGTAAGAGAAAAAACATATAAAGGTGGAAACCGGAACCCTTTTCAACAGTAAATTTATGGGGAAAGGGTAAAATATAGAGAGGAATTATAGTTATAGAAAGTAAAAATGAAGAGGTGACGTGGAACAGTTTTGGTGGCAATGCGATGGTTGAGGGACGTGAACCTGGGAAACAAGGCCCAAAGGCCCAAAACCCAATCTGAAAGTTGATTATTTTCAAAATTATGAGATTAAATTTTGATAACTAAAATAAAAAATATTTTTTTATTAAATTATTTTAAAATTTTATAAACGTTAAAAATAATGTAATGATTTAATGATTTTTTTTAATATTTCAACAAATTTTAATAATTATTTTATAATAATCTAATTTAATTATAATTTTATGCCAGATTGATAATTTTATTATAATTTAATGATAATTTTATAATTTTTAAAATATTAGTGACTTAATTTATCATTAAATTATATAAATAGTCTCTTATTATATTTTTTTAATCTCTGACTAAAAAAATTAATAAAATTCTGGGGGTAAATACGGATTTAACCCGAATTTATAAGATGTTTAGTTTTAACTATCCCCGCCAAAACCCGGTCTCCACGTATTCCTTCACCCACCTGACCTTCTTTCTTGTGTCCGTTTGACTGGTAGTTTTAGAGAAACTCGCTTCCCTCCATGCCTAATCCATCTCCCTTTCTCACCACAATCCCTAATTTAATTTCTTCTGTCTATGGACTATGGAAACCACCGCAGATCTTTCATCGGAAATCTCTATCACTGGTCTCGGTTCTTCCACCGATTTGCTGATCTCCAATCATGATCTCCTCGCCCAACTTGAATCTCTCCGTCACTCCTACCATGCTCTCAGATCCAAATCTTCATCCATGGAGGAGAATCTGTGTCTACTCCAGCAACAAAGAGATGAAGCAATTGCTCAAACCAATACTTTAATGGAGAAAGTCCACGAGTTGTCACTCGAGCGAGACTTTCTTCGGCATCAAATCGAGGAATTCGACGTCACTTTGAGAGAAAACGAAGGTTTCATTAGAAAGATGGACGAGCAATCGAAAGAAAAACTAGAACTCGAGGAAAAACTTGAAGCTTCTAGAAGGGAAATCGAAGAGTTTGAATCCGGAACTAAAGTTAGAAATGAGATATTTGTAAAAAGCTTGGATTCAATCCGGTCGGTGAAGGAAAATTTGGTCAAACTGATCGAAGTTTTGAACGATGAAAAGGAAGTGATGGAGAAAGTTGATAGTGAGACCGAGAAAATGGAATTAGAAGATGAAGAACTGGGGATTTCGAGAGAAATTACCACAGTTTTGAAACTTGCGAGTGAAGCTAACTCAAAAGCAAATAAGTTCAAGGAAGCAAGAAAGAAGGAAAAGAGGGAACTTGAGAGCAGCGTCGTGAGCTTAACGGAGGAGAATCGCGACATCAATAGCTTGTTGAGGATCGCATTGGTGGAGAAAGAGGCAGTGGAAAAGAGTTTGAATAAGTTAAAAGGGAACAATGAGCAAAAGAGGGTGGCATTGTTACATATTGCAGAGAGGGGGTTGCAGAGAGTCGGGTTCGGGTTTATGATGGGGAGTGGGAGCAATGAGCAAGCCATCGAGAGGTCCGGTTCCATGGCCTCTACTACTACTACTTCTTCGAGGAGTAAATCGGATAATAGTGAGTGTGAAGAGGAGGTTGTTAGCCTGGTATGTTGAAGTTCACTTTATCTTGTTTGCATTGACATAGTAGCTTCACATGGATGTTTCAATTTAGCCGTTCACTTGAACCTGAAATTCATATTGGTCAAGAACTCAAGATCCGTTAATTTGTTTCTGTTGTGGCTTGAAACTTTAATTTTCATGTATGCATCTGTACTATACATTGATAAATTTGCAACTAGCAAAGTGTATTGCATAGTAACTTCTGTCTTCGACAGGCCTCTACAGTGGAGAAGATAATGAAGAATTTAAGACTTGAAATTTCTCAGTTACGAAGATCTTTGGAGGAATCTAGGTATTCCATTACTGTTTTCTGCTATGGCTTCTGTTATTCGAACTTTTTGTTTGTGTAAAACATTTGCGTCCAACACATATTCTGATACAAGTATAAGAATACGATTGTTTAGATACATGAGAAAACTTGAATGAACATACCCATATAGGCGACATAGTTATATCCGAACTCACCTGATTGCACTTCTCTATGTAATATTTTGCTTTTGATGGCAATGTGAGCATTGTTTGACCGTTGTGTACAACTTTAAAGGATGCAGTGTAGATAAAAGCTTTATCAATGTACTTCTTGTGGAAGATGCAGAGATTGTGAAATATGAATATGTGCTCTCCCGTTAACTATATTCGATTCTTATTCCCGCTAATGAGTTTGTTGTTATGCTAGGTCTGATAATGAGCGCCTGCAGAGTCTTACAGAGAAACAAGCTCAAAAAATTGAAGAAAGTACACTGTACATTAAAGGGTTGGAAGACAGAGAGATGTTTTTAGCTCAAAATGTTAGCAGCATTATCTTTTTTTCTGCTTCCTTTGGATGTGTCCTATTTTTTTTTTTTCATTCATAACCACATTTTTTTATCTTCATCTGTACTTCCTTTATTATTTTTGTGAAAATTCAATCTTTTTAAGGTCGATGAACTCTTGACGGAAATAAAAGAAACCGAAGCAGATGCTGCTAGATGGAGGGAAGCTTGTGAGTTGGAAGTAGAAGCTGGAAAAAAAGAGGTTGGAGAACGTGACAAACTGGTATGTACTTTTATTCTGCCAATATGAATCATCAAACTTGTGACTCGTTGAATGGATACAAATATTATTTATCTTTTATGTTACTTAAGTTTGGACGACACAAATTTAGAGGGAGAATAGAAGAATATTTAATCTTATTCATTTATTTCACTCATCTAATGATCGTAAATTAATGTATAACTACAGCTTTACATGATGTAAACGGATTTTATCTCCCGTATATGTTTAAAGTTTTTTCATGGATACAGAGGATATCATATCCCACACGACACAAATGCCTTAAACTTGTGCTTTTAGCCGTCAGAGTATCATAGTTAATTTAGTTTAGTTGAAGTTTATTGAGATAAAATCCAACAGCATTGATGTTTGATTAGGTTGTCATTTTGAAGCAAGAGTTGAACAAAACAAAGACAGCTCTGGAAATATCCAATGGCAAGTTGAAGCTGAAAGAAGAACTTGCAGCTACTGCTATAGCTGCACAGGCAGCTGCAGAGCAGTCTGTGCAGCTTGCCGACAACAGAACAATAGGACTTCGTGAACGGATCGAGGAGTTAACGAAACAATTAGAAGAAGCAGAGGGCAAAGAGAGGAGCCGACGTAAGCTAAGGCACTTTTGTTGGCCGTGGCAATTCCTGAAAATGAATATCACTAACAATACCAGAGCTCAGAATGTTAAACGCATGTTGCCAGAAATGCAAGCCTTACTTCCATAACACCAGGTAATTGTAGATGTACCGTATAAATCAAACTATTGTCTTGTCTTAAAGATGTCAATTATTATTTTTTCTTATGTTAATCATAATAATTTAATGCTAATTTTTCAGTTTAATTTCGTTTTTTTATACAAACAAAAAATTATATTCGTTCAGGGAAAATTTTGAATTCAATACAAAAGAGAACATCCAAGTGAAAAGCCCACGAAAAGGAAACTATACCGATAACAATAAAACACAAATTTTACAATTTGGCAACTTCAAGTTGCCTGTTGAAACTTAGAAATCCATTCTTAAAAGGCTGATTAAAGAGCTATCCCATTTCTTTTATCATAATTTCTTTCATCTGAATATGAAATGAGCAAATCAAAAAATCCGAACAAAATATTTAGCACCAAACAAATATTTAAGTTATATATATACACAAATATATATATTATATGAAAATAGAATTATAATTTCTTTAAAGATATATTATACCCTTAATTTTTTAAACCTTAATCGCAATCCCAAGTGGTGGATGCACATGTATGATAGGGTGGACCCAATTTACCCTAAACTTTTTAAAGTTCACATATTTGCCTTTAAATTTATAAAATTTTATGAGTTAATCCTTAATTTTCTTTTAATATTTTTGAATTATACCCACCATAAAATTTTAAAATTTTATATGTATTCACCCTCATATATTTTTTTAAACCAACCATTAATAATTCCCTAACATTAAACCTTAAACTCACTCAATTAAAACGGGTATCACACCCATAAATTTTCTACGTTAATGCGTGTGCTGTAATATAATAATTAAAGAATGGAAAACTTTTTTCTTTTTCTTTTTTGAAACTATAAATAAATAGAAAATAAGTAAAAAGCTAGATTTTATAAAAGTAATTGGGCTTTAAGAGATTTTGGGTTGGGTCAGTTCCTCGAGCCATTGTTTTTCTCTTCATGTTCTTTATTTTTAGGTTTTTTAACCCAAACCCAAAATGCAAACCCTAGAAAAGAAGGGTTAGCAGTCAATATATTTGTTATATCACGAATCTAAAACACTATTCTTTTAGATCCGCCTCATATCCCGTCTCCACAGGTACATTTTCTTGATCTCAATCATCCCTCACTTTATATTTTTTCCGAGTATTTTGCCTAGAAATTTCTTGTTTTGTGTTCGTTATCTGCTGTGCGTTGATTTTTGGGTTATTGTTTTAGCTGATATGTTTTTAGCAGTTCTGATATTGTCGTACAAGTTTTGTTTTTCTTGATTTTTTTTTGTGCTATAGTTAGTTTTGAATCCCAATTTCATACCATTTTATATAACCGTAGATATTGTTCTTCAAATATTTGGAGATTAATATGTACCTACATTTAGTCTTAGGTTAACTGTTGATGCAAAATTATTCTGTGAATTTTAAGTTTTTTTTAATGGACGGAAGTAAAATAGATGAAGGGTTTGATTCCTGTTTGAAGCAGGAGTTGATAATTAGAATAATCCGTAAATTTAAATATGAAATATGATTGAACTCTTTCTTTAATGTATTGTTTTTTCGTTCTTTTGTTTGATTTTCTGTTTCCAAAGCAGGCATGGCTACCAAGCAGCCAAACACTGGCCTCTTTGTTGGACTGAACAAGGGTCATGTTGTGACCAAGAAGGAGTTGGCTCCTCGCCCGTCTATTCGAAAAGGAGTAAGTACATATGTTCACATATATGTAGATCATTTGTAATTGGGTATAGCTCAAATAATAACCGCCTGATTGTATTCATGTGTATGTTCAAATTTTAACGTTTTTTCAATTTTGTCTAAATATATTTGGTGGGTTTTTATATCTATTCTTGTTCGAATATGCATTAGATACTTTACATAAAAAATAGTGTGAGCAGCTTAGGAAAATGGTGATGCTAGTAAATTGCCATGTTAGATATGTTATTCTTTGTATCGGTCTTTTTGAAATGCTTGTTTCAGCCATGAATTCATGCCCCTGATTATTTTATTCAGAAAACCAGCAAGAGAGTCCATTTTGTGAGGAGCTTGATCAGGGAAGTTGCTGGTTTTGCACCATACGAGAAGAGGATCACTGAGCTTCTGAAAGTTGGTAAGGACAAGCGAGCACTCAAGGTAGCTAAAAGAAAGTTGGGAACTCACAAAAGAGCAAAGAAGAAGCGTGAAGAGATGTCCAGCGTTCTCCGCAAGATGAGGTAACATCTTCTATCTCAGACAAGCAAGTATATATTTTGAGGTAGCCTTTGCCATCTGAAAATGGTAATAAATTTTCTTCTTTGTTTGATGTTCCTTGTAGGTCCCATGGTGGAGGTGCTGAAAAGAAGAAATAAACCTTTATCTTCAGCTTGAGAGGTTTGCGTAGCATAGCGTATGTTTTGTTTTTTGTTGTTTGAGATTGAAATCGTGTTTTGAGAACATGCTTATTCTGTTTAGGTATGAGAGATTGGAAGAAGTATGAACTTTTAAATTTATTTATCTTCGCCATTATTAATCTACGTGCAAGCTTTTGGTTTATGAATTGAAGTTTCTCCCTTTGTCTCTTGAATTGTTAATAAGTGATTATTAAATAGTATTAAAATAACTATTATATAATCTAAAATGTTTGAGGATGATAATTGTACAAGTTCATTATATTAACTTCTCTAAATCATGTATGGATTTGATCAATTCCTGGAGCGTTCTCGATGACCAAACGTGTTTTTGAAAAAACTCATACAAGCAAACAGGTATTGAGGTCGTTATCGAATAATAAAAATACGATAAAAATCATTTTTAAAGAAAATATTCAATCATAAACGAAACCGTAACTTGTTAAGAAAACAATGTGTATACATTCAGCGATGAGTATTGAAGTTTAAGACTTGTAAGGCGGAGACCATCAGTATCGTTAGAAAAAACTTCAGTATCTTTCATTTATTTTTTGTCTTTTGAAAAGAATAACCTCGTTAAGTAATATTTGAGTGTTAAAATATGTTAAAATATAAATGCGATGATGTTACATATTATACTCGACATATGTTTTTTTTAAGACTACACATCACGTGTATTAAATAATATAGCTTTTATAAAAATGAAAAATATTTTTGATTATATATTTCTCATTAAGTTTGAATATTTAATAATTTTATTATTTTCCAATTGCGTGGCTGGTAATTATGTCAACAAAAGAAATATCCGAAAATACACATCCTCTACAGTCTAAGCAGTGCGAAAGGAAGAGACAAAGAAATTATAACCTAAAATCATATAATCTACTTGGGTAAACAAATTGTACATTCAACAAAAATCAAATATACTAACAAATAAAACTAATTTCTGTGCAACGCCATGCTCTCCGCCCTCCATAACAGATAAGGAGTGGTTGTTCGATATTGGAGATCGCTAAATAAGGCGGGGGGAGGGAGAACGAGCAACACCCATCTGCCATTGGGTTGTATATTTCATTCCACAACTTCTAAAGTAAATAAAACTGGGAATATAGATATTCACGTATCTTGTAGTAATCATCGCACAACGGGCCTTCTATTATAATTTGCTGTGTACCAGAACCACCACCCTAAGACAAACAAACAACGAAATTTATACGGAAAATTGATAAAACATGTCACGGTTCGTAAAAGATGCAATGGATGCTAGTCAGTCTCATTAGCTTTGCCAGACAGCAAGTCAAGATTCAAGATGCCAAATTGCTTACCTTCTGGTTTGCAACCCCAACCTTGCGTAACGTCACATATTCACCACAACGCAATGCCCCTCCTGCAAATTCTACCTGTAAAGAAGCACCTCTGGATATCAAAAGAGATCTTTACTGGAAAGTTTGCTTGAGATCTTTTCCATTTCCTTTCCATAACTTGTTTAAACAAATATGAAAAACAGTACCTTGACACCCTTTCTGGCAAGAAATTGCTTGAAATCCGCCATTTTTAGATCACCTACGACAACAGATTTATGTGGCGGAGCTGGCGTCGATAGGGGTAGTAAAGAGAGCATGTCATTTTCTGTCTTCCCTACTTCAGCATCCATCCAAGCTATTTCGTAGTCTCCTAACTGATATTGCAATTATGTTAGACAAAGCGTCAGATTGAATATAACTCAAAGATGGTTATAAACATCACAAGATAAATTCTATTAGTTACCTTTTTAAAGAGCACATTGCTCATTAGCTTCTCAGATAATTGTACCTATGTCATACACAATGTCAGAAAATGAATTCTGATTTATTCTGAAATGATCGCCTCACCTTAAACAAAAACATGCTATAGAGTTATACCTTATAAGCACATAAATCAGATGTGACATCGATTGTTTCTTCACATTGGGGAGCATAAACATGAGGACAAACGTGTTTCAAGCAGTGATGCTTCAAATGTTCTGTTGCCTCTGCTGATCCATGCACCAAGACCTGTGAGTGAAAATATATACGACAGATGACACATCTACATAAAATAGATCAAACCCACAAAAAATTATACGGAAGAATGAGATAGCATAATAGACATATTTAAATAGATACATAGAGGGAAGTGCTGTCTGTAACTGTTCAACAGCTATTAAAAATTCATTTCCTGCTTGTTCCACCTCACAAGATTAAATTCTCACATCCAGGGAATAGATGGCGGCATCCACATATGATAGCTTGGTGATGTCATAAATGCATGGAAAATAATAGCATGTTATGCAAGGAAATATTTGTATAGATGACCCATAAAGAGGATACGGCAAACATACAACCAGGAATTCTAAAAAGTTGACTCAAGAAATATACTTACAAGCTTTAATGGAGCCACGTGAGCAAGGATTGATTTGACAGACCGACCATCCGAACGCCCCTCATAGTCCATGTAAATAAGTGAAGACTTTACTTGGACCTAAACCATCAGTACAGAACATTGTTCAATAAACAGTAAAATTCAGAATACTGCAGTTGACTAGTCTGAAAGTGATGAAAAAATAAGACTACTAAAAGAACACTAATAATTTCAATCCAGAAACATAAAAAGAAATATTACTAAAGCACCATATTGATGTAAGTACAACATATAAACCAAAACTAAAATTACTTAACAATAAACTTGAGCAAGAATTCAGCTTACAGTTAACTCGTTAGATATGACTTTTGAAGGTGTTGTGTCAAGTATCAAACTAGCAGAGGCTTCATCAAGTTTTCCATCCATATCCCCACCAATCTGAGATGAATATATAAAACAATTTCATTAATTGGCAACAGTTTCAATAAACCCAAATATCAGTAGATTACAGATAGATATAACATTCTAAAGTAGACAAGCAGATAGCACAAAGAAGCAGGCACTTACACGCATAGCTGCTTGGTCCATACCTTCATCCTTTATTACATAATCATCAGGATTTATGACTTCACCAAAATCATCCCAGTCAGAAGTATTGTCATAGAAAGGAAACATTGGAGCAACACTAGAGGATGGGGATACAAATCCATCAATCAGAACATCACGGAATCTGCTCCCATGTTGACCTAACCCAGCAGAGTACAAGCAGATAAAAAATACCAGCTAAGGATACAAAAGGGAGCGTAAAAGATACATCAAACTGTCAATATGCACCATGAATATCTCACACAAGAAACCTCATTAGGTTGTCAAGAAACTCCTCAATGAGACAAACTGATAACAAGAACTTATAATTATCACAATCTGGAATAGTAGTGGAATATATTTTCCTTCTAAAATAAATGCAAATCATCAAGAACAAATGAAAAAAACAAAACCTCACTAGTTTTACCACAAACATAACAGAGGAAACTTCTACGTCAAATGACAAGGGAGTTATAGTTAATAACCATTCAAACATGTGAAGCTATTTGTTGACTCTACTGCAAGACTATACACAGATAATGGAGACACAAAGGTAATGACCTTTTAGAGTCAATTAATATATGTCAGAATATCTCTTTGTTGTGAAACAGCAAACCACCCCACTCCATCCTATTTTGAAGCAGAATTAACCATTCAAAGACACAAGGAAACGAGTAATGCACAGCAATAAGAGTTTATTGAATGCTCAAACCCCAACATGTATATCAGTTCTCAAAAGAAAGTTAGACTGCGTAGCTTTTGGGAATGAAATAAGTATACCATCTAATGAAGAATGCTTATTATGAGAGTCGATAACCATTGGATCACTTGAATTATCAGGCACAAGAGAAGTTTTAGATTCCTCCTCTTTGATGAGACTAGCTTTCAAAGCTTCTTCTTTTTTCAACCGGTTTTGCTCTTCTTCATAAGCAATCAACTCCTCCCCAGTCAAAGGAACACGCTTAGACATTGTAACCTTAGCCGCTTTTGGAGGTGGATCAGCCTGGAGCATACGAGCTAATGTGCCAAACTACATATACAGATCAAAGTATCACTAACTATATATTACGAGGCAGAAGAAATAAGATAACCACGAAGCACAAAAGAATTCAAGTTGAATGACAAAGAGCTTAAAACTTTGGTCATTGAGTAAATAAACCTCTATTAGCCACAGAGTAGATGCTTATCAACATCTAAAATCTGCATGAATTTAATTAAATTGAAACTCCTACATAGTAAAGAACTCACCTGCCCCCTTTCAGTAAATAGAATGAGATTTTTGACATCTGCTGCCCATTCAACAAAAATATCATGAGAAAAACCTGCTTCCAAGCTGGCCATGGATGCTAGCACAACCTAAAAAATAAATAAAAGCTAACAGTCAATATATTACGCTGAGAAGGATCATTGAGATTTTTTTTTTTTTAAGAGTGGTGCAATCAACTAACCTTAGGACCATCTGGCACTTTATCAAGTTCACTCTTGCTGACTAAAAGTGTGACATGCCTGCAATGTTGGCATAAATACATTGTACTTAATTCTATTCGAAAAGAATATAGATGTACATAATTTACAGCTCATATCAGTTATATTTTTCAAGCACATATAAATAACACAAGCTGAGGAATAAATATAAAGCAAAGCAGAATAAAAGAAGAGGATACTAGCAACTATCAATAGCGTCAATAAGAGAATACTTACTTCAGAAGAAAGGCATTGTCACGTGAAGTTTCAAAGGATTTAGCTATAGCATCACTCATCCACTCAAGAAAACTCTTGACATAATCAATCGTGCTTGAGGAAACATATGTCAGAAAGTAGATGGGGAAGTTCAGAAACTTCAATGACCAGTGCTGTTTATATCATGATTCAGACTTTGCAATCAATAAAATAGCTAAACAAAAAAAATCTACCACTTTATTAGTCAAGTATCCTTACTGACCTCTTCTAAAACCAAGAGAAGTTCCAAGACACGACCAGCAGTATCGACAGGTAATAACACATTTCCACCACCTTCTAGAGTCTTTGAGATGGTGTCTGCAGAAATTTCACAAAGTGCAGGCATTGGAGTGCATTATAGAAGAAAGGATTATAGGACGGGAAAAAATGAATTATCCTATGTATGACACAATAAATTCAACATCAAATACTTAAATTACCAACAAAATCTCTGTCCCTCTCCCTTTGTGGTTTAGGAGGTTGATTGTTCAAAGCATTGTAGGCATCAGTTATAAGAACAGCAGGTCGAACAAAAGACTCCAGAACAGTTCCATTTAAATGCCTGATAAAACCAACTCATCTGAGTATACGAGTAAATGCTCAATACATAACTGCAATCTAATATCAGATAAAAGATAGCATAAATACTTCTCTTTGCGTCGGTTAAAGTCTACAGCATATATGACATCTTCTCCATCCTTTGTTATCTACCAAATAGTACCACCCAATAAATGGCCAGCAACATGAGGAGCAATCACAATACCTTCGCCTTTTCCTAGAAGATTGTAATAGAAACAAAAACAATATGCTGAGAAAGTAACATCTTAAACGGTAGAATTAAGTGGTCACATAAGCTAACGCCAACATATTGCACTAACTACAAAGTCTTGTGAGTTGTGTCCTTCATTCTCTTGAGCTTTCACTGATGAACTAACATTGGCCTATGATTACCATAGTTCCAGAATGGATAATGTAATTGAAATATTTACTACTTAAAAAACGTTACCAGATAAATGATAATTCTGTGAGTAGGTTAGCCGAGTTACACTCTGGAAAGAGGAATCAATGTCATCCAAGGTGAACAAATCGAACTCCGATACTTGCTGGAATTGGGATATAACATAGCACTCAAAAATTAGTACTATAAACAATGAGGATTCAAAATGCAATTCCAACTGAATAAGCTCTGGAAATAAATAAAGCGAGGAAGATAATTTTCACCTTACGAGAGAGATACTGGTCATACATTGTGAGAAGGCCTAATCGGAAAACCGGTTCAGTGGAATAAACCGGAGCTGAGAGTCCAAAATGTTTCATAGCATACGGAAGAGCGCCAAGATGAAGCGTGTCGGGATGCGAAAGCAACACGGCGTCAATCGTCGAAGCAACCCTGCAAAAGGAAATGGCCGCAGTAAGCTAAATCCGTTAATCAATTGGCATTTGGAAAGCTGAAGAAGAACCTGGAGAGGGGTTGAAGAAGGGAAGGGTCAAAGACGTCGTTCCAGCCACAATCGATTAAGAAGTTCAAACCGTCGATTGAAACTAAGTAGGAGAGAGGGTTCTCGTTGTATACTCCACAGAGTGGGGTTACCTGAACCGACGTTCCCATTTCAAACTCGGTTCTAGAGGCCGAAAACAGAGGATTCAGAGCAAAGACTGATAAGAAGTTGTTTCGGAAGGAGGTAGGAGTTTCAGTGAAGGGCAGAAGTCTGAAAAGTCGACGGAACGGCGCCGTTTAAATGTTTTATTTTTTGACGAATTTCTAATGATATTCGGAGAGAAAGAGAAACGACGTCGTTTCCTTGAAGAAAATAGTGGTGCATTTTTTACTCTTAAACGATACTATTTTAAATTATTAAAATTTAGTATATTTTATGTCGATTAAAATTACATGAAAATATGTTTTATTGAATTAATCCAAATCTAGCTTAATTAGATTGAAGAGTGGATAGGTCACACATGATGTGTGATAAAATATTATATTATTATTAAATATTATTTTTATGACAACTAATATTTAATTTATCAATCGATTAATTTTGAACAAATATTATTAAAATTTAGTACGAAAACATAACTCTCAACTCAATTTGAACACTTCACTTTGCTTAAAATTTTTGTGTCTCATCTCACTAACTAAATCAAATGATAAACCGTTATTCTCATTAATTTTTATTTTATTTTATTCTTTCAATTGAACTGAAACAGCCTGCATCCCTTTCATATATAACAGAAAAGGATGAAAAGCTCTCTAATATTTTAACACCAATTGGAAACTGGAAAGGCATAAATGGAAGACCAGAAAGCATTTTAGCAAATCGTTATCTTGTAATTTGCTTGGCTCATCAAGTTTGTTTCATGGTTTCCATTAGGGAAATATATCATTGGCAAAGTTGGATTTCATAAAGTAAAACATTGAATTGTTCATATACTACTCTACTTCTCCATGACAGAGCATCCAAACGGATTATACAACCAAAAGGTTCATTTTACCCCGACAAGACGAGACCTAACCAGGCATCGTGACGCTGGGAGAAATGGATCAGGCTTCTATTTGCCTAGCCTTGTCATTCAGATTTGGCATGGTTCCTTCCCATAATTCAAGTAGGTCCTTTCTTAACCACGAGATGAAAATTACAGGTCCAAGCGTTGAAGGTACCTACATGTAAAAGATCCGAGGATGCAAGTCAAAAATGATGTGGAGGTGCGACGGGCAACCATGAACTCAAAAAACTAAAACATTCATTAACAGCTTTAATAAATAAAACCTAGTCCAATGTTGCTAGAGTAAACAGGGAGAATAAAACGGATTAGAATGACCATTATATCTGCAAGAGCTCAATACTAAATAGAAGGTCAACAAGTTTCAATAAGCTGTAATGACAAATTACCAGATAAAGAAGAGCAGGTTGAGGTGAGTGAGTCAAAATGCCGGCTGCAAGTGCGGTTACTAGTCCAACAGCATACCCAGGAAGGGCGTACCATATGTATTTGTGCCCCTTTGAGGAATGTAAATCTAAAAGATTTACTGTTTCCCTACTCTTTCGATGATCAAAACAGAGGACTAATGCTAGCAGCATGGCAGGAATGGCCTACATGACAAACAAAATAATCAGGAACTCCAATGATTACAAGAACAAAGATGACATTAGCCAATAAGAATAGGATTTTCAAGCTTGAAGATGACGACTTAAGGTTAAAATGCTAGTCCAGTAAGTGTAACAAAGGACTTGCAAATATTCAAGAGCATTGCATGATACCTAACATGGGCATATAAGAAGAGAAGAATGAAGTCAACAAATTCAACTCTAAACAGAAAATCAAAATCTCAACGCAGAAAAAATAGTACTGCGCCCAGTAAACTTGCCCAGGTGATTAACCCTTGAGCAACATAGGAGACACAGATCTGAATATTCTCAATGTTCATTCATAAAAGAACTCAGATCAAAATCAAATGAAATGCAATGATGATTATTGATTTTATAAAAGAAGACACATTCAGAAGTTGACAAAAACTACTTTTCTAAAATAAGAGAAAGGCTTTCATACCATATCACCAAGTCCAAGCATGATGAAGTCAGCTGAACTCCCACCAGGGGATGCACCTCCCCACAAATTCCGCGGAAAAACAATCTTTACAGGCAATTCTAGCTTTTTTGTGATCAATTGTAAGCCGGGAAGACTCAAACTATTAGCAACCGTGTGAACTGGGTTTGATGCTTGCTGTGTTGCTACTGACACCATGACATTAGCCCCGAAAAATCTTTCAGAGAAGAAAACCCAGAATATGTCATACACAAATAGACATACTAGAAGCATCGCACATATTTTGATGTTTGGAAGGCGCACATGACTGACAAATGCAATACAGATGGAGATACCTAACAAATTGTTCAAAATCCAATGCCCTGAAACAAGCCAAGATGCAACCGTGAGGATGCATACCAATAACAATAAGCCTTGTATTCTGGTAAATGACTTTGAACAGCACCGAGACACAAATGGGTCAGCCAAACCAAATTGTGACTTCAAATAAGCAACATGAGGTGATAGACAGAAGAATAGGGATGAAACAGATGCAATTGCTGTGAATGCAGTCAGGAGTTGTGAGACAGAAGAAAAAAGGTAAAACATCAGAAGCAAGCTGCAGGAGCTCATTATTGGGATCATTAGTGCTTGGGACCTATCCAGAGTAATTGATGCTTCTAACAAGTCACGGTTCCGCTCCATTTCTTTCCCATAATTCAAAGCACGAAATGCAGATCCAAATGTCACAGCCACTGCCGTAAATATGAGAGTAAGCGGTGCAGGCTGAAGTAAATATAAAAGTTTCCACAAAGAATGCATGACTAAGCACACAACTCTTTGATCAATTAACTGGAGTACGTCTTTTAAGCACCTAAATAGAATACGACACAGGATGAATCTCGCGAACAAAGTTGCACTAGTTGTCTAACGAACACTATTAGCAGAGAAATCCATGCAACCTGCAAAACAATTACAACAAACAAGATCCGTTAAAATACATGCCAAAATAGTAGAAACATCAGTAGGCAGATCAAGGAAAGCGAAGCAATTCTATCCCCTACATATTATATAGTATTAAGTTCTCTTAAAAAGTAGACAAATAGCCGGAAAAGATTTCAACTTCACTGCAGTGTAATAACTTATACTTTTTATATCACAAATCTCTAATGAGGATCTTTAAATTGAACAAAGGTACGCTAGAAAATCGAAAATCAAAAGATGCACAATCCATTTCTTGAGCCCGCATAACCCTAGTATCCCCATCTTCCTTATAATCCTTTTTTATAACATTCTTTCCTCTGATTTGCATGGAAAATCTCAAAATACAAACAGAAACAACAAAGGGAAATATTCTTCCAAAAAAACTTAAACCCAAAACGATATTTAACTAAATGACTTTCTTAAAGATGCAAAGCTAAAACAGGTTGATTACAATTCCAACAATTTTCTAATTAAACTAACACAACTGATTAATCCAGATGCATTCAACTAAGAATTGCATTTCCATCTAGATATACCAGTCGAACTTACATTTCATGTCTATTTTCCATCAATTTATATACAATCACCTCAAAAGATCAATTTTCTATAAATAAATAACAGCAAACAAACAAAAGCAGAGATGAAATGCAAAATCTTCATTACGTTCACAGCTAATATCACACAAGGAAGAACTCCATAAAGCGGCTAACAATCTAGAGCGCAAAAGGCTATAAAATAAATTCATAAACAATATTCTAAAAAAGTAGAGATAAGATTTGATCTACATACAGGCGATGAGTTCAGATCTGAGCAAAGGAAACGTAAATAAAATAAGATTGAAAATATATAAATTAATGGAAGAGATATTTTGGAAAGGACTAACCTTGGTCTTTGAACAGTTTGAGAGGCTTTTGGGTTTTGGCCGCTCTGATGATGATCAACAAGATCTCTTCTTTTTCTTAGTGCGGGACGGAGGAAACGAGATTTTGGGTTAATTTAAAAAAAGTCCCCCAATATTTTCATTGTTTTTAGTTTTGTACCAGAAAAAAATTAGATAATAAATTTATAAAATTCCAGAGGACATAAAAAGTAAGTTTTTAATAATTTTAAATTATATAAAAATTTTAAGGGTAAACTACATAAATAGTCCCTTAACTATACTTCAATTATCTTTTACATCCCTTTACTATCCAACGTTACAAATTGGTCTATTAATTAATTTTTTTGATACAAAGTGGCATTGTGCTGTTAAAAGTTTGATGAAAAATTGATGTGGACGTTAACATGCTGACTTGGATAACCATGTGGCATCCCAATCTTTATAATTCAAGTCAGCATGTTAACGTCCACATCAGTTTTTCGTTAAATTTTTAACGACACAAACCACTTGATATCAAAAAAGTTAGTCAATAGACCAATTTATAATATTTGATAATCATAAAATGTAAAAAATAATTAAAGTATAGTCAATAAACCATTTATATAGTTTACCCAAATTTTAATTTTTAAATCCTTCCCACCTCTGTATCCTGAAAAATTATATCATGTATAAGTCTAACCACATTATCCATAGGATCAACTAATAAAAATTATACTAATGAAGATTCACTTTAAAAAATATATGACATAAAAAAATGACATATATGATTTTTCTTAATTGATCTTATGAATACGTAATAAGACTTACCCATGATATAATTTCTTTATCTATCCCTGAAGATTAAATCTGTCAAAGCCTCTTCCACAGGTTTCACATGTTTTCAGTTTGACACAAACCTTGAGGAACAGTATTTACTTTCCATTTTAATTTCCAAGAAATCATTAAAACCGACACAAGGACACCCTTCTGTCTTATCTTATTCAGAAACACAAGAAAAAGAAAACGTGACATGAAATTAGTTTTTTTCAGAGCGTTAATGAATTCTTCTTAAATAAATAAAGTTGTAATCGTATTTATATTTGTATTTATTTATAAAAGTATTTATATTATTTATTTAATTATTTTAAAAGTATTTATATTCATTTATTTAATTTTAAAAATATTTATATTTATTTAATAATAAATTTATTTTAAATGTTCAAAACATATCTAATACTTCTTTTTACCTTTTTATTTGCGAGATAAAGAAAAATTATAATATTATAGCAACGGTTCTTAAACTTCTCAAGCTTTATAATTTAAACTCTAAAATTTATTTTATGTTCAATTTAATTATTGTCTTCATTAATGTTTAAAATTTAAATAAATAAATAAATCAGGTAAATAAATTTATCCTTAGACATAAATTAATCGAATATATTTGTATTTGTATTCATTTGTTTGAATGTGGAAAAATAAATCAGGTAAAAATTATCACTTATCAATTTTTGTAGATCGAAGAATATAAAAAATAATCAGAGATTCATTTTAAAAATTAAAATTTAAAAGTCGATTACATACGAAAAAAATTAGCATCTACAAACGTCTAAACTTAGTATCTTTTAATTTCATATTGTATTTTGACACTTTAAACGTTAATTCAAATTTAATTTAATCATTAATTATAATTAATTCATACTTAAAATAAAAATATATTTTATAATAAAATTTATTTTTATTTATAATATAAAATTAAAAATATATAAATATATTTCACTTATAAAAAGAATTTTTTATGCATAATAGATTATTATATAAATTATTTTTAACGTTCATTTGAGTTATAACATCAGTTCGATTTTTTAATGTGATCTTTCTCTCTCCATCTACTATTTTATTATGGTAATTACTATTATTAATAATTGTTATTAATAATGTGATAGATTTTTCTATCTTCTTTAACACAATTTATGTGCTTCTTTTTCGCCAATGACAGATCATCACGTGTCTTCTTTTAAACGAGATTTTTTTTTAAATTAGATTTATTTTTTAAAATATAATTATACGATCGTAACTTAATATTTATTTATTTATTTAATAAAATATTTATACCGTATAGATATGATGTTTGAACTCGGATTATCTATATGAATTATATCATCTTTTATCATTAGATCACTCAACAGATTCAAATCGTATTTAATTTTGTTAGATTGTAGTAGTTGTAAATGGGATATAAGGGTAATAAAATGGGTGTTATCAAATGTAGCTTGGGCTTTTAATAAAGTTCGAATTGCATTTTAGATTTTTTTTTATATAATGGATATTTATGTTGTAATAGACTTTGTATTGGACTGAATTAAATTTATTTAATTATTTGGGTATTAAAAAATAAATATATTTTGTATTTTTATTCATTTATTTAATTTAATAAATAAAAATTATATAAACGAATAATAAATAATTCGTCGAACTCTATATTCAATCACGCTCATAATTTTTTAGACCAACGACAAAAGTAACACGACAATAATGTCTGAGGTCAACGAATTATAACCTCGTTTATTTACTATGTTATCGGTGGAATATTAAGGATGAGATATATTTATATAAGAACTAATTTAATGAAATTATGGTTTCTAATAATTTGACGCAACCTTATGTTGAATATTCGATCGAATTAAGTTAATCTAAATTTTTTTAATCAATCGGATTTAAAAATCTTATTTTACAACTCAAATTTTATTTAATTTTTTGAGTCAAATTTATGAAATTTAAGTCGAGATTTTTGACCTTAAACTCTGGATCACTCTAAAATTTAATCTTTAACCTTAAACCCTAAATTACTCTAAAATTTAATCTCTAACCCTGAATCTCGAATTATATTCATAAACCATAAATTTTAAACCAATATATTAAAATCTTAAATTCTAAAATTTAAACTTTAACCCTAAACCCTAAATTATAACCGTATAGTGTCTAAATTTTAAACCCATATATGTGGGTTAAGATCCGCTTATATTACGTAAAACTCAATTACATTTACACTTTTTAAGACAGTTGGACGATAGTAATAAATGACTAAGATTATTTTTTAAACGATAATCTTTATATTTTTTACTATTAATCTCATCCATTTTACTCGTCTAATGGTTATGGATTAATTAGAGTGTGAAACTAAATTGGATCTTATCCTATATACGATCGTGAATAAAGAACCATTTAAACCATATAAAACTCAATTAATTTTTCACTAATTCGTCACTGTTAAATAAATGGAAAAATAAGATCAACCACTTATTTTCTAAAATTTAAAAATATTTAATTCAAATAACAAAAAATAATCTATTATAATCCATTTCATTTATCCAATAACAAAAGAAAAATTATAAATCAATTAAAATACTTAATTCAAATTTAAAAATTAATCTACCAGTCACTAAAAATTTAAATTATTCGAATTTTATTTTTAAAATTCAAATTTTATTTAAATATTTTTTTACTAAGAATCAAATAATTTAATTTTATTCATCTTCCTAGTACAGTCTTTACTTTCCACTTAATTTTCATAAATCATTAAAACCGACTGAACCTTCACCTTGACTTATCTTACTCATCAACAGGAGAAAAGAAAACGTGTGACATTAAAAGTCTTTTTCCTTATTTTCGACTGGTCTCTGCGTCCCTTTGTACTATAAATATTCATTTTCTTCTGCAGTTTCAAACAGAAAAAAACAAAGCCAAACTGATGAAGGTAAAGGATATTGCTTTAGCGAGCGTGATGCTGCTCATGACTTCCGCGCCAAGCTGCATACACATGCAGCTTGTTCGGCGGACTCAGCTTCCAAAATCTCATGCAGCTGCACTCGGGGCATGTAAAGACTCTATTTTCATTTCCAATTCCAAACCCTAACTACATGCAGACGGGAGAGAGGTTGCCTCCCTTAAAATTTATATAGAATTACGTGATTTTTATTAAAAATATATTTTTTATCCGTTAAAAAATTTACGTCCGTTCCTATCTACTTGGTTTCAACGTTTAGTTTACATAGTTTTCTTATGTAGTTTGCTTGGATGGGAGTCCCCCGTCTTATCATCTCGACAAAGGATTCGGCAGTGGAGCAAACAACTGGATTTTGTTCTTTCAGGTAAGTATCTGTGTTTTGACTTACGAAGCACGAGTAGTTCGGTCTAAATACGCTTTCGTGATAAAAATATATTAAGTACAGTTTGAGTAGTTATATATATGTGTGTTTTCTTCATCCTCTAACATGCTCGCATCACATGATTTGTCTCATGACTTGTTTATTTTTTACATTTTTTCTTGAAATTTTTAAATTTATTTTATATTTGTTGTATTTGTACTCTTTAATTTTTAAAATTATCATTTTTCGTCTTTGTTCGAAAATTCACATATATTCGTATCAGTAACAGTGTAATATAGGTTTTGACTGTGATCGGATATCGAGTTTTTTTTTTTTCTGGTGATTGTAGGGAGGTGGTTGGTGTTATGACATAAGTGCATGCTTGGACAGGGCCAAAACTGGCCTCGGATCATCACCTCAAATGCGAAAGTGGGCATTTTTTTCTGGTATCTTGAGTAACAATGCCTCCCTCAATCCAGGTTCAGTCATGCACTCATATCAAGATTTTTAGATTTTTAAGTTACTGCTGTAAATTATAGTTTCTTTAGTTAATACTTTTTTTTTTTTTTATTTTTGTCGATTGAAATGTAAATAAAGATGGGTCGGGTTGGGATTGGGTCGAGTACATGATATTTCAAGTCAAGGTCGGGATAATAAAAAATCAGATTCATCTCGTTGTCATCTCTAAAAAAATAGCTTTAAATATCCGGACTTGAATTCAAATCATAGATATTTTATTCAGATTTGGTGTATCGGACTTGGATTTGTTTAGAGGTTCGATTGTTAATAGGATCGAACTTTAACTTTATAAAGTATGATCCAAATTTGATCTGTTATCCTTATTTAACATTAATTTATTGTTGCTATATAGTAAAATGCAATTATCCAATTGGTTCTTTGACCTAATGGTCTCGTTTGGTTTGTTTATGTAGCAAAAATAATAAATTAAATTTATAAAATTTTTAAATATTAAAAATTAAATTTATTGGATCATTATAAATTAAAATCAAATTCATAAAATTATTATTATATTAGGCCACGTTAGATGTCTTTTTCAATTATAACATGGTAATGACATGTTTCAAACAATATTTTAATAGTGACTAAATTATAACTTTTACACAAAGAGTAACCCATTTGTAACCAAACTAATAATTGAGTGATCAAGGTGTACTTTACCCTAATAATAGCATTGAGATTGACCGTTGCAAGTTGCAACTGCCAACTTTGGACCAGATTTTTACAATTGGAACCGTGTGAAGCTGAGATATTGCGATGGAGCGGCATTCACCGGTGACGGCAAATTTGACAATGGGGTAACAATTTTTATAAATAAACCTTTTTTAGAAAAAATAATTATTTATAAATTTGTCATCTACTTTTAAATATTTACGTTTACCTTCGATCTTAAATTCTAACTCCCCATTGCGTCCTCTTAAAATAATGAAAAACAGACAACGTTGCTTTACTTCAGAGGGCAAAGGATATGGGAAGCCATCATTCATGATCTCCTACCAAAAGGCTTGGCAAATGCACATCATGTAAGCTTCTTACTCTGTTCATGAAAATATTCGACATTTCGGCTTTCGGAATCGATTTTATCGACTTTCCCACTTGGTTTTAGGCTTTGCTTTCAGGTTGCTCAGCTGGGGGGATAGCAACCTTTCTGCATTGCGATAGCTTCGCCAGAATGTTGCCCAAGGCAAGCGTGAAATGCTTGAGTGATGCAGGGTTTTTCCTAGACATGTAAGTCTGCATCTTCGGACTTCGATTACGTGTGGTTGGCTGGTAGTATTGGTTTTGTTTTTCAAATTTCATATATAATTAGCCTTTGATTTCACAGAGAAGATATAAGTTTGAACCGCAACATAAGGTCTATCTTTGAAGCTATAGTTTCTTTTCAGGTATGAATTTTCTGGTTCTAATTAGGACCGTCAGGTGAATAAGATGATAATGTACATAGAATTCTACAATTTATCTCTGCAATAGCTAATATGTATGCATAATCATGTTACAACAGGGAGTCGAGCGAAACCTCGATCGGAGGTGTACAAAGTCGATGTATGATCCAAAGCTGGTACACTATTCTTTCATCGGTTTCGTGTATCGGTCCGTGATACCTTGAACTCTTCTGTGCTAACCGGATTTTCCACCTTGTTTCTATGCAGTGCTTCTTTCCACAGTATTCATTGAAATATATCACAACTCCATTTTTTGTCTTGAACTCTGCTTATGACACAGTCCAAGTAAATTTTTCCTCTATTTTGGTTAAAAATCAATGCAATGTTCCGGAATTCGGAGTATTGTCGTAGTAATAACTTGTTAATTAGTTTCGTGTTAGCTTGGTGCCGTCATCTATCGATGTCAAAAGAACATGGGGTGTCTGCAAGCATGATCTAGCGGCATGTGATGTGCATCAGATAGCTGCATTGCAAGGTTTAAGGCATGCCATGCTTAAAGCATTGATTAAGAGTTCTCTTCTCGAACATAAACACAGCGGGGGAACTTTCATAAATTCATGCCTAACACATTGCCAAAGTAGTGAACAAGAATCATGGCTTGCAGTCAACTCCACAAGAATAAACAATAAGGTACTAATTTCTCCTTACCCTTCATTCTCTGTCATTGATAAGACCAGGATTCATCCGCCGGTTTTCCGGTTACATAAATGCAATTATTCGGTGCGACTATAACTATTTCGAAAAAAATCGATATTGATACACAAGCTGAGTCCCAAATTGTTTGCTGCAATTACCACTTACAGACCATTGCTGAAGCAGTAGGTGATTGGTACTTCAACCGAAGAGAAACAAAGGAGATCGATTGCGAGTTTCCTTGCGGCACGCCGAGGACGTGCCACAGCCTACTACCACCGCATAAGGTATTACTCTCAGGAATCTTGGTATTTTGTGACAGTTGCAGGTTTCATATACACCTTGAAAAAACGAAAAGAAATAATGAAGGTTTCCCCTAAGGATGCTAAATGTAATAACTTGCCTTGCAGGCTACGAAATATGCAAAATGTGGTTCAGTTGGCAACAAAACCTTGGTTTCAGAAGCTGGCACCCATGATGGGCTTGGTTTCAACAAAGACTATCTTTGATCTTAGTGATTTGGATGTTATGCCTTTATTTTTATATAATAATAATTCGATACTTAAAAGAAAAGTTTGTTTAATAAATGATCTTAGTATATACCATATTTTTATGGAGAATAACTTCATTGCGATGTAACTGAATTATATGAAACTATATATATTACAAATACAATTTTACGAAGAAATAAAGAATTAATACAATGTATTTGGTGTTACTTTCTTAAGAAGATATTTAAAGTTTAAGGTTAGAATTTACAAGAAAGACCTAAAGGTTGAACAAGGAGGGGCAGTCCATATCTAGGCCTTAGGGAAAGCAAAATTGAAGGTGAATGGCGATAGCTTGGTGAAAGTGAGAAAGAAAACCTAGTGAGCATAAGGGTTAACACAACTTTGTATTCCATCATTGTTAAATTCCTCCCAACACACATCCTCCCTCCAAACCCGAACGGCAAGAATCCCATCTTGTGTGTGCACCCGCCGTATAGATGATCGTCTTTGAACCTATCTGGTCGGAACTCGTTAACGTCATCGCCCCATATCGCCGGGTCATGGTGCATGGCCACGACGTCGATCCAAATGTTGGTTCCATTAGGAATAACCAGATCATCCACTTTTATGTCTTCTCTTGCTTGCCTTTGTGCATTTGGTGCCGGTGAGTAGAGTCTTAGCACTTCCTTCATCACACATTCCATCTGCAAGTCATGGAAACGCAATAAACACCCTTTGGCGTCACCAATCCTTAAATCACCCAAATAATAATAATAAATATCTGTCTTTTTTAGTGTTTTTTAGGGTTTTTCAAGTTTAGCATTATACGGCAAAGTCAAAGTATTTGGGAGTTGCCCACTTGCCACAGCCGAAGAAACCAAAAGGACTTGGCTTGTATCCACATGTGGGACGCCTCCAATATGGTTCAACTTTGACAATTGACTTGTGTTTCTGAATTTTCCCACCGTGAAAATTCTCAGACCACGACTTGTGAAACATGTGTACTTGAAAATTCTAAAGTTGAGTATTGTAGAGGGACCAAAATCATAATTTGACCAGATATTTACCTTCTTTAAGTCAGCAAGCTTGGTGAAATCGATCTCGTCGTCTCCCATAACTTGTTTAATTTCGTCCCTCAATTGGTTTTGCCAATCCGGATACATGGCCAAAAGCAGTAGCGTCCAAGTGAGTGCCAACGCGGTCGTTTCATGTCCGCCGAAGAAGAAAGTCTTGCACTCATCTACAAGTTCCCTCGTCGTCAAGCTCTTCCCTGCACGGCCGTCGACATGACTGCCGTCCATCAATAAACCGAGCAAGTCCTTCTGAGGAGATGATCCATCCCAACAACTCTTCCGAGCGTCGATGATAGATAAAAGCAGTCGATCGATCTCTTGCCCGAGTCTCTTGGCTTCTAGGTTTTTCTTAGGACACATCCATTTGCTAAATGGCACACCCACGTACCGGTTGGAGTTGAAAAGAGTGACCTGCATGGCTCTTAATTTTTCGAACACTTTGCTTCCGTTTTGGTAGCTTAACCCGAAGCTCGTCCTCGCAATGATCTCCCCCGCCGTCGCAGTGATCTCTCGTTCAACATCGATCTCGGGTTTACCGGAGTTTATTAGGGTTGCCCACCTTTCTAGCATCTTGTTCGCCGGTTCCACCATTAAGCTTGCCATAGCCTACATTACCAAAACAAGGTCTATATATTACGTTTCCATATGTAGCAAACTACCATCACTTTCAATGAATTATTATACTTTTATGACTGGTGTAAGAAGCATAGGATAGAGACCTTCAAGTTAGATGGTGAGAATGCAGGAGTAATAACATGGCGGTGACGAACCCAATCATCTCCTTCAACCATCAACAAACCACGTCCGAACATGGGCTCTCTGTCGTTTTTAAACACTTTGGGTTTTCCCCAACTCTTTCCCAACACTCCCGATGACATTTTCCTCAAGAACTCAGGCTCTGCAACATACAGAAATGGCTCTGTCCCCAGCCAATATATAAACAATTTTCCTGCAATCCAAACACACAATCACCAGCCTTAGTTTTAAGGGTTAGTTTCCACTTTCCAGCCAATATATAATTAGAAGGAACGAGTACTTACCATAGGATTTCTGCCAACGAGCAAAGTAAGGAAACACAGTGGAGTGTATATCATGGGAAATACCAGAAGATCCAAATGAAGAATCATCAACACAGTTCATACTACTGTTTTTCATCTCTCTAATATTTCCCATGGGAAAGCTAGGGTTTGGACCCACAAACCCATTCTTCTTTATCTTTCTGTAAGCTCGAAGAGGCAGAATCCAGCAGGAGAACAACAATGTCAAGAACAAATAAAGCGAAACACCCAGCATGGCCAAGCTGAAGAAAACCAGAGACAACATGAAAAACACCATGGTTAAGGTTATTCTTTGTATACAAGGATGATGAGCTGATGTTGTTTGGGGGGCATTTATAAGAGAAGATAAGTAGTGGGGAATTCAAGAATGTCGGATTTGAACCATTTTCAAAGTCTTTTAAATCTTCGTGTTGAACCTTTACAAAGATCTGCTTTCCTGAATTCTAGTCCATACTATGTTTTTTCAAATATATTGGCTCTTGGTCAT
The DNA here is from genome assembly GCA_035048815.1 of Abelmoschus esculentus. NCBI lineage: Eukaryota > Viridiplantae > Streptophyta > Magnoliopsida > Malvales > Malvaceae > Abelmoschus > Abelmoschus esculentus. The sequence goes on from JAUCBN010000049.1 coordinate 13,903,139, forward strand.
TGAGCTTTGCAATTTGACGTGAAAAATATTGATTTATTTGTATAAATTCAAACAGCGTCGGTAAATCATATATATTCTGTGAGTTTTGTCGACCAGGCCAGCATGATTTTGTTAAGTGAGTTTTGGGCATGAATTTCTAGGAAGCTTAACACCCGAATTAAAGCTTCATATTTGAGTTGTTTTTCCTCAAAAGTGTTTCATATTCTTTCTTTTCTATTTTATCATACAGAATATGTCAAATTCTATTACGCGAAATAATAAATTTGTATCTATGAATATTTTAATTTTTCGTATATAATTAAAAAAATATTAAATATATTAAGATTTATGTATAAAGAATTATTTGAATGTTTAGATATTCTGTGAAATAATTATATGTATCTGATATAAATTTTTTCAATATTTGATTTAAATTATTAAATAATAAAAAAAATCGAATATTCAAGAATTCATACAGATCAACAAATAAATAAATCAGAATGAATCAAATATTTTTCGCACATTCCTACTTTTAGATAAACACATTAAAACTTATGAAAGCCTAAATACTAAACATCTTTAAATATGTTATTTTAGATGTCTTTTTCTTTAATTCAATACTGAAAAATAAAATTTTAATTCACAACTCTAAATTTTAAATCTTAAAATTTAAAAATGTACTTATCCATAGTTTCCCAAAACTAACCTTTGTCTTAAATTTAAAATCTATTTTATTTAATTACGATATGAAAAATGATAAAAAAACGAAAGATATCTATTTCTAATAAATCTTTAATTTAAATTAATATTTAATTTTGAATCAAATTATTTAACTGATTAAAAAACTTGATTTAAAAGATCTTTATAATTTAAAGATATTTCAGAAATGTCTGATGCAATTATGTCTTAAATTGAACATTTTATTAGTACATTTTTCAATGTTTGAAACGTTTCAGTGTATAAAAATAAAAATAAAAAAATCCTTAAAAATGTGACTAAAAAAGCCACTTTTTAAGATTAATTTTATATTTTACTCTCCTTAGGAATGGTGGCTACGTAGTTAGAAGTGAACCGATCCTTTCCTCCTAATTGCACACGTGGAGATCTAATTCTTAGTGTTTAGCACACGTGGAGATCTAAATTCGTAGTGTTTAGCACACGTTTTCTTCTTTTTCACTCGGAAACAACGATTCGTGCAGCAAAGATGGCTTTTAGATTGAGATAAGGATGGAATTAATAATACAAAAAAGAACAAAAAAAAATCTCAGTGTATAATACTTTTTAAAATTTACGGTGATTTAAATATTTTTTATGTGTTTAAATTTTTAATTTATGTTTATTTTTTATTAATAATAAATTAAAATATATATTGTATTTTATACTATAAATGATTATTTGATTTAGTAGTAAACTCATGTGAGTTACATTCAAAGGAACCTGGGTTTGGTTCCCATTCAAGGTAAAATAGATTTTTATTTTATTATATAAAAATAAATAATTAAATTCATCCAGTAAAGTGGTGATATGTGTTGGTATTTAATTGAGTGATTAATTTATTTAATTAAATTAAAATTAAATTGATATAATAGATAATTAATATGAATTAAATGTGTAATTATATAAATTTTTCTTTAACAATCACATAATTTATTTAACGATAATTAGAAATTTATAAATTGATAATAAAGATAAATAAAATATTTAATTTTTAAATTTGGTAATTAATAATGTTTTTAACCTAAACATAAATTGCCTTTGTGATAGTTTACCTTATTAAAATTATTAAATATTTAATTAGAAAAAGTGCATAGCTAAAGAAGAGTGGATCTGTGATTATGTCAAAACGCTATTTTTCTTGGATTTCAATCAAATGGTATTATTTGAGTAAAAAAAACAAATAATATGGAGGTTAGATTCGACATTTCATTTAAAATGATTCATCGCGGGTCCTTAGCTCAGTGGTAGAGCATTTGACTGCAGATCAAGAGGTCACCTGTTCGAACCCGGTAGTGCCCTATGTTTTTTCTCCTCTCTCCTGCTACGGCGGCAGCGATTTTTATATTCAAATGACTTGATAACTAAATAGATATCTAGATTATATTTTGTGATTATATTATCTTTCGTTTTAAATAGGTGATTATATTATTTTTTGCTCCAAATAGATGTTTGGCAGTTTTTTTTTAAATTATTATCGTTGTCGCTTTTAGTTGCTTCATCGAAGACTATCAATATTAATATTGAACCACCAATGACTATTTCTTCAATCACCCATTTCCGATAATCAACTATAGATTGTTTTTATGAATTTGGCTTTTTAAAAAAAAAAAAAAAAATAATCGGTACACCTACCATCAATTATTGAAAATGAGTGATTTATCGTGGTGATCCAATAATAAATATAATGGACAAAGATATGACTATTAACGATAAAATCAACAAAAAAAAATTAAAGATTTTAAATTTTAGGATCATTTTATAAGATTTAAAATTAAAAAGAAAAAATAAAATAAATTTATATACATTTTAAAAATAACAATAACTAATAATTAGACCTAAAAATAATTAACATAAAAATTTTAAATATTTATTTAGAAAAAAATAATTTACACATTAAAAATAAATCATATATATAATTTAAACACTTATTTAATTATTAACCTTATTAAATATTTTCCTTAATGGACAACATCCTTATGGGCTATGGCCTATAGACTACAGAGTAGGCTGACAAGTTGCAGGACATAAACCTGCTTACCCTGTTGAGTCTATTACTTAATTGTTGACCGCTGTCAAGGATGTTTAGTCTGCCCAATGCCACACCTTATATTTGTTTTTATCTTTAAAGTATGCTAATGATTTTTTATTTGTATGAATTTAACTCTTAACATTTAAATAAATTTATGTTGTATATTTAATTTTAATAAATAAATTTTATAATAATTTTTTAATAATTTTATTTAAGAAAAATAAAAATATTTATTTTTAAACTTATAATTTTAATGAAAAATATTAGTTAAAAGCTTTAATCACATACTTCAAAAATTTTTGACATCTAATAAAAAAAATTACATATAAAAAACTTTAAATTTAAAATTTATTTAAGATTTGGACCAGTTTTATTTTTTTTAACACTTAGGCCGTGACCGTGAGGCGTTGATTGTTCTCTTGCTCCGACCGTTTGAAAAAAAAAATCTGTTCAACTAAATTTCCGCGCCGCTGATCACGGCACTAATTGACTCAGTCGAGTCATCGACCAAATGTGTCCGAGTTACTTCTGGTCTCCCATTTTCAAAATACTAAGCAATAATATTGTTCTTTTCCAATATTAATTAATTACTCTATTCATAGAATTTTAATTCAATAAATGTTCTTGAAAATTTTCAAAAATAGTGAATTCAAATATTACTACTAAATATAATGAATGGTCAAATACATTATATTTTTAAAAAATGAATTTAATTTTAAATATTTCCGGGCACGTGTAAACAAACGTATTAAAAGGCAGCATCAAAGAAATCAATTCTTCTTGCTGACTTGGTCACCGTAGGGTTCAGTTTCACATGACGATCATTACTGTCATGTTTCGTGTCGATTTATAATACGATAAGCATCCAAGTCGGGTTTACTTGATTTTTCAAGGCCCCAACTGAAAGGGTCGTTTTATGGAAATATTGAAATTTCAAATAATAATTAAGGAAATAAAAAGAAGAAGGATATATTTAGAAAAATTCGACAGTAAAAAGAGAAAATACCATGTATATATGATGTTATTTTTTAAATTATCATTTTTTATTCTTTTAAACAATGAATGAGACATGCATGATGTAAGAAGTATCGCTATATGTACATAACGTTTTTTTTTTCCTTCTTTTTACTGTAATAATTATCATATTTTCTAAAATATACTTTTCTTCTCCTTATTTCCTTAATTATTATTTGAAATTTCAACATTTTCCTAAAATGACTGAATGTCTGAAACCAACTATAAAACAACCCTTCCTCTCCCCAATTCCTCTTGCACAGAGCAAGGCACAAAGTTGCTAAAAAAACCCAACACAATCTTAGCTTTTCTGTCGGTCCATTACAATCCCATGGCTTCCAAGACATTTGCTGTCCTTGCTCTTGCATTATTCGCATTCAATTTGCAACCCACTCTAGGTTAAATTTTGAAGGATATTTTGATCCATAATTACGTTAAGTTGGTAATGGTTTATAGCTATTTGTTTTGTTTTGTTTGTAGGGGAAATAACATGTGAACACCTTGACCAAGACACCTGCGCCTACGCCGTGGCATCAACGGGCAAGCGCTGTGTGCTAGAGAAACACATCAAGAGGAGCGGAGAAGAGGAATACACTTGCCGCACATCCGATATCGAAGCCTATAAGATCAGGAACTGGATCGAGACCGACCAGTGCGTTAAGGCTTGTGGCATCGACAGGAACTCGTTCGGCATCTCGTCAGATTCGCTCCTCGAGTCTACCTTCACGGAAATGCTTTGCTCCCCTCAATGCTACAACGGCTGCCCCAACATCATCGACCTGTACTTCAACCTCGCTGCCGGAGAAGGTAATATACATGACAAATTTAAAATTGTCCCCAAACTTTAAAATGTTACGGTCGTATTATTTAACTGCTTGTCGTTTGGTAGGAGTTTTTCTTCCGAAACTATGCGAGGTACGACAAGGGAATGTGCGGAGAGGAATGTCGGAGATTCGGAGCTCGGGTTTGGTTGCACCGGGACCGGTCGGCGGTGTGAAGTTCATGGGAGTTTCCCCGGCAATGCCGCCATACTGAAACCATGATTGCATGTAGATTTTCCCGAAGTTTTAGTCGTATGAAATAAATGAAAGTTGCAGTAGCTCGGGTGGTTTCTCAGGCCGATTTCAAGTGCACGGACCAACATCATATGGTTCGTGCATGATGTGAACCATGAGCTTGTTGTGTTCAATCCAATTAGATGCTACTTTCTAGGATATATTTGCTTATTGTAATAGGTTGAAAAAAATCAAATTTATGAAGTTTATAAATATACCTATATTTTTATGTTATTACCTTCTAGTTTATAAATAATAAAATTTAAAATAAAAAATCATAAAATCTGTCTACCCATAGATTATCACATCAAAACGGATAAAATTACAGAATCGATAATATTTTTTTCTATTAAAGTATTTATAACGTTATTACATTGTCAAAGTCTAACATTAAAAATTAAATAATATTATGTTAATTGATACGAGCACTAAAATATCCACTTCTTTTGGCAAGAACATCGTTAGGTTGACTATAATTAATCAAGAAATTAAAATCTGATCTAAAGTAAAGTGTTTGAATAATTGAAGTATTATATACTTAAAAGTACTTTATATGCATTATTGATTATTATTTTTTATTTGAAAATTAAGTTTTTAATATATATTTATAAAACAATAGTATTTAATATTTAAAAATTATAAAATATAATTATTTTATCAAAATAAAATATAAATTTTTAAAAACCAGAATAACATGAAAAAATTAAACTAAAAATTAATTATTAATTTATTAAAATAATTTACTGAATTAAATCAAACTGAATTGCATCGGCACTTAATTATGGTGCAACCCCCCCATCCTTTCAAGTTTCAACTAAAGTCTTGAGATCTGTAATCGAAAGGCAAAATACACGTCATAACTGTTTGCTTGGAAGTATTGATTGTTCCCACCCAGATCACCTCCGTGTATTAATTGGTCATCCTAAGAAGCTGGTAAGTAGGGGTGTTTATTGTCGGATATCAGATCGGATTCGATCCGATTTTTTTGGATATTCGGGTTTTCGGATCGATGATATAGTGATCCATATCCGATCCGGAAAATAGTGGATATCCGTATATTCGGATATCAGATACTCGGATCGGATATTCAGATATTCAATTATCCAAAAATATAATTTGATTAAATTAATTTTTCGAATTTAGAGGTTGTATTTATAAAAAATTTAAACTTTCGAATATAATAAACAATAAATTACTAAATACAACAATAATTACATTTATAAAAGTTTCAATTTTTAAAATTTTTAAAAATAACAAGCACTAAATTGTTAAATATAACAAGATTAATATTAATAAAAATATAAATTTTTGGATTTTTGGGTTTTCGGATAATCCGAAACATGAAATATTGTGATCCGTATCCGACCCGGAAAACTTAAAATCGGATCGGATATCCGATCCAAAAATAAAAATCAGATCGGATATCCGTATTTTCGGATATGATCAATTGATAATCGGATCGGATCGATCAGATCGGATATTTTTGAACACCCCTACTGGTAAGGGAGAGTATTCCAACCGATAGATTATATTATAAGCCCGGTTTCATCACGTCATTCATGATCCCTAACCAATGAAAATTACGAATTCTATCACTAATCAGCCATATAATTAATATAATTTTTAAAAATTATATTTTTAAAATGTCATGAAAAATATGAGTGCAGATTTATTGATCGAAAAAAATAAATAGGGATTAATGATAAAGTGAATGATTATAATTGGATGAGACCATAACTGACGTGGTGAGCCGAGCGATATAATTTCTCATTCTAACCAATACAAAACATGTTTATACAAACAACTCGTGGGGCACCATAACTAGTAGGTTTACAAGGAGATTTTATCATATTAGTGGGATTTAAGACAAATATAATAAAAATGATTGTATAAAATCTTAAAATAAAAAAATAAATTAAATATTTATTATGTATATAATCATGCGTATATATAATAATTATTTAAAATTTAAAATATAAAAAATGTTACATATATAAAACATATCAATTTTATTCTAATTACTCAAGTGATATTGTTCGTTGTTTGAAGATCGGGGCATGCCAAATAAATTTTGCCAAAATTAATGCTGGTTGGAATAGAAATTATTTATTTTTATTCTATATTTATATATTAATATAAAAAATTAAATTTAAAATTTAGAATTTAATATTTAACTGATAATTTTTGGTTTAGGGTTATACCGAATTGGAATTTAATGGTCTAAGCGGGACAACATGGAATGTCTTAATTAGGAAGGCCACGTATTAAAAAGGGAAATTATGTCATAGGTTAACTTATTATATTATTTAGATGATTAACGAACAGAATGTATTTATTTATTTAATTTTTTATTAAATGAATTTTTACTAATATTTATTATAAATTAAGTTTAAAAATATTTTTTATTAAATAAAATTTATTTGGTAAAAAAAATAGATGAATAATTTAATTAAATAGATATATTTGATTGATTGGTCTAATGAATAACGTGATAAAAATAATCTATCATATAATTTTTTTAGTTTTTAAATCTAAATAATATATATATATATATATACTTTAGGTATTTATTTTTTAAAAAATTACTTTAAATACTTAATAAAAATTAAAATACTTTAAATAATTATTTACTCCTATAATATAAGCAAAAAATAAAAACTCAAAAAATTATATATCATTTTTTTTTCTTTCTGAAATTCCCTTTTAAGTTTTAACGTCCCGCCGCCGCCTCACACTGTGTCCCTTCCAGGAAAATAAAATAGGGTAAAGTTTGGAACCCTAAACCCTCTCTGCAGTTTTGATCGGATATGGCGAACAAAAGACAGAAATTAGCTCGCAAGCAATACAGAGAAGCACACCCCGAGCAGTTTCCGACCCCAGAGCCAACCCCTGCGAAAGACCCAGACAAGAAGAAGAAGAAGAAACAAAGCAGCAAGTTCAAGCGCCAAAAAGGACCCAAAGACTCCAATAGCAGCTACAGAAAGGGGATTAGAAAACACCCACTTAGAGTTCCTGGAATGAGGCCTGGTGAAAGCTGCTATATATGTAAAGCCAAAGATCATATTGCCAAGCTTTGCCCTCAAAAAGCTCAATGGGAGAAGCATATGGTTAGATTTTCTTTTGATTTCAGCCTCTTTTTTTCTTGGTTTAGTTTGTTTTTTCTGAGTTTTTTCTGAGTTTTTTCTTTTGATTTTTAAAGATATGTTTGCACTGTCGTCAACGTGGACATAGTCTGAAGAACTGCCCTGATGTAATGGATAAAAAGACGTGCTACAACTGTGGAGAAACTGGACATTCACTTTCGAAATGTTCTCAACCTCTTCAAGATGGTAATTTTCTCATACCAATGCTATATGTTTGTAATTTTTACATTGGTTTCTTTTATGTTCATGATTCAATGAATTGGTGTGCAAAATCTGGAGTGTGTTAGTTTACCATTGTGATTTCGATTGCCTTCTTAAAATTCCGGTGTAAATCATGAGGTCTCTCTTATGATATTAAGTGTTATACGAATCATTGTTTCTAGATAGATGCAAATGCTTATCTTCAAACTGATTTTGGTTCTAACTTTGTTGTGAAGCTCTAGTTTGTTAATCATCTGTAAATATATTTTCTACATGAACATACTTTTTTCTCGCTCACTTGCAATTATGGTTTGTTTGTGTTTGAGCTGTTTGACGTTTCCTGCTATGAATGATGATGATTATATTTTTTGTTCCAGGGGGGACTAAGTTTGCCCAATGTTTCGTCTGTAAGGAAATTGGACATTTGAGCAAAAACTGCCCAAAAAATACTCATGGAATCTACCCGAAGGTACGTTTGAATAAATTATGTTTGAAGTTTTTTTTTTTTAGTTTTGTAATGTAGTGTCTTTTGTGTTTTGGGGAGCAGGCATCATGTTTATCATTTGGATGTTCATTGATAAATGTCTCGATTTATTTCAGCGTTCTTTTTCTTTTCTACTTTTGACACTTGAATTTATTGTTTCGGTCTCATGTAGGGTGGTTGTTGCAAAATATGCGGCGGTGTAACACATTTGGCCAAAGATTGTCCCGATAAAGGCAAAAGAGCATCTGCTGCAGCTAACGGAGAATGCGGAACATGTAAGATTTTTCACTATCAAACTTTGGGATTTATCCCAACGGTTCTGCTTTTTGTTTGCAACAATTCATATAGGTGAATAACCTATTGAATAGCATGATTGCTTCAGTGTAGGTAGGTTAATTGAATGGATTAAATGATGAATGGTGACCATTATTGTTTTGAATTTTAAGGTAGCAATAATTGTAGAGCTATCACCACTTTGCTGTTATAATCTGTCAATTTATTTTATGATGAAAGCAAATCCCATGCTAGCAATCTACTTGACCTGCTAAAAACAATTCATCTGATGGAAAATTAACCTTATCCTTTGTATCATTTCCTGATTTCAGCAATGCGAAGCTTTGAAAGGCCTACAGGGCAAGTGACGAAATTCATCAGCGGAGACGATCTCGAGGATGACTTTATAACACAAGAGTCAACAGACCATGCTGCTGATGCCAAGATAAATTCTAAAAAGCAAAAAGGGCCTAAAGTAATCAATTTTGTAGGATGAAAATTTTCTTATCCCCTGAGATTTATGACTAGTGTTTCAGTGTTTGCAATCTAGGCCGGCAGATGCTTGCATGTTTCACAAATGTGCCATAGTTTTTAAAATTCATATATATTCTTCCTGTTTTAGTATTTGGAGTTTTCCCCTTACACCAACTAATTCTTGTATTTTTATGTTTTATCATGCTTCAAATAACATTGGGAATTTTTCATTTTCCCCTGGATTCATAGCTTAATATGAAGTTGAATGAATTCTTTCAATTGACAGATTGTTCATTTCTTTCTTTGCAAGACCTTACAATTCATTTCACTTTTGTTCGTAATGTCATGATTTTGTTGGTAAACATCTGATAGAATATATCTGAAATCGACTAAAATCAAAGTAAAACCGGGATCGAGAGTCAGGTGTATGGTGAGACTCGAATCTTATTTTTTAAAACGAAATATGATAAGTTCATGCCAAAACCTGTAGCTGATAAAAATAGGCATGCGAGCAAGGCCATTGAAGCCATTATTTTCGCCCTCAAATTTCTATTCACCATCACATTTGTCTCGCCTGCCACAAATGGATCCCCTGAATTAAGGATCTCTTACTAATATCCTACACAACACTACATTTCTCTCTTTCATCTTCTTCCTCTTCATTTCTCACAAAAGGCTTTTCCTCTTCATTCTTTTGCTAGATTTCTCATAAAGGCTTTCTTTCTCTTTGGACAACAAAATGGTGAGGTCGCTTTTCCAATGTTTCCTGTCTTTCAAATACGTATCGGATTAGATATATCGGTTGACTAATATGTATTTTGTTGTTATTTTGTTTCATATGTGTGTGTGAACTAAAACATTTGAATAGGCGAATGCGGCATCCGGGATGGCTGTTGATGACGAATGTAAGCTAAAATTCTTGGAGCTGAAGGCGAGGAGGAACCACCGCTACATCATATTCAAGATTCATGAGCAACAAGTGGTGGTAGACAAAGTTGGGAGCCCGACATCGACCTATGAGGAGTTCACTGCATCTCTGCCCGCCAACGAGTGCCGATATGCTGTCTTTGATTTCGATTTCACCACTGATGAGAACTGCCAGAAAAGCAAAATCTTCTTCATTGCATGGTAACCCTATTCCCCCCCAAAAAAAAAAAAAAAAAAAAATCCATACACCTCTAGGCCATTCATTCAACATTGGTTGCAACTTGGAAACAATCCCAAGTTTTGGTACATTATCTGCCATTTTCTCATGAACCAAACATAAGTTATGATCAATGTTGTCTTGGCACCATAAACAAAAAAGTTTCAAATCCTTTGCACGTTAGTATCAAACTCTATAGTTCTTATGATTTTGAGTATTTAATCATAGACATGAACTATAAGATTATCATGCATATTGACTAGGTTAAATTACTCTATTAGTCCTTGTACTATGTAGAAGCTATGAGTTTGATCAATATACTATAATTTGATCAGTTTTAGTTCCTGTACTTCTCAAATTTTTGAAATTTTGGTTCTGAATCGAATCTACGAAACCAAATGTGAAATGGGGTTGTATAATCTTTGTGTCTCATTATTGTTCTGAGTGTTTTGCAGGGCACCAGATACCTCGAGGGTGAGAAGTAAGATGGTGTATGCTAGCTCAAAGGATAGATTCAAGAGGGAATTGGATGGCATTCAAGTGGAGTTGCAGGCAACAGATCCTAGTGAAATGAGCTTCGACATTATAAAAAGCCGAGCAATTTAAACTCTGTTGCTTTGCCTACTCTTCTTCTCCCGAAACATGGCTCGATCCACCCGGTCTTGAGCATCACTATTTCTGAATATCGCTTGTGTGTGTGTGTGTTTTACAAGATTTTCTTGCCTGAAAGAATTCACTTTCTGCTCTGTAGTTGTGTTTTGTTTTACCATTCATTGTGTAGCTTTAATGTAACTCATAAAGTCTCTATATGCTTTATTTTTTCATAAATATATTTTCAAACATTTGATTTCTATGAAATATTTACTTATATTATAATGCGGAAAACAATCGATCGTTAATAAATATTTAATGCGAATAAGAAAAGAAAAAGGAAGAAAACTTAATGTTCTCCATTGTTATTTCTCTTCGATATTATTTCCCTCCTTTATTGCGATTTTAATCGTCCTTAATGATGTATGACTTGATCAATTGAATTTTACTTTCCGTCGTGAAAAGGAAAATAAATCAGAAGAAAAACAGTTTTCTCTGATTATCAAAACAATGTGGTGTAAAAACAAAACTGCTCACTTCTTTTATCCAACAAATAGTATTTAATTTTTAAGTATAATAATAGAGTATATTTCAAGAGTTTAAAGTTTAGAATATGAAAATTAGAATTAGAGTTTAAAATTTAATTTTTTAAGTATTTTTCGAGTTTAAGGATTTTGTTGAATTTGAATGAAGTCGTATGTCCTTTTATTATGCTTCTTTTGATACCTATACTTTAAAATAATAGGTTTAGGATTTAAGATGCGAAATTCTAGCACATTGGTTGAATCAGATTTTTTACCAGGAAAGATGAGCAATAAATAATGAAAGAATGCAATTCCACGATTTCAGATGATTTCTTTGATTGGATTTTGAAATAACTATCACATGTATTTCCTTTTAGAGGATCAGCTGCTTCACCCTTCTTAGCGTGCTTTCTCAAACATGTTGCGCCATTGAACACGCTAGTTCTTCTTGCCATTCTTAAGGTTTCTCACGGTCATTACAAGCTGCTGTCTTTCACCTTCCACCTCTGCAAATTTGAGACTTATTTCTGAATATCTTTCTTCCATGTCTTTAAGCTCACGTTCCATGGTTTGATTCCTTTCCTTAAGATCTTCCACTTCACTTACCAATTCGGCGAGATTAGCATCACTGCTGGGTTACATAACAAGGAAAACATAAATGATTAGTCGATGAATCTCCATCTACTGCCGTAATTCTCGAGACGGAAAAGACTGGCATTGATGTTCTCCACATTAAGACAAAAACATATGTTCATACCTTTGAACTGGTACTGTTGTTGTTGAGGAAGGCTTGCCTTCTGCAGCAGACATCTTAGTATGGTGCTTGTCCCCTGACTTTCCTCCTCGTTCCTGTATTTTTGAACATTGTGAATCTCGAAAGTGGTGTAACAGTCTAGAACCAGTCTCTGAAATACTGTTTCTATGACTGTTTCATGAAACTAAAACATTTCTGTCTAGCTGCATGACAAATCTTTTTATAATAGTAATCCACAAACCTTTTGACACTGATCTGCAGAAATACAATGACAAGTTTTGAGTTGTTCCATGATGTTTTCCAGCTCTTCAATCATGCTGCTGAGATTATTTTCCTTCTCTGGAGCTGAATTAGATGATGTTTTCGATGCAGCTTCCTTGAGGTTTATCTGTTCCTGCCATATATTGTCAAATTGTTAGTCTTTTCTATTGAAGAATGACATCTAGGATGAAAGCATGGAATGTAAACATGCCGTAACTAGATGCAGCAGACTATATACGTAGAATCTTCCCATGCATAATATAACTACCTACCTTAAGTAACCTCAATTTCTTCTGCAAACTAGTGAAATCTTTGGTCTCTCGAGGAGCTGAGGCAGCGTGTCTGCCCCTTGAAGTGATGTCCACTTGACCACTGGCTGTTTCGAGTTCGTTCTGTATAGAGCTGATTTCATCTTCCTTCTTTTGCAGGTCATTCCTTAATTGAGATAACTGTTTGCTCAGTTTTTCTTTCTCTCTTTCTTCTTGGAGCAAACTTTGCTTTAAGTCATTACATTCCACTCTAATATTCTCCATTTTTGACTGCAAATTTGAGATCACCATCTCCTTTTTATCCTTCAAAGACCTTGTACTAATTAATTGCTTCTGCGCCTTCTCTGTTTCCTTCTTTGCTGAAGCGATTTTGTTCTCCAGTTCATCTCTTTCTTTATTCCATCTTTGTATCAACATCTCAGTATTTTCATTTGATGTCTTCACTTTTTTGGTTTCATCACTTTGCATTGACTCATCAGAAAATTGGGTTCTCTGCTCTTCGAGTTTCTCGATCTCAGCCTCGGGCAATTGAATTTGTTTCAAGAAAGTCTCCTGCTTTTCCTTCTCTTGCTTTTGTGCATATTCAAGTTGCACAGTCTTATCATCAAGTTCCATTGACATTTTTGCTACTTGGTGCTTAAGGTCTTCTAGTTCGCCTGCAGTCTGATCTTTAAGTAGCCTGAGCTCTTCATTGGCTTCCTGGAGCATTTCTTCGAGATTTTGTTTTTGTATCTCCAGATCATTCGCTTCTGCAACTGCTTTCATGGTCATCTTTTCATTCTCATCAAACCTACAGGCCATTTCAACAGAGAGCTTTTTAAATTCTTCCTGAAGCCGCTCGGCATTCGCAGCATTTTTCCACCTTGTCGTTCTTAAGGCCTCCTCTGCTCGGATAGCCCTTTGCTCCTGCTCGGTTTTGGCATGTATGATGGCATCAAGCTCTTCTTCAAACCCTTGTGTCCGATTCTCCAGTTCTTTGTTTAATTCTTTGACTTGACTCTCAAGTTCATTAATGGCAATTAAAGACTCCGAGTATTCTTCTGATTGCTGCTTGATTTTATCCTCCAGTCTTTGCACTTGAGATTCAAGTTCATTTATAGTAGCCAAATATTCTGAGGACTCATTTCGTGTCCTAATCGATTCTTGTTGCTGGTTTTGCTTGTAAAACTCCAACTCTGCATTCAGGTCTGCGATTGTCTGCTTCATCGTGTGTACTTCATTGGCATCGTGTTGTTCAGTCGACTGTGCCACTTCAATACTCGTATTCGCTTCAATCTCGCTGGAGAGGCGAGCTATTTCCCTGTTCTTTTGCTCTAGCATTTCATTGAGGTCTCTTACTGCAAGAATTAGATTAGAATTCGAGTCATCCGTCTTCTGCAGCTGCAATCGAAGACTTGCATTCAACTCCTTCTCATGCTCCAGCTCCTGCCTAATTTCTTCTAATGGAACCTTCGACCCCACGTTCTCATCTTCCTCTCCAGTGGCACTTACTTCCTCATCCATATTTTTCTTTAACATGAGCCGTTCGAACTCCGTCTTTGCCGCGTCTCTTCCTTCTTTAAGGCCGGTAATTTGTCTCGACAGATCCTGAGTCCGTTTGTTCTCCTTCAAAATCTGTTTCCTAAGAGACTGCAACTCTAATTCGGACACTTCTACCTGCCTCAACAACATGGCGTTTTCACTTCTGAGTTTCTCGACAGGATCTGATCCCTTGTGCCTTTTTCTAGGGACATCTTCAGGGCTATTAGCTAGCTCAACTAAACTTCCATCTGAAGTTGAACTGCCCGACCAATCCGTATTCGTTCTCCGGTGCATGTTCCTTTTAGTCATGCCAGTATCCGCTGCTCTCCGGGGCATAGAGTTTTGCCGTAGAGGCAAAAACAATTGAGCAGGGTCCAAATCCCCAACCTGTGTAAAAATTAAGAACAATTAATTCCTGGTAGTAATTTCAGGATGCCTTTAACCAAATCATTCATGCTAAACAATACTAAAGCCATAGAAGTCGGGAATTCGAACTTACTTCCGTCGAATTTCGGACTTTGTCACCGTAATTCATGCCTTGTCTGTGTAGGCTTCCCTCTCTGGAAATGATCAAATCTTCTGCTCCCTCAATTTTATGAATTGTCACCTATGGATCACCATGAATTTCCAAACCAAGTTACAGTGATGCCAATACTAGATTTTGAAATCAACAGAAATAAAATAGAGAAACTAACATGTAGAATGGCACCGGAGTTTGCAAACTTAAGGGGCAGAGTGACCGTAACAGGTTCGGTTTTGGCTGCGAAATCAGCGAAATCGATCGACGCCTCACCGAGAAATCCGGCTTTCGAAGATCCCTGCAAGCAAACACCAATCACCGGTGAAAACTCAAAACAATGGAGGGAACAAAACAAAGGCTAATCAAATTTTTGAATATGCATACATTTGAAACTATATCTTTTCACCCAGTTTCCCCGTTCTTGTGTCCCTGGTCATTCTCACGGATTCATAAACAGGATTCTCCCACGAACAACTCCCGTCTTGAACCGCCACTTTTTCCAATCTCAGCGTCGGCTTCCCGACATCCTCCGGCACCAACGCTATCGTTACTCCCGGTTTTTTCAACTTCGGCACCTGAAAAACAAAACAAAGACGCCTAATCAGGCTAGATCTTTCCAGAAACTGGCGACTCTTAATTCTTTAACTACGAGTCGAACTCAGTACCTGAGTTGCTTGAAACTGCAATTGAAATACAACTTTCATCTTCTTCTTGTCGCTCCGCCATGACTTGAACATGTTTTCTGCAAATCTCACTCACTGCATTGGATTATGAACAATGCTGGATAATCCACAGTACTATCCGAACAGCTGGGGACTGCTTAATGTGCAATAAATTGTTGAATTCGTTTGAGGAAATTGTAAATGTCAAATGGAAAGATGACTCGAGAGTCAAACTAATGGATCCAGTGCATTACAGAGCAAATAATGAAAGCTTTCTATACAAATTAATTATCCAAAAAGGAAAGAAATATACCATAGAAAATCCAAGTAATTAAAGCTTTAGAATTGGAAAGTAATTTTCTTTTTGATTTTCCAAAGCCATTCATTCTCCTAATTATATCAACCAATTAAATATATTTATTTTATTAATTTATAAAATGAAAAATCGACTCAATCTTAAATTAAATCTAAAAAATCAGTTAGTTTATTCTTTTGTAATAACGACAGGAAAACAAAAGTAGATAAAAGTGAAGAAAGAAAAAGGTACTGCTCATATCATTAAAAAGCGTCTTCCTTTTTAATATTTGAGAAAATCCAATGGAATTAAAATAATTAATTTAAAGTATTTAATTAGAAAAACAAGGTTATAAATATACTGTAATAGTATACTGCACAAACTACAAAGCATAAGGCATTTCGAAATTGGAAACCCAGAAATGAGATTAAAATAGTATATAATTTTTAATAAATATATATCGTATATATAATATTCAAATTTGGCTTATTTAATTAAATTATATTATTTTTTATCACTGAAATTACTCTACGTATATAATATATAATATTTTCAATTAGGATACAATCCAATTACAGATACCATATAACTAATTATGACATTATCGTATCTGTAAAGTGATTAAACCATGATTTGACAAAAAAAATAATTAAAAATACAATTTACAATAAATTTTAAATTTTAATATTATAAATAAAATAAATTAGATTAAAAAATATTTTTATAATAAATTTTACTCTATATAATATTTAATATAAATTAATTTAAAAATGGTCGATTCTAAATACCAAAATTTTCATTATTTTGGGCCATTAAAGGCTTTACCATTTATTATTGGCTGGTTTGTTGTCTGTCAAATCCCCGCCCATTTGCTCTGTACAATGCGTGGAAACACGTTGTTGCATGTGCTACCTTCTCTTTCTCTTTCCCCACACCCTCAAACTTTTGTGGGAATTACTAATCAACCCTGCTTAATTTTTTATTTGTGTTTGAATTTTATATTGGGTTTTAATTTTAAATTATTTTAATTTAGTCCTTAAAATATCAGAAGTAAATATAAATCCGAATATGATACGAAACATACTTAAAATATGCAATCAAAATTTAGTTATGTGTGTGTTCATTGTATGATCCATATGTTTTTAGTGTATTAAAAAGAAACATCATTAATTTTCTTTTTACATATTAAATCGAATTATATAACAGTTACTATATACGTTTCACAAGACACACCTAAAGGTAACGAAAATATTGCAAGACGTGTGACTTAAAAAGACAAATTCGATTTATATTCTCATGATTCAACCTACGTCCAATCGTATTGACTTAGGTTATAATATATCATTCGTATCAAATTCGAGGTAACATTTAGTTCTAGGTTAAAGGCAAAAGCCCTTAATTGATATAATATTGTTAGAAAGTTTTGAAATTTGGGACCAAAATTGAAATTTTAGAGAAAGTTTGAGCACGTTTGGTGGAATAAACCGAATTTAAAATGTCAACTGTTAAACCCCAAACAAGAAGGAATGGAGTTTGGGGTTCGTGGCAAAGAGCAGCCGGTGTCAGTCCTCACACGGCGTTTCAAACGAGGTTTGGTAAACAACGACGGATGGATAAAAGGGGTTGGAATTAGAATAAAAATATTTTCTCTTTTCGGTGATCCTTTTATATTTTAATATTAAAATTATTAAAAATAGATTTTAAGTTTAAAATTTAAATTTTAAATCTTAAATTATATATTTTAGTCTTTAAAAAATATATTTTATTTTAAATTTTTTAAAATCTAATCGTAAAATATAAATAGCTGTTTGTGTTGTAAAGGTAGCTTTAAAAAAATCTCTTCATAGAATTCTTCTCGCCCTGCAACATCGGTAAAGCTGTTTGTGTTGTAAAAGTAGCTTTAAACTTATCGGCATGCGTCAGGCAAGTGAATAATGGCTAAGTGCGGCGGATTGGTGTAATTTCGCTGTCCTGTAATAAGTGTATGTTGGACCACTGTCGTACAGACACCCACCTCTGTGGAGCAACAAAACTACTAGAGTTGTAACGTAAAAAAAAAAATATCTTTAATATTTAATTAAATAATTATATATTTTTAAACACTTCAATCTTAAAATAAAATAATTCATCTTTGAATAAAAATTATTAATCAACTAACAATAAATTATTTTTAAACTACGATATAGAGCAACAAACATATAAATAAAATTATTTGTCTTTATTATTGTCTTCATATACGTGTCCTAAGCCACCAACAGTAAACTATAAATTTTAACCTTAAAAAAATATTACTAATTTATAACCTGTGTTGTGTGCTGTGGTAAGAGTGTGTCAGGGAATTTTGATTTCGATGTTTTAATTCTTTTTATCAAACTTTGAATTCCATTCTCCCAAGTCAGACACTGTCTCTGGCTGGTGTTATCAATTCATCGCCTTAAATGGAGTCTGTATGTTGTGTGTGTGCAATTTTCTTGTGATATTTTGATGTTGCTGTTCTTATTTCTCTCATGCACACACGTGCAACAGGTGAGTCTAGTAAATGACTTTCAGATGTGTCTCGTTGTATAGATCAAACATTATTATTTTTTTTAATAAAATTTTATTTAAATCGAGTCAAATCGACTTTAAAAATTAGATTTGAGTCACCCTCTAACTGTGGTCGTGGTCTGGGTCTGCAGCCCAACAATGAGACCAGAAAAGTATACGTCTAAAAGATGTCTATAATTATTATCAATGGGCCTATAGTTTTATGGCTTGCTTTGACCACCGCACAGGGTTTCTTTCTGTTTTGCTTTTGCATGCAGCCAAAGGGGATAACTTGATCTTCGTCTTCACGTCTAAGTTCCCTGTTATATCATCTTTTGCCTTCAAAAGAGGCATTCCCCCCTTTATCCCCTATATAACCCACCGAGATTCAGACAAAACATATATTTGTTTCATAATCATAATCAAAATAGGACGACAATTTTCTTATGGTGAAGCTAACCATTGTCGGAAGAGTAAAAGATGGGCTGCCATTGGCACAGGAGACAAGGCACATGAACAATGAAACCACGACATCTCGAAAAAACTTGTCTTCTAATTACAAGCAACAAGCTGAGTTCCTTCTCCATGAAATCTCCAGAGGAGCTCTACCACTTTCAGCGATGTCTGTCCGCGTTGATCACCATTCTTTCAAGTATCCATTTCCCTTAAAAAACTCGATATACACACACACACACACGTACATACATGCTTGAACGAGTTCATTAACTTAATCAATTTTTACATTCTAATAGTGTTTGTGTTCGATTTGTCTCGAGATTTTATCACATCCCGACACGACGATCTATAAGTTTAAGGTCACGGGGATGAGTTTTGTTGTACAATTACAAATACTCGCATGCAATCTTTAGGGACGAAAACAAAATTTTAGACTGAATCGAACACGAACACATGAATAGGGGTTCGAAATCCTTCGAAATCAACCAATAAAATCGTTTATGAATACTACTTTGCTTGATCTTTTGTTTTTCTTTTTTACCTTAAAGCTACTTGGTGGTGAATGGAATCTGCTTCATCACATTGTGCGATTCTTCCTATCCAAGAAAACTAGCTTTCCATTACCTTCATGATCTGCAAATGGAGTTTCACAAGTTTGATACTGCCCTCATCCAAAAAATTACAAAACCTTACAGCTTTATTAAATTCGGTAATGTCCCCAAAAATATATTAGCAATCTTGAAGAAAATTTTGATTAGGCAGAAAAGTTTGATTCCTTTTTGATTTGCAGATAGTGTTATTGCTAATATTAGAAAGCAATACATTGATACAAGAACACAAGCAAACCTATCGAAAGCTGAATGCTAATCGTCGGCGAGAACTCGATATTGTTACCGAAAACATGTCTGATATTATCGAAAGAAGACGAAATTCGGGTAAGTTTCGACTAAGACTAAGGAATTTGACTGCAAAGAGTATATAAAAAAACTGTTGCATGCAGAAATATTGGAGACACCAGCAGCTAATACCAGCCCTCGGACCTCCTTCCCACGGCTTGAGGTATGTTAATTGGACTTGAATGCTTAGAACCAGGGTTGTAAATGTATAAAGCGTTCATTTAGCCGTTCGTGAATAAGATTTCGAGTACTTCGAAGATATCAAATTTGTTTGCTGCAAATGCTAACTTTTTAATGTTTGTCAGCAGGCAATTGCATTGATATGGACACCCATTGCAATCATTGCTGCTGTTGCTTCTGTTGTTTTATGGGCTAGCATAATCTTTACAGATGATTACTTGATATCAACTTTGTAAAGCTTCAGAAATCAAAATCAGGGTTTGGAAAAGATTTGAGAATGAAGCCAATGTGCCAAAATGATCAAAGTAAGCTTGAACTCAACAAAAAGAGCTTGAAAATATCTATGTTGTGGAGCTTGTAATTCAATGAAAAAAACAGATCATGTATGCTATGTGTTTCGTTCAACATGCTCCCCATTTACCTTAGATTGAAATCATGGTTGAGTGAAAACATTTAATTTTTGGGTTGGGGTCAGGGTCGGGACAGCCAAAAAATCCAACCTGCTCCGCCCTGTTGTCATCTCTAATCGTGCACTAATCCAACCTGGCTAAATGGCAATGGTCCTGCACTTTAAATTCTCTCAGCATTGGATTTATTTAGAAAAAAAATGATAAAAAAATGGGTTCAACCAAATGATTAAGCACACAGAGAAGGAATCAAAGAGTTCATAACAAAAATATAAAAATGTGCTGTTAACAGAGAAGCAATGAATACACTCTGTTGAAACCTGTCCTTTGAAACAACTATGGGCACACCGACAACAATTTCATGGAAGAATAACAATTAATGGAACTTCCAAACACTTTCTTAGCCTATTTGTGGGGTATACTATCTCTTATACAATGAAAGAAACTTTTTTTCTCAGGCTATTATATGTACATTAAATCATTGTTCATGTTGAAGTCACTGCATGTATCATCCCCGGATAGAGAAACAATGAATTCGTTCCCCGAAATTTGGGTTTCAAACTTGAATTGTGAGCTAAGCATTTCGTTTATTGATGATGCATTGCTTAGTCCATAATGAAGGTTGTTGCCGAATGCTCCTTCGTTTAATAAATATGCATTCATGAAAGGATCCTGGATGTTTGAACCTGGACCGTGGCTGAATTCGTCGGAGATAGCCACTGGCTTTCTTGAATTGGTGAAGCTGTGGCTGTCTTGATCGAGTGATAGCCACTCTGAGAATAAAAGCTTTGGCAGAATCGGGTTTGTTTGGGACTCCTTGCAGAAATCGAAACGATGTGGAACAGCTTCATGAGTATTTACCAAGGATTGTTCGATATGACCGAATGGTTCATAGCTTGGCGTTTGGTCTAAGAGATTTTGAGGAGACGAAGTGGATCCTTTGTTTTCTGAGCTCGAGGAGGTGCATTGGCTCCTGCTGGCCTGGGATTCGATTTCTTCAGCTTTTGCAATTCTCTTCTTCAGATACGAATGCCAGTAGTTCTTGATCTCATTATCTGTTCTTCCAGGCAAATTTTGTGCAATTTGGGACCACCTAGTCAGATACAAAACAGTACATCCTCGTTAGATCCTTGTAAACCGAGGACACGCAGCAACAGTCTATATATATCAGAATCAATCATTACAAGTACTCAATAACTATCCGAACTCGAGCGGTAACTGTGGGATTCCAACCTAAGACAACAAAGTTGAGAGAAATCTCGGTTGCTTACTTGTTGCCTAGCAAATGATGAAGAGTGAGGATCGTCTCCTCCTCTTGCGGCGTAAACGTCCCGCGCTTCAACCCCGGTCTCAAGTAATTAATCCACCGTAATCTGCAGCTCTTCCCATTCCTCTGCAATCCTGAAAGTAAAAATTACACCATGTTTACATTTTCCAGCACTAAAAAATTAAACGCCCGAGTTCGAGTAACATCGAAGTCACTAAGTTGACATAACCAAAAACCAAGGTAAAGAAGGATTGAGAGGTTAGTTTAGTTATTTTATCAAACAGGAAGTCTTCACCAATCCCTTTCACTTTCATTTTCTTTTCCAGCACGCAACAAAAGAATCAATCGCTTTCCTTTTTAACTCAAGATTTTACCACAAAACATCATTCTTTGTTGTCTCCCACAGCATCATCAGCACAAAACCAACAATAACAACAACAGATTCTTTAATGTTTTATGCCGACAGGCAAACCAGAAAAAGTACAAAAACAAATAGTTACTTCACGACACCATAACTTACCTTGCAAGAATAATCACTCGTGCAAATAAAAATCCCAGAAAATTGTTAAGGAATCAAACAAGGGGAAATGAGTAAAGTGCAATGAAGAAACCTGCATTGATGGGAACAGAGCTCCAGCAACCATGGCCGTGTTTGAGGACATGGTTTCTGAGCTTTAAGTCTTCTTCAGGTGACCATAAGCCCCTCCGGTGCTTAGCTTTTGGCATGTTTTCAGATGACTTGCAACCCATTTTTATCCTGAGAAGGAACCAGTGTTTGCCTTTGTTTTAACTTTTAAAAAGTTGAGCTATGGAAGGCAAGGCATAAGCAATGAGGTTAAGGGGAGGGCAGTGTACAGGAGAAGAAGCAAAGACTGCAAAAGCAATAAATAGCAGACCCCAAAAGCATTATTATTATTAGGGTAAAACTACTTATTTGGTACCTCACCCATTCAGTTTTTCTATTTTGCTCATTTAATTATTTTTTTTAACAAAATGATACTTAACATTATTATATATAATCTAAATCGATCTAAATTAATTAAGATAAAGTTTTAATTTATATTTTTAATTCATACATATTATTCTATGACATTTTTGCATGTGATTAAAAATCAAAGAGTTACTGACGTGTAAATTGTATATTTTGAGAATAACATTGCATCATGTGTATATGTCATACTATATTTTAAAACAAAATGGTTGTCCGTACCTAATGAAACAATTTAGATAGTTATTTTATAATGAGATTCTTAATTATTGATTAATTAAAATGCTTAATTATTTTGAATTAATAATGATTTTTTTCATTGACCTAGAAGTTAAGAAATTCACATGGGCTCTAAATTCATTTCAAAGATTCCTAAATAAAATTTTGATTAAGTTGTTATCAATTAAAAATATTCATATATGCATATTTATATTATCAAGTATAACTTTTTAATTTTTATCGAATATTTTTTATTAAAAAAATATACAAATATTATCGAGAGTTTCATTAAATAATTCTCACAACTCTTAAAAGAAGAAAATAAATACATAAAGTCAAAACAATGTTTTTTAACAAATTATTCCTATATGGCCTAAAAAACATATAGCACTATTCAAAATAAATAAATAAATAAAATACTTCTCATTTATATAATACGGATTGGTTCTTTAATATCAATATATTTCTAATTATAAATTATATTTACTTTTATAATAATTGTCACTAACTAATATATTAGTATCATGGACGAAGCTGTGTAGGGAGTGGGAGGGACTGTTGCCCCTCCCAAAAATTTTAGTATAATTGTATTTTTAGTCCCTTTTAGTTTAAATGTTAATTAAATAAGGTTTTTACCCTTCTTAATTTTTAAATTTAAAGGTTTAATAGACTCTTGCCTCTCTTAATATTAAATCCTAACTCCGTTTATAATAAAATAAATTAAATTTTAATTATTATATTGATCAATAAACTATTAAATTTAAATTTTTAGATACATACTTAATTTAGTGTACCCTATTTTTGAATTTCTTGTATAGACTTAATATGCTCTGATCACATGAGCACAACAACAAAAGGCCGAACAAGTACAATTAACTAAATAAATGTTGAATAAACACAAGATATTATTATTAGAGCCGTCTGCTCAATTGAAATTGGCAAAGTGTTCCAAAATCATTCAATTAACCGTATTAGTATACAGATATTAAATATTTCTTAAACAAGTTGTCCTATTGATATTGCAGTATGTTATTGGTCATCTTAATTATTATGGTAGATGGAATGTCACAACGCACCAAAATAATTAAGTTAACGAAATGTATTTAATTGGTACACACTGTACACGCGATGTGTTATATATGTCACAACTCACAAATTTCAAGCATTTCAAGTTTAAAAAATTGAGCTAATTTCAATAATTAGAGATGATTCGGTAATTAATAATCAAAGTAATCATTAACATTGAGATAATTTTTTTTAATAACATGAGGACTGGATTTTATTAAAAAATTAAATAAAAAACTGTTTAAAAGAAGAAAATAACAAAGCATAATAAGTTTAAATAAAAAATAAAACATCGTAGCAACAAAACACGTATAATGACTATAAAACAAGTATAAAGATAAAAACACTCGAGAAGTATAAATAAAGAATAAGACTTTTTTTTATTTATCCACCTATATGCTTTATAGCTTTAGGATTGAAGTGAAAGTGATGAACAAAATCAATAATCTTGGAGATTGTTTTGTAAAACAGATATATTTCTATCGATAAACGAATAAAAAAATCAAGTTACTAAAAACCGTTGATAAATCGTAAATCAAAATTAAGTATCGTAGAAAAATATTCTCAAATATAAAAATTTATAACAATAATTGATAATAACGTACCACAAGATGAAAAAACGTGTCATAAAATAAATAATTAAAAAATATAAAAAAAACAATAACTAAATATATAAAAACACCAAAAAAATTACGCTCATGTAAAACAGTAGCAGTTTTTTTTTCTTTGGATAATAATATAAAATTTATTTAAAAAAATATATAAAATCACTAATATAATTAGGGTGAAAATTGTGTGTCTCTTTCTCATTTCTCCAATTGTCTTTCTGCTTTAAATTAGAGGGTTTAGAATTTATGGTTTAAGGTTAGATATTGTTGTTAGGGTTTAGGGAATTAGGGTTTTAGGGTTTAGGATTTAGGGTTTTAGGGTTTAGGATTTAGGGTTTAAGGTTAGAGGTTGTGGTTAGGGTTTAAGGAATTAGGGGTAGGGTGTAGGGTTTAGGATATAGAAAATTAAAGTTAGAGTTTAAAATTTATTTTTTTAGAAAATTTCAACAAAAAACATGGATAGAAGCATGATAAAAAGATCGAAAATTTTTATCCGTAAAATTAAGCATAGTTGAAATAATTAACGCTTTTTTATTGATATTTTTCTTTGATATATGTTACAATTTTTTTTTGAGAGAGACTTACATTTATTTATCTCAAATTCTTCCAACAAAATAGAAAGAAGACTAATATATTATTGTACAAATGATATTGTAAAAGATTTCATGATGGGTGAATAGTTGAACATATGGAATATATTATTATTTAAAAGGATACATTTATTAAATCAAGTAAATATTATTATATTGTATTATATGAATTACCTAAAACAACGAAGACCAAAATAGAAGGTTCCATGATAGAGTATTGGAAGGAAAACGACAGAAGATCGAGTAGTAGACTAGCTACCCCGACCGTATTAGATACGTATGTCACATAGCATACGTCTACATCATGTATCTCTACGTGTGTGTATGTATATATATATATATATATATATATATATATATATATATATGCGTATGCTACATATAATTGTGTATCACCCAATTTTATATAATTTTTTTTAATCCTATCATCATCAATTCCCACATTGTTTAAAAAAAAATCTTAAAACTATGTGTACTCCAATAACAGCTTGATTGAAGAATGACAATTAAATAAACATTAAACCTTATTTTATGCGTACATTATTACATCGTTATTCGTATCGAAACCAACGTGCTCGGTCTCTAAAATTTGTGTTTCGAATCTGAATGGTGAGCTAAATATTTCATGTACCGACGATGCATGGCTTACTTCACCGAAAAGATCACTGTCGAATGCTCCTTCGTTTATCAAATACGCATCCACGTAAGGATCATGGAAGTTCGAGCTTGGACCGCGGTTGAATCCGTCGGACTGAGCCACCGGCTTACTTGAATCCGTGAAGCTCCCAACTTCTTGGTCGAGAGATAGCCACTCTGCGAACAAAACCTTCGGCGGAATTAGGTTTCCAGTGCCATTGAACGGTTCAGAGCTTGGCGATTTGTCTGAGAGGTTTTGAGGAGACAACGTGGGTTCTTTGTTTTCTAAGGTTGAGGTGGCGCATCGAGTCTTGGTGGTCTGGGGTTCAGTTTCTTCGGCTTTTGCAGTTTTCTTCTTCAAATATGAATGCCAGTAGTTCTTGATTTCATTATCTGTTCTTCCAGGCAAATTCTGGGCAATTTGGGACCACCTAATCCATGCAAAAAAATTCAGTAAATTTGGCTGTCAATATTAATTAAATGGATGAAATAATTTAAAGACATAATCATTTCTTTGTACGTAACACCTTTGAACCTTATTTTAATGTTGTTTCTTACTTGTTGCCTAACAAATGATGAAGGGTTAGGATTGTATCCTCCTCTTGCGGCGTGAACTCCCCTCGCTTTAACCCCGGTCTCAAGTAATTAAGCCACCGTAATCTGCAGCTCTTCCCATTCCGTTTAAGTCCTGAAAAAAAAAATTACACTCTTTTTATTTTAGATGTTGGATCCGTTCAATCCCCGGGTCAAATACTCGTCCGAATTTGAGGGGTCGAGTTAGAAGAAAAAAAAAGATTCTTTAATGTTTTAAGCAGACGAAAGTACAAGAGAATCTTTACTACATGACAGTGACACTTCAGCTACCTTTGTAAGAACAATCCCTTCTTCTTCAGCACATTCGAAAGAAAGTAGAAATAAATAAATAAAGAGCACCGATAATGGAAGAATAGAGTCCCAGAACACTGGTAGGGTTTTAAAAAAATATATCTGAGAAAGGAAGTGAGGAAACCTGCATTGATGGGAACAGAGCTCCAGAAACCATGGCCATGTTCGAGGACATATTTTCTGAGCTTTCCGTCTTCCTCAGGAGACCATAAGCCCCTCCTGTGCTTAGCTCTTGGCTTGTTTTCAACTGCCTTGAAACCCATTTTCAGACCGAGAAGAAATAGTGTCTGCCTTGTGTTCGACCTTTCAAAAGTTGGATTGTGTGGGGGAAAAGAAGCAAGGCTTCCAAAGCAATAAATAGCTCACCCCCGAAGGGAAATGTTAAGATTAATTGTAAATTAAAAAAATAAGATTAATTGTAAATTTACCAATTTGTTTGTGTCATTTCTTGTCTTGATCTTTACTTGTCTCAAGCCTGACGATTCATCCATCTAAATCAGACGTGGGATATAAATCAATTTAAATTAATCACAATAATATCTAAACTCGGGATTTGGAATGTTTTAACAGATTTATATCTACATTTTCAAATTAGAGAAAAATAATATTTAAATGTATAAGTATATTATATTTAATTATATTAATTAATTTCAATAATATAATTTGTTACTTATTAAATTAAACCTAACGAACCATTCCCTAATAAATAAAGACTTAGATTATCAGTCAATTAAATGATTAATTAAAAAAAATTAAAAACACAAATCATCCTCTGAATTTGGTAATTTTACTCAAATTGTAGCATAACATTACATCATGCTTATAATGTCATGGTACGTCCATTAAAGAAAAAACAATTAATGTTTCCGAAATCAAGTGAAACGAATATATGATTCATTTAGAATATGATTCCATTACCTCAATAATGCTATTTTTGGCTTTGTCGTAACCTTTGTCATATTAGGTGTTTAAGGCTTGAATTTTGTAATCATTTTATTTGGATACAAACAACTTGGTAATAATTTTTCATACAAATAACAAACGTGTTTATTATAATATGAACCGAAACAAATGTTTTTAAAACGGAGTTAGGATCTAATGTTGTGAGGGGCAAGAATTAATTAAACCCTTAAATTAGAAAATTAGAAGGGACAAAACTCTTATTTAATTAATATTTAACTAAAAAGGACTAAAAATATAATTATACCAAAAAATTTGAGAGGAGTTATACACGGCTCCGTCCCTGTGCCAACCCTAGGAAGAAAATTACGTGCATGAATGTAAATTTGAGCTAATTAAGAATAAGTATAGAATGTAATATTACAGGAATATCAACATTGGGACGAACTTTAAATATATATATATATATATTGACCTAATTCATGCATGGGGAAAGCAGAGTGACGTACCCTAACTTTTGTTTGCTCAAATCAGCTTGTGTGCTACCAAACTTCATGAAATATTACAGGAGATTAATTTATCCGGGTGTAAATCCTCTATTTTTTTTTTATGTTTTCATTCGTGTTTCTGTTTTAAATCAAGAATTTAGGGTTTAAAATTAAAGGTTGTGATTAGGGTTTAAGGAATTAGGGGTAATGTGTATTTTTTAGTGTGTAGGGTTTAGAGTTTGAGTTCAAAATCCAAATTTTAAAAAAAATTCAACAGAAAACATAGACAAAGACATGATAGAGAGACAAATGATTTTTACTCGACCTACCTTCACAGTCTTATTTATTTATTTATCAGTTCTCAGTCCACCAAGGAATAATTAAATAATATATACTGTTATTTATAATTAAATAAAAATTATCATTTTTCCTTAATAAAAAAGTAGGACTATATTATTTTAAACGAAATAATAATTTTGAAAATTTTGGTTTACATCTTAATTGCAGTAAATTGGAATAAGCCCATTAGGTTCAAGTGTTCCCCGATGAAAAAGATCCATTAACCTTAAACCAGAATCGGATGACCGTCATCAAAGGCCCAATACGATTTCAATTTTGCGCCTCGAGTCGGCGATCGGCGTTGCTTTGTTGATCGTGCGGAGAGGAAAGCGCGCCAAATGAAGAAGACCCTCCACTTCAATGGCTCCATCTTTTCAAATTTCATCATCTCTCTGAAAATCTACTCATTTTAGTTGATTGATTGCCCAAACATGGGCAAGCAAAAGCAACAAGTGATTTCTCGTTTCTTTGCTCCCAAACCCAAAACTCCACCGTCAAACCCATCATCGTCCTCTCCGCCTCCGCAGAGAATCCCATCCCCAAACGTAAAAGCAACTGTCTCCTTTTCTCCTTCGAAACGCAAACTTCTCTCTGCCCACCTCGCTTCCACTCCTAAAAGACCCAAAACAACGCTTTCCCCTCACACCCGTAACCCGGTTCCTCCTCAGTCTAATCCTTCCCTCCACCAGAAGTTCCTACAGAAACTTCTCGAACCATCTTCACCACCTCTTCCGGAGGATTCCATCCAACCTTCTGAATCCGACCACAAAAAATACACTCCATTGGAACAACAAGTTGTGGATTTGAAAAACAAGTACCCGGATGTTCTTCTCATGGTGGAAGTTGGTTACAGGTTCCGGTTCTTCGGGAAAGATGCGGAGATAGCCGCGAAAGTGTTGGGAATTTACGCTCATGTTGACCACAACTTCTTAACAGCAAGTGTGCCAACTTTTCGATTGAATGTCCATGTGAGGAGGCTTGTTAGTGCAGGGTACAAGGTTGGGGTGGTGAAACAGACTGAAACAGCTGCGATTAAGGCGCACGGTTCAAACAGGGTTGGCCCGTTTGGCAGAGGGTTGTCGGCATTGTACACTAAAGCGACGCTGGAAGCGGCGGAGGATGTTGGAGAGAAAGAGGAAGGGTGTGGTGCAGAGAGTAATTATTTGGTTTGCGTTGTAGAGAAAGTCCTGGATTTATCCGGGTCGGCTTCGAATTTGGGTGGGGCTCAGGTGAGGATTGGGATTGTCGGGGTAGAGATTTCAACCGGGGATGTCGTGTACGGTGAGTTTGACGATAGGGTTATGAGGAGTGGGCTTGAAGCTGTGGTTTTGAGCTTGACTCCGGCCGAGTTATTGCTTGTACAGCCACTTTCAAAACCCACAGAAAAGGTATCTACTTTATTATTGTTTATGAGTTATTAAAACTAAATTTGAATGTTAACTAGAATTTTGGCCAGTCCATCTAGCTCATTCAACCATGAAAAAAAAAAGGGTATGTTGTAGAATAATTCTATACATGAACCATTTCACTATTAAGAGGCTGTTTATTCCAAAAGTTTCCCGATCATAAGATACGTGTATCAGTTGTTACTGGCATATGCTGGACCTGCCTCAAATGTTCGCCTGGAGCATGCCTCTTGTGATTGTTTCAAGGATGGTGGTGCACGCGAGTATGTGATGTCCGTTTATGAGAAGATGGTTGAAGATAATTTAGCAGATAGGCTAACTGCACAGGGAAATTCTTACTCTTCGATTCAGGTGTGACATTGATTGCAACTTTTGCACACTGATAACCATTGCATTTGAAGTGTGGTTTCTTGTGGGGTTTATTTTGCTCTTTGCCATGTTGTAAACATTAAATATGTTTAGCCTTTCCTTAGATAGCAACTATGGCATCTTGTCTACCTTTTCCTATGTAATTATACTAAGCTGATTTCTTTCTTTCATTAAACCATTGATGGTTATTGATCTTGTTCTTATGTTTCAATTAACTTTCTTGACTTTTAAGGGAGTCATGAACATGCCCGATTTGGCTTTGCAAGCATTGGCCTTAACTATTCGCCATCTCAAGAAATTTGGATTTGAAAGAATTTTGTGCTTTGGAGCTTCATTCCGCTCCTTATCAAGCAGCATGGAGATGAACCTTTCAGCAAATGCACTTCAACAATTAGAGGTAATTGTTTTATTATTTTGTATATATCTCTAGTGCTGAGATTCCCATGTTAGACTTAATGCCTAGTTACTCTTATCCAAGTTGCCGATTGGCTCTCCCACCACAAAATTGCATCAGGAATTTGGAATCAGCTAATGGTTGTCGTAGTGTCAATTTGTAGTCATTGTAAGGTTCAATTAGTGTACCATATTACTTTGATATCCAAACTGATTCCTTTGAAACTTCCAGAATTTTCATCTTCTCTATCAAAACCTTGTTCTAAGTGCACGCTTTTGCTATCTTCAGATTTTGAGGAATAATTCAGACGGTTCTGAATCTGGCTCGTTGCTAGGAATCATGAATCATACTCTCACAACTTATGGATCAAGGCTTTTAAGACATTGGGTATTTGAGATAAAACCTAGTCTGGTTTTGGCGGTTTCTCCATATTTTTTCCTAATGTATGATATCACATAGAGTTTTATTTCATTAAACAGATTACTCACCCATTATGTGATAGAAACATGATATCTGCTCGACTGGATGCTGTTTCTGAAATCGCTTTGTCTATGGGGTCTTATAAAGACTCTCAGAGTATTGTTGAGAGTGAGGAGGAAGATTCTGACGTGACCACTATGCAGCCAGAATTGTCCTGTTTGATTTCCTCAGTTTTAACCTTTTTAGGAAGATCACTTGATATTCAACGTGGAATAACAAGAATCTTCCATCGAACTGCCACCCCAGCGGAGGTATCATCATTCTCTTTATCTTTGTTATTGTGCATGCTAATGGAAGCGAGAATTACTCAAGTAGCTATGTTCACAAGGCTTTCCCATTTTATTTGTATGTAAATGTGTCACTGTTCAGTTGGGTTTTGGCACTATGATTTCTTAATTTTGTTGATTGGCAGTTTATTCAGGATTTGTATTAATGAAGGGACTGAAATTAAAATTTGCAACTAGTAATTTGATGTGTTTTTTTTTCTTTGTTCTCCTCCTGCATTTAAGCCATCAATAACAATGCTATGTTTCCTTGCTAACATAACTTTAATGGTGGGTGCTATTGTGTAAATGCCTAAGGATTCAATTGTATAGTTTATTGCAGTTATTCAAGCTATTTTGTCTGCTGGAAAGCAACTTAAGCGGTTTCATATTGATGAAAAATATGAGGATAATGGCTGCAAAAAAATTAGAGTTCCAACTGTGCAGTCTACTCTGTTGAAAAGGTTGATTTTGACTGCTTCATCATCCAATGTACTTGGCAATGCTGCGAAACTACTGTCTACCCTAAACAAAGAAGCAGCTGATAAAGGGGATTTTACAGAGTTACTCATCATATCTAAAGACCAATTTCCTGAGGTTTGTATTTTGGATGAAGTCGAGATCTCATGATTTAAATTTTTAATCTTCTTATTCCTATTGTTTCATTGATTTTGTGATCTTTTAAAATCCTGTTGGGTCCGGTCAATCGGATAGTGCAGGTCACTAGAGCTCGGAAAGCACTTCAGTTGGCAAAGGAGAAACTGGATAATTTGATTGGATTGTATAGAAAGCAATTTGGGAATCACAATTTGGAATTTACATGTGTCGCAGGAACTACACATTTAGTAGAGGTAGGTTTATTTGTATATTCTGGAATATCTTAATAATAAAGTTCTCCAGACAGTTATAGTATTATTGCTTGCAGATTTTGTTTTCTTGCACCCCTAGCTGATTTATGTGGCCCTGAACCACTTCAACTTTTTTGCAGTTGCCTATAGATGCCAAGGCACCTTCAAACTGGATTAGGGTGAACAGTACCAAAAAGACAATAAGGTATCATCCACCTGAAGTATTGACTGCACTAGACCAGTTAAGACTGGCAAATGAAGAGCTCACAATTATCTGTCGAGCTGCGTGGGATAGCTTTCTTGGGGAGTTTGGAGAATATTATGTGGACTTTCACGGTGCTGTTCAAGCACTTGCCGCTCTGGACTGTTTGCACTCTCTTGCCATTCTTTCAAGAAATAAGGCACCTACTTGGTGAACTTTAATTCTTTAATCTCAGTCTGATTAAGTTGACATTTGTTATATTTTCAATTGTTTATCGCAGAATTATGTTCGTCCTATCTTTGTGGAGGACAGTAAACCTGTTCAAATAAAAATTCACTCAGGCCGCCACCCTGTAAGTTGAAGCTTATGTTTGGCCTAGTTCTAAATTCTAATATGTTAATAACAGTAAAGTACATCTCATAATATACCCTTCTCTTAACACCCTGTCCTTCATTTTGTTCTAATATTTTGTTCCCCCTAAAATTAACCACCATGATTGATGTCGATGATGTTTAACGAAATACTAAAACTAACTTCTTTGTATAAATTATAGCTGGTATATTGCTGTGGGGTGTTTGTTTATTGTGTGGTATGGTTCCATCAGGTACTAGAGACCATCTTACAAGACAGTTTTGTTCCAAATGACACAATATTGCATGCAGACAGAGAGTTTTGTCAGATTGTTACTGGTCCTAATATGGGCGGGAAAAGTTGTTACATTCGCCAGGTTGCTCTAATTGCTTTTATGGCTCAGGTAGAATGTGAGCTTACTATATTACTTCTCTCTCTCTCTCTCCCCTCCCCTCCTTGCTTTTCTTCAATGTAACCTGGGCATATTTGCTTTAATGTGTGACGAATTTGGTGTCATGGTCTCTCCATTTCTTTTAATTACTAAGTTCATTTACGCATATTTGCTAAATATCATGTGCACTTGCCCCAAAAAGAAAAATATATTTATATTTCTCATTTATTACAATGGCTAGATTCACTCTTCCAAAGGCATGATTACAATGCATGTGAGGTGTTGATCTTTTTCTCTGTGCGCACTCTTCTGCATGACTTCACATTATGCAATGAGATGGGTGAATTCATCAAATTCTCTCTATCCCTCTGGTGTTGAATATCTATCATTTTGTTGCGTTTCTTGAAATAATCCTTACTGTTTTGAAACATTCCTCCTGATTTTTCTAGGTTGGTTCCTTTGTACCAGCAGAATCAGCCACGCTGCCCGTGTTTGATGCCATCTACACACGCATGGGTGCTTCTGACAGTATCCAACAAGGGAGAAGTACCTTTCTGGAAGAACTAAGTGAGGCTTCTCAAATACTCCGCAATTGCACAGCAAAGTCGCTGGTTATCATTGATGAGCTTGGAAGAGGAACCAGTACACACGATGGTGTAGCTATAGCTTACGCAACATTGCATCATCTGCTGGATCAGATAAAATGCACGGTCCTCTTTGTGACCCATTACACTAAAATTGCCGACATTAAAGTTAAATTTCCTGGGTCTGTGGAGGCATACCATGTCTCTTATCTGACCTCACG
Organism: Abelmoschus esculentus; assembly: GCA_035048815.1. NCBI lineage: Eukaryota > Viridiplantae > Streptophyta > Magnoliopsida > Malvales > Malvaceae > Abelmoschus > Abelmoschus esculentus. The sequence continues at coordinate 13,937,008 of JAUCBN010000049.1, forward strand.
CAACGATGAGAGTACTATCATAGCAAAATCCGATCACGATGTAACCTACCTATACAAACTTGTCCCTGGTGTTTCGGCTCGGAGTTTTGGTTTCAAGGTTGCACAGCTTGCACAGGTAACCCCATCTCTCACTCTTAAAGGTCATTTCAGAATGTAAATTTCAAACCAAACAATTGATGAAACTTGAACCCTGCCAGACATCAATTTGATAACATTCGGTATTTCTTACTGCTATTTTTAACAAGATAGGCCGAGTACTTTTATTCATGGATGATGTTCATTGTTCCTGCATATGCTCGAATTTTCTTTTATCTTGTTTAATACATTATTATATGATGCAGCTGCCTTCATCATGCATTAATAAAGCGATTTTTATGGCTACAAGACTGGAAACAATTGAAAGCAGCAGGGTGGGAACAGAATCAGGAGAAAACTCTAGTGCTGGGTTCCATAGTGGAAGCTTAGAGGATCCGGAAGGATTCGTTAGTGCTTTTCGGGGTTTGCTTTCGAAATTGAAGTCTGCAACAACGGGTGATGACCATGCCAAAAGCTTTCGGCTATTGAAAGAGGCTAGAGGCATTGCAAAGGAATTAATAACCAGGTAAATCTTCATAGGTAGCTTGTATGAAGCTTTTGGTCGGTCTGATTTCTTTCCTTTCGGAAGAATATCAAGAAATTATATCATAAGTCTGTACCGCCACATCATTCATGGTTTCAACCAATCAATAAATTTAACATAACGTGACGGACATTAACTTTTTTACAATGCTCAACTGCTGATGTGGCACAGTATACTTGGCCAACATGTTTTCTTAAACGGAGATCACATTAGGGGTAAAATGGGTCAGTATTCTGGCCTTTGCAGTTCCTTTATATGTTATTTTATTTGCATTTGGTCCAAAATGGTGGCAGAGAATTCAACATTCAAAATTCACCAATTATTTATTTATTTTTCTGCTATTTCCCCATCTTTGAACCTGGGAGTAGAATAATCATATGTTTATATGTTAGAATCTCTCTATATCTAATTATTTATAGACAATGTTTAAAATTTCTAAACCAGAGAAAATTAGCCTGCTGCTGCTGCTGCTGCTGCATTAGAAATTAACCGAATTATATAACGCAGCCAGCTTACCAAACTTCATTAATATAGCTTTGTTTTTCGACCAACCAATCAAATAATAGGAAATTTTAAGAGAGAAATAAAAGGGTTAATAACATCATAAGTCATTAAGCTATTATCGTTTTTTTTAGTCATTGAATTAATTATATTTAGGAAAAAACATATGATTTATAAGTTAATATCTAAACAAAATAATTAAATTTGAATTTTTTAAGATGAATACCATATTTTTTCTATGAGATCATTTGTCGGGTTTATATACATATACCGATATATAATTGTAAATATACATGTGGACATATTATAAAATTTTAGATATTCAATAAATTTTTTTTGATGTTGATATAAAATTTTATATGAACTTAATAAGTGATCGAATAAACAAACAAATATTGTTTATTTTGAGAGATTTGAGTTTAATAATTTTATCCGTAAGATATTTGTTTTATCAAAGAATTAAACTATTAAAAATATTAAATTTTATAAAATAAGATTAAAAATAAAATCAAAGATTTTAAATATAACAAAAATTAAAATTAAATTTGATCGCTAGATAAGTATATATATACAAGTCCTTTAAACTTGACATTTTTCATTTTAATCCATCAAATTTTGTATATCATCCATATTAATTAATTATATTTTACAATTTAAAAAAAATATTTATCAATACTCAGTTTGAAAGAAAAAAAAAATAATAATTTGGGTAGCCAACCCGTAATTTAATTTTAGATTTATTTATCATGTTTCTTTAGGGGTTTATAAATATGTACAGACAGATAACACCGATGGCAAAGCGTCCAAGCTATCTCTACTCAGCAATTTCAAAGACTAGACTCACTGAGTCGAGATCAAACTCGGTAAAAGAAATCTTAACCGATGGCTTTGCAGGTATGGGAGACTTTGAAGGAGGCGATAACTGCGTATACGGGTCTATCTCCGGCCACTTTCTTCACGGCTCTTGCTCTGTTGTGGGCCGTTTACTATGTAGCAACCAGTCTATTCGGGTCATCCGATGATAACCACCATCAACGGTCCAGGGCTTTGGAGGAACAGCAGATGGAGCCGCTGCCACCACCGGTTCAGCTCGGCGAGATTACCGAGGAGGAACTTAAACAGTATGATGGGTTGGATCCTAAGAAGCCACTCCTCATGGCCATCAAAGGCCAGATCTATGATGTTTCTCAAAGCAGGTTTAAAGCTGAAACTTTGGGTTTTTTCTTCTATAAATTGCTTTAGTTTTTCCATCTTTCTGTCTCTACTTTTCACTTGCTTTTAGTTCATGATTGAACTGAAAAGGTTTCTTAATTGCAGCTTTTTTCTTTCTATTCTGCTGGTTTCTTTTTAGTTTATTGATTTTAGATTTGTCTTTTTATACTAATCAAATTGAATTCCTCTATGTCATTACAGTGAAAGTTTGCATTTGATTTCTTAAGATTGGATGATTGGTTCAAAAATTGTGAGATGAATATGATAAACCATATATGAGATTTAATCAAAGTAGTTCATTGTAAGTAATTTTCTGTTACTTGGTTTTGCTTGTCTAATTAAAAGTTGTGGACTTCGACCCTGAAAAAAAAATTGAAAATTGAATAATATGGTGTTGTTCCCTTCCATCTGGATATTTAGCCTGATTCTATGAGCACATGTTCTTGTATCTTGGTTGATACAAGTTTGTTTGATTCTCGACTACTAGTATGTACTCATTCGTTTTTCTATCGTGGTTGATACAAGTTTGTTCGATTCTTGAATACTAGTATGTACTCGATTCAATTAAGCGAAGTGAGGAGACTGCATTGTCTTCTTTGTGAACTTTGTTTCGCTCCTACTAATAGTTGGAACAGTATTTTCAGTAGTTATATAGGATTAAACTGCCGTCTCGTGTTTTGCTTGTCTTCCCGCTCTCTAATCCGGTAACACATGCACAAAATGAACACAGAGAAAGTACTTTGAGGTAAGCTTGAACTTGGTTGAGGTTAATTTGTTGTTCTTATTTGACTCTACTTTATCCCTATCCGATGTGTTTTGGTTTATTTCTAAGGCTAAAATAGTTCTGCACCTGTTTCTCCTATTTGGTCGGATGGATTATCGAACTTTATTTGAGACTTTTATTGTGATTCCGTACTGGTTTGATGTTATACTGTTGTATACGGACCTTATGTTATGTGTTGGAAGTGATGTATACGTGAGAATTGTGCATCGTATGAATCAGAAAGTTCTTGGCTGTTACCTGAAATGTAATCTTTCTTGCAGAATGTTCTATGGACCTGGTGGACCTTATGCATTGTTTGCTGGAAAAGACGCGAGCCGAGCTCTTGCAAAGATGTCTTTCGAAGAGAAAGATCTAACAGGGGACATTTCGGGTCTCGGTCCATTCGAATTGGACGCATTGCAGGATTGGGAATACAAGTTCATGAGCAAGTATGTCAAGGTTGGAACCATCAAGACGACAGTTCCAGTAACCGAAGGGGATGCCAACAGTGAACCCCCAGGAGCTGCAGAAAGTGATGCCAAGCCAGCTGAAGATGGTCCATCACAAAGTCCGGTTGCTGAAAAGGAAGCAGAGGAAAAATCTTCTCCTGCAGATACTAAGGACGAGGAACATGTTCAGACTTAGCTTTGTCTGTTTCGAACAGGTGATCAGTCTTTCTACCGGACTGGACGTGACAGAAGAGACGGTGTTATGTTGATCGAATGAATGCATTATGTGAATCGAATTCCATATAAATATAAAATCTTAAGTTAGTGCAGATACTCTAGTAGCAAACTTGCCTCAATATTCAGTTCCATCAAAAATAAATTGGGATGTTAAAACTTTGAGAATTCTGTTAAAAGTTGCTGTTGTTGCATTATGAGCTATTAAAAGATATGCTGCGAGTCCTTTTCTCTTTATGCATGGTGAAAGTGTGAAAACAAACCTGCATCATTCTCCAGATTCTTTGTCACCTCTGTAATTCTGCAGAAATTCAGAGGCATCAATTTACAATCAAGATTCCTGAATAAACCCCAAGCTTTATCTAAAATTCTCATATTTCAGTCTAAATCTATCAAAAATACCAGAAAGGCCTTCTGGTCTAGATGAACAATCTATCAAAAAAACCCTTTCTTATGTACGAAAATCGAACCCAAGTGTAGAATGTGAAGAAAGGGGTTCTCTCGTTTTTGGTGTATTAATAAAAAACAATTAATTAGTTTCTGAGGAATGGAAAATCCTTTGGTTTTGGAATGGACCAAACAAGAAAAAAGCATGATATTTCGAGAGAGAAATTGATCGACTTTTAATCACGATGAAATCTAACATGAACCCAGAACTTATTTTACAGAAGCAGGGTAAAACCAAGTTTAACCTGGTGGTATCTTTTCACCTCTGTAAAGCTCTAAGGACCGGTCGCACCTGCACGATTTCTCAACATTTCAGTTCTCTTGCTTCTCTCCATTACCTCCACTAACCACTCCGCACCTTCTTTAATTCCCGTCCTACGGTTGTAAAAAGAAACATTCAAGCCAAGTGAAAGATTACTGCTGGCTGCTGCATCCAGTCCAGGCAGGGGAAATGGAGCTCAAACTTGGAGATGAGAAACTTTTATGAATAAACAAACTTACCCATCAAAAGCAGAAACAGCCTCAAACATGTAAACCCTTTCATCCAATTTTTTAAGATCTAGATATCGAGCGAGTTCTTCAGCCATTACAGCTTCAGAGAGATCCTGCATCAAAGCACAAATGTTGAAATAACTCAACTGAGTGAAGAAAATCTTGTTGACCACATTGTTTCTCATAAAATAATAAAGGGAAGGGAATATATATATATATATTATCTACTCAACCATGCACATCCTATGGTTGACATGAAATCGAATATTTCCGAGTCCAAAATGCCACAGATACAGAATTAAATGCAGATGCAGTTAGAATAATGTAAAGAGAGATAGGATATAGGAGCTTTAAAGAAAAATAAAAGGAAAATTTTCATTGCAAACTTTGATACAAACAGCTACGCTTTTGGGGATTCCGGAAATGACTAAGGTTACCTGCTTGTTTGCTAATATCAAGACAGGGGCTCCCTGCAGATCCTCATGTCTAAGAACTTTCACTGGACAAAAAGTAAAGGATGAGTAAATTATCATATAAAAAATCATGAAACTTCACAAGTTATTAAACTGTAGTCAATACCCTATACCAAGTATAAACCCCAGAGCATTAGACAATTAGATATTACTTACCAAGTGCAGATTTTGAATCTTCAAAACGTGAAGGGCAAGCAGCATCGATTACGAATACCACAGCATGTGCCTCTTCATAGTATTTCTCCCAAATTGAGCGAAGGCCAGGCTGAAAAAGATAGGAAAGAGGATAAATTTGTGTCACGTACTGAGCTTGCTTTGGACATGGTATCATGCATGACATAAAATATATGAAAAAGAAATTTGCATAGCTTTGGCATTACACTGTATCCGCATATTGTCAGTCTACCCCCCTTACATACATTTCAATAAAAGTCGAGCAACATGCTGTAAGAAGTTTTATTATATTCATTGCAGAGAAGTGAGTTAATAGACCAAAAGCTTTTGATTGGACAAAAATCGGAAGTAGCATTAACAAAGCATCAGTTATGGGTGCATTCATCAACTTAGTAGACAATTAATGAACATTATCTTGAGTTATTATATATGCATTCCACTTACCTGGCCACCCAGGTCCCAGAACACAAGTTTTGTGTTTAAAACTTCACCACGACCAATATTAAGCCCCACAGTTGGAACAATTCGATCAGGTGGTAGGCCTTCCAAGTTTGAGTATAAGGATTTCAATTTCTCCAACAAAGTCTAATTCAGAACTAACAAGAAGAATCAGCACTGAAGCTTTTATAAAAAAATTCAATATAAATGAAACCTATGAAGGTTATAAAAACCAAAGAAATGAGTTTACAGTAATCACCGTTTTCCCAGCCTTGTCGATTCCAAGAATGAGTACATGAAACTCCGTCTTACTAAATAGGTACTTCCAAAGTCCATACAAGAGAGAGAACATCTCTGTCTCGTTTGATCTAATAAATCACTTGTTCCTTCCCGTCTTCACCACAAAATAATTTATAGTCCCAACTCCCGATTCCTGAAAATAGGAGCAACTCAGCATTAACATGGAATTAAAGAAGACGAAGAAGAAGATCGAAGCCAGTGAGACGAATACAAACAACTCAGCATAGTTAAGTCCTCTAAACATTGTTTCAAGTTTTAGTTTATATTGCTTAAGTTATGTCAGCAACAACTCTTCTAGTCAATACAAGTGAGAAATGTCCAGAAGAATCAACTCAGAAGCGTGTTATTCAACAAATTATTTATAACAAAACAACAATCGCTTTTTTTCCAGCTTTTCCTACTATTCGATCTAAAATCTCAAGATGCAAACATTCAACATTCTATGTTTCCTACCAAAAAATTAACGAGCCAAATCTACTCAAATTAACAAATAAAATTCATCAAACCACAAATCGATCGCTTCAAAACTTGAATTTCAATCTTTAATGGAATTAAAATCAAATTTGACAACAACGATGAAAGAACTAGATCCAATCAAGCAGTGGAAAGATAAGGCTGAGATCTCATCCCAACGAACAAAGAGGGGAAAAATGAATCCAGCGTAACAGCTTCGCATGCTTACAAGTATATAAACAAATAAAAATCCATGACAAGTACTGCGAGTGCCAGTCGCCAGATCGAGAGTGAAAAAGAAAACTCGAAAAACTTAGATCCAATCCAAAGAAACAATTTGAATTTGTAAAGAAATATGATAAGAAATCCTTACTTCCAATGGAATTTAATTGCAGGATTCTGCTTATTCCTGCCACTGAGTCCTGTAAAAGAATTAAATAAATGAATGAAAAGCTGCTGCTGCAGCTGCTAATTTCCAACGAAATCCTCTGCTCTGTATTCTTTTGCCATTTTCTTTTCTTTTCGGTTCCCTCGGCGATTTTCCTTTTCATATTCCGGTGGACACCAAGTCGCTTACGTGGCAAGATCCGAAAGGTTTTTTTAAATTTAAGATTCAGCGTCAACTTAAAATGCCCATCTCCACACAGAGCAGGCAACCTACACACTACTATACGTAATGAACAGGGGAGAGGACGAAAATGTAAACTCTGAAAAATCTCGGTTGCGTAATGTAAACTCTGTAAACAGGGGAGAGGAACAGGAGAGTCTATGATCATAATATTAAATTACGGTTGCTGTCTCCGTCGCGGTTGAGGGTGCTGCGAAAAACCTCCACGGGAAGCGTATGTTAATTCCAGAGATCTGAACATCGGGATTAACGATATGAACGCCGGGAAAGGAAGCTACGCACAGGCCGAGATCTGGGGTCGGAATATTTCAAGAACAACTTCGACAGGTTGGTGCAGGCGAAGACGAAAGTAAAAAGTAAAGGATAGGAGCAAATAATCAGCTTGACTAACGAAAAATCAAGGATTGCTCATAAATTATTATAGTTTAAGATCATATATCTCAGTGACAAACTATTATAAATCCAAAACCAAATTTCATGCTAAATTATTGTAGTTTAAACTTTCATCTAAGCTAAGTAGTGTCTATTCATATAGAACAATAATTGTTTTACTTCTACTATTGAATTTAATCTTCAAGAATATGTTTATGAATTTAAAACAGTTTATCTTTTACATATATGTAAACGAAGGCAAATCTTAACGAATTGAACTTCACAGATGAAAGTATTGGATTTGATTTCAGTATCAACATTGACTTACATGGTTTATAAGGCCTCCATTGAAGTCAAGGTCCGACAAAACACTTAGAAGAACAACAACAAAAACGACCCAAAAACCAAAAACCAAGCCGGGCTAAAGTACTCAACTTTAACTAATATAAAACACATCTGAAATCTCCAAAGCCTAAGCCTTTACGATCTCTCTCCACCCATCTCTTCGATCTGAATCGAACAACGATGTTACACTTGTTTGAAGCTTACAAGAATTTCATACTCCAAACACTACTCTCTGTTTCCCTCACCTTAATCCTCATTTTCCTTAAAATCCCTGTCCTGTTTCTACACGGTCTGTACACTTACATTCACCCTGAAAACGTCGCCCAAGGAAACAACGCTTCCTCTTCCGGCGTTAGAGCCGCTATTCGTAGGCCTTCCGGATCGGATTCTGGCGCCAGACCCGATGGTTATTCTCTGTCGTCCAGGACCAATGCGGAGCTCAAAAAGAGGAACAAATCTAAGGACAACAAGTTCGAGTTCGATGAAAACAATGCCCAGATCTTCAGGCTGAAACTCGACGAGGGTCATCTTGAAACGAGGCTTTTCTTCAATGATTACCACAATTCATTCATTTTCTCCTTTGTGGGTATTTCCTGTTTGTTGCTTTACAAGTATTTAGGTAGCTTTGAGGGTTCTGGGAATGGGAATTTGATTCCGGTTGTTTTTGTATTCATTGGTTTAACCAAAGCCTTTTTAGCTCTTGCCAAGTTATCTTTTGAGAAATCTGCTTCCAAGAGGTCAGAGAAGCAATTTAGTGCGGTTTTTGGTGTTGTAGGGTTTGTTATAGGGATTATGATTTGTTCTGGAATCGGACCCTCGGTTTTCGATTTTAATTTTGATTCGGTCGAAGGGTCTTGGAGGATTTTTCTTGCTATCTTGATGGGGCTGATTGCAGGGTTTTTGTATATGCCTGCAGGAAAAAATGCAAGGTCCTTTTGGCTTGGGACTGATCAGCTTAGATGTAATTTGTCCATAATCTCTTGTGGATGGTTTGCTAGAATGATTCTATATGCCAATTACATGTTAACTGTGTTCACTGCTTTACTTTGGATCAATCCATTTGCTGAAATCCTTCTTAACAAGAATAGTTTCCATGGTGGATCAGCTGCGGGTGAACTTGTTGGAAATGTGGGGTTCTCAAAATCGGAATTCGCCAGGTTTAGGCTTCTCTGCTTATTGCTTTCAGGAATTGCACAGATTGCCGCTGTACGTTCGAACCTGCAGATGTTTTTGAATGAAGCAGTTTTGTCTTGGTATCAAAGATTGCATGCTAGCAAGGTCCCAGATTTGGATTTCAGCCGAGCTAAGGTTTTCTTGCACAACCACTACTTATGCCTTGCTGTTGTGCATTTCTTTGCACCTGCAGTGTTGGTGCTGCTCTTTCTTGGCTTATCTCAAATTGACACTAATTCATTTGATAAATACAACCTTGTTTGTGGTTTACTGCCTTGCTCTGCTTTTGTTAAAGAAGCGGCCTTGTTTATGGCCTGGTGGATCGTATTCGTCTGGTCAGTTATCACTTCAGCGAGTCTGGTATTTTATCGACGTGTTTTGTATGTTTTCTGATGAACTCGGTCTATTGTACTTGCCTTTTGTTGTTGGCCTATTGGCTTTGCCTTTTTTGCCTAATTTTGGATACAGATTGTTTTGCTTGTAACAGATGATTACATATGTTTTCTGATATGCTCTAATGGAACACCACATGCAGCAAGGAAAACTCAAATGTTTTGTTTCAGTTTAGTTCACTTATAGTTTCTATAGACATGCCTGTCTAAAGATGTAGTTCGAGATTTTCGAAAGATTGATCGGTAACCATTTTACAAAATGCACCTGTAGCGGATCCGTACCTGAAGGTAACAAAGCAGATTATGTATTCATCATTCATGGCACGGTATAACCGGCTAGATTGAGTCATGATACATATGGGAAGTTTGATCGGTTTTGTATATATAGGATTCCATGGTACTGGTTTTATATGATAAATGCTGAATGGATTTTAATGAGCAAAAATTAAAATTTTCAACTTGTAATAATTACATAATACAAACCAAAAAACCCGTATTGTAAATCCATCTCTGATAGGAGACACAGATACAAGATCAAACCATAATCAAGCATTTATTTCTGAATTACATTGATGCTCTCTACTGCAGCTCCTTCTGCCCCAAAACATGCTTGAGCATGTTGTTCTCTCCAGTCTCGGTCCTTCGATTTTATCCTGCTCTGTTGACGTAGCTTGTGAACGTCTTGGAGATTCTTCTTGTGTTTCTGTTGTCTCTCGATGTTCGAAAGACGGGCAAGGGCTGTCATTGCAGGTACATAAAGGAATGGCGATGGAAGGAAATGGACTACAGGTAACTGGACAGAAAATATCTGAAGAAACAGATGAAATGCGATTCTTTCTGATCTCTGAAGTCGGTGATGGGCAATCTGCATCGCGGGGATGAAGCATGCATGGTGTACAGAGACCAAAAGGGAGCTGTAGCTTAATTTGTTTTACTGATGAACTCGGCAATTTCACAAAGGAGAGAATGGCATGTCTACAGAGAGGGCATGGAATAGATCCAGTTGGGGCAACCGTATTGGAAGGAATTTGGCTTGTTGAGCATAGATAAAGGGCACACCTTACACATAGCTCGTGCCCGCATCCTGAAATGATAAATGAATTGATCAGTGCCCCTTATAATCTGGTGTTTAAAGCACAGATAAATACAACAGTTTACTCATATGACTCGAACCTGTGACGGGCAGCCTTACATTTGCCAATCGGAGAACATAAACCAAAATATGAAACAGGCTAGTTGATGACATACCTTCGGCAGCAACACTACACACTCTCTCAAGGCAGACGGCACAAGTGTCAGCATCATCTGCAGAGGTTGTCGAGGACTGCAACCCAAATTCTCTGCAAACAATAATCAAAATGAAGGCTGTGCACTGCAACTGATAGCATCCAACTACTCTATGTACTGAACTGAAAGCCAACTGAAATATTGGAATCATTTACATGTAACAAAACAAAAGATTAAAGGATATTGAATCACAGTTTTATCTACCACCAATGAAACCTCCATTCAAGTTTGACCAATCTCATATCATCAATTTTTTTTCTTTCAAAGCAACATTATGAACTAACAGTTCTGTAGTGATGGGAAACCAACAATCTGAGACTATCTCAATTGTGACCATGGCATCATATGATTACCTTGCTATGTTAAGTACACTCAAAAGAGGCAAGGACAAGTAGTTGGAAGAAGGAAATCTAGGTATGGTTGAGGCCGAATTAGGAGCCAATAAGGGTTCAAGCCAATGACGACCCCACATCCTGGCAACATCAAGCGGCAACCACCTGAGAAAATACATATAATGCAGTCTGTTAGTCATGACAATTCAGAATAGAAATAAAAACCATACTAGAAGACCAAACAAATGAGCAAAAAGGAAGTTTACCCATTGCAATTCAAAGTCATTCTACTGGCTCCTCGTGCTAGAAGGATCTGCAGAAAAAAGAATAACATTATGCCCTATTCGATACATACAACAAATGGATCTAAAACCATTGTTTATAAGTCTTGCCTGGCAACACTTCAAGTTTCCCCCACAAGCAGCATAATGCAAAGGAGTACTTCCAGCTCCTGCCCATAGAAACAATAACCACATCACCCAGAAGTTTAAATCAGAAGGTATTATCCATGAAATAATAAGAAAGAAAATCAAACCTATCAGATCCACTGATGTTCCAAAGTGAAATGTGACTGCAGAGACATTGGCTTGAAGATCTAATAAAAGCTGTACGCAATCAAAATACCCATTTAATGCAGCCATATGAAGAGCAGTAATCCCACCATCGGCTGCCTTATCTACGAACTTTGACAGTGCACTGCATAGTAAAAAGTTACATAATTAACACAAAAACAACATCAATTATCACATTTCACATAAGTGGCTGAGTAATTCCATAGCAATTGAGATCACTGGGAAAAATATACTGGACATAAATCTCGTTTAAATTGAATTCAGAGCCAGCAGAGCAACATGCTGATAGAGGGAAGTAATGGACTACCGACTACACACCTCTGATCGTTTTTGCTCCTCACACCAGAACTATCCCCTCTCTCACGTTCTCTTTGGTTGGTTATAGCTTCAAAAGGAGCACTAGGAACAAAATCAGCAACAACCAGTCTTATGCATCTCACATGTCCATTTACAGCAGCAAAATGTAAAGCTGTTCTCCCACTTAGATAATCTGCCCTCGTGACCTAAAAATGAAGTAAAATAACAAGAGGCATCAATTAATTAACATACATTTGAATTTTTTTAAGTTCATAACAAAATTATGAAAATTCAATAAAAGCGAAATGATGACCTCAAGTGCACATAGCATCCAACTTCATTACAACCTAGAATTTATTTCAGTCATATATTGTGTGTAATAATAAATTTAATGGGGAAATGGTACTTACGTTGCATCCGAAAAGCATAAAGGTTTGTACAACTTCCCAGCGTCCATATCTACAAGCTTGCATCAATGCAGTCTTTCATTTCAAACAAAAGATAAGACATAAAAGTCAGTTATAATGCAAATAGGCTCTATTTGTTTCTTAGCAGAGAGAAGAATTTCAAATTGTGCATTCTTGAAGCTTGGCTTTGGGATACCACAGAACCGGATTTGGAATCTAAAATCATGTTCGATATATTCTCAAAACCAATATACTCTATTCTTTATAAAGGTGAACGACAAGAAGAATTCTTCCAAAATATGTCGAATAACCCCAAATTTTAACTCCAAATCCCAAATTCATATAATCAAAAAAAAAATTCGAAAATTACGAATCTTCAAGGGAACTCTATGAACAAAAGTAATCCTACAAAAATTACAGCACAAGAAGAAGAATCATAGCACGCACATTGTGAAACATAGAAACAAAAAACAAACAGCAATATACTTTTATTTAAAACCTAAAAAGAGAGAGAGAAAAAACCCAGATAAGAAAATGAAACATCAGTTACCTGGCCACAGTAATTCCTGGAATTAACATCAGCTCCATTCTCAAGTAATAAAGTAACAATCTAAATAAAGCCCAGAAAACAAATAAAATAGGAAATCAAAATATAATTCGAAAGGCAAACACTAAATGTTTTACAAGCCAAAGGGTAAAAACAAAGGTGAAAATTTTTAAGTAAAGATGGGGAAAAACGAGAAGGAAGGAAGGAAGGAAGGAAGGAAGAAAGAAACCTCATTGTGGCCTTTGGCAGCAGCGAAGTGAAGAGGAGAATTAAGTCCACCAAAAGTGGAATATTTAGCAAGACAAGGATTGCAACTCAGAAGCATCTTAGCTTCCTCCAAATCCCCATCTCTCGCCGCCGACACCAATCTCTCACCGGAAGCTGAGCAACCAAATGAATTTCCCATTTTGATGGATTGATTCTCTCCCCTGATTTCTCTCCGGTGTATCTGTTTCTGGGATTTGCCAAAGACTTTTTTTTTTTTTTTTACTTTTTTTGTCCTTGTTTCTGGGTTCTTTCTTTCTTTCTTCTTCTCCTTCTGAATGGGAATAGAAATTAGGTCAACTGTCGTAGAACAAAATTTCAAATAAAATGAAATGAAATAATAAAATGGTTGCAGAGGGGATTTTTCTTTTGTTCTTTCCTTTCCTTTCCTTTTCATTTTGTTTTGTTTTGTTTGGTACTTTTCTAAGGGTTCATCTCGGGTAGTGTGCTGCCTGGCCCAGTTTTTGGCCGGTTTCTTTCTTTTTATCGTTCGGTTTGGTTTGATTAACCGGTTTTGTAATTTGTTTTTGTTGTTGATTGTTTTGGATTTTAAAAGATTTAACTATAATATAAAATAAATATTTAAATAAGTTTAAAAAAATTAGACATTTATTTTGGTCGAAAATAAAGTTTAAATATATATTTTAGTTAAAAATATATTTTAACTATCTATTATAAAATTATATATTTTGAATATTTATCTTATGGTAACTTTATCAAAAATATGATATCTGGATTTTTTTTTCAAAAATATGATACATTTGAAAATGATTTTAAAAACATTATACTTTTTAATTTTTTATAATAAAAGTGAAATCGATTGATGGTTATGAATTATATGTATATAATAAAATATTATACAAAAGTCGGATTATATTATCATTGTCTTTAATATCGGTATATTGAATATAAATCCTCTATATTGTATGTTTCTAACACCCACTCCTTTGACATCCAGGAACACCAACTAGTTTGACTAATATGCAGAAACTAAATTTAAATATTATTGGCATTGACACTGGCAATATTGGTGTACTCGTTTTCAAAAGTTTGCCATTTTGCCAATGACTGGCTGGGGAAACTGGTCCTGGCCCCGGCCCCTGAGACAAAGCTATGGGCTATGGCCGGACGATGTTGAAAGATCGACAAGCCCTGACGTAAGTGGTAATAAAAATACTCTTCTACTTCACTGATCACGATATCCAGGAGTGCAGATATCATGTCAAATCCAAAACCAGCCAAGATTGTACACGTGGGACGCACACAGCGGTTTCTGAGTTAACGGTAACAATTAAGAAACTATGCATACCTATTTTTTAGAAGAAAAAAAAAATATTTTAGACTATTTTTAAAATTTTAAATCCTGTGTTGTCAGACACTAATAGTAATTAGTGCAACAAAGACGATCCCTAAGCCGTGTTTAAAACAATCGAGTTGGTCGGGTTGTAATGTTATTTATAGTGCAGAAGATTTACTTGTTGTCCGATGGATCACATATTTATTTATTCAATCACTGTCCCTACACCGACTAATTTTGATATTAAATCCAATAGGCACTACCTGGTGGGAATTATTACATTTGGTGTTACCTTTTCCACTAATAAAATGACATAAATCATGCCACATGTGATACATCAATGATTTGGATCAAAAGAAAAGCACTACATCATTGCAAGCTTCGAATGGCGAAATCAATTATTTCAACAACTTCTCACTTTTTTTTAAGTTAGTGATCAATAATTAATTTTAATATTAATTATTAAATATTTGATTTATTATATTTTATATTTTAATAAGAATTTTGATTTTTGTAATACACGTTTTTTTTGTTTTTGCGATATGTATTTTTTATAATTTGTTTAACCTATTCTTGTGATATGATTTCAACATATCCTATAGGTCGTTTGTTGTTCGCACAAAAATTTTACCAACGTTAGTTTTTAATTATGATTTTATCGGTGGTCATGAAAAATTAGATCTCTACTCGATTGATGGTTGTTTGCTTATGTAATCAATCCTAGATAACGAAATATTTTGTCTAATAATTTGAGTTGTTCATTATTTTTTCACCCGTTATGTGTCTCGATTGAATATAGATAAAAAATTTTAAGAAAGCTTCTTAATTTTTTTTATATACTGAAGATATCAGCGTTTTTATTTATCTAAAATGCATTGTTTAGACTCTGAAATATGTATAAATACAAAGGTTTGTTGAGCAGAATGAGTTTTTACCCATGGAGCAGTGAGTGTTAAGTATTATGATATACGTAAAGCAACAAGCTTTGGGCGTCCAATGGGTTGCTTTCTTCCTTTACAATCCAATCGCAAGCTGCCAAGAATCAGTTGGTGTACCTACAAATTACACAGAATTAAATAACAACATTTAAAATAAAAAAGACATGGCCGGTGTCACCTTCACTTTCTAGGATTCTTTACTTAGGGTTTGGGAGTCAATTGTTTACCGACAAGAAGAATGGGTAGTTAACTTAATAAGAAAGTCTTGATTCTTTGCTTAGGATATGGGCCATGAACGGTGGTGGTTTTGGAGAAGAGAACAGGGCTGATATTGTATGTTCAAGATCCAAAACTGTAAACAAGTACATATAGTGATGTAAGATACAAGTGATCCACAATTTCGATTGAATTCAGAACATGAAAAGTGTCACGGTCCGTGTATCGTAGCAACGCGGGACTGGACGAGATGCTTTCTGGTTGTGCTTAACTCTTGGGAGCGGGATAGCATTAAGGGTATAGTACGTGCCGAGCAGCCGTCCTATCTTCGGATGGGCGTGCTGATCGCGCACCACACTGGTCGGGAGCTGTCCCCGCTTCCCTGATGAGCCCATGAGAGGGCGAAACCAGTAAACATCGAGACTAGGGACAAAAAGGAAGACCAGGCTCCAGTCTTGTTCTGTGTTTCTCTATAAGCTTCAATGACTTAACAAGAAAAAAAGCTTACCAGCTGTGAGAATCAAGAGACTAGCATCTCAGAGGTCGACCAAGTCAATACCCGAACCAAAACTCAACACGAGATTGGCTCGTTCTTCACTTGGAACCCTTCTTCTCGAGCTCCATTTCATGCCCATTCTATCTGTAAATTGACTTTGAGGGAACCTTACCGGCTAGGCTATGTGACCATAAGCGCATCTTTGATTTTCTTAATTGTGCAGGAGATGAGATGGTTAACAGTTTCAACCGACTCAAATGCTAGCTTAGCAATAGCCAATAGGAACAATATTCACCAAAATCTGAAATCCAACAGTAAGTATGCATCCAGATTCGTCATTTGTCCATTGGAGTGAGTTTGTTCGCCATGATAACTAGGTCAAATATTGGGAAGGATTGCAAATCCAGATGGTAAGAGTGCCACATATGATGAATCGCCGCCATTCACCACTAGGCTCATTGATGATATATCGATGGGTGCATAAATTACCATTGCACCAGAGGCATCAGACCACGTCTCTTGTAAAATTAGCATCGTGTTCTCATTTGCAGTTTGAGGTCCAAGGTATGTAGAGGATGAATACTTACACCGCCACGAAGGAGAGAGACCTGAACCCTTGGCAACATGGACCATCTCATGCATTGGCACACCGTTGGACAGAATGTCCCACTGAATCCGCGTCCGTTCATCCCTCAAGAAATCAAACAACCCTTTCTGTGTTATCTCTACCAACATTACTGGTGCTCAAACCTATGACTTTTAGGAACAACAATGGTTCTGTTAACTTGGGCTAGAAGGCTCGTTAAAATTTATATCGAATTTAATAAGTAATAGATCGAATAATAAAACATTTTAACAAATATAAGTCAAATACTATTCAATTCGCGTTTAACTCTGGTGTATAACCGCCCTAACCCAAGCCACTCTGTATTGCTTTATTTCCAATATCGTATGCTTTGCGTCTACTGTTAGTGAATAGCAGTTGGAGTAGGTTGGTTGGTTGGCATCTCAATCACTTGCTTCATGTAGGCCGTCCCATGCCAGTTTTCTTTATATTTTCTTCCAAACCACTTCGATGTCTACCGCACAGGATAGATCAAAAGGTGTTAGAGGGGACAGTCGAAAACTTTTTCGTGTGGACTGTCGGTATTCGGATCGAATCGTTTTGGATGAAGCACTACCATGTAACACCCACAATTCCAAACGAAAAAACGAGCCGAAAGATCAGGTAACCGGCAAAGCTAGCGTGCACAACTACAAGCACCTGCTCCCACACACCCAAGAATCAATAACCTCTCGTCTCGTAAATGACCGAACTTTACGTTTCTTGCGTGTCAGTCAATCATGACCACGAGTCTTTTACGACACCCGATTTCCTTGCAAACTGAGACAGTTTTAAAAAACCTCCAAAACAAAACTGCACCAGAATGGAACAGAACTAAAACAGTGTCCCAAATAAAACTCGCCAATTCCATAAAAGAAATCAAATAATCTAGCCAAAGTTTCTGGATATACAGAAGAACCCCAAATCCAAAAGGGGTGCTTTTTTATTTTATTTTCTTGTTTCTTGTATTGGTTTGGGGTGAAAATGGAAGGGGGTGATGTAGAGAACTGGGAAGGAAGGGAGAAGAGAAACAACATCAGCATTAATAATAGCTCCGGCGTTGGCTACATAGAAGGTACAGAGAGACGATGGACATCGTGGTTGGTGCCTATGTTCGTGGTGGCTAATGTTGCTGTTTTTATAATTGTCATGTATTTCAACGATTGTCCGAAGCACAGACAAACAAGGCCTGTCGTCGGCGAGTGTCGGGCGAGGTTTCTCGGTCGTTTTCTTTCCAGCCTTTGAGAGAGAACCCTCTGTTCGGTCCCTCTTCTTCTACGTACATTTTCTGGTCACCCTGCAATGTTTCTTGGATTTTCTTATTGGTTTTATGCATCTAAAATGAAGATTTGTTTTCACTTTTCTTACAGATTGCATAAATTGGGAGCTCTTGAGTGGAGCAATGTTGTGGTAAACCATCAAGGTTGGAGGCTTATAACATGTATCTGGCTACATGCCGGTGTCATTCATCTTCTAGCAAACATGCTGAGCCTCGTGTTCATCGGTATTAGCCTTGAACAACAGTTCGGGTTCGGTATGTTCCATCGTCTGTTTCAAACTTATATCAAGGTTAATTCATAGTTGTAGTCTTGTAGATGTCTGATATTTGTTGTTACTACTTCTCAATTTGGCAGTTCGGATTGGAATCCTTTACCTATTGTCAGGATTCGGTGGAAGTGTGTTATCGTCTCTATTTATCCGAAACAGCATCTCCGTTGGTGCCTCCGGTGCTCTTTTCGGACTTCTCGGCGCTATGCTTTCGGAGCTTATCACAAACTGGACCATATACACAAACAAGGTGAAACATTATAAAATACAATACTGAACCCTTCAGCTCCACACCCTTTCTCTTGCTTCCTTCCATTGTTGTTATTTTCCACAGGCTTCAGTTTTGCTAACCCTTCTGGTCATCATTGCGGTTAACTTCGCTATCGGGATTCTGCCACACGTCGATAATTTTGCACATATTGGCGGGTTTTTAACTGGCTTTCTACTAGGGTTCGTCCTACTACCTCGACCTCAGTTAGGGTGGTTGGAGCATGGAAATGTTCCGAAGTACAAGCCTTTCCAATATGTCATGTGGGTGGCTTCCATGGTGCTGTTGGTTGCAGGGTAAGTACTAAGTAATCAGTCAACCATTCATAATCAAGTGGTTTTAAGATTAAACATGCTTTCGATTCGAGTTATAACATTGTCACGTGTCTTTTAATTACAGACTCGGAGTAGCACTGGTGCTGCTGTTCCAGGGAGAAGACGGAAACAAACATTGCAGTTGGTGTCACTACCTCAACTGTGTCCCTACCTCTAGATGGGAATGCGATCAAAGCAACTAACAACGTCCCGGCGGATAACATTAATTAAACGTTTCTTCTTCAAACTTCTTTTTACTTACAGTTTGTCATTCCATTGTTAGAGCTTAAGTGTGCTATGTTTTACCAGAACACTGAATTTGTGTTGTGTATATCTGTATATGATCATGGAGCATTTATTATAAACAAAGAAGATTAAACTACGTATTGGTTGGAATTGGTTATGTAGTTATGTTCGTGTGATATTTTTGCTCTCAAAATTCCAAACCAGATACTCATTCGATCTTCATGAGACACAAGTTCTGCATTGCACAACAGCCCGACTCTAATCCAGGATATATACTCACCTGCAAGACCAGCAGGGATATGGTCCAAAAACCGATATAAATGGGGACTTGTCGATTTATGATACGAGTGTTGATGTTGCTTTCATGGTCTACCACGATAGGTGCTGCGGTGGACTGCAGCACCGTGACAGACCTACTCTCAGTCTGCACTTCCTTCATCAGCTACGGTTCACCTGACCCTTACCCAGGTTCACCATGTTGTGAGGCCGTCACGAACCTCAACTTGATGACTCATAACACCGATAACCGGAGATCGCTATGTGGGTGCTTCATGGGGCTCATCACCACTAACAATCCCAATTCCACCGCAATCGCTACTTTGCCGGGCTTTTGTGGTGTTCCACTCGGCTTCATCGTCAAACCTGATACCGATTGTGACTCGTATATCTTTTAATCTCTTATGATAAATGAAGTTTTTTATGGCTTGAGTCCACTATTTGATAATTACCAGTTGATATATATGCAGAATTCCATGATAGCAAGTACACTAGTGTTGGCAATCTGGCCATGCCAAGAAAAAGGTATTATTCAACAAGTATTCCATGCATCAGTTACAGGCTAGACATATAGCATCCTTATTTATTAGCGGTATAACACTTGATCAAGGTCTGTCTTTCCCCCCAGGTTTGCTTCATAGGAATTTTTGTTCAAGATCCGAATGCGGAAGCCCTCCGGAAACAACCGTGTCCCCGGCTGTCTAGGCCTTTCCTCCATCCTTCATCAATGTCCACCTAAACACAGTTGTAATTTGTACTATTATTTCGTGTCAAACGATTAAATATGAATAATGTTTCTTAAATTACTCATACCTGTAATCTGTGACTAAATGGTGAAGAAGAATAGAAATCTGCAGCTTTACGACCTCCCACCCGCATTTTATTTAAAATACGGATTAATATTTGATGCATTAACGGTTAATACAGATACTTAAACGAAAGATACACCAATGAAGATTAATATTTGATTACTTAAAGATGGTTTTTTGAAGAATTTATGGTAATTTTATCATCTTAGTTAATTTTAATTTAAACTTTAAATTAATTTAGTTAAAGAAATGAATCATTATATATAATTTTCTTATAATTACTGAGTATTGTCCAAATACAATCTGCATTTTCCGAGAAAAGAAAAATTTACAGGGGTCACAAAAGGGTATTTTGTAAAGTCAAGGGTAATAAGTTATAATTTGATAAACCTGAGGGGTCTTTCACTAATTAAACGCAACTATACTTAAAGGGGTTTTATACAGCTTAAAAAACCTCTCTTTATTTATTTGGTTAGGGCTTTCGAGAGCGGGAAGCAGAACAGGGAAGTAAAGCTTTGAGCAAGAGCCTGCGAGAATCCACTCTCAGCAAAGTTCCTTTAGCCAAAATCTGCAATGGCGGACGATGATTATAACGACATGGATATGGGGTTTTACTTCTCTCCCTCTCTTAATATATAGGAAAAGAACTTTGATACACAGTCTGTGTAAACTTTAGTTCATACAAACCTTTCAGTTTTAGGGTCTGGGGATTTAGTTTAGTGTTTAAAGTTTAGGAATTTAGGTTTTACCGTTTAGAATATAAGTTTAGCGTTTAGAATATAGGGTAAGGTTTAGAGTTTAGGGATTGTGTAAATATATATTCTTTGTATTTTGTTTCTTTTTAATGCATATGGTTCGACAATTAGATTATGTTTTCAGTTTCTGTTGAAGTTCTGATAAATAAAGGAAATTCAAATAGTGGGTTTTTAGGCTTTGTTCTTCGATTGTACTATTGGGTTTTCTTTTTCAATTGCTTTCGTATTTAATCTTAATGTCGCAGCATTTTTATTTTTTGCTCAAATATTGACTGTGGGTTGTTGAAATTGTTGCCTACAGTTATGAGGATGAGCCGCCAGAGCCTGAGATTGAAGTAAGTATGTTTTTGTGTGAAAGAAGTATTGTGTAAGTGATCAAAGTTATTTATTGTATAATGAGTTATCTTTATGGTGGACAGGAAGGAGCCGAGGAGGATCTAGAAAATAATAACAATGATGATGTTCCTTTGGATCCTATTGAAACGGAGGAAAAAAACGATCAGGATGCGAAAGACAAAACGACTCGCAAAACATCAAAGTACATGACCAAATATGAGCGTGCTAGAATCTTGGGTACCCGTGCCCTGCAAATCAGGTTAACTTGATAAACTTTAGATTCTTCATATTTTTAAGGGGATGGAGTTTATGGTTTCAATTGTCTTATATGCTATAAAATGTTTTTTCTCCGAACAGTATGAATGCTCCAGTTATGGTTGAGTTGGAGGGTGAGACTGACCCACTCGAGGTAATATTATGCTAATGACTCTTTTGTCATATGTTATGTTCTCTTTGTTATATTCTGCCTTCCAAAACAATTGATGAAACAGTGAGTGAGCTTGATACCGAAGCACTAGCAGTTCAAATACTTATACGAGATTGCCACACTCATAACTTTTGTCATAGCTCTCTTTTCATTTATTTGGTATTCGTCTAAAGAAGTTTTTAGACTGTATATAAGGAGTAATGTATGATTCTTAGATTCATCTTTGACCTATAATATATGTATATATATTATATTTGAAGCTTGTTACACTCAACTATTTGCACGCTGACTGTTATAAAAAGACAAAATATCATAATCCCTTAGCCAGGTAAACAGTAATGGTTTTGCCCTGGCTTTATCAATCTCATTTTGCATCATGTTATGGTTGAAACATGGTTGGCTTTAGTTTCATTCAGGTGTTTTCCCTATTTATTCTGTCTTTGGAGTTCCTTGATTGTCACAAGTTTTTATTTATCTCTTTTACTTCATTCGCCAGCTTTCTTTCCAATTTCCCCTGCATCACCTACACTTGACAATTTGTGTATTCATGTTGTATTTGTGTATTGTAGTATTTTAATTGTATTTAAGTTGTTTTATTTTCATATAAACTTTGATATATTAATTCGGTGTTGTACGAGTTTTGAGACATTTGTCTTTTCTGTCTTGTTCTTTGCTTTGCTTTGCTTTTTTTTAACTTCTTTTGTCGTGTTTTAGTTATTTCTTTTGTCTTATTTGTCATGTTTAATGTTAGCAGTTCTTGCATCACCTCTACAATTTAAGTCATAAGGAAGTTATTTTTATTTTTATTTTCACATTCCTGTAACACATAATGAGCTGCATGATTTGTGACAGTGGTCTCTATCATTTATCCTGCAAACTGATATTGTATATTGCTTTACTTCACTATGACTCTTTTTTTATAATAGATTGCCATGAAGGAACTTCGAGAGCGGAAAATACCCTTCACCATTAGGCGCTACTTGCCTGATGGAAGGTGAGATTTAGTATTTAATTTGTATATAATTTTGATCACCAGGCTTTAGCTGATGTTATTGCTTTGTAGTTTAAGGTTTGGGGCATGGAGGTTGGGTTGTGAATTGTGATAGTGTATTCCCTTACCTCCTTTTGATTATGATGGATTAACCTTGGGTATAATATTATTTCAGTTATGAAGATTGGGGAGTTGATGAGTTGATTGTGGAAGACTCATGGAAGAGACAAGTTGGAGGCAACTGATTCATTAGTCATTCGTCAATGGAGGAATATGAATGTGTTTTCCTTTCAGGTTTGGTGTGCCGTGGTGTTGTATCTTTTAGATTTGGTCCTTGATGTAGAAAGGGGATAAAACTATATATATATATATATATATATATCTGACTGGTTGAAAGGCCTGTTCTGCCTTTGACTTGAAACAAAACGAATCCGTTTTAATGGTATTTTGAAGTCCGTATGCAAAATAGTTCTTATTTTATGCTTTCCAGTGATATGGGGTTTGCAAGCTTAAGATATCTTGATGCCATTCCCTTCAATGGGAAAAATTATATCATGGGTCAGTCTCATCACGTGTCCATGAGACCAACCAATAAAAACCACCCACCTCATCAATCCCAAGTGAATCTTCACTTTGAAAAATTAAAAATTGATGAAGTGGATAGTTTTTATTGGTTGGTCTCATGGATGACGTGGTGGGACTGACCCATGATATAATTTTTCCTTCAATGGAGTTGTATGCTTAGGGAATATATTTGAATGGCCTTTTAAAACATTCGAAATATAACGAATATTTGGTGTTGTTACTAAAATGCTTGTAGGTGATGAATCACTGGGGGAAAGAACAAAATTCAATTCTCACTTCATAGTAGGAACAATGAATCCTACAATATCTTATTTTTCATAATGTCAATTCCTATGAACAACACAAATTCTGTGTCTTATTTAGATTGCTTTGCTGAGTCAGTGCCATGTCAAGGGCTGTATCCTCAAGTGATATGTACTGTTGCTGGACATGGTTTTTGTGGTTGACATAATTTGGTTCAATTTGTAAGGACTAGAATGGCCCCTAGGCTATAAGTTTGGGACCAGCTCCATGTCTTTTCTTTCATCAACCAAAAAATTTGTTGGGCTTCATTTAAATTATTATTATATATGATATACTTTAATTTTCTATAATTTTATCACAAGTGGAGTGACGAGATTTATTCAAGTTTTTAGTTGAGATGAATCGTATTTTAATTTCCGAACACCGTTAAAGTACATTATCTCTGTCTTATATCTTTTTTGGATTGAATAGAGGTATTATATTTTTTATATCGAGATTTAAACATATATATAAGATGAAACAATATGTTCTTCGTGTTGCATTTTAAATTTAATCTCTAGTTATACACCTTAATTTGATTAAATATTGGTGATCAACACCGTGAAGAACTTGGTCAAAAAACGCATTCTGCTTCCCTTTATTTGCCTAGTCATATGTCTGCCAATTATTTTCTCCCTATTGTCGTTTTACCACAAAATTCCTTGCAATAATACAATGCGAATAGATGTCCATTTCTCTGTTCATTTAATAATTGGGATTGGGAAGATGTGCCGAAAGGTTGCGTACCTGCCCGCATATGGCCACCGGCCACGCCCATGGACAGACAGGCAACATAATTTATCTCCATGGATAGTTCATTTGTATAGGTCAAGACGAAGTTAGGATTAAAAATTGAGAGGGATAAAGATTTATTAAGTTTTTAAATTTAAAATTTAAGAGAGATAAAAATCTTATTTTATTATTATTTAAATTAAAAAAAATTAAATATAATTATACTAAATTTTTTTGAAAGAACAAAAGCCCTTCTCATTTTAAATATAGTTCCGTCACTAAGTATAGGTTTGAATAAAAATCTTATTTTATTATTATTTAATTTGAGGATCAATTTAAAATAAAAATCATAGTTTAGGGGACCAATTTAGAATATATATAATAATTTTAAAATAAAATTAAAATATTCAAAAAATTTAGAATTAATCTAAAATAAGGATAATAGTTTGAAAAAAAACATAACCATGTCCTTTTCTATACTACACGTTATAAAACACTTAAAAATTAAATTTTAAACCTTAACTTTAATTCTTATGTCTTAAACCCTAAACTATATATCCTAAAAATACATCATACACTTAATTCTATAAACCCTATGCCTAAATTCTAAATTTTAAATCTTAAATTCATTATTTTAAAATAATAATATAAAAAACATAATTACGGACAAATAATTTTCATTCTATTTGAGAAAACCTGATGCAATTAACCTAATATTATTCTACCTAAACTTTAATAGACTTTATCCATACCATATACCCCAGTATTTGTGGTTTCCGAAGATGATCAGTAGCCAGATTCCATGCACACTCGTATAAACGTGCCTTTTGTCAAGTGGAGAATATTAATATTGGGCACTCCAGCTTTTACCCTGTTCGTTTCTTTCCTTTTGAGTTACTAAAGAAATCCTCTTCTCCATCTCCCCTTGAACATGAAGAAACTGGTACCCTCTCCCTTGGTTTCTCCCATTGTTTCCTGCTTCATTTACCTCCTCCTCCTCTACCTTCAAACCCTTTCTTGAGAATTGAGTTGAGACACACAATCCTTGGCTTGCTTTCGTTAATCTTCTTCAACTGTACTGTGTGTTTTCTTTTTATGGGGGCTGGTGTTTCTGGTCTTGCAGCAGCTTCAGATTCTCAATTCAATACCGGTCTCAATGATGTGCCCGAGGGTTGTATATCGTCCATATATATGTACTTGGATCCGCCGGAGATTTGTAGATTAGCAGGGCTTAACCGGGCTTTCCGTGGAGCTTCATCGGCTGATTTCGTGTGGGAGACGAAGCTGCCATCGAATTACAGGTATCTGGTGGAGAAAGTTCTTGGTAAAAGTCCAGAGTCTTTGTGCAAGAAAGAGATTTTCTCTAGACTGTGCAGGCCCAATCGATTTGATGGCGGCACCAAGGTACCTTTGCTCTTTCTTCTTTGCTTTGTGCAAGAAAAGACTAATTTTGTTAGTAAATTGGATCTTGTTGTTTTCTGCAGGAGGTATGGTTGGATAAGAAGAGCGGTAAGCTTTGCTTGTCGGTATCGGCTAAGGCACTGAAAATAACCGGAATCGATGATCGGAGATATTGGAATCACATTCCAACAGAAGAATCCAGGTAATCCAATAGTGGTATTTCCTGTCTTCATCTTCTAGGCTATAAATTGTCATGGAAAAATGACAATGTTGATGTCTGGTTTTGGTGTTGAGGCCCCAAACCAAGTTGGCTGGTTTTTGCTTATCCTACTAATTATATGCTGGTTACTTGCCTTGTCTTTCAAGTATTTGATATTTGTTTCTTTGTGCAGAGTAGACACCTTACCTAATGAAAATCTTTGGATACTTTTTATTAATCCCTAGTAACTTGTATAACCAGAAACATAACAGAATGGTCCTTTATATATTAATTGTATTTAATATATTTGTAGATTCCAAACGGTGGCATATCTTCAACAAATTTGGTGGTTCGAAGTATTAGGAGAATTAGAGTTTATGTTTCCATCAGGATCATATAGTGTATTCTTTAGACTGTACCTAGGTAAACCTTCGAAAAGATTCGGTCGAGAGGTGTGCAACATTGATCAAGTTTATGGGTGGAACATAAAGCCCGTTCGATTCCAACTCTTAATGTCGACGGGCCAACAAGTTTCGTCAGAGTGTTACTTGTATAAATCTAGAAACTGGATTCATTATTACGTGGGTGATTTCGTTGTCGACGATAACTTGAATTTTCCATCGAAAATCAAGTTTTCGATGATGCAAATTGATTGTACGCATAAAAAAGGAGGCTTGTGTATAGATTCTGTATTGATATACCCTAGTGAATTTAGGACGAGGTTCAAGTAATTAAGGTCGATGATACAAATTACATCAAAATGTTACTTTATTTTTGGGTTTGTTGGGTTAGACAATTTTTTATTAGCTGAAAATACAATCCATTTTGTATAAAATATCATTAATAAATTAAAATATTGATAAATATATAAATGTCAAATACGATCGATTAGTGAGATTTTTTGTTTTGAAACGGATCTTTTATTAACGGCTCATTCGATGTTCAGTCGAGGAAATGAAATTCAATAGGTTGCATGGCAAGGAAGTTTATTTAATGACCATTTGCTTGCAAAATAAATGTCTTGGTCAGCACATACAGCCTATAATGGAAATTGCAATGAATTTCGGGCAGTGAAGCATGTAAACATCATATTATAAGAAACAGAATCTGTTCCTAAGTTTGTTCGATAGATTACACTTGCAAGACTAGAAAACTGATAATCCACAAAAAAGAGAAGGGGGAAAGGAAAACGATAGCTAAATCCCTACTGAAAGCACAAAGCAAGTGTTGACACAACAATGCCATATTAAAGAGGCCAGGAAAGATAAAACAATGGGAAGAAAGGACGGCTATTCAAATGCTCTGTACAACAATTTGCCCTGATGGAGACCTTAACTGGGACACATAATGTTAGTCAAGCCTTCCAGTCATAATCATCAAGTTCGCTGTTAAAAAACTCGTTATCCAAGAACTCTTGAGCTATATCCGAAACTATATCATCCTGTAAATGAAGACTCTGAGGCAAATCAGGTGCTCTCTGGTTGAATCCAGAGTTGCCACCAGCTGCTGTGGAGTCACTGTTTGATGCACCTTTAAAACTGTTGCTTCGACTTGGGACAGGCCCAGCTGCACTTCCCGATACATTAGAGGCAGCTGCAGTGGGTGGAGCAGAAGTGTTGCTACCAAAGCCAATTCCATTTCTTCCCACACTAGCATTCCCATTCTGCCCACTCAGGGACTGCTGCTGCTGTTGCTGTTGTTTAACTCCGGTGTTGTTATTAGACATCTCATGGTACAGCTGCTGCATCATTTGTTGTTGTAAAACCTGGTTACCCTGAGAGGGCTGCGGATATTTCTTTTGGATTAAGTTATTACCGCTTACTGTAAGCTGCTGCTGTTGATTAGGTATATGGGGACTTGATAACCCACTAACAGGCAGGATCTGCATGGATCCTGATAACACGGCAGCAGGTCCTTGGAAATTTGTAGAAGGACTCTGGTTAGAATTATTGTTGAAGGAAGAAGAGGCTTCCTGATTCAGTGAGTTAGAGATTGAATTCATCGAGTTCTGCCTACTGAGCATATTCTGGTAGTTAGAAAGTGCCAAAGCAGCCTGTGCTGAACCACTTAAAGTTCCTCGACCAACCATCTGCTGGTCGCTACCCATCGGATTGCTTATTCCAGGATGAAGTGCCATTAGCTTATTGAGGGTATTCCTGTCAGTTGGCAGACCCTGAGCATTCGCCAACTGCTCCATTTCCTGCATTTTTTGCATTTGGAGCTTGGATGAACTGGCATGCCGAGGATAGTTTTTCAAGCCATCTGCAAATATGGTTTTAAAAGCAAACAGATGGTTAGGATCAAATGTTATAAAGTTTTTCTCTCATTTTATATAAAATAAACAGTAGTCCCTAACCCATAGGTAGATGATGCAAATGAATCATTTTGACCAACACCAATAGTAAATGGCGCAAAATGCTTGATGGGAGCAAACAGTTGGAATTAAAAGCTTGAAAACATTATTTTCTAAGCATTAATAAAAGAAGAAAGCATGACACATTATAGTTAGAACTAAAAGCAGTTGTCTATTCAATGCAATTCGATGATTGTGACCGCTTGATGCGATGAACAAAATCACGAGTTCAGTAAGGGAAATGAACAACTTACCAATTGGCCCAACCTTGTGTTCTCTACAAAAATCTATTAGATCTTTCATGCTACTTACAACCTCCGCAATCTATAAAGAATCATGCCAAATTGTAAGAAAACTCAATTGAATATCTATTTACTGAAATATAAATGCAAAAAGCTAAACCAGTACCTGCAAACATCTGACATATCTTTTCGAAAAACACAAGTCATTCAGCGACTGTAACTCCAAACTCTTCACAAGCTGCCTTCCAGCTGTTAGGACCCTAAGAGAAAGCATCCGTGTAATTATGCTGAATCAGCAAAGTTCTAATGTGTAATAATCAGGCAATAGCTAAAATACTCATTTTTTGGTAAATAACTACTCAAATCCTTGGTTAAATAAATAAAAAGTCTAGGGTCCTACAACCAAAAGCTCAATTAGCAGACACTAATATTTCAAGACCCTTTTTCGTTGCCTCTCTGGCTTAACAGCACTCAAGGAGGTTAACAATCAGAAAAATCAATTTTAAGGGATCTAACAAAAAGAATCTGATAAGTTACATTAATTCATGGCAAAGAAAGAATCTTCAAATTAGTTCAATTAACTCACATATTGCTATTGGTTTGCAAGTCCTGCTGAGAAACCCCCTCAGATCCACCTTCAGAAATTGTGCTCTGGCATTTCTGTGCTACCTGAAGTAACTGGTTTACCTACATGATTTACAAAAGTCAAGTTAGACCAGGTGTCCTTAAAAAACACACACACACAAAAAAAAAAAACAGCATATGATCAAATATGTTAAAACCACATATGATTTAGGAAGTTCATTTTTTATATATTTTTTAAGATACAATAATTAAACCTCATACACATGCCAAAGGAATGCAAACTTAAAGATTAGAATAAAATGGAAGTAGTGTTGATCGAGCCTGTGATGTATTGGAAAAGGACATCGCTTTAGTCCAGGGTGACATTTGGTTTCGGATTCAATCTGTGAACCCCTCCCCCTCCCCTTATAAAAAAATAAAATGAAAGAAGCAAAAAACATTTTTAATTTTACCCTGCTCCTTTAGTGGCTAACATCAACCGGATAACATTATTTTGAGCTTTCTTGTTATGATCCCTAATACTATCAACAGCACATTCAGAGCAAAATTCACAGCGTCTTGGGATATACAGGGGATAAAATAGAGTAGAGCAGAAAGGAGCAAAGTTTACAGCTTCTTGGGATAGACGGAATAATACAGACATAATTAAAGAAACATTATTTTTCTTACAAAATGCAAGAGAATAGAAAAGGAGTGATTGTGTATTTGCAGAAGAATCATCAACAGGACGTTACAGCTAATAAGGTGCAAAATTTAATACCTGGGGTGCAACTAAACGGCGTGGAAAAAGTTCTTCATGTCTACGTGCACAAAATTCCCAAGATAACATCTGCAAAAGGGAAGTGCCAATAGGTTATTCCCTAAATAGAAGAAAAAATTGACAAAAAATGTGAATAAGCTTTTCTTAACCTTCAAGTCCTGAGTGAATATGATGCGAAGCTGCCCCTCACGAACAACACGAAGCTGCTCATATACACTCTCCTGGACTGCTTTTCCATACTCCAACATCATTATTCCAGAAGGAGATCTAGACTCACGAGGCAAGTCCAAAAACAGAAGCTCATCAACCACTCCACTGCCAAATTTGATTTCATTAAGTCTGGGGAGTACTTCAAAAGTTGCTTCTGTAAACATGAGAACATTTACTTAGGCTAAAATCAAGTGGTCAGATGCCAAGTAGCAAGAGTGATTATAAACAACTTCTGAAGTGCAAAACTTAGATTGAAGCCACAAGCATGGGGCCTATGTCCTCTAACTAGTGAAACAAAATAAGAATAAATGATGGAGCCCATAAATTCAAAGATATTATGAGTTGATACATATTAATTTCAAGCCATTGGTATATAAAATGTTGCCGAATAAAGGAAGAAAAAATGATAGTAGATCCTATTTGAGGAAAGTTTTAAGCTGGAAAAAGAATAACAGAAAACATGTAACCATAAAAATTCAAGAAAATCCATGAAAAAAGCAATGAATTTACTGCAGATAGCATCCAATAACAAACATGAATAAGGATCATCTTTTTCTCATACCGTACTTCTAAAATGTAATTCCTACCAAAATCAACTGAAAAGAATATTCTCAACAAAAAAAGCAAAAACTCAGAAACCTCTTACCGAACCCCCTTCCAGATTTAGACCCACAAATATCACAATGCCAGGCATCCTGAAATTTACATAAAGAAAATCAGAATACCATTGATAAGGTGAGCATAAAATATTGAACCCAAGATATGAATAGTATTATTCATGCAGAAGAATGCATGCAGGATACCAAATCGGTGCAAACAATTCAATAAAAGGCCTACACTTCATTGGAGAAAGATAATTTTCATATGCTACAAACTTGAGGAAAGAAGCATAAAGACTAACCATAGCTGCTTGAGGGAAAACACCAAGTGCATGACTACCGACATTATCATACAGTGACAAACACCATCTTTTCTTTGCACGAGGAGAATAATACTCTGCAACAAATTTCCTCCAGTATGCAAAAGTATTATCCTACAAAATCAAAGAGACATGACAGGATTCTCACCATTTACCAAGTTGAAAATGAGTTGATTTAAAATCAGTAACAACAAGATGATTGAGCATTCATCAGAGATAGTAGATTTCTACACACAAGAAAGGGGGAAGCATAACTTCATGACTGCTGCAAGTTAACTAAGTATACATAAGAGCATACATATTTCCACAAAAAAATACAATCTTCAAGAGCAGTGAAAAGCCAATTAAAATTCAAGATACTTTGTCATAAGACATAGAAAATAAAAGAACATAAACTCACAGGTGGCCTTTGCCGTTGGTGATATAGGTATTGCATTAGCCGGCGAGCACATACACCACCATCAAATGGACGCTTCATTCCAGCTACTTGCTGCATGCCCTGTTGTTGCAATTGCTGCCTCAACTGCATTTGCTGTTGTTGCTGCTGCTGCAACTGTGCTCTCTGCAACGGTGGCATTGACTGCAAAAGTTGTTGCTGTTGCCTAAGTCTCTGCTGATGGATCAAAGTTTGTAATTGGGGGTTTCGAGCTTGCAACTGCATGGAATCCTGTCTTTGCAGCAATTGTTGCAACACCTGCTGCTGCAGAATGTCTTCTTGCTTGATGTCTAATCGAGGTTTCTTCTGCACCTGAGAGAGATTATTAGGATCTTGCATGAAGGAGCCTTGGACTCGTGGACCCATGGGAAGTGAAACTTGCCCGGTTTGTGACGCAGGAAAAGATGTAGCAGTTGAGGACCCTTGCTGCTGCAGCTGACTTTGCTGCATTTGTTGGACACTTGAATCTTGATGAGAGCCATGCTGGCCTACAGAAGATCCATCGATTACCGATGAAGCTGACATGCTTATATTGTTGGAGGAAAACGACATGGGTGATGCTGGTAAGCGCGTATATGACTGGGTATTAAAGCTAGCACTTCTCTGCAAGTGGGGACCTCCTGACAATGCCGAATTTGCATCTGTGACTAAAGAACTTGCCCCAACACTAGGTCCTGAGTTCACCACACTGTTCAACAGCACACTGTTCATATCACCCGAAACCGGATTCAGATTAGGATAGCCGGTTCCAGGAATTGAATTAGATGAGTTCTCATAAGGTGAGCTCAAACGAGAGTTAACTATAGCCTGGGACTGCCCATCTCCTTGGAAGAAAATTCCAGAACTCGAGGAAGATTGGGTTAACCTCCCAGCCACCCGAGAAGGTGCCATTGGAGGCACTGCCCCCTGGTGGCTGGTGTCTAAATAGCTATCAAGAGCCAGACCTTTATAATAATAAATACTCCCCCAACAATTTGATGCAGATATCTAAAAACAATATATGATAGGAAAACCAGATGACAAAAATTAGAATTTGAATTGCACCGCTTGAAGAGAACAGTCACAAATTTTCGAAGATTAACCAACAGCCAAAAGAAAACCTAATTTGGAAACCATCTCATTAAACCAATAATGTAGTCAAAACCTAAAATCTTTACACTAGCATATGTCCGCTATCAAATCACTCAATACACAAAACAATCTACTAATCAAAGTTTGCCCTAAACTGATCACAAGAAAACGCGTATCAAATAATTTAATCCAACTCAAACAGACATTAATTAAAGACTTAATAGCAAGGAAAACAAGAAGATCAAAGAAAAGCACGCAAGAATCAGTTCAGAATAAAACGAACCGGAAAAAACTCAGTAAACTTCACTAGTTTTAGAGATCGATCAAAGCAGAATCGAACTAGAAAAATAATTAGACTATATTAATTAAACAAAACAGATTAAGAAAATGAAAGGAAAGAGGAGGAAGAGGGAAGCCAATTAACCTGAAATTGCAAGCCGGAATCGAAAAAAGAAAAACCCAAAAGCGAAACTTTACTTTTATTTTCTTCTTTCTTAAATTTTTTTTCACTTGATTTATAAAACTGGAAAAATGGTAGATAAAGAGAGAGATTTCAAGGAAGCTGTTCTTATACCTAACGGGAATGGCCGCGAGAGAATTACCGGCAGCGCCGGTAACTTCACCTTTAGTTCAAGGACACGTGTGCACCAGGTTATAATCCGACGAAGTCAGGGTTAGATCACGGCAGTGCTGATTCGACTTCCCAGTCGACGTGGCAATATTTGGTTCGTGCGATAGATCGCGAGGACGATGATATCTTGAATGTCCGTTATAATTTGACTTAAAATAAAGATTTTGTTCAATACGGCGCGGGTCAAAGCGAAATACTACGGGACAATGTTTTATTGGATGTTAGAATTAGTTGTTTTCGAGATTCGGGATTGTAAGAAAAATCGAAAAAAAAATAATTCTATTAAAATTTAATCTCATAAAATTTAAAATCAGTCCTTTTATATTAATTTATGAAAAAAAATACTTCTCATGTTTTTTTTTTTAATATTGGATCGAAATATAAACTTTTTAAACCTATAATTATTACAAGGTTCATTTTTTATATTAGTATGGCTAAAATAAACTTTTAGATATAATATAAGGATTCCTAGTAGTCTTTAACCAATTATTTTGTGTGCTTGAAAAACCATAACTAAGGGTAAACTATACTATTAATCATGAAAGTTTTAAGGCGTTTTCATTTTAGTCATCGAACTTTTAACATCCACATAACAATCATTGAATTTTTAGTTCAATTTCATTACTATTATTACTATTAAGAAATGTTGAGAAGTGTGAATTTGATGTCTGTCCCCATGTCTGATAATTAAATCTTTGTAATTGTTTCCTAAGCTGAGGCTTTTTGTATTTTTGGGGTTTGTGATGCTATGCAGTATTGGTGAAGCTTACAAACGAACCCAAATGGATGATTGTGGCGATTTGATCCCCAAGTATCTGGTGAACCCTTGTGATTTCATCAGGGTTTGCTTGTTCGAGTTTTCGGTATCGATTCGGTAAACAAAAATGTGCTGTAATTGTACTCATCAATGCTGCTAACTTTATGCATTGTTCAGGATAGTTTCCATCAGCAACTTCATTGATTCTCACATTTTAATTTATCTTGCAGTGGTCGAAGACGGTCTTTTTAAGCCACTTTTGCTTGAAAACTGTTCCCTGGAACTTCCAGGTGCCGTTCACACCATCAAGGCGAACAACATGATATATTCTGTAGAACATAAAGCTCATGACTCATCCGGAGAAAGCATCCATGATACTTTGGAGCCACTGCATAGAATAGACAATAGATCCTCATATTGGTCAAGTGAGGGCAAAATGATCCTCATATACCCGAGACTTTACCTCGATGGCTAAGATACGTCTCATTACAGAAGTCCATGTTCAGCCATTCCAAGGTTTTAACTCACATATCTTAGTGAGCTCCCTCTCTGTTTATCAGACTTGCTATAATCGAACTCTTAGGAGTTATGACTGATAGAATTATGTTTGCATATCAGCTTACTTTTAGTATGGCTTCCCTATATACTCATCTAAGGCGGTCCGATTTAGATTGGGCCATCTAAGGGGAGGCTGAGGAGTTGCAGAGTGAAACAGTGGGATATTTCAAGTCATAAATTGGCTGATAACAAGTTCATAAGGACGTGTTTCACCAGAATTTCCAACAGATGAACTTTGTCTCGGCTGGCTGCAGTAAGCTTTTTTCCTTGTTCAGTCGGGGAAATGAAGTTCAATAGGCTTACATGGCAATGAAGGCCTTCCGTTTCTAAGAATTATATATCTAGATTGTGTCACCATCTGCATCGCAGCTCGAATAACGTATTGTCAGGAAAACTACATTGGAGTAATCATGCAAGTTGAGTTACTGGGTAGAGTCCAGAGACAAGAAATGGATGGCTTGTGTTATATACGGTTCCCTCTCTTTTTCTCTCTTAACATTTTAGCAATATGTAAAAACTGGTTAAGTCTTGTGCAGTACCCGATGTTCAAGTGGTCGGTTTGTGAGATAGATTATTAGGATCTTGTATGAAGGACCCTGGGACTCATGTGCCCATGGGAAGTGAAACTTGCCCGGTTTGTGACACAGGCAAAGATGTAGCAGTTGAGACCCCATGCTGCTGCAGCTGACTTTGCTGCATTTGTTGGACACTTGGGTCTTGATGAGAGCCATGCTGGCCTACAGAAGATCCGTCAATTACTGATGAACCTGACATGCTTATATTGTTGGAGGAAAACGACATGGGAGATGCTGGTAAGCGCATATATGACTCCGTGTTAAAGCTAGAACTTCTCTGCAAGTAGGGACCTCCTGACAACGCTGAATATGCATCTGTGGCCAAAGAACTTGCCCCAAAGCTAGGTCCTGTGTTTGACACACCATTCAACAGTACACTGTTCATATCGCCTGAAACCAGACCCTGAGTAGAGCGCCAAGTAATTGAATTAGATGAGTTCTCATAAGGTGAGCTCAAGCGAGAAATTGCTCATCTCCTTGGAAGAAAATTCCAGAACTCGAGGAAGATTGGGTTAATCCCCCAGCCATCCGAGAAGGTGCCATTGGAGGCACTGCCCCCTGCTGGCTGGTGTCTATATAGCTATCCAGGGCCAAGCTTTTATAAAAATAGATACTCCCTCAACAATTTGACGCAAATATCTAAAATATGATATAATTATTTAATTAAGTGGTAATATTTGTTCAAATTTCATCTATCAATAAAAATGAGAAAAAGTTAAATCGTCCCTAAATAACATGCAACTCTTTTAATAAAAAGATAACGGCATTAATAAAAATAGGTAAATAACATGTTGCATCTCTCAAATTTTATATTTATTCAATCTAACCCCTAAAATTTTTAATTTTTAGCAAACAAGAACTTTTCACTCCAACTTTAGACCATTGTTAGGAAAATTGAAGATGGACTCTGTCTCTGGTTAGGGCATGTAGTAACCCAAAAACATGCAAGCAGCAGGCCCAAAGCAAGACATGGGGAGACAGCTGAAATCCAAGATAAAAAGAACAAAAAGGGACTAAACAGAGAGTAAAGCCGAATAGGTTAGTAGGGACCTTGACCCATTGGTTAACGAGAAAATTACTTTTTAACCCAAAAATTTTATAAATTTTTAAAAAATAATTTATTTATAAATTTATCATTTACTTTTAAATATTTATGTTTTGTCTCCCAATAAATTAAACTGTACACATAATTTATATAAAACAAGATTTGAATTTGAGACTAAAAACCCAAATATCTTTCAACTCTACTAATATAAATACTTGAATGATTTCACGTCTTCCATGCCATGATTTCCCCAAATTTCAAAAGAAGACAACGACTTGTTTCCTTGATTTTTAGTCGGGTGAAAGTGCTTCGGCAATGGCGACAAAAGAGCAAAGCTGGCCTAATAATGAGGAGTTGAAAACTAGCAACACAGACACTTTTATGTCCAGGAGGTGAGCTGCTACCAATGTATAAGCTGGTTCTGACAGAAGTTGGTCAATGTTCATGTGTCGGTAAATAGTTCAACACATTGTATTGTTTGTGAGCCACTGCCGTCGGCACACCATGGCCGTTCCCTACCGCGTTGCCTGGCTCCTAACCCCATAGTGAGAAGTGTTCCATCTTTTTCACCTAGTATACCAGACCATAAATCATTGGACACTATACAAACATTCTACATCAATAATTCTCTTTATAATTGTAGGTCTCACAACCAACTTATCCAGTCAAGATAAAACTACACGCAAGATTCGAGATATATTTAAAAATAAAATAATTAAATTCACCCGATTTAATAATTGAATCTATCCATACAAATTATTATCACCTAACAAACTTACGATAGTCGATCACCAACTAAAGATATATAAATCGAGATTTTATGTTCAAATCATAAAAGTGAATCGTCTAAAATCACTATTATCTCATTTCATTATCAATAATGCATAAAACTTTTATTGTGGTTTAAAACTAATCTCATTTCATTATCAATAATGCATAAAACTTTTATTGTGGTTTAAAATAAAAATACGAATAAAATATTACACGGTATATCAATAATTAAGTAGGTACTACTTATAATTATCAGCATAATATTTTAAAGTTCGGTCAAATACTCATACATTGTATAGTAGTTTCATTGTTCTTTTATTCTTTATTTATTATTATTTAAATAATGGTAAGCTTTGCATTTCCCAAATTAATAAAATTAGGATGCAATAAAGAGACTTTCTACCACCCCCAGGCCCCGATGTTTTAGTTCTCACGTAAGTTAATCCATCAATTCGTGTTACCATGCGTTTTTTAATTCTTTGGTTCGGTCGTAAGTCCAAACCAAGTTGGTTACGCCGTCCCAATCCCAAACCTACGCTCCTACGTCACGTACCAGAACATCTTTTCCCCCAAGCTCACACGTTCTACCACGTGTGGAACGGCTTACAAAACGCCACGTACACTTCTCCCACTCGAGTGTCTCACACGTGTGAAGGAGTGTCGGTGGCTGACAACAAAGTCAGACCTCAGCAAAACCAAAGAACGAGGGGTGAAAGTGAAAAAAGCTACAACTGCAGTCTGGGTACGGCCATTGATTTATAGGCACAGTAATTCATTTTAACCGCGCGAGGGATATTCAAATGCGGGTAATTTTTTAACATTTATAAATTAAAAAATATTAAATATTTAAATATATTTAATTATATACTCCTTTGTATATTATATTAACGACAATATCAATGTCTACTGTCCGTACACTTCGTCAGTAGTTTAGGTATGTCGTAACTCATATGTGTACTTTTAGTTCGTATGGACATTTCTAGTCACAACAACGACGTCGCATGGGATTGGTGAGGTTTTTTTTTCCTGTTGTGGTGCAAGACAGATTGTTTTGGTGAAGATTTGCAGTTTTTGTAGTAAATGACAACCCTAAAAGCACACTCGGAAAGATACTTCCAAGCTTTCTTTATTCATGATACCTTTTCAATATTATTTTTTTAGGTAAAAAAGTATTCACATATATAAAATATTTTGATAAATATTTTAAAATAACAGAGACTGAGGTATTAAAAAAATTAAGAGATAAATATTTTTTTATTCAGGAAAAAATATTTATTTTATTTTGATTTTTTATATAATTATCTTAAAAATTAATTTATTTTTGATTTTTATATATTTTGATTTTATTTCTTTTAACTATGAATCTTATTTCATTCCTGGTTTCGAGAAAAAGTTTATATTTCATAATTTATGAAAATTGGTATTTAAGTAAAGATGAATTTTCACAGAAATCAATTGGAAATTAACACGTGTAGAAATTTACGAGAAGGAAAAGCAAGTGGCGGGATTTGACTGTGAACCTTCACTGGTTCCATTGGGCCGTTCTCTCCCAAACTTTCATGTCTCAAATATAAAAAATCCACCTGTTTATCAAAACCGTCCGTTTTCATCATAAGCCCAATGATTAGCACTGTTAAATATCACGACCTTCCCAATATACCCTCAATACCATACGTGTCCAATAACCAGCATTCATTACGTAAAACACGCCGCAGCGGAACACTACCCCAGATCCAGAGCAGGTAAAAACCGAAAAGACAAATCGAAATTTCACACGATTTGGCGGCTTCCTATGTTTGTAATTATTTATTTTTAAAAAAAAATTATATTTAACGTATTTAAAAATAAAATTAATTTCTCATTTTGGATTTAAATTACTATTATTTATGTAATAATTTTGATTCGTAAGTCACAACATCAGCTAAGTTAGCTGTCCACTCGTTTTTTATTCAATTTTCCTTTTCTCTTCTCCCTCGAGTTTTCCAGAGCTTCAATGAAGGGAGAGAGGAGAACTTATCGCATATAATTCCGGGAAAAATTTAAAGATTCAGTTTCCTTTCCTGTGATTTTCTCGGGAAAATCCGTAGATTCTCCGAAGGATTTTTGTACGCTACTAAATTCGGAGATTCTTTTGGTTTACGTAACGGCTGAAGAGATCTGGGAGTTTGAAGGGAAAAGATTCGAAGATTTTGCGTTTTTTCCTTTACATTGCTGGTGAAGGTGAAGAGTTTCGGTTTCTTGTTTCTTTTTAGTTATTTGTAAATTTGAGTGAGCGTAGGAATTGGGCTCCTATATTGATGGGATCGGAGTCGTAGAAACGTATCTTTGTTTGGAGAAATACAGATCGCCGATTTTTCATTATTTCTAGAGATCTAAAACAATCCGTTACGATTATTCATCGTCGTTATTTTTAGT
The DNA here is from genome assembly GCA_035048815.1 of Abelmoschus esculentus. Classification (NCBI taxonomy): domain Eukaryota; kingdom Viridiplantae; phylum Streptophyta; class Magnoliopsida; order Malvales; family Malvaceae; genus Abelmoschus; species Abelmoschus esculentus. The sequence continues at coordinate 13,976,227 of JAUCBN010000049.1, forward strand.
GAAAGATAAGATGATGAGAATGAAGACTAAGGCGACATGGCAATCACCGGCGACAAATGGAGGAGACTCGGCTTTTAGCGGTGGCGATGAACCGGCCGCTCAAGATTGGGAGCTTAGACCTGGAGGTATGTTGGTTCAAAAGGACTCCGGTCGAAACTCCATCCCGCCACCGACTATTCGAGTTAGAGTCAAATACCGGTCCATCTACCATGAAATCAACATCAGTTCTCAAGCTACATTCGGTGAATTACATTCAAACTCTTTTTTTCTTTTGCGTTTAATTTCATCGGATTAATTAAAATTTCAATTATTGACTTTGGGTTAATTTTGACAGGGGAGTTGAAGAAGATGTTGACAGGGCCAACTGGACTACACCATCAAGATCAAAAGCTGTTATACAAAGACAAAGAGAGGGATTCCAAGGCGTTTCTCGACATGGCTGGTGTGAAGGACAAATCAAAACTCATTCTAGTCGAAGACCCAATTAGGCAAGAGAAAAGGTTATTGGAGATGAGAAAGAATGCAAAGATGGAGAAAGCTTCTAAATCTGTCTCTGAAATCAGCTTGGAAGTTGATAGTCTTGCTTCTCAGGTACACACATGATTCAAATTTTCTACTCATGAGATTCATGGTTTCTTCATTGGATTTATGTAATCATGGGATATTGTGTTAGGTTTCAACCCTTGAAACGATCATTTCTAAAGGTGGGAAAGTAGCAGAGAAAGATGTGATTAGTTTGATTGAGCAGTTGATGAATCAGTTGCTTAAATTAGATGGGATTATGGCTGATGGAGATGTCAAATTACAAAGAAAAATGCAGGTATCTGAAATGAATATTTTGTTTTGGTTTATGGTTTTTGCCTTTTTGATAGGGTCAAGATTAAAGAACCATGTATTTATCTGCCATTGTTGTTGAAGGTGAGAAGAGTTCAAAAATATGTCGAAACATTGGATATGTTGAAGATAAAAAACGCTATGCCTAACACCAATGGAGGACAAACGGAGACGCAGAATCAAAACAAGCATTTGAATGCACGAAAACTAGCTCCGATACAAGAACAGCAATCTAGGCGTTTTAACGGGCAAAAACTGGCACCAATTCAAGAGCAGCAATCAAGCAAATCAGTTGCCCATTTGCCTGTACATCAACAATATCAGCAGCAGCAGCAATCAGCATCTGGGTCGGTCGTAGTCACCACTAAATGGGAGACATTCGATTCCACCCCGGCATTGATACCAGTCTCCTTGACATCTACAGCTACATCAACCGCCAATAATTCAGCCCCGCCAAAGTTCCCTTGGGAATTCTTCGAGTAAACAGTACGCCACGTCTCTGTTCTTTTTACTACCTTTTTTCCTGTGTGAACTGTGAATGTGCTTTGGGTTTGCTTCTTCTTCCTGTACTTAGATTTTCTCGAGCAACCCTCTATTTTTTTTCTTTTTAATCTTTCAATTGTCATTATGTTCACCATAAAAATAAAATGGGGCTTCCATAATTATAGTTAAACCTGTTATTTGTATTCTATTGTCTATGACTATGAGTTCATTTCCCAGTTTGTGTACTGCCCTCCTCTTGATGGTGACAATCATTTGTATATTTGTAGACTTTGTTAATTCAAAAAATACTACCCTCTAGGGTTTTAAACCGTTGATTGCCGTGACCAACTAATATCTGTTTTAAAATATATTTTTAACTATTGAATATTAATTTTTTAATTATTATATTATAAGTATTAATGTTTGAACTTGTAAACTACATCATATTTTTATTTTTATTTTTTATTAACAAAACTCGAATTTAAACTCATTACCATTTGATTTCACAATATATTTATAGTTTCTACCCTTGCTTGATGTGGGGTCTAGTCTACTAACTTGAGTAGAATGGCTTTAGATAATATTATAACTAATCTGTCTAATGATAGGTAGCCGAGTATGATAAAAAGTGCAAAATTATGAGAAAATGATGATTTGTGGGTTAATTTAACCCATTAATTTGAAAATGCGTGTTCTAATTTGAGAAAAGCTTCCTTATTTGGTTCATAGACAGCTATGATGCAATACTTTTTACCCACCGTAATACAATGTACATAGGTCATCGGATGTTTTAAACAAGATTAAATATTTGATTTTATTATTGTATATAAAATAATTTGGACTAAAAAATTGTTTGTAAATAATTATACATGTGTTTATAATTTGATTTATATCTATATTTATACACAAACTAATAAAAGAATTCGAAAAAAATAAGGGCAAAATACAAAGTCCAAGCTAATTTATCATGTCAAAAAATGGAGTTGTCTTAAAGTGGGTAGGTGTTGTATACGTATAAGATGGTTGTCGGCAATGGCATATGTTCCACAAACTGTTTTTCGATAGTGTAAGGAGACTCGACTTAACCTGAATATTTTGAAGTTTATATATTTACCTTTAATTTTTTAAAATTTTATGAGTTAATCCTTAATTTTTTTAGTATTTATGAGATTTTAAAATTTATGTATCCACGCCAAATATTTTTTTCTAGATCCGCCATTACTTCTGAGTCCATCCATGTATATCATAAACAATAAGATTAAAGTGTTATAAAACCCTAAGAAGACTTGTCTCTCCATAGAAATGGATGTTGGAACCAAAAGAGTCCCCCCTTTCCCCTGAGTTGTGGATAGAAATGGCATCCTAAGGTCAAAAAGAAGATGTAGATGGAGAAAGTTGTAATAAAGAGTGCAACATGGAAAAAGCAACTGACACGAACCATCAAATAATTGATGAAAAAATGTAAATATAGAAGAATCAAATTTTATTCTGACACCACATTGCATGATATATATATATATATATATATCTTCATTCCTAACTTTACCCTGTTCAAACATCTGGAAGGATCAGAAATAATGCATGGGTTTGAGTTAGTATCTACAAATACCTTAATTTTATGGTTTAAGGTACATAATTTAGAAGTTTAAGTATAGAGATTTAAATTCAGGATTTAAGGTTAGAATTTAAAATTTAGGATAATATTTAAATTATAATTTTTAACCATTATCCCTAAATTCAAACTCATATACTTAAACCAAAGCACACTATAAATATATCAAATAATTATCATATATATGACTAATAAAAGAGTTTGCAATCAAGTAAGGATGCATGATTTTGTGTTAAAATATAAACTTATAAAATTTTTAAAAAATAAATTTTTAAAATTTTTAAAAAATAAAAGTAATTTTTTAATAAAAAATATTTATATACTATATTTGTAATATATCCTATAAGTGTCTGCTCTGTGAGGTGACTAGTTGAGTGTGGGGCTATGGACTTATAAAGGTGGCGCCACCCGTCAGTGTTTTATTGTTGCCGACGGAGCAATGACGGGACAATTAATAAATAATAATGATCGGACAACTCAGACCTATTGAAGGAGCTTTTCAAATAATAGGGTTGGGAAACAGAGATTTAATAAAATTAATTCATTTAAAATATTTCATAATATTTGAAAGTATTTTTTTCTTAAAATTAATTGTCTTATTTTAGATAAATTACTCAAATAATTTATCTTTTAATATCTTATAATAAGAATGCTAGCTACTATATCATAGTTTTGTCTCCAAATTAATCGTTTATATGTGTGAATAGATGATCTACCTTGTAATCCCTTAAAATTACTAAAAAAATATTACAAATTAATACATGTTCATACTATTTTTTAACATATACTTTAAAGATAGAATTATTTAATCTCGAATTTTATAAAAATAAATATCATCATTTTTTATTAAGATTACTCGTTCGATTTTTATTAACGATTAGTCAACTATAGTTAAAATCTTTCTTTCAAAGCCATCATGTCTGACTTTTTTTCTATCTTTTCCAAGCCCATTTTTTCATTTATTTCAGGCCCTTGATTCTTTGTACATGGACTTGAACTTCAAGCTCTCTTGACAGTATAGCTTGCTTGCATGGCTCATGCTAAGTATATACATGTATGGCTGCCATGCATGCCTCATGCTAAATTAATTAAGAGAGGACATGTCTTGCATGCATGCCTCATGCTAAATATATTTGCATGTTTCATGCATGGCCTCTTGTGTCCCTTCTTATATCTCAAGCTACTCATTGCCCAGTGCCATTGGAATCTTGTCTATGAATCCTTATTTCATACTAATATATCTCAAGCTAGGCTTATGCTAAACGATAAGAAAGGTTCATGTAGACATGCAGAACGAGTCTGATGCTAGTTAATGACAAATTAGGCTTTGTTAAATCGATATTCGATCGATTATTTTGAATTGAATATCGTAAAATTTATTACGAAAATAATTATTTTAAATTAATTTTGTTTGTGGGAATTATTTGCTTTTGATTCTTCAAATCATCTCACATAAAAACTATAGACATTTTGTCAAAACGACTCCTTAATTTCCGTATACAGGAATACTGATGGCATAAAATCCTTTAAGTATATAAAATTCAAAGGCTTGTTTTTTTTTTTGAAAGAATAAAATTCAAAGGCTTGGGATCTCATGGCAGGGCCCTAACTCCTAAACTTAAGGATATCAATTAAATAGTTGGATTACAGTAGGATTCAAGATTTAGGATTGTGTAAGTTGTACTATATCTATCTAAAATTATAGTTTTACATATTTTATGAATCGAGTGAAATAAATAATTAAGATTATTTTTTTATTTTTAAATGATAATCTTCGTTAAATCTTTTGTGTAACTGGATTATACCTTATATATAAATTTTCTTATATTATGTAAAACTTTAAAAAAAATATATTTTTTGAACAATTAAACGAAGGTAACAGATGAATGAGATTGATAATAAGAAATATGAAGATTATAAATTATAACTTGAAAAAATAAAAAAATAATTTTAATTATTTATTATCATTATTATAATTGATTAATCTAAATCAGGTACATTTTAAGTCTATTATAAAAATATTTTTTTCCATTTCTGATTTAAGATTAAATCAATATATAAATAATTTTTTAATTATATTAATATTGACTTTATTTTTTAATCTCCCGCCTTAATAATTTAAAAATCTAGTCTAAGAAAGTGGCAGCGATGAAGTCTTTGTACAGCTGCTACTAGGTGGCGACCATCACAAAAGGTGGGACTAGGACTAGGACTAGGTGGCGCCAGGCAGCCAGGGTAAGTCGTTGACAATTTTAAGGTTTTAGCATTTAATATAATATCTATAATCAAACAATTCTAATTAATGTTGATCTTTTAATTTTTTATGCTTTCCGAGGTTAGTTTCGTTGATGTTACGACAATTTTTGCATGATTACTGTAGGAATACGACACAAAGGTTTAGATCTCGTGAAGAATGGATCAAAAGTCAGTAGAGTCTCAAGATTTTAAGCCACTTACCGGTTACTAAGGGTGTTTAGAAACATACTATTCGATCTATCCGATCTAATTATTTATTAATCTGGTCTAAAAATTTAAATATTTGATTTAATTTTTATTTTTAGATCAGATATTCGATCTGATTTTAAGTTCTCTTAATTGGATACAGATTATAATATTTTAAGTTTTAGATTATTTAAAAATTCAAAAATTTAAATTTTTATTAATATCGTTATATTTAACAATTTAATGCTTGTTATATTTAAAAATTTTAAAAATTAAAACTTTTATAGACGTAAATCTTGTTGTATTTACTAATTTGTTGTTTATTATATTTGAAACTCTAAATTTTTTATAAATACAACCTTTAAATTCGAAAAATTAGTTTAATCAAATTATATTTTCAGATAATCGAATATTCGAATATCCAATATTCAAATATGTGGATATTCTCTTTTTTCTAGATCGAATAAGGATCATTATATCACCAATCCAAAAATCCAAATATCCAAAAAAATTAGATCTGATCCGATCCAATATCTGACAATAACACCCATACCAATTACCGCTCCACTCAGCATTTTATTTGCATAAAATTAACCATTCAATTATTTTTATGCATAAATTCCCAAAAATAATCAATTTGGATGAGAATATTTTACGTATATATTTTAATAATTTAAAAATAATTATAAAGTATTATATATTTATAAATTTTTTTAACTCTTTCGATAATAGTTACTTTATAAATATTGCAATTGAATCTAAGTCTCTTAAAATAAATATTATTTGTTATTTTATTTAAATTATTTATTGATTTTTCACGTATATGTACGAAATAAAATTAAATAATTATACCTTTAAAAGCCTTTATTACGTTGATAAATTTTCTAGTATGGTTTATAGGCATAGTTGAAGGAAGTAATTAAACCTAATATCACGCTCTAATCATACTTTAATTGCAACTTTCCCTTAATTGACCTCAATTTACTGATTTAGCACAATTACGTTATACGGCGTCAAACGTTTGTTTAGAAAGACAATCAAGGACTTAAACTTTGCAAATTAATTTATAGTTTAATTGCACAATTATTTTTAATAGATGAGTTTTAATAATTTTTTTATATATAAAATTTTAAACTAAAAAAAATTAGTAGGAAAAATATGCTTAATTAATGATTTTTTTTATCATTATTAGTATACCGAAAATTCCGAAAATAATAAAATTGAATCCTAACCCTTTTCTTAAGCTATACAAGGTAAAAATAAAACTTGTAAAAAAAAAATTGATCAAACGAGGTAATAATGATCCAAATCACCTACTAATAAAGAAAACGATTCCTCCTTAATTTCTGCTTGGCTTGGATTCTCTTTGCTGTCACCGACGACCGGTTGAGCTCCGGTCAGTTTCTTAGCTCTTTCGGCCTCCAAGTCCCAGTCCGTTCTGATCACAACCAGTAACATGGTAAGCATACATGACACTTGAGCTGCCAACATTCCTAGCCATAGTCCCTTGAAATCATATCCAGCAAAAAAGGCAAGCCATACTGCCACAGGCATACCGACGAGGTAAAAGCACCCGAGGTTTATGTTAGCACCTTCTTTCGGCCGAGCCGTGCCTCTCAGAACACCACACCCTGTCGTTTGCGGGCAGTTCCCGAGCTCACATAACCCGATTATAGGCAGAACGAGGGATGTTAATGCAATGATCTCTTTGTCACCTGTGAACATGCTAGCCCATACGTTTCTCACCATTATAGCAAAAACGAATGCTGATAAACCCAACATGAAGCCACAGCAAAGGCCTACGAAGGCGACAAGCTTCGCCTTTTGGGGCTGGTTTGCACCGAGCTTGTTCCCGACTCTTGTTGATACACTGAAGCTTAGGGACGATGGGAATATGTAGATCAACGCCGTCGTTTGAATCAAAATCCCCATCGAAGCAACGGTGGCTCTCGGGTTCAACAGCAAGCCGCATAGGAGGATCATGATCTCATACCACCACCATTCGAGGCAGACCGAAATGCAGCTCAGGATGGCCAAATTCAACAAGGATTTCCACTCTTTGAAGCACTCGACCGAGAACCCTCCCCATGTTTTTTTGTGGACATCAAAATAGAGGATGTAGATGATCAATGAGGCCACAAGATTGAAATTCGTCCACACACCACTAAGTGCAACTCCTTTAATGCCTAATTTAAGATATGAAACTAGAAAATAATTGATTGGTATATGGAGAAGAATTGATAAAATGGCACAACATGTCAATGGGAGAGTGATGGATTGTGTTCGAAGATAGATTCTCAAAGGGTGCAAAAGCGATTGGGCTAAAAGATCAGGCAGAGAATAAACAAGATACCATTGTGCTTCCATGGCTATAGTTTCATCCTGGCCACAAAGTATCAATATTTTCCTCATGTTAATCCATAGAACAGAAATTGGCAGTGAAGAAACAAGAAGCAGAAGCACCGTCCGTTGCAACGTGATACCGAGAACGGTGTATCGTTTGGCACCGAACGCTTGTCCGCAAATCGACTCCATTCCCATGGCTAGACCAGAGAGAATGGAGTAGCCAGTGATGTTAGCAAAGCCAATGGCGAGAGAACCGCCTGCCAAGGCAAGCTCGCCTAGGCGGCCGAGGAAAAGCATGGAAATCAATGACCGGGAATATAACATGAGCCCGGTTAGTATCATGGGGACAGCAATATTGGCTATGGCAATGGCTTCCTTGATTGCAAGAGGAACAGAAATGTCCCTGTCTTTCTGCTCGGTCTGGATCATTGAGTAACACCTCGGTTGGATGAATGGTTCATAAATATTCGACACTCCTTCCGAGTCGTCGGTCGGGACGTCGGAATTGCCTCCGCAGGAGGATGTGAACTGGCACATCTTGCTGTATATGAAAATGCTAAGAGGATTCAAGCTAGAGAGATTGTGTTAGGGAGGTTTTTAGAATGTGGGACTAAAGGAGTTTTATAGTGCAATTTGTGTGAATTTCCTATGATTTTAAACGTGGTATTGCTGACCATGACCGGCACCGGCATTGGGAGTCAACCGTGAACCGGTGTCCATAAAAAAGAAGGATTTTTTATTTTTTTTCCTCGTCTAAGATTCTAGATTAATGACTTATTTTCTTTATATTCGATCGAGACTCAATGCTTGATAATTACATATAAATTCAACCATATTTAGATTTGAGTTGAATATGTAAAATTATTTCAACCCAAATTTTTTATCCATGTGACGCGATAAATTTGATTATACGATTTTACAAAACATAGGTACGTATATTATGTTGTAATAATATTTATTATTTCGATCTGATTTAGTTGTTCGAACATGATTGCTCGAGTACTCGACATTCCATTATTCCCTTGAGGATGAACTCATCGTTGAGTTTCTTGTTTTATTAGTGTTTGTGTTGTGTCAGGCAAATGACAGTGCCCATGGAACCCATTTTAGTTTGTCTTGTCTCCAATGTTTGGCAAATTGAAGCAAAGTCAAAGTCAGATTTATGTTGGAAGAGGCCCTGGTTTTTGCACTACAAAGATCCTGTAAACCAAACAAGATTGGTCACATTGCTAAAGTGGGTGTCAGTTACTGTTCCACACATGAGTGGGGTTGGTTTATCTTGTTTTATTCTTTTAATTTATTGGTTGATATTTAATTTATTAATCGATTAATTTGATTAAAAACTTTAAGAGAAAATTTAAAGAATTTGTAGAGAATTTAACAATGTTGATGTAAAATTTTCTCCTTTTTTTAAAAAAATTATTAGATTAATTCGGTTTACTATATTATTTAGGGTGAATTTTATTTATTTTTTAATATTATTAAAGAGAGCTGTTATTTAGAAATTATTTTAAAATGAATGAATCTTATTGGTTGGATCATGAATGATGTGGTGAACAAGTCTCGTTCAATAATTTTTTTTATTACTCTTTCGGTTTTAAGGTCTCGTCCTAATTAATCCGGAACGACCTGCGTCGTACACCTAGTTTTGGTGGGTGAGTCTCACAGCAGGGATTTTTTGCATACACATCTCAAACCTGAGACTTACTTAAGCGTAACCAAACTACTTGTCATTTGGACTAATCCCTGTTGATAATAATTTTTCCTCTTTTAAATAATTAAATGAAAAAGAAAGCACATTAAAAATTAAAAAGAATATATAATAATTTATTGGTCTAATAAAATAAAATATTTTTTAAATAGAATTAAAAATTTGAGTTCGAAGAAATTAAATTAAAATATCGAACTCATAATAAAATTTTTAATTTAAATTAATCAATTCCCTCGGTTTGGGACCAAACCCCCACTACGATGAGACGCCGCCGTCGTCATTGTAAGACGTTGAAAATTCTTTACAACGGAAAGTATGCAAATTCTGCATGTTTTTAGTTAATCAATAGGATCCTTTGTAATACTCAATTCCAATAAATTAAATAATAATTAATAATTATGTAAATAATAAATTTTGATAAACCAATAATAATAAAGTTTTACTACCTATATTATAATTTAAATCTATTTGAAATTAAATTAAACCTCAAATCCTAAAATTCTTAAATGATTTTGTGTTTCCTTGGACTATAACAACTAACAGCTTTTATCCATTGTGTCAACCATTCGGTGATGCTTCTAAACAATTGAAAAGGTCAAACCTGAATTTCGACCCCTAAATTATACTTAATTTTTCATGTTGATATTATAACTATATTTTATCCCAATTTAGTACTTCAATTAGTATTTCCATGATTCCATCACAATATACCAGTAACAGAAGAAATAAAAAAAAAAACATAGGGCCTACATGGTTTAAGATTAAGGACTTAAAATGTAGACCTAACTTGAAAACTTGATTAAAATCTATTTAAGTCAAAACTGGATTTGATTTGAGGTTGTGATGACTTAAAACCGATTTGTATTTGACTGTTGTTGACCCGAATTCAAATTGAATTTTTTGTTGTAATAATTGAATCCGACTGAAAACGATCCAAACCCAAATTAAACGTTTTATTGTGAACACAAATCTAACCTGACAGATAACTGATATTACCCGACACAATCTACGGTAACAAAGCGTGAGTAATACGACACAAACTACACTAACAAATCCGAGTTACAAACGACGACAAAGAAAAGAAAAGACGAATGGAACGTTAGCATGAATGAGCCGGTCACTGCCCAAAGACTAGAACAATTATACAAGTCTTCTGTTTGTTTTTTCCATCGTTTTAAACTTGGCCATTAATAAGGGAAGATACCTGAAATCCGGCATGAAGATAATTTGATGAATAAGATTGTGTTAGATTTACTCTCTAAAACTCTTATATTATGGTATAAATTAGTTGAAATTAAGAGAAGAAAAATGTGGGTTGAAGTTGATAAAAATCAAATTGAAAGGCCGGATATCTCTTTTTCTGTAAATTTTGAAAAAGAAGCTTAACAGCTGCATACAGAATTCTTAGATATTTGAAAGGTAAATCACGGTTTAATCTTCAAAGTAAACGACAGAAAGAACAGTCAAAGTCTATACAAACTCAAGCTGGAGTAATGAATTTTCCTTATGTAGGATAATTTAATAATATAGAGAAGAAGAAAAAACACAATTATGCAGAAATCAAGTATAAATAATCTGTAAAGGAATATAACTGCTATGACTACTGAAAGAGTTGGGGATAAAGCAAGATGAGAATTTCCATATTCTTAGTGACAATCAATCTGTTCTTCAAATATATAAAAATCAGAAGATAAATGGTGGAGACATATGCCCCCGTAGAAAAACAATCTGTTGACGCGTTTATTGAAGCACTAGAGACGAGTGTAAGTTCTAATTGTATATGATAAGTACAGTTTATAAGGTAAAAATATAACTAAAGTTCCTAAGCTTAGAGATAAAATGTAGAATTTGTAGTTAGGATAAACTTCTAATCGTAATGAAACTCATATATTTAAATATTAAAATAGACTTTATACAATGTTATTTTAACATATTGAATTACTGAGAAGAATGTGTTCATCAGATTATATCTATATTCAGAAGCGACAAAGGAGGAGGCAAGGGTAGCAGACTAGCAGACAATCGACTACTATTTTTCTCAAGTGTTTCCATTAATGCAACAGCTTTATTTATGTGTAGATATGATATTGCTCTCTGCCTGTTTGACAAAGTTTGGTCATCTGTGCAGTTCCGTAAACGCACTACGCCAGCAGTGCTACCCAACCCAGATTCACTTAACTGCTTTTCTTTATTCTCAGTGCGGACATTTCAGGGGTTCAGCCTACCACTCGATGGATGCAGAAATAAAAATGGACAAAATCAAACAATTCCATTTATATCCACCTCAGAAGAAGATCAATCGTCTTTTTTTTCCTTTTTGGAACAGAAGATGTGGTTGGTGTGGTGATCTGATACAGATTCCAATGGCTGGCTAATGGGTATGCATCAAGTGGGTGGAGATACGATCGGCCCATTGCCACTCAGCAGCTTGATTAAGACAAAACCACCTGCACATCCTCTAAATATGGTTAAAGTAGTCGTTTTTTGTCCACTATTCCAATCGATGGTGCTGCGATATAGGTCCATGTCATTTGGAAAGCAAAGGAATGTTGGGTCTAGACCGACCAAAATCGGGGGTCGGAGGCAACTAAAGGGGTGTGTCATGGTCTACACAATTTAGAAAGAAAAAAAATAAAAACAAGATAGAGGATAGCTAATGCAAATGAAATCATGCATAAAAGGAGTCAAGCTGATGAAAATGAAATGAGTTTCAAGTTCAAAATAAAACAGAATATATCCATCATTGCACCTAAACTAGACAGAAAATCTAGCCTTTTCAAACTATGCACTACAGCCAAGGTCAGAATCCAGGCTCTAAATGTACTTGCATAAACAGTTTTATCACCAAAGAAAAGCCAGCTGAGTTTAGCCACAAAGACAAAGGTCTTCCCTTCAATGCTTCTCTAGATCATAATCATTCCGCTGCCGCCGGTGACTGACTGCAGTTCAAATGGCATAATATAAAGTTGAAACCAAATCTCTAATGCAGAAACCATAGAAGATAAAGCTGAACTTATAGATCATGATGATACAGACCTGCGATATCTCTCGTTGGCTGGACTTTCAGCTTCACCACCATAGGGACTGGCCCTTCTTTCTGGCATAGAACTTGGGCTGGGACCGCGGTCATTCTCTGGGCTAGCTCTCTCCCTTCCATATGGGCTATGGTCTGTTCCACGACTATTGTAGGATGTGGGCCTTTCTCTTCTGTATGGACTGTGATGGGGGCTACCATCATTTTCAGCACTTCGCTTCTCTCTCCTATAAGGGCTACAGCTAGAGCCTCGGATATTCTCAGGACTAGCCCTCTCTTTCCTGTATGGACCTCGGCTGGAGCCACGAGCACGGTCAGAACCAGCCCTCTCTCTTCGTGGAGGACTACGGCTGGTGATCTGGCCATACTCAGGGCTACCTCGATCTCTCTTATAGTTACTTGGACTGTGGCCACGACCATAATCAGGGCTCCCCCTCTCTTTCCTATAAAGACTAGGACTAGCACCACGGCCATAATCAGGGCTACCCCTCTCTCTTCGGTAAGGACTTGGTGATCGCCTTCTTTCACGACCTCCCTCGGGTGACCTGCCACGAGTTTCAGTATGCCCATTCCGGCGATCATCGTCATCTCGAACAGCATATTCTACCGAGATAACTCTATCCATAAGCTTGCTGCAATTAGATAAGAGATCATGGATCAGGAAAAAAAATTAACTGAATACCTTTTAAATAAAATAAATAATTGGCAATTCTTCTTGGGAAGTAGGCATTCTACCTCATATTCGTAGCCTCCAATGCTCTGGTGGCATCATCCTGGGAATCATATTGTACAAATGCAAAATTCCTTCTGATTCTTACATTTACTATCTTTCCGTATGACTCGAAGTGCCTTTCCAAATCCCTTGTCCGAGTGTGATATGGATCAAAATTGATGACAAATAGAGTCTTTGAAGGTCTTGAATTGGAAGCAGATCTTCTTGAACCACCCCCACCACCCTCAGGCCTTCTAGTGCCACGCTCATGCTAGAACACAAAAGAAAAAAAGAATTTACTAAGATGAGAAAGGAAACAAAAAAAGCAGTCTAATGAATTCTGTCAAAAGTAACAATACCGAATCAATACCTTTGTCCATTCAACACGAAGCCTACGACCTTTTTGACCAAATTCTGATCGATCAAGTGCTCGGATGGCATCTTCAGCATCTCTCTCATCTTCCATATAGATGAAAGCAAATCCTACAGGCCATAAAAAAATTGGATTCATTAGGAGTTTCTCAATGGTGCAAATGGATAACTAAGTTGCAACGAATCCTCCCACCAAAGGAATCTTCTATCTGTTGGCATTTCCTCTACGGCAAGAAACAAACCACCTAAAATGCTGCCCTAGATATGACAAAATTTTGGCAAGCTCCTTATAATCTATAAACTAAGACCAGTGAAAGTAGTAACAGACCTTGAGTGATGAACTAAGTGATGTCAAGGAACAAGAATCCAAAATGGATCTCAGGTATGTCAAGGAATTAGTGTGCCTTCTCCATATTTTCTGCAGCCTCTGCCATGAGGTAAGTAATGTTTCTACCTTGAAACATGTCTGAATTTGAGGGCTGAGAAAAGGTCACGAGGAATGAAATGAAAAAATGCCCGAGGAAAATGAGGGATGATTGATGCCATTGTGGATTAGAGTGACTCTTCTTGAAAGCAAGAAGAGGAACCTCATCACTGCATGAAACAAAACTCTGAGGAGCTTCTCCATCAGATCCCAAGAAAATCCTGCGCCAAAGAAAATGTTGAGTATGGGGGTTGATTTTTCAAAAATACTTTTTCTTTAAACATCCTGGACCCCCAGTAAAACTCAACGAAGGAGGATTGATGCTGCCGAGTCATGGATCGTGAGGTCATTCTGCTGCACAGCCATCATGATAGGGACCAAAACCTTCATGCTCTGGAAGTAGGATACTTGACATTCCTTGATGCTGAAGGAACTTTATCTCATCGCGACATGTGCATACATACTTGCTCCATATTTTAAATTTTTACAGGCATTTACAATTAAAGAGTTGCGTACTAACGGTAAGTATTCAAATTAAGCCAGTTTTTAATACAGAACCATGATTCTACTTTAAAAAATCATCAAGCATTATTTTTAGGGGAATTCAAGTTCAGCACCAAAAAACCAGCTTCGTTTCATTTACATATTGGAACTAAAAACTATGTGGAATAGATTTTAACTGTGCCATGGTCAACGAGAGAACTGCAATTTAAGATCAAAATACTTTCGACGCAATTCTCACAAGGCACCAATAGTCAACATAGATAATGAGAAAGAATACTTACCAGACTTCATATCTACTCTTTCAACTCTCCCAAATTTTCTGAAGAGTCGTTCCAAATCAGACTGACGGGCATCATACTCAAAGTTTCCACAGAAAATGGGTCTCATGTTGCCTGAGCAGAAGTGACAACTTTCCATCAGTATTTCACATAAACGGAGAGACATGCATGTAAGCACACAAATGTAAACTTATGAAGAACAAATCAAAACTAGAGTGTAACCTATCAAGCACTAATACATTCTAACAGAATTAAAAAACAAAGAGCATAGCAGCAGCAGCAACAAAAGATAACCGACAAGAAAAGGTGATCTTCCCAACTATTTCAAATATAGCATTGAGGTCATTTTCACAAAACATATTTTTCATTCTTAATATTTTGATTCATCGCACAATAAAGAGAACCGGAAAGCATTTTTTTTTTAGAATAAATAAATTATCCACCGTAGCTTAATGAACGATATTTTCAAGGTCTTTGAAAAGGTGGGGGGAAACCTAAAAAATTATAACTACATGATCTACATCAAGAAAAAACGAAATCAAAGTAACAACCAAATCTACCATAAAACTATACAAATCATAGATCTGTGCTAAAATTTCCTCTTAGATACTAATACAACAGAGAAAGGTAAAATTAGAAGAATCATAAAAACTAAATTCTCCTTCATTTTCATGGAAAAGAAATCAGACAACTCAGGAAAATAAAATTGAATAGAAATTGAACAAGAAAACGATGATTAGAGTACGAAATTACCTTCGGACGCAGCGAATTCAGAAAGGAAAAGAAATCAAAGAAAGTTCGAAACCCTAGTTAAAGAGCCTCGCGATATTTTTCAAGATATGAGCCAAAGTGCTAAACTGTGCTCGAGAGTCGATTAAATAGCAAGGTGAAAATAACGTTCGTATTTATTTATTTATCGAGCCCCCAAAGTTTTAATATATTAACTAAATCCTAATTTGACCCGTTTCTATTTGATATTTCATATTATTTAATTAGAAAAAAAGGAAACATTGTGTGGATTATTTTAAATTAAAAGTTTTAATCTCATTCAATAAAATCAATTAATTTAGTGATTAGAAAACGTATATTTTTTTTAAGTTTTATATTTGTGTGAATGGATCTTAGCCCAATTGAAATTATAATACTTTATTATTTGTTATTTATAAACTAAAATAAAAATGGGTTACTTATGAATCCAACAAGTAATTTTAATATATATATATATATATATATATTATCAAAAAAAATTTAAACATATAAAATTATATATTAATTTATAATCGCTTTTAGATTATTAAAAAATAGATTACGTGTATATCATTCGGGGTCGAATATATAAAATAAAACTTATTAAATAAAATTATAAAAAAAAATTAAAAACTTTATCAATTAGACTTGTTCATGGATCCATTTGAATAAAAAAATTTATCTTAGAGATGAAATAAAACAAAAAAAATATTTTAAAAAATTCCGTAAATAATAAAACGAACTACGACCTGCTTCGTAATAATTCTTTCTATTTACTATGTGATTTAATATACCAACATGCATATAATTTATAATGTTTAATAGTTTTCATTAGACAGTCACTTTTATTACTCAATGTGATATCCAGTAAATATTCAACCATGAAAATTCTGATGATCGGAAAAGTTAATATTGGCAGCGTTGTCCAACAAATTGCCTTGGAGATCAGCACGGGGATCTCGAGCCTGAGATTTTAGAAAGGCGATCTCAGCTCGAGTCTTAGCCAGTTGCTTCTCCGTATCCTGTATCTGCTGCTGCAGCGAAGACACGAGTCCAACGCATCCATACACAGGGTCTTCGATCCGATACTGTGCCTCCAAGCACAACGACTCCGCTGCTTCAGCTCGCAAATGCGACGGCAGTTGCTACACACATGATAATCCAAGACAGAACATATGAACACATATAATTTCGATATCGAGACGGATGTCGACCAGAAGTGTCCATACCTGGAGGAGTTTTGCGACGTTGCTGGCGCCATAGATCCGGTGGACGGAAACAAATCGTTGAGGGACATTGGGAGGGAAATGAGGAGAGAAAATGCAGTCTGGAGGGCATTTTCTTCTTAAATACCTACAAGCAGCACAACGACCTGGATTCATGGCATTGAGATTAATGTGATGAAAATCTAATGAAGGATTTGGAAATCTATTGTTAGTGGAAAAGAAATCTAGCAATGATTTGGATTAATATAGAGGTTCATGCAGTAGCTTTGGATAATTGGATAGAAGAAAATCATGCAACGGCTATGTTGTTTTTTTCAAAATTTGAGAGATTTAGAGGAGAAAATTGCTCATGGGTAGGAATTGCCATAGTTTGGAGAGAAATATACTATGGTAATTAATATTTTGATACAATCCTTTTAATTTTTAATATAAAATATTTTTAAAATTTTTAACTTAAAATCCTAACTATAATTATAATATTTTTAATTTTAAACTATAAACCTTAAATTTAACATGCACATATAGACTTTAATTTACAGTGTTATTTGCTAAAGTTTTTCTCATTAATTAAGTTTTTTTCTCATTATTATCATTCATTTATGGAATTCAAAATAATGACCAACAAAAGATGGGGAGAGATTGTGGCTGTTTATTACAATAAATTTTCTAGCAAAACTTCAGTCTCAGAGAAATCAATTATGGGAGGATATGTTAAGTCATTTAAATAAGATTATCAAAAATTTAAATTATAACGCTGCGAAGAAAGTGAATGAGATTAGAATTATTTTTTTTATAAATTTTTATAGTATTTAATTGTATTAGTTGACAAATAAATTAGATACCGACATATAAGATCATACTAAATAAAAACAAATCAACTAAGATTTTGTTTGCCGAATAAAGTTTGATAAATATATTTTTTATTTAGTGGTTCCATAATAATATTTGTTTTATTGTTAACTTTGAATAAAATTATGATATACTTTACGGACAAACCCTAACCTTAAATATTAAATCTTACGCCTACTAATTTAAAATAGAGACACTAATGAAACACGATTAAGAGGTAGACGATTTACATCTCGTTATAAACCCGACGTACACATACAGTCCATATTACATAAACAAAAAACACAACAACAAGCATAAATATAAAGGATATAGTTAGGGCCAATTTAGCATTGCTTTTAAAAAGTACGGTGGAAAAGTGTGATGGAAAAGTGTATTGGAAAAGTTCTTTTAAAATTTTTGTTTGAGATGTATGTGTTTAGTATTGTTGTCAAAAAATGTTTTTGAGAAATTAAATGACTATTTTAAACATGATGTTATAAGTTAAAAAAATATATTTAAATGATAATCAAATTCTTTCATATTATAATATTAACTTAAATTATAATAAAATATAAAAATATTAATAAATGAATACATAAATTATTTTTGAAAAGTGTTTTTGAGAAAAGTGCTTTTCAAAAGTGTTTTTTTTTAAATTTTGACATAAATATATATAATTTTGGAAAAGTTCTTTTGAAATTTATGTTAAATATAATTATGTATTTTTAAAAATTAAATTATAATAAAACATAGTAAATGAATGTTAAAATTATAATCTGACTCCTAAAAACACTTTTCAATCACAAAAGCTAAAAATCTTAGCTTTGAAAAACACATTTCAAAAGCATTTTTTTCTCTAAAAGTTAATTGTTTTGCATTATTTCTGCGTTCTAAACTAACTTTTGGCCCAAAAACTGATTTAGAACGCAATACTTATAAACGCAGCATTAGTAATAGGGATGACAATGGATCGGACTTGGATCAGACTTTATAAAGTCCAAGTCCAATCCAATTAATAATCAGACTTTCAAAGAAATCCAAGTCCGAATCCAAATCCATTTACATAAATCCAAATCCAATCCAATAAAATATCTAAAATCCAAATCCAAAAGTCCAAATTCAATTATTTTTTTAGAGTAATAACTTAAATAAATATCTTTAAATAAAAAAATATGTTTTATCAAACAAATATTTTAAATTTATAGCACAAACAAATCTCAACAAATATTATAATCCAATATAAAACAAATTAAAATAACAACTCAAACTTTTTAAATATTTTTATTCGGGTTTATATATGGATTCGGATTGAATTCGGATCGGATCATGGCAATATCCATATCCGATCCACCTCCTATTAGGACTCGAACATTATTTTTGGATTCGGATTCGGACTTTTTTTAATCGGATTTGAATCGAATTTTTTTTTCTTCGGATCGAATTCGGATTATATTGCCGTCCCTAATTAGTAATCTAAATGCTCAGTTAATTACAAACCGAACATATATATTTATAACATTACACAACCAAAATAAAACACACTGGAAACCAAGTCCAAGTTTCTTATTTATTCAAACTTAAAACTATATATCAGCTATAGGACATGCATAAACTAGACTATATAATTCAAATGCATGCCATCAGCTAGCTAGTTTACTGGAGCGGCTTCCGGTTCATGACTCAATTCTCATGGTTCGATTTGACGTTGTCAGTCGAACGGGTGGTCGAAGTTGAACAAGGAAGCCAGGAACTCTTCTTCGTCGGAATCCTGATCATTTGATGAATCATCTTCGGCAGCTGGAGCGTCATTGTTCACTTGGAATAAGTTGCTGAGTAGGGCAGAGTCAATCAGTTCTTCTTTTCCCGAGCTTTGTTGCTGTATACATAACAACAGATCATGAACATGAGAGTGTGATTAATTGTGTATTATATATATGTTATGAATCAAGTGAGCTTTGCCTGGTTGGTGTTTTCAGATTTGTTAGAAGAATTTGCATCGGCGTCAGCAGCGGTGTTGAGGTTGATCAACTTTTCAAGTGCACTTTGAACCTGGCTAACATCTTGTTCATTCCAAGGAGCGTTATCTTCCTGGGAGTCGTCTATGTCGGAGTTCAGGAGTTCATCCAGTGAGGGGTAGATTTCCGGGAGCAACGAGCCAGAAGAGAATTCGGCACTGTCGACGACGCCACCAGCACCGGCTTGTTGCTATAGTTATACCATGAGAAAGAAGAACAAATTATAAAACCGAGTCACTCAATTCACTGGAATAGAAATGTAGGATATAATATACCTGGTTAGACAATTGATACTTGTTGGACCCGAGGATGAGGTCGCTGAGCTCGTTGAGGTAAGCTTCGTCTCCGAGTTGTAGATTGAAACCATTATTCAGCAGCTCATCGGAATAGTCGAGATCCGGTAGCATCGAAGTGTTTGCTTGTTGGTTCGCTGCAGTAAACTCCGGTGGACCTCCTCCTGGAGCCAGATAATCAAAACTTTGATTCTCCATGGATGGAACATTCATGTTCTCATTGAAAACACCAGTCATTGAACCATAGCTACTAGTCCCAGCGTAATCGGGATTCAAACTTCCGAAGATCCCGTTGTCACCGAATGGCGAACTCGAAGAATGAAGACCAGGTGAGCCAAACCTGATCTGGGATGAGAAACCAGCATCGTAAAAGCCAGACCTAGGTTGAATCTGCTGCGGGTACGACTGCAACGAGTTTTCACCATTCATCGTGCCACTAGAGAATCCATCGTTGAGCGGCAAATTCAATCTGTTTCCATATCCCAGTCGGTCACCTAGATACCGCGGATTCATCAGGTTCCCAGGGAGCAGTGACTTGTTACCTTCGTGGGACAATAAACGGGATTGTCCATAGCCATATGACTGAGCCGTGTTGCTGCTGGAAGCACCATGATTACCATAACCCATGGCTCCATACCCAGTATCATTATGAGGTGAATAACTCCCTCCATGACCAGGATAAGGTGGCGAGCCCCTCAATCGTTGTAGTTCTTGCATTCGCGTGTATTCTTGAGCAGTTTTCATCAACAAAGGATTCCCAGCTGCGAAAGTGGACTTGAGGAACCTGTCAAACATGGCCTTTGATGAAAAACAACCCCTCTCTGCAACTCGCTTTAAGAAGATCCGATACTTCTGCAACATTTTCCTTTGTTATAAATATAGCTAAAGGGATGTAATTGCTGTGAAACAAAATTAAAGGGGTTTAAGTAGAGAATTGACAAAAAAAACGAACCTGTAAATGACTAGCCACATTTTCTCTGGTTAAGCCATGGACGTTCATATGCTCAAGAATCTTCTTGGGGACAGCTTCTGCTTGAGTTAAACATGAAAAGAACAGAAAAACAAAGTTATCATCGGTTAGATCAGGCATTTTAAGATAAAAATTATCCACGATGTATACGTATACATATAAATATACATATATACTTTGCAACTACATACTTTCTAGTCCAATATGTCGCAAGGCATCCAAGAACTGGTTGTGGAGTGTGTTTGTCCAGACCACCTTAGCCTTCCTGGCCTTTTTGGGTTTAGGGTTATTGCCATCATCTTTGCCATTTTCGTCCTTCCCCGGTGACTTTCTTTTGGAACCCCTTTTATCATCATCCCTCTCATCAGTCATAGGAGATGGCAATCGTCTCGGGTTTCCGACGGATAGTTTTCCGGCCGACGATGACGAGGAGTCTCCGGTTTCCTCAATAACCACAGACTTACCTTTCTTGCCGGTAACGGCATATTGCCACACATTCTTGAGACCATCGGGGTGCACAGGTTTCACTATGAAAAACACAGCTCCTCCCGCTAAGCTTTCCAACATCACACCTTCACTGTCATCCGAGGACATTACTGCACATATTGAAACTAGACATTAAATCTCGGGTTCGATTTCAGAATAACTCGTAAAAAAAAGACAGAACTTACTGATGACAGGGACAGTAAATTCTCGCTTGATTTGTCTTTGGAGCTCGATCCCATTCATTTCAGGCATATGCAGATCAGTGACCACTAGGTCAATATTGCTTGGATTTGCCCGAAGAACAGACAATGCTGCCATGGGATTTTTAACACTTGTAACTGTAACACAAACAAGGAAGTTAACAAATATTTCAACTTTTTCCTGTAAAAAGAAAGAGCTTTGACAAGAAAAAACCTAGTAAAAAAGTTGCTGAAATCTCCATTTTTGAAGGGGGAAAAACTAAAAACAAAGTTAACACTTTACACAGATCTACCTTCATAACGAAAACCTCTTAACATGGCGGAGATAATTGCTAGAGAAGTAGAATCATCATCAACCACCAAGATTGTGATTTTCAAAAGGGGAGAATTCACTGCAAAGTTTCTTGGGTCTGAACACTCTCTTCTATTTGGTCTTTTAGCTGACCCCATTTTCTTTTCTCTTTAGCTTTAGTTTGGTTTTTGGAGCAACAATGGCAGCTGTTATTTATACTGTAAGAACAACAAGAAACCAACTTCTTGGTTGGGAATTGGTCCTACAAATGACAGGGAACTGGGTCTACACAGAGGCAAGTGATTCAATTGTCGCTTCTCTTGTAAATGTTTGAGCTTGATATTACGAAACTGTGAAGAATAAAACAACATCGCCCCCTGAATTTTTAAAACCGTAATGAAAATCCACGGCATAATCTAAATTAAATGAAATTTGCCTAAAATATACAGTTTCTTACTAGGAAATGTTTAGCGTTATCAAACCCTATTCCTTTGGTTCATCCCTTTTTCCATTTTTGAAATATTTTTGTTCATAATAGACCGACAAATGATTAAGAGAAATAATCATCAACCTCAAATATAAATGACGAAACAAAAATATATACATTTGAATTTATTAAACTTTGCGGTTTTAAGTTCATTAACATGTAACACAACTTTATTTAACGGTCTCAAATGATGTATTTATTATATAACATTCATGATTTTTTAATAATATTGACACATAACACATTACTCTTTTAACTGTTTAAATAACGATATTTAACGGTATAACGCTTATATCTTGTCTATATTATTATTAACACGCAATACACGCTTTTGTTTCACATTGAAAAATAATGATTATATCTTATCTATAAAATTATCCAAAACAACCTGTTATACTTAAACCTAAAATCGATTAAATGTTATATTAAAAATTAAATGTTAATTTTAATGAAATTTTTTACATACACAATGTCTTAAAAAAACACAATGTCTTAAAAAAACCCAGGGTATGAGTCCCTTTGTAAAATGGGAGAATAGCATGTTTGGTCCCTTTAAAAAAACTAATAATTGGATGCAAGTTTTTTTTTTATTTGACCCCTTTCAAATTAACTTAATTCAATTTAAACCATTTTGACACAACAATTATATTCACTCAATATTAATATAAAAAAATTCATTTTCTCTTATAGCATGAGTCATCTAGTTTTAATGGTTAAAGGAACGGTTGTTGTTCTTAAAGCTTATGGGTTCGAATACTATTAATGCTATTGTAATCATTATTAACTGGTTCAAAAAAAATTAAATTTTATATTTACAATTTCATTAAAATCATAATTTATACGTTACAATTACATTAAATTCAAATTTCTTGAAGGAAGTGATGATTCCATTTCTTTTATGTAATAATTGTGAAATAATCTCATGTTTATCCAAATATTAAAGTCACATTATTCCCTTGAATTACTTTTATAATTACTCCAGTTATTTAACTTTATACATTTCAAAATTTAAATTTTATTTTAAAAAATATATTAAAAGTGCTATATCATTTTTTATTATGTTTCTTCTAAAATTCCATTAAATTAGATAATCTCACCCATTAATTCCAATAAAACATAGGTCAAATTTTTTTTCATAAAATAAAAATAAAAAGCAGAAAATTTATAAAAATTAAAATAAATGGTCTAACTGATAAAATATAATGTCTTAAAAATAATTGTATAAATTAAGCATATATCAAAATTAGCACAACAAAACAGAAATTCTTAATTAATGAAAAGACATAACAAAACACAACAGAAACTATGTTCTGTACATACTGCTGTTTGGTAAACCATTACCATTTAAATTAATTAAGAAGATAAATATGGTTTTTTGTGTCATTAAATTTAGCTGTAATTCTTGGTGTTTATCTCTTTGAGTTGAACCGATAATTGAAGGGTTTAACCAATGAATGAGCAGAAAATGAAGTGGTAATTCTTGTCGTCTCAGTAATTAATGATAAATGAGTTAAATTTAACTCATTAGTACACTAATTTTGAACTCCATTAGTTGTTTTCAGCGTCCACTGTTTTATTCAGAGAAAACAACATAACTGGGGTAAAACTGGAACATAAAAAAATATGCATACTAACTTAAAATGGAAATTAATATTTTAATGATAAATATATGATTTAAAAATTTAAAATTTAATTTAGAAGATCATTTATAGAAAACAACTCTATATTCTTTGTCAAAATAAAATAAATAAAAATTATATACCTACTATTTTTATTATCTGGGTCAAACGCGGCCCAGATCTGTCTTCATTAAGTTCGTGTTTGATGTTGGATCCGGGCTACTTGAGTTTGTTCTTTCGGACAAAGACAGTCTATGTTTATTAAGTATAGATGTAGCGTCAGTTAATTTAATTAATAATTTTTATTAATTAATTAATTATATAAAAATATTTGATAAAATTAATTGATAGTTTATAATTATTTAATTATTTCAACAATCAAAATGACATAAAAGAATATGATTATATTCGAGATTTGGTTAAATAATTTATTATTTATTAATATTTTATATATTAATATTAATTAGATTATAAAAATATTTTTTTAATATCATTACTAAACATATATACGTATGTGTGTGAATTTCTATATTAATTTCTTATTTGCGTAATCATCTTTTTAGTATATTTTTATTAATTATTAAATTTATATATATATTATTGGTTATTATAATTTATGTTACTTAGAGAAGAAAATTATAATTCACAGGGAAATAAAACGAATATAATAGAATACATGGACGGAGGTATAAGGGTAAAGATAAACAAGTATTCTTATTCTAATTTTTTATATAAATATAAAAATAATTTATTTATAAATTTATTTTTTGTCTTTAAACATTTATATTTTATTCCGAGTCTAAATTCTGAATCTATCAAAATTAAAATGCAGACCTATGTTATTTAGCCCATAATAGGATACCAAAATAACCCAATAATTACAAGGCCTATGAGACCCGTACATATTGGTCCACACGGGTATAACGCGACAAGAAACACTGTAGGAGGAGAGGCTTCTGCGATGTATCGCCACCGCCCAGGGCCCACCGCCTCCCTTTGGAAAGTGGCAGTTAGAAAAAGATAAAAAGATTTAACTGTCAACCGTGTGTCGGAAATCAAAACGTCACCCTGAAAAAAGCTTCTGCATTTGCCACCTCATATCTTTTTCCCGTATGTTCTTTCATACTACGTTAACTTTCCCTGGGATCTCGCCACGTACGTCTCCCCTGTCATTTCTACTCCATAGAAAGATGACCCTTTTGACTCCGATAGATTCATTCCCTGAAAATATCGAAATCACCACGTGCCATTGTCTGCTTGATCCACACAACTTTGTCTGAAACCTGGTCTTGACTCTATAAGAATCTCAATGTACAGTGCCAAAACCTTGGATTTTCCGTGTTGATTTCCTTTTTCAAATCTCTAAAAATCTTCAATTTTTTAATCGTCTCTGCCAAACTGGTTTTATCTTTATATAGCCCCGTTTTCAGTCTTCCAAATTGGGAAATTCATGGAGTAAATCAGTATATAATATCTTTTATTGAAAAACCTTTCTTGTTTACTGCAAGTTCAGTAGTTCACTCTCAAACTTTACTTCAATTGCCAATTCATTACTCTTTTTTGAGTCGGAAAACGTTGTTTTGAAGAAAGTTGGCCTGCTTTGCTGTTCTAGATCTTCTTTGAAATGGATTTTTTAGTTCAGAATTACGATACGGTCGATTCTGGGTCGGTTTCTGGAGGTGGAACTGGTCGTCCGGCGAATTTTTCCGACGAAGAAGTGATGTTAGCTTCGAGTAATCCGAAGAAGAGAGCTGGGAGGAAAAAGTTACGGGAGACACGTCACCCGGTGTACCGTGGAGTCCGCCGTAGGAATCACGGGAAGTGGGTTTCCGAAGTGAGGGAGCCTAATAAGAAGTCGAGGATTTGGTTAGGGACGTTCGCAACTCCGGAGATGGCAGCACGTGCGCACGACGTGGCAGCGATAGCCTTGAGAGGAAGGTCGGCTTGTCTGAACTTTGCGGACTCCGCTTGGAACCTCCCGTTGCCTGCTTCTTCCGACCCGAAGGATATCCAGAAGACAGCGGCAGAGGTGGCGGAGACTTTTCGAACGGTCAAGCATTCGGATCATGGCAACTCTACAAACAACACAGAGATGGATAAGAAGACAGTATCCGACATAGGGTTTTATTGGGACGAAGAGGCGCTGTTTGGAACACAAAGATTTTGGGCAAACATGGCTGCCGGTATGATGATGTCACCTCCTCGGTGCGGGAACAACGGCGAAGGGGAACAACAAGATTATGATGCCGCCGATGATTATGTACCTTTGTGGAGTTATTCCATCTAAATTTACATCTAGTTTTTAGACATTTTTAGTATACATACGTAGAAATATTGTGTAAATTAAAGTTTAAATTTTGACAAATTGTTTTTCGTAACGAATCTTTGTAAAAATCAAATCTAAATTGGTCGATCAAGATCGAATATATAATATTACACGACTGTTTAAACAAACCAAATCCGAAACCTAAAACCTGCAGTGCGGAGAGCCGTTGAGAATGATCTATATTAAGCATTCCCCTGACTAAATTTTTTGCAGAATCAGAAATCTGATCCCAATGATCTGATGGGAACTGCAAATCAGCTTCCCTCACAGCATCAAAATGGTGGTGTCCCACTGAGAAGTATGTATAGAATCACCCCGGCACTCCAAATATCAGCAGCCTGATTATACCCCCCAACCAAAACCTCAGGTGCAATGTAAAATGGACTCCCAACGGTCCTATGCAAACACTGCCCTGTTGGCTGTTGGTAAGTAACACCAAAATAGTTAAAAACTTGGAAGTCTCAAAATTTTCG
This sequence comes from Abelmoschus esculentus, assembly GCA_035048815.1. Classification (NCBI taxonomy): domain Eukaryota; kingdom Viridiplantae; phylum Streptophyta; class Magnoliopsida; order Malvales; family Malvaceae; genus Abelmoschus; species Abelmoschus esculentus. Next base: position 14,002,944 of record JAUCBN010000049.1, read on the forward strand.
AGGAAGCAAACAAGAACTGTGTGAAAAATGTTATTGGTTAGCAAAGGGGAAAGAAGAGACATAAAACTCTACCAGGCTCGATATATGTTGCAACACCAAAATCTGCTAGTTTGATTGGTGATGATGAGGTTTCTGCAGCTAAGAGGATATTCTCTGGCTTCAAATCTCTATGCACAATCCCGATTTCATGACAATACATGACTACTTGCATCCGATGCCTAAAGAGAACTCTAGCATCTGCCTCGGAAAAACGGTCATACCTCTCAAGCCGGTGAAAAGACTCCCCACCTGCACAAAGCTCCGTAACCAAATGAACATAGTCTTCATCCTCATCAACAGCCTTGAGATCTACAACATTTGGATGCCCTGACAACCTAATCATTATTTCAATTTCAAGCTTGACACTCCGTGCATCATCAGAGGTTACCAATCTATCTTTAGATATGGACTTGCACGCCAATACCTCTCTAGTAAACTTATCTGAGCACAATCTAATAACACCAAACTGACTCCAATCCAATTGCTCTCCAAGAATGTATTGATCTCTCAAATTTGCAGTTTGGTCAGTCTCCAATATCGTTTCACTCAAGCTTACAACTTTGTAGCAATTACACGGCCGTTTTGACGTTTCATTGAAGCTGCTGCTATTGGCAACAGACATAACACTTTCCAAACATCCAACTAAAAAATGATTGGGATTGTAAACTTAATACCCTAGGTTTTCAGGCAGCTTGTAACAACTTAGTCTCCCAAGGAAACAAGCTATAGTAAAATTTTATTGTCAAAACCTTGATTTATATATTTCTACGTTCATATAATTCTTACAAAATCCATACTCAGGATTAAGACTCCTAAAACATAATACTTTCATGGGTAGTTGTTGAACTTTGACAGCAAAACTTGCATCGAAGAACACAGTACCAGAAATCATGACAAGACTATATCAAGCTATCAACCCCAAAACATCATAATCTTAAATGCACATCTGAGAACTCATGGATTGTCTGGATCTGGAAAGAATTTGCAGTTATCAGATTACAATCAAGCATTATAATACCATGAGAATCCAATTTAAGAAAAAAAAAAAAAACTCGGATAAAACAGATCACTGTATTTTGTCAGCTCAACAAACTTTAATCCTAGCTCAAAGAAGAAAATGATTCACATTCTAACATAAAATAACAAAAAGATAAACTTTATCACACCAAAACCTCAGCAAACGACACGATCACCCATTGAAAACCCTGATCACATTAAAAAAAAAACAAGCTCTTTGCCACCCAATCAGCTCAAAACATGAAAAAGCAACAAAAACCTATCACATAAAAGGCCAGAAAAATCACAAAACAAAACCAAAATCCAACAAAAACCCATAAAACCCCAGTTTTCAGAATCAACCATCAACCTAAAACACTACAAAAACTGTATATATAAAGATATACAAACCTGGCAAGAGATAGATAGAAACAGAGCACCACAGAAGACTAAGAAGTCCGTTGAAGCAGTGATTGAATACAATTCTCCCCAATACAGACCTCTTTCTTTCTGTGCTGTTTCTTTTTGTGTCTATCTTTTATACTCCAAGTTTTGCTTAGATTAATAAATAGTAAAATTCTTATTATTAATGATTCCAGTACAAGTTTTGAAAATTGGGTGATAAAAGAGTAAGTAATTTAAAAATTCACTGATTTCATTGTAAGTTTTAAAAGTTTAATGACCAGTGTGTAATCATCGTAAAAATTTAGTGACTATTAGTGTAATTTACTCTAATCATAACTAGTAACTACTAATGAAAGCTGCTGCCGGCAGCAGGCATATTCCTACAGTTAAACCATGTTCTCTGTGTCAACCTGTTGATCGGCGTATAATCCGCCGCGACCGGACTCCGTTCAGGTCACAATTCCGGCGATCACTTTCGTCATTATATTCATTCCCACTGAGATTTTTCTCTTCAATTTCCTTTCGCAAACTCAGTAAAACTGAAGCATAGTCAACGCAATCAGTTTTTACTTATACTAATTTTAAGCGATTATGGATTCAGACGGCGGAGGAAACAGGCGCGTCTTCAACCGGCCCGGAACAGACTCCTCCAAAAACCAAAAAGTCTGTTACCATTGGCGGGCCGGTAAGTGTACCCGTTTCCCTTGCCCTTTCTTGCACAGCGAACCGTCTCATCCTTCAGGCTCCGCCACCATTAACGGGTCGGGTACCCACAAACGCTTCGCTGAGGATTCCGGATTATCGGGTCAGCCCCCACGACGAAGCCCAAATTTGAAAAACAATCATAATAACAGTTGGGGGAGAATTGATCGAAAAAGGCGGTTAGAAAAACGGAGAAAGTATGTAATTATTGGGTTCGAGGTAACTGTAATTATGGAGACATGTGCAAGTTCTTACATTCATGGAGTTTAGGGGAAGGTTTTAGAATGTTGAATCACCTCGATGGGCACCAGAAAGTTAGTTCCTTTTTTTTGGCTGTAATTATTGGAAGTATCAAATTATGTGCTTCTGATTCTGATGATGTGTTTGTTTTGTGAACAGCTTGTTAGTGGAATTGTGTTGCCAGCAGGTATGGATAAGCTTTTTACAGTAAGTAAAGATGAGACTTTGAGGGCTTGGGATACTAACTCTGGTCAGGTTAGTGATGTACCTTTGTTTCTTTTTTTAGTTTTGGTAGTTTTAATTTAGTTTTTATGTCCTTGGGGAAAGCAATTATATATATACATGTTTGATATTTGTCTGTATATTCTGATTATATCTATGGCATTTTGTGTAGTGCACGGGTGTGATTAATCTTGGTGGTGAAGTGGGCTGCATGATCAGTGAAGGTCCTTGGCTGTTTGTTGGCATACCAAATGCTGTCAAAGTAAGTTTCAGAATCAGTTTGTTTCTTCGTTGCCACATTGTTATCTGATTTGAACTTAGAAGAACAGTGTTTTTCCCCATTACTGGCCTTAACTCAACAACAATCATATTGTAGGTATGGAACACCCAAACTAACCAAGAGCTTACTCTTAGTGGACCTGTCGGACAAGTTTATGCTATGGTTGTCTTTAATGATTTGCTCTTCGCTGGTGGTCTCATTTTGTGTATTTCATTTGAAACTAATGTTTACTGTGTACAGTCAGTGTTGGAGTTCGGACACCTTCAATCATCTCTCTTACTCTAGCTCTAGATTTCTGATCTTTTGTAAGGAACATCTGTTTTCTGCAGGAAGGTATATTGGTATGGAAATTTAATTCCATCACAAACGCCTTTGTACCGGCAGCATCACTTAAGGGTCATGCCCTTCCTGTTGTATCGCTGATTGTTGGTGCTAATAGACTGTACTCAGGCTCCGTGGACCATTCTATAAAGGTAAGGTTGTTTTAAGTGAAGTGTTTGATGTTGCTGATCGAGAAACATTATAGTCCCAAACCACCATTAATAGTATTTTTTGCTGTTATTCCATTGTTCTTCCTTTATGGATTATCATTTTTACCTACATCATATTATGTGTTTTCTTTCAGGTCTGGAGTCTGGAAACTTTGCAGTGTATACAGACTCTGACCGAGCATAATGATGTAGTGATGTCCTTGCTTTGCTGGGATCAGTTTCTCTTGTCTTGTTCATTGGACAAGACCATAAAGGTTAGTGTTATTTTGAAGTTATTCTATCGTTTATTTTGTTGGATTTTCCTTCCATTAAAGCCTAAAGGTAAAATTGTTTGGATTTGTTTCTTTACTTTTTGCAGGTGTGGGTAGCTACTGAGAATGGAAACCTGGAAGTAGCATACACACACAACGAAGAAAATGTAAGTTGTATTAATACATTATGCATGCTGTTTTCTGATTTAATGCATTTAGTTGTAACGGGAAAATGGGTTTGAGGGCAGAATGGGAGAAGGGAAAACTCAATGTAGAGGAGAGGAAATCATCAATGGTGTTTTGCTTGTAGTAATAGTTTATGTTAGTTGGTAGAGGTGACTGTGACTTTAGGGTGGTTATTGGAAGTGAAGATGATGGTTGATGGGAAAAAATGCTACATAGCTTTGTTTTTTCATGTTTGGGGAAAGAGATACATTCTCTGAATTTGTGTTTATGAAGTTACCTTACAGGGCAGAGCTTTTGGGAGGATGGAGAAGCAGATATAGAGGATTTGGATAGGCTTTTCTATTTTACCAAATTGTGTTCTGGCTGATGCTTCATACTTTCCTTTGTATTCCTCGACACCCATTGATTTTTATGAAACTCAGTAATCTAGATGTTGTGACATTTAAACCTAATATGTTGAGAATGTAGGGACTTGAGTCTTGATTTTCAGGGTAGTGATAATCTAGTGTTCTGGTGATCTTAACAACAAAGTTGAGAAACATGAATAATTGAACATGATGTTGCAAGCTTCAAGTATGATTATGTTTTGACCGTTATAATGACCCATACTAATTTTTGGAATTTCATTTCACCATAAAAATCGTCATAGGAATTTTTATTAATTCGGGTGTAGGAAGTTTATTTCTAAACAAAACAGGTGTTTGAATTTTGAAACTTTGACAGTTTAACTTCAACTTAAACTAGTTGAATGTAGATATTAAGATGATCTTTCCTGGGATAGTGTTTAATTTTTGTAGTGAGGTGAGGTCTGGGTCTGAAATTTGTAGGATTAGTTATCGTTAAGATTTCTTGACCTTCAATGTCCACGTTCTATTCTGGATATTGATCACTGTGAACGTAATGATTTGTTTGCAGCATGTAAATGTTTTAAGTTCATATTGATGTGTCAAAAAGAAAGGGATATTAAGAGGGAAGGTGGTATCTATCCTCATGGTTCTGTTAGATGGTATTAGATGCATTTTCAGGTAGATTTTCAAGTAAAAACACAGATCATAAATGGTCCCAATTCGATCAGCTTTTTAATTTCATTTCCTAGGATTTTGTGAAATGTTTTAACTCTTGAACTATTTTCTGTTTCCAGGGTGTGCTTAATCTTCGTGGAATGCCCGACTTGGAATCCAAGCCTGTCTTGCTGTGTGCATGCAACGACAATTATGTCCGGCTCTTTGATATGCCCTCGTATGTTTTAACAGATTGCATTTAGCTTAGTGTAGATATTGTTTTTGCATCTCTTCTGTCCTTTCATGCTGCTTATGTGAATATCTTTTTGTTTTTCCTTATGAATGAAGGTTTTCCGAGAGGGGTAAGATTTTTGCTAAGCAGGAGATTCGAGCCATTGAAGTAGGTCCTAGTGGCCTGTTTTTCACCGGAGATGGAACTGGTTTTAAAGTGTGGAAATGGGCAGAACCAGTTGTTATATCCTGATGCCTTGCTCCATTTTATAACATATTCATTTTTTCCCGGTGTTATTCGTTCCGGTCTTCCCTTCCGGGGGAGTTCTCAAGTTCACAGGAGAAATAGCGGTTCAGAAAAGAAAAACAATTCAGGATAAATGGGCAGTCTAATTGCTGACGATTCCGTATCTGTTGGGAATGACTAGTTATGTGCCAAATTGATTTGGAATTTGACAGGATGTGAAGTTTTAGTTTTGGGATAGAAAATTGAGTTAGCAAGTTTGAGTTTTATGTTTCAAACATGGTGTTACTTAAAACTGTTAAGAGTATGAACCAACTGAGCAAATTGTTATCTTCTTCACCAAATGGTTGAATAAAAATAAAGCCTTGGTTTGGGAGCTTTGAAATCCGCCTCTATTATTCATAAGTTCTATTCGATATGACTGAAATTATTCGAGTTATATTTATCGTAATTGTCACATTTTTTTCTGTCAAAGTTAAAAGACATCAAAATCATTACATATACAACCACAGATATTGACAAAGTCCAGGATACACTAGTATAGATAGTCTCCGCTCTCATTATACTACTGTTTTATCAGACTAGGCATCGGTTTTATTGCTTCCGGACCTTAATTGGGTTGCGATCACAGCTTAAACATGACTTTAATGGCATTGCCACCGTGAGAACTGGTTTCGGAAGCTTCTTCAACCGCTTTCTGAGAAACCCTGAACCTGTTAGATCAGTGGCTTCACATCGATCTTACACTTCTTAGAAGCTCAATGCGCAGAGGTAAGTTGCGACATTGTTTTACTAAAGCCTACACAGTCAAAGCTTACATGTCCTGCTGCTCCCATCACTTCACATATTCTTCCAACTTCTTTGGGTATGTCCTGCATATTAGTCAAAACTTTAACCACTCTGTCAGCACCAAGATCCTTAGCAACAGACAGTCGATGTTCATCCACATCGACAATGGCAATTCTAGGTCCCCTGAAAGTCCAAACCATTAGCATTGCTGCATTGTGACGAAACCTATAGGTCCTGCCCCATGATCAACGCATTGGTTTCTGGACCGATATCAGCTCAACAACAAGCATGAACCACTACACTCAAGGGCTCACACATTGCCTTTTCTTCCAAGCTCACATGGTCTGGCAGTTTGAAACACAGATCTATAGGATGCACTTGAAACCAACTTACACATTATTAGTGGTACAGTCATCTGGTTATGGCCCAATCCGACAAGGCGAACCCTGCCACTGGCTCGAGTAGCAGCCAAAGGTTTTGTTAAAGCCTACAGTCGAAACTTACATGTAATGCTGCTCTGTCTCGTTATGCACATCAATTTATTCTATCAAACCAAACACAATGTAAGATACTCCCTATAGGAACATAAATTATTTTAAGACAACATTAATGAGTTTACTGATTTAAGTAAAGATCGATCTTTTAAAAGCCATTGTATGAATAAACGGACGATATTAGTACAAGGTTGAATCCAAATAACAACAAGCCCATCTTGCCATCTTGGGGTATTAATCTCAAGTGATATAAAGTTAAGGCCCATTGCTGATGTTTACTGATTCAATTGCAAAGTAATGGTCCATGTACTTGATAAACTCCCTCATTACACGTGACATGTTTTATTTTTTAAAATCTTTACAAATATAAAAAACTATTGATATTCTATTAAAAAAATAATCTAATTTATCTAAATAAATATAATTAAAATGATTTGGGCCATTCAAATTCAGTCCCAAATGAATCGAGCTAACATCCATCACCATATTATAGTTCATTTAAAGTGGAAATTAATGGTCTAAATGTCCAAAGGAAGTTTGGCGAATATTGATAGTCCATAATTTTATATAAACACGTCCATCCTACCTTATTAATTAGGAGTTACTTAGTATTTATATCAATTAAATATCATTAAATGTAAAATTTAATATTCGACGTGTTTGCTTAATAAAAATTTAAACTACATTTAGTACTTAAATTATATATCTTCTTTGAAATTAATATATAAAAAACTGCAAAATTTGTAAAAAGAAGAAAATATTAAAATATAAAAGCTCAAATTTCATAAATTGAAGGGTAGTATTTTGTTGTAATTGAAGTTCAAATGTTAACTTAGGAGTAATATTTCTTTAAAAATTAACTTAAAAAATATGTAGTTCAGATATTAAATAAATATATATATATATATATATCGAAATGTAATAAAATTATCTACACTTATTTATAATTAATTTTTCTGTGAATTAACATTAAATCCGGTTGCTTTTGGTCATTTTAGCGCAAAAAAATGTGGTAAAGAGTTTCAATATAATGAATAGTTCAATTTAAGTTGATCTATTCGTATTAAATTTCGAATATACAAATTTAATTTGATCATTAATATTTGATTCATTAGTGGATTAATAATTTACAGTGATTTTTTCATTCATAACATTAGTATTTGAATACTTGATCTTACTCTCGAATATTTTTCTTATTTTTGTATATTTTTGTTTCAATATAAAATACATATTGTTTCTACTTTATTGACCAATTGATTTTTTTTCCTTGTGGTAACTTGTTTTGCATTCGTTAGTCAAACTTAATTGGTACCATTCTTCCAATTTTACCTAATTTTCGAAGGAAGGTTAAGTATGCATCCTTGTCATCAAGTACCGTAGCTCTTAATTACTCTAAATATAATATTAATTATCAACTAAAATTTTAATAATCTCTTAATTTTTTATTTTTAAATTAAATATTAAATAAATTATAGATCATTCAATTAAAATTAATTTTGTCATTAAACGTCACAAATAAATTAATTATATCTTTAAATTTAATTAAAATAATCAATTCAACTCCTTTATCACGTAAGCATGACAGACCTTTAAATCAATACTGTTAACAACTATGTTAGTGTCATAACGACTAATACTGATTAAAGAATCAATTTGATACAATTTATAAATCGAAAGGTCATGTATTAGTTGAACCTCCCTAGTTACAAGTGAGGGAGATGATATTTTTACTTGACTTATATTTTTACTTGACTTATAGAACTTAAATTTTCAAAGTCTAAATGAGAACTTAGTAACCATAATTGCATAGGGGTGAAAGTAATGCAAAGGTATAGTTTTTTTTTTTTTTTTTTTGGGGGGGGGGGGGTAATTTATAGTTGACAAGGAAGTACATTAAGACGTTAAAATTAGTTGGTATTCAGACACAGATTTTTATGTAATTAATTGATACTTTTACTATCCCTCCATTTATATTTTTGAAGATAGTTTCTCTATTATTTGTGTAATTTACCAAAACATTCATCAATTGTATGTTTTCGATTATGATTTTTCCTGCCACCTTCGTCTGTCAACTTGGACTGACCTATACGGTTAGATTAGACCCCAACCGTTACTTGTATTTGAATCCTACCGAACCCCGAAGACAGCGATCAAACATAAGAATCATGACCAGAACATGTTTTGATAATTAATTTTATATCTATTAAAATTTTATAATTATATAATTTAGTATATTTTATAATTTTAATAAGCTTAAAAGTTAAAAAAATATTCAAATTATATTTTTTATAAGTGATTATCTTTTGCTTAAATAAATGTTTAATATTTTTATGATTGTAATTTTAAGTGTTTGATCGTTAAATGTTTTTTAAAATATTTTATTAGTTAATAAAAATATTACACATGATATATTTTATTTTAAAAATATTTTTTTTCAAAAATATCTTAGAGCTCTAAAAAATTTTAAAACTAACTCTCAAAAATCTCGACTCCAATTGTTGATGCCACAAATTATTGACGGTGTGCCTATCACTTTTATCGTTGAACCCTCACAATTATATCTCTCACTCTTCCATCCTCGAAAGTCGATGACTGATGTACTTAACGTTAAAATAAAATTGAACGATGCGAAAAAATGATGGGTGATTAATAATGATTTATCAAATGATGTAGCGAGAAAATAAGATTTGATTTTATTACCGGCACCATGATGAACGACGACAGTAATTAAATTTGAGAATTTAAAATTTTAAAATTGTTTTGTGAATTTTAAGAAATTTAGTAGTTTTTAAAAAAATAAAATCAAAGTCATATATCATATTTTGATTGGTTAAAATATTATACTATCTTTAATGATTAAACATTTAAAACGATAAAAATAAAAACATTAAAAACCTTCTTGAACGGAAAAAATATTTTAAACAAATATAAAAAATATAATTTAAACAAATTTTTAATTATTAAAAAATTTAAAATATCTTTTTAATAATTCATATCACTTGCATAAAATTTTTTGTTTGTACTTCCCGACATCTCTAGTGAAACTGATGTTTTGTTTGACCTCCACAACGCCTTGGAATGGGCGCAGTGCTCGGTCAGTCCGTCCCTTTTGGCACGCCAAGACTCGATCAAAACCCACAAATTCGATCACTTTTGGTCCCACGAACTTACCCGACGAGTTGGGCATCCGATACAGAAGAACAAGCACTAGCCACTAGATACAGAGAGAGCGAAATATATTATGGTTAATATATGATATACTAAATAGTATAAATTATTATATTTAATTATTATTTTTAAGTTATGAATCTTTAATTTATTTAATTAAATCGTTCAATTTTAATTATTAATAGATTTAATCATTTGAACTAATATCGTTAAATTATCTTAAATTCAATTTATATATATATTTTCAAAAACGCTGAAGATCAAGATTTTTTAAAAAATATATAATTATATTCTATGATTTATATTTTATGTAATGTCTTAAATTAAATTATTTTTGACATTGAACTTGTTCAAATATACAGACATAGATTCTTTGTCTTTGGTCATGTACTAAATTAATTCAACCGCCCCTAACTTGGGAAACTTAGGGATAAGTTAGTTGGTCGGTTTGGGCATTGATGCATACAGCATCCCATTAGTTTGCCAAGGGTGGAGACTGGGACGGTCACAATTCAAGAACGCTATTGGTCACGCACACAATCAAATTCCCATCACAATTCCTTTAAATTCTTTCATATTTTTAAAGTTTTAGATTTGACTCTTCATTCTAATTATATCATAAATAGTTTTTCTAAAATCCAATAAGTACAGTAATTCCGGTATAAAAATAGATGATATTTATTTTTAAAGATTTGAATTTAATTGTTTTATCTAGGGATGACAATGGATCGGACTTTATAAAGTTCAAGTTCAATTCAATTAATAATCGGACTTTCAAAAAAATTCAAGTCTGAATCCAAATCCATTTACATAAATCCAAATCCAATCCAATAAAACATCTAAAATCCAAATCCAAAAGTCCAAATCCAATTATTTTTTAGAGTAATAACTTAAATAAATATCTTTAAATAAAAAATATGTTTTATCAAACAAATATTTTAAATTTATAACACAAACAAATCTCAACAAATATTATAATCCAATATAAAATAAATTAAAGTAACAACTAAAACTTTTTAAATATAAAAAATTTAAATATTTTTATTCGGGTTTATATATGAATCGGATTCATATCGGATATGGATTCGGATCGGATCATGCCAATATCCATATCCGATCCACCTTCTATTAGGACTCGGACATTATTTTTGGATTCGGATTCGGAATTTCTTTAATCGGATTTGGATCAAATTTTTTTCTTCGGATCGAATCGGATTCAGAACGAATTCGGATTATATTACCATCCCTAGTTTTATCTATAAGGCATGTACATTATTTAAATAAATACATAAATTCTCAAATTATTTTTAATTTGACATAAACTATTTATTGTATCAATTATACAATTTAATATTTGAATTTGATGAATATTAATTGTAACTCTTGATATTAAAATCTCTATAGTCTTTGTAAATTTGTAATTTAGTCTGTTTACTGTTTAGGCTTTGTACAAATAATTAAATTAATTAAATTATATATTTTAATATTCGAATACCGTTTTCCTCCCTTCTCCAACTTCCTATCAACGCAAAAGTGTATATAAAAGGTACCTCGTTTCATAAAAAAGCCGCATCCTTCCATCATTTCCTCTGTTTCATCAACGTTTTCCCCCAAACCCTAATCTCTGTTTCTCGACCTTTTCCATGCTTTCCTCTTCTTCTTCTTCTTCTCCTCCCCGCTCAAGAAAAAACATGAAGATCAGATCAACGAAGCTGGTCGATGCGGCGTCATGGTACTGTTCGGTAGCGTTACTGGCCTTAATTCTGATAGGTTCCATCCGGGCGAGCTCTGTTTCAGATGAAGAACCAGTGAGAGGCACCCAGCTCCTGAACCGACCCTGCGATGAAATCTACGTCGTAACCGAAGGGGAGACCCTTCACTCGATCAGTGACAAGTGCGGCGACCCGTTCATCGTGGAGCGCAACCCGCACATCCATGATCCCGACGATGTTTTCCCCGGCCTAGTTATCAAGATCATTCCTTCAGCAGCCGGGAAACCATAAACTTACCTTTAGTATACTCGAATCTCGATACATATACATATACAGTTTGAAATGAATCATCCAGGTTCGTATCATGTTAATTTCAAACAGGGGAACATTTATACTGCTGCGTACTGGATTTTAGTGCTTTTGCTCTTAGTTATGTATAAAACAGAGGAATAGTTGAAAAGCCATAGACTTGTAATACATGGAGATTGGAGTCTCCAGAAAAGATTTCAGTGATGTAAATTACCTTCTTTCTATTATTTCAGCTTTCGTTTGATTTTATATGGCAAATAACTAGTTTGGTTTTGAAGTTTTTTTTTTTATATATTTTCCTATATTTAATTCATTTACGAATTAATCTAAATAAAATGTTTTACAAAATTTTAAAATTAATTAAATTCTAAACCGTGATCGGAATTGAGGTAAGAATTTGAACGGATAATTTAAAATTATAAAATTTTAGAGATTTAAAGAAATTTTTTAAAGAATTTGAGGGTTTAACTAAATTTTTAATTATTTTATAAGATTTAATAAGAAATTTTAAAAATTATGAGAAAGAATTTAATTAAAAATATTCAAAATCTTAAAACTTAATATAAATTTTTAAAAATTTTGAGAGTGAAATCAATTTTTTTAAATTAGGGGCTAAATTCTAATTTCTTAAAAATTTAAAGGGCATGTCCCCTAGTCCCCTAAATCTTTTTCTCATATTTTACTCATTTAATTTTTTTAATCTAATACTTGGAATTGAATTTTTAACTAAATTTAACTAATAATTAATTAATGCGTGGAAATACAGTGTGTTTGGTCATCCAACTCCAGCAACTCAATGCCAGATCCACTATTCAGAAGCCACGTGTCCAGTATTCTGTTAACAACTCTCGAGTTGTTGAGTTGATGATTATTTTGACTGAGTCAGCAATCCTAATCTGAGTTTTGTGTTTTCTCAACAAAAACGTGAGGGGTCATGTGGGGTTGATGGATCTTTTCCTTCCCATCTTATCCAATTTCAATGAACATGATTAATAATTCATAAATAATTTGAATTTTTTACATAAAAAAGGTCAACGTATTTATTTTTATATAATATATCAATAATTTATATTTTGTTAAATTCTTAAAAGTGAAGGTAATTATACTATACACTTAAACAAATTTAAATTTTCACTTAAAATATTATCGATAATTAAAAGTTAGTCTAAGTTGTAAATAGTTTAAATTTGTTTAAGTAAATCTCAAATTCGAAGTCTTATACATGCGGAAAGAATTATTGAAAGACTTACTAAAATTCGATATATGACACAAAAATATATCTTAATTAGTCATAGCAAAATTTTAAGAATCGAGAGGACAAAAAAAAATTATTGCAACAACAAGAGATTTTATTTAATGGATTCTTATCTTATATTCGGGCGATAGAAATCTTTTACTTTCACAAAACTTCAATTTTAGGGTTTAGGGTTTAGAGTCTGGGTTTTTAGTGTATGAAGTTTAGAATTTAAAATTCATGGTTAAAATTTAGGGTTTAGGATTAGAATTTAAGGGTTAGGGTTTATGTTATAACATATAAATCCTAAATTTTAACCATAAAATCAAAATTTTATCAACTATTACATTTAAGCCTCTAAATTTTAATATTTAAATGAAGTTTCTAAACCCTAAAATCTAGATGATTATACAAATAAAATTTTGATAAATACTTATACATAAAATAATTACCCTTATTTAATACCTAAAATCAAAGTAATTAAAGATGAAGTTGCAAGCTTTTGTTTAAAAATTTGTCACGTCTCATCTTGTACGTAGATTAGAACATGAAAACACACAAAAAATGGGTGTTGTTTGATAAATGGAAACTTAAATATTGAAAAATTAAGCATTAAATTTTAAAATTAAGAGTGTGATTGTTTTTAAAATGTTAAAAATGAAATTTCTTATTTGGGTAAAAATAGGAGATTTTTTAATTGAAAAATAACAAAGACTTTTAACTGCAATGCGTATATTACATTCTATATTAATCAAAATATTTATATTGCATATTTTTATACCATTTCTTTTTTATTATCATTAATTATTTAATAAAATAATCATAAATGCTAGTATTTTCTAAATTTTCAAAATTTAATAACCCACTAAATTATATATCCAAACTAGGCCGTGACTGAATTATATACTTAATTTTTTATCAAGCCCAAACCAAATAAAATTAGAAAAGTTTGAGCCCTACTCAATTATTTTATATTTAATTTTTTATTAAATAAAGTAATATTATATTATCATATATAAGATAAAATAATATAAATATTCTTAATTATTAAATTAATTAGCGTATCTCTATTAAGTCCATCAAAATTATTAAAACTATTCCCCCTGTCTTTCGGATCCCTGAGTTTTGTCAAAGCTCTTTTTGTGGTTACTTCTTCCCTGCCGAGAAAACTTAGCTTCTCTTGGTCTAATTCTATTTATATAGTACAGGCTACAGCATTGGGTTCATAAAATTCTAGAGAAAAAATTGGATAGGGGAAGGGGATTATGGAAATTGCTCCACGCTTTTATTGTTGCCGTCGTCGTTTTGGCTTTGCACACTTATTCTTGTCAGGCAGAGAATGGTAATGCTTTTGTTAGAACGGAGAAAGAGAATTTATAATCTTTTTTCTCTGTCGATTTAAATTATTTAGTATTTTTATATAACATCATTTATATATATATATATATATACGGTCAGTATTTTGTCTCTGTCTCTGACCTTAATACTTGTACCGATGGTAAAATACCAAATTCTTATGATATGAATCTAATATCTTAACTAAAAACATCTTTTAATTACTAAAATGGCTACCATTATTTTGCAGCTCCAAATTATACTTTTGTAAAAGAAGCAACCTCAGCTCCTCAGGTCTCATACCATGACTACATTGTGGTCGGTGGAGGGACCGCAGGCTGTCCCTTAGCAGCAACCCTGTCGGAAAAAGCAAACGTTTTAGTTCTAGAAAGAGGAGGGTCTCCCTATACCAAGTCTACCAGAACAGACAAAGCGAACTTCTTGCTTCAACTGTTCGACACCTCGTCCGAATCAAATTCTCAGCATTTTATCTCGGAGGATGGAGTGCACAGCAACCGAGCACAAGTTCTCGGCGGTGGCACAGTCATCAACGCCGGGTTGTACTCACATGCTGACCCTCAGTTCATAAAGGAACTCGGTTTGAATGAAACTTTGGTAAGGGATTCGTATGAGTGGGTTGAAAAGAAGCTGGCATTCGAATCACCTGTGTTGCAGTGGCAATCGGCCGTGAGGGATGGGTTGCTTGAAGCCGGGGTTAAGCCGTTCAATAATTTTACGTATGATCACATCAATGGAACTAAAGTTGGTGCCACCATTTTTGACAAGAATGATCATAGACATACGGCTGCCGAGTTGTTCGAGTATGCTGACCCGACGAATATCAAGGTTTACTTGCACGCCACGGTGCACAACATCACTTTCGCAACAGAAAGTAAGCTCATTACTAGTAGTTTTTTTTCCTTGCCTGAGTTGTAATTTTACTCGGGTAAAGTACATAAATCATCGTTCTTTAATTTTAAATCTATTTTAATCGGTTAAGTTGAAACACATTCAATTTATTCACTGAGATTTAGACATTGAATATTTTTTCTTTATTTTTCTTTAATTTTTTGATGACGTTCATTTATCGATAAAAAGTAATTTCTTCAAGATTGGAAAGGTGAAAAATTTCACCGACAGAAGGAAAACAATATACTAAAAAATGAGGTCCATTTGACGATGAGAGAGATCAACGAGAGAGAAATCACAAGATTTTTGTTTGATTTGGGGATTTTTAATTACTTTTTGGTAAACTAAAGAATGAATTTAGACTAAGGGGGAAAGATGAAACGACTAGTGAAATTTGGTATCTAACAATGATGACAGTAAATGGTAGAGTGACAAAAAAGTTTCATATCTAAATTTTAGTGAGTAAATTGAATGTTTTAAAATTTTAGTAATCAAAACAGATTTAATAATAAAACTTAGTGATAGTTTACATAATTTACCCTTTCCTTAAAGTTTCTCCTTATACGTGCATATAGGCGGTGGATCACGACCGAAAGCAACCGGGTTAATATACGAGGATGCATCGGGCGTAAAGCACAAGGCGATTTTAACAAATGACTCCAAGAGCGAGATAATCGTTTCAACAGGCGCAGTTGGAAGCCCGCAGCTGTTGATGCTGAGTGGTATTGGACCTGCTAATAAACTAAACGCGCTTGGCATCAAGGTGGTGATGGACCAACCCATGGTTGGCCAGAACATGGCCGACAATGCCATGAATTGTATCTATGTTCCTTCCCCTTTGCAAGTTGAGGTCTGACTCATTTCCATCGTCGGCATAACCCAGTCCGGTAACTATATCGAAGCAATAAGTGGAATGAATTTGCCTTCACTCGGAGAGATGGCACAATACTTACCCCTCGGACTGAACCTGGTTTTTTCTTACTGTTTCATTACATCTCCATACATCTCTTCTTTTTACAGCGGTTAGTGTTTAACAATGGTTGTGGTTTGCAACTTTGCATGTGTATGACAAAGCAAACATTACTTCAAGGTGGCCTCATTGTTCAGAAAACCGGTCGTCCACGTTCGACAGGCTATGTCGAGCTTCGGAGCACAAATCCAAAGGAGACTCCTAAGGTAACGTTTAACTACTTCAAAGACAAAGAAGACGTGAGTAAGTGTGTGCAAGGCATGCAGACCGTGTTAAACCTTGTGAATTCGAAATCGTTTTCGAGATTCCGGTACCCTATGAGCTCGACACAGCAGCTTCTGAACATTATGGTCGGAATTCCCTCGAACCTTAGGCCTAGACATTCGAATGCGACAACGTCATTGGAGCAGTTCTGCATCGACACCGCGATAACGTTTTGGCATTTCCATGGTAGCTGCCAAGTTGGTAAGGTTGTGGACAGTGATTACCGGGTCCAAGGCGTGGATGGCCTTAGGGTTATCGACGCTTCTACCTTTCATGCCACGCCTGGAACCAATCCTCAAGCTACGGTTATGATGCTCGGAAGGTAATGTCTGTTCCATTTCATCTTTACAAATAGTTATGATCTGAAAATTCATATATATTTTTAATGAACTTTTGATGCAGATTCATGGGAGTTCAAATTCTGAAAGATAGATCTTCAAGAAAGAAGTAGAGATGATTTCTTACTCTTAGCATAATTAACCGACAGTGATTTTTCTTTCTTGTAATTTTTTTAATATTTTCAAGATAAAATAAATTATTTTACTTATATTATTTTTTTATCATCTCTTCGATCGCATCAATTTCGTTGAAAACCTATTCAAAATTCAAAACTTCTCTGATAATCTTCATTTTCATTGATTCAACTCGATTATTCGATCATTTGATCATTTTTCTCCTCAAACTGATAACCCGATAATTTAGATTCTCCGATGCACCATTGTTATAAACAAATCATTCTTTTTCTAATGAGACATGATATAATAATATTTTTAGTCTGTAAAACTTATACAATTATTAAGTTGACCATAATTCAAAATAAACCAATAACTTTTAACTCTTAATATATATTTTTTAAATTAGCTAATAGTGATTACAGTAGTATCTGTTTTATAATATAATTTTCACCATTTGACGTTGATCACTTAATCACTCTGTTGGCATCACTGATACTCAAACTCGTGACCTCTAAGAACAACAACCATTCCTTTAACCACTTGAGCTAAAGGACTCGTACAACTCTTAATATTTAAAAAAATTGGATTAAATTTTAATTTTTTTAGTTTAAATTGAATTTAATGATATTTGAATACTCGAATCATTTATATTCTTCGGATTAGTGGTAGGAACATGGAAAGAATTGAACTTGAGATTATGTAAAGTTTAAGTGTTATTACTTGTAGCAGTCTCACATAACCTCGAATCACATACTTATATTTAAAATTTTTCATCCAATATCAACAAATGAGGTTTAATGTCATATAAGATATAACCTTGGATCATACATTCGATTTACTTACCAAAGTATTACAATATATTCGTTGGGTATTCAGATCTCCCATAAATTATCAGCTTAATCAAACAAGTGCTCTTACTTGATACACAACCATTCCACAAGTTTTTCAAGTTGAATAGACTTTAAATTATTTTTATAAATTTATTTAAAAAATATTTTTATTTAAATTATATTAAAATAAATATCTCAATAAAATGACTAAATTACTGATAAAAAGTAACAATATATCATAAAAATAATGAAAATTTTGCCATTAAAATAATATTATTTTTATAAAAATAATAAATAAGTAAATAAAAAATAAAAAGTATCTATAATGGACATTCAATACTAAAATTAATATCATTATGAATTAATTAAAAGAACAAGAAAAACATTTAATAGAGAAAACAAGTAGCTAGGCAGGAGAGATTATATTATAGGCCTGATCTACTACGTCAGCCGTGGTCCCTAGCCAATTAAAACTACTTATTCCGCCACTAACAACCATGTAATTAATATAATTTCCAGAAATCATATTTTTAAAATGACATGAAAATTCTGAGTGAAGATTCATTGGTTGGAAAAAAATGAGGTGGAGATTAATGGTGAAGTGAGTGGTTATTATTGGATGGGACCACGACTGACGTGGTAGACCGGGCCCATGATATAATTTCTCAGCTAGGCAGGGTTAAGTGAGAAAATAAGTAGCTAGCTAGGCAGATAAAATGGATAATATTAAAAAACGGCGGCAGATTTAAAAAGAGGCTAACAAGCTGTCATGCCGAAATTGTTATAAAATTTTTAATATCGATTTTTAATATATATTAAATTTTTTTATAAAAATTATAAAAATTTTGATATATATAAAATTGTAAAAATTCTTATAATTTTTATAATAATTTCAGTACAATTGTTTTTTAATCTTTTTTACCTGTCTTTTTTTTAAAAAAAAAACTCAGATAAACCATCTATCACTACCCTATAAAATTTTGATAACAAGTAAAGTATTAAGGGTGAGCAAAAAACTCGATTATCTAGTTTCGGTGAGACCTAATAGATTTTTATCTATAATTAATTTCTGTGAGACCGAAATTGAATCTTGATTTTTTGGATCAAGTATTTGGTGGGTGCCTAAGAGACCAGGACCAATACCAAATACCCGACACTCTTGTTAGATAATGTTATTATTATTTTTTTCTTATCAAACTTTCTTATTATGTATGAATATTATACAAGTATGACTTGTTTTAAAATTTTAATTTTTGAGCTTACAATATTCTAATTTTGTTATTTAATATTATTATTGGTGGTTAATTTTTTTTACTATTATTTTTTTAACAATAAACCAATTGATCGAATATTCGATATTGACATCGATTTCTACTAGTAACATGACTAATTTCTAGAATTTGAGATTCGATATAATCTAGATAAGAATTGATTTTAATTTTTAAAACACGATGGCTATCAAAAACTAGGACGAATTCTGATTAAATTAGCACCCACCCTACCCCTAACATGTACATAGCAAGGTTAGGTGACAGGATTCCCATTTATTTAAGAGCAAGGCAAAGTGCAGTATCCCTCGAGACAATTGGAAGTGGAAACACAGTATGGGCCTGGTGGGATCATGGAGATTTCTCATGCCTTTCCTAGTTGGTTTTGCTTTGCATTCATACTGTTATCATGCACGCACAGGTAAAAAGTAGGGATGTTTATTTTTAGATATGAGATGGATTTGATTAAAATCTTAAATATTTAAGTATTAGATATTCGAATTAGAAATTCAGAAACTTCTTCATTTTACGGCTCCAGATTATAATTTTGTTCATGAAGCAAGCTCAGCTCCTTCGATCTCATACCACGACTACATTGTAGTCGGTGGAGGAACCGCCGGCTGTTCTTTGGCTGCGACTCTGTCGGAAAACGCTAACGTTTTAGTCCTAGAAAGAGGAGGATCTCCCTATGTTAAACCAGGCAAAACGAACAAAGAGAACTTCTTCCTCGGTCTGTTCGATTCCTCATCCGATTCATATGCTCAATCTTTCATTTCGGAGGACGGAGTGTACAACCACCGAGCACGAGTTCTCGGCGGTGGCTCGGTCATCAACGCAGGCTTCTATTCACATGCTGAAAACAATTTTGCCAAGGAGTATGGTTTTGATGAAGCTTTGGTAAAAGATTCGTACCAATGGGTTGAAAATAAGGTTGCATTCAAGTCACCTGTGTTGCAGTGGCAATCTGCAGTGGTTGAGGGATTGCTTGAAGCTGGGGTCTTACCATACAATGGATTCACGTATGACCACATTAACGGAACTAAAATTGGAGCTACCATTTTTGATACGGATGATCAGAGACATAGTGCAGCCGACTTGCTCGAATATGCCGACCCGAAGAACATTATGGTTTACTTGCATGCCACGGTCGTCAATATCATTTTTACAACAGAAAGTAAGATTAGTAGTAGTTTTGTTTGAATTGTTATTCACTGAGATAAGGATTAAATTTCCATCTCTTTTCCTTTAGATTTGAGTTCACAACCGAGAGCTAAAGGAGTGGTTTTTGAGGATGCACGGGGAGTACAACACAAGGCATATTTAACGGATGATTCTGAGAGCGAAATCATTCTATCAGCAGGTGCCATTGGTAGCCCACAGCTGCTGATGTTGAGCGGTATTGGACCAGCCGATCAACTAGAGGCACTAGGCATCAAGGTGGTGATGGACCAACCCATGGTTGGCCAAGGTTTGGCCGACAATGGATTGAATTCTATCCTTGTTCCTTCCCCTTTACCTGTTGAGGTTTCACTCCTTTCCACCGTGGGCATAACCCAGTCTGGTCTCTATATTGAAGCATACAGTGGACTGAATTTGCCTCCTTCCTTTGGGAAGATTTCCAAATTCTTGCTCCCCATCCTAAACCAGGTTTTTACCTAATAACTCCCTATGTT
Organism: Abelmoschus esculentus; assembly: GCA_035048815.1. Lineage (NCBI taxonomy): Eukaryota > Viridiplantae > Streptophyta > Magnoliopsida > Malvales > Malvaceae > Abelmoschus > Abelmoschus esculentus. Next base: position 14,023,642 of record JAUCBN010000049.1, read on the forward strand.
TTTTTGGTGATATATATATAGGGATGATATCTACTTACGTAGTGTAAAACTTTTTTAGTTCATAAGTGAAATAAACGGATGAAATGAAAAGCTATAAATAATGAGATCTTTAAGGAGAAAAAAAATAAGTGTGTTTAATCTCGCACTCATTTAATGACCATAACGTTTGTTTTCTCTGATTTAACGTACGTCGAGCGGTGAGCTTTGTAATTTTCCCATATGGTGTTTAACAATGGCTAGTGGTTGCATGCATGTTCACAACGAATCAAAGATTAACATCGGATTCAACCTCAATACAAGACTCGAAGGTGGCTTTATTGTTCAGAAAGTTGGTCGTCCACTCTCCACAGGATATGTTGAGCTTCGAAGCACCGATCCATACGAGACCCCGAGGGTGAGGTTTAATTACTTCAAAGAACTAGAGGACTTGAGAAAGTGTGTGCTAGGCATGGAAACCTTAATCAAAGTCGTAAATTCCAAAGCCTTCTCAAAATTTCGTTATCAAACAATCTCGACTCAGCAGCTGCTGAATCTGACGGCAGCTTCTGCCATGAACTTGAGACCGAGAAGCCCTAGTACTGCAACGTCTTTGGAACATTTCTGCAATGACACTGTCATTACATTTTGGCATCATCATGGAAGCTGCCGAATCGGCAAGGTCGTGGATCAGGATTATAGAGTCATCGGTGTGGCTGGCCTTCGGGTTATCGATGCTTCCACCTTTCATTCCACTCCCGGAACTAATCCTCAAGCCACGGTTATGATGCTTGGAAGGTAATATCATTATTTGTACCGCTTATTCTACTTTGATATACGCAACTCAAGGCTGTACATAATAAAGACCGGTTGAGTTTTGGAGTGCCCTCTCAATAAATAACGTTGAGTTCTGCTATTGTAGTTATCGTGTAACAATCGTATATTTCTGATGCAGGGCCATGGGAGTACGGATTCTGAAAGATAGAAATTTCTAGAGAAGCTGCTGAAATGGATCCAAATGGAAAGGCCATTACGGTTTGCTGATTGAATCTGTGGGAGCAATTCAAGATTATTACTTGAAAATATAGTATCATTATTAAATGTACTGAATAATTCTTATTATAATTATAATCGTAATTTAGGACGAGACTTATTTTCTAATTGGGTTGAATGGCCAATGGATTTCTTAAGCGTAATTCTTTTATATCGAAAGTATGGGCTAGTTTCTTCACCATTGTACTTCGAGCTGAAAATAAGCTCCAAGAAACTAGATCTAGACTTGGCAAATTCTTCTTAAGATTCGAGATTCAATTCCTTATTAGGGTGAGTATTCAATTGAATCGATTAAAAAGATTGTGACGAAGTATATAACGCATAGCTACGCATTCGATGTCGAAACTCCTAAAAGCTCCTGCTGTCTGCAAATTGAAAACTTTCATTGCAGCCAGCTTTCATTCCATCTGAAAGCCTCCCTTTATATATGCGTCCAAAACTTTCGAAACCAAGCATATTGCTTTCATCAAATCCACCGTTGCTCCTAAAGTCCTTCACCTTGATTATTTACTTGGTGGAGAATCTCTGCACTAAACTGCCTTTTTCCTCCTCTCACCATAAAGCAAAGGTATGGACTGAGAATCTATAGCCTTTGTGACTTTGGTATGGGGAAGAAGAAAGGAAGCTAATAATGGAATTTAACCTATCTAAAAGGTCGTGTTAAAGGTGTCACGGAGTATATCCATGGCATAATCCATTATCAAACCACAACCGTAGACTTAACCTATCAGTGACGGAATCAGAAATCTAGATGAGATGAGACAATGAGTAAACAATAAGTAAAGTGTAGGAACATATATTCCCATATCCTTATATTGAACCTTTATGAGGCCCATAGGTTAAAAGGGAAAGAAGCAAATTCCTTGAGAGGCAGCCCTTTGGAGGATATCCCATGGCATAACCCCCTCTAGCATATGCTATTCTTGTATGGTGTTATTCTCTCTATACACATATGGGAATGCTTATAAATCTCCGGACCAAAGACGATCGAATGTCGAGTGATTTCGAGAAAGATTGCAGTGGGATTAGTCAGTAAGCAAACCAGTCAAAGGGCACCTCTTACTTGGCAGGTAACTATAGAAATTGGTGGTGTGATTTTATGTAGGCAAATTCAGTAATGGATCCCAACAAGCGCTTGGCTACACTGACTTGCCAAAGGAGAGTTGCCCTGTGACTGATTCAGCTTAATGTTAGGTTAGTGCTCCCACAGGTCATTCATCATAAGGTATGATTCTTTCGGTGGCAATGCATTTTCATGCAAATTCTTTTGGTATTATCAAGTTCGAAATCACTTATCGATCGAGTTAACACGTCAATAAATATCGATTCAATGAATCTAGATGGGACGCTTACGATTTAAAATTGTCAAAACTTTTTCTTAAATACCTAAGAAATCGACAAAAGGGATCATAACCAAAATTCTCCGATGATACTTGACCCCAAACAATGTCATACCACTTTTTATCTCAATCTCTTTCATTCCGACCATCGCTTATAACGATTCTTTATCGTAATTAAAAAAAACAGTCCGAAACCACCGCAACGATTTTTGTCAACTTCTTTGATGTCGGACCGGATTGACATCTATAAACTTGTTCCCTTGGTAAATGGCAAAAAGAAGTATTTAGTTTAAAACAGATTAAATTATTTTTCTAGTGATTAATTTACTTATATTTTGATAATAAATTTTAAAATTGAAAACAACATAGTTAATGCTTTTGGGCTTTGTACGAAGACCAACATTACGTTAAACATTACAATAATGTTGGAAATTGGGCTCAATAAACCCAAAACAACTTAAATATTAATTTTTTATTTAATTAAAAAATAATTTAAAATATTATTATACTAAAATCTTTGAGAAGCAACACCCCCTCCCAACCCAAAAGTAAATTCGTCTTTGTATGTAATCTTAGTTTGTTTGTTCAAAATATCCGTCATAGATCTTGACCAAACTTTTCTTGTTTCCACCTCAGCATGTAGACAAAAGTGTTTGAGGGCATCGCCCCCATCTGTCAGTCCCTCCCAGTCCCACCGCTCACTATCACATGTTTTGATATTTCAGACGACACAACACAGCACTGCACATGCACCACCACCATCAGCCACCAGCCACTCCCCACCCACCAGCACCAAGAGATAAGATGGAGAGAGACAGATAAAACCAAACCAACACTGGTTTTAACTGAGATTTGTACGATGATCGATGCATAAACTGTTGATGTTTTTAATTAAACTCTGTGTTAAACCTGATGTTGATGGCCTTGGCAAATGGCAATGCAGGTCTAATCCCATGGAATATTTCTTGTTGGTATTATGCAGCCTGCAGTAGTGGTGTGCCCCGCGAAACAGGACCACTTTGAATTTGAAATCCTCAGAAATATTCAATTTGGATTTCAGAGCCGGTCAGGTCTCAGGAATATTGTGTAGGCGGAATCTGCCAAGTTTTGCGGTAAGACTCAATCTCCCATATACCATATGCTATATGGATCAACACAGGCTCAGATGCATACCCTACACACATTTAACAGACATGCAGCTGCAGGGATCTTTATAGTTTAAACTTTGCACCATATTTATAGTTCTAATGTACCCATGATAGTCACATGAATTTGATTATATTCAGTTAGATTTTAAATGAAGAGAAAAGTTGTCTTGATTTCTCATAATCTACAAAATTTAAACTCGAAATTGTACTTGAAATACGATTTAAATCTTTATTATTTAATTTGATATAGTATTGAACGGTATAAATACTCTTTTATTGTATTTTTATTGGTGTTTTCACTTTAAAATAGTGGGTTTAGGGTTTAAGGTTAAAAATTATGATTGTGGTTAGGGTTTAAGGGATTAAGAATATTGTGTATTTTTAGGGGTTTGGGTTTAAGGTTTAGGATGTGAAAATTAAGGTTAAGATTTAGAATTCAAATTTTAATAACTTTTAATGTGGGCATAGAAAAAGACATATTTAGAATGCAAAAGATTTTTAATCGCTATTGTGAAGGTATATTACGGAAAATTTACACAATTTAAGATTTATATAATTTTAAAGTTAGAGATTAAGATTTTATATTTTAAATAAGAAAACTTATAATTTCTATTATAGAATGTGTGTAAAATGCATAAAATTTTAATTTTATCTTTAATAATAAAGTTGTAACCTTTAAACTCTAAATTCTAACATCTAATTTTAAACATGTATTATGTTCGAACATGACAAAATATTTATATAATAATAAGTGTTGACATCATTGTTTCAAAAAGTGACATCATTATAAATATTAGAGCTAGTAACTAAACAACCCTAGGGAATTAAAAAATAATCATCTCAATTGAATAAGTGTATTAAGTGTTCTATAAAAAAAGAATTAAGTGCATTAATTGTAGCTTTTGACTTTTTTATTTAATATCTATAGGTATAATAAATTTTATTTTGAATTTTTGAATTTCACGCTCACTGCTTAACACTTCATCCATTTCCTTCATCCTTCCAGGATTATTTAAATTTATGGCACGACACCAGTAAAAATAACAAAAGCTTGTTGGATTAAAATTTCTCTAAATAATCAACAAAATTTACCATAAATTATTGGAAATATAAATTTCGAATTGTCTGAACAATATATATTCAAATGAAACATGTTTTCTTTCTTTTCTTCAGCTTAGGGTTGGAATTTTTTTTTGAATATGTTTATTAAATTGGTTCAAATAATTAAAATCGTTCATCTCAATTTTTTTTAAAATGAACCATCACTTTTTTCCTACATATAATTAGTGAGTGAATAATTATTAGATAATTATTTAAAGATAAACGATTCTGATTGCTTGGACCATGGATAACATGGTAAACAAGATTCACCTAATAATCTCTCGTAGCTTTGCCCATCACAATTCTATCATAGATAATAATTACCCTTTTTAATATATATCATTACAATATCATCGATAGGTCCACACGAGTCGTGGAATCTTATTATTTATCCTTTTTTCTTTTTAATTTCTTTTGTTAGATTCTCTTCAAATAAAGCTACAATTAAAGTGGATAAAGGAACATACAAAAGTTTACAATATTCCAAGGGAGATATCGTTGTAATTTTGAAGTAGCTGAGGATTTGGGTATGCATGATTCAGATTTGGCTATAAAAATAGTAAAATTACACGTACGTAACAGAAACTTTATCAGAAAATCCATGCACAACAGCTTTATCAACTACTTTTCTTTTTAAAGATTTTTCTGTATTCGATAATCATGTGAATCTGTAATAATATTTTAAGTTGAGTCTTATCTAACTTTTTCTGTGAGTGATCAAACTAAGTGAGGGTAGAGCGAGACAATCCCAAATTTTTATTTAATTTTTTTAAATTTTTTTCACATTTCTTTTTATTTAATTTTTTTAAATTTTTAACTTATTTATAAATTTACTCATACTTTTAAATATTTATATTTTCTCACAACCTTAAATCCTAATTTTATCCCCTAAGCTCTAAACCCTATAGTTGTACCTCTTTTACATGGTCAATGGTCAAATGGTGCATTTCGAAATTAGAGCAACAAAAGTATAGTTTAAGGACCCTATCCCTATGTAGAGTTATTACTTACTTGGATTTTACCCCATGCATACGTATAGGTGTACATATCTATGCATGTATATGTACATGAACAAATTCTTGAGTATTTCAATGTTTGTGCCTTAGGATGGATAACATATTTATTGAAATAACAAACACGTAGGATAGATTTTTGAAATCAGAGAAAAAAAAAGATAATTTTAAGTATATATTAATTTAGATGTACAAAATATAGACCTAAAAAAGGGGGTCCAACGCCCATTTTAACCACGTGTAGAGTCCCATACAAAGACCCCAACGAATAGCATCTCATCACGTGAATGACCCATGTGATGCTAAAAGGCGAGACCTTTCCACGTTTCGATTAGACAACCTTTGAAAGGTGAAACCTCCGAACCTAAGTCTTAAATCCGTCGCCGTTTCATGTACCAGCGACTCTAATATGACATTCTCGACCTCCGACACAACCCCTTCTGCTTCTTCCACGTACTCAACCGCACTTCGGAGATTCAGTTCTGGCAAATCTTTGCCGATCAAGGCGTCGATGTCTTCAAGAACACGGCAATCAGCTCGAGGAAACTCCATGATTTTGGAGCACAATGTGTCTGTAAGCCGAGACCCATCCATGTTACTACAATATTCACGTCGACCGAGTCCAGTTATAACCCAAGGCTTCGTATTGAAAACCGGTTTCAGAAATTCAGACAAGATTTCATCGATGAGATGGAACAGTAATTTTCGGTTGCAGCGGAGGCTCAGTTGACTGGGTCTGGAACTGGGACTGTTTTTTTTATTACAGGCGGTGAAGTGTTCGAGGTGGTAAAAAATGGAAGGATTAAGAGGATGGGAAGGAGAGGACCAAGAAGCTAAGGACAGTGGGGTTTCTTTTTCTAGCCCTGTACGTCTTAGTATTCTGGCGATGTACTCATGATATTCCGCTGCTTCGTCACCGGTTGTAGTATCGTCGTTACATCTGTCGCCGAAGTTATCGTTTCGGGGAACGTGTACGTACGTCACTTGTTGTTTGTTGTACGTTTGGCTCGAACAACTAGATAACTGTGAGCTACGTTTCGGTCTTCCACCATCCAAGATCTGTAAGTTCAATAGTTCATATAGTAAACAGAAACTTTTTTTCTCAAAATGAATGGTAAAAGCCAGTATATATGAATACCTGCTTTTGAGGGATTTTCGTTGCCTGGGAAGGAACTTTTTTGACCGGAAAAATGTTGAGGAGATCATTTGACAATGGAGTTTTCTTACATTTCTTGTCGGGGATATGAATTCTGCTCGCTGCTGAAGGACGAACGAAAGGCTCCTCTTGCTTGTTTCGAGGCTTTTTCACTTTCTGGCATTTGCTTGCGGCTCTTGGTGGCTGCTCTTCTTGTTCTTCGGCAACCGGCTGCAACTTGGGCTGAGACTGCATATTGATCACCGAAGCGGTTGCAATTGCTGTTGCTGGTGGTTTTGGTGGTTGAGTATTATGATTATTGGTTTTGGTTTCCAAGAAACGAAGCCTGGGAGAGCACGAAGGTGTCGTCGAGTGCTTTCCAGGGCTTGAATCTTCCGCCAGTTTGTTCAAAGCCTTGGAAATCTTCTTGTACTTGAATTGACTAACAAGCTCTTCTCTAGCTTGCTCTCTGTTCCGAACCGTGTTGGTAATGTCCATTCCAACTTTCCTGCTCACACTTTCTTTAACTTGCTTCACTATCTGCCTCGCGTAATGACCCGGGCTTTTGTTCTCGTCTTCCTGCTTCTGCTCCTTCCTCTTCAGTGCTCTGAGACGAGAGATCACCGCCTCCTCGGTTGCACTCATGTTCTCCTTGTTGATCTGAAGAGAAAGCCGGTGGTGAAGATCGACATCCGACCTCCTAGAAGAAGAAGACATCCTCGGAGTTTCCGGCAACGAACGAGTGCCTCGAATATCACCATCCAATGACCTTCTATGTCCAGTTATTGGCTTCAAATGGGATGAAAAAGATGGTGAATGGCTTTCGGGAAGAATGTCAAGACCCATAAGCCTAGCAACCAAAGTGGGTGTCTTGGTCCCTGGAGAGCTACTGATCTCTGAAAATGTGTCAACTTTTGACCTTATGTCTCCTCCACTTGTTTTGATTTGGATTCCAATCCCATCTGGATTTTCAGATATAAAAACATCATCATCATCATCATCATGATTACCCAGTTTTCAAATATATATATGACCTTGGAAATCAAAACAATGGTTAGCATTCTTACATGTATATTTAAATTTTCTTCTTCTTTCCTGGTTGATGTCAAAGAAGCTGAGACTGAATCTGAACTTTCCTCCTCAGATTCCAAACTATTCCTTGGAGCCTCTGTGCCTTTGAGGGTGGCTGGGACGAAGGTACTGCGTGGAGAGAGAAAAGAATGAGTCGGCTTGAAACAACCGCAGCTGCTGCTGCTGCTACTCTGAGTTGAAGTATTAGTTTGGTTTAAAGGGAACTGGAAATGATGAAAATCGAAGAACTGGAAGACAGCACTCATGCAACCAGAGGGAGCTGTGGTATCAACTGATGCTGCTCTCTTGGAGCTGGTGGTGGTCGTGGGTGTTTTAGCAGCTCCTCCACCACCCATCTCCGATTCAAGAAAAAGGAAAATCGGGTTCAATGAGAAGATGAGCAAAGGTGTAGTGAGTGTGTGGTTTGAAGGAAGAAAAGCTGGTGAAAAGGTTTTCCTACTCCATTATTTATATGAATCTGGTGAAGGAGCGAGAAAAGCGGATCCATCCAACATGATAAAACGGCTACATTTTCATTTCAAGATAGTATTTTTTAGCCCATAAGAAGTGAGAGACATGGCTGTCGAAGAAAAAGTCTCATCACAGAAATTTGATCCATTTATTTAATAATTTAATTTGAAATTTTAGATGTTTAATTTTATTTATTATTTATTTAAAAAAATAAGTTTAATAATTTAAAATTTTGAATATTTGATCTAACAATTTAAGTATATAATATCTAAATAATTGGATATTCGATTTTTTAAATTATAGATAAATTATCATTTTACTGATATAAAGAAGAAAGAGTTTATAACGGGTATGAACATCAATGAACATAATTAATATTGAACATCATTTAATATTATTAAATTAATTTATAAAGAATAAAAATCTAAAGGACTAATTATACAATTATTAATTATATGTTGAGTTTATCACTATTTTATTATTTACATATTGAGTCATTGAGATTTTAAATTTTTATTAATTAATTTAATGAAATTCAACAATATTCAACATTAATAGTGTTCAGCAGTGTTTGACGCCCGTTGTAGAATTTTCCTATAAAGAATCATATATCTATTTTATTCCGGATCAACCGAATTTTATATTAAAAATCAGAAAACTCAAAATATAATATAAAAAATATTATGAGATTTAAATTCGAATGAAGTTTATAACAATTAAATGATTATTTTTTTAGAATTATTTTAAAAAATAACCCTTATTAAAGATTATGTAAAAACATATCTTTTTTTAGTCTAAGTAGATTAAGCTCACGTTTTTTTAATAAAACATGACTTTAACCTATATATATTTTGAAAAGAAAATATTTTTCTACGTAATCTTTGATATTATTTTTCTAAACAACCCAAAAAATGAATATTTATTTAATTTTTCCTCAACTAGAGAGTTCGTTGTCGTCCTCTTTAAAGTTTTCATTGGGAATTGAAGTGGTAAAAGGATAAACAGGTGGTGGGGACCGAGAGAGAGCGGGGAGATGGAAAAATTATGGAAGGTGACGAAGATGACACAGTTTCCATCTCACTATTTCCACATATAAACAAAACACATCTCACTCTCAAAATGGATTCACAATGTGATTGTGATTCCCTCTGTAGTTTGAAATTCTTTAGCACATGCAGCTGAAATGTGATCTAGCAATGACCCAAAGGTCTGATTCATCGTTTCCACTTAATTAGATAATATATCGATCGAATTAAACTCAATCGAGTCGTTCCGAAATGGGAAAAGGAAACACAGAGTGCAGGAGAGAAGGAAAACGAAAGCTCTGTTACTTACACTTTCAATTAACAATGGTGACAAATAAGTAACAATAAATGGCAAAAGTGAGACTAAGGGTTGACCCACCACTTGCCTCAAACTTACCATTACAGTTCTTATCTAGTCTTTCAGTTCATTAATGGCTATTTGATTTCTACACCTACCACCACTTCAATTCTTACACACTCATGAAGTTGAAAAACATGTTCTTTTTCGTTTACAAGACTCGAACTTGAAATCTTTGAAATCTGATCACACCATCATGAAGTTGTCCTACATTAATTGAATTGACCTTGTAGGGCTTATATGGAAGAATCAAGCATCCATATTTATTTTCCCTGGCCCCATAAATCGAACCAAATGCATGTAAATGAAATCACTTCTCATGAAAGATCACCAGAATGAGCAAACCAATGGTTTACTGTTATCATTCATTGGCACACACCTTCAATCATTCAGCCAACTACATGATTACATGAACCAGAACATTCAAAATTTTGAAATTTAAAACATATGTAATTGCAATCATCTGAAACACATTTTAAGGAAAAAAATCAATACATAAAGGAACAATGCTAAATTTTGATTGTTTTTGTCAAACTTATACAACACTTTTGGAGTAACAAAACTGGCTGAAATCATAGTAATTGTTCCATGCGAAGCAACTCATGCTCAGAACCGATCCGTACCTCCTTTTTCGTTTCTATGATGCATGATGTTTGGTTAAGGCGTCGAGAACAGCCTGTTTTGTGGGCAGAGCGGGAATCGCACCTCGCTCTGTTACTGTCAGGGCTCCGCAGGCATTTGCAAAAGCTAAGGCTTCCTTTAACCGCTTCTCGTCCTGTCAGAAAGATGAATTCAGTTATATGTTTCTCGAGAAACGATGGTGTTATAGCTTAGAACAATGAATCTTGAATCCCATCTCTGAAGATCATTTACTGTAATTTATGTAAAAATTATAGGTACCTGGAACAGATTAAAATCAGAAGCTAGGCTGCTAAGTAAGCCACCAACAAAAGCATCGCCAGCGCCCGTAGTGTCTACAGGTTTAACTTTGATTCCAGGGACCCTTCCCTTGAAAGTCTGCGGTGGATACATAGGTTGATTGTTTATGCAAATCATATGTTAAGAATTATCAATGAAAGTTTGCTCAAGCTTACCTTGGTATAATATCTACAACCTGCTGACCCCTCGGTTACGATCAAAAGCTTAAGGTTAGGATGAAAAAGGTTCTTCATCACCACACTATCATCGTAAGGGTCACCACCTTCGGTTAAGAACGTAATCTCATCCTCGCTTACCTGCATGTTCATATAGATTAGCATGCATTTGAATGATGTAGCAAGATCCATTTACGAGTCTTGTAATCATATTTGTACCTTAATAAGGTCTGCTTGATCCCATATACTCATTATGCCTTTCCGAGCAGCCTCTGCTGATGGCCACAATGGCAATCTTAAATTCGGATCATAAGAGAGGATGCTGCCAGACTTCTTGGCAATGTCCATTGCTGCAAGTTGAGCTGACTTGCATGGTTCCTCAATCAAACTAATTGAACCAAAATGAAAGATCTTCGCCTGCAATCGAATATTATTTGGATATCAGAGAATTCTAAATCCTTGTCAAACCAACCAATCTTCCACATCACTAATTCAAACAAAGATGAGAAACGCAGAAAGACAAATTGGGGTGGGGGAGGAACCTGCTTGATGAGGTTTATATCAAGTTCTGATTCATGAAGCCGCATATCAGCACTTGGATGACGGAAAAACAAGAATTCACGTTCACCATCAGCTCTTAGCGTAACGAATGCCAATGCAGTTCTTGCATTGTGGTCAAACCGCATGCCGGAATTGTCCACATTGTTCTCTTTTAAAATGTTGGCTAACATGTGGCCAAATTCGTCATCACCTACCTGATATGAAATCGCAAGGCATCATGTACATCAATAATCTCACGAGTCACGATACCAAAAAGAATGTCATTTGTGAGAAATCACTCTTCAATCACAGTTCCTTACACAGATTATTTCAAAAACATCCCTTAAGTTTAAAAGCAGTCAAGACTTTCTCTAGAACAAATATATTCTAGTCGCTATAAATTTAGCAGATTTCGGATGATCGTTAAAAGCTGGCCGATAGAAAAGCGGTTCTTATTATATAACACTGTTATAAGAGACATAGAATGGTGGATATGGTGCAAGATTTTATCTTCAAGGTAATTGAAACAGAGAGAAACAAAAACATCATAGGATTATTCTCGGTGAACAGTACATAGTAAAGATAGATGTTAGAATTTACCTTGCCTATGAAAGCTGATGTTCCTCCTAATCTAGATACACAAACGGCCACATTAGCTGGAGCACCACCAGGAGCCTTCTTGAAAGCAGGTGCTTCAGCCAGAGAAACCCCTCCGACTGTCGGTACAAAGTCAATCAGAAATTCACCAAATGAAACAACTAGTGAATTGTTTCTTGCAGACTTCCAATTCGTATCACCGGGAATATCTTCACCTCCACCTACAATCCATAGTTTCTCAATGTCATAGATATTCTCTAACTTTTTTCAAGCCACAACAAACTAGAGAACTATCCATATACCAACATGCCACTTCTAGACCTATGCTAATCTGTTCATTTTAAAACATGCCTTCGCATTATGAAGTACGAAATGAATGGTATTTCGGAACAAATCGAAAATTCCTATCACCATTCTCCACTGCATAGATCCAATATGTAAGTATCAAGAAACAAGATTTTATTGACAAAATCAGATTCAGAACACTTGAAAAGCAATCAACTACAATAATGATAGACATTTCTTCATAATTGAAAGAAAGATCGGCCTCAAAGCAAGAACTCTAGCATTACTCGTTGAAGACACTTTCTATCGAACACCATGTAGTTCTTGAAAGCACAAGAAAGCAAAAACTCTAAAACATGATGGAAAAGATTTATCATTTCAAAATATATTAGACAGCAACAAACAAACAATCACATGTAGTTCAGTTCATACCCTCTGAAGTACGAATCAGATCAAATTCGAAACATGGCGCGGAAACGATTTAGTTCATAAAATCAAGCGATTTATTTCAAGCATTGGAGAACTTTTCTTATGCATAACTATTGAAATAAAATATTTTCTTGTATGGATTAAAGCTATGAACTTTTCAAGCATTGGCAGAATAGGACATAACAAATAATATACTTTTATGCTAGGAAAGATCAAATTTTCTTCTTTTTTTGTTTTAGAAGAAACTCATTATCTCATAAAGCAAGACTCTTGCTTGCAAAAAACAACTCAAAACCCAGATTCAGTAAATGGCACAACATGCAGATTATGTAGAAAGACGAAAACTTTGAACCAAGAAAGTGAAATATCAAAAGCACTAATAAAACAAAACAAATGAATCAAGAACAATGGGATGAACCTGTAGTTGAATTCCCAGCCATTCTTTTCTTTTGGAAAAATACAGAGCTTGAATTTGAAAGAGCAAGGTTTTGAGTTTTGACCAGTGAAAGAAGGTGACGGTGGCCAATCTTGATTTGGATTTCTCCTTGAAAGATTAAAAAAAGCTGGCAAATTTATTAGCTCATCATCACAATTAATTTCATAATTTATTCGGACAAAGGACCATAGAAAAACATAAAACCAGGATTTTTGGGTTGCGGTGCGGCCCAGGCCAATGGTATTCAAGTGAAAAAGGATGCAAGTACAACTATCCTTGATTCGTTGAACGTGATTCTTCTCCTTTTCCTTTTCAGTCTTTTCGCAAACATTAATTTATATTTTAAAAATATATTACACATTCACAATACAAATAATTTATAAATAATACATATTTCAAAAAATATATATTTTTATACATGTACAATTAATGAGTTTGGATACTCATAATATACAATTGGCTTCTAAAAATTATGATAGTGATGTTAAATTAATGAGTTAACTATAAAGGAGGTAGAGGCGGGTATTTCACACGGTACAATCGGGTTTCAACCGAATGCGACCGAATCAAATTCGGGTCATATTTTTATTAAAGGTGAGATCGGTTTATCAAAAATTAATATTTGATTTGTACTAATATTAATAGTCTAATTTTTTAGAGATATTTATTATAATTTTTTTATATTTATTTATAATTAGAACTCTAATATTAATTTTTTTTAATTAGAGTCATTTGTCTTTTAATAATTATTTTTTTGAGCGATTGTTGATCTGTCAAAAACTTAATCCGATTGGTATCCATGTGACCATCTCTAAAAGGAGGTCGCTAGTAGACTATCATATATATTTTAAATCAGTTCTTAAACTTTAAATATTTTGTATTAATCTTTAAATTATAAATTTTTATTTTAAATTAATTTATAAATTTTAAAATGTTATATACCAACCCTCAGACTATCAATATCATTTCATTTTGATTGTTTCTTTAACGACGTTGACCTTTCTCGTACCGGAGTTACTAAGTATGGGAATTTCACTGTTGAGGTCATAATCCAGTGTCTGGCTCTTTAGAATTAATGGAGGTGAGGGGGGAAATTTGACCACTTCATCTATAATTTTGGGCAAAAATTCATATGTTTGTAACAACCTTGGTATTATATGCAGAGTGGGCTTGATTTCCAGATGATCAAAAGGCTTCTCACGAGATCAGACTTCCCCTCTATAATTTATGCCATTTGCCTAACCGGGAATGGATATCAGGTGTATCAAAATTTTAATAAAAAATCCCCATGAAACATGTTTCGAACAAAAAAATAATAAAAATATTAATTATAATATATAAAATAATAAAAAATATTTTAATAAATATATCAGACAAGCATGTATCATCTAAATATAATTTTAAAATTTTAAAAAAAATAAAATTGTATCAACATACTACAATTAAAAAATAAAAAATTTATTCGATCAGATCCGAACTCATCGGTCGGAGAAAATTACCATCCCTACAAATCAGATTGGTGGCATGGCAGAGACCAAAATAAAAAAAAAAAAAATTCTAGCATCATTTAGTGTTACTAAATATCATGTCAACACCAAGTAGAGGTATGAAATTTTTTTCCCAAACGTATTAGTTCAGGCACCAATTTAATATAAATATTCGGAATATAACCATATAGATTTGACAGATAAAATTCCGTAGGCTCAGACTGAACATTTTCTTCAATCATCAGAAGTAAATTTTGCCTACAAAGCCAGGAGCCATTTCCCTTTTGATGCGGCTGAAATCACTCAAATAGATTCAGGGAAGCCCTCACCATTTCTTGCAGTTGTAGCGGCCTCGACCAACACCAACACCCGAAAATCTATCATTTCTTCTATCAGAATATCCTCCACGGCCACCTCTGCCGCCAGAGAACTTACCACCACCACTTCGATCTCCGAAACCACCCCGTCCACCACCGAATCTCCCTCTCGACTGGTCTCTCTCTTGTAAACGTGGCAATTTTTTCTTCATCACCACTAATGTAACATTAGCTGCATTTTCAGCACCTGAGACCAGAAGGGAAGAGATGATGATACAATAGAATTATAGAACTAATGACTTTGTGTATGATGTTAAGGAACAGCAGAGGAATAACATATCAAATGGAGATGACTCAATACAATCCCCAAATTAAACCATGAAGTAGGGGGGGAATACCAGCAAGAAAATTTTCCACGTCTTCTTCTGCAATATCAAACACTGCACCCTTTCCATCAGCTGTAAGGGTCAGACCTTGAACTGACTGAACCTTTTCCTCCGGTAAGAATCTTTTCAACACACCAAAAACATATCTAAGACAAGAAAAAAAAAGAAAAGGAAAAATGAATCTGATTCAGAGAGTTCAGCAACAAAATAACAATTAATGGTGCACATTAAGAGTTTCCTCAAACCAGTTAGCTTTTGTTAGCTATCACGGACGGTGAGTAAATAACATAGCAAGTGTAGATGACTCAATACATTCCCTAGATCTTTTAAGCAAAGTTTGAGTTACGAAAGAAGCAAACTGGTTTTGAAGGTTTGTCCCTATGATAACCCCTCTGCAGTATCATGATCCGAATTAATCATTCAATTATATAGATACCGGTGGTTATACATTTTCTTTTACAAAGATATACAAATGAAAAAGGTTTCATAAACTTACGAAAGCGTGTAAATAGGTTTTCCAGCTTCAAGATGTAATGTAACATGGTTATCCATAGATGTTAGAAGGGATCTACTCTTTATTTCAGAATAGCCCTGAAAAATCAAGCAATGGTGGAAACCAGAGTTAAACTACTATTAAATATGAAGAGAATCAAAAGGTCCAGTATGGATAAGGATGAAAACTCACCGCAGCCTTGGCTAGCGCTTTGGCAAGTAGATCTTCTGCTGATAGACCAGAAGTTGCCAATAGCTCCCGAGCAACGGACTTAAAGGCAGGAATTACGCTGCAATCTCATATGGGTTAAGATCTGTCATCTGAGATGACAACTTACAAAGAAGAGATAAAATAACATCATTAGCAAGTATACCTGTCTGAGACTTCTGTTATTATTTTCGCCGCTTCTACACCAGCCGATTTAGCAACATCAACCGGCCGGGGAGCAGATATATGCTCAAATTTCACACCAGATTCTCTTTCTATTTTAGATATGCTTGACCTTTTAGGATCAAAAAGCATGACAGCAACTCCAGTATTGCCTGAAATTGTAGTTACTTCTCAGTATCATCTCGAATTTACAAAACAGAAAGAAAGAGCAAACTTATGATACACCTGCTCTCCCTGTTCGTCCAGACCGATGAATATATGCTTCTACATCACGTGGAGGCTCACACTGTAATAGAAATAATGCTAAACATTATGGAATCACAAACTTCTGTAAAACATAATTATCCAAAATGTACCTGAATAATTAACTGAACATCGTTGATATCTAATCCCCGTGCTGCCACATTTGTAGCGACTAAAGTCATGAACTTGCCCGATCGGAACCCATTAAGAGTGACCTGCGAGCATTATACAAAAACTGAGAAATTGTGAAACAACAGGATTCGTTTTGCTTGAGCAAAAACATGAAAAAGTATATGCTCTATATTAGACTCTACCTCACGTTGGGCTTGCTGTATGTCCCCGTGCAAAGCCCGTGATCCAGGCAATAAGCCGGAAAACTCAGAAGCAGAATCTTTTGTCTCAGTGAATATAATAGTACGACCACCGCTGAATTATATCCGCAGGAGAAAGGAAGAAAACAACTAAGGCAAGTCATCAAATGTAATCCAAATTGTCGCAATACATTAGTTTAAAACCATAAACCAACCTGCTATAACAACGAATAATATCTGGGATCAGCTGTGACCTTGCTGACTTAGAACAGGGTAAGACAATATGCCTAACACTGGTACTAGCTTTCATCTTCTCATTACCAACGAGATCAACAGTCTTCTTACTTGTTTTAAGAAATCTTGTTGCAATCTGAAAATGAAAAAGAACAGAGTTCATGATTAGAAATGTAAATGAAGAGGAATAAATCCAAGTTACATTTTAAATTCACGTTCTAATAGATGGAGCAGATACTGGTCGGGAATAATAAAAATACTAAAATGCATGAAAACAGGAAAGAAACATACACCCTTCACCCAGTCCGGTAAGGTGGCACTAAAAAGAAGTGTCTGAACTTTACTTGCATCCTCTACCTTGCCTGGAAAAGCAACTCGTTACCATAACTAAATCAGACAGTAGAATGATGCACGCAGGTATAAATGGTGTCAATAATAGGAATAAAGGTATAAGACTAAATACAAATATGCAAGTGCACGACTTTCTAATGTGTTCTACGTATCTAATATGGAAGTAGAGAAAACTACATCACATAAGGGGATAGAAGTAAAACAACAGACAGAAAAATGCATACCTAATATAATCTCAACATCATCAACAAATCCCATTCTCAACATTTCATCTGCCTCATCAAGAACTCGAAATTTCAAAGAACCTAAGTGAATATTCCCCCTCTCTATGTGATCCTGCAGCATTTGCATTAGGACATTTATCATAATCAAATACCAAAAGTATTTAAATTGAACAGATATTGAATTTGACGATATCTCTAAAACTAAAAAAACCTATTCGATGAATATCAAGAACAGGTTACCTTTATGCGGCCAGGTGTCCCAACAACTATATCAACTCCTCTCTTGAGTTTCATCTCTTGGGTGTGGTAGGGGGCTCCTCCATATAAACAGCCTGATGTCAACCCTGACACCTCGCCATAAACTTCAAAGTCTTCAAAAACCTAGAAACAAACGGGTTAATTACCATAAACTTCTCAAACAAAAAAGTACTATTAAAGAATCTGATGTCCAGAGAATTAGATCAGTGGCAACCGGTGCTATACCTGTTTAGCCAATTCCCTAGTTGGTAAAAGGACCAGAACACTTGGTGCCCTGCCATATCCAGTCTTTCTTGATGCTTTTGCAGGCCCGTTGGTTAGAGACTCCAATATAGGCAACACAAAGGCCAGTGTCTTGCCCTGCACAATATAGCTAACACCTACTTAAGAAGATAACTTCTTGAAGAAGTCATACAACAATGGTTTGAACTTTGAACTTGGATTGATTTAAACAGATCTCTACCAAAGCCAACAAGCTCAGTCATAATACATCAATCACAGATTCACAGACACTTTAAAACCAGGCAAATTAAGAAAATGATTTAAATCATGCATTTCATATGAATTTTTTTGTAACAAAAAGGTCCCTTCATGAATTCTATAGCTCATAATCATCACATGCAAACCTTACACTTATATAAAAGAAAGGAAAATGAATGTCATGTTTCTTATAAAGAAAACGAATACAATGGTAAAATTAGATCATAAATTAGCGGCAAATTTGGAAATGCAATCATTTTTCAATAAAACAAAGATCCCACCTGACCAGTACGAGCGCGTCCAACCAAATCAGTGCCATCAAGAATAACATTGAAAGTCATGGCCTGAATAGGAAACAACGACTCAATCCCCTTTGACTCGAGTTTCTTCCTAACCGCTTCAGAGATCCGAAACCTCGAAATCGCATTCGGATCCTCAATTATTCCTCCATCATCGCTTTCGTCCTCTTCTTCTTCCTCTTCCTCCACCTTTGCTTTGTTTTTCTTCTTCTTTTTCTCCTTCAATTTCAATTTTACCTTCACCTTCACATCTACCGGCTCAACGATCTCCGAGCTAGTCTCGCTATCCTCTTCCAATTGGAGCTCTGAAGCTTTTCGCTTCTTTTTAACATTCTTTAGCTCCCAATCGTTTTCCTCTTCCTTGATCTTAGGTTCCTTCAGTTTCTTTACTTTTTTCTCTATTTCTTGATTTTTTATAGCTATTTTTTTCTTGGTTTTTTTGTCTTCTTTCTTGTTTTTTAGATCAGATAAAGGTAGAGAAGGCATGTTTCCGATTCAGAATGTCAGGAACTGAAAATCAAAAGCTTTGAATAATAATAAAAAAAACCAACAGTCTTGAAGATCTGTGTAGAAAACAAACAAAGCGAGAATGTCTCAGCGAGGGAGTTTGTTTCTCTCAGTGCAAATGTGGCAGTGAAACGCGGGAAGAGCAAAATCAAGGATGTGTATTTTATTTTATTTTTCTGAGATGGATTCGATTTGGATCGTTGGATTATTGCGTCGGATCTGTTTCAGTTTAGATTGGACGGACATAGATAAACCGGTTTTTGAATTTTTTAAATATTCTTTAGGGTAAATTACTTTAGTGACTATCTAACTAATTAAAGATACATATATTAGTCAATAAATTATCGAACTCATCAATCAAATCACCTAATTTATTAAATTAACTTATTTTGACCATCGCCATTTAAATTCCAACTAAGAGGTGACCAAACGATGATGTTGCATTTATTAAAAATTGGAAATTTAGTCTTATTATATATTTTTTAAATTAATTTGATCATATTTTTATTAAATAAAATAAAATTAATTATCTAATTGAATAAGAACACATGTCTCATCTATTTTTAAATTTTATTTATTAAATTTAATAAATTTTAATTAATCAATCAGATAATAACACGTATCATTTATCTAACCCAGGAATCCGAATCCCGTAAGTATTTGAGTGTCAAACCCAGGTGTTTGTGAGCAAACATTTTTCATGCCATTACTCTATTGATAATAGCTGGCTAAAGAGTTGTCGCTGTCGACTTAAATTCCCCATAGACAGCAACAAAATCCAAAGGGTTTCTCAGCCCATGATGCCTCTGAGTCGTATATACAAATATTTTCTTGGCTTTCTCCATAGATTAAGTTAATTGTGGAAACTGAAAACAACAATAATTCCTACAATTCTTTAATGGTTTCTTATTAGAAAATCACATCCAGTTCGTTTGGAAAAAGACATCACCAACCAACAGGCAACAGGATACCATTTACATATTATATTAAATACTGAGAAAAGTGATACCTTAACTCCAACTTCAGCTGGTTGGTTGCTAGTGCAGACAAATCGTGTTCCATATGCAGTCTGCACTATGCTCAGCCCGAAAGCCCAATCCAACAATTTTTTCAAGAAAACAAGTAGCACGAAACTTTGTCAAATCATTATCAGCAAAACAAAATCATTGTAATCGTTCACAAAGGTCGATTCTTCCAATCTTGTAGCCAAGATTTCAGGACCACACCCAAAGCTGGCTCTTATCAACTCAGTCCCAGTCTCGAGGTAAAAACACCAGAAGCAATCACTAGTGCTGCAGCTCCGACAAAGATATAATCTCTTTTTCATAAACAATCAGATAGTATTGCATAAAATAATACAAATAGTCAAATACAACAATGTCAGGGAAAGAACAATCATATCCTTCTCTGCAAAAAGAATCTACGTACTCCGAAAACTTTTATAATTCCGTATGTATAATCCTCACACTGCAAGGTGAAAATATCATCGTTTCCACTTGAATCCGGGTTGCTCTTGTTCCTTGATTCTATGTAGAACTCCATCAATGGCGACATTGAATGCATCCTTTGTGTTCTTCAAACCCTTTTCGGGTTTTGCATAAACCAGTTTGGGAATATTTTGAATCACTTTCTCCCTCATTTGATTCACCTCTTTCGTGCTGTAACTTTGGAGTACGGTTTTGATCGATGTGCCGTTTTTCACCAGGTCGCGGTGGATGAAAACAGAGTAAGTTCTGGGATCATTGGGTAGGAACCATTGGTACTGAAGATAAGCGGTTCGGTGCCAGAAGAACACCGGGATCGATCCGGCGATCATGCAGTCGAAAACGGAACGGCGGGTGAAACTATGGCCCCTCGGCTGCAAGCAAAAATTGGAATCCAGAAATGTCTCAAGGATCACGGTGGTGCCGTTGGAGCAGCGTGTACCAGCGCAATTCACGGCTCGGCATGAACCCGAAGCGTTGTTGCAATGGCTGAGCAGCAAGCCTCTGAAATCGTTATTGATTGTGCTGCGCGGTGCTCCGGCGAAGCAAAAGAGGGTTTTACGGAGGCGGTTGCAAACGAAGTCCTGCCATTGGACTACGTCGGAATCCGATCTCGGGTGGAATCCGGTGGGGTATGGCACGCCGACATCGAAATAGTCCCAAGGGTTTCGTTCGATCAAAAGACGCGTGATATTCCTCAAACCTGGCATGTAGAGACAGCTGGAGCCCCAGTCTTCGTTCTTCGACCGCCGGAAATCCCACGTGATGCGCCCCATTGTCATGAAATGATCCCAGCCGTCGTAACGTTTCCAGTACGGTTGATCCTGCAACCACTTCAACAACATCTCGCAGTACCGATCACGATCCCTCGAACTATACCCAAGCCACAAGTACTTCCCAACGGCGAGACCCGCGTAAAACGGTATGTAAAACGCTGCCGCCGAATCCGGTTCCTTCGTACGACACTCGTGATTCAAAATACGGTTGTGGTAAATAACTTCCATGGCGAACTGGTCGGTCCAGTACCAAGCTGGAACCAAACCCTCCGGAACGATGCCGGATAATCCGGTCGCTTTCCGCCCGAAACCGTCGTTTGACAAAGCCTCGCAACGAGCATTCCACGGGTCTAAATCGGCACAGTTATCTAACAACTCTCGGTTGAAAAAAGCCGGTAGGGTGTAAACAAATATCCGACCCGACGAACACCGATCGTACGGTGAAAACGCGGAGGAAATCGAAATGTCGGCGGATTTAAAGCTGTGGGTAGATGAAGTATTAGACGAATTTTGAAGGAGTTGATGAGAGTATGATAAAGTGGAAGGGAAATGGGTAGGGCGGTGGGAAAAAGGGAGGCCACGAGCCATGAAGAGGAGGAGTATTTGCAGCGAAATGATTAAAAGAAGTAGCCATAAGTGATTATTGTTGGGGAAAAAGATGGAACTCTGTGAACGGAAAGAACCCGATGAGTTTTTGCGCTTGATTGAGTTCAATTCAGGGGATGTCGTTTTCGTGGGAGAAGAAGAGGATTTCGGGGAGTATGACGGAAGCATGAAGATCTCTTGTTGGAACAGCTGCTTTCGGGAAGTTTCCGGCGGCGGTTGTGAGCTAAGCAGCGGGATTTGAGGCGGCGAAATGGACACTTTCACTACAGTCGAAAACCGTTGAAGGAAGGTTGTGTAATTTGTCTTTGTATATAATATATACGGAAGAAAGACACGTGGCTTGGGTTACTGGCTGCGACTGCGAGGGCAACCGACAGTATGGAAATTTCACTGATTTACACCTGGATTTTTCCCCTTATTTTTTCAAATGTCCAATTTAGTACTAACTTTAGGGTTTTTATAAGTTCTTGGCTAAAGTTTCGATAAGCCTCTAAATTTTATAAAATAATTAATTAAAATTTTAAATTTATTCATCCAATTAAACTTTTAAATTAAAAAAATAGTTTAAAATTTTAATTAATATTAATTATTATTTTTAATATTTTTAAAATAAATTTGAGACATGTCATAATACTACGATAATGTTATTTATTAATTCTTAATATTGTTTAATTAAAACTGGGTAAAATACACAAATTATCCTTATCATATGATTTTTTTAGTTATATAACTATAAAAATCTATAAAATAGTCATCGACTTAAAAAATAATTTGATTTAATATTGTTAAAATTTTAATAAATAAAATAATAAAATATTTATATATTCAATTAATTTAATTATAATTTAAAAAATTAATAAAATTATTTTTTTACTTACGACTACAATGTAATATCCAATTATTATATAATAAAAATAATTAATCAATTTTGTCGGTGTGTCTAAAAATATCAATCCTAATTTTGTTAAAAAAACTAAATAGACACAACATGAACACCAAAGACCGGTTAAATTATAAAAATTAAATCTTAAAAGTACCCTTAAATTTTATTTTTTAATAAATAAATTACCGAATTTTAACTATTGTTGTTGTACTATTTAAGTATAATAGTCAAAATAATGATTGACAAATGCAGAAGAAATAGGTGTACAGGAAACACCCGAGACCGTAGGAAAACAGGCTAGCAAATACCAAATATAAGCCATAAATTAACGATATTAAACATAATTCACCACCACCACCCTTGATTCTTAGTATTTGAATAATTTTTCATGCTGGCCGGCTTTGTTAAACTTTGAATCCTTGAATCATCGGAAGATCGGCGACGCCGCCCGCCGCGTCAACATGAATGATTCCAATGATTTCTACGTGATAAAGAAAACAAATGAAGTCGTCGAAGCATGTTATAACATCAAGAATTCAAACAATGATCCTCTATGGCGAGATCACAGCTCCTTGAATACTTCTCTCCCTTTCTTGCTTACCCAGCTTTTCGTCGTTCTTTCCCTCGATCGTCTATTATTGTTCCTCCTCCGCCCTGTTCGCCAGCCTCCGATTGTCGCCCATATCTTAGTAAGTATAATGTATACAGGACGGAAAAGAGATTAAACTACGATGAGACGTATCAATTAACTTTGAAACGAATGTGTATGTGTATTGATTATGTTGGTTTCCATGTGCATATGCATGCAGTGCGGCGTGGTGTTAGGCCCGACCTTGTTTGCAGAAACTGATTTCTCGTTGAAGTATGTCCTCCCTCATAGAACAGCAATGGTGCTGGAGACGTTTGCGAACTTGGCGTTGACGTATTATATGTTTTTGATTGGGTTAGAGAAGGATTTTTCACTTATTTTGCAATCGAGGGCTCAGGTGATAAGTGTCACCGCCGCCGGGATTATGTTCCCGCTTCTTCTCGGTTTCGGTTTGTATTTCATGGCGATAAAAGAAGACTCGGAAGGTTTCGATGGACGGGGCTCGTTGTTCTGGGCCATTGCGTTAACGTCCACCAACTTCCCTGATCTCACTCGGATCCTCGCCGACCTCAAGCTCCTCCACACGAACATCGGAAAAATAGCCATGAGTTCCGCCGTTCTCTCCGACATGTTCTCGTGGCTTCTCCTCATCATCGCCATATCGATCTTCAACGGGCAGAAATACAAAACCATACTCTCCACGGTTGTTTTTGTGCTGATATGCGTGTTCGCGCTCCGTCCGGCCATCGCTTGGATGATTAGCCGTATTTCGAAAGGCGAAGTCATCAGCGACACGACCGTGTGGTTCATTATGGCGGGGATTCTGCTCTTCGGGCTCACCACCGATGCTTGTGGCTCGAATTCCATCGTCGGCGCATTCATGTTTGGTGTTATTTTACCGAAGGATGAGACGGTGAGGAACAAGGTTGTGGAGAAGCTTAACTATTTCGTGACAGGGATTTTGATGCCGCTCTTCTTCTTGATCAATGGACTGCGATCCGATATGCGGTATATGTTCGAAAAAACATCTTTGATCATGGTGATTCTTGTCGTTGTCTGCTCTTGGGCTGCAAAGGTTGTCAGTGTTTCCCTGGTTTCAATATACTACAAGATGTCAGCTACAGACAGTATGATCCTGGGGTTGCTTATGAACACCAAAGGTGTGTTTGCCCTAATCGTCCTTAATACAGGCCGCAACATAAGGGTATCTTCTTCTTCCTTTTTCTGCTTTAATTTGTTCATGTCGAATCTATCAAATTGTGTATGCATGTCAATGTCTTTGCTATCTGCAGGCTTTGAACAGTCAGACATTTACTTTGATGATTCTTGCGTTGCTTGTGATGTCTTGCTTGATCGAACCAATAATTTCCCTTGTTAACAAGCCATCAAGGAAAATCTTGAAGAACTTGAATCGGAGCATCAAAGGGTCGGCACCGGACACGGAGTTACGGATTCTGGCATGTGTCCACTCCATGCGGAATGTAATGGGAATCCTTAGTCTTCTCAAGCTTTCTAGTGGAACCAAAGAGTCCCCTCTCTCCATCTTCGGTACCCATCTCATTGAACTCTCGAAACGAGCCAGCACGACGATGCTCATCGTGCACAACGATGGAAACCAGGATGAGAGCAGCCGCTTCAACCGGGCGAAAACGGAGACGACCAACATCATCCAAGAGTTCGAGAAATTTGAGAAGGCGAGCGATGACGGGGCGGTGACGGTGTTTACGATGTCGGTCATATCTCCGTACGCCACCATGCACGTGGACATATGTAGCCTGGCGGAAGACAAATGCGTCAACCTCATCGTCCTACCGTTCCATAAGGAAGTGAAAGCCGACGGTCATTTGGGAACCGCTAACTGCAATTACGCAAACGTGAACAACAACGTGCTGATGAGCACGCCGTGCTCCGTGGCCATACTCGTCGACCGAGGGATCAGTTCGAAACTCTTCGAATCACAAGATAAATCCTCCGGCAAGTACACTCGGCAAATCGCCATGTTATACGTAGGCGGCCCTGATGACCGAGAAGCATTAGCCTACGCTTGTAGGATGTCCGGTCGCCCCAACGTAATGCTAACCGTTGCTAGATTCCTCCCCGGACAACATTCAACGGAGCTGAACCTACAAACCAACGCCAGCATTAACCGGGAAAAGCTGATCGACGATGAAACCATAGAGGATTTCAAGTTGAAAGCGACGGACAATAGCGGGATATTTTACACCGAAATGACTGTCCACAACGGAGAAGAAACTATAGCAGGGATCAGGACATTGGGCGACAATGTGTTCGATTTGTACGTGGTGGGTAGAAGGCAAGGGGAAGTTAAGTCTCCTGTGACCGAGGGACTGTCGGATTGGGGTACTTGCCCGGAGCTCGGCGCATTAGGGGATACATTGGTGTCGTCGAACTTCGCCTTGAATGCATCGGTGGTGGTGGTCCAGCACTACATCTCCACGGATGTAATTCCTGAGATGTCTGATAATTCTCCTACTTGCACGTTAGGGATAGGGACGAAGCAAGGTGTTCAGAAATATGATTTCTAAGTAAATCAGCTCCTATCACGTTTGTTTTCGGCGGCATTCTTTTGGAAAACTTGAAAGTCAAGCACGTAACATTGTTTTATTACTCCAGGTAAATCATGTAGAAAACACATAATAAATTTAAGATAAAATATCATAATTAATGAGGCATTTTTTTAATACAATGTACAAGAAAAAAGAATAAATTAATAATTGATACACTAATTGTGCTTACTTTCTATTTTATGTCAAAACATTACAAATAAATTTAATTTTTTAAAAAATAATAATTTAAATATTATATGATTCACTTATATAAATTAAAATAACTCGTAGCTTTAATTTCTTCTTCCCTTTTAGTATAAGGATTAAATTTAAATAATTGAGTTGCGATAAGGGTGCTAAACGAGTTGAGCAGCTCGTGAGCACCTCGAACTCAACTCGGTCAAAATTCGATAAATACTCGATTCGGATTAGTTCGGTTCGAACTCGAACTCGACATCTTAACGAGTTGAATCGAGTAAAATCTAACTCGACTCGATAAGTTCGTGAACAGCTCGTTAATTTTTTAAAAATATTTTTTAGTAATTATTTTAAAATATTTTTATTAAAAAAATAAATCTAAATAATAATTGTTAATGTATGAATTGTTATTTTAATTTTAACACGTTAGTTTGTTGTATTTATGGATTGTTACTTTTGAATTTAGACTTTAAAAATGTTTTATACACTCTATTAATATTTTTGATTAAATTTATTAATTTATGTTAATATTAAGCCTCATATGGTATTGTTAAATTTTACTTTTAATTAAAAATAAGGTAAGTTTTTAATGAGCTGAATGAGCAACGAGTCGAGTTGAGCATAACGAGCACGAGTCGAACACAATTTTAACGAGCTTAACGAGTAACGAGTCGATTTGAGCAATAAAATTTTTTAACGAGCACGAGTCGAACAACGCCTAACTCGCGACCGACTCGCTCGATAAGAACCCCTAGTTGGACAGGGACACAGTTGTAAATTCGCACCACGTCAACAATCTTAACTACCAAATCGGCGCAAATTTTCTTCGTTTTGCCAACTGTCCCCTCATTTGCCTAACCTCGACTCTTTTTATATTTTCTCAAATCTCAAATGTCAAATGACAAATTTCTCCTTCCCGGTGGGTCATGACCCTGCTCCTCTCTCGGAACCCTACGTCGATCAAACCGTAAAACTGTCGCCGCCGCCATGCGCCTCATAGTACCTCTCCAAAGCGTGGTCCAAGGCAGAGGAGGCCTAATCTTCGGCTCTATTATCCCATGCGCTTTGTTCTACTTCCTCCAACTCTACCTCAAACGACACCGTTCTCACAAACCTCACTCCAGTCCTCGTTCTCCCACGCTCTCGTCACCTAAGTTGGCGGAACTGACGAGAAACTCTTCCCGCTCCAATTTGTTTTCCCGCGGCTCGAATGGACAGGTTCGGATATCTTCTCGGGCCATTTCCATTGCGAAGCCGAACGACTCGCCATATTATATCGGATTGGAGAAGGCATCCGAGGATCCGTTTGACAGATTAAGTAACCCGGATGGAGTTATCCAGCTCGGCTTGTCGGAGAATAGAGTAAGCATTGCTTTTTAAACAGAGTTTCATTGCATTGGCGTTTGCGAATTCTAATTGTTTATTTTTGCTTCCTTTTAAAAAATCACAGTTATGTTTTGATTTAATTGAGAAATGGATTTTGGAAAACCTGAAGGATTCGATGGTGGGAGGAGATAACGGTGACTTGAACATCAACGGCATAGTTACTTACCAGCCTTTTGATGGAACAATGGAACTCAAACTAGTAATGCTGCATCTCTACTAATTCTTTAACCTTATTTTTCAGTCAACTTCTAGAAATTAGTATACATTTACTTGTTTTCTTTTTAATCTTATGTTGGAAACTCTGTAAATTACTTTAGGAGTAGTAAATTATTAATGCATAAGTCTTGCTATGCAGAATTATTATCAAATCCTAACTTTTAACCTTCTGTTTAAATAATCACTTGAATTGTTGCTTTTGGGAATGGATTTGTTATGTAGTGCTGAGTTTCGGTATGTTTGTGGGTGAAAATATATATTGTCAATCAGAAGTTGAAGCATTCTTTGGGAATGGTGAGCAATTTCAATCTTTCTTTTTTGTGTTAGTGGAAAAGAGGCTAAACTGTTTAGTGGGATAACAGATTTGCATATTTCCAAGTGTTATAAGGGCATAGATGGAAGATGAATTAAGTTTTATTGGTTTAAGAGCTTAAGAATCAGAGATTCCGTGGAACAACAATTTCTTATTTTATCTTTAAACCAGTGACTGTGTTCAAAAAGCTTCTGATAATGGGGCTTTTTTTAGCTGATAGCATTAATCATTGTACACTGCATACACCTTTGAGTCTTTATATAGTGGAGCTTACTTTCATCACTCTTTCTGCATGCTCATTCATATTTCTAGTAAGGATTAAGAGACATGAAAGCTATAATGCAGGCAGTATGCTTTGTGTGATTTATCCTTTCAACTATTATATTTAGCAACAATCATGCTATACATAACGTATTAGACAGTAATGGAATAGGAATGTTTGAGACTGTCTGGTGTTATTTCTATTTATTCCAATATTTTTTTCAGGCTATGGCAGGTTTTATGTCTCATGTTATGGGAGGAGCTGTCTCGTTTGAACCATCACAGATGGTTTTAACTGCCGGTGCAACTCCAGCAATTGAGACATTATGCTTCTGCTTGGCGGATCAGGGGAATGCATTTCTAGTTCCAACACCTTATTATCCTGGGTAACTATTTGACCCTCATTCAAAAATCTATATGATTACAATTTTTCCCTGAACAGAAATGAACTCGCACCGTAACACACACAAAGGGGTAAATGATCCTATTGGATTAATTCGAAAAAACTATTTGCAGTTTTGACAGGGACGTGAAATTTCGAACAGGAGTGGAGCTGATACCTGTTCATTGTCGCAGCACTGACAGTTTCACGTTAAGTATCACCGCACTTGAACAAGCATTCAACCAGACAAGAAAACATGGAACAAAAATTCGGGGAATTCTTCTTTCAAACCCTGCAAATCCTGTTGGCAATCTACTTTCTCGGGAGATGCTTCATGCTATTTTAGACTTTGCTCGAGAAAAGAACATCCATATCATATCAGATGAAATATTTGCGGGCTCTATTTATGGGGAGGAAGAGTTTGTTAGCATGGCAGAAGTTCTTGATTCTGAGGGTTTTGATAAAAACCGTGTTCATATAGTTTATGGGCTATCAAAGGACTTATCTCTCCCAGGATTTAGAGTTGGAGTGATCTATTCATTTAATGAGAGTGTATTGGCTGCTGCAAGAAAGTTAACTAGGTTTTCTTCTGTTTCTGCTCCGACTCAAAGGTTACTAGTTTCAATGCTTTCTGATACAAAATTCATTGAGGAATATACTAGTACAACTAAAAGGAGGGTACGAAATATGCATGACTTATTTGTGGCTGGTCTGAAAGAACTAAATATTAGATGTGCAGATAGTAGTGCTGGCTTCTATTGTTGGGCCGATATGAGCAAATTAATCTCCTCTTACAGTGAGAAAGGGGAACTTGAGCTGTGGGATAAGCTATTGAACATGGGTAAGATCAACGTAACTCCTGGTTCAGCTTGCCATTGCATAGAACCAGGATGGTTCCGTTGTTGTTTTACGACCATAGTTGAGGAGGATATTCCTGTAGTCATGGAACGAATTCAAAAGGCAGTTAAAAGTACTACGGATCTCTCAAATTCAAGCAAATTGCATTGATTTCACAGTCAGATATTCCTCTCATGGCTAAACAAGAGGATGTTGGCATGCACAATTACTAATTTTCTGAAGCAAGACTAAAGATTTTGAAGCTTCTTGATGTACTGTTTTTAGGGTGGTCTGAATGGTGAAGCAGAATAACCTTCTTGGTCTCTTCTAGAAGAATTTCAGTCTTGGTTGGAACTTCTTCAATTGCAATCCTTCAATGATGTCAGTTCCAAAGTTGCAGCATCCAGTAGCTCTTTCCTTCAGAAATTCCTGTCATAGTTTCATTCAGGCAAGAGTAGAATGTCATTTACAGATCTTTAGCAAATTAGCGATTAGTTAGAATTACAACTTCTTTGTTTCTAAGCCTTTGCCGAAAGGTGATCATTTGAATTCCTAAGCTTTGCTTCTTTTTCCATTATTGAAATAACAGTTTTGTTTTTGAGTTTTAGGCATACTTCCAGTTTTTCCATAGCAGCTTAATAACCCAATAACTAATGACAAAACATGGAGTAGGAAATTCAAGAATTACCATCGATATATTCTTCTCTCTTATTTTAACAGCCTTTCTTTGATAACTTCTCCTCCTGCTCATCATTATCAGCTCTCCAAGTGTTGGTGGCCTCCTTATGAGTACAGTGTTATTACTCTCACGATCAAAATCCCTTTGAGCTCGAGACTCCTGTTCAGGGTGCCTGACGGTTTCTAGGAAACCAGAGCTTGGTGAAAGCAGTGGAAAAAGGCATTCCAAGAAAGAAGCCCCTACAAGGCTTGCCGCGCCAATTGCATAGCTGCTTGTACTATCAGTTTCCGTACGTGGTGAGTAAAGCGTTTCCAGATGGTCACTGCCATTATCTGTCTGGTAAATTTTCTGCGCTGTAACAATAGTGGAAATCTCTGTGGATGGAGCTGAGCTAAAGGAATCGTCTGTTTCAAAACCAAATGCTTCCAGATCCATTTCAAATGCCGCCGGTTCATCTCCGCTGTTGCCTCGGTCATCATTGTTGTTGTAGCCATCAATGAGATGGAGAGTATACTGGAGGTGGAGGCAGAGTCATGAACATTTCTGATGGGGACATAGTCGTCAGTTCCACCACAGACTGGGAGAAGCTGGGTAAGGGTGTCCCTGGCTTTTCCTCCCAATTAAAGGGAACTGAGGCTATAAGCTTGGTCGGAGCTGGAAGCAGAGTTGTGAGCATTGGTGATAGGGGCACAGTCATTGGTTCCGCTGGAGCCTGGGAGAAGCTGTGTAACGGTGTACCGGGCTTTTCCTCCCATTTAAAGGGTACCGAAGCTATAAGCTTGATCGGAGTTGGAGTTGGCCGTGCCCGTGTTAATGTTTTAGTAACTGAAGAAAGCACTGGCTTCCAGTCTTTCTTTGCTATTCCAGGCCTCACCTCCCATAGGAATGGAACCAAAGGTGGCTGCCTGATTTTCCTTTTACTAGCATCCACTTTGGCTTCCTTCTCTGCCATTCTGAAATAGCTCCGACGGTCAGTTCTTCATCCGTCTTTGATGGCAATCTTTTCCTTTATACTGATGGGCGTTAAGTGGATTAGAAGAGTTTTGCTATCTTACCAAACCTCCGACCTGCACCACTTTCTGAGCTATAAGAAGTTACGCTCACTTTGAAATAATAATAATAATAATAATAATAATGATAATAATGATAATAATAATAATAAAAGGTTGGCTCAACTGCACTGCATTCATTTCGAGTGGAAGAGAGATTTCAGAAATGGTAGCACTTTGATTTTGGATTTGGTAGGTCAAACCAAGGCTTAACGTGGTCGTGACCGACGCTCAGATTCAAATCATGTGGCGTAACGCTTAGGATTTAGCCACATTATTATTAAGTGAACATAAGGTTTTATTCACGATCCTAAACTATTTTCGTTTTCTAGCTTTGGTACTTCAAAACTTTTATTTTAATATTCGACTTTTGTTAAAATATCTTTTTTTATCACTCATCATTGTTTACCCAATTTATATTCGGTATTTAAAGTTATCCAATATTCGTATATGAATTCTCTCTTAAAAGTATAATTATTTTATTAACAAATTACGTACAAAAATACATGTTTATAAGTGCATACATATTTAAATTTTAATTTATATATATTTTAAATCACGTTAAATTTAAATTATCGTTCAACGCTCAAGTAGATAGTTGAGTTGAAAAAGTGATTTGATTGATACAATAAAATTTGAATAATCATTTCAGATGTTTTGAAAATTGAGTTCCAATTTAAAATCTAAGATACAGTTTGAGGACGTTAATTAAATTAAACCTTTTATTTTAAACATTTACCGGCAAACAGCCAACAGAATATAAAAATTCCTTAATTTTTTTACTAGATCCCAGATTTTCTCTCTTTATCCGAGCTGGTTTCGCTTTCTCTAAGATCGAGCTAGAAAATTCCACCATTCGATACCGACATTCTTCTTTCTATTTCACCGATACGGTAAGTTCGAATTTGATTTTCTGTTTTTTTCTTCATAATTTCTTATCTGCAGCACTCAAATCTAATGTATTGTTTTCTTTTTCTTTTGGATGTTGATTAATCGAGAGCTTATTTTGGATGTTTGATTTGATTAATGAATAATAATGTGATTATAGTAAAATTTAAAAGTTTCTTTTTCCGTTTTCATGGATTTATACTATTTCCTTAATTACTGGAGATAGTTTCTTTTTATGTGAATTTCCAAATTTAAGCCATATTACTTTAATCACGCTTTTTTTCCATTTTCAAGTAAGATTCATCTTGTTGTTGTCAGGATAGAGGAGTTCATGTCTCTCGAAGCAATTTTGCTGTTCTGAGATTTGATAACTGGAGTTACCACAAGGTTTCAATCAGGGAAGAACATGCAATGAAAACTCGGTTTGAACTTATAAATCTATTTAGGTGGATTTAATTACAAATTTAGAAGTTTTTAGGATTCATCAAACAAGCATTTCAATTGTAGCTAGGTAGTTAGTTGGTTCATCTTCACAGATTCTGATGTTACACGGTTCTTTATAGGAATTTACTTAATAAGGAAACCATGGCAATGGCTTCCCTGAGAGGATCTACTAACATGGCTGTAATCCCGCGGGGCCTTACCTCTGTTGCAGCCTCGGTTCTGATACTAGCAATGTTCTTGATTTTTGCTTCTTGGCTTTTCGTTCCATATCCACTCGGTTCAGCTGTTAGAGGGTATTTTTATGTTGATAGGAAAATAGTTTTGCCTCCATATACTATCATTGATCAAAGTGCAGATAAGAATGTAGATTACAGTTACAGCAATTCATTGTCTGTGTCGAATGTAGAACTGCATGCGGTGAGTTCAAATCGTTCTTCTGTTGTTGATGGTGATGAAAATGTTAGAGTATCCGTCAGATCTTCTGTTGATAAGGATTCACTGCCATCTAGTGGAAAAGATTCGGCTGAGTCAAAAAGTAATGAGATGCAGGAGAAACCTGTAGACCTTCCAACACTGTCGTCTAGAGCAACAGAAAACAAGGTGGACAATTCTAGTTTTGCATCTAGCAATGCATCTGAGAGCAATTTTGTTGATTCAGGTAGTATTCCTTTTACACTTGTTTTTCGTTGACATCCAGGTTTTGATCTACTTTACCTGTAGATGTCCTATGTATTTGCTTGTTTATTTTATTTTCCCACAAGGTTTATGCTTTAGCTTTAACCTGGTTGTTTGCTGTTGCATGGTCTATTTGTCAAGAATAGTGCCAAATTTGTTCAAGTCTCAATTCTTGCTTTATTTTAGCCCCCATATTATAGTATAAAGTTTCTTGAAGCACAGGGAGATTCTGATACACGTTTTGATTGTTTACTCTCTAGGCTGTGACCTATACCATGGAAAGTGGTTCTATGATCCACAGGGACCTTCATACACCAACAACTCTTGCCCTGTCATAACACAGATGCAGAATTGCCAGGGTAATGGGAGGCCCGACAAGGAATATGAGAATTGGCGTTGGATGCCCACTATATGTGAACTCCCCAGATTCGATGCCAAAAAGTTTCTAGAACTGATGAGAGGAAAAACACTTGCTTTCATTGGTGATTCTGTTGCCCGAAATCAGATGGAATCAATGCTGTGTCTTCTCTGGCGGGCAAGTATCTACATTCTTAAAGTGCAAGTTATTTTTCAAGAAAAATAATTGTCCCACATTAAATCTGCGATTGCAATTTTTTACCCTAATTTTTATAAGGGTATTGTCTTGATTCTCTTAATCTGTTTTTTGTAGCTTCGCATATGCTCATGTGGTTTCGAATATTATTACCATTAGCGAATATTTTAGTAATTTACACTCTGTACCTTAAGGGTAATAAACCAGGTTTCAAGTGTGTTCAGCTTTCTCTTAGTATAGATTGATCTTTTGATTTCTATTTTTTTAATGGTTTCTCATGAAGAACATTATGCTATAAATTTTAGGTTGAAGTTCTGAAAAACCGAGGAAACCGAAGAATGCAACGATGGTATTTCAAGTCGACATTTGTAATGATTGTCCGGATTTGGTCCTCTTGGCTTGTCCAAGAAACTACTGAAAATTTTGCCTTTGCTCCAGAGGGTGTTACCAAGCTTCATCTCGATGCTCCAGATGAAAAATTCATGGAATTCATCCCAAAGATAGATGTAATTGTCATTTCTTCTGGCCACTGGTTTGCCAAACAATCTGTCTATATCTTGAACAACGAGATTGTGGGAGGACAATTATGGTGGCCAGATCAATCTCGTCCTATGAAGGTCAGCAATGTTGAAGCATTTGGAATATCTGTTGAGACGGTTCTGACCGCAATGAATACACATCCTAATTAGACCGGCCTGACTATCGTACGTACCTATTCTCCCGATCATTACGAGGGTGGGGCTTGGAATACAGGCGGATCATGTACCGGAAAGGAAAAGCCTCTTGCACCTAGCGAATTGGTGGAGAATGGTTTTACGAATGTAATGCACGAAAAACAGGTGTTGGGTTTCAATCGTGCTGTTAAGAAGGCAACAAACAAGTCCAAGTTGAGGTTGATCCGAATAAGATGACTAAACGTGGTCCGGACGGGAGGCCTCCTCCTCAAGATTGCTTGCACTGGTGCATGCCAGGTCCAGTTGATACCTGGAGTGAACTCGTGCTCGAAACCATAAGAAGAGAATTTGAGGGCGATCAATACTCGTCGTCGTAAGATTGGTACGTGTTTGAATCCGGAAAACCAGGTATGATTGTGCTTCTGTAATAGAAAACAGTAATGTTTTCAGTTGTGTAAGATATATGAAAAGAGTGAAAGGATAGCTAGTCCTTTTGTTTTTACACTTACTGTATTCTATTATTAAATAAAATTAATAAAAAACACACTAAAATACTTGGTATTTTAATGAATTTATTATATTATTTTAAATTTAAAATTTGAATATAATTTGAAAAGTTACGAAATAATTAATATTTAAAAGAAAACTCTTTGTCGTCATTTCTACTTGATATTTAGACCCCAAAGTCTAGTGTTTTTTGACTTGTTTTGTTTACTTTTTTTGCTTTTATTATTTGCTAAAGAAAGTTGTTTGTTGAATTATCTATTTTTCTAAAATAAAATCAAACTTAATAACGTAAAGATTAAGGCAGTCCAAAAGTAGTATTTGATATAATATTAATCTAATTAAACATCAGATCCGGTGGTTGAATTTTAATCATACTAAAACAAAATACATAAGATTAAAGACATGTGCACAGATAATCAATTATAAATTGAGATGTAGGGTCGGATCAGGGCAATTCAGATCAAGAAAGTTTGTTTAATTTTTTTATAAAAATAAAAATAGAATGTTTAAATAAAAAATTAAAATATAATAGTAATTTTTATAGAGTTCAAATTTGAAATTTCACAATTAAAGTTTTTTTTTGTTAAAAGTTGGGGGCAATCTCTCACACCTATAGCATCTTATAAGGATCCACCGTTGATCAAACATCAAATATTTTAAATAATATCAAAATTATGAATTTTTAATATTATAATAATTAATACAGATTAACTAAATTAATCAGATATCTTAAAGAATATATTAAAATTCTAAACCTAAACCTCTAAACTTTAAACCGTAAATTTGTTGATTCTTAATTTTAAGTGTACGAGACTTTCCTATCGAAAAATCCCTCCACAAGTTTTGGTATAAGTAATATTTTAAATTTCTTATAATTTGGTTTATTAAAAAATACAAAACAGTTGATTTTAGAAATGATATTGTGGGCTCTGACAGGCCCATTTTCATCTTTAGGGTGAGCCTGAGGCATCATGCCATCCAATATGGCAGCCATTGTAGTACTTTTTATAGACTTTTTTCCCTATCCACGTAGACTCTTAGGTGTAGCTTTGTATCCATCTTGACTTTTATTCTAGTAGTGAGTATTAAGGGGAAAATTCCAACTAGAATAAGTTATTTCATCCCTTGTTTTCATTGTTTTTTTAATTTAATATATATATACATAGGATAGAAAAGTCTAGTTTGGGTTAATATTTAGTACAATAACCATGTAAAATTTAATTTCATGAACAATGTTTTAGATATCATTAAACTATTATTTTTATTTTAATTTATACATTTTATACCCCTAATTTTCTTTCTTTATAAGTGAGACTAAAATCAGAGTTAAAATTTTAATATTCTAATATTGAAGATTTGAATTTGCCATCCGTGATGGACAACATAAAGTTATAATTTTTGATGTAATGAAGGAGTGAATAGTTAGACATCACAACTACAATCATAGGCAAAGGACTCTCCTTTCTCTCCTCTTCATTCCTGCATTTATACCCCATTTGTTGCTTCTTCTTCCCAGCTCTCCTTCTGCAAATATTCTCTCTTTAAAGCCATGACCATGTCTTCAGTCTCCAACAACATCTATATGTGAAATAGAGTCACTTTCCAAGAACCCAATCGCCACCTTAGTATATATAACTCTCCGATGGCTTCCCCTATCTCTCTGCCGCCGACTGACCCTTCATCTTCTTCCACGGAAGACCCGGCTGCCAAAGCCGTCAACAAGCGATACGAAGGGCTTGTCACGGTTCGAACCAAGGCCACCAAGGGAAAGGGAGCTTGGTATTGGGCTCACCTCGAACCCATCCTCGTTCGGGACCCGGAGAGTAGCCTCCCCAAAGCTGTTAAACTCAAGTGTTCCCTCTGCCACGCCGTTTTCTCCGCCTCGAACCCGTCCCGGACAGCTTCTGAGCACTTGAAACGTGGCACATGCCCCAATTTCAGCTCCGGTTTGAGACCCGGTCCGTCGTTGTCTCCTTTGCCTATATCTTCTGTTTCGCATCATCGTAATCATCGAAAGCGAAGTCCACCGGTGGCGGCTATCTCTGTTTATCAAAACCAAGTAAGTAATAACTGTAACGATGATAATAACATTAATAGCGACTCCTTGGCTATAGTTGAGTCCACTCGTTTTCTGGGTTACTCGAGCCCTAGTAATAACAACAATGCTGGGTTGACTCAGCATCATTTAACCTTATCTGGTGGGAAAGAAGATTTGTGTGCCTTAGCAATGTTGGAAGATAGTGTTAAGAAGCTTAAGAGTCCAAAAATTTCCCCAGGTCCAGCTTTAAACGAGGGTCGGATAGATTATGCACTTGATTTATTAGCTGAGTGGTTCTATGAGTCTTGTGGGTCGGTTTCCTTTTCTAGCCTCGAGCACCCAAAGTTTCAGGCTTTCCTTAACCAGGTTGGGATGCCGGCTATTTCGAGACAGGACCTCTCGGGTGCTCGGCTTGATAATAAGTTTCACAAGGCGAAGATCGAATCCGAGGCTAGAATTAGGGATGCAATGTTCTTTCAAGTTGCTTCTGATGGGTGGAAGAGTAAAAGTTATTGTTGCTGCAGTAGTTATACTAGTAGTAGTAGTACCAGCCCTAGTTGTGTGGAGGAGAATTTTGTTAAATTTAGTGTTAATCTTCCGAGTGGGAGCAGCTTGTACCAGAAGGCGGTCTTTACTGGTGGACCAGTTACTTCCAAGCATGTTGAGGAGGTCTTGTGGGAGACAGTGATGGGGATATCCGGAAATGGTGTTCAGAAATGTGTAGGGATCATTTCGGATCATAAGGCGAAGGCATTGAGGAATTTGGAGATTCAGAATAATTGGATGGTTAATCTATCTTGTCAGCTTCAAGGTTTTATTAGTTTGATAAAGGATTTTAGCAAAGAGCTTCCCCTTTTCATGGTCATCCACGAGAATTCCATAAAGATAGCGAGTTTTGTTAATAATAACTTGCAAGTTAGAAACAAGTTTCAAAAGTATAGGATGCAGGAGCTTGAGTGTGCTGCGTTGATACGAGTTCCTTTAAACAAATGTCATTGCAGCAATAACATTGCACATGTTTTGGCAATGATGGAGGACATATTAAGCTGCTCACAAGTGCTTCAGATGGTCGTATTGGATGATTCTTTCAAGGGGATCTGTATGGAGGATCCCATCGCAAGGGAAGTTGCTGGGATTGTCAAAAATGAAGGGTTTTGGAATGATTTAGGGGCAGTTTTTGCGCTGGTTAAGTTGATCAAAGGTATGGCTCATGAGATTGAGATGGAAAGGCCACTGATTGGGCAATGCCTCCCTCTTTGGGAGGAGTTGAGGGTCAAAGTGAAGGAATGGTGTACCAAGTTCAACGTTGCTGAAGCTCCGGTTGAGAAAATTGTTGAAAAGAGATTTAGAAAGAACTACCACCCTGCATGGTCAACTGCATTTATACTTGACCCACTTTACTTGATAAGGGATACCAGCGGAAAATACCTTCCACCATTCAAGTTTTTGACTCATGAGCAAGAGAAGGATGTTAATGAGCTCATCATTCGTTTGGTTACCAAGGAAGAAGCACATGTTGCACTGATGGAGCTCATGAAATGGAGATCAGAAGGGTTAGATTCCGTATATGCCCAAGCTGTTCAGGTTAAACAGCGAGACTCTGTGACTGGAAAAATGAAAATTGCTAACCCACAGAGCAGTAGGCTGGTTTGGGAAACATGTCTTAGCAAATACAAATCATTAGGAAAGGTTGCAGTGAGGCTTATCTTTCTACATGCAACATCAAGCAGGTTTAAACATAACTGGCCTTTGATGAAATGGATTTATGTTCACCGACACTCACGAATAGGCCTCGAAAGGGCTCAGAAGATGATATTCATTGCAGTTCATTCAAAGCATGGCAGAAGGGATTTCTCCAACGAGGAAGAAAAGGATGCAGATCTGTTGATCGGCCGCGAGGATGATATCCTCGACGAAGTTTTCACAGATGTGCCATAAGTGTAATGCTTTTCTTTTAACTCTTGTAGAATTGTAAACTTTAGGATTCGATCGAATTCTTTCTTCATTGTCTTTTATTTTTTTGTCCATCTTTACTTTTGTTTTACTTTTAAGTCCGGAAACATATAGATAGTGACATAGTAGCTAGAGAATAGTTGTTAGAATTTCATAATTGCATGATTGGAATGAAATATCACTTTATTTCCCACCCATGATTTCATTTTCTTTTGTCTGTAGTTAAGGCATAATAAACTCATCTGCACTTCTTTAATTGGCTCTTTAATTTATAAACCATAAATTGCTACCTAACGAGTTTATGCATGTCTTTTTCCTCTCATCATATTTTCAATACTTGGACAGTTACATCCATAGTTTAATGGAAGATTTTACAATTAAAAAATCTCATAGGGAAAATTTTAGCAATATTTTATACAAATGGACTGGTGTTATATTGTCTTCATACTCGATCCGATTCTAAGAATCTAAAGGTGCATCTCTTATTTTAAATGTAGTATGCTCTTAAGTTTTTTAGGTCTAAAACTAAGGTTCTGTCATCTCAACATTTTCTACTTCTGGTCTCTAGGATAAACGTGCAACAATTTTCATGGAGTTAATCACTAGCAATCCAGATATTTGGAACTTTTCTTTCTACGGAGTAAACCATGATAAGTCATCTGACTTCTGTTGTCTGAATGTTCGACCAAGGGAAGTAAGTGGTGACTTCAACTAGCTGCATTTTTGTATATGGTTTGTTTTAAGTTTATTATTTATCCATTTTCTGTCTTGTTATGCACAAAGGCTGTGGCCAAAATAAAGTTGGAGGAAAAGAACATGAACTTTTAAGATCTCGTAAGCTGAACTGGAATTAGTACAAGGATGACTTAACAAGACATCAATAAAATTCCTGGAAGAATGCCATTCCATTTTATTGCCCCTATCTTTGAAAACTTAGCATGCCGGTCGGTACCTGATATAGGAAATAGTAAGAACAGGACCCAAATTGGTGTCTCCATTGTTGGAATGTTATCATTTCTTATATTTTTTTCCTTCCATATTTGCCCCTTGTGTAATTTAACTTGGGGGTGATGTTGTAAATCTAATCCAAAAAAGACAAGTAATCTCATGGAACCAAGTCTTTCTTGGGGAAAATTCACCGATTATGGGACTTAATGTCTGTATATTAATTGTTTGTTGATGGGAGGAAGTGACTAAAATGAGTTTGGACTATGCTTACTGTAAAAAGAGACCTTGATGCAATAAGAATCTCTGCAGTTTACTTTATTATAAGGTTGATAATCGCAAAAGAATGCAAATAGAATTTGTCAACAAATTTACATGCATCATTGTTAGTGCAGATATGCCTTTGCTCAGATCAGTTGAGCTTATGTTTCTAGTTTCCACCCAAAAGGGTCAACCTCGGATGAACTTGAGAGCATATCTTTGTTGCTGGAGGGCACTTCTTGCAGATATGACTAGAGTTGTCTGGTTTTGCCAATGTGTGAACCGTACTATGAGGAGTGGATTTCTGTCCCGTCGTAGTCAACAAAAAGAAAGAAGGGCCTTTTTCCTCCTCTCTCTTCGCTTATCTATCAGATTTTTATTGCTTTTGGCTGGCTTAATCCCATCATTATCGGTAGCTTGTCTTTCAAACATTCCAATTATGGAGGCATTCTTACTTTTCTGGATGGGCCCCTTTCTCTTCTTTTTTTCAAACTTTTAATGTCAAGATTGAATATTGAAGTGTTTGCAGGGTTATCAGTTAGATATGGCTGCTACAAAGTTTTGATCAAAGACGAAGCAAAGAGACCTGTCGGTTTTGGGAGGCATACAATGGCTGATTGGGATATCACAACGAATTTGACCTGATTCCGTAGGGCCGTAGGCTCTATATTTCTGTGATCTTTGTTGACTAACTCAGCAGGTTGGTGATATCAGTGGTATTCATATAATTTCATATATTGAAAGTATGTTTACTATTTTGGTTGTCATGGGCATTTATCCATGCATGATGCAATCAACTATGAATATTATTTGGTGAAAAAGGAAAATCTGTGTTATCCCATGCTTCAGTGAAAAAGGTTCTTGTAACTGTGCTGTGCCTGTAATAGGTGAAAAATGCAAGTCCATGCTGTCCCATGCTTCAGTTTCTTAAGTATTATCGGTATCACTCTTCGTTATACACTACCGATCGACAATCCCTGGAAAACTGTGGGAAACCATTGCTGCAGCAGTTCCTTCATTAATGATAAAACCATATTAAACTTCAAATGTGCACTCATTCTTCAGACACGGTTTTAGACTCATCTCCCTCTAGACCTTCATAGTCGCAGAGCGCAGGTTACTATAAATGCATTTTTCTCAACCCTTTTCGTTTGAATTTCAGGAGGGACGATTCAGCTGTCGGTAAAGCCATGTTACGTCGATTGCTCACATACTAGAGAGGCGGGAGCTGCTTTTTTCGCCTATATGGTATGTCCTCATTGTTCACCCCACTAATTTTGTTAAGAAAAGTATACTCATTAGTCCATATGACAGGATGAGGACCCTCCTCTTTTTGTACAAGAATCTTGCGCCTTTCAACGTTACTCCATGATTAAACATTCTTTCTTTCTTTTGGTTGTTGATTGTTTTTGTTTTTGAAGCAGAGACTGAGGTCCATTTATTGTTGTAATGTGAGATGATGTTGATTTGTATTTGCCATTGGCATTGGTATTGGTATTAATTGCCTTGTGGTTGTGGACCCTGATCTTTTTCCTCCTTAAGTCTTCTCTCGGTTCTATTATTTTCAATGGCTGCTATTATGACGAACCAAATCTGTCAACTCGAGCAGGGTAATCCAGCCTCAACGTTATTAAAATTTCTTTCGATCATGGAGTATTTTTTAATATTTTATTTGATCAATTATACGTGTCGTTACCTAATTAAATAAAAAAATATTTTACATTCAAAACATAAAATGAGGTATTAAATCTCATTATTTAAATTTTGAAATGTGAACTAAACAAATTGAAGGAAAAGGATAATATTATAATAATTTTTATAATATTTAACTTTAATTAATTAATAAATCATAGATTAATTATACCAGGAATATATATGGACTAAATAGCTTATGATAACTTGAATATTTCTTATTGTTCAGTCTCAATGAGGTCAATTTATTAAAAAAAGTTTGGGAATTAAAATATATCTAATAAAATAAAATAAATAAATAAATTGATAAAATTAGGTACCAAAAAATATTCCACCCTTCGTAAAATTATGATTAAGTATCTAATTAATTTTATTTCCAAACCCCAACTACATTTACCTACTGGTAATGATGGTTCATATACTTATTACAAACAAAATAATTTATTATTCTCCTAATTTCATGATTACACTTTCTTTGGTATCTTTCAAAATAATTTTATATTTTTATTTAGAATTTCAAAGGAGACAATTTTTCACATCGGTCCGCGTTGCATGGCCAAAGCCATTTTTAATTCCACTTATGGGGATAATCGCAAAAATAGCCTCCCACATCCTAAAAATTTTAAAATAACATCTAAAATTCTATATTTTTTTGAATTAATATTATTATAGCAAACTTGTCACACGAATACGATGAGATTAAAAAAATATTTATTTATTAAAATCCGTCGTATAGGTACACGAGTTCTATTTTTTAAATATCAATTTAAAAAATTAATTTAATCATAAATCATACTCATCATACACAAACGAGTTTCATAATTCTAAACCAAACTCATCGTACTTGTACAAAAAATTTAATGTAATAATATTAATCTATAAAATATAAAATTTCAAGTGTTATTTTAGGAAATTTAAAATGTAATAGGTTATTTTGGAAAATAACCCCACTTGCGAGGCTAAAATCTTCAAAAAAGCTTTGATTGGACTTCCATATCTTGCTTTTGTTGGATTTTTTACTGTGCCTAATTTGTAATCTTTCTATAAGATAAAAGTACAATGGAGTTTTAATTATAATTTCAACGTATTCTACTTTTATATTTTTTTGGAGTGAATATTTTTTGGTATAATAATATTAATACTAATTCTAGTCCCACATTAACTAAATTAAAAGATTTTAACATATTTGATTTTTATATTTTTTAATATGATAATATTAATCAAGTTAAATTTAATGGACAAAAAAATTAATTTAAGATGAAATCATATGGATTTTGATTTCAAAATTTTAAAAGCAATTTTCTTTTTGAGTGATTAATTATTGGAAAAATATGTCATGCGTTACTGTCGAAAATAAAATTTTTTATAAATAAATTAGTTTTAGGGTTTAGAAGTTTAATTAAGGGTTTAGATTTATGGGTTTAAAGTCTTGACTTAGAATTTGGGGTTTAATTTTAAGATAATATGATTAAAGATTTAGATTTTAACTTATAAACCCTAAATTCTAATCATATATCTTAAATTTAAAATTTATCTATTACAAACTTAAATAATAAACCTTAAATAAAATCGCTAAACCCTAAATCAAATAATTAAACTTTTAGACGCAATCCAATAATCTTTAAATTAACCATCACATTTTCTATGAAAACTCATTCTAAATCTGCCCAATCATCCCAAAAACATAGTCCACACATTTCTCTAGAGGGAAATATTGAGTGAAGGCCACCTTCTCTGTATACATATTAGTATATTACATAAATTTAATTCTACCAACCATAGAATCTTACAACTAGTGTGGAATTTATTTTCCTAGAACTTAACCCATTGACCCAAAACTCCAAGACTCTGAAATGCACTAAACGAACCTTCA
This sequence comes from Abelmoschus esculentus, assembly GCA_035048815.1. NCBI lineage: Eukaryota > Viridiplantae > Streptophyta > Magnoliopsida > Malvales > Malvaceae > Abelmoschus > Abelmoschus esculentus. Next base: position 14,067,423 of record JAUCBN010000049.1, read on the forward strand.
TCTGGAACCTACTGCCCAATGGCCAGAAGAGTTGGGTCACTACGGCATGCAAAGCTAGAACCATAGGCCCATCAAAAGCAAATAGCCTTCGGCTTATTGACACACAAAAGTAAAAGGGCTGCATAAGCAGAACAAATCTAAATACCAAGACCAACCTGTTAGATTGTTTGTCTTGGTATTCATTCAACATTTAGTTGAGCACTAGATGCCTCCATCAGCCCATTCCGGATCTGCTCACCGATGTCCCTAACATAACCAGATCCATGGACACAGTAGTGTTCTTTGAGGAGTTGCCGAGGTCCATGATCGTGTCGAAGTACTGTGTGATCGTGATAAGATCCATCACCTCCTTGGCTGAGGTGCCTTCTACCTTGTGAGAGAAGTCCAATATGTTCTCCCTCAACCCATCTATTGATTGCCTGTCTCTGCCTCGCCACACGGACTCCGCCTAAGTCCAATATACTCTCCTTGGATTCGGAATCTCACATTTCACAAAACAAAACGTTTGTTCCGCTTCCTGACTTCCTCCTTGGGCATTTGTATTATGTGAAATGCAGGCCAGAAGAATACAATCACTATATACAGGAGAGTATGCATGTATTTCATTAACTATCTAATATCTATTATTCTACACACAAAAATTGAAAGCAACAAGTCGATCACTGACATATTAGTGGATATTTTCTCACCAGCAGAGCTGTTTCTGAACCAAAATGTCTCTTATACATATTTTTTTATGCACATAATTTAAGCACACTTGAATAATTAACTAAATGTGGGTGATGGGAGAAAAATAATGCATTGTAGTACCTTCTCAAGTTCCTCGAGAACCGCTGTAGCAACCTCACCCTTTTGTTCAAAGAGATCATCCAAATTCATTCTAGGAACTAAAGCTCGAACCGCTACCCCAAGAAATGAAATGTTTAGTACTCATAAATAAAACAAAAGGGAGAAGATTGGGGAGAACATGATTCATGAATACTCATAGGCTGAATGCAAAAAGAAGAACAAAGAACATTACAATCAAACACATAAGCTTGGATCTGTTCTTCGGGATTTTGCAGCTCATAGAATGCATCATCAGCGTGTGCCTTAACCACTCTGTATTGAATCAAGAAAAGCAATTGCACAAACACATTGTCCTACAAAATGTAACGTTTCATCTTCATACTTGGATTCTTCTGTACCGAGTAGAGCAAAGCAATTGCCTTTAGTATGTGTGTGTAAATATAATAATTTTCTGTTTAACTTTATGCATAGAAATTGAATAGTATTACTATTAAATCATATTGCTGTTTGTTTATTTACTGTACTGACTAATCATAATTCATAAAACCTTCTAATTAAAAGCTAACTCCACTCTTAAAAGACAACCAGTAATTTGGAGCTCGAATCTGTTCATATAAAAATCGAAGCCATGGCTTACCTCAATTGTTCATATTATCACTCTTAAAGGCAAGGTTCAACAGATTTGGAGCTTGAATCACAACTACCTACCATTCTCCAATGTGGCAATGTGTAGGCTAAGCCTTCGAACAAGAAACATGAAAAAAAAAGGAGAAAATCATGAAATTCAAAAATCCTTTCCACACTTAAAATCTATTCTTTTCTTCTTCTCCTACAGAGAATAAAACTGTCAACGATATTGTGAAATATTTCACCAAAAACATGAAAACTGATCAAACACAAATTATGATCAATCGAATTCAATTCTGCTAGTGCTAGCTAGACATATTCATATAGAATACAAGGAATAAGGCGTGGAAAATTACCGGAGAATAAGTAATTTTATCTTAGTTTTGGTTTCGCTGCGGACATCGAAGGAGGAGATTCTGATGGAAAGGATGCCGGCGAGATACTTACCGGCGAAAGGGTTAAATATGTGGAGGCCAGGCTCCGCCAACTTCTCGAAACGGCCAAATCGCTCCACCACGCTGATATTCGCCTGTTCGACGCACGCACAAAATACGCAAGATGTATTCCCCATTTATTTTTCTTATAACTACGAGGTAGTTATTTACTGGCATTTGTGAATGCAGCCCCTTTATATGTATTTTACTTTCTCGTGAAATTACTATAAAAATACCTGCATTTTTTCTTAAATTATATTTTAGTCCCATACTTCAGAAAATTAGCCAATCATGAAACAAATTACTTTGAGACTGAAGATGAACAACAGAAAGAAAGCTTGCAATCAAAGCAAAAGAGGAAAAACTACAGTGACAGGCCGTCAATCAGAAGCTTAATTATTCTTTCTGCTTCATGATATTCCACCATATTTAAGGACAGACAGCCAAACATCGTATGTTTGATACTATGATTGTGCCTCTCTAAGCCAAAATGGCATTAGTGCCGAGGATTACATCCACCATAAATGTCCCATGGGACCTAAAGCATGTCTACAAATATAAGGGTTCTCCTTCCCCATTCTTATGATTTGTTCGAATGGTTGATTATTCGTGTTAAGGTTGAGTATTCATTAACACGAATAATCGGAAATAACCAAAACATGGAAATGCGTCCATTCATACTCAAAACCGATGTCAAATTCACATGAAAATCAACTGAAAAATCCCATTAGTACAGTGCAATAATACACAGAATTCTTTAAGGCATTGTCCTTGCAAGAGGATACAGCAATTAATCGCATACCCCATTCATCCCCAGTGAGTAGTTAGCGACGACATCGTCACCATAAAAACCTTTGGAACCATATGCAACTAGAGATGGCTACTGCAGTTACCGAGTTCTTGGACCACTTCTTCCATGGACGGTCTTTCGATAGGAGAGTCATGAGTGCACAGCCATGCTATTCTAGCTAGTTTAGCCACTTCGTATTCAAAGAACCTACCGTGGAGGTTAGGGTCGATGAAGTCTTGGAACCTGCAACAAGATTCGGCTCCCAAACGTACCAAGCTGGTGATCTTTTGCTTCCCTGAGAGGATTTGGAAAACAACTACCCCGAAAGCATAAACGTCGCTCTTCTCAGTGAAACGACCGGTATTGGCATATTCGGGAGCTAGGTAACCCATGGCAGCACTGGCCTTGAGTGCTCCGAAGACAACGTCGATGGTGAGGATGTTGTGCAAGCCAGAATCCGAAAGCAGTGGTTTGAACCGGTGATCGATGAGCACATTTTCAGCCGAAATGTTTTGGTGGACGAGTGCGGGTTTGTTCACTTTGTACTCATGCAAGTATGCTATCCCTGTTCCAAGAGAGGACACAATCAAACAAATCTAGTTTAGCAAATAGGAACCACGTATTTTAACCTTGCAATAGATTTAAGGCCAAAAACTAGAGACCAACCTTTGGCTATGCCTTTAACAATGGAAACTCTAGTGGACCAGTCCAGGACCATGCCATCACCATCCTTCACATCGAGATAGCACAGTAAATTCCCGTTCGGGACGAAATCATAAATGAGGAAGCACTCTCCCCGGGCCTTCGAGCAACAAAAGCCTCTCAGCTGCACCAAATTATCATGCTTCAATGACGCCATAACTTTCAATCCCTTCAAGAACTCTGCATCATCAGATTTGCAACTCGTCTTGCTGATCCTTTTAATCATGGCAGTGGATCCATCCCTCATGAACCCTTTATAGGTCGTGTAAAAGTTACTCTTCCCGAATAAATTTACCTCCGAAAAGTACTGAGTAGCCGTCTCGACCTCTTCTAAATTGAACCTAAAACCCTTGAGGACATCTTGAGTGAAGCCATTGAAATTCCTGCCACCCAAAGGATCCCAACCACTAGCATACTCGAGGCTAGCTAGTGGTGAGCCGTTCTTCCTGCAAACTCCCTTGGCTTGATCGGGGCTAAGGCAGCTATTAGAAACTTCGATCGGGTCACGAAGCTTCAGTTTTCGGCAACGATATTGTTTAAATATGAAGAACCCTATAGCAGATAATCCAACCATGGAAACAACTACGCCTGCAAGAATAGGTCCCGTTCGAGATTTTGACGGCTTAGAGCACTGAGTTTGCTCACACAACCTCAGATTTGCTGTCTCTGGTATTTCCCTAGAAAGACCAGTTGCCCCATACGCCTCCGGTATTCTCGGATTACCTTGGCGGGTGGCATTACAGGGGTTCAGAGATGGAAAACCCGACCCGCATAAATCGAGATTATTTTGAAACAGGAAGCCGTCATTCAGTCTCTTGAGAGCTAGATCAAACAAGGGGAAAAACATAATCAAATTGTGTACTGAAAATCACATAAAAAAGAAACAAGAACAAAGTAAAAGATGATTTACCAAGAGGAACATTGCCGGAAAGTGAATTATTCCGAATGTCCAGAACTTCAAGCATAGGAGCATCAGCCAGTTTCATGGGGATTGAACCAAAGAGACTATTGAAACTCAAATCAAGCCTCATTAAAGTACCCAAATCCCCTAAACTTGCTGGGATTGCACCAGTGAGTTGATTGGACTGCAAAGAAAGTACATTAAGCCTCTTCAAAGATCCCAACTTTGTGGGTATGCTTCCTGACAACTGGTTATAACATAGCTGCAACACTACAAGTACCATGCAACAAAAGGAAAACATGTTTCAAAACATGCTAAAGACAATGCAAAAACAAAACTAAATAGAGCAGTGAACTGACCTTGTAAGTTACCCATATCAGCAACCTCAGGAGGAATCTCACCGGAGAGATTATTCATGTTCAAATACAAATCAGTGAGCAGAGTCAAGTTAGCTATTTCTCTTGGGATTTCACCGTACAAAGCGTTGTAATGCAAGTAAAGCCCCGTCAAGTGCTTGAGCTCAGCAATCGCCGGCGAGATTTTGCCGGACAACCCTTTGCCTTGCAAAGAAATGTTGGCTACTTGGCCTTTGTCGTTACACGCCAGGCCTTCAAAAGAACCATCACAAGGTTCACCTTTCAAAGTCCATGAAGATAGATACTTATCATCTGGGTCTAAAGCAGCTTTGATATCCATTAATGCTTTCAGCTCAGTTTTAGCACTGAAACAACATTGGGTTGTGAAGAAGATGAAGAAACAGAAGAGATAAAGGTTGATCAAAATGGAAGCCATTGCTTTTGGGGTTCCAGTTCCTCAGATTTTTCAGCCAAAAACAAGTTTGTAGAAGAAAATGGCTTTAAAAAAAAAGCTTTTTTTTGGTTTCTCAGTTCTGTAAGGTCAGTCTTTGTAGAGGACAAAGAGAAGAGACAAAGATGCAGTGATGGTCATGCTTTTGCTTCAGTAGAAAAAGGGATAATCCTTAAAAAGTGAGTTTTAAAAAATGGGTAAAATACAACAAAAAATCTAAAAATGAAAGGGAAAGAGATGATGGAGAAGATAAAGAGTGTGAACCGTTGGATTTATTGTTTTTTTTAAGTCGTGAAGAATAGTAGAGAGTGGTTTTGCAGGTAGTTTTTGAGATTGATGAGACTTCGGTTGACCCCTGACGGTCTCTACATTCCTTTCTGATAAAGAGATTTTCAGAGACTGGTTGGCAAATGGTGATACTTTGTAACTATAAATTGTTAACTCTATTTTATTTTACGTTAATTGTATTATATGTATTTAAATTATATTATATATAAATTTAATAGATGAATATTTTCATTTTATTTATTTATCTGAAAAATAATTTTTTAAAATTTTATTTTAAAAAATATATACATAGACGTAATTCGTTTTGACACAACATAAATTATTAATTTGTATTTTAGAAAACGTGAAGTATGATTGACGTAGATGGTATATTATTTATTTAAGAAAAATATTTTTAAAATTTTTAAATTTAATTTGTATTCTACAGGATACGAATTTAAATAATCCGCGTCTTGTAGGATGCGAATTTAAGTAAAATATCGTGAGAAATAATGTGAAGATCTATGAAATTTAAGAGTAATTCGTATATTGCGTATTTAAAATTTTTTAAAAGAATAATATATAATCTGCATCAGTTATATTTCGTATTTTACAAGATACGAATTAATAATTCATATTATATACAAAATGAAATTACGTTTACGTTTACGTGTACAAAATAAATTAGAGATCTGAACTTACGTCCCGGGATGGTATAAACACACCTTAATGATTGAATCAAGTGATAGGACTGATATTTGATTACAAACTTTTATATAAACGTTAAATTAATTTATATTTCTGAAAAATAAGAAAATAAAAATAAAGGAGACTCAAATGTGTAACATAAGAAAGCATGACCATGTTTAACCGCTAAACAAAGTTTAATATGTGATTTATAATTTAGAATATTTTAAATATGCGTTAAACTTTAGTTAATGCAATATATTTTTAAAATATAAATGAGTTTAATAAAAAAAAATCTCTTAAACTTAACTTGAGTTTATGCAGAATATTTGAGTTTAATATAAATGAGTTTATCATTAAAAATTAAATGATAGATATTAGATTTTACTTAGAAATAAATATATTTAATAGATTGTGAAAATTGTTCATTTTTTTTATATTTTCGTAGATCATAAATTTTAAATTCATTAAGAACGCTGTCATTCCTTTCTTTACATTTCTCCCTTCTCTTTTTTTATCGAGAAATTACATTATGGGTAAGTTTTATTACGTCATACATGAGACCAACCACTAAAACTCACCCATATCATTATTTTTTTTTATGTCGAATATTTTTCAAAATAAATATTCACTCATATTTACTGTTAATTCATTTTAAAAATGGATTTTTTAAGTGAAGATTCATTTGAAAAAATATATATGACATAAAAAAATAATAATATTGATAATTTTTAGTGGTTGATCGTATAAATACGTAGTAAAACTTACCCATAATATATTTTTTTTCATCTATATCACAGTCACGTAAGTAATATATATTTCAATAATAACCTCTATGAAATTTTCTAGGATGAAATAATATTAATTCACATGTGAAACCTATAAGAGTCTAGCTGTTAGGTAATAATATTAAGGAAATAATTAGTGATTATTAAGTTTAATTATGTTTCCTTTTTGTCTTCACTTGATTTTAAAATTTAAAATTTATTGTTTTGAGAGGATAAATATATGATCCAAAAAAGAAATCTGCCTACGTACGCCACGTGGTTGTTTATGGATGGTCTGTTACGGCACTTACGAATACCCAGATTGAAAGGATAGGATCTCCTAAGAAAGTCGTACCGTAAGACCATTGTCACCTCCCCTGAATCTGAACCACTGATATCTTCTGATCAAGATGACGACGTGGCAGCGACCACCGGGAGAACCGGAGTTGATGTGATCAAAGCGAACATTCAAATTTCAAACTAATAATAAATTAAATAGTTTATTTTCAAATAATATTTTTATTTTTATATATTTTGCCTCTGTTTGGATTGTGCGATGTGTGTCAGAAAGGTCAGAATCTGACATGACCACTTTTGTTGCACCACTACACTAGTAACACTACTTCCACATTTCGGGTGAATCGCATTAATAGTCCCCATACATCCTAAATTTCTTAAAATATCACTCAAAATTTTATATTTCTCCGATTAGCATTATTATAGTGAATAGGCTGCACAAATACGTTGAATTTTGAAAAATATTATAATTTTTATTAAATTTGTCATATAAGCACGAAGAATTCCATTTGTTGTTAATACGGTGAAAAACTTAATTATATAATTAATCCAATCTTAAATCATGCTTGACGAGTTTTATATGGATTAACAATGTTTTAATAAAAAAATATAAAATATAAAGAGCATGTTTAGGGTTTTTCAATTAAATTTTTTTATTTTTCTATAAATAGGTGATTTTGTTTAAGGTTAGAGTAAATAAAAATTTTCAACCTCTTATATTCGAACAAAGCGAATAAAATATATTAAAATTGTGTATTTTTTAGAGCACAAAAGAAAACAAGCACATGAATATTTTTTATATATGATAATTTGTTTTTTTCTTAACCTTCGTTTTCTATGCATAGTTGTCATAAGTTTTTCTTGCCTTAATTTTTACCCTTATTTTTTAAAATTTCCTTATACATCTATATTCCTTTTCTTTTATCAATTTTACCCTTTGTTTTGTAATTTTGTGTAAATCATGAGGGATGCAAACTGTAAAGAGACCGACATATCGTGTCCTGCTCCAGGCTCCATCACAGCATTAGGTTTGGTAAGAAAAATGATATTGGAAAAGATTAAAAAAGAGTGTGGGGACGAAAATAAAACTTTGTCATTGTTACAGTGGGATTTGGTCACATGAAAAAAATATATAAGAGGACCACACCACGTCAGGGATCAAAAGTTTTGGAGTCTATCGATACAACTACAACGGGATACGGTGCAGAAAAATACATCCAATTCAATTATGATGTTTACGAAATATAAATTTGAGTTTAATATTTTAACAGCCTTTTATATAAATCTAAACATAGACAAAATTAAAAGAGAATTAAACAACAACAACATTAAATTATGGAGAATGTTTAGATTTAATATTTTTAATATGTATTATGTATATCTATTTTATGATTTATCTCCAGAGTATGAAATTGTCTCTCTGAACAATATCGTTTCTAGGGTTTAAGTTCGTGTTCTATCCTCGAAAGAATATCAACGCATTGTAACTAAAAATAAAAACCCAACAACCGATTAATCAACACAATGATAAAAATGTTGATTTGGAATCATAAAACAGAGGTAAAAATCAAAGTGTTGATCCTAATTTTCTTTTACGCAAATATATCTCGGTAGAATAATTGAGCATTGGATGCCATGTTTTCTCTCGGACATCTCCCTCCAGGCTCCAACAACCAGAAGATAAAAGATAGTATTCTTGCATATAGGTTACAGTGTTTAGCAGTTGGGTGGTACCCGAAAAAGAAGAGTTTTAAACTGTAGAATATCTGGGATGACACAAAAATGCATGGAAAGGAGGAGGGAAAACAGTGTTTTATATTGTTGGAATGCAGCTTTTTAGGCATGCAAAGGTTTTGGTCTTCAAGAACTAGTATTTGGGGCTGAGGGGCAAAACATAAATGTTTAAAAGTATGGGATAAATTCATAAAAATATATTTTTTAAAAAATTAAATAAAAGAATAAAAATAAAAAAATTTCTTTGAGGGGGTGATTCGCTCACCCCACCCCCCACTTAATTTCTTTCCTGTTGGTCTTTGTGGAATCTGGTTTGGTTCCAGCCTATTCTAGACCATATTAGAAAGCATAAACTAAGCTAACCTAAAACTAATGATCGCGTAACTGAAAGAAGCAAGAGTAACAGAAGAGAAGAGATAAAGGAATCAAAACTGTATTTCATTTCAAGCTATTGAATTACATTGCTCTTAGCTACATCCTCCTACCTTGTTTATATAGCACAAGGTTAGGCTTTAACTGTCCTTAACTGATTTTCTGTTATAACAGAAAAGTATCTGACTCATCATTTATATACTCCAACATTCTCTTGGTTTTTTATTTTTGAAAGTTCTTGAATTTCTAAAAGAGAGACTACTCCCAGTTGTTGACGCATCTTGTCAAACACTGATGGAGGCAAGGGCTTGGTGAGGATATCAGCAGATTGTTCCGAGCTTGGTACATAGTTCACCACAAGCTGCCCTTCAAGAACTTTTTCCCGAACAAAGTGTAAGTCAATCTCGACATGCTTCACTTTAGCATGATGTGTAGGATTGGACGCTAGAGAGACTACTGAAGTGTTATCACACCAGATTACCGGTTTAACACTTAACTTGACTCCAATCTCAATCAGAAGCTGCTGAACCCAAATTAGATCAGACACAGAGTTGGCAAGACTTCGGTACTCAGCTTCACAAGAAGATCTGGCCACTACACTTTGCTTTTTAGAGCACCATGCCACAGGATTCCCTCCAAGATAAATGCAATATCCTGTAGTGGACCTACGATCCTCAACAGATGCAGCCCAGTCGGCATCAATAAAACATACAAGGGCAAAGTCTTCTCCAGCTTTGAAATGTAACCCATGGTCAATTGTTCCTCGAAGATAACGAAGGATACGTTTAACAGCTCGCCAATGATCCTCACATGGACTATTCATAAATTGACTGACTTTGTTCACAGCATAGCAAATATCAGGACGAGTGAGAGTCACATACTGCAGGCCACCAACAGTACTGCGATAAAGATGAATGTCTTCAAAGGCTTGTCCTGAGTTAGAGACCAGCTTGGGAGATACCACCATAGGAGTGCTTAAGGGTGAAGCATTGCTCATATCAGTTCTTTGTAATAACTCTAGGATATATTTTCGTTGAGATAAAAATAATCCAGTATGATCTTGATGAATTTTCATGCTTAAGAAAAAACTCAAATTACCCAAATCTTTGAGCGCAAATTCAGCATGTAGTTGCTGCACAACTTCATTGATCTTATTAGATGCATTTCCAGTGACTATGATATCGTCAACATACACCATCAACACTATAGTGGAGGACCTACTGTTTCGAATAAAAAGAGACACATCAGCTTTAGAAGAAGTAAACTGAAGTTTGTCTACCAGATATGATCGCAAGGTATCAAACCAAGCTCTTGGAGCTTGTCTCAACCCATACAACGCTTTCTTAAGTTTGCAGACTAGCTTTTGTCCACCAGGTCCTTCATATTCATATCCTGGAGGTTGCTGCATATATATTTCTTCCGTTAGCTGTCAATTCAAAAAGGCATTATTAATGTCAATCTGCCTAATTATCCATCGCTTCGTAACTGCAGCTGCTAGGACTGATCTAATTGTAGTAGATCGAACCACTGCTATGGGTTTTGCTAAGTTGACAATTTTTAAAAAATTGTATGTTTTATGCATGCAACATGTTGGAGAACCAAGCAATAGCATTAAGGTCAACATCAACTTGAGGTGAATCTCCTTTTGGTAGAGGAGATAAAGCAGCTTTGCGACTAGAAGCGACATTAATGTCAACATAGACAAATACGGGTATGCCTTGTAAAAATTCCTTTAGGGCAGAAGAACATGGGTACACGACTTTAAAGTGTGCTGCAACCTGCAGGTTCAAGTTTCTTTTGAAACACTTTTTACACACATCAAAGTAGCTTTGGTTTGCTTTGTGGAATTTTTCCATTCAGGATATTTTTTAGACGAGTTTGTTTTTATGTATTCCAATAAGTTAAAAGATTAAGATTTTTTTAAAAAAAATAGATTATTGTTACAAAAAAAATTATATAAATATATTTATATTAAATTAAAAGATTATCTTTATAATAAATTTTTACTATATTTAATTTAATAACAAACGCAGTGAATACATAAATTTGAATTATTATTGTTTTCTATTTGTTTCATGTAAATGATTAAATTTGTTGATTTTAATTATTTCTTTTATAAATCGTTATAGTGTTGAATTAAGTTGACAATTGAACTGCAAGATTTTTTTTTAAAGTAGAGGGATTCGACTCTATAGAATTCACGTTATATACTGGGCCTACAATCGATGGACTCTAGCCTATCAGCCCATTTCTATTAAATTTCAAGGACCAATGCCAGACCGTATTCATTAACCGTTTCAGTTTCACTACGCTCTAAAATTCAAAACCCTAGGAAAAACCACATCAAGCCAGAGCAAAAGCAGTGATAATGGCGCTAGGGATTAGGCAGTTCACGGCGAGAGACTTAAACGGAGCAGGAGAACCTGTTCTGGACACGGATAACGGCGAGGAGCTTGTTCACGTCCAACCTTCAGTCTCTGTTGCACTCGGAAATCGTGCACCACAATCTCAGGGCACTCTCTACATCACCACCAGGTATATTCAAATCTACATTTATTTACGCGAAACTATTGTTTGTGAACATCATCATTTCAATTGCATTTTGAACTTGCAATTTATTGTATCATTTGATCGGTAGGCAAATTGTATGGCTGAGTGATTTGGACAGAGCAAAGGGCTACGCCGTTGATTTCTTGTCTCTGTCGTTGCACGCCGTTTCAAGGGACCCCGAGGCCTACTCTTCTCCCTGCATTTACACACAGGTTTTCTTATTCTGTTCTTTCTCGAATTTCTTTTGTCTGCTTAGAAAACTATTTCCCCTTTGTTTTCCTTAAGCACTTCGGATTTTATGATTATTTTAGCTGTTAACTATGCTCATGCATTCAATAGCTTGATTTTTGTGCCTCTATCTGTTTGATAACTTCGGTGCAAGACTGAAAACTAAATTTGGTTGGTTACTGAGAAGAAAGGGAAATGGAGGTATCGAGTTCAATGTGGTGGAGGGGGTTGAAAAAAAAATCTAATCCCATTGAATCTCGGGTTGAAACAAATTAAACTCTTTTTATCATAGTTAAAATGCAGTTTTATAACTTCTGTGTATTTTGAGTGGTGATATTCAATGTTTTTGAATCCCATTGAGCCCTTGTAGTACATGATTTTTTTCTCATTTATAATGAGACATCTCCTTTTCCTTTCCCTCCATTTGAAGCTGCTGGTGCCATGATTTTTTTATGTTCTTTCATTCCCTTTATACATTTTCTGATAAATGTCTTTTCCTCTGAAGATTGATACTGAAGATGATGAAGTGGAAGATGAGTCTGACGACCCAGATTCAGAATGCAGTGAGGTTTTAGATTTATCCAAGATCAGAGAGATGAGACTTATTCCTTCAGATGCTAGTCAATGTATGTATGATTCATTATTTTCCTCTACTAGTTCTTAGATGATTATTTCTGTTTTTGGTGATAATAAATGCTGACTCATTTATCTATTTCTTCTGTAAAAAGTGGATACTCTGTTCCAAGTATTCTGTGAGTGTGCTGAATTGAATCCAGAGCCTATTGAAGGTGAGTTCCAGTTATTAATTTGAAAAACCATTTTCTGTCGTCCGGGCATTTTTCTTTAGCTGATTGAATTGTGCTGTACTGTTTTTTTTTTTTTTTGCTTGTTCTTGATTTAGAAGGACATAATTGGATTTTTAGTGCTGACCAGTTGGAAGATGGAGCTGGAGGTATGGGATAGACTGCATGGATCCTTTGTTGAATGCCTCTCAATGGTTTCCTTTATATGCTTTCATGTTCTGTAAATCTCTAATTATATATTGTATCTCCAGAGTGTGATGACGTGGAGTGGCCTTTCTTCCAGAATCCGACAAACACAATTGGTCATACTAATGGTTATCATGACCTATCTCGCAATGTGCTTGAGGTATGCTAGTTAGTTGCTGTTCGCTCTACATGATCAATGCTAATGCTTTGAATTTGATCAAATGAAACTCTTGAAACAGAAAAGTTTTGTTGTGTCTACAACTTGTCATACCTTTTTTGTGATCACTTTTTATCTACACCAAATTTTACGTCTTCGGTTAATCTCTTGCATACATTTCTACGTTCCTTTCTTGATTTGCTTCTTGGGTTTGTCTCATTCAATCCCATTCTGCAACAAATAAACTTGCAGCTTCAAATCAATGATCAACGCTTTGAGGATGCGGACGAGATGGAGGAAGTTACTGATAGTGGTCATCATCAGCAGCCACAATGAGCTCCCTTGTGATTTTTCCGGTAAGTCCATATGCTGGATTTTCAATGGAAGGCGAAGCTTGTGTAGGCATCTTAACTGATTTTTGTGCCCTTACCCTATGTTGTATATTAATAGCTAATGACTCGAACCGAGACGTGATTTTAAAATTATTATGTACCCGGCGTGCAAGTTGATGTTACTATTGCAGATGTTTGAGCTCATTTCTTTTGCTATAAGTAGTATTTTTAATGTCGTAAGAGATCTTGTTTAGTTCATCTTTGCTCGTCTTTCTATTAGTAGTATTTGACCGTTTAACTTAGAGGTTGATAATTTAGATTTAAAGTTATTTAGAGAACTATGGGCATTGCTAAGGTCTTTAATTGGTTGGATTCGATTAGGATTTTTGTGAAAATTATCATAAAATTAAATAGAAAAACGAACTTTTAATCTTAACCAAACTTTTTTCTTTCTTATTTGAATCCACGTGTATCTCTAATTAGAGTAAAAATTATATCACGGGTCAGTTCCACCACCTGTCCAGGGGACCAACCAATAAAAACTTTCCACTTTATCAATTTTTTTATGTTATAATTTTTTCTTTAAGTGAATCTTCATTTGGAAAATTAAAAGATGGATAGTTTTTATTGGTTGGTCTCATGGATGACGTGGTGGGACCATAATATGATTTCTCCTAATTAGAGATTAAAAATTCGTGAAAAACGAGGAGATGGTACTTTTGTAAATTAAATAACTTTGAGTGAAGCATCTTACCTAAAAGTTCTTAATGAAAGAAAGAAAGTAATCCCCGTCATAAGTGCGATTTGAGATGTTTAATCAAATTACCGTAAATTAATTAATAATAATTACTTTCGCGAATATTTATCAATATTTAATTTATTGATCGATCAATTTGAGTTGAACTTTATAAAAATTTATTAAGTGTTTTTTTTAAATAATTTAAATGTGAATATAATATAAATTATATTTATATATATTCTTAACCATTTAATAATGTATATAAACTTTGTAGGCTAATTGCTTTAAATCTGGATCTCTTGAGATAAATATTAATTTTACTAAAATCACTTGTTGAGTTTTGTAAATTTCTATTTTAATCTAGTTTATTCTATTCATAATATTGATATCTAAAATGTTAGACCAATTAAATTAATTTTCAATCACTTTAACGATATTTTCACATAAAAAGAAGAAGAAATCAAATATTGTTACTCTTAGTTTGTAATCCTTTTGTCTGTAACCCTAAATGCAATTCCATATCTTTTATTTTCTTTATTCATTCTTTCGTGTGTCTTCACAATCATTGTTTCTCCCCTCTCGGTGCATCATTTTTATAGCAATCTCTTTTTTTTAAACATCTGAATCATTCCTCATTTCTCTTGAACGTGCTCATGGATGATGCATTACATCTCTAATTCCTTCAGACTCGAGTAATTCCCATGATGTGTGGGTTTTAAATGCAGACACGAATATAGATATTGTTCATAATAAATAGGATCTTCAGGTTGTGTTGGTATGACGAGGAAACTAATAGGTAAGTTCTATTTATTTTTTTGGATAAATAACTAATAGGTAAGTTATGGTACTTTTTTTATATGCGTATTTGAAGGGGATTATGGGATAATCGAGTTATCGTAATTAGGTAATCTTATAAAATGATATTTCGATCATGTTAGTTCGATAAAATTTAAAAATATATATAAAATTAAAATGAATGACTTGATAAGATGATTAATTATTTGTATACTGACCCAAAATAATATACTTTAATTGTGTTTTTTAATAAAAGATCGTTGTTTGCTATGTTTTTATTTTTTAGTTAGCCCGCGGTTGATAAACATTTTGAATGATGGTTATTAATTGTCGATGTTCATTTTTTTTATTTGTTATGTTTTTAATTTTTTTATTTTAATAATAATTTTTATTTATGTAGCAATTTTTTTTGTCTTTGTGGTACTTTTTTATTTATCGTTATGACATGATTTTAGTATATTTTAGTGGTCATTTGGTGCTCGTATAAAGATATTCATGGTGTTATTTTGTGATTATGATTATTTTGGTGATCATAAAAAGATAGATCCTCGTTCGATTGATGTTTGTCGATGTAATCAATCTTAGATACTAGAGCAATTTGTCTGGTAGTTTAACTCGCTCATTACTCCTTTTTCATTGTGTAATGCACCTCGTTTAGATAACAATGAGATTCATAAAGTCTTTTGAACGTTGTTACTATGTTAATCTCTATTTTTTATACTTTTAAATTTTTATGAGATATATTAGATTAATCTTCATTATATTCCTCTTTTAAATATGTTTTATTTATAATATCTTTTTTAATATCATTCATTTCCATTGTTAAAAAATCCTCTTTGTACATTGACAACCGCATGGTTGAGGCTAAATTAATTTGATTCCCATCTATTCCTACATATGAGATTTACTTGGATACTTAATATTTTCCACCTCACTGCCTGGTGCCTGCCTTTTATCTGCCCTAATGAATGCTCAAATGCATGCAGAATTTCCTATACAACACTCAAGCAACAGAAAAAAATAATAAAAAAATAGTCGTACATATTAGATTCAGCAATAAAGAATTTAATATTTTTAACAGAGATTTTATGAATAAAAAAATCTCAACCGCTATATATTAAAAAGATTATTTAATTTAATTTTAAATTTATTCAAAATTTAATGTATTTGGAATATCGAAGAATTTAATATTTTGATCGTTTAAGTTTTGACTATCTAACTTTTGTGTTTTCTATTTTTTCCAAGACATTATTTATTTTGTCTTTACTTAATTTTATTAGTAATAAAAGACTTCAAAAATATCAAATAATTTTTAGAAAATGAATAAAATATCATCGCTTTCAAAAAAGCATGCTTGTTTTATGTTTCTTAAGTCTTGTTAGTACTAAAGGGCAAGATCCCTAGATTTTTTCCACCTACTACACAGATATTTCCCTCTAGACAAACTCAACACTACTGGACTAATTGCTTGCTTGGGTAAATTTAAAGAGTATAGACATCAAAATAAGGGAAAGGAGTCTCATATACCTATTATTTAATATATATTAAGATGAAGTTTGTATAAATTAATTTATATGTGTATATATTAGTATTTAATAGATGAACAACTAATCACATAGGGGGGTATAAATCAGTATCCAAATTTAAATCACATCAAAATATGAACATACTCAACTTCACTTAAAAAAATTAAATTTTTTAATTTGATTCAAAATATTAAATAAAATTTAAAATTAAATAAAATATAATTAATAAAACAGTTTTAAAGTTCAATTTGAATATAACAATTTTATTTGCACTATATGTATATCACGTATGAAAAATGTATATTTATGTAAATAATTTTTTATTTAATTTGATTATACTCAAATTTTTAAAATTAAATTAAATTTAAGTATTAAATAAAATTGATTAATTCAACTAAAATAAATTTTACCGAAAACTCACTCCTACCAGAAATGGACCGTTTAATACTGAAGTGGGAGAATGGATTTCGCTCAAGGATCAAATGGTGAAATAAGGTTTTCTCCAAGAATCAATATCGGCACGGCTCCACACGCGCTAAACCCGATCGTATGGTAGTCAAAGAGAGGGTGATGGCAGCATGTAAGCCAATGACCCGCCAAAACCCCCAAGTTTCGGCGCCGCTGTCAGCCGAAAGAACATAAATTTGTAAATATATAGGAGCGCGTGAATTTTTTCGGTGGAACGCACGCGTGAAAAGTGGAAGTGAAATCAGATTCTAAACAGAAGCAAAATTGAAGGTCCACGAAAGTAGTTCGATTGCTTTCAGTGGGGTCCATAGCAAAGCGGAATTTTTTTTTTGAGTCGCTCTCAATCTGAGCTGTGAGATGTGTCCTGGCTGACTGGCTAGCTCGCATGCCTTGATTTATATCCGCGCAAATCACTCCGTGATCACCCATTCATTCCCCTGTCCTATCCGACTATTGTTCCAAGTCCACCTTCCACTTGTGTTTTGAATCATATCTTTTGTCGTTTCGATTAGTATTTACGATTCATATTTAATAAAAAAGCATGCATTACCTTGTTTCGAAATCAGGTGAGCAATTATTTGAATATATTCGATACCGAAAGGAAGTATAAACATTACGAAGAGATAAAGGAAGTATATATGTTTAATATCAAGTGTGGTGTCTAATTTCACTCTTGTTTTCTCAAACCGTCATGGTTCATAGGTTAAGGCTTTTAATATAGGATAACCGTTTTAACATAATTCTTCTTAATCATAATACTACAATTTAAATATTTAAGGAGTATTATAACAAATGTTTAATGTCTTATTCCGTTATAAGAATCGGTTATCAATATTAATCGATTTTTATTACTTACGTGAATCAGTAGAGATGGTGGGTCGGGTTACAAAAAAGGGTAGACCTCTGACCCATGAAACCTCCTACCTAGACGTGGTAGAATAGGACTAATTGATAGGCACTTAAGACTTATGACTATGACGCTGCTATTACTTTCCTTTTCCCGATCTTCTTTCTTTAACTAATATATAAAAATATTTATATTTTTGCTTGCCATTTTGGACTTTTTTCCCCACAACGTAGGCCATCCCGATGTACCAAAGAGCCCATCCCAAGCGATTGAAATTCCAAGAATGCCCCTTTATCGTTTAAAGGATGGTTTCCCTTTTATGAGAAGTAAAAAGGGTCCCAGTCAATCAGTTGTTTCAGTTTTGTTCCGCACAAAAATGGCCAAAAAGGGGGTGTAATCGTAAAAGAACCACTAGACACGTGTCCACTTATCACAAGATATAATCAATTGTGTAGGATTATTGTTTAAAGTTTAAATATTTACAAAATGAATCGAATAGATTGCATTAAAAGTATTGTTATTATAATATTTTTGTATTATTTTAATTTTAATTAATTAATTAAAAGTTTTTTTTATTAATTATTATATGCAATCTTAAGAACTATTAATAAAAATTAGATAAATTCTAAAATAAAGTATAAGGTTTAATGTTTTAGAATGGATCGCCTTTTATTTTTATTCTCTTTACTGACACGAATTACCATCCTGCTTCTATTTACCTCTTCCAAGTTCCAATCTTGTAAGTGTACTTTGCCGTAATACAATAGCTTAAACATTTATGTTGTTGTCTTGTTGGTGGTTGTCTTAATTAAACATTTGTTGAATGCCGGGTAAGATTAAAAAGATAGCATAGACCATAGAGTGAAAAAAAACATGTTAGGCGTACCAAAATTTAAAAAAAAAAAAATTTAGTTTAACTCGGTTCTCTTTTTAAAATATGATCCGTCTTGGTGTTAATTTAAAATTTGAACTTGAGAATTTTTTTTTATATAAAATTTATTGTCACTTGATCAGTTTGGTGTAATATATACAATTATTGTTGTTATAAATGAGTATTCTTCATTGGAACACATGCATACAAGTAATGAGGATGCAACCATCGTGATAAATGCTTTAAAAGCATATAAAAACCAAGCAGACGCATGGAGGTAAATGAGGTTGTGTGATCTTAAAGTACACTCTCAACAACTATAATAAGTAAAGTTATTCTTATCTAAAATTATACTTTGATCATATTAAAACAATAAAATTTTGATTTAATTATCTTAAAAAATATAAAATTATAAAATAATACAATGATAAAACTATATTTTTATAATTTAATGTTCTTTTAGAACAATTGAACAAAACCCTAAAGATAAATGCTGTTACAACAATGTCTCTACTTTCGATAACCATCGGACGGGGTCGTAGTTATTGTAGAGTGTGTTGTCGGGAGACGACAAGTTTCACACTCATTTTAAACACTTCAAATTTCAAGCTATTTCGTATAATAGTAACAAATAATAGAATTTTACTACAAATCCAATTTAATAATATATAAACCAGATTTTAACTCTTTAAACGAATATTCATAAAAATTGATTTTTTCCAGCTTCTTAAAACAGTCATTGGACTCTTTAAAGCTGTTTTCCAACTTCAATAATAAACTCAGCCTAATAATAACCCATTATTAACATATATTTATATTCATTCAAAACACAAGATTATATAAGACTCAAATTTTAATCTTATTTAAAAGTATTTAATTATTTAGTAACATAATTTAAGGTGGCATGGTTGCATACACAGCAGCAGCAGCAGCAGCACCGGCACCTGACTCTGATCTATTTTATCCACGCGTCCAAGCCACATACAGACAAAGATGCATATCGAAATCCCTATATTACCCTCATCCACCATTTTCCCGCGCTGTTTAGATCAATGATGATCCCATGTCCCCACTTCACACCTCTTCACTCGTCACTTTAAAGAATCTATCTGTCCTCCATTACCCCAAACTCAATGCAGCGGCAGCGGTTAGAAGACATGTTTGTAAATAATTTTTTACACTATTTATAAAAGCAAAGTCCATCTGCCTATGCCGATGTGTGGCTCTGGATATATAAAGCGTGGAATCATCTAGCTCCCGCAGTTCAATTTTTTCTCATTTTCTTAAACCACCTGTTTTAAAAATGCACCGTGGACCGGTGTTGTTCAGCCTCATTGCGGTGGCTACACTGGTGGTGGTCGTAACTCCGGTCATCGGATATCGTCCATGGTTAAAACCCAACAGCTCCGATTTAATGTACGGTGGGTCCAAAAAATATGAGGGATCGTCGGAGTTTGTCAAAATGAGATACCATATGGGACCGGTTCTCACAGCTAATATCACCATCCACCCAATCTGGTACGGCCGGTGGCTGAAATCCCAGAAGAAGATTATCCGTGAGTTTATCAACTCGATTTCCGCAGTTGGTTCCAAGCACCCATCGGTGGCAGGGTGGTGGAAGACGGTCCAGCTCTACACGGACCAGACCGGGGCCAACATTTCTCGTACGGTGCTTTTGGGTGAAGAGAAAAACGATCGTTTTTATTCCCACGGGAAGTCGCTCACGCGCCTGTCCATACAGTCCGTGATAAAAAGCGCGGTAACGGCCCGTACGAAGCCTTTGCCGACAAATCCAAAGAGCGGGCTCTATCTTCTTCTCACATCCGACGACGTGTACGTCCAGGATTTTTGCGGCCAAGTTTGCGGGTTCCACTACTTCACATTCCCGTCAATCGTGGGATACACGCTCCCGTACGCATGGGTAGGCAACTCCGCCAAGTTTTGCCCGGGAACATGCGCTTACCCTTTCGCCGTACCGACATTCATTCCGGGGTTAAAGCCGCTGAAGTCACCCAACGGTGACGTGGGTGTCGACGGGATGATAAGCGTCATCGGACACGAGGTTGCCGAGCTAGCAACCAACCCACTGGTGAACGCTTGGTACGCCGGACAAGACCCTGTGGCTCCGGTGGAAATAGCGGATCTCTGCGAGGGCATTTACGGAACCGGTGGTGGTGGGTCGTACACGGGGCAGTTATTGAACGATAGGGATGGTGCCACGTATAACATGAATGGGATCCGACGGAAATACTTGGTCCAGTGGGTCTGGAACCATATCGTGAGCTACTGTACCGGGCCTAATGCACTTGATCAGTAATAATTTTCATATTCTGTTATATTTTTGAAACTTGTGTTTCTCTTGTCGTGTCTGTTTATTACAGTTTTTGTTTTTGTTTTTGCCTGTGGGTGGGTCTGGGTTTTGGTTACTGAATGGAGTAGTTAAGTTAGTTAAATATGTACTTTTGTAGTAATAAGTTTGATTTTCCTAATACACTATTTCGTATACCAATTACATTGTTTACGTTCTTCCATTCCAATTCTCCCGGAAAAATTCCTTTCCTATTGCCTATTGGTATCGATGTTTCAATCATCTAAGAAACGATACTTCGTAAGCTCGGAGATTTTTTCTCCGAAGATGTGTCAGCTTCTTCGACCAACAATTATTATTGGTCGAAAATAGCTATCAATATAACAGCAAGTACCTTCCCATTAACTGATTGTATTAATATCTTACCAGAACAAACGATAATGGCTATAAATTTTTGCTTCTAATATACACCTGCAGAAACGATAATGTCTATACTGGTAGGCTCAACCAAATTGAATGCACTCTGCAGCAGTATGGCATGTAGATTTTGATGTTTACAGTTGCAGAACAGTGGATACAAGCAACGCCCATCTTTGTGTAGTAATTTATCTGCAAAGACAAAATGTTCGAAACTCGACTCCATACCGGCTTCTGCAAAATGTGCATGGAATTTCCTAAAGACCTGCAACAGTGGAAGTAGAGATTCTTCTTGTGCAGGCAGGACAAAATGTGACCTAAAAAGTGTAAACATACTGTATTTGAAACTTTCAACAGCATGTGGAGCTGAATCCTGACAAGACATGATCAAAATACTGTTGGACTGTCCATGGACTAACTCGTGATTCCTGGGTTTTTATTCGAGAAATGTGAAAATGACCAAGACGTCGAAAAAAAGGATGCTTGGTTTTTGATGGTATTGATGCAGAACAAGACCATTTACCGGACTTTTTTGCCGGTTCAATACTCTTGTGAATCCAGCATAGCTACCTGCCCAGATACGGATGGATCATTTTGCAATAGGGTATAAAAATATAAATAAATTTTAATATATATATAATAAAAAATTATTAAAATGAATAGTACTGTCAAATGATTATATATTTTTGACAGTACCCTATAAAATTAAGATATTTCCGGCCGTCCCCGCACCGTCCTCGTCACGAAGACGCATCAGCCGGTCACCCGGACTGTTTATTTCTAAATTCACTTTTATGTTATTCACTTTCTTCTTTCTCTTCCAAATTTGCCTACCTAGCTAGCAAAAAGTAGAACCTGCATTTGCAGGCTCTCTTCTGCATTTGCCTGGTGGGAGGAATTTAGATCGATGGTCGTGTGTTTTGACGGGCGGGTGATGTTCTAAACCAAAGGTTTGGATCAAAGAATTGGAGCAGTTTGGGGGTAAGGAATTATTTCTGTTTAACCAATTGTATTCGACCCATAGCCGATAATCCAGATCAATTTTTGCAGAGACCTATTATAAGGACGATCTTTTTAACTTAGTTTTCTTCATTCACAATGTTAAGATAACCTTGCTTAAGAAACCTAATTCAAGATATGCAAATTTTTTGTTGGTAAATTAATCCACTAAATTAAATGTACGATACAAATCAATATGAATTGAGGACAAAATAATAGAAAACTGGGAGGTAAACAAAAAAAATCCTTCAAATTTTGGTTATGTGACTAATTTTTATATATAAGATTGGACCATTATTGTTTTAGTTGCTTATAGTTGAAAAAATGAAGATACTGAAACACATTGGGCCATAAGGTTGTTCTTGAAAGAAGACGAGTGAATCCATGATATAAACCTTTTAGGACCAGTGCTACATGGGTACAATGATACTCAGTTCCCAAAATACATAGATGTAACTACTACTAAGCAACTATGACAAGTCCTACAGGAATTATTGATTGGAATTGAGACGTTTCTCATGTGCAAATCGCTGCGATTGCCAATGCTTCCGGTTTAGTACCCGGCACAAACATGTCATTGTTGCTCGCCATCATCGGCTTGCTCACTGCTTTGGCAGTTTCCGATATCTTCTTTGCAAAGTCGTCAAAGCACTCGGTGATGGTCCGGAAAGTAACGTCTGGATAGAGAGAGCAGACTTCGACATCGGTTGGCTTGTCCAAACTGAAGTTTATTTGACATCCATTTATAAAAATGTCATGCGTTATCGCCGCAACCACACTCTGAGGTATCCGCATCTCTGCAGGGTTAGTATCAATCGGATTAGCAGAGAAAGGTTATTTCACTCGCAAGAAAAGTGGATTTAAGACAAACCTTGAGCCCTATGGAGCAGATCTTCTTCTGGTATAGTGACCCTAGGAAGCATGACACCAATCTTCATCTCCCATAGTGAAGCCATCTCGTTCATGTTTAGTAGGTTGCTCGGAGGTTGAAAATGGACAGTTTTGTTCAATGTTCGAACATCATTAATCGACATCACGGTGAACTTCCCGATATCAGAACCCGCCACAAAGTATGCTGTGAATTCATCATAAAAGTCATGTTAGGAACACATGGTCATGTGGTCATTTGCTACCTAACCTTCCTCCCCCAGCATATCAGTCACCTGCCTCTGTTTGCGAGGGTTGACACTTTGACTCTTACAATTAATACGAATATTTTAAGGAAAAAATGAAGAGTTCTAACAACATAACTAATTTGGTTGTTTATATTCTCTGATACGATAATATAAAGTAATATTTAAGTATATTAATACCAAAGACATTAGCTTCAAAACTAAGACACCCATGCGTGGACTGAGTTTTTAAGTTCATGGGAATTGGTTTTCTTCGAGGAAAAAAAAAAACTAAACTAGAATAATTAGGGTGTAAAGACAATAAAACAAAAAGGAAGAATGGAAAGATGTGTGGCTGAGATTACCTTTGACAGTGCCATCACCATAGATTTGGAACCTATCGAGCGGCGGGAGAACATCAGCTGGGTGAGTGTTGTCATGGTAGGGCCAAGCAGCAATGGAGTTGCAGCATATGTAACTGTACGGGATCCCACACTTCTCTATCTCCCTCCTAACCTTCCTCTTCTGGTCATACATGGTTAGCCCCGGCTCCACCGGCTCAGCCCTGTCGATGTCATGCCCGAATTCGGACGGCACGAACCTCTACAAGTTAAACTAAATCTGTCAGATTTCATTCATTGAAACTCAGTAATGCCTCTTGAAATTATCAACTTCATATACACCATATACGTATTTATATTATGCATATACATGCATGCACGCACGTATATACCTTGACAGTGTCAACATTCTTAATAGCCTCTATTAGAGTGAACTGGTCCAAGATGTTCCCACCTCCCACGGCAGATATCACAACTTCAATCTTATATTCTCTCAACACCTTCTCCATGAATTCTTGGTCAGTTATAGAACCCTGTTGCAAACATGTTTAGCGCTTTCATGAATGTATACATACATGCATATATATTATTGCATAAAAAGTGCTTGAAAGTGGAAAAATGGTAGTGCATACATGAATTATGACGGCTCCTTTGTCTTGAAGAAACTTGATGGTGGTGGCTTTATTTGAGCTAGGGTTCAAACTAGACCGGACCAAAACAAATGTTGGCCGGCTTGATTCTAGGCAGGCCTCGGTGATGAACCGGCCTATAAACCCGCACGAACCGATAACTAACGTCTCACCGGTCCCCGACTCATTCGGAGAAGAACCATTCACGTGTGCTGATTCCATAATTGCTTGCTTGTGTAGCTTACAATCTTTTGGCACACAAAGGAAAAGGAAGGGAAGAGGATTGAGTAAAAAAGCAACATCCGGTTGTGTTTAAATAGGGCGAGCACTCGGTAGCAAAGTAGCAAGAAGAACGACCTCTCAATTGCTACATTTTTAGCCAGGATGTTATTTTCTCGGGAAAAGGTAATCAATAATATGAAATTATAAATAGATAAATTAGGTTAAAAGAATATTTTTATTATAAATTTATATATTATTAATCCGTCTAATATTAATAATTTTATGAAACATATTGTTTTCTTGTAAGTAGAGATCCAACTCGAAGTGCGTGAGAGAAGGATTGGTAGATTTTGTAGTTGAGTTTTTTGACTAGTAGACAGACCCCTGCCTTTCTTGTTTTGGTCTTCTTCCGGTCTGAGTCAACCCATCCCCCGTGGTAGCTAGGGTTTCTACCTACTTAAATTCGGTGGCATCAATTAATTATCTATTAAATGATGGTTCAACTGTCCTCTTAAGCTTTGACAAGTCATCAATGGGTGTTTTATTTTGGTAATTATTTATTACTATGGATAAATCCCAGAGAGACAAAAATTAAGAATGTAACCAACACTAACATGATATCAACCAAATAAAACTCCAAAACACAGGAGTCTATTAGGGGTGGATATTTATGGAAATTTTTTTACCCCTTTTAATGTCTCGATACTAAAAATTTAAATTATAAGCTCTAATTTTATGTCTTAATCTTAAAAATTATATAATATCCTAAATTTATTAAATATTAATCTTATATTCTAATATTAAACCTTAACCTTAAATTATAAACTTAGTTTTTTTTTTAATGTTAAATAAAAAAAAAATAATTATTCGGTCCATAATTAATTTGTTTATCCTGCATGTCAATTTGATTCTCTCATGTGTCCACTAATACCATTCCACGAAAGTAAGTAAAATATGCTTGAGGTTGTGATCTATTAGTACACTGGTCGGTCCAAGTCACGTGAGTCGATCCGCCGTAGATCAAATTACAAAGATGTTCAATTTTCAGTCTTTGTTTGTATATCTTCGATTTGGATTCAACTTTATAAAGTTTAAGTTCAATCCAATTAATAATCAGACTTTTAAAAAAATTTAAATTCGAATCTAAGTCCATTTACATAAATCTAAATCCAATCCAATAAAATATATAAAATTCAAATTCAAAAGTCCAAATTCAATTATTTTTTAAAGTAACAACTCAAATAAATATCTTTAAATTAAAAAAAATTTATTAAACAAATATTTTTAAATTTATAGCACAAACAAATCTCAACAAATATTACAGTCCAATATAAAACAAATTAAAGTAACAACTCAAACTTTTTAGATATAAAAATTTTAAATATTTTTATTTGGGTTTATATATGGATCGGATTCATATCGGATATGGATTCAGATTGAATTCGGATCGGATCATGATAATATCCATATCCGATCCACCTCCTATTAGGACTCGGACATTATTTTTTGATTCGGATTCGAACTTTTTTTAATCGGATTTGAATCAAAAAAAAAATTCCAGATCGAATCAGATTCGGATCAAATTCGGATTATATTGTCATCCCTAATCTTGTCTACTCTATCGAACATAACATACCATAACTAATACCCGTAGTCCTAGTAGTGGGACGTTTCATGTCAATAATTGATTCCCAAGAGACTCCTCCTAATGGATCAACAAGTGCTCTGCCTTTGAGGTAGAAAGTCTCTACTCTCATGGATAAGCAACAAGGGTTTGGACTACCCCACCATTAGCAACTCTATCCTAGGCCTAGGCCTAGCTCCACACAGAATTTGAGACAAGGCCAGGCTCTAGCAGATTAGAGTTTGAACATGAACTACAGTACCTAATGGCTAATGTAAATGTCCAACTCGGGAAACGATTGGGAAAAGAATGCACATGAAAAGTGTAGCATTTTCTTCACCTACGATTAATAATAAGTGGTATGGAGTGTTATGTCTAATCTTGTTTGTTTCAGGCTTTCAGCTCATATCCAGTCATGAAACCAATTCTATGCATCACTCCTTCGATTAGTAACTGTATGAAAAGCAAACACTTCAAACTTGTGTTGAAACGAAAATGTTCATTGCCATATCTTCACCTAAGGCTAAGACATAAAGACAGTTTTCATTTATCCTCTTCTGTTTTGTTCGATGTTAAAACTCGCCTTCCCGACACCATTGACAGGCTAAGAAAAACAAATGAATCGAGGCAATCTTTATAGAATCCCAAAATTCAATCTTGTTGATTACAGAAAATTCTTCTTAAACCCTTATATTCCTTATTGCAAAGAATAAGAAATATCTCCTCCCCTAATGTAATATATTCTTAAATTTTTGATCTCAGATAATAAAAATCACATTACACCCGTGTTTTAGCATAAACCTTTAATCCATAATGTATTAAGTTCAGTACAACCAGTCAGAAGCTAGCATTTGGACATATAAATGGAAATTTGAAAAGAGATGCACAAAAATATTTCTGATAAATTCATTGAAACCATTAAAAAGTAGGAATATAGCAATCTTTTCTACCAATGGAGTGTTTCCTCCCTTTTAAATTCAACACTCGCAATCCCTAATCATCCACAAACATCATGATTTCAAATATCTCAAGCTTATTATGTACTAATTCTTGAAAAAAAAAAAGGAAAATGGAAAGATGCAGGCTTAACTGTAAAAACAAGGAGCTAGAGGGAATCTTCAAGCTCTTCTAGTTTCTCCCTATTCTTCAATTCAAGTTCATATCGCCTCAATCTCTCCTTCATTTTCTCCTGTTGAAATAAAATATGATATTAAGAATCAAAAGTCTACAATCCAAATTAAGAACCAGAGAAAGAACAAAAACAGACCTTGTAGCTGAGCTCGACTCGGTGTATTACGTAGAAGCCAAGGATACCACCAAAAATGGTGCCGGTAATGATACGGACATACCCCCATTTCACTGAGTTCATACCCATTTTTTTTTTCACTCGATCTGGCTCAGTTCTAACTTTCACTTGAATAACAATTCCTGCCCTATTTCAAGGGTTTTTAGATGAAGATCAAATATCAAATTTTAGTACTATTTGGATATTCCCATATCAACATGTCGTTGTAGTATAGTGGTAAGTATTCCCGCCTGTCACGCGGGTGACCCGGGTTCGATCCCCGGCAACGGCGTTTTCTCTCTCTTTTTGGTTAAATTGTTTAAAAGGCCCTTACACTCATAATTCTTCCGTTTCTTTGAAGCTTTTTGTGTTCAATTTGTAAAGGAAACAAGTCTTTAACCTTGAAGAAGAGTGTGTCAATATTTACTTTGAGACGGTTACTGTGCTTTTCAATGATTTCTGCACTCCTCTCTTGTCTCCCTCTTCTTTTCTGACTGACCATGCCCACAGCCCACCCGAGTGAAGTGTTCCAGACACCCCACCCATCATCCTTCCCAGTCCCAGTTCATCAACAAGATGTCTGCCTCCAGGCTCCAACATTATTAATGATCAGGATGGACCTAACACCTAACACCTACTATACCCCAATATGATCATTATTGCTATTTATCATTTATTACATGACGATGAAGAAGATGAGATGAAAGGTTGGAACTTGGGAAAATATGGTTAGCATGTTCACGGTGCAGACACTGCAACTTGCAAGATATATTGATGAGTCTGTGTCAAGAAGACCATGACTTTTGGATATGTTTGATGGATGAAAAGACAGATATGGTTGGGAGAACAAGCAACAGACCACGGGATAAGTTGGGAAGTGTCAACTGTCATGGACGGAAACAATAGCTAGTACCAAGGCAATTTGAAGTCATAATAATTACTTGTAGATATTAAATTATAAGACATTAACAATATGAACCTTCAATACTAAATTATAAGATATTGAATCAAACACTTACAGTTATTTGTACATTGAACACATGAAAAAATGTTTTATTATCTTAAAAGAATAAATTATCTTTAAAAAGTTCAATTATTATTTGGACAATTATCAAATTTATAAGATTTTTGAAGGATTTTTTTTATTGAAATGATTAATAATACTGTTGCTAGTTGCTTTAGAAACTAATAAATAATCACTGAGATTCTGAGTTATCTCTCCGCTCCACTCACGTAAAATCAAAAATCACAATCCAGGAATACAGGAATCTCTCATAACCACGTGGCACGCATGCATGAGTTTATAGAATTTACATTATAATGCCACTGTAATTACTAACAGTAATGGAAGAAAAAATATAATCCTATAATAATACAAACAAACAAACTTGGTTCCTTTTCTTCACTTTTTAACATTTATTAGGAGAGAACCCGACCCGATTACTACCCAAATCGAGGCTCACACGTGTCCCTTGCTGCTGCACGTTTCCGATGATTGACAAAGACGACGAAGGAGCGAACGCGAAGCAAAACGTGCCCGCAGAGTCAACTGGGATCAAGTAATTATTCGCCGGTAAATCAAGCGAATTCCCGTCGCCGAAATTAAATGTCACAGTTGCGACCCTAACGCTGCTCCTCGAAGACAAGTCGTAGCACGTGTCGAACAACGACACACCGCTGGTTGTCGGCAAGTCGCTTGTGAAACTCACGAACGCGTCTCGGAGTGCGTTGTAAGCCTGCGTTTGCAGCCGAGTTATGGCAGTACCGCAGTCTACGATCACCCCGCCGTTTCCGGATTGGTCCAGATCGAAAATGCCTGGCGGGAGTTGAACCGGTTGGCCACCCACGCTGAACCCAGTTAAACCTACGTAATAAAAGGTATCCATCGTTTGGCTCCTTATCAACGGAGCGACCAACGAGTCACCCGGTAACCCGGTGTTGAAATCCAAAGTCGACGAACCGGCCGAGTCACGATCCACCAAACAATAAGAGAACGACGTCGCTTTGATCTGCGATGTCATAGACAAGGGACCACCGCCCAGCCCAAGCAAACCGGCTGCGGCAACGAACAAACCTTCGTTGGTATGCCCACAACCCAAAGCAACGCCGTTGATATTACCGGAGTTCCCAAATGACACCATTTCGGTAACGAAATCGCCCACCGTGTACGACCCATCCCCGTACGAGACCTGGTAAAGACATTTCCCGTCGCGGCAACCTGATACTCGAAGAGAAGAGCATTGACTTGAGTCGCAAGAAACCGGGCTGTAACTGGAGGATGCGGAAGGGTCGAATATCGGGTCGGATTGTTGATAGCATTCCGAACAGGGCTCACATTGGATCCAATTAATATCACTTCCGGTATCGAGAACCATGTAGAATTGTTTTGCTGGGCTACCGATTCCGACCCGGGTGAAATACTCCCCACTACCTAGACTCGTCCCGGATGTAACAGGAGTAGAAAGCGCCTCGGGTTCGATCTCGGTGGGGACAGGCTTGAGGTCCGACTTGTGTACCCCATTGACAGCAAGTTCCAGCTCGGTGATGAGTGAGTCGACTCTGGATGAGTCACGGTCGAGTCGGGATAGGACAAGTTTTTTGTAGTCAGTGTGATGGGTTTTGTGGATAGAGCCACGAGAGTGAAGTGGAACTGAAAAAACAGAACCAGAACCAGAGGAAGAGGAAGAAGAAGAGTTGAATGAAATGGGTCGGGTTTGGGAAGATTGAGGGTCGAAGGAAAGAATATGTCGAGCTTGTTTAAGAGAAGCAGATACATCGAGCGTGGTTGTTTTTGGCGGAGGAGAACGAGCGAGGGAAAAAGGAAAGAGGATGGTAAGTATGAAGGGAATAGATAAGAGAAAGGAAAGTTTTGACGAAGAAGCCATTGTTGATTGTTTGTTGTTTGTAGTTTTGTTTGTGAAAAGATTAGGTTATAAAGAGAGGGAACGTCAGCATCAGGCGCGGTGGCAGACATTAAAAGCTTAAGCGAGAAGCAGCTGCCCACTGTGAGTGGCAGAGCTTTGAACATTACTATCTATGATTTTCTTATCCTTCGTCTATAATCATATGACTCTAATAAATAAAAGTTCAACCCAATTCCTAATTTTATTAGTCTTTACGAATTGTATCTTGTTAAAAAAATCTAAATAGAAGAAACCTTTCTAACTTAAATTCATTAAGACCCTTTAAGCTTAAGAAAAGAAAAGAATCATCCTTTTCATCGTGGTTTTTAACTATTTGCGGGAGGTTGAGATTTTTATCTCCGATGCTATTGCTGCATTTAGCAAAATACATTTTCTGTCTGAGAATTCGAAAGGGAAACGTTCCAGATTCGAAAAAAAGAGAGGTGGACTGATGATCTGAGGTAGCTTAGAGCTGACATTCGATATAGACGAGGATATGCCAACCAATTGTGTAGAAAAGTACCTGCAAACTGGTGGAAATTCATTAGCCAATCAACATGAATGCGGGATAATACATAAACATTGCAGTTTGCAGACATAAGTTGTTTTCAGGTCCATCATGGGAGAAGGACAACACTACATATGACCACAACCCATCACATGTGTTACGACTTCATATGGGGATAATCATATCTTCAAGGGAAAATAAATGCAGAGA
Source organism: Abelmoschus esculentus (assembly GCA_035048815.1). Lineage (NCBI taxonomy): Eukaryota > Viridiplantae > Streptophyta > Magnoliopsida > Malvales > Malvaceae > Abelmoschus > Abelmoschus esculentus. The sequence goes on from JAUCBN010000049.1 coordinate 14,098,657, forward strand.
CATAGGATTTTATATTAAAGGATATAAATTTTTATATTTAGTAATAGTAAAATTATAGGAAATTTGAAAATTCAAAAGGTATGAAAGTAGATCTTACGTATAAAATATTAATAATAGAGGGTATAGTATAAACTTTTTAGGATATACGAACACCCTCGGTGCATCTATGGAGAGTGGATTACCGTAAAGATAAGAGGACATGAGCTAAACTGCATATAATAGAATTAAATCAGTGATTACACAAATGATAATACTTGGGCTTTAATTTAATATTAATGATAATGGGTGGACTATTTTATTTAAATAATACTTGGGCTTTAATTTAAAATAATAATACTGATAATAAAGTAAATCGGGTAGTGATTATATAATAGAATTAAATTAGTGTTTATTAAGAAAATTACATATCTATATTGCAACTTTGTTTTAGAATTTAAAAGGGTAAAAAAATACAATAAACAAAAGGAAAACAGAATTAAAAACAAAACTGAAGGTAAACAAAGGGGACAGAACTACAAGAGATGCAATTAATCTAGGTTCTAGTTAGACATCATGGTGAGTTGATCAATAGATTGTAGGGCTTGGCTAGCAAAAAACCTGACATCCACGTCTGGATCCTCACAGAGTTCAACTAAACATGGACGGATTGTATTCTCCACCACCTGTTTGGAACGGGGCATTTATCATTCAACGATTATATAAGCGATACAAAACTTCATATAACTGTAATATAAACGCTAGAATTCTACCACACCGACAGTTATCGAAACGAAAACGAAAATAAATTTACTTACGGACGGATCAACAATAGGGATAATCGACTGCAGCACCTTGGCCACGTTAAATTTGATGTTTGCTACCCTGTGATAATGGAACTTTTAGTCTCATAATTGAAGTCCAAGAATTCGAATAAACGGTTTTGAATTAAACTTTTATCAGTTTTACCTATCTTTTGAAGCATTAATAACCACGGGGAGAAGCTTTGAACAAGTAATTTCTGCTCCCATAACAGGGGCAAGCAGGGAAATGGCATGCAGAATGGTCATCCGGTATAGATAATGTGGGTTGTTTATCATATCCAAAACCTGTAAATAGACATTCGAGAGAAGGCATCGTATTGAGATCTGGCATCATCTTCAAGTATCTCCCTTTTTTCTTACTCGTGTAGATTAATAGAAAAATTAGAATAAAGTTATTGTTAATATAATCAGACTGACCTGTGGAACTATGTGCTGCATTGCCCATTCTGGTCCAAATTCTTCTGCCAGGCGCTTCACGTTATTAGCAGCAGCATCACGGATGGAATAAACCTACAACCAACAAAGTTAGCAAATTTTATCCTGTAATAAGTTCCCAAGTTAATATCGGTCATTTCTACTCTCCAAAAGGAGACAGTTGAATAGGAAAATAATTGTAAAGAAACAGGCACATAAACACCATTGCACCTTATCTTTTAACCATTGCATGCAGAGTGCGCCAAGTTTGTCATCAAAAAAGCCAACACCCAACTGGCTTGCCAATAAAGGTATGTATTCAATTATTGCAAGCCGAACCCTCCAGTGCTTATCCTCTGCAAGTTCCACAATTGCTGGCAATAGGGACTGGGATAGCAGATCAATTCCAATTACCTGCAATGATATTATGATATGCATGTTAATAATATACGGCGTTCGACTATGAGAGATATTCACCAACTTGCCCCCTAGCAGGTAGCACTTCCAACCATCCCCCAAAACAAATTATTAAAATATTGAGATGACAAATAATGAAACTGTGCACGACAAGTGCCAATCAATATTATTAATATGTCACTCCAATTTAGCTCTTTGGTATGGTTAGGTCGGAGATCCTAGGTTTTGCAGCCTCAGTGCTATCACTTTTACCAAAACTATTGATTCATAACACACTATTAATCCAAACCTCAGAGAGTTATTTATCATTTAATTCAGTCACGGGTTTCCTTTCACTTATCAGTAAAACAAAGAAAATATAAGAACCATTCAACCCAAATCAGTTGCCAAGCTAAAGGTTTGAAAAAAAAAATCTGTTGAAACCGTTCTTAATAAAATCTTAAATTATGTCCTACCTGGTTGACTTGATCAAGCTTGCTAATGATATTCAGTCGGACATCTGGAAATTCATCTTTCAAAAGGGAAAGAAATACAGGAAGCAATTGCTCTATGGTCGCATCCTACAATCATCAACGAGAAAACATTATTGCATGTATAGAGAGAAACATACCAGAAAACATCATGAATCCTATACGACTTCCATAAAAATGAATTTCATAGATGTGGACTGCCTGAGCACCAAAAATGACTTTTTACCTTCCCTAAAATGGGTGACATTCCCATTATAACTGAAGCCAAAGCTGAACGAACATGCTGGGATGAATCTGTTGATAGTTCCTACAGCAGGCAACACTAAATCAGAATATAGAAAGAGTGGAAAAACTAGATTGCAACTACAAATGAAGTGAAAACTTGGATGAAGTAGTCAAAGTATTCCATAAGCAATTTTACCTTCACACATGGAAGAATATTCTGAATTGCTAATTCTGAATTCAGAATTCGGCAAAACTTAGTTACTTTTCCGGCTGCGGCTATCCGTACTTCAGCTTCATTATCACGAAGTAGGCGAACATACGAAGGTACCAGGTCCAACCTAAACATGCAAACCTTACAATATTCTTTGATTGTAGTTGATATGCACTAAAAAAAACGTTCACTAAAAGTAAATTAAATAAATCAGTTTTGTATGGCCAAAGCATGATCACTAATAACTGACCTATGCCAATTCTATGGATGTCTAATTAAATAGAGAAGAAACAAAGAAATTCATCAATAGAGATCAAGGGGATGAGAAGAAGGTAAAACAACAGAAAACAGGTGTAACAATAGATGTCAGGACAACAGAAAATATAACAGTTCATGCCACGTGATTATAGAGCTTACCTAGTATGCTCGGGACCAACAGCTTCACACAGCTCATACAACTGATTTGCGACCATATATCGGACACGCCATGACTTGTCCTAGAAGCAATAGTAATACCATAAAAAGTAACTCAAAGATATAAATTACCATATTTAAGAATGGGAAAAGGAGACAAAACGGAGGGGGAAAATAATTAAAAAGAACAATAATGTCCATCGCATATCACTTCAAAAGGCAAGAAAAAATACTTTAAAATCAACTAGAAACCATGCGAAATATTTGCATCAAACACCTACGCAAGATATATCATCCACATTAACAAATAAAAACAAAACTTAAGCTTAGAAGTTAATCAATTTCTAGTAGAGTGAATCAAACATATTACTAAAACAATATCCATAACACATGGTCTACCTGTGAGAAACTAACTATGACCGGGAGAATGTGAGACACGCAATCTTGGGGTTCCAACAACTTTCCAAGAGCTGCACAACCCTCAACAGCTAGCAATCGCACGGAATCTTGATCTGCAGGGACAAAAGATTGGAGCAAAAAAGCATTTCAGACTTCGTTACAAATTATGAACTCAAAACAATAATGAAAAACTGAATATGCAGAGTAAAAGGCATAGATATGAACAAATGGTCATAGATAGGGGACCATTTATTATTTCATTTACAAATAAGAATAAAATCCCATAAAGTTATTTATCAGCCTTAGTTATGTTTTATACATGAAACACTAGATAAATTTCACATATTCTTTGATATAATCATTTGAAAAGATTGAAAGAAGGAAAAAAGGTTATAGGTTGCTGTGAAGGTCAGAACAGCTCAAGTATCTGTTGATTTATTTTCTAGGGTGACTATCCATGACTCTAGCTCATGAGAAATAAAAATTGAATTTGTCAGAAATAGAAGAGAAAATATAAAAGAACGAAGTTGAAGATTTCTAAAATGCAAGCTTCAAAATTTTCAATACAAAAAATTAAGGTTAGAACTAGAAAGGAACAACATGCAACCCTTCTCCCAATTCATCCACTTCAAGTTTGAACTTAAATTCATCCCCTCTAGGCTCTAAAAGGAACACCACAAGGCTGCAAACACTCCCCTTATGATTTCTGACCAGGATTGTTTAAATCAAATCACTTACCCTGCTCTTTTATCCGTGTAAACTGTAAAGTACTTTAAAGCAATTGTTTGACAAAGAATTATCAGCAACACAAGTGATCATAATGAAGCAAAAGAGATAAACTAAGCAATATACATACCATCCCGTGTCAAATCATTGAACATAGACATTACATCCACCTTTAAATGAGGTGCTTCTACAGTAGCAGCAAATTTTCCGAGATTTGTTGCAGCAGATCTCCTGACCATGGGCAAGTCATCTTGGCAAAGCTGACCGTATATTGCTCTTAATTCAGTCTTCATTGCCTCTGGGGCACTTGGGTATGCAATATGAAACAATCCACAAGAGGAAACTCGAGCTGTAAACCACTCACCAGCGGCCAGTCTCTGCATGTTTAAGACAATCCATTCATTTTATTTTAGTTAGATAAAATGATACCAAGTATAGTAAGGACTAAGGATTACAACTAAAAAATTGAGTTCATGTTAAGGCTAACACCATTAACTGGTCACTAGGCTTAGGAATGATCATATTATATAGTGTGCAATTATCAAAATGACAACAAGGCAAAGCTGCAAAACATACACATCAGATGTTAATAACAGAAAGATTACTAATTTTGAAACATGAAACACAAGATTCAGGGTTCCTTCATCAGTTCATCCACTTTGGTTTATAGCATTTTCAAGCATTATAAGAGAAAACTGTCTTCCACCAACAATCTTTTCACCATACACGTTAAATCCAAAACCAAATTCAAATTTTTGTAGTTCCTTGTTACAACCAACAGAAACACTCTCTCATGCACCCACGCAGCCACACTATGACATTCAGCTTCCTAATTTGTATCTCAATAAGCATGGAAAGCTTTCTAAATTACAAACACACTTTACTTCAGGTAAAAAAAATGAAAAGCACATAAAGCAGAAACCAACCTTCAACATTGGAATAAAGAACTCAACCAAATCCTGCTCCCTCATCTGGGCACCAATTCGACACAATGACTCGACAGCCTTATCCCTAACACATGTTTCCTCAACAATGCAAAGAGTCTCCAATGGTGGCAGCAAAACATTAGCATATTCCACACCTCCAACATAAGGAATGAAAACTCCCAATTCTTCTGCCATAGCAAGGAGAACTTCATCATCATCATCATTGTTCTCACTAAGAAACGGGATCAGTTCCTTCCGAGTCCTCTCTTCCCCGAGGGCGCGAGCAATCATAGAGAGCTTACGGATCGAGTTCAAACGAAGCTGAATGTCTTCGTTCTTTAGCTCATCGATCAACACCGCAATGGGATACAAAGGCTCATCGATCATTGCCATGTTAACTCACAAGATCTTACACCTGCAAATATACCAATAAACTCAAAATAGTGAAATACACATTCAATTCTTTTTCAGACACCAATTTTTTTTGGAAATCACAGTTAAATCCGAACAACTAATTAATTAGCCACGCACTAAATCATAACAAATACGGATTAAATGGGAGAAAATGTTACCCAATCTATAAACAATTCAAATAAGACATGCAAAATCTTTCGTAACCTAAATCGACTAAAGCTGAAAACGATCGGAGAGGAGATCAATAATACCGAGAATAACATTTCTTTGCAAAGAAAAAGGAAAAGGAAAATGTACCTTTCGAAGGTTTGCTCGAGGGTCGATCTGATTCTGATATGTAAAAGCGGGCAAAGAGAGGAACAAAGGGATTGATCTGTAGAAGATTAGAGCTTTTCGTGATTTAATTTCTATGTAATTATCTCGACAAACTAAAGCTCGTAGTATTTGTTTTACTCGGATAAATAGCCTATAAAATAAAATAACCACGTTGATTTCGGATTTAGAAATGATTTATTTAACCTCCTGTTGAATATTGATTACCGTGAGAAGAGAATATTATTATTTTTTAAAATTTTAAATTTGAATAATATATTTATAAATTATATGTATATTATTATTATTAAATAGTTAATGTATTATTTATTAAAATTTTAAGTTATTTTGATTATTTAAATTTTTATCTAATAATTTAAATTTTATTTATTTTTTTAGTAGAATTTTTTTACATGAAGTCTAATTAAATAGTTTATTTCTAAATCGGGTTGAGTTTTATATATATTTAAACGAGTTTTTTCTTATTTATGTGAGTTTAATTCATCCTTGACTCTTATTTACCATGAGCCATTCTATGATCATACTTTTCATTTTTAAATGTTTTAATTTCATCTATAAATTAGTATTTTAATTCTAATTTGGCTCTTATATTTTAACATTCTAATTTTATCGTCAAATTATTAATATATACTCATCATCTCACGTTAATAAGATCATTATAAAAATTATTATCGATAAATAAATAATAATATATATTATATAATAATATGATATAATATAAATGAAAGAATAAAAATAAAACTTAAAAATTTAAGGATCAATTTAAAATCATAATCATTATTTAATGGTAAAATTAAAATATTTAAAGTTAATAATTAATTTAGAATAAAAATTCTAGTTGAAAATAAAATAGGAATATTAGAACTTTGGCGGTTAATTTAAAAAGAAAATTATAGTTTATGGAGCTATAATGCAATTAACTCGCAACTAATTACATATTTTTAACTAAAAAAATTAATTACGTAATTTGAATCTCTTGAATCTACAACAAGAGACCATAAGAAACGGCACCGAAATCTCTTGAATCTCTCGCCTTTTTTACTTATCTACAAAGCAGAAAGCGATTCAGGCAGCCACGTCAACTCCGAAATATCCGCTACTGTGTCGAATAACCCTCCCAACGCCACAAAATCGCCGGTATTACTGTGGCTATTATTGTGGCCGCTATTGATATCCGAGTCACCGCCGACTGGTAACTCGAACGACTCGTAACTCTGCATTGGAAACTCATACCCTATCGTTTCCGCAAATCCACCGGCACCTATCCCTCCACCTTCCTCCGCGCCAACTTTCGCAAATGTCTGCTCCTCCTCAACAAACGAAAAATCCGGAGCTTCTAAAAGAAACCCTAGCTCCGGCAGCGCCTCTCCGGAGTCCGATTTCGTTACCGGAATCGGAGTTGGACTGGGGATCATGATCTCTGCTTCGAAGCTTTTGATAACCAAGTCGAGTCCGTGAATCTCTGGATCAGGTTCAATGACCGGATCGGAATCGTCCAGGATACTAAGCAGCTCTTCCGGGATATGCTTTGCTTCCGGCGTCTGAATGTCCCCGTCATCAGGATCTGGTTCCACTTGAGTAACATCAGGTGAGCTTGAGCCCGTTTTTCCCGAGTCGACTCGAGGCAGTTTTGAATTGGGGACCGAATTAGCCTGTAACTCAAAATCCTCAGACTCAACCCGGGCTCTCTTGTTGCTTTGGTTATCCTCTATTGCCATTGGAAAAAAGATTATAAAATTACGAAAACAACCTCACTTTTTAAATCTAGTTTATAGTTTGTTGAGACAGTGTTTGGGTAGCCAGAAAACTAAAAGAAAAACCAAAATACGAGGGAAGTGTAAAGTGTGAGAGAGAGAATACGCGGGAAAATGTTTTGAGTGGGAAAAAGAAAGATATGGAATGGTATTTATATAATAGTTGCAAACATGGGGTAGATTTTGGTTTTACCTTTTTTTAAACAAAATTTTTAAAAAAGAAAAACAGATATTTAAATAAAGAATAAAGCAATTTTCAGTCAAATTTGACAATTTTTTCATATTAATCTCTAAACTTTATGATGGTCAAAATGTTATCCCTTGAATTTCATAGTTTTTCAAATTTAATCCCAAATTTTACTGTGATTCACATTGGTTCTTAAACTTAGTTTTTTATTTATTTTAATTTAAGGATCAAATTAAAAATTTATTAAATTATAGGAGTCAATTCTCTTTATTCTTAAATTAACTTTAAGATAAACATAGGCGCGTGTAGCTCGCAGTCGAAAAAGCCAAGGGTTGCCTTTGATGAGTCTTCACGGTATTTGCTGCCTTTGTTTTTTTCCGCTACTTCTTCTCTCAGTTACTGTTCAATTAACCAAATTTAAATCTCAGGACTTTTCATGTTTGAAGTCCGTTGTGTGGACCCCACCGAATTAGGGGGGGTGGGATGGGTGACCGGGAATCCAGTGGGGGGATGCAGTTATTTATATATTTATTTCATCTATTTATTGACCCATATAATGGGTAGTACGTTTTAATCGCACGTATAATTTAATCTATAATCACAAACAATATAATTTTTAAATAATTTGTAAAAAATCCATTAAATGATTTTGATGATAAAAAAAGTTATGTTATTTTCCTGAAGTAACTTATGTTCTAATATTATAAGTTATAAATATATAAATTTATTTAAATTTAAAATAAAGATACTTCTCAAATTGATATTATAACCAAACCCATCCAATTAAAAAGCTTTGAATACTTGTCATTCGACTGCAAGAGTCACTCCTGTAACCTTTTGATCAGTCTATCAAAGCTCATGGACATGCATGGAGTTAGATTTTCGATCGCAAAAATCTAATTTTAATTCTAATGTTTTTAGAATATTATATATAATTAATTGATATAAATTAAATATAAAAGTTAATTAAAACAATGTATACCGAAAAATAGAACAGATCACCTATTTTTTTCCCTAAAAAAATACAATACAAATTTGACGAATTAATGTCAAAACATGCAAAAATATAACTAATTAAAAACAAAAATTTATAAAAATAAATCTATAATAAGAACTACAATTTTGAAAAATAATTGTAATCACCGGAATTCGTTCGGGGAGTCGTCACCAATCACTTTTACGGTGCGATTGGAACACAAAAAAAAAAAATTGCGTCTACGAACCAGAGTTGGATCCGGGAGTCTGTTACGCGTAGGGAAGGGCAAGCACCCCTACAACGCCCGAAATTGGCACCTATCGGTTACAAAGTATTTTATACGATCGAAAATAATAATCCGGTATCGAATCTGTAAAAAAAACGGTTAATAATATTTGATAATAATAATAGAACATTAAAATAAGTAAAATATAAATTTTCAGGGACTAATCTGCAAAAAAACAAGTTATTAGGGCTGTAATAATATAAATATAGGACCAAATTGAATGAAATATAAATAATAGGCTTAAATTTGATAAAACAGTGACCAAAATTGAATCAGATGCAAACTGGAAGGCTGCGGGGTGAAGACGCTGGATATGCAAGGACTGCGCGCATAATTTCCCCTTTTTTTCGGGTTACGCACGGGTCGGGTCGTTGGACCGGGTCTGGTTCGGGGCTCCTGGAACAAAACGACACCGTTTTGGGCCCTAAGAACCGGCACCAAAACGGTGCCGTTTTGGACGCGGTATAAGGGCCTTTCCCTTAGTTTTTTTTTGCTCAGATTCATTTGTATCCTTTGTTACTCCAAGAACAAAAACAGAGCTTCAGAAGAAGCTTTCCATGTTTGGAAATTTTCGGTGCCGGACCTCCCTCGCCGTGGTGGTTCACGGCCGCCGGCCGCCGTGCCGGTCGTCGAAAAATGAAAAGGAAGACCTTTTCCGATGTATTTCAAGGTGCTGAAGCCGAATATGGACTCGGTTTTGCGAAAAGAAGTAGGAATCGTCGTAGATCTAAAGGTAAAAATTCGAATATAACCCCTTTTTTACCTTTTTTCCCTTCTTCGGTTTGAACCTGGTTTGCTTTTTTTTTCTTTGCTCGAATATGCGTTGCTATGGATTGATTTTTCGCTTCGAATACTATTTTTTCGATTGATTTTTGGTCTCCGATTTCTCTAACCGGTTACATGCATGTAATAGGGGTTTTTATACCCTTAATTTACAATATACTCAAAACTAAAAATAGGATTTTTATCCTATATTAGATCTGCAAACTAGGGTTAATAATTTTTATCCTCTTTTTTTTGCAGGTTCGAAAGACATCAGGGCGGTGGCTGCTCCTTCACGTGGTGGCCGACCTTCTCGGCGAATCAGAGGAGCGCGTGACCACCACGCGCTATTCGAATAGCCGCGCGTGGTGGCCACGCGCGGACAGCTGGCAAGCAGAAGATCAGGGGTCGGCGGCCGGTTAGGTTGGAAGGGTTAGGGTTTAATTAGGGTAATTAGATTAGGGTTATTTTTGGGTCATGGGTTGTAATATATGGTGTTGGGCTAACCGGTTATGGGCTTGTAATTTTGGGTTATTTGTAATGAATTTTTGGGTTTAATTTGGGTTGTAATATTATTTATTATTAATAAAATGGGTTATTACAATAATATTTAGAAATATTTAGAGTTATATGTAGAGAAATATGTGAGTTTAGAGTAATTTTAAGAAAATAGACTAAAATCTAGCCAAGATCCTTGTAAACCGTTTGAATGAATTAAAAATATATTAATTTCAACGGTATACATGCACCTCGATAAGATCTAATTTTATAAATTTTAAAATTAAAAAATTATAAAAAAAATAATTAAATTAAAAAATAAGACATCAATATTTAATTTAATAAACTATGATCAAAAAGGTCATAAAAATAATAAACTAATACTAAAAAAAATTAATTATAAAAATTATTAGTGATCTATAATACAAATAAATCAGATTTTGGGCAATTACGCATAAATCTCTGTAGAATAATATTTACTAATAATACGTAAGATAAAAATTTCTGTAAATAAAATTTGTTAAAAGTATGAACGTTCATCAACTGCCTACTTTAATGTAAAACATAATAATATTTTCACAAAAAAATAAATCCCAACATAACATACGGAATTCAAACCTTCACCTTCTGGCAGCGGCTTTCAAGATCAGCTGCTAATCGCCGCCGCATCCTCCTCCTCCACTACCGGCGCTTCGTTCAAGTCCAAAACGCCACTCTCCGCCCGGGCTTCCCTTCTGTTATTATTATTATTATTATTATTATTATTATTATTATTATTATCATCATCATCATCATCATCATCATCATCATCATCATCATCATCATCATCATCATCATCATCATCATCGATCACATGATTCACATCCTTGGCGGTATCTACGTCAACGTCGTCGTCGTTGTCTGGAGTCATAACCTTTTTCTCAGCCTCAACCGCCGCCGCCCTCCACCCTTCTCCTCCAGCTCCGCTTCCTTTGCTGAAATATGTAACCACCGTCTTCATCCTCCGCAATATAGCCAAAAACTCCTCCACCTCTTACGCATCCGCTTCCTCCTCTTCCTTCCTTATAACCTTCTTCTTCTTTGCCTCCATTATTACTCCCTCTGTCCGTTCCTTTTCGCTCCTTTTTCTCTTATCTTTCCCCATAGTACTACTGAAGCTGATTTCACAAATAACTTTTCCTTTCTATTTTTCCTTCTAATGCATCGATAAATAAACTCCAAATAATCTTAACAAAAACATTTTTTTTAGAAAATAAAAAGAGAGAAGGAATTTGCTTTGATTTTGAGTGGGTTGGGTGATTGTTTTCTTATACTGCTGTTGATCGAAAAGGTCAAGACTAAAAGCATAAAACAAAGTCATACTTTAATATAATAAAAATTATATTATAAAATTAATATAATATCAAGAAAAATCACGTTTTTTCAATTTTTTAAAAAAGGAATCAACCTTAAAAAGAATCGGGGTATTAAAAAAAATTCTTATTCTTACATAAATGTGCATAAAAATAGGATAAACTATATAAATGATCCTTTATTATGCTTTAATTATTTTTATATCATTTGACTATTATAAGTTGTAGATTAATCTTATAACTTAAAAATTATAATAAATTAATCTAAAATCGTTAAAAAATTAATTATAAATAATATGTCAGTTAATATAAATTGATATAATTATATAATTAATCCATAAATTCAACATTCCCTTCATGAACTTGTACTAGCCCCGTCAAATGTCCCACTAAATAACCAAGAATCACAAACTCAAGCTTTTCCGTGCATGCCAACTAAAATTCTCAGAAAGAGCTTAAAGTTGAACAAAAACCCATCAATCAACTATACAAATCACCATTCCAGGCTCAAAATCCAACCAAATTCAAAGCATTATAACCTTGGGAAAGGGGATCAGGTAGAGTGATACGCTTATGCAAAGCTTATGAGCTTTGAATTAGTTTCGCAGAGGGAAAGCAGCGTTGAAGGAGGGAACGTGCATTTCGCGTTGAAGAAGAGATTAAATTAATAAATTATTAAAATTATATGAGTTAATTTTTAGAATAGGATCAAATAAAAATAAGTATAAAACTTGAGGGTTAATTATATAATTATATCAAATTATATTAAATGTTACATCATCCACCATTAATTTTTTTAACGGTTTTGGACCATTTTATTATAATTTTTAAGTTACGAGACCAACTTATAACTTGTGATAGTGAAAGGATGTAAAAAATAATTAGAGCATAATTAAAGGACTATTTATATAGTTTACCTTAAAAAATAATTGATTTGGTTTACAAAATGTGAGTAATTGGTTTGATTTTTTTATGATCACTTGTAATTATAATTTTTTTATAATATTAATCAATTAAATATATTGTATATTATAAAAAATTATTATAAAATACTGATATTAAATATCTTTTATTTATAATATTAAAGTTTGAGTTGATATCATTACTTTTTAAAAATATAATATTTTGTTTACTAGACTAATTAATAGTTATCTACTTTCACTTTTTTTTACTATGAAGCTTCGCCATCTGAATATTGTCTGTCAATGGCCTACACAACATGACGTCATTGTTGTTACGTAAGCACACGTCATGTAGTGGTATTATGAGATGCTTGAAAACGATGAAGCCACTATAATACCACGCGTCGAACGGTAAACACGTTGGAATTGCTAGGCGGAAACTCAATTAAAAAGTTCAAAAAATATTTAGCTAGATTTAAAAAAAAATAATTCATATTTTTATAAATTTAACTGAAATAAAAATAATTTTAATAACTAATTTACTAATTAAGTTTGAAATAATTTTGTTTATTATATATATCATTTAAGAAAATATTTATTATATATAATTATTAAAAATCATTTAAATTAAAATTAATGTGTGTTATAATATTATAAAAAATTATAAATAAATTATATAAAAAACTTAAAAATTGAATAAATTTAAACAAGAATTAAATAATAAAATAAATTTATTTTTATTTAATTAATTTTTTTTACTGAACTCAATTAATGAATGGTCAACGATGTGCCATTGTGCGATACGCGAGGATTGATGGGACGGTAAAACACATGAAACTGTAAAACAAAGAGCAGTTTCCGCGATTATTCGCAGAGACCTTCCTTACTGATTGGGTCAACATTTTTTTATTGGTGAAAATTTGAAAATTGTAGTGTGTAGTCTGATGTAGAGTAAGCTCATGAGAATTGAACCGTATAGCCGCAGGATTAAAGTTTAAAGAAATTGATGAAATAATGAAAAGGTTTAAATACTCATATAAAATAAGTGTCAATATTATCTTAATTTTGATGTGTTCACCCATGGACATAGATATAGCTCGGTTTGGGCTCAAATTCTTATTAAAAATTATAATGAAATTTAAATGAGTCTAAAGCGGACGATATACATTATAGAATAACACTAACGTAATAATTTATCGAATATTGTTAATTTTTAATAATTTTTAATATTTATTAAAAATCTCAAAGTTTTAACTCGTAAAGATGACAAATATATATAATTATGCAGATTTCGTACCACACTCACCTCAATTAAAATAGGTACGTAGTAAATGAGTATAAATATAAAAAATTATACCCGTTGTAAATAGTAGGTAAGTGATGAATTTAAAACTTTACTTGTCTCGTGTTCATCCGCTCACTAATTACTCACCACATGTATTTAGATCAGTGAACTTTGATCGTCTTTTATTATAATGTTCTTTGTAATAAAATCTTGATTTTTTTTAAATCTACATTAATTTTTACATTTGTAGATTTTGAACTCAAATATTTTAATTTAAAAAATAATAATATATGATCTAATTTGAATTTATAATTTATGATCGAATTTAAATTAATTAATCAGATTATAAATTTATAATATGATTTATAATTTATGATCTAATTTGCAGGCACGTGTTAGCCTGTTGGGTGATGAATGTGAGTAACGTTAGGTTGAGCTTGAGCAAGATCTTATTGGATTGAAGGGTGCTACTGCCTCATCACTTTCGCTTGTATATAACTTTTTACGATCCTCGATTCAGATATAGTAATCTCCGTTATAATCTTCATTTAAGCTTTAACAATAAAATTTTATTATCTAATCATTGTAAATAAAAATCTCAATTATTTTTCGTATCTATCGATTCGGATCAGACAATTTCAATTTTTTCCTATATGGTTGCCACTCTAAATCTATTTGGTAGGTTTTGAAATTTGGGAAGGTTTAAACAATAGTATAAGATCTAAAAAATAAATTTATATAAAGGATATAGGCCTGCTTAAAATATCAATTGGGCTTGAATTTATATCGACTAAAATTTAAATTTAAAATAATATAAATGATAAATTATATTAATCAGTAAATTGTTTTGTAAGCATAGAAGGTAAAAACATTATTTTAACTCGAGTCATTTAAAAGAATAATATCGTTTTTTATTATTGGATTACTAAAATTTTAGGTTAACGTCTTTATTATTTACATAATTATCTTAATTTTGTATTAAAATTTTATTTTTATATTAGACTAGATTAATATATTATTTTTTATAAAATATTATTCTAATCAGCCGAAGAACAAAATAACAACAACAATAATAATAATTCATTCAATTATACGTAAAATAAAATATCATTTATTAAGAAAAAAGATTTAACAACAATACCGTTAAGAATAAATCCTATAAATTTACTAAAAGACCCCAACAATTTATGTTACTTGACGAGAAAGGTTCCGAGTATGAAATTGATTTCCTATTTGAAATATGAAATCACTCTCTATATAAACCCTAACGGCTTTTGTAATTTGTATGCAAAGTTATAACGTTGAGAGTTAAGAGTTGAGATCGACGAGAGATTTTATTGAGTTTTCATTGTTTTGTTTTAAGAGTTCTTGTCCCGCGGTTGCTATGACAATGGAAGACAAACCATTGATTCCTTGGAGTTTCATCAATGTTGGTGGAACCAGTAGGCCTGAACAGAAAAAACAGGATTCTGAAGAGACCAAAGTTACTTTGGATTTATGTCTTTCACTTGAAAAATCATTGTCGTCTTCATCGACTTCAACTGATACGTCGGTGCCATTGGGTTTTTGGAGTTTGTTCGATGTCGGTGGAAGAACCTGTATGGCGGAAGAGAAAAACCAAGATTTTGAAAAGATGGTTGTTCCTTTGGATTTATCTCTTTCACTTGGTCTTACAGGGTCATCTTCATCAGCGTCAACTGATTCGTCGGCGGTGGAATCACTATGGTCGAAGAAATCAGAACGTACTAGGAACTTTATAGAGAAGATCGACAATGGAGCTTTCCTGTCGGGGCGAAACGAATTCGGAGTACGTGATATGATGTGCAACGATTCTTTTCTGTCCGAACGAACCAAAATCGAGAATGTTTCATTAACATTGTCTCTTGGGATGAATGAAAGTTTGAAGGTTGAAGTTAGTGAATGCAGCGATCGCCATAATCTGAAGAATGACAACAGCAGCTCGAAGAAGGTACAAACAATGAGGAATACTAAATTTCTTACCAACAAAAATAAGAGGAGGAAAGTCGAGATAGAGGAGCCGAGGATCGGCCACGATCCATGGTGCATCAGAAAGAAGCTCACCGCTAGTGATCTCGGGAACAATTCAAGGCTGATGGTGTCATCTGAGTTGGTGAAATCTCACATTCTGCCGCACTGGAACAAAGAACAGGTAACAAGCATCAAGGGAGGATTGCCTGTTTCTGTTTGGGATTGTGATACCCACACCCAACATGGGTTGGTGTTCAAGGTGTGGAACGATAGGGCTAATGTTTTCATCAATAACTGGACTAAAGAGTTTGTGAAAAGGAGGGAACTCAAGCTTAAAGATGAAATTGGGCTCTATTGGGACGTTGCTAGCTCGAGGTTCAATTTCTCTGTGCTTAACCGAGCTCCGTTGCAGTAACTTTCTTATCAAGGTTTTTTTTCTTCCAGTTGTATGTTTCTAAACAAACGCTTGGTTAATGTTGCTGGTGTTGTTGTTTTTATCAAGATTTCTGTTGTTTGCAACAAAATTTTCATTAGGATTCTGTTAGTTTTTTAAGGATTGTTTTTTATAGATATATTGATTGTAGTTTTTTGGAATAGAAATCCATTAGTAGTAACATATAACTTTGGAATTTCTAATGTATAACATGTGATTTTTATTACACAACTTGTACTAATTTTGAAATTGAAGTCCTCAAACGTAACCCCAACCCTAATTTAGAAATGAAATACAATGCCAAACCTTGGTGTTAAAAATGGACAAATTGTTACAGATTGTACAATGGCAGTTGATGCATGTAAGCCCTTCAGCCTCATTTAACAATCAAAGCAAACTGGGAAGAGATATCAGCCGTCTTGTAAGGATACTCATTCTAGCTCGACGCTATGGGTAAAACAAAAGACAGATTGATTGACCGTTCAAAATTTTCAGAAATTCGATCAATGATGTCTATGTGAATCAGATTTTTTAAAGTTTGTTTCTAAAGATTCATCATCTTCCCAGTCGTCGTCGACCTCCTCTTCGTCATCTTCATCTTCCCAGTAGTCAGTGGCCTCATCTTCATCGTCAACAAACTCACTATCATCTTCATAGTCATCAAGTTCATTTTTGTATTCATCATCATCGTCACTGGATGCTATAACTGAAGCTTCGTCCAAGCTCTGCAAAGAAATATTTTGACAAATTATTCCTCACAAAGAATTATTGTCCCCCAACAGTAACACAGTAATTTCAAGAATAGTGGCCACATATAGTAACTTACTAGGGAAAGTTCTGAGGCAAGATCAAACTGGTTCTTCTTGCCTGAGCCCCTGTCGTTGTTGTCCTCAACATCGTCAGAAGTACCCTGCTGAACCAACAATAATTCTCCGGTTTAACCATTAACAAGACAAGAAATACGGCCAACGAAGACTTTTCAAGTATAAAACCACATTCAGAGTGATGACTTTACAGGAAATAACGGCAACATTGACTATTCAACATGTCAGAATCATACAGAGCATAACATACTCTATCATTAAATAGGCATCACTAAAGGAAATGTACACAGATGACAGATCTATAGAGCATACCAGTAAACATAAGTAATGCAGCATTACTAGCAGATTATACCGAATTATTACTTCGAAAAGTGATACCTAGTGTTGACTCAATTCTGTAATCCACCTAACATCGTTTTTTAAGGATTGCTTAAATATTTGTGCTATGTATATAACATCTAACATCAAGATATTTATTTTTGGTATTAGAGAAGAGTGATTTCAAGTCCATGCCAGTATGCCACTTGCTGAGATTAACTGTGTTAAGCATGCGGATATATCTAGAATAGAAGTTGAGAGTTCCCAAATTGAATTTAAATAGGAAAAAAAGCACTTACAGTTTCCTTTTTCATTTGCTCTATGGTTTTCTCCAATCCAGAAATATGCTGACTCAGAGCCTACGAATAGTATAATGTAAGACAAAGTAATATGGAACAATTGTTATAAAGTATAACCATAAAATCAAAATGTATGACATCAAACCTCATGGCGTTGCATTGCAACTGAGCGCTTCAATGCTTTAGCCTTTGTTAGAAGGTTTCTTGGCCTTATGCTAATGGGCCGACGGTAATTTTTTCCACGATAGTAAATGAGAGAATATCCTTTGGGGACCCTTTCTATTGCCACCAGTATCCCACCACTTTCATACTCCAATAACCTTGCTGTATCTTCAACAAATGCAAGAGTCTTTTGTTTGGATATTAGCTTCACAAGTTCTCGATGCTTCCAATGCAGATGCATGTTTTCAATTACGCCATCAAAAACACCACGGATACCTAGTATATTATTGTGCAAACCATCAGTATTTCAACTTGAAATTCAAATTTCAATCACCGAATGAAAAGACCACATACCAAGAGGCAAGTATGGTTTCATTCTTAAACCAACTCTGCGGAACATAACCCGTTCCTCATCAGTGATTGTTTCTTGGTCATAATCGGGAGCAGCAGGAATCATCGAGGCTTCTATTTTAGATAACAGTCTCTCTGCTCTAAGCTTTTTGGCTTGGGCCTGTTTCCATATTTCAAGCATTCAATAAAATGACAATAAAACTAGGGAATAATCAAAATTAGACATTCTTATACAGCAAAAGAAGCTTCTATAGTTAATTTTCCTATGGTTTAGAATGACAACAAAACTGGTGAATAATCAAAATTTGACATTCTTTTTGGCATAAATTTATACTTACAATAGCCAATTTATGTTCGACGCGTTTTACAAGTTTAGCATGCTTAGCTTTTGAAGCTTCTTCAATCATCTTTTCACGCTCTTCAGCAGATATATCTCTTCCCCAGCGAGCTTGAGCTTCATAAAACTCAGCCAAAGTACCTGCTGGTGCCTGTCCTTTATCTTCCCCTGATTGACCTGGCTCAACTGCTCTGACCCGCAGTTTCTCCTCAGCATCTTGAATCTGTTTTGTCAAATCTTGTCTTTCTGCCAGAGCAGCAGCAACAGTTGGTGGAAGGAAATCCTTTCCGCGGTATATGACAATAAAATACTTGTTCCTAAGCAGCAGGATACCTCCAGTTAAGTTCTGCAAAATCGTTAGCAAGGATGAGCAGTATATTCTCGTCTCTTTTGTAAGTGCATCATCTATCTTAAATGATGAAGATTCCAAATAAACACACGAAAAATCATATAGGGGGCAAACAGATGATCATGTGATAATTGTGGCGATATATGCTAATATTATATCTAGGATAAAAGTTGCAATGCTCCTTTAAGCAGCACATGTCTTCCATATTCAAGTTTCACTTTATATCCACTGGGACCTTTTTCTACCTGAATGAGATTATTATACTTCTAAGTTATATTTCATCAAATTAACTAATAACTGTTACTGCTACCTTGCATGCTCATAAATTGCAATATGTTTGGGGCTTAATTTTAAGTTGTAAAAGAATATACCTTTAGCTCCTCAGCCATAAGCTTGTTATTTGTATTCTGAATGCCTCGTTTTACAGCAATCTTTGCAACAAGGCTTTTCTCCCAAAGTTTAATTATTGCAGCTGCCAATCCCTGGTGGTTTCTATTCCTCCCTAGAAGAGTATTTACATAGAAAAACTCTTTATAAAGTCACAAACAGACGATCTAAAGAAAGAGAAAACGAGGGGGGAAAGTGAACATACCAAGGGCAAAATGACTAGGAAGTGATTTAGCAATTTTCCGTAAATTTGTCATCTCTGCATTCGTAAGCCGTGGTCTCATTCCAGCAGGAAGAAGCCTGAAAGGTGTTTTATAACCAGGTATCTTTTGAGGAAGTAAATCAGCATCAACGGGAAGAACTCCCGTACCCCACCACTCGACAAACCGAGGACCAAGACCATCTAGTAAGTTATTATACTCAACTTCCTCTTCAGTCATGCTTTCACTGCGTTCTGCCTTCACCACAACTTTATCAGAGTTTTCTAGGGTTGAAGTTGAGCCCATTTCAGTTTCCTTTTCACTGGAGGAAGAAACATCCGGAATAAAAAGAGCTTCTCCTTCTCCATCCTTCGATTGGGATTTAGAAGGACCTTCATAGTTACTTCCACGATAGACCACCATAACACTTCCAGATCTCCATATAACTAATCCTCCTGTACGGCGCTGACCATCAATACAACCCGTGAATATTGTGTTGTAATAAGCACTCAGAAGTCAGAAACATGTTGATGATATCAGATTAAAGCACAAGAGCAAGGAATTATAGATTTTTGGCTACATATAATCCTAGTTATTCCAATTCTCAACCCTTACCACCATTCATCAAGTAAAACTAGAAACTCAAAGGCTCCACGTATCAACCACTTTACGCCATAACAATCAAAACATTAGCTTAAGTATATCACTTCCATTATAACATCATTCAATTTTCTTTTAGAAAACAAATAATGTTAGATACAAACTTAATCTCAAAGCATAAAATTGATACTTAAGCCATAAACATGCATGCAGTAATAACAAAACCAGTAACATAATTTCAAAAGCCTAAGATTTACAGTGACTAAAAACAACAAACTCACCTCAACAATCTCATGAGCAGTCCTCATATCGACGGCGAGAAACTCATGAAATTTAAGCCTAACTAACTCATCCTTCCTCCATTTATCATGAATTTTGTCCAAAACAGCTTTCGTAATCCCCGCCTTCGGCACATTGATCCTTTCCCTTAAATACATCCCCATCCTCCTCAACCTTCGAAGCTCCTCATCCTCAATCGTCAGCTCAGCCAATGTTGGCGCCCTGAGTCTCCTCTTTTTCGAACTTCCCTCATTCGCCACCTCCGCCACCGCCGACTCCGCCTCCTCTCGCTCCCACGGCAGCAAATTTTCCTCCTTTTCTCTCTCTATCAGCCTCGTGTCAGGCCGAATCCACTCTCTCTTCAATAAATCACCTAATCTCTCTTCTCCAGTAACCGGCGTTGAATCGTAATCGTCGGTCTCATCATCTTCGTCTTCATCTTCGTCATCTGATCCTAACCCAAGGTTTCGCAGCCTGAGAACAATCCTATCTATAGCGCTTTGACCTTTATCTTTATTGAAATACCGAGTTTCGACACCCGCTTCATTGTTACCGTCCGATTGGATGACTTTTTCAGAATGGGAAGGCAAGGCCTGGAGGGGAAAATTGGCGCCACCGGAGTTAAGAGGCACGGAGGATAGGCGGTTGTACCACGGGTAAGAATAGCGGTTTGAAATGGAGCTGGAGTTGATTCCGTACCGGAGAGTAGGGAAAGAGCTGAAGAAGTGAAATGACGTTTTTGGGAGCGAGAAGAGAAGGTTGAGAGAAGGGTAGGAGTATGAGGAGAAAGGGAGTGGGGTTCTTAGTGGCATTTCCGTCAATCTTGTGGTAGTGAATGCCATTGCTTTGCTTTGTTTTTCTTATAGAGTATTAGCTGCCATTGTTTTAGCTTTGGTTGTATCAGAGAGTAAGAGACTGGAAAATTGGGAAGAAACCTTCTCAGTTGTGGGAGAAGAGATAAGATTTCATTTTGCCCGTAAAGAAAAACAGATATTTTGGTAATGGATAATTGGATATGGCTCGTTTTGGTATTGGGCTTCGTTCTATTTGTTGATGAATTTTTAAAATATTTTGGAGAAAAATACATTGCGATATATTTTTTAATTATTTATTTATTTTTTCATAAAAATCGTCTTCAACAGATATTTTTCTTGTTTTAATCTCTTTTACTCTAAATTTAATGAAATCTTCAACTTTTTAAATAATTTTCATTTAAAATGTTAATGCAACCTCTTATATGTCACACGTTTGTATATATATTTTAGTGTCACTTAAATATGTATCAAGATTAAAATTTTATGTATATAAAATGTTTTTGTTGGAAGACTTAACCATCAAAATTAAGTGTGCAACATATATCAGTCCGAATTAATCATGATAAAACCTAAAAACAAAAATGAAAAAAAATATATTCACAATTCAACATTTGTTGTTATCAAAACCATGTAATCACATTCAAATACTTTATTAACATCTATTTTATGATACAAATTCAGTGCTTATAATTTTAAGAAATACAACTCATAAAGTCATAATCATGACATTACCTACCATTTGTATTTAAACCACTTAAACAGGCAGTAGCCATTATGCAAAATAAGTATTATCAATCAGCCAAATCTATGAAGCACTGATGCCTAGTCTATTGAGGATTATTATGACATGTGTGATGTGCATGATCTTTTGTCTGTAAGCATTTCCGAGGTAAGCGAAAATATATCGGTAGAACGATAATCTTATCGTGTAATACCGGAATGCTGTAAAGAATTGCTTCAACTTTGAGAAGATCTGCTTAGAGAAGGCGATGAGTTCAAAATCTCCTGACCAAGCTCCTTTATCTTGTTCAGTAGAAGCATCTGCTCGGTTTCAAGCTGTACCATGTATTCTTCTTGCATATCTTGAAGAGTTTCGAGTTCGCTCAATGGAGCTGAAATTCCTTCTAGGTTGCTATCGTCGATTAAAGATTGAAGCTTGATCATCATTTGTTTCATCTGTACAAGATCACATCAAATAAAATGTCAGAGTTTGACATTGTTCGATCATATAGGGTTAATGGAAATCAACATAAACATGTTTTCACCTGGCTTGATATTTGATGAGCTTTTGTTAAGGATGATTCGGGATCCAGACTTGGTCTTTTCTCTAGTTCAGGAACTTTTCTCGTAACCTGAACATGAATCTCTCCCCTTTTGACTCCTTGAAGCGGTATCCACTTATCAGCCATCTCATTTGGAGGCAGTCTCTGATATTCTACAACACAATCACCTATGCTCGATGTTGGTAGCAACGCGTTGTGGTCTTTGACATGCAACTCTATAGGACTGCCGTCATCGGGGAGTTCAAACGTCTGATGCCACTTAGGGTTCAATGTTTTGTACATCACCTGAATGGTATTCCATGGAATGGATGAGCTATAAATATACAGAACTGCACACCCAATTGCTATTACAAGTATATATTTTCATAGGAAGCTTTTGGGAGGAATACATGTCCGATGAAATATGAACGTGAAACAAGGAAAAAAATAAAAAAAAAATAAAAAAATGTATCATTCATTAAACTGTTTCAAAATCAGATTGTTTCGATACCTTTGTTCGTCTCTTCAAGTTTCCATAGTGCACTCTCACATACGGATCACTCGTCCCTCTTAGATCAGCAGCTACTAGGTCTTTTGCTTCAATAAGCACAAGTTCAATCCAACCATTTCCGGGATGCGCAGAACCCTTGAGGAAATACGAAATGTGTATCAGAATAGATGCACTTACGATAGAAGATCATCAATCAGTATGCACATATGTTCATAGTTTTGTTTCAATGAATCAAACGAAGTAGGTTTAAAAGTGCTAGGCAACTCACTTATTCGGGTAATCCTATTTATTAAAAAGCATATATTTCTGTGAATCAAACGATTTGTATTTTTTACACACTCACAAATGGGTCATGTCAAGTTGAAAAGCTACTATTTTCTTTCTTTCTTCGAAAAAGATTAAAGCAATGCTCTATTGCTTACCCTCGATCCTTCATAGTCATCAGTCCTAACCGCTTCTATCTGGATCCTTAGTTCTCCTGAATTTGCTTTCTCAAGAGGGATCCACACATCCCTTGGCGACCCTTCTACCAGTCCCTCAAGACTTATACGAGCTGTGCCAATGCTGTCATCTCCAAAGATCTCTTCGGTGTAGCATTTTATCTTCAAATATTCACCATCTCCAATTTCATCAAACTCGAACTTCTGGTTCCAAGCTGGATTAAAAGAATGTGCTGTCTTTGTTTTCTGAAGAACCTGAAAAGAATTCACGGAAAAGATCAATGTAAGCATTAATTATTCTAGTACAACAGTGCATAATATCACACTTGCAACCTCAACTCCATCATACCTTTCCGTATTGCAATTTAACATATGGGTTACACTTTCCGCTTTTGTCTTTGGTAACAAGATCCTTCCCTTCCACAACGGTTACACTAATTCTCCTTCCAGTTCTCGACAGAAAATTTGATGACCCACTCAGTGATTGTTGCGAGCTAACACGTAAGTTGTTGAAGCTAAGAGAACCGTCAGAAAATTGCCATTCTTTTACCACAAGCTTCACTGCCAACTGTTAAATGTATGTATATAATATATATATATATATATATATATATATATATATAAGAGAACAATTTTAGTCCGCACATATGAAGTTCAATATTTTATTTCTGTACTAAAGAAAATTCACACACGCATACATCACAAATGAATGAATAATAATATCCGTTCGCCATTAAATCCAAAAACACACTGATAGTTGGCAGTATGAAACATATAAACACATCATACCATACCTCCCCTACATTGATCCCTTCAAATGGAAGAACTATTTCGACATCTTTGCCACACAATTCAGAATGCCTGGCTATTACGCTCGAGTCTGGCCCTATTGCCCAAAACATTGTCGAATCATCTGTAACGTATCTCATCTGCTCAACGGACATGAAAATGGGGAATTAACTACTGGTGACATTAAAGATGAGGATAATAAAGAACATCTTGAAAAGGAGGTCGTGTGATGAATATACGTTATGGTAAAGAGTCGATAGCATCAACTTTACAGTACCTTAATCTCACAACTTGCTAGATAATCGCATGTCACACTGCCCGGAGTATGCTCATAGAGATGGAATCGAACTGTTCCTGTATTATCATGTAAAACCATGTTAAACGTTGAATCCCATTGGGGATTGGATCCCGGCCTCACATTCGTTCTTCTGGTTAGCTCTCCTAACTCAACTTCAACAAATGTTTGTAGATCTTTATCTTCAATGTGCTCATGTAAACCATCTACACCGGAAATTGGTTGCTTTCTTGATGGACTTCCTCTCAAGCTACTCCTAGAAAGTTTAGTTGCAGAAAGGACTGTCACGTAAACAATACCACCAACAGCCTTCTTCCTTAAATCTACAGCCGGTAAAGAGAAACATTGACGGCGTGGTTCGACCATCATCTTAGCTAAGGTATCAGTCAAAAGTTTAACCTTCATTATGAGAAAATAAAAATTAGCCCACTGCAGGAAAGTAAGCTAAAATTATTGAGATGACCGCGCATCTTTTTAAGTTAATCCTCCGCTTGCAAGAAAAACACGAAAACAAAGAGAAAAGTATAAAAGACACATACCAACCAAGAAGAAACACCAGGCAGCTCGGTTGCAGGTAGAGATTGGCTTCCTCCACTGCCAAAGGCAACTGTTATCCTAACTTCAGGAGTAGATATAAACGAGTACAAAATCGCTTTCCCGTCGAGAATTGGCATCAAGAGAAGCTGCAGAATGTAAAAAAAGGTATAATATAACAAACTTGACCGAGGAAAATCAGTCAAAAACGGACTTAGAGAATTAAGAAAGCAAAAGTATTTGTAAAAGAACTTCTGAATTCTCCACATTCAAAGACTTTTATTTACAAACCAACCCATCAGATAGATCAAGTTTCTAGATAGAACTTCATTGTCCAAAATAAAGAAAAGAAAGAAGGGATACATGGCAGAAGCTTTTCAACGTACATCGCCCTTGATATGAAGGCTATTTATAACAATCTTTGCAGTTCCAAAGGCCACCTTGGCAAGCAACATAATGCTGAGGTCAGTCGTGTCCCAATCAAAACCCAACCGCATAACTCGCTGTCAAAATGAATAGATGCTTTCATTGCTTTGTGAGGATCTCAAATATATTTTATTGATTAGAAAACAGAATATAAACCATTAGATGCTACACTGAAATATTTCTTTGTCCTGCTGAACAAGCTTAGATAAACCTAGTGCAAACTTTTTTTTTCGAAACACAATCGTCACCCTTCAAAAGTTTCTTTTCCTCATGAACCATGGTTCAATTAGAAATCTTCATTACCTCATTGGAATAAGTCGTATCCGTTATCAATGCAGAAGAACTGATGTGTGGTCCAAGCAAACAAAAAGAAAGGGCTCATGACCTCCTTCCAATGATGAACAATTATAGGTAACATATTAAATTAACCTTTGGTAAGAAAAAAAACACTTTATACCGATTGTCATATTCTTAGCCTCAACAAACTATTCAGAATCAAATACCACTTCCTTAACCTCCACTATCTACGATTAAATGTCACTTCCTTTTTCTTGTCTTCGCATTTATTAACTTGACCAAATTACCTTTTCATATTAACCCCTTTTATTTCTTCATAGAACTGAAAAGGAAAAGAAAATGAACTTCGATAATAAGTTGTGATGAAAAACACAGAATCCAAACCTGATCACCAAAAGTTGACCAGCAGGTCCCTTGAAGACCCAACAAAGGTGGAGATGAACCTAGTGAAAACTCCAGCAATTCTACTCTTTCCTGCATGAATAATAGTCTCATCAGTGAACATGTATCTAAAGATTAACATCAATCAAAACGCTCTCACTGTAAATTTGAACTTTTACATGAGAACTAAATGCAAATTATATCACTTACAATAAGTCTTGATTTGTGATGTTTCAAGCGTTTCTGCATGAGAAGGTTCGCTTAGTAATTAATAAATAAGAAATATCAATGGACGAACATTCAATTTGTCTATCAATAGAACCATTGGCAGCTGAGATTCAAATGAAAACTTACGCTTTTCCCAAAGTTCATATAAACAAACATATATTTACATAGTTGTGGGTGTGTCTTCAGAGCAGGCAATGCAATATCTAAAAGAAATTGCCGTTCAAAGCTCCCACGAGATTTCAACTAGGTATAAATGCTTAAACTTGGAACTTGTGATAGGATAAAATTAATGAAGTTTTCACTAAGATCCCACAACTCTCACCTCAACAATGGATTGGAACCTTAATGAAAGCTTTGGATTCATGTAGTTGGACCAAATCTCCATTAAAAGCTTGTTTAGCCACTCACAATGCTCCAATGGTGTTATTGGCTGTTTAAAAGTTCCAAACGATTGATCATGATAAAAATCACATATCTTAGAAGTAGAAACTTGAAGAAAGTGTAACTACCGAGGTACTTAGTGTAACTCGCTTCCACTTCTTATTCAAGTCTTCAACAGCTATTCGATGTTGATAATTACCATACTGCAATGGAAGAGAAATACCTTAATGTGATCATAACCAAATTGTAAATATTAAATTTCCATAACACCCTCAACCAATAGACAAGGGGTAAAGCTATTTTTCTTTCAAACAGTTTGATATTACAAAATATTTTTGTAATAGAATATCAAGTTGTTCTTATCAAATTAACTCCAAAGTGAAGAAAAGAAAAGAAAAACATGACAAGAATGAACCTCAACAACAATTAAAGTGCATAGGTTTTGACATCAGAGTAATTTGTAAGAGAATCATAAACTACTTACTAACATCACCTAGCAATCCAATTTCCGACACAATATCTACACCTTGGAGGAAAAAAATACTAATGAAAAGAGAATGGTTAAGTAGCCATCCTGATGAAAAGGGAAACCAGCAAATGGAACTACATATTCTAAATCTTTTAATCCAAACTAGCTGAATCTCCAAGACCCTATCAGCTACAAGAGCTATGCCTAGCTAGCTCAAAAATCGAACTAAAAGACGGATAATCATACGATTGATCTCAATATAAACCAAATTCCTTTTCAAAAGTGAACTTCATATGTACTTTTGTCTTAAAGTAACAATGATATTTGACATGGTAAAGGAAGAAAAAGTAATTGTGGAGTATCAAGCACCAGAATCATATGTTACTTCCACCGAGAACCACTGGCCGGCTATTTGAGAACAAATCAAAACAAGTGGAAAATATGTACAGAAGCAAGTCACAGGGGGAAACTTAAAATCCAATAGAATCACATGATCAACTGACTCTGAATCCATACACGTTTTATCAACAAAAAAAAATGAAAAACTAACTTATGTATATGCTATTTACAGTATTACTAAGGAACATTAGAAGTATTTGTAATAACATAAAACTCTCCTCTTACCGCATTTTAATAGCAGAGGGAAAATCAATAATGAGAAAAAGACAACAGAGATTCGAATCAGTGACTTAACGAGTTTGTAACGACAAGACAAAGTACAGAATCATGTCCCAAAACAATCTCCTAAGTGTACATTAAAGCTGTTTCCTAATCATAATCATAAAACATGTTGAAAAGGAAAGGAACTTGCCTGGATAGTTGCCCAAACGGCAAGAACAAGAGGAACCCAATTGGACAAAGAGAAAACCCATTTCTCCAAAGCCCAGAAGATTAAAATCAAAGGGATCAGAAAGGGAAGATAAGGCTTCTTCTCCACCAAGACATTGTTGAAAAAGTCGACAACTCCATCAACATTCACCAAGCTTCTTTTTTTTCTTCTACCCATTTCAGCTAACACCGACAAGAACAAATCTTTGCTCCTCACAACAACAAAACTGTTATTTCTCTTAGAGTCCCGACCCAAACTCACAAATATCCATACTTTTGGATAATAATATTCCGATGTCTCAAATCATATTGGAAAATTCATAAAGGGAAGCTAAAGAAACAAATCCAAAGAGACCAACTTTGGGTCTCCATTTCTTGTAAGAGAATTAAGAGCCAGAGAGTGCCAGAGAGAAAAGTCAAAGTCTGTGGTGTCTGCCGTCTGATTGTCTTTTTTGAGCCAATTTTACTATTAATATATATTTTAAACAAAAATATTACTCCTTATAGTTTTGAATAATAATATTAATAAAGCTTAACTCAATAATAGGTATCCAAAGAATATATTTTTTTTAAAATAAGTGTTTAATATATTTTTTTTGAAATAAGTGTCTAAACTATATATTTTTTCTGAGATAGGTGCCTAATATATTTTTTGGCTGAAATAGGTGCCTAAAGTTTTATTCCTTTAGTGTTTTAAGGTAACATTGTTAAAAGAAAATTGTTTAATTTATAAATAAGTACCTAAACTATATTTTTTTTCCTAAAATAGGTGTCTAATGTATTTTTTATTGAAATAAATGCCTACTTTTTTTCTTATAAGTAATTTATATTTCTTATAAGATATAAAATTATTTATATCAACGTTTTAATCTATTAAATTACTTATTATAATTGATTAATAATTTATTTAAATTTAAATTATTTTATTTGAGGCCTTGTTTTTTTTAAAAATAATTTATTTATTAATTTTATCTCACTTTTAAATATTTATGTTTTGTTCTCAATCCAATTTCATCTCATAGTATCACAATAGTCCTACACAACTTCAAGTAGTATAAACAAATTCCCACCGTTGCTCTTTCCCTGACTTGACCAGTAACTGTAAGTAACTCAAGCTCAAGGTTTCACAACGACCTTCATACAATTATCCCACATGCAAACATAATTTTTTTTTATCATCGACACCTATTTTCCATCGATTCTACAATCATACGATGCAACAGATATTTAATCCGCAACAACAAAATCAGATCGAAAACAAAGCATAAATATTTAAAAGTGAAATAAAATTAATTAATAAATTATTTAAAAAAACAAGGCCTCAAATAAAATAATTTAAATTTAAATAAATTATTAATCGATTGTAATAAATAATTTAATAGATTAAAACGTTGATATAAATAATTTTATATCTTATAAGAAATATAAATTACATATAAAAAAATTAGGCATTTATTTTAATAAAAAATACATTAAACACCTATTTTAGAAAAAATATATAATTTAGGTACTTATTTATAAACTAAACAATTTTCTTTTAATAGTGTTACCTTAAAACACTAAGGGAATAAAACTTTAGGCACTTATTTTAGCCAAAAAATACATTAGGCACCTATCTCAGAAAAAATATATAGTTTAAGCACTTATTTCTGCAAAAAAAAACATTAGACACTTATTTCAAAAAAAATGTATACTTTGGGCACCTATTACTGAGTTAAACCCTATTAATAAATATGATTATAAAAAATAATTAATTCAAGTTCGATGGTACATCAATTTTAATTTTTTTAAATAAATGTTTGAATTATATTTTAAGTTAAATAAATGTTTAACGTTTAATTATATAATTTTAAGGTTTCTATGATATTTTTTTCAATAAAAATTATAAACATGATATGATTTCTTTATATTTTAAACTAAAATTTAAAAATAAAAATATTAATTAATCAAATACTTTTTTATTTTTTAAAAAAATCTTAAATATAATCTTTAAATCTCTAAATTCCTTCATTTATACTATCGATACAATCATCATCAATTGTCTTTTATCTTTATAAGTCTCTTATTTAAAATCTTATCATTACATCGTTAAAAATAATAAATAAATTATCAATTGTTTTATCGACAAACACCCTAAAAAATCAATTAGGTTTCAATAGATGATTAAAGAGTGAAAAATATCGAATGATAAGATACCGACATTTAAACAATAAACAGTGAATCCACTAATGCGTGAGGAAATCAGTTCGTGAGGGGAATATAATTTAGGGTTTTGATTAAAATAAATTAAAACTTTATAATTTTTAAGGAAATAAAATAAAATTATATAAAAATAAATTATGTATTATATTTTAATTAGATGATAATTTGTTAATAATTATTAATAAAAAATTAAATAAAACATAAAATAAAACATAAAAAATTAAAAATATATATACATACAAAGAATTTACTTCACGGTTAAGACTTAAAAGACCGTTTTAATTACTGATTGAGGACCGGATAACCTTTTTCATATTACTAAGTATTAATAGTAATTTTAAATAATCTTAACGGTCAATACTGTTAAAAGAATATGTTATCGATTATTAAGAATTCAGACGACAATATTTTGCAAAATTCTCAAAAAATAAATGAAAAATCCTAAACAGATATTAATCTTTATCCAAATTGATTATCAAGAGTATTATATTTTCTGTTAAAAAGAATAAAATATATTTTATAGTCAGTAGTTTATTTTCTAGTAAGAGTATTTATAATGAGAAGATTTATTATTGTTATTAATAGTGAATATTTTGATTCAAGTTTTTAAAAAATATTATTTAATTTTTTGACTGTCAAATATAAATAATTTATTAAATTAATAATTAAAAAAGGAATTATTTTTATTCATTTATTTATCATTTTTCGATTATTGAAAAATGTATAAAATTAATTGATTCTTTATTTTCCTTCTAGTTTCATAAGACTATACCTTAACTAATTCGTGTGGACTCATGTTGTATGTAGGTAAGTGGATGAGTTTTATAAGGAGGATTTCATATATATATATATATATATAGTCTTGAACTCGAGATTTATTTAAATGATATTAAATTATTTACCAATCAAAAATAAATTATTGATAAAAAATAATTAAAACTTACACTGTATAAATAAATTATAACCATATATATTATTTTTTTTAAAATAGAAGAAATGAAAATATGAAAATTTTAGATAATTATAAATGGTTGAGGAATTTATTTGAGCACCAACCACCAACCAAGTAGAGTGGGCCTTAAAAGAAAACGTGTGGCCATAGCCATTTTTAAACTCGTTGAAACTGAGTTTGCCACGGCGAAGTGTGGGTGTGGATAATAATATCTCCGGTAATATTATTTTCATTACAAAATAACCGAATGAAGACCTAACAATTTAAAATGTGCTTAAATAAAAGTAATATATAATTTTTAAAATTCGATCAAATAAATACTTTTATTCGAAAACATTTTTAAAAAGTTAGACTTTTATTTAAACATATTCATAAATAATTTAATTATTATTTTTTCCACGGATAAAATTTTGTTATTGTAACGACATCAAAGGGAATAATACGAGGTGGAAGTTAGTGGTGAGCAGACATTGCTTTGTTTTGTTACTTGAAAATGAGTTAAGATAGTGTAGTGGATGCCATTCTTTAGCCTCTTAAATTATGGCTCATTTTAATAAAAATACAAACCACGGAATATTCCTTTCCCTTTTATCTTTTTTAAAAAATATATTTAAGGTCGTTTAAAACACATAAATTTAACTGATAAATTGATGTTACGAGTTAATTGAATATAAAATTAATGGGATAATATATATTTTGTAGACAAACAAATGATTTTATTTAAAAATTAATAATTTTTAATTTACCATTTTTCAGATCCACATTTCTAGAGTTCCGTGAAACAAAACCATCCCTTTTACGTTCCCAACTAATTTTGTACATTAAAAGAACAAAAACACACAAAGGACAAGCACGTGCTTTACCTAGGACCACGACCTTGTAAAATGTCTCCATGGGACACAACGACAAACGTAGTTTTACCAAGGCGCCATGACCAGAACTCTCGCTTGCTCGGCTCATAGATTTAACATCATAGAAGCAACCATGTCTGCCGACTATAAAATGAACCAGGTTCGGGAATATATTCGATTAAGCTGAACCGATTTAAGACGACGAACTAAGAGATGTTAGGGCTTTGTAAAGAATGAGAGCGTTTGTGAAGAAAATGGGTCGGATGGGGCTTCTCTAGCATCTAATGACCCTTGTGTTTAGATGAGGTTTCGGTTGATGTAAATTTAAAATTAAATTAAATATTAGATCATAAAATATTTATAAAAATGAATAATATTATTTGAATTAGTGAATTAGTAGATAAAAATTAAAGTTTCGATAAAAAATAATTTTGTTGGAGGTTGACGTTATTTAAGTAAGATTTAAAGTATAAATATATAATCAATATTTAATTAGTAATATTAGAAAATATTGGAAAAATAGCGGCCCATTGATACAGACCAGAATATCAAAAACCCGACCCAATGATTTCCAAACTGAATCACAACCGTCCACGTGTACTCAGAATCACAGTCAACATTATAAAGCTCAAATTGGCGGAAACCCTAGCTTCTCACTAATCAGCTGCTGGGAGGAGATCGTAACATTTCACTGTCCGTCGCCGCTTCCATCTTTTGCTTATTCTCAGGTGAAACTTCTCGTATTCTTATCACTTGATTGGTTGCGTAGAAAATGAATGAAAATAAATAGAATGCAGATGTTTCGCTTGTTCCATTTTTCATTCTAGTTTTTGTTTCGAACCAGTTTTCTTCAATATTCTAATTTATGTATTCTGTTTTGGTGAAATGTACTGGAGAAGTTATCGTTGGCTTATATATATGCGTGTGTGTATTCCCGTTTTTTGTTTATTCAAGAACTGTTGCCTAATCAGTGTAAACGCATTTCAAGTTGAAGCATATATATATATATATTATTTGCTTTCGTTTGATACAACATGAAATTTGAACCTTACTGTAAAACCTGTAATTCGTTACCTTGTTATTGAATCTTGAAATTGTATAATTGTTCTACTCATCTTAAATCCGACCTTTAAATTTCTGTATCAGTAGTTAAATACTTTATCCTATTTCTAATGCATCTGATTTTTTATTTCCTTTCCTTTTTCTTTGAAAAATTCTTTTCAACCTTTTTTTTCCTCACAATGCAGGTGTTGAAGATGTACACTTCAAGGAAGAAGATCCACAAAGATAAAGACGTTGAGCCTACTGAGTTCGAGGAGTCGGTTGCCCAGGTTCCAAAATGTTCTTCTGTTTGGTGCACTTGAAATGTTCCTGAACATGTGTTACTCTGTGAATGATTTACGAATGTGTTCATGCTTGATGTGGTTACAGGCTTTCTTTGATTTGGAGAATACCAACAATGATCTAAAAAGTGACCTCAAAGATCTCTACATTAATTCAGCAGTGTAAGAATGTTTAGTTCTGCTCTATTAAACGTGAAGTTACTATTGTCTTTGCCCATCATATGATAAAAATTTTTTTTGCTTGCAGTCAAGTTGATGTCCCTGGTGGCCGGAAAGCTGTTGTTATCCATGTTCCTTACAGATTGAGGAAAGCTTTTCGCAAGGTTCATGTTAAGCTTGTGAGGGAGCTTGAGAAGAAGTTCAGTGGCAAGGTGCCAATAGCACTAAGCTATTTCTTGCATTTCTGCCAAAAATGAGAATAAAATCTGTTTTCTTGTATTATTCATGAACCTGTTGTTTTGCTTACTTTTTTTATTTTGTATTTATAATGATTGTTTCTAAATGGTCTGATTGGTGGTGTAAGCACCTGTTCTTCGTTTCAACTTGGTTTGTGTTTACATTAACAGGATGTGATTCTTATTGCTACACGAAGGATATTGAGGCCTCCAAAGAAAGGCTCTGCTGTTCAGAGGCCACGCAGCCGCACGTTAACTGCTGTCCATGAAGCAATGCTAGAAGATATTGTCTTACCTGCTGAGATTGTCGGGAAGCGTATAAGATATAGAATCGACGGAACCAAGACAATGAGGGTATGACACTGCTTGTATGACTTTTAATACTAATTATATAATCAGGATTCTTAATGTCGTGGGAAATGTCTAAGTGATGAGTGAGAATTGTGTTCTTCAGAAATTCTAGTGTTCAGTCCATGAAAATTATGACTAATTTTATGAAGGCTAATGTTCATATGTTTTATGCCACCCTTGTTGTGCAGGTCTTTTTGGACCCAAAGGAACGGAACAACACAGAGTATAAGCTTGAGACCTTTTCTGCAGTTTACCGAAAGCTTGCTGGAAAAGATGTCGTGTTTGAGTTCCCAGTTACAGAGGCATAGTCGCATAGATGGGTTCTCTTTGAAGTTTTTGATGCATTTTTCTTTTCTTTTTTGCCTCCCAAAACTGATGTTTGTAGTCGAGAGTACCTTATAATTTGATATTTATAAGTTTCCAAGAAAGCGGCGAAGTGCCGTGGTTTATTTCTATTTCCAGTTCAAAATCTTATAAAATAAGATTAAATTTACTGAATTGTTTGCTAAACTCCATCGCACTCAATTAAGTTCAAATGATTCACAGGGAGTGAAGGACCTTCTTGTCTTCCACATGCTCAACTTCACTCACATTATGTCACTTGTCCGGCAAATAAAACACCCAACCTAAGGTTCTGCGCCATCTTTACTTTCAAGATCTGGATTGAAAAGGAGTTGAGTTTCCTCATGTTCCATCTGCCCCTGTAAAGTAGGATCGAGAGGATATTAGACCTCATAATCCATATGGACCACTCTGGCTACCTTTGCTCTCCGGTTGGGTTCAAACTCCGTTTTCGATTGTAGTTATGATTATGATACGTGATACAATATTGTCAAAACTTTATGATTATGATACGTCATACAACACTGTCGAAACAAAAACAATTCACTAGAGAATAACTTTTTCCTTGTGATTGAAAATTTAAATGTTACAAGTCTCGACTCATTATAGAATAACTTTTTCCTTACGGTTGAAAACTCAAATGTTACGAGTCTCGTATGACGAGAAAATCTCTATTTTATTATCCCTTTTGATTTTTCAAAAATATTTGATCATTTCTTTTGACTTTAATGAAGTGAATGTGTGTTACGTCATCCATCGTTTTGTACAGTAGCAGGCGATAGGCATGCTGTATCACCTCAATCCTTGTATTGTTTATATTGTGATTATAGAGGAGGACTTGTTGAAGATTATCGTATGCTAACTTCAATGATTTCTTTAATCCCCCACTGGGACTGGGGTAGGAAAGCAGGTGGATAGCACGTCAATCGATTTATTCAAATGATTTGATTTTTTATTGAGAGTTGAATGCCAAAGACAACAACATTTTTGTTCAAACAGTAAATAGTATCTAAATCCTCAACATACATCAATATATCATGCACAAGGACAAAATAAAAAAATGAATATTTAAGAACTAAATATTTAAATAATAATTAATTATAGATATTGGATCTGTTTTCAATTATACTCTTGATTAATGTGTTGGAATTTGGCATGAATTGTAAGTTATGACAAAATTAAACAAATACTGTTTAACAGCAATTAATTTGGAACTTACATGCCAAGAGGAGATTGTGTGTTTGAAAATTTATGCATAGTCAAAGAGGTAGATTGAGTCAGTAGGTGGGTGGGTTATGTCAACTGATGCAATGGCCAATGAGGGATGGTTTTCAAGGATATTTTATAGAGTTATATTATTTTGGGTTATGCACTCATTTTGGCATGATTTGTTTTAGGGTAAGCTACATATTTAGTCACTTAACTAACTATATTTTCTATTTTGGTCATCAAAAATAAACAATTCGTAAACAAATAACCAAATTAGGATTCACCTTTCATTTTAATTATTCAAGGTTAATTAACCAAATTAATTAAAAGATAAAAGTTTTTATTAAATATTTGATAATTTAACTTTTTAGGTAAAACTGAAACATAAAAGTTTTTAAGTTGGAATTCAAATTAATTAACCAAATTCTAGGGCTTGATTCCAAAATTTTCTTTCCAATCAATTGTGTGATGATGACATTTCACTAATAGAAATTAACCGTGAGGGACTAAAAGGAAAACATAACCTAAGCAAATTTCTTCTTGCATTAGTCCCTTAAATTCTCAACTATTCCCTTCATTTGCGCCGGCTCTTTGATTCTCTTCCAAAGGTTAATTTTTTTCCTTTTTGTTAAACAATTCTTTCTTGGATTTTTCCACTGTCTGTCCTTTTTTCTCTCCCCTATATTTTCTATTAAAAGATTGCCTTTGTTTCCCAGATTTTTTCCTGTCTTTACATCTGATTGCTGTGCAGGAAACTATGAAAGATTTGTGTTTCTGTTTGATTCATTAGCTCTCCCAGACAAAACTCCTGGCATGTTGTCCTTTATGTTCCTTGAAATCTACAAGAAATCCAGTCATTGTCCTTTTCTTACTTGTTTTTTTCTCAGTTCAATGAATCTTAGTCAATGTTCAAGACTTCAAATTTCTTGAATTCCTTTTTCCCACCCTTTTTACATTCTCGAATTGTTCCAAATCTCCGAAAACCCTGTTTTTTTTTTGTTAAAGAAACCATAGTGAAAACATACACACACAAAAAAAACATGTGTTCGGAAACAAGTCCTCGGATATCGTTTTCGCATGATCTAATCCAACCAAAGACCGAACCGAATGTATCTCGAAGGGACACAAAGCTGTTGGAACCATGTCCGGATTTCGAGTTCAACATTTGCAGCAGCAGCTTCGAGCAACAATATTCATCTGCAGATGAACTGTTTGAAAATGGAATGATACTTCCAAAAGTGGTCAAAAAACATGAAGTCCCATCGGTGGTTTCGCTTCCACCGAGGCCTAAATCATCGGCAGTCGAGGATTCAAGGAAAGATATGGAAGAGAAGATGCAGTCCAAGTCGTTTTGGGGTTTCAAGAGAAGTAGCAGCCTCAACTGTGACAAAAAGAAGAGCTTGATTTGCTCTATACCGCTTCTTTTACGAAGCAATTCAACCGGTTTGGTCCCTAATCCGAAACACTCGTCGATAAAAGACAGTAACAAGCATGGTAATCCAATGGCTTATCAGTTTCCTCAAAAGCATCCGTTGAAGAAAAACAATGGGAACTATCCATACGGCAACGGTGTTCGAATCAGTCCGGTACTGAACATCCCGCCGCCTTACATCTCGAAAGGAATGGTGAATCTCTTCGGTTTAGGTTCTTTGTTATGTAATGGGAAAGTTAAGAAGGGCAGGAAATGAAATTTTCCAATTATTGATATACATGACGTACAGGTCGATCCATATCTTCAAGTGTTACAAAGCTTAGGAGACAAAGAAAACAGGTACTCCATTTGATCTCATGGCTTGTGGGATTCAATTCAAAACATGTTTTTGGACTTGTTAGCTAATTATTATGTAGAATTAATGCTCGGATACTTCTTTTTTGTTAAAGTACTCGTGTTTGACACATGGATATACGAATATAATCTCTGATAAGCTTCCAAATATCTGGAAGAACTTATACAGACCTAAACATATTTGTGTCGGGTCATATCGAATTCGAACAACACAGTGTAAAATTGTAGATAAAGAGGATTTGGGTTTGTGGTGTCACCATTTGTTTTATATAAATATTGTTTGTATTATAGCTTCTGATATACACTTATAATCTAAACATGGACCACTGGTTGTTTGGTGCCCTAGAAGTGGCCCTTCCTTTTTGCTTTGCTTGATGTGCCAGAAAATCCCACTATAAGCATTTGTTTGTGAAGTTGTTTCTTGCAAGGCAAGAAAACTGAGACCTCACCCCCTTTCCATTCCATCATTTCTCTTTAACATCAAACATTGTTTGAATTCGTATTTAATAATCTACGCATTCTTAGTGAATCAGATGATATATTCGTAGTAACTTTTCTTCATAGATAAGGTATCCGAATATATTGGGGTTGAGAGACATAATAGAACAAAACCAGTTAAAAGATGCTAGAAAGGGAATCATTGGTGAAGTTTATTATGAAATGTGAAAACTTCCATGTCCGAAAATTACAAAAGAACAAAAGAATTCTCGAGTCGGTATTGAGTGTGTATAGTGACTGAAAAATCAGGTATGGTTTTCATTCGTGCCGTTGGATTTGGCTTGCAACTGAACAAGGTGACCTCTTAAACTGCATTCTTCAACCTAAAGAAAATGTAACAATCCTTGTAAATAAATATACACAAAATGGCTGAGAGCTGCAATTTCATAATAGAGAAGACATGTTTCCCGGACTCTTCGTTTTTCTTGAAATACCTATTTCCGACACACAACATATGTATTATTGTAAATAGAAACAAAATGACTGAGAGCTGCAATTTCATAATAGAGAAATGTTTTCCCAGACTCTTCATTTTTCTTGAAATAACTATTCCTGACACACACAATACATGTATCCTACACTCACACCCGATTCCAAGTAACATAGGAGAATATCTATGCCCGACACAATACATGTCAAGTAAATTAAAATAGAAAAAGAGGTATTTCAAAACCAAACCTGGTATGTGTTTGTCTTGTGTAACAAATCTCCACATTCTTCAATCACAGCCCTTTCTCTTATTGCAACTCTAGCCAATTCTGAAACTAGACTTTCCATTTCCTCTGCCTGCATTATTGTAAAAAAAGGACCAAAATGCATCACTATTTGTTGTCACTTTTCTATTCCTTTTTTATAGCTTTATGGTCTGATTTTCACCAAGCTTACCTTTGGCATAAAACTTTGAACATGACAAACTATTGATTCCATCGTTTTTATTGCAGAAATAATTGCCTCCCCTATCTCTTTTGTATCTGCCTGCAAATAAACACAACGACAACACTATGAATTTGCTTCATCTGAATAAATGATGAATGAGAAAAAGGAAAGAAAGGTCAAAATGTGCACCTTAACATTCCCACTGGTCGGAAGTCGAAGAGAAATGTTCGATAAGGATTGAATAGTTTCCAACAAAGAATTCAAATAATCCCCTCGGAAATCAGACCATTCTTCCAGATATGGCATCTAAAAAAGGCCAAACAAGTACATGCATATAGTTAACCAGGGAGGATTAACATTTATGTTTGACACGTGTTGAACAATGGGACTATGGATATAACCCTTGAAGGATTGTCGAAATACATGACCCCGAGTAACCTATCTTAAGACTATGCCGCTAATTAAAGGTTTTCAGTCTTACTTGAACTTCTAGAATCTTTGATAAGGTGTTCAGTTTTTGCAGAAGTTGAAGTTCCATGCGTTTCCTTCTCACACAATCATACAACTCTGATATCTTCACCTCAAGAGAATAAAGCATTCTCTAACAAAAACAAAGGCACGCAATACAGATTATTAGATTTAGTTCGTCAATAAGATGCACATGTTGATAAGTGATAACTGTCCATAGAAAAGAATTAAAATACTAGAGCAAAGGGCTAATTATTAACCTCAGTATCTCTTTTCTGAATTTGAGTGGAGGCTTCTGCCTTGGCATTGGCATATCTCCACTGCAAGTAGCAATTGTAAAGCAATTTCAGGGAGTGCAAATTTTCTTGATGTTGAGAAACTTTCTTGGAAGCTTTTATTGCTTCTGTCCCGGACTTTGTATGCGAAGGGACAGGTGGTAATGAAAATGGAGTCATCTTAGCAGATTTGCATTTGATTAGTCCATTGTGATGACGAAACACGGAGGGATCTGAAATCGATAATGGTGAATTCAACGAGCGGGAGAAAGGGCAAGCAGGGAGTATCAACGAGTGACCGTTGATATTCATGTTTCGATCCGCAAGCGATGGATTAGGCTCGGTGAGTAACTTGTCTGCCTCAGGCATGGAAGAACCCAAATCAATAGGGGGAATAGCAGAAGCTTCCTGAGAGAAAAATGAAGCATTGTGTTTCGATGATAAGGCGATCCCACTCAACTGCAACAACTTAGCGGCGGCCGAGACCTTGGGCGTCAATGAAATGTTTGCGGTACGGTGGTTTAATCTCATCGATGTCGATGATAGTAACGAAGTAGTTCTTCCAATGGTGGGCGTGTCGGGCCTCAAAGGAGTCCTTGTGCTTCTCCCCAACAATTTGCTACCATCGCTATATGTTCTTGAATGAAAATGTTTCGATTCAGAGGGTCGCGGAATCTCGTAAGGAGCGGGAAAATTCTCGTCTACCTCCGTCTCCGGTTGCCGTCTCTGCCGCTGCGATGAGACCGAGCGGTGCTGTTTGTGAGGTAGCGATTTCGAGAGGTCACCGGAAGAATGGGAGGATGATACCGGAGACATGAACCTAGAACTGACTTCTCTCACCCTAGGCCGTCTCGTTGGAGGGTGAGGAACAGCGGGAGCAGCCGCCGCATGACTGGTGTTTTCAGCCACTTGTTCCGTTTCCACCGCCATTAAAAGAATCTATTGAAATTTGATTAATCTTTGTGAGATAATTCTATTGAGATTTGTCTTTGTCTTTAGCTTATTGAGCGAAATCTGAAAACTGAGCAGTGTTTGGCGAAGAAGAAAAAAAGAGCCGTTGGAGGCTCAACGTTCGAATTTTTGAAAAGGGAATTCCGTTATCGGACGGGTCTCTCGTCATTGTAGGCCCAGCCCACCCAACTACTGAAACATCCGACCCATTAGCGTTTAACTGAATAAAGGTAAAAACTATTTGGTAGGTCCTTATATTATAGGGTCTTATTCGATTTAATCCCTATATTATTAGATGCATCAATTTGATCATGTACTAGTAAAAGAATCAAATACGACCAATTTTTAACACAGTTAATATTTACTGTTTAAAAGAACGGTACTAAGTATCTAAATTATAACTTTCATTTTAAATTTATAAAAAATCTTATTTCATCCTCAAATTATGATTCATATTCTAAATTGATCTATAAAATTTTAATTTTATCTTCAAATTATAATTACTAAACGATCGATTGAAGTTGGTAATTTGGATCAAATTCACACGATTACAATCCGTCATTTCTTTCGTTAAATTTATACTCCTAATAAAAGAAGAAGAAAAAACGCCCTTTCTTTCGTTCTCCGATTTGCAGAGACTTTCAACTCCCCCTTCCAATGGAATAATTGTATTTCATCGACACCCAAAACCCCTTTGCCCTTCTCAACTCGCAATGTCAGGTCCATCGCTTATGGATTCCCTGTTCCAGCGCAGTTTAGAGGACTTAATCAAAGGCCTAAGACAACAACTGATCGACGAACATGCTTTCATCTCCAAATCCCTTGAAGAAATCCGAAAGGAAATCAAATCCACCGATCTCTCCACCAAATCCACCGTTCTACTCAAACTCTCCTACCTATCCAATCTCCACTTCCACGACATGTCCTTCGCGGCTTTCCCTGCCCTGGAAGTCCTATCTTCTCCTCGTTTCTCCCACAAGAAGATTGCTTACCACGCAATCTCACACACCTTCCATGATTCTACTCCCGTTCTTCTCCTCATAACCAATCATCTGCGGAAGGATCTTAACAGTACCAATGAGTTCGAAGTAAGTCTGTCTCTTCAATGCTTGTCTAGAATCGCTAATGTTGATCTCGCTAGAGATTTGACCCCGGAAGTTTTCACTTTACTATCTAGTAATAAGCTTTATGTTCGGAAAAAGGCTGTAGCTGTAGTTTTAAGGGTTTTTGAGAAATACCCAGATTCCGTTAGGGTGTGTTTTAAGCGTTTAGTTGAGAATTTTGAGAATTCGGATCCTCAGATTTTGTCTGCGGTTGTTGGGGTGTTTTCTGAACTTGCTTGTAAAGATCCCAGATCGTATCTTCCTTTGGCACCCGAGTTTTATAAGATTCTGGTTGATTCTAAAAACAATTGGGTTTCGATTAAGGTATTGAAGATTTTTTCTAAGTTGGCTCCTCTCGAACCGAGGTTGGCAAAACGGATTATTGAGCTTATTTGTGATCTTATGAGGAATAGTGGGGCAAAGTCATTATTGTTCGAGTGCATTAGGACTGTGGTTACTAGTTTGAGTGAGTATGAATCTGCTGTGAGGCTTGCGGTTGGAAAGGTTCGTGAGTTTTTAGTGGACGAGGATCCAAATCTTAAGTATCTCGGATTGCAGGCTCTTAGGATTGTAGCTGAAAAGCACTTGTGGGCGGTTTCAGAGAATAAGGAAGTTGTAATCAAGTCATTGAGTGATGCAGATCCTAATATAAAGATTGAGTCGTTGCGTCTTGTGATGGCAATGGTATCTGAACATAATGTGTCTGAAATTTCCAGAGTTTTGGTCAATTATGCACTTAAATCTGATCCTGTGTTTTGCAATGAGATTCTTGGTTCTATTCTGTCAACTTGTTCGAGGAATTTGTATGAGATTATTGTTGACTTTGATTGGTATGTATTACTTCTAGGTGAGATGTCAAGAATCCCACATTGCCAGATGGGAGATGAAATTGAAAATCAGCTAATTGATGTTGGTCTGAGGGTCAAGGATGTTAGGCCAGAACTTGTTTGTGTTGCTCGAGATTTGCTAATTGATCCTGCCTTACTTGGAAATTCATTTTTGCATGGCGTATTATCTGCTGCCGCATGGGCATCTGGAGAATATGTTGAGTTTTCCAGGAATCCATTAGAACTTGTGGAAGCACTATTACAGCCTCGCACT
The DNA here is from genome assembly GCA_035048815.1 of Abelmoschus esculentus. Classification (NCBI taxonomy): domain Eukaryota; kingdom Viridiplantae; phylum Streptophyta; class Magnoliopsida; order Malvales; family Malvaceae; genus Abelmoschus; species Abelmoschus esculentus. The sequence goes on from JAUCBN010000049.1 coordinate 14,141,295, forward strand.
AGTTTGTTGCCACCATCTATTAGTGCAATTTACATTCAGTCTGCCTTTAAAGTGTTAGTTTTCTGCCTGCATACTTGCTTTATGCAAGGGAAAAGGATTGCTCCCTCTGCATCTCTGGATAATTTGCCCACTGGAGTTTCAGCATCTGCGTCTTATGAATCATTTGACGATTTTTCTTTTGAAAATGGTGCCAATGCGGCTGTTGTACAATGCCAGACACGTGCTTCTGCCCCTATTACCAAGGAGTCCATTGTAAACATATTGAATCTGGTTGAGTTAGCTTTGGGCCCTCTATTAGGAAGCCATGATGTGGAAGTACAGGAGAGAGCACGGAATTTGCTTGGTTTTGTTGATTTGACAAAACCAGAAATTCTGAATTCTTCGATTCAAGAGAAAAAGGATTCAGAGGGAAAAGGAGTGGAAACTTCCAAAATCATCAAACTGATGCATGATGCCTTTTCCAAGGAGCTCGGACCTGTTTCTTTAAGTGCCCAGGGAAAAGTTTCTCTGCCAGATGGGTTAGTGCTCAAGGAGAACCTTGGTGACTTGGAAATGATATGTGGTGATATTGAACCACCTTCATCAAACTCATTTTCTTTTGGAAGTCCTTATGAGGAGAAGGATGGGTTGTCTTTCTCTAACCTTCAGATTAAAGAAGACAATGAACATTCAAATGAGTCCACTTCACTGTTAGCTGATCATCGTAAGCGCCATGGGTTGTATTATCTTCCTTTGGGGAAGAGTGAAATAATTTCAAATGATTATCCTCCTGCCAATGACCCCACGTTACTGGGTAATATCAATGATAATACTGATGATCTTGTTAAACTCACAGCGGAATCACTTGTTCCCAAGAGAAAACCGAACCACGGTAAGCCCAGGCCTGTAGTGGTGAAATTGGATGAAGTGGACGGGAAACCTGTTGCTAGGAAGCAGCCTGAGTCTAGAGATGATTCACTCTCAGGTGCTGTTCGTGAAGTTCTTTTTGGTAGTGAAGATATTCCACCCACTTCATCTCAAAGCAACTTTTCTAATTCTAGTAAGAGTAAAGGAAAGGCCAAGCTACATACAGATCCTCATATGGAATCCAAAGAAAGTACAGTTGTCGATGGAAATTCAAGTTCAAGAAGGAGAAAAGACCGTAGTCAAGGTAAAGAGAGAAGACATAGAAGTCCAAGGAAGAAAACTGATGAGGAAAGAAAAGATACCGATCATAAAGATAAAAAGAAGAGTAAGGGTAGGCATAAATCACGGCAAAGAGCCGAGGAGCCTTTGGAATGTTCCTGCACAAACGCCAGTGATTCCTGATTTCCTTTTATAGCATTGAAACTTTTTGTCCGAAACTGTCTGGAATTGAAAGCCTTGTGTGCTTTGATGAGATTGAGTGTAATTGGATGCATCAATTACATCCTTTAATTTTTACCAAAAAAGTTACACATAATTAACTACAGTAATTTTTAAGTTTATTTATTTATAATGGATAATTTACACTAGATTACATGTAATCATTCCTATCTTAATACTAATACTTTCTATCGTCCAATTACACAGCGAACATTTACAAGTTTAAAAAGTTAGTTGGAATTTCTTTTGTTAGAAAGGATATTTTAAGTGGATTCATAAATCGTTGGAATAAATAGAGTTTAGGCCAGAAACTATTAAAAAGCTATACAATTTATACAACAAGACAATTTAGAGAATAAGATGGTTAGAAGGATTAGTTACTAGTAACATGAAATTTTGAAAATTACTATATAGTTACTTTATTATTAACATATAGAATAAGTTTATACCCATTAGACTGATAATATTTATTCATATTTTTTAATTTATAATAGTGTATATGTACCTTATAAATAAAATTGTTCGAATCTAAATATCTTAAAAATGTATAAGCATTTCATTAGGGGTAAAATAACATTCTAGACTTGAACTTGTTATTTTTTTAATTTCATTTAGTGATGTGAAATTGTTTTAAGCTGGCATGATTAATTCAAGTGATAATTAGTTTGACATCACTTAATTAATATGTTTCGAGTTGAAATATTGTGTATGTAGATGATTCTTACAGAAGACTCATACACTTAAATTAAGGTTGATTCAGGTTAATTAGAAGAAAATTATAAAAGTCTAGAGAGATTTTTTTGAAATGATTGACTAAAAAGGATGTAAAGGTCAAAGTCACAAAATTATAAGCATACCTAAATTACACAAGTTACTACGTAGCTATTACCTTGCCATTGCCTCCAACATTCCAAGAACCTTCTTTATTATTATTTTACAAACCTTCCTCGTATTTAAACCCTCTCGTACATCATTGTTTTCAACACATTCATTTCCTCTCATTTCTGTTCTAGTGTGTTCTTTCTCTCCTAATCTCTCATATTACCAGGGAAAAAATACCGGAAAAACGGCATCTCAGCGAATCATGTTCCGATCAACATGATAATCAGCCGACGAAGGAGAAACGCATGGAAACTCTACCTTCTTTTGCTTCGTATGTTTTACAAGTTCCTTCATTTCTTATGATTCTTATTTTTCGGATAATCATATGAATCTCAATTATTTCTAAACTCGAATCGAATTAAATCTCTGGACACCGCACTTTTGATGTTTCTTCATTTCATTTATCGTTAGCAGTGTGATCAGGGATGCTGTTACGGTAAACTGCTTGTCTACAGCTCTGGAACCATTCCTTAGAAGAGTGGTATGTATTTTTCTCATTATTCCAAGCATTAATCTTAATTAATATTCATAATACATATGATTATATTGTAGATTCATGTCATTTCTCAGGTGAAGGAAGAAGTAGATCGTAGTCTTCGAAATCAAATCCGATATTTCAGCCGGTCTCCGTCTCTTCAAATCCAAGCACCAGAGCCATCAACCCTCGAGCTAATTTTCCCCAAAGCCCTTACCCTACCAATCTTTACCTGCAGCAAGATCGTGGATGAAGAGAGCAACCAGCTTCGAGTCATGTTGGTTGATACAAGGGAAAACCAAATGGCTCCGGTGCTTTTTCTGGGACCAATTAAAGTAGATATCGTCGTTCTAGACGGCGACTTCCTATCGGTCGACGGTAAGAGTTGGAGTAGCGAAGAGTTTGATCGGAGCATCGTGAGGGAAAGAACCGGGAAACGTCCCTTGCTCACCGGAGAGTTGGTGGTCACGGTAAGGGACGGAGTTGGTCTGATCGGTGATATCGAATTTACGGATAATTCGAGCTGGGTTCGGAGCCGGAAGTTCAGAATCGGTGCAAAGGTTGCGCACAGGAGTTCCGATGGTGTTCGGATTCGAGAAGCCATGACTGAAGCGTTTGTTGTCAAAGACCATCGTGGCGAACGTAAGTTTTCGTTGTTCTCCATTTCCATTACTATTATCTACACCGGAAGTAAATCGTCTTACTTCTTTATATGCCTTCATTTATCTCCCTATTTTAAATTAGAGGATTTAGAATTTAAGGTTTTAGGATTTTAGAGTAGGGTATATTTTTTAGGATGTAGGTTTAGGATTTAGGATATAAAAAATAAGGGTTAAAATTTAAAATTTAATCTTTTAAAATTTTTTCAAAGGAGACATGAAAAGAAGGATGAAGAAGAGGCAATGGATTTCTACCTTCCAAAGGCTTATTTTTTTATTAAATAGATGTATAATTATGTTGAGATTCAAACTTATATCTTTAGTTATTAGGTCAATTAGAGTTAGTTTATTATTAATCCGACATTAATGTCTATTTAGATATATAAATCAAATTATAAATATGTATACTTAACACATCAGATAAATTAAGATCAACTAATTAATTAAATGGTTAAAAATGTTTATGTTATCCTCTAATCTCAATATTTTATCTTAGAAATATAATACTTCTTTGCTTAATAAAAATGGGCAAAAGTTTGAAACATATATAGTTATACAAACTTGCATATTAACACTATAAAACTTGAATATAAATTAATAACCCTAAATCTTAAGAAACTAAACCATAAACCCTAGAAGATATATACTAAAAGTTTACTTCATTTTCCAGTATAAAAACACATCAAATAAATTGTCTATCTAGTAGGTATACATATTTTAAATATTCTCGTTGCATATTTGAGCTATCATTTAAGGTTTGAATTAGATTAATAGAAAGACATGGTTGATATGATACTTCTACTTTGAGAATTAATTAAATTAAAATATTTAAAAATTCAAAAACCATTTTACAATTAAACAATAGTTTGAGGACGTCTAATGTAATTAACCTTGTATTAGATAATAGTAATGTATTCCTCTAGTTCTAAGGGACATTAACTACGGATGTGCTTAAGATTTTGATTATGATCAACTTATAATTAATCTTAATTACTTTTCAATTATCAAACCAGCTACATTGAAAATGATATCTACATAATCTACAATATTTTCAATAACAACGTGAAGAAAACTGTTTGCTTATATTCCCCTCGATTTCCTAGCTGAGCTGTTGTAATTTGCATCTAACCATAGTTGAGCCTGAGATCAAGATATGTATCTCTATAATATATACATATGGAGTAGCAATTTGTTGTTTTAATAGAATTGGGGATAAACAATGAAGAGTCAAATACTAATCATGTAATCAACAAATCTCATTGTTAATAGTTTATAAAATAATTTGAAACAAATACTAGTTTAATATCTTATAAAAAGTCTAAATTGCCTTTTAGTCCCTCTGCTATCCTTAAATTTAGGGTTTAGTCCTATACTATAACTTGACATGATTAATTGTGTGATTGAAGTATACATGAAGCACCATCCACCAACGTTGGGAGATGAAGTTTGGCGACTAGAAAAGATCAGCAAAGATGGAGTATTCCATAAAAGATTATCCTCTGCGGGCGTTAACACAGTGCAAGACTTCTTAAAAATGTGGGTCGTCCATCATGCCAAGCTTAGAAGTGTAAGTATTTGCTCAAACTTGCCAATTTTGTCTTCCTTTTCTCATATATAATCATCCATGCTGAACAGATGTTAGGCACTGGGATGTCTGAAAGAGTGTGGAATATCGCAATCAAACATGCTAAAACTTGTGTCATGGGAAACAAACAGTATATTTTTAGAGGATCGAATTACAGAATCTGGTTGAATCCGATTTGCCAACTCACGAAAGCAGAGATCAATGGGAGTTTATATCCTATGACTCACAACTTGAGTGGTATTAACAAGGTATGTGTCAATTGTCATATACTAAGCTGTAAGGGTCTGAGACCCCTTGATGTTTAGTAACCAAGTTCCGAGTTGAACCGGGTCGGATCTTATTTCAAAAGAGTTCTTTGAACTTATGGGACATCGAGCTCGTTTCCACCCGATTCAATAGGCACTGGCTACTATACTAACCTAGATCATTTATTTTTGGTCCTAAATGTCTGTTAGTCTAATGGCATTTGCAAATTGCAGGCATACCTAGAAAACTTGGTGAGACAAGCATATGCAAATTGGTCTTCTTTGGAAGAGGTAGAAGGAATTTCCAATGAAATGGACCTTCTCACACGAGGTAATTCCTTTTTCAAGGGAAGCGTGTTTTCCTTTCATTAGTCGAACTTTCCAAGTGTCGATTTATGATTTGATAACGTCTCGAGTCTTTTATCATTACATAAGTAGTTAGTTGATGTTCTGAGACACTCGTAATAATGTTTTATGTGAAGATTTCTATACAGGGGATCATGTGGTAGATCCACACCCCAATCATCAGCAAACCATGGTGAAATCATTTCAACAAAACGTGCATCTTGCAGATTGTTTGATCGAGGGATATTTTCCGAGCGAAATGCAAACAGATGGTGGTAGCTGGGAAGCGAGCCGGGCATATTTCGACACGGCAAATGAAAATGGGGTCAGATTGAACATGTTGAGGTCGAATTTGGACGATGATTTGTCGTCTCCGAGATCCTTTATCACCGGGGGTGAAGGTGAATCATGCATCAGTGCATTGAAGCAAACAATGCAGCGGTGACTGAGAAGTGATCCGATGTGGTCCACATATTTAGGACAAATGTGTACAAATTGTAAACCTTACGAGCTATATTGTAAGAGTAAAAGTATTGATTAGTTTACAATTTTTAAATCTTAGAGGGTTTGTTTAGCAAAAATACCGCCTCATTTCTGTTCTTTTATGGGGCAAATAAGCCATAATTATAAATAAAAAAGCCGTTATTAAAACTTGAAACCCGGTCCCGCTTTTATCGGACGATAAAATTAATCATATCGCTATATATCAATGAAAATCGACAGGTTGGCGAGAAATAGAGAAAAGAAACGATGAGAAAATGAATCTAACCGTTGGAGACCTAAATTTCAAATCTCTTTCTTCGATGGCTTTTCCCATTAAAGACAAAAGCTTCAAGAATTCTATCTTCTCACAAACTCTCTCTCTCTCTCTCTCTCTCTCTCTCTCTCTCTCTCTCTTTGTACGCTCCTCTCACTGATTTGATTCAGAGAACTTGAGTAAGTATTTCTTCTTCTTCTTGTTTTTGATTTGGTAATTTTGAGTTGGAAATGGAAAATTATTGAAGAAAGTGAAACTTTCCTTCTAAGGAATTACTTTGATATCCAGTTTTAAACTGGATTAAGTTCATCGGTGACAAATGCTTCATCTTTTAGATAATTAGGAAAGAAACTTTGAAGTTATAAAGTGTGCGATTCGTTCAAACTTTTCGATTTACTTAATTCTGTTACTGATTTAGTAATAGTAATGAAAGTTCTTTATATAGCAAGATTTGGCTTTCTCGCCTCTTTAATCTTGTATTATTGTATATTTTGCTTACTTTTCCAGATGATTTGTATAAACTCTGAAGGATTTGTGATACTTAAAAGCGAAACTAATTTCCAGCTTCGTTAACTTCTAATGTTTTCGGAATTTAGGGTTTCAATACGTGTCCATATGTTTTCTAGTTTATTCATACTTTCATAGTTGGGTAAGTCCTCTTAGATTGTGAATTTTGTAAGTATTTTTTAGATGTTGCTGATTGTTTCCATTTCCAGTTCTTAATTTTACAGATCGTATTGAAGCAGCAAAATTCCATTCGTTTCTCTGGGAGAGGGTTCTGAGTTCTAACTGTAATACTTTGGTGGTTTTCATATCTGAAAGACACAAAGGAACTATAGAGAGATGACAGCTAGAACTCCAGGAACCCCAGTCAATAAGATAGACAAGACACCAGTAACAACACCTGGAGGCCCAAAACCAAAAGAAGAGAAGATTGTTGTTACAGTAAGGTTAAGGCCCTTAAGTAAAAGGGAGCAACAGGCCAAAGATCAAGTATCATGGGAATGTGTTGATGATCACACCATTGTTTCTAAGCATCCTTCTCAAGAGCGCTCAGCTCAGCCATCTTCTTTCACATTTGGTAACTAGTAACTACATGTTATTTACATGGTTGGTTTTAAGTTTCATGGAAATTTGATGTTTGGAGTTCTTTTATTTTGTTTGCTCAGATAAAGTGTTTGGACCTTCATGCATAAACGAAACGGTGTATGAAGGAGTGAAGAATGTTGCTTTGTCAGCTTTGGGAGGCATAAATGGTGTTTCATTGTGTTATCTTTTCTAGCGATTACTATTCTGATTCATGTTTATTAATTGTTTGTTCCCTTTATTGAGCACTTGAAATTATGTAATTTCTGGCACAGCTACTATATTTGCATATGGCCAAACCAGCAGTGGGAAGACATACACGATGAGAGGAATAACAGAGAAGGCTGTCAATGACATCTACCAGCATATAATGGAAGTGAGACTCAGCTTCCCTCGAAGTCTAACTTTTTTTCATGTTGCCCATATTTTGGTTTTGAATTTGGATTTTATACAAGTAGTTGGGTGCTTTTCTCAATTGTTTTGTTCTCTATTCGAAATTGTTGCAGACACCAGAGAGAGATTTTACCATTAAAATTTCGGGATTGGAAATTTATAATGAGAATGTGAGGGACCTGTTAAATTCTGAATCTGGACGCAATCTCAAGCTTCTAGATGATCCAGAGGTAATGGTTGTTACCAAAGCATCTCTGCTTTCAATCCTCCTGTTATTAACTAGATTTTTGTCTGTTTAATCTCGGATTGCAGAAAGGTACTGTGGTTGAGAAATTGGTGGAAGAAACAGCCAGCAATAATCAGCATCTAAGGCATCTAATAAGCATTTGTGAAGGTAATTATTGAAACAATTTCTGAGTTAACAGACTCCCCCTCCCCCCCTTTTAATTGTGAGTAATTTTTTACTTGAATTTGTAGCTCAAAGACAAGTTGGAGAAACTGCCCTAAATGATTCTAGCTCACGGTCACACCAAATAATAAGGCTGGTATGAACGAGGATTACTGTTGGTTTTGTTAGAATACTCGATGCCTAATGGAAGCTAATTCTTAGATTTGTTTTGCTGATAATGTAGACAATTGAGAGTACTCTGCGTGAAAATTCTGATTGTGTGAGATCATTTGTTGCAAGCCTGGTAAGAATAATCTTATCCCTTCTATCAGCTGTACACTCCACATTTACTTTACTAGTTGCTATATTTGTAGTCAAGACAACATCACCGATTCTTATCCAAATATGACTGAAAAATATGTATGAATTACTGTTCCAAACTTGCAGAACTTTGTGGATCTAGCTGGAAGTGAAAGAGCTTCACAAACAAATGCTGATGGTGCAAGGCTCAGGGAAGGCTGTCACATTAACCTCAGTTTGATGACTCTGACAACTGTAATCAGAAAACTCAGGTGAGAGTCTTTTCTAGCATACATTTTGTTTTGTATCATTGCATCGAATTACAATGAAGTGGGAGAAAAGTAATGAAATGAATTTCAAAACAATACATATTTTAGAATGTGGTATCAGCTACATCAACTTCCAGTTTTATTTGAAGTTCTGTTATCATTTGGTTTATGGCTGACTGATATCTCTTTGCAGTGTTGGAAAAAGAAGTGGTCATATACCATATAGGGATTCAAAGCTTACTCGAATATTGCAGCACTCACTAGGCGGAAATGCACGAACTGCAATCATATGTACTCTGAGTCCCGCTCTAAGTCACTTTGAGCAATCTCGTAATACTCTCTTCTTTGCTACCAGGGCAAAGGAAGTGACAAACAATGCACAAGTGAACATGGTAATTATTATTATCATTATTATTATTATTATTATTATTATTATTATTATTATTATTATTATTATTATTATTTCATTCCTGCTTTATGAGATTGACAAGGATTTCCAAATGAACTAACATGATTTGTTTTGGCACCATGTTAGGTTGTTTCAAATAAGCAACTAGTCAAACATCTGCAGAAAGAAGTAGCCAGACTGGAAGCTGAGCTTCGCACCCCTGACCCTTCTAGGGAGAAAGACTTGAAAATACAACAAGTAATCACATTTCAAATACGCTATTTGAGATAGTCTTGTCTTGAGTCGATTTATTTCATACTTTATATTGAAGCATAAGTAATCATGTTTCTTATTTTTTCTTTATAGATGGAAATGGAGATTGAAGAACTTAAGCGCCAAAGAGATCAAGCACAGTCCCAGGTGGATGAGTTACGCAGAAAACTTCAGGAAGATCAGCAGGTTCCCTCACCATTCCTTCTTATCTCTTCCCTGTTTCATTCGCTTAAAATCTTGACTAAGTTCAACTTTCTTTTATGTGTTTATTTTTCAGATTTCTATTCCTTTTGAATCACCAAATCCTTCTGTGAAGAAATGCCTTTCATATTCTGATGTGCTGTCTCCAAAACTCGATGGCAAGGATCTAGGACGTCATGATAAGACAAGAAAAACTATGTTATTAAGGCAGTCTATGAGGCAATCATCTACTGCTCCTTTCACCCTTATGCATGAAATTCGTAAACTTGAACACCTCCAAGAGCAGCTAGGAGAGGAAGCAAATCGTGCTTTAGAAGTACTTCAAAAAGAGGTAGCTTGTCATAGACTAGGCAATCAAGATGCAGCTGAGACAATTGCCAAGCTTCAGGCAGAAATAAGGGAGATGCAATCTATCCAGTCAATCTCTAAGGAGGTTGAAGTTGGAACTGCTATAGCTCCTAACAAAAGTGTTAGTGCTAACCTCAAGGAAGAGATTACTAGACTTCATTCACAAGGTAGCACAATAGCTAACCTTGAGGAGCAATTAGAGAATGTTCAAAAGTCAATAGACAAACTGGTGATGTCTCTTCCAAGTAATCAAGAACACAACTGTGAAGCAACCCCCAAAACTAAGAATCAGTCTAAAAAGAAGAAGCTTCTTCCTTTAACTTCTAGTCATGTTGCGAACCGGCAAAATTTTCTGAAGTCTCCATGCTCACCTCTATCAACCACACGGCAAGTTGCGGAGCCTGAGAATGAAGAAAATAGACCTCCAGAAGATGATGACATTGTCTCGAAGGAAACTATCACCGAATCTGAGAAAGGAACACCTGTGAAGAGTGAAGAGGGTGGAGATGTCTCATCAAAGGAAGGAACTCCAGGATATAGACGTTCAAGTTCAGTCAACATGAAAAAAATGCAGAAGATGTTTCAAAATGCAGCTGAAGAGAATGTACGAAGCATACGAGCATATGTAACAGAGTTGAAAGAACGTGTTGCTAAACTGCAATACCAGAAGCAGCTTCTTGTTTGTCAGGTAAAATAATTGCCTTTGTACTTCCTATATGATTTAACCTACACACACACACACGAAAACAAAAATTACAGGGAACTTATCTAGTTTTTGACTTGCTTTTAGGTGCTTGAGATGGAAGCAAATGAAGCAGCCGGATACAATGTGAATGATGATGAGAGTGAATTTGAACCAGAGGAACCACAAGTCGCATGGCATGTAACATTCAGGGAGCAAAGGCAACAGATTATTGAGTTGTGGGATGTCTGCTACGTCTCCATCATCCACAGGACACAGTTTTATCTGTTATTCAAGGGGGATCCTGCCGACCAAATATACATGGAAGTGGAGCTCAGGCGCTTAAATTGGCTGCAGCAGCATTTTGCCGAACTTGGAAATGCAAGCCCAGCAGTAACAGGAGATGAGCCCACAGTGTCACTATCAACAAGGTTCTCATTCATTCTCTTATAGAAAGCATGCACATCTCTTGTCGCTTCCAGTTGAGCTTACTCTTGGATTTTGTCTTTTTCCTTTACAGTATCAGGGCCCTGAAGCGTGAAAGGGAATTTCTCGCAAAGAGGTTGACCACACGTTTGAGTTTCGACGAGAGAGATGCATTGTACATTAAATGGAATGTACCATTGGATGGAAAGCAGAGAAGACTTCAATTCATAAACAAGCTATGGACAGATCCTCATGATCCCAACCACATAGAGGAGAGTGCTCAGATAGTGGCAAAGCTTGTAGGGTTTTGTGAAAGTGGAAACTTGTCAAAGGAGATGTTTGAGCTCAATTTTGCGTTACCATCTGATAAGAAGCCTTGGATGGCAGGGTGGAATCAAATTTCAAACCTTCTTAATCTATAAGACAACTCCTTTTTGTTTGCCTCATTCTGTACATGTGAATGAATTTTGGAGTCCTTTCTCCAATGTTCTACTTTATTTTCATCCATTATGGTGTGTGACCATTCGAGCACGCCGTCGCTTATTGTTTGAGTTATTCTTTGTACTCTTCATGTTTCAATAAAAGAATTTTGGTTCACTTAGTGAAATTTTTGTGTTATGATCGGTCAGGCCAGGTCATAAGAATATAATTTAAAAAATTTAAAAGTGATTGTCGTAATTTAAAACGAAATAAATCTTTAAAGAATACGTATAATTCTAAAGTACATACAATTTTAAAGTGATTTACCTATTGAGTTGAAAATTAATCGTCTAACCGGACTTATCACCCATCCGATCTTTAGAACATTTTCCATAAGCAAATGTCAATAGGATCTTAATAACGCAACACCGAACCAACTAGTTGAATATCTCAGATAGATCACACAGGAACAGTAAACAAAGTTGTGAAATATAACACAGGCTATAAACTTCGTGCTCTTACTACAAACATCAGAACAAAGATGATTCCACAGGCCACACCACAGCTACAATGAAATCATTTTCCCTCTTTCACATTCATATGGTGCAAATAGGTGACAAGGAAAGGGTTTTAGCACTTTGGGAAGGGAGTCCCACAGGTAGAGGCCACTTTCCTGGCATTTGGGGTGTTAACAAATTTCTTCAGGTTTGGGTTCCTGAGGTATTGGCAAAGGCAAGGCTTCTGCTCCTTGATCTTGCTGCAGCACAACTGGGATGGTGGGGAGGAGGATGTTATGGCACCCACGCAAGGGCTCAGCTGAATCGGGCTGCATGTCACTGCCGTTGAAACCTCCGTTTCAGCCAGCAGTAGGAGCACCACCACTGCTGCCGCCGCCAACACTGCCATGCATGGTGTCTTCATTCTTGTCTTTTGGTTTGGGTTTGAGTCTCTCTGGTGAGTTTTGTGTGTATGAATTATGATGCAAAATATGGAGTCCCTTGTGCTCTTTATAATGGTGGGGGTTTTGGTAAAAATGGGAATTTGAGGTTGAAGTTAGTGGCAATTTTCATGTGGTATTGGGAAAAAGAAATGATGATGATGATGATGATGATGATGATGATGATGATGATGATGATGATGATGATGATGATGATGATGATGGGGGTTTTGGTAAAAATGGAAATTTGAGGTTGAAGTCAGTGGCAATTTTCATGTGGTATTGGGAAAAAGAAATGATGATGATGATGATGATGATGATGATGATGATGATGATGATGATGATGATGATGATGATGATGATGGGGGTTTTGGTAAAAATGGGAATTTGAGGTTGAAGTTAGTGGCAATTTTCATGTGGTATTGGGAAAAAGAAATGATGATGATGATGATGATGATGATGATGATGATGATGATGATGATGATGATGATGATGATGATGATGATGATGATGATGAAAAGTTATACAAAATTTAATTCGAAAAGTTTTGATCTGATTTAATTTAATAGATTAAAATTTTAATAATGATCAAAAGTTATACAAAAGAAATATGAGGTTTTCCCCTTTCCAACATTCCATTTGTATCCATATATTATCTTGTACAGATCACATGTCCAACCAGCACTCCCCTAAATCTAATCCTAAGTATAAATAGAATTACTAAACTCAAATCTTTTAAAAAATTATTATTTTCTTTTTCATTAAACTACTCGTTCAATTTATTTTTTATCCTAATTTTAATATCGAAAAGTATTTTACATACTTTCTCAATTGTACCTTTTTCTTATGGACTATCCATCTTCCAACCTGCTCTATAACCAAATGTATGGTAATGGATTCTTTGTCTGAAATTGCTCTATAAACAAAGTAGATAAGACTAATCACTATTGTAATTTGCAGGCTAATTATTAAACTAAAAGGGGTTTACAATAAGTAAGCATGCGAATTAAGGGCAGTAATTAATAAGCATGCTCTTAGTTAAATTAATTATTAACTTCTTTTGCCTAAAGATTATGGAAATTTTCAACATTTTTTCTCTCAAATATGACATAAATTATTTTATTTTCAACTAAAAGCAAATGAGTTTTGCAGCAGTTCACAGTATACAAATCCTCAGATACAATGACTGCAACATGCTTGGTTGACAGACCAAACATCAGACTGCAATTATATAAAAGCCATTGAATAGCCTGTTCTTAGTACAATTTTGCAAGGAAAAGCCAGTTTAGGAAAGATTAAAACACCTTGTTAGACTAATTACATGTTAAGATGTATCCTCCAGGCGATTCCCCGTCGACATTTCGGTTTTTCACCTGTATCGGAATTCGGAACTGACTCAATCTGTATATCAGTCTACAAATTCATCATGCTTTATTTGTTTCATCTTCTATAACTCCACTTTCAGGATCTTTAAGAAGGTGCTTCTTCAATGTGTCTTCATCCTCAGATACATTTTTCTCCTTGGTTTTACCCCATAGTATTAAATAAAGGCCTACCATGATCAGAACTGCACCAATTACACTACAAGAATCCAAAAAAAGAAAAAGAAAATGGTAAGTGCAAAATATGCCATGATCAATGTATAGATAACAGAAGATAACTAGCTAGTTCCCTTTTTTCATACCGTCCGGAGTATAATTTGTCGCCAAGAATAACGAAGGCCATGATTGCGACTAAAAGCATCTGTAGCGGCTGGAAGACGGCTACGAAAACAGGGCCGCCTTTGTGAATACACCATGTTTGAAGAGAAAACAGAATACCAGATGCCACAACTCCCTTAGAAGGAACCAAAGAGTTTACAAGATGGAACATATGTGAAATTTCAATATGCAACACTGGAACATAAGTTTCTTACAGCATAGAGAATGGTGAAAAGCTCTTCCATGGATTGGATTTTCCAGTTATTGAAATCTGTTTCAACAAATGCTGCTATGACCAAGAACTGGATGAGCCCGAAGAAGCATGTAAAGGAAGTGAGTGTAAGTTTAGCAGGATACTTCTTCAACACAGGAGCCTGCAAAATTTCAAATACTTATATATCACATTGTACATGTATGTCTGGTATATGTCAATGTTTCGAATAACCAGGGGTTAACCTGGAAAACCAATCAACCAGCCCATGATAAGCAGTTGCCAAGGAGGTAAATGCATCCCCAAGTCCAATTTTGCATGTTTGATTGGTGCAATAGAAGGGGGCCTTTGTAGAGAGTAATTATAGTGGCACCACCTATACTTACGATGGTTCCCAACACCTTTGCCAGTCCATGACTTCTTGCAATATTGATTTGCTCGAGTCTGCACACGAATAAGAAAATAAACAAATAAATTCATCCCTTTTGTAAACATTGTCATTGTTATATGAAACAGTTTTACCTTAGAACAGCAGCAGCAACAAAAGTAATTGCAGGAACAGAGTTCTGCATTGCTGAAGCAAACGTTGGGGATGCATAATTTAATCCCAGAAGGTAAAATCCCTGGTTTGCAGTGATTCTGAGTAGCATATAGAACATAAAATGAGATCATAAAACAAGAGGGAAAAGGGTCTATTTCAACTGTTAATACGAAAAATAGTGATCCACAATAATCATAATACATTTGTTATTGTATGTAATCGTGATGAAACATCGCAACCGAAACGTGCTCGCAATCATAATTTAAGTCTCTATGTTCTAGCTAAATGAATCATCTCTTACCCCAGTAATGCCAGAAGGAAGAACTGAACCAGCAAAGGAAAAGTAAGGGGTGGTCTTTCCTTCCTGTGGAACATTAAATATTAGTATAATGTCAAACATATTGCAATAATGAAAGGATATTATACATGCTTTTGAAATGAATAAAGGCTCACTTTTCCAAGAAATAAGCGAAGGGGCTCAGTAAAAGCAAAGCAATGATGTTCCTGTAAACTGGGTAAACTACTTTGCTGACACCAATGTTAAGTGCAACCCTGGAAACAATGTGGAATCCTGCTAAGCAAAAATGCAGTGTAACCAATGCTAGAACAAGCTTCACTTTCTCGGAAACAATTCCCTCTCTTGCCATGTTTACTTGGTTGAGGTATTATCACAAACGAAAGGTGCTCATACTTATATAAACCAGCATGGGAAGAATCTTTCTGAGCAGCAAGCCGCCTCAAAAGGCACATGCAATATGTAATATTTTATGAAATATTCATGGCAGTGGGAGCCTTGTCAGTTGCATGCATGTAGTCCTTCAATCATTTGGTCTACCTCTCTCTAATAATATATAATAGCTTTTAAGTTTTTTTTTATATATTTTTTAATTGTTGAGGGACGAAATAAATAATTTTAGATTAATAATAGATACATAAAAATTATTACTTAAAAAAATTAAAAGTATCACAACCATTTATTTTATTTATCAAACGTTTCAAAAATCGTATAAAACTTGTAATTTTATATTGGACATGTAAATTATAACATATAATTTATATATGGGTAATTGTTTCATGCATTTTAGTTCTAGCTGTTAGGTTTAGAGACTTTGTTTATGGTTTAGGGTTGATACTGTAGTAGTTTTGAATTTAAGGGTAGTTGATAGAATTTTATATTTAGGGTTAAAATTATGATTTATAGGTTAAAACCTAAAACTCTAATCATATTAGGCCTAAACTCTAACCTACATCCATAAATTCTAACCATGGATTCTAAATTTTAAATCATTGTACTAAAATTCTTAAACTCTAAACCTTGAATTGAAATCCTAAATCTTAAAATTAGAACGTTTGTAAAAATAAAAAATTTCTATGATTCGAGTACGAGATAATAATCATATATATATATATATATATATATGTTATTTGGATTTTGTTGGGGAGACACTTAGCATGTTGTCCAGGTATGAAGGAGATGCCTACTTGAGTTTGATTTCATGATCATCCATTTTTGTTTCAGCCAATTGACATATGTTTGGTACATGTAATTCGAATCTCAAAAATGTGTAAACTAATAAACTATAATTTTAGATTCTAAAAAAAGAAAATGTTTGTCCCAACTCCCATCTCCCATCTCAATTATTGAATTACTTATATTTATTTGATTCATAAAATCTTAATTATATTTATAATATGATTTAATGAATAAGTTTGAGTCACGACAACATCAAGCACACAATCTTTCTTACGAATAGAAGTTATTACAGGGAATCTAAAGTGAGATTCTTGAACTTATTTTCTTTAGTTGTATTGAAAAATGAGAGTTGGTGGGAATATTCGTGGTCCGTCTGGACACCCTAATCGGGATATGTAATAAATCAGGAAATTAATTAGTTCATCTCATTGAATATAATATGTACTATGAGATATATGTAATCATTTGTGGAACGTGGTGGTGTGACAAAGGCTACTCATTAGACATTAAAGGATTGCACCAAAACTAAATCATGCTTAAAACTTTAAGACCCCAATTCAATAAGATGACACTTACTAAAATATTATAAAAGTTATTAATAATCTAAGATAAAAATTAATTTAAAAATTATTAAATTAATAATTTTTTTAATCAGTTACAATAATCGTTAATTGACATTATTGGTGTTCAAACTCGTGATCTTTAAGAAAAACAATCATTCCTTTAACCACTGAGACTAAATGACTCGTGCGGTCCATACATAATTTAAATAACTAAAAATATATTTCATTATCAAATATTTGATATGTATTATTTCAAAGAGAATAATTTGTACAAATCAACTTGATTTCAAATTTAATTTTTTAAAATTTAATATTCTAATTTTTATTCGACCTGTGACATCTTTATTCTATGCACTATTCAAAGATGAATTTAATAACAATGCATCACACAATATAATTGAATTTTAATGCAATTGTACGATTGTTTTAGACATTCATGTATAAATATTATAAGTAGATAATTAAGATGTAATTATATTTATTCATTAAACATGTATAGGTACTTAGAAATTCTTGTAATTACATTCACGTCTAATTAAGCTGGTGATGGCCTGATGGATTATATTCACACAATTACATTATAGTTCTACACACACTCTTAATTCATTAGACGTAGAGAGAATTATATACTCTATCACCAGTGTCGTGATAATAATGTTAATCCCTTTTTTTCAAATTGTTTAGCTTGTCCTTAAATGTTCATACTTGTTACGGTTACCTTGTGGAAATGGAATGGGGAACGAAGTGTAATTGATTTAGTCAATAATAGTACGAATGAAAAGGGTGGGTTGAAGTGTTAGCCAGCAGGGCGACATACTTCATTCATTTTAGTGGGACAATGAGATTTTTCAGCCTTAACATTTCAGTTTGGTGCTGGGAAGTTGGTAATGAAAGAGATGTTGCATGAGGTGATACCATATTCATGTCCACATCCATACATACATCCATACATCCATACATACATAATTAGAAGAAGAAATATACAAGGTTGATCAACTAAGTATGTTGCAGAAACCATGCAAGCTCAGTACAGTTCATGCTTAAATCTCTACTAATACAGTAAATGCTTCATTTTGAGGGACCCCATGGTTGATCAAAGGTTTACTGTACAGATAAAAATCTCCACATGTGGGATATATACGCTATCATCAATGGTTTGTTCATAGATAACTTAGAATTTTCCACAAAGCAAGTGGTACCTCAGGCTCAGGGAGAGGGAATCACTTTAACCATAACAAACATATAGCATCCGAATGTTCCACAGATTACGTGGTTGAGTAGACCAGGAAACCCAAAAGCTATCCCTACACGGAACTCAACATGATTGGACTCAGATTTTACATGAAAAAATATCTGAGAAACCTTAGTAAGTTAAGCCATTAGGGTTAGATAAATGAACCCTGCATAAATTTAGTTGCTGTTTTCTTCTTCCTCAATATGCAAAGTTGAAACCTTTCTTAATGGACATCGAAATCGTATTTAAATGTTTAACAACATGAAGTGAAATGAGAAATTACAAATGATCAAAAGTATCCCATCAAGTAGAGTTCTAGGAAGGCCTGATGATCAGACCATCTTGATCCTGCAAAAACAAAACTACAAACCACACAACAGAAGAAATGAAAACCAGAGAAATGGGTTAAAGAAATGGTAATAAAAGTTTGTTTATGAGTAAAGAGAAGGGAATTGAAGAGTATAAGAGAGGTTGAAGGTGATGACAGAAGCATAGAGAGCACAAACGAGTGGGGTGCACATATATACATGCTTTTGCACACCATCTTCTGTGCTCTCTATCTTCTGTCAACAACAATCACTAGCGCCTCCTCCCCTCCTCTTCCTCTTCCTCTTCTTTTGGCACTGTTGTTTTGATTAAACAAACAGTGGAAGAATAGGAAATGTTGCTTTAAAAGGAAAGTAAGAAAATATGTAGGGGGATGGTCTATAGGAGGAGTCACATAGGCCCTATTTATAGAAAGAAATGGTAAGGGTAGGGCAGATATAACTGGATGCTTCTAGGGGAGGTACTAACAACCCTAAATTCTTCATATTCCCTTATGGGACACCTACTCTAATAAAATTCCACAATCCTTTTTTAGTATTGTCTCAACACTAAAGATTATATTTAGGGTTGAAGTTTTAGAGTTTAAAACATACACGAAGACACCAAAAAGGAAAGAAATTCATAATTACCCTAACTAATTGTACAACTCCATTCTTTATAAGCTCTCCAACCCTAATTTCTTAAGAACCTATTAACATTTTAGTCACTAATGATCCATAAAATAAACATTATCATTTATTATCTACATTAATAATAAAAACAGATTCTCAGTTTCAATGATATTGTGGCAGGTTCTTCTAGGATATGCCATGTGCATTATGATTTTTATCTGCAATTCAAATCTTTCAAGATCAGACATTTTTACACACAGTCAAAACCCAGCACGTTGTGGGCTGTAAAATCTTCATATCATTTCTGGTAAGTTGTTAAAATCATGCATATTTTCTTCTGTTGACTTGTAATGCATGATATGTGAGACCTACCATGAAAATGCATTCATGATTCATTCAATTCTATATATTAAGAAAGACAGGCATGAATATGTTGCTTTACTGTTTCCTGGAGCCACAAAGACATTATGGAAATTGGAAAGGTTTTGTTTTGTTTCAAATTGTACAGTTTTGTACCACATAAGATACAATTTTACCATGTATAAACCTATAGTTATATAACTTATATAAGAAATAACAAACATGAACTGAACATGAATAAACCCTAAAACTCAATACGAAAACACGAAGAAAAATTCCTTTCGTTCATTCCCGATTCGATCCAATAGGCCTATAATGCAAGTTGCCGAGAAACATGGAAGAGTTGAGAAGCAAAGGCTGAAAGCATCCATCCCTCAACACACATATCTTATCTTGTAATGTATTGTTTTGAATCACCTGTCACTTGCACACTATTGGAAAGAAGGGAGGGGACCAAATTGAGTGGTGGGTTTCTAATTGTTTGACTACACATTTTCCGAATTATCCCTATATCCCTCGACAACGTGTCGAGACCCCATACACACCCTTGCACCTTTGGGCCAACCATTCCACCCCATGCACCTAAAATATCTTCACTTCAACGCCTCATACCACATGGCTTTCTTTCTTTTTCATATTGAGATAATGGGAGATTCCTTCTTAATTAAGTTTAGGGCGACTTCAGGAGTTTAGCGTTGGATCGAATTAGATCTCGGTTTATTTAGGTGAAATATGTCACTCTTAAACTCTAAAATCACTTACTAGGTTTAATAAAATATTAAAGTTGTAACAAGAAAGTTCACATACGTAAATATCTATGTCTACGATATGATTAAAATATCAAATCACACAATCAATCACCAGATGAAGTGCTAATTTCTTTAAACAATATGAGAAGTTCAAATCTTGACATCGTAAATAAAACAAACTAGACTACGAAGATTACTTCATAATATACCTCTACAATATTTGATCTGAATTACTCAAATTAGATAAAAATGATTACAATATTAAATTGAAAAGACTTTTAAACCCTAAAATATCTGTAGAATTTCAAAAATGTTTTATTGTGTTCTTGCTTTCCTTTATTTTTAATCTTTTTGGTATCTTTTTATCTTCCTAAAAGTTTTCCAAAGAAAAATATCTGTTGATGTTTGGTTGTGTGGGAATGGTATCCCATCCTAAAGCATTCTGTTTTGGGGAATGAACATTATTGAGTTTTGAGCTTTTCCCCTTTTGGATTGGGGCTGGGGATATGATGCAATCAAAAAGAATTTGCGACTGAATTCAACTTATGGGATGGATTACCTTTGGAGTGCTTCTCAAGGATCATCAATCTTTGCGACTCTTGTAGGATACAAAGTTGAATAAAATTATACAAGGATGGATACTAAAATAAGGGATTTTTTTATAATTAAAATTTTTAAAGTTATAATTTTATTATAAAGTTTAGTAAATTGTTATAAAATAATCACTATTTAATGATGAATTTTGAAAATTTTATTTATTTTTCAATAGTTATGAGAATAAGTGAAGTTGACAAAGATGAACGGTTTAAGACGTATATAAACAGGAATCTAAAAGAACCTTGATAATTTAATTTTTGGAAAATTTTGAATTATACACTTAATTTTTTAAAATTTTAATTAAACTCCTTCACAATTTTTTCATAAAATAAGTTTTTATTTAAACTCCTTCACAATTATTAAAAACTTTCATTGAGTCTCTTAATTTTTTAAAAAAGGGATTTATATACCCTCAAAAAAAATTAAAATCTCATTACTTCTCTCAAAACTTAAAAATTTTAATTAAACCCCTGACACCAAAATTCACCCCAAGGATGAATGCTTGTTTCATTTAGAAAGTTGTATGTTTGGGTTTGAGAAATTGTTGATATCAATGCTTCATTAGAAATATTTTTTATGTTACTTTTTATATTTTAAGATTAAAATTTTAATTTTAAATCTTAAAAATATAATTTTAAATTTTAATTAAAAATTTTAACATGATATGAGCATCCTTGAGTGCGTACTCTTTGTGTCATCTCACCAGTCTCCTGCCTTAGTCGTCCCATCCATAGAGTGTGACCACTCATTTGTAGCATATTATATGCTGACAAGACAGTTTCCAATGAACAGGCAAGAGAGGGTAAGGTCAGGTAATGTAAAGGGGATAAGTCTTGGATTCATTCATATATTGTAGAGGTTATTAATAAAAAATTAAAAATGAAATCTTATAAAATAAAATTTTATTTATTTATTTATTTTAAATACTTAATTTAGTATTATTTTTATGAAAAAAAATTTAATGTAGAAAAGAAATTTTATATATCCATTTAAAAAAATATTTATAAATTTTTTTGATTTATCATTATTTTATTAATAATAAAAATATTGTTTCAAAAGGTTAAATTTTAGATTTAAAAAATATGTGAAATATTTTACCGTTGTATAAATTATAGTCAAATATATTAAGATAACAATATAACCAGACCAGGGAAGATTTAAGGACCAACAAAATAAAGAATGATAATTTGTAGTTCATTCATTTAAAAATGAAATATAGATTGAAATTTTCTTTGGCAATATCGGCGTAATATGGAATAAAAATTCTCTCTTTTTAATATTTTTATATTAAAAATTATGTTTAAATTTTTAGGATTAAAATTTAGTGTTAGAGTTTAGAGAATTAAAATTAGGTATATTGTATAGAGTATAGGATTTAGGGTTTAGAACTTAGGGTATGGCTTAGATTTGGATAAATTACAACAGAATCACTTAGTTATGAGAAAAATTACATTTGAATCACTCAATTTTAAAAGTTATATTTTAGTCACTCAATTACTACTAAAGTTACATTTGATTCATCTAATTATTAAAGATTAAATTTGGGTTACTCAATTACGAGTAAGGTTATATTGGATCATCCTTTATATTTTAAAAAATATATCAATTTGTGTATTAAATTAATTAAGTTATACAAATAATTTAAAAGAAAATATAACTAATTTAATATATTCTAGAATTAACTCAAATATAATTGAGTAATTAAAATCTGATCTTACTATAATTGAGTGATCTTCATTCTAATTTATCCTTTACTTTTCAAGTCTCGGAGAATAGAAAGAGACCAATAGGCAATAACGGATACAAGAATTTTGTCCGAAAGTAACGATTCTTTTTGTAGGTTCACAGAAAGCACTACCAAAATAAGGACAGATTATGTTTAAGGCCCAATACCTTGAATTGGATTTGAAATGGACAACGGATTCAGTGGTCAATGTTTTAGCCACAGGGGATTAATTGATCCTGGATGCTATCAGCCTATACACTGAAATTTCACAGCAGCCGGAGTGAACGCTCGAGTCATGTTTTCTTAGGCTATTCTTTCAATGCACAAAACAATATAATTGTTATTAAGGGATTAATTTTTAGTTCCCTTAAGCTACTAAAATTTCAAAAACAGGTCTATAATTTAATCAGATTTTGAATCCGTTTTACTCAAATATCTTCAGTGGGGGGTTGTTAGTTTGCTTATCAAGTAAATGTTTAATGTTCACAATGTTAAGATCACTGCAATTATTTTGAGTCGTACTGCAAGTGAGTTAATAATCGAAACACTTGCAGTGGCCACCAATGTTTTATCATGTTGCTAGAGACGACAGTTTAAACTTTTTGTATATTACAGTTTAAGAACAGAGAGTGAAATGTATATTTTGCACACTAGGAATACTGTGTGTTGTATATTTGCAGAGATTTCAAAGAAATATTCAAGTGGTGACACGGGTACACCGGCACCAAAACGCAGTTCCTCTGCTTCTGCCTCGTGCAACTGCGATTTCCTCATCGATATAAAACCAGATAAAGAAGGGATCCTTGGTGTTTGCTTCTCTATCGTCTTTCTGGCCAAGACCAATCTCTAAAGGGTTAAAAGGTCCGACCTTAAGTCGGATTTGTTCGAAAATGAATGACAAAATCCTGTTCTTCCATGAAAATCTCCCTTCAAAGGTTAAGAAACCGAATGGTCCAAGAAATACTCCATTCTCTATCCTCCTTGCCTAACAGTTTCAAGTCGGGATCCATTAGTCACTAAAATTAACAAACATTAAAGGAACATAAAAACAGCAGCAGAAAAGATTGAGAGGTTCTGCAACAGTTGATCAAAGCCAAATCTATAAAGACTTTTCACCATATCGGAATATCGCAATCTGAAGCATCGATTTCTAGCAAACATAAGCATGAATGACCATTGGACATGGTTCGATGATAGCATGATTTTATCCGCTAATCAGAACGAAGCCTGATTCTACAAGCGCACACACACACAAAGAACCTATAGTTGTAAACTTAACTTTATGAGAGAATTCAACAAACAGCAGACCTTCAATCATTTTAGCAAAGCATTATAAGAGGAATTATGCAAATCAAAGCATATGGAAAGTCCGTTGCTTTCAATCTTTGTTATCTGTATTCATCAAAACCAATTCCACATTTCCTAATTAATCCTAAACCACGCATAAAGGAATATTTGCAGTATTCAGTATTGTATCAAATTATCAACCATATCCAATTCAAGCAGAAAAATTTTCTTGCGAAAGGGAAGGGATTTAAGAGCTTACGGCAGCATCGAACCTCTGAACCGCTGTAAGAGGGAAGTATCGGCCACCTTTCAATTGTTTCTGCCAACCCAATTCAAAGAATCTCAATACCATCGAAATAATAATCAAAGAACAAAATCAAAACCATCGAAAATGGAAATCAAACGAAAACCTCAGCTGTGAAAATGAGCATCCAAGTTCTACCGGGGGATTCAGATCCACCAAGAGTTTCAAGAAACCCAGAAGGATCAAGTTTGGCCTTCTCGATAACAGAGAAAGCTGATAAAATTTCCTCAGCCGGGACTTTCCTAGTTTTTGCTGCATTTTTCAACACTTTGACGCTCTCCTCAACTTCCTATCATATATAAACAATACCCAGAACGGAAAAATGGCAGGTTATGGGAAATCAATTGCATATATCATCCTCGAGCAGTTGAATTAAATGAAAGAACCGTACTTGTTTTGGCTGCTGCTCTTTAACGAGTATTGTGTTCTTATCTTTCTCTTCGAGGGTAGCTCGTGTCCTTGCTTTGAAGGATTTGGTAGACTTGATATGCTTGAGTGGCGGTAAGAAGAGTTTAAAAGATACTGATTGTGAAGAAGATGAACTGAGAAATGTGTGTCTGCTTAAAGGGGATGGGGATAGGGAAAAGGATGATAATGCTGCTTGAATACCCATTTTGGGAGGTGATTTCTGGTTCCTGGGTCTTCCTCAGGGAATTAGAGGCTACCATTTTCTCTCCTTAATTGAGTGATGATATTCCTCGTATTAGTCCCCGTTCTTAAATTTTCAAAAAGGTCAAATTTTATATAAGGTGTTAATATTTTATATTGTTTCTGGATTTAGTCCTACTAAAACTCGAGTCTTGAATTATACATTTTGAACTAAATTATACACTGTCAGTGAAATAAGATATACTATTACTTTTGCAACTTTTAAATTTTTTAAAATTTTAAACCTAATGGATCATAATTGGACTCCAACCCAGAGTATCAAATGGTCCAATATCCCGATTCATCAAAATATTTAAACCTAAATACAAAAATTAATTAATAGCGTAATAATTTAATTTTAAAAAATACTTAGTATTGCTTAAAAAATAATAATTAATACTTGTTAATTAGTGACTATTTTTTATATATTTATTGTTATTTAACTTATTAATTGATAACTATTTCAATTTAGATTATTTTATTCATATTATCATAATTCAAAATTATGAAAATACTTAAAAGATTAACCAACTGATTATCGATAACTATCGAATAACTGAATGGTAATCGGTGAAAATTGGACTCCAACTCAAGGTATTATTAGTGGTCCTAATGTCTCGATTTAGTAAATACAAGTGGTTATGGTGACTAATTTATTGTGAATAAACTTATTAATTTAACCATTTTATAATATAATTATTAGATTTGTTGAATTATTTTATTAATTAATATATTTAAAGATTTGTGATTTTTGAAAATTTACTGACCTAAAAGATTAATTTCTCATAGTTCAGTGAATATTAAGCTGATTAGATTTTTTTAAAAAAAGCTAAACAATGGTCTGCCGACCTAACATCATAATTTATTTTGATGAAAACCCTAATGCACTTTTATTTTATATATAACCCTTGTCATTCTCCTCCCTTCCATTGCAAAAGTTGTATTGGTAGGGGGAAAGACAAAAGAGTCATGTCCCATGAGGTTTCTTTCTGGTCGCTTAGGTTTGAAGATGATGGCTAGATCTGTCGATTTTTTCCTCCCTTCCATGATCTTCGTTAGGGTTATAGGAAGGGTCGACGGTGGTGTGAGTGGAGCTCCTTTAAGTCCAATAGAGGTTCTTGCAAGGGTATATAGAGCTGCTGAGCTATGGATCCCAGAACCTTATCTTGTCCCATATCGGAAGATAGGGTCTTTGGCTTGCATATCTCAGGAGCTGCATTACCCTACCAGCCAGATCCTTGTTTGGATTGAAGGGAGCTCTACACTGTTTCTCTCTTCTCCCCTTTCTTGTTCCAGGCATGCAAGCGAACCCTCTTCAGTACATATCAACATTTTTTATGCTTTATAGTTGTGTTTTATGCTATTTGATTCACATGACCTAACTCTGTACACATCTGAGACAGTAGATTTGTGCAGGAACAAGGCGTTTGAGTGTCTGAAGGAGGTGCCGGAATATCCTGTGCTTGGATTTTGGTTCTGTGATCCAATCGTTCTTGCTGCAAGAGAGGTCAACTTTGTTCCAACTGGTTTAGGTTTAGGTTTATGTTTATCTGTAAATGAACCTGTGGTTTCTGGTTCATCCACGGGTTGTATATTATTTTGTAATAAAATTGTTTATAAGCAAATCATTGTATTGTTTTAATCGAATATTGTAATTAACATGAAAGCGAGAACGTGAGGTGTAGAATCCAATGCCAAATTCGTTGAGTTTTGTGTCGGGGTGCGCAGGATAATGGTTTAGGCGTACAGTGATTAAATAAACAGTCGTAAATGATAATATGCGCAGTTGGTGTATAGGTTGCCGAGGCATGGGTATTCTGTGTGGTTGGTCACATCAACGTCGCTTTTGTTTAATCAAAAAAAGTAGTCTTTATTCCACATCCCATCCTACCCTTCATTCCCATCTAGATTTTTTTCCCTGCTGACAAATTAATTTCATTTATATAAATAAAAATTTATCTTTATAGCTATTTTTTGTCGAATATAAAACTATAATTAAAAAAACTTTGGACACATCCAATTCATTGGTGTGGCTGCAGCCTGCAGATTTTTATGGGTACGAGTGTCAGAATATCTTGCGCGTAGATTTTGCTTCAGACATTTCAAATCTAATGAATTATTTGGTTTGAGTTATTTAGATTATTAGGTCAGTTTGGATTTAGTAGAGATGTTCGGGTTTAGTTTAGGTATGATTTTAGGGTAAGTTTAAATCGAATTTTTAGGTAAAATTAGGTTTTTACATTATATATAGATTACTTTATTAAGTATATATGATTTTCTGTGAGTTGCATATATTAATTTATATTCAGTTTTTATTTATTTTAATATATTATTTTATGTTAGAATTGTTTTCGGTTCAGGTGAAATTAATTCAAGTTTATTGGGTTTGGTTAAAAATTAATTTGAATCTATTTAATTCGGTTGAAATCTAATTTAAATCTATTTTCAGGTCAGTTGGGTTGATTTCAGTTAGTTTGTTTCCAGTTCCAAGTCAGATTTAAATTATTTTATTTTTAAATTAATTTATTATTCTACTCCTTAAATTAAAGTGAATCTCCAAAATAGTCTTTTTACATCTTAAATTTTTTTTATCATTATAATAAATTTGCTGCACATGTACGATGAGTCTTTAAAAATATTATTTTTTAAAAAATTTCATCTTAAAAGCATGACGAGTTCTATTTTTTTTTATGGTGCATACACATAATAAGTCTATTTAGGAAATTAACTGGGTTTCTATATTAAAATAAATATTTGTCTACTTTTACTTTATTCTTTATGTTGTGTTTCTATATCGACTTCAAAATTACCTAAATTGAAAAGGAAATTAACTGCCAAAAGGATTTAAACTCAATTATGTAAATTCGATTGTTTGGCTCAACAGCTGTCAGCTTGTACACAATCAACCCCAGACCGCTTCTAGTTCTTGCAAAGATACAACTGTGGGATTGAACTTACTAGTATAAAACAACTGTGTAAGACATCCTAAATTCTTTTGTTGTCTGATAAAAAACCCCAGAAAAACATGTCATTCGAGATCAACATCGGATGATTGCACCTGGAGGGGGCTTGATGGAGACTCTTTCTTGTCTGCTACTCCTTCAGCAGCATCCACTTTCCTCCTCTTTCTACCTCGTTTCGGTTTCGGAGAGTCTTGCTTGTCTGGAATGGCTTTCTCCCTCTTATTGCCAGTTTCACTATCACCAGAATCTATGTCTGCATTTTCCTCCGACTCATCCATCTGTTCCTCGCTCGATTCTTCTTCAGCAAGTTCCTGATTCTCCTCACTCTTCTGCTTCAGTGTCTCGATCACATCCATTAGTTCTCGGTTGACCTGACAAATTAATTCCATGAACGTATTTACACTACATTTCTGTCAACAACGCTAACATGTCCAGCAAATTAGGCCAAAGGACCGACAATATTTATGCATTGTCAAATAAGGCTACGGGAAAGTAAATAACATGGCACACCTGAAGGTTTTGAAGAAAATCAGAGATATCAGTCGGGCAAGAAGGACAGTGGAGGACAATTTTTTGTGATCGAAGTGTCCGGCCACCTCTGCTCCTCTCTCTTATAGTAGTCTTACCGGAAAATGCAGCTTCAAAACAAGATTTGCAGAAGTTGTGGGCACAAGGTGTTGTTACTGGGTGATTCATAACATCCCGGCAAATGAGACAACCGAACTCTGCATGTAAAGCATGTCAAGTCAATCAGAAAACCAGGGCCAGGATACAAACACAAATAATTTGTCAGGAAAAAGAGAACCTTTCAGGAGTCTTTCACTAACAGATGTAGTACGAGCTTGCTTAATAGCTTTCCTTGCCCTTTTCCTTTCTTCAGGATCAGCTAAGTACATTGACTTTTTACTCGGAGGTGGAGGTTTTTTCCACTTCCAGTGATTGTCCTCTTCCTAAATGAATTAAAAATTACATAAGCATTTGGGAAGAGGAACCGGATTGCAGGCGATATCAAAGAATTACAATGTTTGTTGACTTTATTTAGTATATGAAACCATATAAAAAACATAAAGCTGAAAATACAGAAATCTCAGTAGAAACTGCATCGCTTACATCAAAACCCCATGACGGACTTTCCTTTCTCTCTAATATGTCAGTTGCCTTCTTCAGCTCAGGAATGGATGGTAAGGGCCTTGGTAGATCTCCATGTTCATCGCTACATTAATGTTTTAAGAAAGCTTAGTAGAGCTAAAGAAGAGAGAAGGGCAGGAGCAGATTTATGCATATGAAAGGCAGAAACCTCGTCCAAGGGGCTGGCTCATTGTCACATCTCACAAACAGATATCGGCAAACTTTAAACCCCTAACGAAAGAATATTCTATCAGCAAATTTATCCATAAAAGATCAAAGTAGCAAGCAACTTTAATGTGTCCTATAGAAATATGATACCTGTTTTCCAGCCTTTCTCCAACATTTTTCGATTCTGTAGACTCCATCATATCTCACCCCTTTCTCTGGAGCATAAGAAGATCGTTTTTCTTTGTGAGACCTACACATCAAGAGAAACAAAACGATTTTACAATGTAAAAAACCTTCATCGGTTTAGGCCTCTATGACAGAACTGTTGACTCGAGAATCAAATATCTAAAAATAAAATGACTTGGCAGTCGACAAAACCAGGAAAAAAAAACCCATAGCATCCTTAACCTTAAAACAAAAATGTTAGCATGTTATGGACGCTCTTATTGCTGTTGCACATACATGGACAACGAATTACACAAACAAAGAGTTAAGCTTCATGAAATGACTAAGGAGACTTACCTTACAACTCGGACAGGATAACCCATTTTGCAGCTTACTCGCAAAGACTCGTTCATGTTCACAAATTTTTGATCAAATGACTGTTTCTTGTTTGTCCGCTTATTTCCACTGAGATCCCTACCTCCACTGTCACCAACACGCACAACAACAAACAATTGTCAAATGCTCACATGAATATACATGTCAGAATACAAACTTCTTCACCTTATAAGGATAAAATGATAATCATTATTGACAGCATTCTTAATTAAGGTCAGCCTGATATGTATGCATTAAAAGCAGATCCTTAACCACTTCTTAGGCCCAAAAAGTAGCAATTACAAATGTATAGCATGCTCGTAGATGAAACACGAACCAAGCTTGTCTACTGTACTTTCTATTATTGTAATTATCAGACAATCAAATTTTGACTGTTGGGATTTGGGAAAGGCAAACGAAATTTACATGTAGGCATCCTAGAAATAAACAAGACGTGACTGCAAACCCAATTAAAATCAGCAACATTAGAGTAATTTTGATAACCTATAACTGACAGTAGATAAAGTATTAGTTGGTAACATACGATCACAATCAACTCAAATAAACTGTCATTAATGCACTATTGTTTTATAAGCATGTGCAATGAAAATGATGAGATAGTGAGATACCATGCTACTAATATGTATAACCCTTAGAAACAAACCTTCCGGTGTAAAGAAACCACTCCCCATGATCCTCGTCATCCTCATATCCTCCTGAGAGAGCCACAGATTGAGCACCATATTTTGACTGACCAGCAATGCCTGAGATATGTGGAAGGTGAGCACCCCACTGCCGGCATTCAAATCTATCTTCCCAACATTCACCAACAAGCACACCCTGATTTCTAACCGGATCATTTTCAGCTGTGATTGGTCCAAAATGATCAGGTGCTACAGTCACAAATATCTTCCCACTAGCAGCATTAGCTTTCCCAGTTTTTTTTGCTCTCTCTGTAGTGAAAGCCTTGTCAGGTCGATCTTGGTTATGTACAAAATGATAAACTTTTAGAGGCCCAGCAGCACCATTTGATTTTGATAGCTTTGCCATTCTGATAACAGATACAAGCGTCGAATTAATACGAGGCTGACTTGCCATTTTAGGGGGAATTGTCGAACGGCATTTCGCACAAGTACGCTTCCCTTGACCAACCCATTTCTGGAAGCATTTAAGGCAGAAGTTGTGGCCACAAGGTGTCTGAAGCAACATGAATTAGACATTATCAGCACTTGACAATTGACATGCATAAGCAGGTGACTATTTCACCCTTAAGGGAATGATCTAACTGTGTAGCCCATCAAAGGTAAATTAAAACTCTTTCCAACTTTGAAGATGAAACCAAATCATCGAATTCGAAGGCTATTTTAGATATCATCCTTAAAGGATGTAAAACCCACCCAAATGATCATACACATTAACGGATTAAGCGAAACTAAATAGTCAAAACCATTGAAATGCAACAAAATAGTAGCATACTATACTAGCAGTCTAGCACCACTTAAGATGGCCTTTTAAAGCTGCGTATGAGATTTAAGCTCAGAAGTAATTAATTTTACGAAGTAAACGTTTTGAACAGAAAAATAAATACTATGAAGCAAAAATATAAGATTATATCCAGTTGTCAGCTTGACATTTCTCTAGAGTAACATTGGGGGAAAACAAGAGAAAGAAACGAACCGTAACAGGCCTTTCAGGTAACTGCATGCAAAACGAACAGTTGATGCTTCCGTCAAGAACATCCAAAAATGAGTTCTCATCCCCTATCCCTTTCCCTTTCTTCTCATCTTCAACTCTCCCGCTCACCAGTTCCTGCCTCTTCCTCGCCTTCTCCTTCTCCGTCAACGATCCATCCGCCTCGATCTCCCTTATCGCCGCGAAGAGCTCGCCGGAGCTTCCGTCCAGAGCGGCCGCGGCTGAGGGAAGAGGGTCACCGGAGCAGTCAGGACAGTGCCATTGCAGTGTGGACGCTAGGGTTTCCGGCGGAGAAGTCAAGCAAGTCACGTGCCAAGGAGTGGCGCACGTGCAGCAAGTGAGGGTTTCCTCCGAAGGAGGGGTGATCTTGCATCGCATGCACGCGCCGTCGCCATCGCAAGGAAGCTGGATGCTATCGTGAGCCATTGTTAACAAAAGCAAAATGAATTGTTTGATGCGCACGTTAAGAGATGTTAGATTTGGTGGATGAGAGAGAAAACAATATTATATTATATTATATAGACCAGAAAAATGTTTTGGAACGGAATTTCGTAGGCTTTTGAATTTAAAAAAAGGAGGGGAAACAAAATCAAATTTGATTGACGTTATTGTCCCCGCATGATTAATTCTTTTTACAGTTTCTGCCATTTTAATTTCTAAAAACCAAAAACAGAACATTTTTAATATTTCAAATTATATATTTCATTTTTGCTAATAATAGTCTAATAGTGGTACTTTTTATTTATTTAATTTGATTGCCACCTAACCCAGTTTAAATTCAGCCCTTATATGGTAGCTCTTAGTTGTTGGGAGCGTGTAATGGTATTACAGATATATGTGTCAAATTGTGTAAAAGGTTCTTAGACTATATGTTTTCACAAATTTAGTCCTCACATTCTTGTATAATTGTGAATTTTTTGAAGTATTCAATCGATTAGATAAATCATTTCACTTTTTGTTGGTTTTTATTAGATAAAATTTTCACTTGAATTTAATAAAAAATATTAATTATTTGATTAATTAATAAATCTTAATTTTATTCGAATTTAATAAATGATGTTGATTTTGTAATGAATGGAGAAATAAATGTCATAATTTAAGCATGGTTAAATGGTGGGTGCATTCATGATTGTGAGTGGGACCATAAATTTTATATTGCCAATTAACAATGGGTTGAAACCAATTATTGCTAATGACGACTTAAAGAAATTTTGATATTAATACGATCACTCAATTTTGATTTGTTACATACAGAATATCGACAGAACAGAAATTAATCAATAAATATGTAACACGTGTTATTTAAAAATATATGATATTTTTTTACAATACAGATTAATAATCGAGCTAAACAATTGTCGGATGATAGATTCGTAAGGTCATGACAACACCATCGAACTACTTGGGTATGACCAGAAACTAAAATATAGAAAATAATTTCAAAGGAAAGGATGAGTAGAGGAGAGTGAAATTTGATTTCATTCGATATACTAAATTTTTTGATTGATATTGATTCGTAAGAAGTTCGAATTAAAGTTTTAATTATAAAAATTAAAAGTAAAATAATTCAAATATTTTTAATAATTAATTCATTAATTATTAAGTTACAATCGAATATCTTATTTTTAATTTAAATATATAAAAAATATATATCGTATATGATTATAAAAAATTATTTAAATTAAAATTAATTAATATTTTAATATTATAATTAAATTTAAATAAGAAATAAAATAATTTAATCCGACTCAATTAAATATTAAACCTATAAATGTGAAAGATTAAATGTAAAGGGCTAAATGAAATAAAAATAAATACAACGATTTGTTCAATAAATGTAACATTGACATGGGCCATGTTGAAAATATATTTGGGCCTAATATGGAGCACTCCTAGTACTTCCTGTAATTCTTACAAGGTTAGAGACATGAAGAAACGACATGGATAATTAACTAGGATGACTTTCAAACCTTTTTTTTTAAGTAACAAATTCTACAAATTTGAAGATATTATATCTATTTAATCAAATATGTTTAAAGAATTAGAATTTTTAAAGTTAAAGAATAATTTCAGTGATAATAAATAATATATTTTGTTTAAGAGAGATAAATTTAAGTTATTTAATCTATAAATATATAAACTTATCATAATTTAAATTTTGACATAAATATTATATTATGCTTGAATAAAATGATAAAACAAAATTAAAATCCTTGACCACTATAACATCCTAGTAATTAAACTTTTGTACATTTGTTACGTAATTTAATTCTATAATATGTCTATATAATATTTGATTTAATATATAATTGAAAAATAAATAAATTATTGGTAGTTATAAAAAATACAATATCCTAAAAAAATCCCTCTATCACTTTGGTGAAACAATTTTTTAATATTTAGATTTATCAATAGATCAAACTAGTACTTAGTGACTAATTGAATCATGCAATTCGGGATAATTCAAGTTTGACTTAATTAAAATTCGATTAACGTTAGATTTAAATTAATTAACTCAAACTTAATCCGAGACATAAATAAATTGAGTTAAGTAAGCTCTAATTGGCTCGATAAACACATGATCAGTTTATTAATTTTATTTAAATATACTTATTTATGTATTGTGAATTATTATTTAAAAATTTAAAATTTACAATTATTTCCTATATTATTTTATTAAATTTGTTAAATTATCTCTATATCAAGTTTTATATAATATTATTAGATTTTGTATATTTTAAAAATCCTAGCAAACTAAACGGACATTTAACGAACATGAGTAAAATAAACATTTCTTTACTTCATCAAATATTGAATTAAATCCTACATAAATCAAACACTTTTTAGATTAAATTAAATACTCCTTAAGATGGCTCGATAAGCATGAAGCATCGGACTTCCGTTTCCAAACCTTTTAACCATATCGAAACCCTAATTCTTATAGCCTATAGCCTTGGCTTGTACTATATATACTTCTTAGATTCGCTCATTTTCATTTCCAAACTCCCAGAACTTCCAAAACCTGAGCTCCAGCTGCCGCAAACGACAATGGCTTCAGAGGCTTTGGTTCTACGCGGCACCATGAGAGCCCACACAGACATAGTCACTGCCATCGCCACCCCCATCGACAACTCCGACATGGTCGTCACTGCCTCACGAGACAAGTCCATCATCCTATGGCACCTGACAAAAGACGAAAAGACCTACGGTGTCGCTCACCGCCGGCTCACCGGTCACTCGCATTTCGTTCAAGACTCGTACTCTCTTCCGATTCGCAATTCGCTCTCTCCGGTTCATGGGACGGTGAACTTCGTCTCTGGGATTTGAACGCTGGAACATCTACTCGTCGCTTCGTCGGCCATACCAAAGATGTGCTTTCCGTTGCCTTTTCGATTGACAACCGTCAGATCGTCTCGGCTTCACGTGATCGAAGCATCAAGCTCTGGAACACCCTCGGAGAGTGCAAATACACTATCCAAGATGGTGATGCGCATACCGATTGGGTTAGCTGTGTTCGTTTCAGCCCGAAGAATCTCCAGCCCACTATTGTTTCAGCTTCGTGGGATAAGACTGTCAAAGTTTGGAACTTGACCAATTGTAAGATTCGTAACACATTGGCCGGACACTCCGGTTATGTGAACACGGTGGCCGTTTCCCCCGATGGGTCTTTGTGTGCTAGTGGAGGAAAAGACGGAGTGATTCTGCTGTGGGATTTGTCTGAAGGAAAGAAGCTTTACAATCTCGATGCTGGTTCAATCATTCACTCGCTTTGCTTTAGTCCAAACAGGTACTGGCTTTGCGCAGCTACTGAGCAGAGCATCAAGATCTGGGATCTGGAGAGCAAGAGCATTGTGGAAGACTTGAAGGTCGACCTCAAGGCCGAGGCAGAGAAATCTGATGTCACCGATAACGCAAACAAGAAGAAGGTAATCAATACTCTTTCAAAGTCTTATATTATGCTTAGTTGTTTGGTACTCTGGTAAAGTAATTTTCCTGCATGTTCCATTGTTTGGTATCAATTCGTTGTTTTGTAATTTCAGTATCATAGTCTGTTATAGTATCTTGTGGTTGTGGATGCGGTTGCAATGTGTGATTTTTCTCTGAAACCGTTAGGTTGTGCTGTTGCTTTGTTTATTGTTACAGTCCTGAGTTTGATCATGGACAAAAAAAGATATGGAATGCTGTTGTTTTGACCTATGGTGATGGGAATAGCTTGGTATTCTTCTTTCTATGCTGAGCATATAGAACTTAGCTGCTTGGTGAATATACTATGAATCTATTCCTGACGACATTTTTTTTTTTTTGGATAAGTAATCTTTTGTATTCCATGAAACAGCTAGAAGCTATTACAAAGGCGTAGCCTTATACACTATACATGTATGCCCCACCTCGCACATAATTGAGCATTTACAATATCCGACATATCTATACGCATAATATGAAGCTTTACACATACTACCTCTTTGATACTATTAACAATGTCATTGGGGTTTCTATATCTCCCCCGAAAGTATCTATGATTCCTTTCTTCCCATATGTTGTATATAAAAGCATTCCAAGCTAAACGGAGAATGTAAACAATCAAGGACTTACCTTTCAAATGGATCACTGCCCAACAAAGCTCTTCCTCCCAGCTTCCCACGGGCCTACAAATGTTGCCCTTTATTGTTGATTGTTTATTTTTTCTTGTTTAGAAATCATATCCATTTCCCCAGAAGTTTATTTACTTTTTCACAGATTGAACTGTTTGTGGATAGCTAGTCAAATTCATGTTTCATATTAGGGCTGAATTTGTGACATGATCATGCTTCTTGTATAGTTAAAAGCTTCTAACTTTTTCATTATTATACCCTAGATCTCCCCTCAACTTGTTTAGTTTAAAAGTTTTTACTTACAGCAAGTTTATATTGTTCTGGATTGGTTTATTTGTTCTAATTCTTGTTTTGATTCTGGTTTTTGAGCTGCTCTCAATTCAGCCATTGTATTATCACTCGTCAGGGTTGCTGAAGTTATATTTTCTAGTATTGCAAACAAAATAATACAAGTGATTAAATATTTCAATTTTGTATGGAATTTTCAGGTTATCTACTGCACCAGCTTGAACTGGAGTGCCGATGGAAGCACCTTGTTTAGTGGTTATACAGATGGTGTAGTCAGAGTCTGGGGAATCGGTCGATACTAGATTGCATGCCTTGCCTTGAGCGTGTCATCACAATATTTAACAACTTTCTAGTGATACTCTAGCAGACCGTCGTAGACCATTTTCCAACCTTTTTAAGGTTTTGTTTAAAATGTTGTAAGGATCTTTGAGCTGTTATTTTGTTTGGATGTTACCAGGCACTACACTATGACCTGTTTTTGGTTTCTGGTTTCGCTGTTAAAGTTGGTTATATTGTCCGGGCACAAGTTTTGAGTTTGAATCTACTCCCAAAAGTTTTATCTCCAAAACAATCCATATTAATAAATAAAAGGGTTAATAATTAAATAAATGCCTAATACGTCTCTTAATTTTTTTGACAAATATTATTCTTTTATCATCGATTAATCTTCAATGGATCACTTCTGAATTTTATTATTTTAAACTTTGAATCCCATCCACTGAAATTATAAAGGTAAAAAATAACAGATCCACCGGTGGGGATTTTGGTTTAGTAACTTACAATAATATGGGTAGAAAATGACAGATATGAACTTACAATAATCCAATGAAACACATTAATAAGTGAAATAATATTTTAAGAACTCACTCAGAATAATCATAGATAAGATTTACATGAGAAATATTATATAAAAGATGATTAGAAACAAAACTTTCGAAGCCAGACCCAGGGGGAATCGATCATATGATCTCTTGGGCGCTGGTCTTCTGTTCATATAGACCAACAATAATTAAAAAATTGTATGGTATAAGGAATGAATCAATTGATTATATACGACTGACTTCTGCTTTTATTTTGACCTGTGGTCATGGTTGCCAACTTGAATGAGGGTTACCGACTCTTCTTCAACTGCTTGCGCCAACACGCAAGAGTAATGTCATCCTGAATCAGAGTACCTGGTTCTACCATGGCGTCATGAGGAGTAGAGGTATTATTTGCTACATCAGCTACCCCAATGTCTCTTCCATGAACCATATTCGTTTCCGTTAGGCATATTTGATCTATACTGCCGTGTTCATCCATTCCTTTTGGAATTGATAACAGAGCATTTTCAGCGGTTTCATGCTTTCTCTTTGTATTGCGGAGAAAGCAAGCAAGCGTCTGATGATCTCCGTCTTCATCTCCAGATGGCTTCTTGCTCTTCCTGCTCTTGCTGTGCTGCCTACCTCCCCTCTTTTTCAATTTTTTACTAGCCAAAAGGTTCCTGAAGCTTTCAGCTACAATGGTCCCTGAACCTAGGGAGGTTGATGACATCATGCCTGTTTTCCTCTTGGATCTTGGTTTAGTAAAACTCTTCTTCCTAGAAGTATCATCCGCACCAAGATTTTCAAACTCTACACCACTGTTCCGCATCACTTCAGCACCTTCAGCACCTCCTGAAAAAATAGAATTCTCGGAACAGATAGAATACTGTTTGTCAGGTAATTTGTTGTGTACACTCTCGGAATACTGTTTAGGTGCCGTTTTACAATTCTTTCTCCTCTTTACAGTATGACTGCCGCCAAGTGATTCAGCCTGATGATTGGTGGTCTTACACAATGTTGAAAGCAGGTGAGATGAGGAATTCTCCTGCACTGATTCAACGCATTTACTACTCTCGGGCTGTTTTGTTTTCTCTGTCTGCACAGCATCATCTTCCACTTGGCAATCAGTATGTCCTGAAGGCGGCTGTAGTCTTTTCTCTTGAATGGTAACATGTTGGGCTGGTTCAGTATGATTATTATTTCCTGAAAGAGGTTCTCTCTTTCTTTTCTTTTGATAGGTAACATCCTGTGCTGGTTCAGTACAACTATTATTCTTTCTTCGAATCTTCCTAAGAGAATCATGTCCACTAGCAGCCTCAGCCTCATTTTCATTGATTATTTCTGGAACCTCAACAAGACCAGCTTGAGCTTCTTTTCTACAACTCTTGTGGCTCCTCTTTTCTGGGGAAAGTCTGTGGCACAAGAGCAAAGCATGAGACCACAAAAAAAGAGTTATAATACAATTTGGGAAAATATAGTTTGAGTGAATACACAAGAACTGAAATGCAAATGATAACAAGAAAAATGATACTATAGGAACAACTTCATTCTGCTGAGTAAGGAGTTATGAAACTGGATGTAAAAAGTCTCACCTTAATGCTGCATTATTTTCCTTGTCAGAGTCTGGCCTTTTTCCTCTGCATACAACCAAAAGGATGAATCAAACCAGAATCAGAAGAATAAGTTAAAAGGGAAAGATATCTCAGTTAATCTACCTTTGTTTCCTTTTTGCTTTACTTGGCAGATATGTATTTTCAGGCTCAGAAGCTGCTGCTATCATTGAAACTGAGACAGCTTGATCATTGTTCCTTCGCTTCCTTTTTCCTTTACTTGGAAGATTCATATTTTCAGGCTCAGAAGCTGCAGTTATCATTGGTTTCCTTCGTTTTCTTTTTCCTTTACTTGGCAGATTTGTATTTTCAGGTTCTGAAGTTCCAGTTATCATAGGTAATTGCACATTGAAATCATTGGGGCCAAGGGTAGGTCGCTCAGATTCCCGATCTACAAAATTAGATATAAGAGCGGTTTTACGTATTTTTCTAGCTTCTCGAAGCAAAGGCACTTCTTCAGGATGCAAGGTTTTCCACCTCCTATAAAAGACAGAAGTAGCAATTAAAAGGTTGTTCAGAAAGACAAAACAAACACGTTATTGGTATGTAGAAATACAACAAGAACCACAAAATCAAACTTAAGACCATTCAAGTTAGAGCTTCAGCAAGGTTTAGCTTTATGAACCAAATCAACTTAAACAAATAGCTAGACATTAACAATTTCACTTCAAGCTCGAGTTAAATCCAAACAAGCTTATCCTGAATTCAAAGCTTGAGCTTTGTAATAAATACAACCTTCAGCCCTTTACCGTGTTACTTTAGCTAAAGCTTAATTACACCCTAAACACAATAGTAAAAATCTTTTTCATACCTCCAACACTGATTATCAGTTCGCGAAGACATATATATGGCAATCTTTGACCAGCAATATCCGTGTTCTTCAATGGCAGCTTCCAGTCTTGAGTCTTCTTCTTCAGTCCATGTGCCCATATTCAAAGCTGGATCTAAAGAATTGACCCACCTGGAAATAGAGTGAAAGATTAATAATTCTATTCAAGTAGAGCACCATCTTAGTTGACTTCAAGATTTCTGTACCATACCTTTCGCGACACTGCACTTGAGTTCGACCAGGAACTACTTCAGCTATTTTTCTCCAATTTTTGGGGCCAAAAAGCATCACAGCCACTTTCAAGCGTTTGTCTTCATCACTTGTCCATCTCCCAACTCTTTGCCTGGTTGGATGAAGTGATTTTTTCCATCTGCAGATTAAAAGGATCTCATTAGTATAAGAAACTGAGCATGGTATTGATTACATGACAAAGGAATGATAAAATAAACTTATAGAAGGCAACTTATGTTATAATAAAGCACGTTTATAAATGGAGAAATAATAAAATTAAAGCAAAAGGCAAAGGTTTAACTTGCACGTTTCCTACTCAATTCATTGTTACTAGAACAACTTTTTTAACATTAGCAGGAAAGGTATGACTCAAATTAGATACATGGAGAAAATGGAGGAGTTAATTGACCTATTAGAGCATTGAGTTCCAGTCCTTCCTTTTAATGTAGAAGCCACAGATTGCCAATCAGATTCACCAAAAACCTCAACAGCTATACGAAGTTGATCATCCTCATCCTCAGTCCATTCCCTTTTCAGTATGCATGCATTCAAACTCCTCTGATACCGTGCCAGACATTGGAAAGGGGTTCTGTTTGACCCCGATGATACTGCAATATCAAGCCAGTTATCAATCCCCTTTTCTTGAGCAATAAGCAAAAGATTCTTATCGTCTTCCGCAGTCCATGGATTGTGATTGATGAGGGGATCTTCATGATTCAGCCAGCTGCAGGAATGAAAAATAAACTTAAAGATAAAATCACAAAAAGAATAATGTCTATACAATGGTTCTGGTCCGAAGGGCATGAAAAATGAGAACATCACAGACAACTGTGATGACAATCATCACAGACGCATTAAACAGTAAATTCCACTGTCTTGACTAAATCACATGTCATGTAGGAGTCCCACCTGTATGACCTGCACAAATCTTGCACTTCTATTCAAATCCAACAATGGTTAACACATCTGTGATTGTCATCGTCATAGACATCTGATATGCTTGCCTCATTGAAGGACACATGCTTCAGAGAGAATCAATGAACATGAAAAAAACAGTTAACAATTACACAGATTGAGGAGTGAAACAAACTAAACGCGAACCTAAAAAGTATAACACTTGTTAGTATAATTTTTAAAACACCAATAATTGTAAAAGCATCTGTGATGGTCAGCATCCGGGAAATCTTAGAAGCTAGGTTTGTTAAACAAAGGCCTCAGAGAAAATCAAGATTTATTTCTAACTGACGTCAAAGGATGATATGGCAGTAGGATGTAAAATATCATTCAATGGTGGAAACAGATAGGTTTGGGTCCCAAAATACTACAAGCCTGTTCTATGTATTTTCTAGCCCCAAAATAGAATAGAACAAAGAAGAGAAGAGTAAG
Source organism: Abelmoschus esculentus (assembly GCA_035048815.1). Classification (NCBI taxonomy): domain Eukaryota; kingdom Viridiplantae; phylum Streptophyta; class Magnoliopsida; order Malvales; family Malvaceae; genus Abelmoschus; species Abelmoschus esculentus. The sequence goes on from JAUCBN010000049.1 coordinate 14,182,260, forward strand.
GACAGTAAACAGGAATTTGGTAACAAGCAGACAAAATAAGTTGAGACAGGGGAGACAGATGTGAAACGTTCAATAAGTTTTCCGGCATTTAAATGGGGCTAAACAGCATTAGGTATGTAAAATTGGTCCAGAGAACAAACAAAGTGGAACTTATTAGTGGTTTTCCATCAAAAGGTATAAAAACAAGATTGGCATGTAAAACTATTCAAAATAACAAACAAAGAAGTGGAATTTATCATTGGGTTCTAAACATGCAGGATCCCTACATATTGGACCTTCTCTTTTAGAAGCAAGCAAAGTTTCCCATATGCGAGATGATTGAAGCAAGTTCAGTTATATAGCTACTCAGTGTTTTGTGTTTTAAGATACTAAACAAATGCAACCATAGAAAAGAAACCAAATGCTTTAAAGATAATTATGCCTTTGGAATATATTCTTTATATATAGAGAAAAAGGATTACCATGCAGGAGATGCTTACCGTGTTTCACATTCTGCCCCAGAACGACCCTTAACATAAAGGGAAGCTAACTGATCCCAATCCACATTAGGAAGGAATTCCCTAATCCTCTCTGGGGTGATTTCAAGATCATTAACTGTTGCAATGATGCTATCCAAATTATTTCCATCTTGAGGTGACCCATCTAAAATACTGGCAAGATGAAGTGCACGAGTATAAAAAATATGTCAAATGAACAACAAAGTCAAAGGAGAGAAAAATGTATCGAAGCTCAGTGACAGCCCAGAAGTATATGAATGTTAAACAACACACATTTTCTTGATCCAAGTCTTTGAAATTGTGAAGATGATAAGAAAAACAGCTCTTATATGCTTACATTTTCAAATTGTTTTGTTATTTTCTGCACTTAAATGAATATTTAGATGTTCAAAAATAGAAAACAAACTCATAAAGATGCAGTGAGCAGCCCCCAAAACGTTGTTATCAGACACACTACACTACATACTCTTGAACAGACTTGAGCAGTGCGTAAAATTTATTATCTCCAGCATGCACCCCAAACTATGGTGATATATCAGAACAAATTTGCAAGGAACATGTAACGGGATGTTAGAAAGAATATCTTTCATCCATAGCATGACATTTAACAAATTGTAACTTTATTCTAATTTGATTTGAAATGTGCATAACTAGTCTTGTGAGTTGCAAGCTATGACCCATTTAAGACACGACTTCAGGCACTCATAAAAATTGATATAGATATTGAACAAAAACAAATGATATAACTATTAGAAAACACACCTCAACCAATCCACTGAAACTTGAAGTGCCCTCTCTTGAAATTGTTGTCTGATTCCCTTTTCAAGATTTTCTCTTTCTTCCCTGGACCAATTTTTCCGCTGAAGTCTAAGTGGAAATTCCATTAAAGCCATTCTGTAACTAGCTACACTAGAGTTCTCTGGTGGACCATAATCAGCAGTGACCTTTTTATCATTAACCTGCAGCAGCAAAAACATGTCACACTCACCAGCAGATGGCACCTTAAAAATAAAATCTACAATAACTTCACCAGAAGTTTGCAGTCATACATCGAAGCAAAAACAATAATTGTGCCTTCACTTGAAATGATTAAAGCTACAAGACACAGATGCACCTAACAAATTACTGAGAAATTAATTTTTGAGACATCACCTTACAGAAAATCATCCCTAGACGCACATCCAGACAACACTAGATCCGCAGAAATAAATTATTGGGAAAGCTAGCTCTTACATGTGAAGCCATAGCCCCCAACCACATGAAAAAGGAAAAAAAATGAACACAAAATACTATTGAGTTGTTAGTATTTAGGAATAGAGGAAAACGATCCATGCACCAAGATCTAGCTAGTGGCACACTGAAACTTAAAACGATGTAATATGGAGAAAATGTTTTAAATTGCGGAATGTACCGTATTAAAATTTTGAAAGTATAATAGGTTCACAAGACATACACACATATATAACTATATGAGAATAAATAGAAGCATAAAAAGCCAAAGAGAAAATGGTTACCTCGGGATCCTTAGAAGTCCTTGACTTTCTTGCTGATATTAACTGTATACGAGGATCCTTCTTCGCCGATAAGGCTCGGCCTGTTATTTTTTTGCAAGAAACCTGAAAATCTCTCAGAATTTTAACACGTTCCTTCAATTTCTTGTTCTCCTCAATTTTAACTTCAATCTGAGTCAACTTACATCGAAGAAGCTTCTGATAAGATCTGTTCTTTTTAATTGCGTCAAACAGAAGCTGTGCAGACTTTGGGAACCTTGAGGAGTTGTATGTTAATAACTCATGGACATCAGACTGGTCCCTCTGAACTAAATATACAGTCTGCATCTCCACATTGTCACTTGAAACATGGGAAATATTGCCAGTCTGTTCATGATCTTGAAATCTTTCACAAATATCATTGCCTGTTGCTTCCTCTATAGGTGTGCTGGTCATATAAGAGGGCTCTCTTTTCTCCATGTCATCCTCTCTGCTGCTTTTCCAGGTGTCTGGTCAACATATTTAAAAGAAATGTAAACCAGGGGCATAAACGAGCAGCAACCACAAGGTAATTTTCATGTTGTAACATAAATGTATAGATGACAGACAGAAAGTGAGAAAGAGCACCGGAGATTTATATAAGCAGTAACTAGATCTTAGGAACAGCTAACAAAAGCTTACATCCTAAATTAGAGAGTTAAACGGTAGACTTAAGCCCTATAATAATATAAACAAACATATTATTGAAAAAAGATAGTCATCGCTGGTAAAATAATGACTTCAACCATTGCCCTAGAGAACCTAAAAAAATAGACAATTGCATCTATAAACTACAAAAAGGCCATTGCCTTTAACACATCTACAAAAGGCTTTCGTTAGCTTACAAAAGAAAATATATATCAACAGAAACATCTAACCTAAGCACCACAATTTAACCTGAATATCGATAAGAAAAGTCACCAAGATAACTACTTGTTACTAAAATAAATTACTGTGAATTTGATGAATGCAGTCAAGAACCTTGCAAACATCTTTGCGAGAGAAGGTTCCTAGAACTTAAAAAGGAACAAATTTTGCCACATATGGATGGCCCTAGATATGAAAAAAAGTTTCAATTTTGCAAAAAAAAAAAAAAAGCTTCAGATCACATAAGATCTTGTAGACTTCAAAAAATTTTGAACACAGAAAAATGGAAAGAAAATTTATGGTATAGTATTCACTCATTCACATCTACCAAGTACCAAGTTACACATGCAATCAAAAGTGCAATTTCTATATCGTTATTTTAGTATAATTCGGCTAATTCATCCTTCAAACTACCCTTCCCTACTAAACATGTGATTTTGGACAGAAAAACAGTAAGGCACAAAATTCAGAACTTAAGCGGATAGCAAAATGGGTCTAGATTAAAAACGTAACCGATAATGAATCAACCAAAATTCTATATTCGTACACGAAACAGAAAATTCATTATCCAATTAAAAAGAATTCATTAGAACTTCAACCCACTACACTGTAGAACCGTAATTTCAATGTGGATATACACTTACCATCAGTAGAATAAGCCATAAACCGCTTGTGTATAACGCGTAGAGTCTCGAAATCATCTTCAGCGTCCTCATCAGAAGAAACTGGAGGAAGAGTGCAGAGAGGCTTCATAGAAACAGGATCACAAACGTCCAGGGAAAGCGCTAACCGGTTTTGTATATTCCGGAAAATTTCCATATCATCGTCGCTCCCTGAATCCGTAGACGCATCCGAGGCGGCGGCAGCGTCCGAATTGGAAGGTCTTTCGTTGTCGGCGGAGGCGATTTGGAGGTCATTAAGGTCGGTGCCTGTCCGCAGACAAGCTTTCTTTAGGGCTTCCATGTCTTCGTCAAAACAATCTCCGTTTTCGCTGCCGGATAGTTCAACGTCATCTATTTCTTTTTCGTCTTCGCTAGCGGCGGCGTATTGGTCATGTATGGACATTGTTTGTAGAGACGAGAAAGCTGAAGCGGGATTACTGTGAAGTTGCAGCGAAGGGTGAAGAAAGCAAAAACAAACAAGCGGTGGTTTCTGCTTCCAATTGGAACCAAAAACAAACGGTTTATTGGCCCAGAGCTAGGGCAAGAATCAGATCCATTAATATTTTGGGTTCGACAAAACTAGTCCTTCAGATTGGGCCTTTGTCTGGTTCCCCTAAACATCAATTTGAATCGAAAAAATTCAAACTTTGCGAATTTAATGTTAAAAATTTTAGTTTTTTATTCTTCAATCTTATCGTCTCAGGAATTTCATATACAACTTAGGGTGCTTAACATAATAGCTTCTGATTTTAATAGATAATAATAAAGATAATTAAATTATTTAAATTTTTATATGCGCCACTTGATATACATAATATTTATAATTTAATATAAATTAGTAAATCAGTTATAAATTTAATAAGAATGGCATCTTTTAAATTAATTATATAATTTAATGATTCTAGATTCACCGGGTAGGTTAGGTATGTTGTACACTCAACATTGAATTGTTTTAAATATATTTTGCATACAAATATTAAATACAATAAATAAGATTGCCGATCGAGCAAGAATATATTAAATATATATTTTCAAATATATAATAAAATTGTAAAGAATCAAACCTAATATGCAATGTGTTTATGAATTTTGATTTATATATAAAAAATATCATAATTTTTACGTATAAGTTTATATAAATCAATCTTTTAATTTTAGAGTTTAAAAATTTATATTGTATTTTAGAGTTTATTTATAGGGTGTAGAATCTAAAGTTTATGGGTAGAGTTTAGAGTCTAAAGTGTTAAGGATAAAAGTTTAGATTATAGATTTTATAGTTTAGATATGAAGTTGTATAATTCTTTTTACAACTTTTTTTATTAAAATATAACTCATATATATAAAAAAACTCAAATATTATAACTAGTTTAACAATGCTAAACAAATACAATCTTAATGGATAAGATAATATCTTAAATAAAATTAAAGGTTTAAATAATGTAATTGTAAATAAAATAAATTAGATTGAAAATATTGTGAATAGAGAAATTAAGTTAGGAGGATTTTCTTTATAACAAGTCTCTACATTATTTAATCTAGATTAATCATCTAATATATTATCTATGGAAAATTAAACAAATAAAACTATACACTAAAACTAAATTTAGTGATTAATTATCCATTGTTTAATTTATTTAAAGATAGACATTGGCCTTGAATATCATGTTTTAATAGCACTTTTATTTTTTATTTTATTTTTTTTGATAAATTTAATAGCACTTTTTATTTGGCTAGCTGGTAGGACTGCGGATAAATAAAAAAACACAGCTAGAGAGAGATCCTCAGCTTCGAATAATAATGAATCTGAACAATTAAAAAGCTTAAACCTCACCGTAGCCGTATATATATACATGCAGTATACAGTATACACACTAAACAATCATCAAAAACACTAACCCATGAAGATCATATCAGCTGCAGTTTTCTTCTTCTTCTTTATCTTCTCGGCAAATTCATGTTTTGTATGGATAAAGGGGCCTGTGCGTGATACCGATGGTGAAGAGCTCCGTTCGGGCGTTGAATACTACATCGTATCGGCAAATCGGGGAACCGGTGGAGGGCTTGGTCTAGGTTCTTCAGTAGAAAAACCATGCCCCAGATTCGTTATCCAAAGACCACTTGATTCCGATCTCGGTACACCGGTGGTATTTCATCCTACGAACTCCAGCGAATCAATTGTCTATGAATCCACTGATGTAAACATGGAGTTTGTTCCCGGTGTTGATGCTTATTGTCGAACGCCGACTACGTGGAAAGTCGATGATTCCGAGCACTCATCGTCGCAACGGTGGCTCACAATTGGTGGGGGTGTAGGTGATCCCGGTTCTCAAACACTGAGCGGTTGGTTTAGGATTGAGAAAGTTGAACCATCTTCCGATCATATGGTTTACCAACTTAGTTTTTGTTCCTCTGGATCAACTGTATGCAGTGATGTGGGTCAATACGTTTACGATGGGAAGATGCGTTTGGGTCTTACTGAAGAAGTTGGAGAGCCATTCGTCTTTGTTAAGGCATCTACGGCCATACAAATGGTTGTCGGGAAACGCCCGTCATAGTTTTATGCATCGATGGAAATGTCCGGACGGGATTGTATGTTACTGTCGACAAATACATGAAGTAAATACTACAGCTTACACAAAAGTAGCAACTTTGTGTTGGCATATAAGGAATAAAACGACATCTTTGACTGTTTGTATTTATTTATTATACTTATTCTTGTATTTCTAAATTATTCACAAATTATCTTGATTTAATATCAATATAAAAATTTATAGAACATACGAGACAAAATTAAAATCAAATATCGATAATTATTTATTTATTATTGTTATTTTCGTATTTTTAAATATCAATAGTTATATTAAACAAAATCATAATAATTAAACTAAATTTTGTGAATCAATCATTATATTTTAATTCGATAATTGTAATCTTTACGCTTTTTAAATTTAAAATTTTAGATGAAGACAAATAATATGATTAAATATAAATTTAAAGTGATCAGAAAATAGAAACTTAATTTATAAGGTACGCATAATAGTTGGTTAGTGGATTTTGTAGCAATAATTGGATAAATAAATTTTACTTGTCTAAAAAAATAACTTAGAATATAAAGACTAATTAATAATAACTTACATACAATGCAGGGACTAACTGAAGAATTTGACCTACAATCTACGTATTGCATAACCACCCCTAGAAGCATATATACCTTTAAACTCTTTCAATTTTTTATTCTGAAAATGAAAGCTCTGAGAGGGAGACACCGTTTCAAACAGTTACGTTCCATCAACGAACTAAAAACGAACCCAAACTCGTATCCATCGAAGAAAACATTGACTCAGAGAAACAATAATTTCAACAACTACGACAAACCCAGACCAGTTGGTGACGCCGACATAAAGCAATGGAATATGGCCATCTCTACCCACATGCGCAACGCCCAGCTGGACTCAGCTCTTCGTGTCTTTAACTTGATGCCGCGTCGAAGCTCGGTTTCTTATAATGCCATGATATCAGGTTATTTGATCAATGGTAGGTTCGACCTCGCGAGGAACATGTTTGATGAAATGCCTGAAAGAGATCTGGTTTCATGGAATGTAATGATTAGTGGGTGTGTAAGGAACAATAACCTTGCTGCTGCAAGGGAGTTGTTCGAGAAAATGCCTGAGAGGGATGTTGTTTCGTGGAACGCTATGTTGTCTGGGTATGCGCAGAATGGTTGCATTGATGAGGCCAGAAAGATTTTTGATAGGATGCCTTACAAGAATTCGATATCGTGGAATGCTTTGCTTGCAACTTATGTGCAGAATGGGAGGATGGAAGAGGCTTGTAGGCTGTTTGAATCGAAGTCGGATTGGGATTTGGTTTCTTGGAATTGTTTTATGGGTGGGTTTGTGAAAAAGAAGATGTTAGTGGATGCTAGAAGGGTTTTTGATAGGATTCCTTTCAGAGATAAAATCTCTTGGAATACTATAATTACAGGTTATGCACAAAATGGTGAGATAGAAGAAGCTAGGAGATTGTTTAATGAATCCCCAATCCGAGATGTATTTACATGGACAGCTATGGTGTCTGGTTATGTGCAAAATGGATTGGTTGATGAAGCAAGAGAAATTTTTGAAGAAATGCCGCAAAAAAATGCTGTTTCATGGAATGCAATGATTGCAGGGTATGTGCAATGTAAGAGAATGGACATGGCTAGGAAATTGTTCGAGGAAATGCCATGTCGAGATGTAACGACTTGGAATACAATGATCACCGGATATGCTCAGATTGGTGAGATAGCTTACGCTAGGGACTTCTTTGATCGAATGCCTCGACGTGATACTGTTTCTTGGGCAGCCATGATTGCTGGCTATGCTCAAAGTGGTTATAGTGAAGAGGCTCTATGGCTTTTCGTAGATATGAAAAGAGATGGAGAAAGGTTGAATAGGTCTTCATTTGCATGTGCCTTGAGCACATGTGCGCATATTGCAGCTTTAGAATTGGGGAATCAGTTGCATGGGCGGCTGGTTAAGGCAGGATATGAAAGTGGGTCGTTTGTGGGAAATGCCCTGCTTTTAATGTACTGTAAGTGCGGAGGAATAGAAGAAGCTTGCCGTGCATTTGCAGAGATAATGGAGAAGGACATTGTCTCGTGGAATACAATGATTATTGGTTATGCAAGACATGGATTTGGTATAGAGGCCCTCAAGATTTTTGAGTCAATGAAGGCAACTGGTGTCAAACCAAATGATACCACTATGGTAATTATTTATTAACTATAAATACACAGGCCATATGTTAGTAGTACTAAATTCATCTCCTTAAAAACATATTCCAGACACTCAAGATATGGTGTCAACCATATCTTAATATGATGCAATTGAAGTTTTCAATTTTCAATTGTAGCTTTCTTAGATGTACTAGTCTAGGAGAGGCAATCTGAAAAACTAGTTATATATGGAATATTTTTTTCTACATCATATAGTTCATAGTTTTTTACTTGTATAGTTTATTGTTTCAGGTTGGAGTACTGTCCGCTTGTAGTCACGCTGGCTTAGTGGATATAGGCATGAAATATTTCTACTCAATGAACCAAGATTACGGTATAACAGCAAATTCACGGCACTATACTTGCATGGTTGATCTTCTTGGCCGAGCTGGTCGATTGGATGAGGCCCAGAAGCTGGTCAGAAACATGCCCTTTGATCCAGATGCAGCAACATGGGGTGCTTTACTTGGTGCAAGCAGAATTCATGGCAATACCGAGTTAGCTGAAGCGGCTGCTGAGTTTATTTTTGAAATGGAGCCTGAAAATGCAGGAATGTATGTTCTTCTCTCAAATTTGTATGCGGCTTCCGGTAGATGGGCTGATGTTAGTAAGATGAGATTGAAAATGAGAGATACAGGTGTGAAGAAAGTACCTGGGTACAGTTGGCTTGAGGTGCAGAACAAGATCCATACGTTCTCAGTCGGAGACTCGTGCCACCCAGATAGGGATAAGATCTATGCTTATTTAGAAGAATTGGATCTTAAACTGAAGCGGGAGGGCTATGTCTCTTCTACAAATTTGATTCTACACGATGTAAATGAGGAAGAGAAGGAACACATGCTCAAGTATCACAGTGAAAAATTAGCTGTGGCATATGGCATTCTCTCTATACCTGCTGGTAGACCAATACGCGTGATAAAAAACTTGCGCGTTTGTGAAGACTGCCACAATGCCATCAAATACATATCGAAGATTGTGGGCCGGTTGATTATCTTAAGGGATTCTAACCGCTTTCACCATTTCAGGGAGGGTTCATGTTCCTGTGGGGATTATTGGTGAGAGTTTATCAGAAGCCGTTTTAAGTGAAACAACTAACGGTTGATACCACTGATTTACTTTTGGAATCTTTGTTAGATGCTTCTGAGTTAGAAAAGATTAAGGTATACAATGTGCCGAATGTCGTAAGAGCCTACTTCCTTGAGGTCTTCATCATACAAGTGTAGTAAATCTAAGATAATCTTTATATTTTGTTGAATTATGGTTGATTCTTTTGACTCACGTCGGCCCGTGATCAATAATGAAACATTAATCAAACTTCGATCGGCATCAGCTCCTGACATGTTTTACTCTGAATTAGCTAGGGAACCGATGTATGACAGAAGAGCAAAAGGTTGAATGGTGATCCTTTGCATTTTGCTGCAGAAAATAAACTTTTCACAGATAATTGATTTATGATCTTTCATTTCTTGTCACAGGAAGGCCGTCACCATGCAGGTTGTCGGGCATTTCTCTATCTTATATGGAGTTGTGTGAATACGCAATGGCAAGTCCAGCAAAATTCTTTAGTAATCCTTATTGATGCGATTTTGAGCTGCCCCATCCCTTCGAGACAGATAAACAAGTGCAAGTTGATCAGGACAGTTGACTAGCATGGATTCGTGCACAGAAGTATTCGTTATAAGATCAAACAGGTTCTATATTAAACGCTTGTATATTTCCTCTCGTCTGATTTAAGGAAATCTTGGATATCTGGTAACACTGTCATTGTTCATTGTATATTAAACTACATGACAGCCACACTCTTTTCATGCGTTACCGATACCATAACTCTACTGTTAGCTTCTGTCCGAGTAAAAAAAAAATGGTGCAAACCACTATGAATTCCCACTCTTCCCAATAATCAGGGGGAAATAGGTAACACACCGAGCCAACTATATATCAAAATGAAAATTCCAAGTTTTGATCACACATTAACAGCTGCAACCTTCGAAGACAAGGCATCCACTGTCTCATCGTTGGATTCAGCTATTGGTTCCACCTGCAGTAGCAAAAATTAATACGAGCATAAATAAGACATGCACGCAATGTTCACTTAGTTCCACAACAGAAAGTGTTGTTGGTTGCAAGACAAAGAGAGAACAGTCTACCGTTGATTCATTTTTTTCTTTCACAACACACTTAGGGCCACTAATGCTAGCACTCTTCAATAGGCTACGCGCACTATTGTTTGCTTTGCTAGGGCCATTTTCCCCAACTGCATCTGTGTTCTCTGAACCATCCAAGAATCGAGACTTTGAAACTTCATCTTCAACAACGTGCTCATCCTTGGGATCGGGAACTCGCTCTCTGAGAAAAAAATAACAGAGTTGATCAAGCTAATTGAAATGTGACACATACACTAGACAAAATCGTAATCGAGGTAAATTCCACCCAACCTAAAGTACGACAGTAGCTCCTGGGCTAAGAAGTAATATGATTCATACCGAGGTAAAGAAGCATGCCGTCTCTGAAGTGGAGGAGTACTTCTTTCACCTTTACCGTAATGTTCCTCCAGATGTGCAAATTGCCGCTTGAATCGATCGACACCACTGTTGAAGTGAAAAAGAAATGTTAATTGTGATCCATGCAGCAAATGTTTTCAAACAGACTTCATTATCTTTTTTACGTCACCTTTGAGTTCACTTTAGTAGAGCAAATATTTATTAAGAATTTGATCTACAAAGTCATCCAAAATATATTACTTTGCTAAGATTAATTTAAATTGTAAAATAACGATCCTAGATATCATATTGAGTAACAAAAGAAAGTTTGAATGAGTTGTAAGGTATATAAGGTTGAAAATGTGGAGACCTCATGAGATCAAGAGAGCTCATGGGTCACATATTTTGTGTTTGGTTAGGCATTTGGTCAGTGTCAAACCAATCTCTTCAAAGAAAGGTGAACCCTTGAACCAGATTGAATTAAACAGATTTTTATTATTTTTCAAATATTCTTTACCTCTTTTTTTTTTTTTTTTTTTTTTACATTTTAAAAAGAAGATATTTACTACTACTGGCTGGTTGAACCGACTATACCAAAAACTGCCCCTCAACCGATTTGTACGCTAATTAGGTTTTCAGACTATTGGTAATACTTACTTTTTCGTTAGATTCCTGAAACACTAAAACTCCTTCCTATATATACTTTCCTTCTTGTATAAGTACAAAAATTCCTTCTGGTCAAGTGCTGATGAAACTAAACCAGAACAAAGAATAAAAAGTTAATCATTTCAAATATGACATGAAAACAAAGAACTTTCAATTAATCAAGAAACTATGACAGACTTTAGACCTGAATTCCATATTGGTAAGTGCATCATAGCTCCCATTCATGTGTGAAAACTTAAAGCAAGTAGTAGAATAATAAGTGTTTTCTAACCTTGGGTACATAAAGCTGGTTTGCTCCCCACCCCGAAGATGCTCTTGCAGCATCTGTGGATGATATTCTAATATCTGTTCACTCAAAGTAAGAGGTTGATTAAGCTCAATGATAAATAAAAGCCACAAAATTACCAAAGCCACACATGTCGAGTACCTCTCGATAAATCAGCTCTCTGACATCATCTTTGTCCAGTTTCCTTCTCTCAAACTCAAATTCTAGTTTTGAAATAGGTTGGGTGGTTGGTTCACGATCCACATTTGCCAAACCATAAAAATATGGATCAGCTAATGCCTGCAAGCATAGTGCATGCATTAAGGATATTAGAAGCTTGTAAGTCTAGATCTAACTTGCTCAATAATCATTGTCACATCTTTGGTGAAGTGATGCCAACCAACAGAACTTTAGATCAAAGAAGTAGGCATTCAAGATAATCCATTCATTCAATTTTATAGGATTTATACTTTTAATCCTTTCTGCATGTACACACACATACAGATCGATTTCAGGGTTATCTCTTGTAAGCATGCTTCCTTGTTAATGTTTTGAGGGAGGGGGGAATCCAAATCTATCAGATTGCAATTTTACTTCTTCAGCTGTAGGGCGATCTTTTGGATCAAATGCAAGTAGGCGCTGGAGTAAGCGAAGAGCCAGGGGATCTGCTTTGGGGAACTTTTGTGAGAAAGGAACTGGATGCTTTCTGTGCATGCTACTAAGGTACCTCCTTGCCTTCTCATTCCGAATCTGCTAGGACGTGATAAATTAAGTATTGATGAGTTAGTCTGTATTTAATCTCTAGAACCTCAAAGACTATGACTATGCGGAAGAAAGGAGTGTCAATGCAAAATACAGTGGAATATTACGAACATAAAATATCCAACCTTTGATATGGATTCGACAGAAGGTGTACCAAGCATATCAGTCATGAGATCCAATTGGTGCACCACATTTTTCCCAGGAAAGAGTGGTCTTCCTATAAGCATTTCAGCAAATATGCATCCTATGCTCCATATATCAATAGCAGGAGTGTACTGCAGAAGGATGAAAGACTCAGAAATTCCAATTATAGCCTAATAAAATATATTTTATTAGAATACCATACATTAAAAGGCAAATGAAATTTTGGATCTCAAGTCCAAAGGATATAAATATAAGTAGTGGTCCACCCCTGCCTCACCAAGACTCACAACAACAAAAAATGATAAAGACAACTGATACGTGTACTAATAACAACAAAAGTGGGTAAATATTCATGATAATAAACACGGCATAAAACTAGATCCATGAATACTCTGGAAGTAAAGGCACAAACGTTTGTATCTTTAGCTCCTAGGTTAGGTGCTAATATACTCAATTCCATTGCTTATTCGAGTTCAATAAATGCATAGGGGCTTATCTAGGTAAAGTATTAAAGTTCAGGATCATTTTGGTTATTTTAACCTTAAACTAAATTTCAAGAACTCTCATCAAGAGATAACATCAAATTACACAGTGAATAGGTATGTACTTGCACAAAGTATGTTAAAGGAAATTCCTTATCCATCAGAATGTAGAAGGAAGCATCCTGATGTGATCTTCACTTTCTTTAACTCAAAGTTCAAACAAAAAACATATTAGAAGGGGAAAAACCAGTGGGATAAAAGCATTCAACTGGCAAAGTTCCATATTTAATTAGATAATCTAAACGGAAGCATCTGTCTAGTGTCTACAATTAGAACCATCTCAGCAACTGAATAAATAAACAAATAAATAAATAAATAAACAAACTAGTATATAGAAGATCAGAACTTACTTTGGAGAAAAATGATCCACAGAGTTCAGGAGCTCGATACCAACGTGTTGCTACATAGTCCTTAACAGATTAAACGAGTTTAATTTAGCATGAGAGTTTTAGAGGTTTAACCTCTTTAAAGTGGAAAATAAAATTTAAAGCAAAATTTAAGTCTTTGATAAATACTAGGGAAGAATGAATGCAGAAGCTTAAAGAATAAGATTTCATGACAGAACAACATACAGTCCAGAAAATCGCTGATGCTGCATCATTAAATGATACTCGTGCAAGCCCAAAATCGCATATCTTCAACTTACAATCAGCATTAGCAAGGATGTTCTTGGGTTTTAAATCTCGATGGAATACATTTGCTGCATGATTTATTTTAGAATAAAAATCAACCACAAATCCAGGGCATGGGAGTAGGGAAGCATACTGAGAAGAACAGACCTGCATGTACATACTTCAGACCGCGAAGAAGCTGGTATAAGAAAAACTGATGGTGCTCAGGATTTAAGTCATCATTGGCCTTAATCACTTGATGAAGATCAGATTCCATCAACTCAAAAATTACATAAATATCTCTAAATTCTCGTCGCGATGGAGGGAGCATAATATGTTTTATTTCTACAACATCTGGATGATGAAGCAACCGTAGCAGCTTTACTTCTCTCCATATCCGTGTCGCATCAGAGACATGCTCAAATACATCGTTAATCTTTTTTATTGCAACCTTTTCACCAGTGTGGGTGTCAATTGCAGAAGCAACAACCCCATAACTTCCTTTTCCAATGACCTCCTGAACTTGATATCGGTTTGCATCTCCATACTCGGTGAAAAAATCTTTCTCAAGTGCACTCTGTATAGCACAATTATTTAGAAACATAAAACTTGTGTTTGGAAAGGAGGACAAAATCCAGGAGATGCATGTATTGAAAACAAATGTTTTTTACTTGTATTATGATATCATTCTCACTACTATAAAACCACAAAGAAATGTGGCTTAAAACCACAAAGAAACTCTAGGACCACAGATGCAGCTTCTCAATAACAATTTCTCTTAGGCTTCCAAAATGACAGGAAATGTGTTCTCTTCATACATCTCAGCAGCTGCTATAAATAAATAAATAAATAAATAAAGCATATATACAACATTAAAAGGGGCAATTCCCCCTTACTTTTCCATCTGAAACAAAATTCAGCTTTGACTAGCAGATTGACAACATAGACACAACAACTTGGTTTCCAGATTTCAGAATAATAGAACAATGCTTTCCTGCTGAAAATATAAAGGGGATCATAGCATCTTTGAAATAATAGAGTACGAAAGAATAAAGTACAGAAAAAGCTATTTAGCTACAAATTCAAACATAGGTGGAAAAAGGAATAACGGATTATTTAGTAAGAAGTTCTGTGAATCAATAAATAAGCAACGATATTTGCAATTCTATAACACTTAATTAGTTAATTATCATGCAAAATAATCTTCTAAAATGTTCGCTCATCTTAATGCAGTAACGAAAGGAAGGATAGAAGAAGATCGCAGCATTCAAAGAACATTATTCAAGGAAATGAATTGATGTTCCCCTATAAATTGAAAGGAACTTAAAATAAAGTATTCGGATCTCTTCGACTCTTTTCTTGTAGAAAAATCAAATAAATAAATAAAGCAGGTTTTTGAGCAGGCGAAGCAATGATTTAGCTCATTAGATTGAAGAATCTCTCCGTAATTTCCAGATTAACGTTAACAAAAATATTGCAAGCAATGAACTAAGCAGATGAGATATAGAAAAGGAAAAGTACCTTTTTATGAGAATCCATGGAAGAAACAACGAAGTAATGACGCTTAGGAACTTTGACGTGCCTCAAGGAAGAGAAATCGAAATCTTGAACAATAAGTTTGGTTGTTGTTGTTGTTGCTTCTTGTGATTGTTGTTTCTGAGTAAGGGTTAGCGTAGAGGAAGAGGTATCACTGTGATCGACAATAACGGTATTCTGATGATTCGTAGAAGAAGACGAAATCAAATTCCGACGTTGAAACCAGCGACGAACAACGTCCACTAGCGTTCCACTTCCCCCCATATACTCTTTGTTTTAGTTGGATTCACAGACGGCCAATTCTAGCATTTCCCGTTTCCTGTTTTCTCTTCTATTTATACATCTATACTCTTGATCCCCAAATTAGATTTAAAATAGGGTTATTATATAAGCTCGTAAAATCTTATACAATTAAAAAAATTAAAATATAATTTTTAACATTTTAAAACTAAAACCTTAAATTAATAATCTTAAATTTTATATTTTAACTATAAACTTTAAATTCTACAACCTTACACTAAAATCATTAACACTAATTTAAAATTTTTTAATCTTAAAATTAGAGAATATGTGTTTTATACAAATTTATATACTAAAATATTTTCTTTTAAAATATTTAATTTTTGTTAACCAAATTTTAGTTTTAATTTTTTTTGGATAAATTATATATATTATCACTCAATTTTATGTTATGATTTATTTTGATCACAAAATTATAAAAAATTATAATTTATTGACTTTGTACATTGAACCTTTCTGTTGATGTAGATTAATTTAATATTTTTTCGTCCACATTAGAATTAATTATTTTAAAACATTTTTGTATTTACAATGATTTGGTTTAAATCATGTAATCTTAATTTTGTATGTTAAATCTTAAGTTTTTCAATTTTTATTATAAAAATAATAATATTTAGTGCTCTGGTGCACCAGTTGGCCTATTCGATGATCACGGTCTTGCTTTCTGATCCTTTACGGTGGGGTGGAACTTGGAAGTGTGGATGCGGGTGAAATGAATGGCCCCGCCTCTTCCTGTTCATTTTTGTTCTTCCTTGCTCGGTTGCTCCGATGTTTTATCTCGGGAGGTCTTTCTTCCTGACCTCTGCTTCGAATCTGCTGCGGAGACTGGAGAGTGGAGAGCGTTTGTTTTTGCTGACGGAAGACCTTCGACAAGAAACTCCGTCTCCTCTTTCCCTTGTCCATCAGGCATCGACAATCTTTGTACCGAGATACGATGCTTGAAGATGTTTTTCTCTCTGTATCTCTCCAAACGAGTCTTCACCGATCAACATGCAACTGTAAAAGATGCTGCTGGCTGCATTTGCTTTTCGTTTTCTGCTTGGTTTTGGAAGCTTCTTGCCTTTTTGTTTGTGTTTTCCTTCTGATATCTGTTCTGTTTTTTCGTTTTCTATTTTTGCTCTTTAGTCTTTTCTTTGTCTCTCAGTGTTTCTGTTAGTTTTGGTATGTTTTTCCTTGTTTCGGTCTCGCTCTTTTGGGGCGTTGTTATAATATGGAGCCTGGTCAAACATGGATATATTTACCCAAAAAGAAGTATATAAATTAATTCATTGAGACTAAGAGGGTTCCTGCTTATCACTTTGACTTTAATAAATTATATAAGACTCTAAAATTTTTAACCATCCCAACAGTAATCAATGGTTCCACCACAAATAGCAACCAGATGTTTTCATTTAGATTGATGGAGCCGAGAACTCAACAAGAAAGTTAAGTTCCGCAAATTACATATGATGAAAGATTTATATATGAAAATAAGCTAAGAAAATCTCTAGAAACGCTACCTTCGGTCCACGATCCGAAATAAAAAGCTTTGAATGAATCCTATGGCTTAGATCCGCCGCTATTGGTCTTCGCCGACGAGGCACTCATCATCTGCCTAAACTCCTCGAAATTGACGTGACCATCGGCATCCGAATCAACGGACTTGATCATCCCGACACAATCATCGATCGAAAACGTCATCCCCAGGCGGTTCAAAACCTGATGCAGCTCGGTGGCCGAAATCAGTCCGTTTTTGTTCACATCGTACATATCGAAAGCCTCTTTCAGCTCGGAAGCGGCGTTTCCGGCGTCGGAAGACGTGGCCCAGAAGGAGGAGAATTCGGAGAAGTTGATGTATCCGTCCTCGTCGGCGTCGATATCTTCCATGACGCGCTTGACCTCCTCCTCCGAGTAGTTGGACCCCATTGCTATCAACACGTCGCGTAGCTCCGTTACGGAGATGTATCCGTCCTTGTTTGCGTCGAATTGGTCGAACACCCTTTTGAGTTCGTCATTGTTTGTCATCGTAGCGGCGTCGTTGGGCGGATCTTTGTCGTTCGTCGACATGGTTTTATGGGGAGTGCTGAAGAGAAGAAGCGAAAAAATAAAAGGCAGGTAATACAGTTTAGGTTTCCACTTGGAATCAAAATCTGTATTTATATGTGGTGTAGGAAAGCAGAAGAAACAATTCAGGGTCCACAACCACAATGACCGCCAATAAAATTGGTTTCATAAAACAACGCAATTCTGTGGATATCCTTTTTTATAAAAGTATACGAATTAATAAACGTCATTCATCTGTCAAAAAATAAATAAATAAATAAATAAACGTCATTCCATTTAATATAAAAGTATTTATTTTGTAGTTAAGTACACTATAAATAAAGAAGCTGTTGCAAATTGCAATTGCACTTACTATTCGTCTTCCGACATGGCAGGGCATACGCGGCTTTCACGCGCACTCTTCGCCATCAGACTTATTTCGTGGAAACCAGGATGCCAATGTCATATATGGCACGGTTCTAGTACACGAAGATCAAGAAATTTCAATTTAGTGACATGTGGACTTGGACCCAAGGCCGAACTATTTGTCAATCTAAAGCCAGAGGGGAACCAAATGACCTCTTCATCTGAGAGATACATGAGCAGCTGCAGCAGATTTGAAAATATCAGGTCCACTCATCCTTCTGAAAGGCCCAAATCTGGTGAAGTCACATCAGCACACAGGAATTTCATATTCTTAGAATGTCCACTGATGTTTCCAGTCTGCAATGAAGGAAATACAAAGAGAAAATCAAGTCCCTCATGAAATAGCAATCTACACAATTTGTGTCAGATTGTTGAGCACTCAAGTACCTTATTTATAAACTCCTCGACCAAGTCTAAAGCAATAACCCGATCAGCCTTCTGAGCTAAAGCACCGGTAAATCGACCAGTGACAGCTCCTAACTCCAAAATAGATTTCCTTTCATACGGTGGGAGCAGGGAGAGCATTACCCCTTGTACAAATGGCTTTTCTTATTCCTTTTTAATTTTCCTAATGCTATCAGTTACAATTTATTTGGGACGTCTTGATAGTAAAATTAGTTCATGGATATATCTTATGCTTATGTACTTTCTCATGACTTATATGATTTATAACGTAAATATTTGAGATATTTATGTATTCGTCTTATGTTCATGTTGAATTTTTTTGTCATTCTCTGTTTTAGATCGAATTTTAATTTGTTTTAACTTATATTACCTAACATTACTTGATCTATGCTCCTCCAAGGTACAAAGATCAACAGAAAATGGAATTTGTTCTTTTACTATTTCTTTAAAATTATATAAGAATGATTTTTAAACTAATTATAAATTTCCAATCTCAAAAGTTGAGTTCTACGTGCTTCTGTTTGGAGAGAAGCAGAAAGAAATATTTTTTTTTAAAATCAACTATTTGACTTTATGTATGGATAGGGCCAAGGGGCGGTTCAAAAGATATATTTCTTAAAATATTTTATCCAATTGAAAAATATATCATAAAACCCTCTTTAAAGTTATTTTTTTGATTTATTAAATTAAAATTTCTGACAAAGACATCAAGCTCAGAAAATTAAATTGTACAAAAGGTAATTACTTCACTGGGTATCAATGAGGCGATAATTACCAAAATTTGTTCAATCCTATAGATGAGCCAGGTTCAGCTGCTACTATAGAAAGATACCACAACATATTCAAACGATTGAAAGAACAAAACAACATCACCACAAAACTCAAAAGGCATCCGGTACCGACAGCACCGAACCGGCAGCGAAATGTAATGAGACAAGCTAGAACAAAACGGCATTTATGGACTTCCTACACCTTTAGACCCGGGAAGCTCAATCCAATTAAGTTCAATTTCCAGTTCACCGCACTCTACATTTCTCAATCGGAGGCACAAGTCCTGCACGACCTTCCCATCGATCCACTTAATGGTGCTCTCTTCAGACAGGCAGTTGGTCCTGCAAGGTTGCACTCTCGATATCGTGGTTCCACTCGGGATGTCCTCCAAATCCTGTTTCAAGGCTTCTACGAAAGCAATGATGTCAAACTCAGCATCTCCCATTTTGTCATCCTTGGTAAAAGTGTCATGGTCATACACTGTCTGAAGTGTCATGCAGACGGAAAATACCATAAACAAAACTAATAGCAGAAATGACCTCGTACATTAAAATGCAGAAAGAACAAAACAAGATTACAGCCCTTGTAGTTTCTTCACATTGAAGGTAATGCATTTTTGTGTAAAGATTTAATAATAATATCTTGGTAAGTTCTTAAATCTTAAGACATTAAAACTAGGACACGGGGTTTGCTTTTGTTTTGTTTGCTTTTGTTCTTTGATTCGATGCTATGCCAATCAAACATATATGCATGCAAATATTCTATTATTTGATCATGTTTTGCTGTCTATCAGCAAAATTCAGAAAACTGCACACGGTTGCCTACACAAGAGACTAACCACTAAAACAGAAGATTGTTTCGGACAAAACTCCTGGAAAAACGCATATAGTTTTTTGATGGTTAAACAACTAAAAATATAAATTCAGGATCGGCGTATGTTGACATTGTGACAACTTTGCAAAGAACACATGTTAACCCAATTCAAGGAAATAAAAAAAGAAGAATGAGCATCATTAGCATCATCGAGAATGCAAGCAACGATTTAAGAACAAAAACGACAAGCCGGTTGAAAACTTGCAATTTAACTCTAAAAGCTGCAAAACATTGTAAGAACGATTATCTAGGAATCAATGTGGCTTCAGAAGCTCAGAGCCAAAGGTTTCCTATATATCCGTTTCCCACTCTATTGATATTGTAACAAAAAGCTTACCATTTTTATTGGAACATAAGGATCCATCACGGAAAGAGTCAAATCCTCATTCCATTCAGGATTAACATCCTTCTTTATGACACGAGTCTTCAGTTTCTGCAAAAGAAATAGAATAATTACATACAAAATTAGGACAACCAGCAAGTTTCTCAAAAACCTGACTCCAGAAAACATTCATGCTATGGCGATAGTAAAATCAAATTTATAAAAATACATGGTAAAAAAAACATAAATTACCTTCAAACTACTTAGTAACATCGGATTTAATCAGTGATTTCCAACCCATTAAACAATGGAGTTATTCAATATGAAAGTCAACTAGGATAAAACAGGACCGCATACTTTGAGATACATCAATCAAAAGGAACCCTATCTTCACGTGATTGATTTACATACAATCAGTAATCAAATTCAACCAAACAAATAACAATTGCTTCAGTCCAGGATTCTGAATTTTGATAAGAACCCAGAATTTGAAAGCTTTTTAGGAGAAATTACATGTCACCGAAGTGGTCTTCATAATTAAACATAGATTTTACCCAAAAAAATAAATTTCCTGGAACACTGTAAACTGATCAACGTAAAAGAAAAACAGAGAAATAAGCAAGGGAGACAAGAACAGAGACGGAGACAGACCTGTTTTCCCATCTTAACAACAACGTAAGGGTCGCTGCTTCGGACATCACGAACGGCAAGGTTGACGCCCCGTTTGATCCTAATCCGTAGTAGACCTAACAAACTCTCCATCAACGAATTCGATTCTTTTGGAGATTCTGCCATTTCTTTCCGGTCTCCCTTCCTTTTATTACCCCAAAGAAAAAAGTTTTCAACTTTACCACAAATCAAAATTCAAAATAAATAAATTCCTACGAGCTTTTATTTATTGTTTTAATTCCAATCTTAATTGCATCAAAGATAATCAATATAGATAAAATTTTAAATATTTATATACGTTAATCATTTAAATCGTAAAAGAACATCAATCTAAAACTATGGTTTGTGTGATCTAAATATATTTTAGATTATCTCCAAAATATCTAATCAATTTATTTTAGTAGTGATATTTTATAATTTTTATTATGTTTAACTAATAAGACAAATTCATAGAATAATCTTAATAATTAAAGATTGATATAAATAATTTAAATTTAAATATTATATACATATAATGTATATACGTTATTAAAAAATAAAAATATTATATTAATCATGTTAATATATTAAAAAAACTAATAAGACGAAAGGGACACACCTGACCTGTCTTTGATATTTGGGGAGTTTTCCTTTTAGGTTCTTAGAAAGTATTTGGAGGAAGTGAAGAGATGTGGGGGCCAAGGTACTAAATATCATAGGAGAGTGACCGGGAAATCCGGTACTAGGTATATGAAACTAGTGGACGGGAGTGGAGGGAATTTGAGTAAAATACGGCACATCCCATGTTTATGTCGAAGAGGGATTGAATGAGCGGTTAAATCTCTCATCTTCTAAATATAAAAAAAGTCAATAAGTAATTAATTAAATAATCCATAATTGAAATAAAATAAAGAAAAGAAGAAAATAGGCAAGAGAGAGACAAAGGGAGAGATTTTATTGTATTCTCAAAGTTGAGTTGTGTATAAAGCTTTCTCCAAAAGTTTATATTTATAGGCATAGATGGAAACCCTAATTACAATGGGTATTAAACCCTAATAATAAAGCCCATTAAACCTTTCTATAATACATGGATATTCACCATAAATAAAATATTCTTAACACTCCCCCTTGAATATCCATGAAGATATTGTGCCTCGTTAAAACCTTACTAAGATAAAAACCCTGTGGGAAAAAAATGCTTAGCGAAGGAAAAAGAGTACACATATCTTTAATACACAAAATATGTTGTCTCATTAAAAACCTTTTCCAGAAAAACCCAATGGGACAAAACCATGGATAAGGAAAAGAGTACAACACGTGTTTTACTCCCCCTCATAAACGCATCAGACAAGATCTCTGACACGACGCAATCCAATATTGTATGTTAACTTCTCAAATGGAGCAGTAGGGAGGGCCTTAGTAAATAGATCTGTCAAATTATCACATGAATGAATTTGTTGCACATCAATATCTCCATTCTTTTGTAGATCATGAGTAAAGAAGAATTTTGGTGAGATGTGTTTTGTTCTATCACCCTTTATGTATCCTTCCTTAAGTTGGGCGATACATGCTGTATTATCCTCATATAAGACTGTCGGAGAAATTTTTTCGAGAGAGTAAACCACAATTTTCTCGAATATGTTGGGTTACAAACCTTAACCACACACATTCACGACTAGCCTCATGGATAGCCAAAATTTCAGCATGATTAGAAGAAGTGGCGGTAATAGTTTGTTTCATTAAACGCCAAGAAATTGTTGTACCACCGTATGTAAATACATAACAAGTCTGTGATCGAGCATTATGAGGATCAGATAAGTATCTTGCATCTGCAAAACCGATCAATTCTGTTTTGAGTATATTAGGGAAAAATAATCCTATGTCTTTCGTACCTTGAAGATAACGAAATATATGTTTAATCCCATTCTAGTGTCTTCCGGTTGGACATGATCTAAATCTTGCCAACAAATTGACAGCGAATGATATATCAGGTCGTATGTGACTAGAAAGATACATCAAAGCACCAATAGCACTTAAGTATGAAACTTCTGGACCAAGAATCAAGGATTCCATCCTTTAAGTGCTCAATATGTAATCCAAGACAAAATCTTGTTTTTCCGAGATCTTTCATTTCAAATTCTTTCTTTAAATATTCCACTGTTAAAGAGATCTCTTCAGGAGTTCCAATGATATTCAAATCATCAACATACACGGCAATAATGACGAATCCAGAGCTAAACCTCTTAATAAAAATGCATGGGGAAATTGGATCATTCTTATAGCCTTCCACTAATAAGTATTCACTGGGGCGATTATACGACATGCGCCCAGATTGTTTTAATCCATAAAGGGATCTATTCAATTTAATTGAATAATGTTCTCGAGAAACTGAATTAACTGCTTCAGGCAGTTTAAATCCTTCCGGAAGTTTCATATAAATATCATTATCAAGAGGCCCATATAGATAGGCTGTAACAACATCCATTAAGCGGAAATGAAGTCTTTCTTTTACTGCCAGACTAATCAAAAATCGAAAAGTGGTTGCATCCACCACTGGGGAATATGTTTCTTCATAATCAATTCCAGGTCTTTGTGAAAATCCTTGTGCAACCAAACGAGCTTTATATCTCGCAATTTTCCCTTTTTCATTTCTCTTTCTCACAAAGACCCATTTATACCCCACGGGTTTTACACCTTCTGGTGTACGGACTACAAACCCAAAGACTTCTTTTTTTGAAAGAGATTTGAGTTCCGCTTCAATTGCCTCTTTCCATTTTGGCCAATCATCTCTTTACTTACATTGTCCAATTGACAATGGTTCATGATCCACATTATCATCCAAAATCTCTAGTGCTATATTGCATGCAAAAGTATTATCAAATCAGTTTTATTTTGGTTCCATTTGTTACCAGACATGACATAATTTATAGAGATCTCATCATTATCAGGTACCTGAGTCATGTTTGATGTCTCTTCTGGAGACCTTTTAATCTCTTCTCGAGATATTTCATGATTTGTTAATTCCATAATTGGACCATCACAGGATATAGCTCCTTTTTTTTTCCGAGGAATCTTATCTTTGGAACCTACTGGTCTACCACGCTTCAAGCGTGCGTTTGACTCATTAGCAACTAGAGTTTGTCATTCTGAGACATCAATTTTAACAGGAGCGTTCACAGCTGGAATATGTGACTTAGTCACTCTTTTAGGATCAACAAAAGCATCTGACAATTGATTTGCTAAGTTTTGCAAATGAATTATCCTTTGAACTTCTAGATCACATTGTTGGGTACGTGGATCAAAGTGAGATAACGATAATTCATTCCAACTTATTTCGTTTCTCAGCTGTTTATTTTCTCCCCCTAATGTCAGGAAAACCGATTCATTAAAATGACAATCGGCAAATCGAGCTGTAAATAAATTCCCCGTCAAAGGCTCAAGATATTTAATTATCGAGGGAGATTCAAATCCGACATATATCCCCAATCTCCTTTGAGGACCCATCTTTGTGCGTTGTGGTGGAGCAATCAGAACATAAACCGCACATCCAAAAATTCTAAGATGGGAAATATTTAGTTCCTGACCAAAAACCATTTGTAATGGGGAGAAATTATGATAACTTATTGGCCTGATGCGAATCAATGATGCTGCATATAAAATGGCATGCCCCCAAGCAGAAATTGGTAGTTTGGACTTCATCAATAACGGTCTTGCAATTAATTGAAGTCGTTTAATAAATGATTCTGCAAGACCATTTTGTGTATGAACATGAGCTACAGGATGTTCAACACTAATTCCAATCGACATACAAAAATCATCAAAAGCCTTAGAAGTAAATTCACCAGCATTATCAAGACGAATTGTCTTTATAGGAGAATCTGGAAAATGTGCTCGTAGTTTAATTAATTGAGCAAGTAACCTCGCAAATGCCAAATTACGGGTCGATAACAAGGATACATTTGACCATCTAGTCGATGCATCAATTAAAACCATAAAATATCTAAATGGTCCACAAGAAGGGTGTATGGGCCCACATATATCACCCTGTATCCGTTCTAGAAAGTTAATAGATTCATAATCTATTTTAGCTGGTGATGGTCGAGTAATTAATTTGCCTTGAGAGCAAGCATCACATAAAAAGGTATTACTTTGAATAATCTCTTGGTTCTTCAATGAGTGACCACATGAATTCTCAATAATTTTTTGCATCATAATCGAACCGGTATGACCTAACCGGTCGTGCCAAATAATAAAGTTATCAGTAAACTTATAGTTTACAATAGCATGTGCTTCAATTGCACTAATTCTTGTGTAGTACAATCCGGATGACAGTGCATGTAATTTTTCTAGCACTTTCTTATTGCCTTGAGTTATACTCGTAATGTAGA
Source organism: Abelmoschus esculentus (assembly GCA_035048815.1). Classification (NCBI taxonomy): domain Eukaryota; kingdom Viridiplantae; phylum Streptophyta; class Magnoliopsida; order Malvales; family Malvaceae; genus Abelmoschus; species Abelmoschus esculentus. Next base: position 14,207,732 of record JAUCBN010000049.1, read on the forward strand.
GATATTCAGCATCTCCTTGACTAATACTCTCAATATGATATCCATTTTTGCGAATATCCTTAAAACATAATAAGTTTCGTTCCGACTTTGGAGAGTATAGCGCATCTTGAATATGGAATAAAGTTCCATTTGGCAATAACATATGCGCTTTTCCGGAGCCTTCTATGATATTAGCACTTTCGGATATAGTATTCACATTATTCCCTTGCATTGTTAAATGGGAAAAGAATTTCTTATGCTTAAGTATTGTATGAGTACTTGCACTGTCTGCTAAGCATAAGTCGTCACCATATTTTGCAGATTGTATTTGTGACGTAATCATATTCTTCAAAGAATAAATAAATAAATGTTACAATAATATTCGAAATAAATATAAATAACATCAATGATTTTAATAAAGTAAACATAAATTTTATTCTTGAAAGAAAATACATGATAAAATAAAACATCTTATTAATAACATAAAGTAAATATGAAATTAATTAAAAGGCATCAAATATTTCTCTGAGAGGATATGAGAAAATCATCAACTTCTATATTTGTAATGCCATAATTGTCCTGGCCACTACCGGAAATGCCATAATCATCTTTGTGAAGGCCATATCATCTTTGTCATCGATATAAACAAAATTTGTTTCAATTCTTTTTCCTTTACCACTTATTGATTGTTGGTAAAGGTCCACAAGATGTTTTGGAGTACGACAAGCACGGGCCCAATGATTTGTGCTGCCACATCGATGACATGTTGATTCCTCTTTCTTGGATTGATCTTTTGCACCATTGTCATCCTTATTGTTCCACTTGCGGTGGGTATAGTTACTTTTAAAACGACCACCTCGCCTATGTCCTCGATTGTGGCTATGACCACGCCCACGCCCATAACTATGACCACGATTATTGGTATAGCCTTTATTTTTTCCGCTATATAATGTCACATTCGCTTCAAGGAATGGAGCGGAGCCTGTTGGGCGATATTCATGATTTTTCATGAGCAACTCATTATTTTGCTCAGCCACAAGAAGGCAAGAAATTAACTCAGAATATTTCTTAAAGCCTTTTTCACGATATTGTGTCTGAAGGACAACATTGTTGGCATGAAAAGTGGAGTATTTTTTTTCTAACATATCCTCATCAGTAATATTTTGACCACATAACTTCAATTGTGAAGTAATTCGAAACATAGCAGAGTTATACTCGCTTATTGATTTAAAATCTTGCAATCTCAGATGCAACCAATCATATCAAGCTTTAGGCAAAAAAACAGTTTTCTGGTGGTCATATTGTTCCTTTAGATTAATCCAAAGAATAAGAGGATCTTTCACCGTTAAATATTCAGATTTTAACCCCTCATGGAGGTGACGGCGAAGAAGTATCATGGTTCTGGCCTTATTTTGAGCAGATTCTGCATTCCCCTCTTTAATAGTATTTCCCAGGCCATTTGCATCTAGATGTATTTCGGCATCTAAGATCCAGGATAAATAATTCTTTCCGGAAATATCAAGAGCCGCAAACTCAATTTTTCCAATATTTGCCATTGATATACTATAAAAGACAAATGAAAAAAATTAGATCAACTATATCTTAAATATATATATACAAACAAATATTTAATCCTCATACACGACGTTGTTAAACCAGTCCACAAGGTCCTTTAATAAAAGAACCTCCTTTGAGACCAGTAGCCTCGCAGAACGGGATGTCCAGCCAATATACTCGGATTAAATTATCAAAACGAAAAAAAAAATTAAAGGCATGAAATAAATACATAATAACATTAGACAAAAACAAGTACATACAATATATATATATATAATCATCATCATATATTATTTTATAAATTAAAATGTATAAGATGAAGAGAAAAAAAAAACATACCAGGTAAATCTTTAAAGAGACTTGAAATAAAAATCTTGTGAGCAAACTTGTGCTGATAACGTGTTATAAATAAAATAAAGAAAAGAAGAAAATAGGCAAGAGAGAGACAAAGGGAGAGATTTTATTGTATTCTCAAAGTTGAGTTGTGTACAAAGCTTTCTCCAAAAGTCTATATTTATAGGCATAGATGGAAACCCTAATTACAATGGGTATTAAACCCTAATAATAAAGCTCATTAAACCTTTCTATAATACATGGATATTCACCATAAATAAAATATTCTTAACAATAATTAAATTATTTCAACATGTAATGTTGATGGAATATGTAAACAAAGATTTTTTTTAGAATTTAAAATTTAATTTAGAAAAATTTTATTATAAATGATATATGTATTAATATATAATATTAATTTTTATTTAAAAATTTTTATAACCGAAGTCGAATATTATTAAACAGGTTATTTTATTAGATTATCTTAATTTCATTTGATTTTACGTTTGTGTAAGATTTTAACTTTACGATTACTTCTACATGCTAAATTGTATAATTAGTTTTACTTTTGATCTCATGCTTGATATAATTAGTTTCGTTGCACCAAACGTTTCATGTTATTGCTTGATTCTATATTAGTCCTTAAATTTTGAAAATTTTAATTATGAAAACAGATAATGAAGTTACTTTATTTAATCTAATTTAAGAAAATACTATGCAAACATCTAGCATTGGATTGCGTCCTCGATATCGTATTTATTAAGTCTTCTCTGATGCCCTGAAACCTGCTCCAAGAAGCATATTTCTAACAATGTAAAGCTCTCTCAGCACATCTCTCATGTCCATTCGTTCACTTGGCGAATCAGCCGAGCATGACACTCCGATGCCGAGGACTGAACCCAAACATTCCCAGATGTTGTCAATGTCTCCGCTGCTTTGGCAATTTTGATTGAAGTCTGCATCTTCAAATTTGAGAGAAGGATCAACAATCCTCACCACATGATCAGGCAAGGCAGTCTTAACATACTCACGCAGGTTCAAATCTCCAGTAAACATGCTGTCGGTGGGTCTTTTGCCTGTAAACAACTCCATTAAAACGATGCCATAGCTGTACACATCGCCATGTGTGGATATTTCCTGTCCCATTCCATATTCTGCAATTTCAAACTTGATCATTAAGGTAAATGTCATTATATCAAACACAAACATCGTCTACTTCACTAACGCCAACCGGAGTTACCTGGAGGAATATATCCCACGGTTCCTTTTATTCCGATGAAACTGCTTTGATCGGAAATAGATTGGTCTGTTGTCGCTGAAAGAAACCTGGTTAGGCCAAAATCACTAACGTGCGCTGTAAGGTCGGCGCCAAGAAGAATGTTGCTTGGCTTTATATCACAATGGACGACCGGCTTGTCGAATTGGGAGTGAAGATAATCCAACGCTGAGGCTACATCAATAGCTACGTTGAGCCTTTGAATTACATTTAAGCTAGGTGAATCGTGTGGCTCGGTTTTACTCGGATGTAACCAAGTTTCTAAGGTCCCATTTGGCATGAGCTCAAACACCAAGGCTTTGAAGTTGTTACCTTGAAAATCAATGCTTGAGCAAGAAGTAATGACTTTGACAAGATTCCGATGCCTAAGCTTGCTGAGGACTTTACATTCAGCCTTGAAAGTCCGGTCGGCACCATGCTGTTGAAGATTAAATACTTTCACAGCAATTGTTGTTTGATCACCAGAACCTAGAGCCCCTTTATAGACGGAACCATATATTCCCTTACCAATTAAGTTGGCTGAAGAGAAACCGTCGGTTGCATGGAAGAGCTCGGCATAGGAAAGTTTCAAATGTTTCTTCTCCGATAGCGTGACAATACTTTCTTTGTTTTCCGACGGTCTGACCCGTTGTTTGATTGCAAAGAGACATATCAAGAACAACACAAGAAAGGGGACAAGTACACTAGTCGCAATTATCACTCTACGTCGTCGAAAGTTCTTTGTTTTCTTTGCAATTTTTGTAGGACAAGCAGGCAATCGGAGTGTCTCAATTCCTCCACATAACTCACTGTTTCCAATGACTGAGAATGCACTCAAGTTTTCAAACACTCCACTCATTGGCACTTTGCCTCTGAAACTATTGAATGACAGGTTGAGATTGGTGAAAAGAGGTAATTCACCTAGAAACTCTGGGATTTGGCCTGACAAATTATTGTGGGAAACATCAAAAATATGCAGGCTTTTTAACTTATGGAACGAAGAAGGAATAGCTCCTTCAAAAGAGTTTCCCTGCAGGAAAAGAAATTCTAGCATCACACAGTTTTCAAGAGAGCTTGGAATTTCCCCATGAAGCTTGTTGCTTGATACACTCAACCGGATGAGCTTTTTGCAGTTTCCAACCTCTGATGGCAAAGTTCCTGTTAAACTATTTGAATCGAAATCAAGTTCTATAAGGGAGGAACAGAGACCGATAACTTCCTTCGGTATCGTGCCATTGAGACGATTCCATGAAAGATCCAATACTTCCAAGTAACTAAAGTTACCCAATGATGTAGGTATGTCTCCTTCAAGCAAATTGTCAGGCATGCCGAGAGCAATTGACTCGGTTAAATTTCCCAAAGAATGAGGAATTTTCCCACTAATTCTATTTGTAAAAACATAGAAATATTTCAACTTGGACAATTTTCCTATAGAATCAGGAATACTGCCTGTGAGCATATTTTCAAACAATCTAAGGTCCTCCAAGCCTACAAGGTTTCCAATATCTTTCGGAATGGTACCGGATATAGAGTTGGTTCCAATCCAAAATTGATCGAGATTTGCAGAGAGATTCCCAATTGAATCAGGCAAAACACCTGTGAGGTTGTTTCGGTATAAGAATAAAGAAGTAAGCATGGTGCAATTAGTCAATGAAGTGAGAAAACTTAAATCATTGGAGCTCTCAAGGAGGTTGTTGCCAAAGTTCAAGAATTGTAGATTTTGAAGGCTTCCCAAATTATTTGGTATTGGTCCTGTCATAGAATTTACACTCATATCAAGTGCCCCGAGCCCTGAGGAATTGACTATGGATGTTGGAATCGGGCCTGAAAACTTGTTCATCGCAAGAGAGATGAACTCAAGATTAGGAAGGCTTAAACCCAAGTAAGGAGGGATCTGACCATGTAACTGGTTATCAGCTAAAGAAAAGAGAGAAATGGAGGAGATATTATACAGTTGTTGAGGAACAGTACCGGATAACTTGTTTAAAGCCAACTGAAAAAACTTCAAGTTGGATAGCTGTCCAAGCTCGGTAGGAATGTTTCCTGTAAGGTGGTTCTGCGCCAGGGAAAGATAAAGTAGAGAAGAGATGTTCCCTAATGAAGGGGGAATTGTTCCTATGAAGTTGTTGCCGGCTAATTGAAGCACTTGCAGCCTGGACAATGAACTGAACTCCGCATTTATCTTCCCTCCGAGCCTATTTCTGTTTAAGTCGACAACTTTTAGGTTCGACCAACGAGTAAGGTTTCTCGGAAGCTCACCTTGGAAGGAGTTGTTGGCCAGAACCAATTTCTGCAGACGAGCAACCGAGTAATGTCTTGAGGAATCGGACCACGGAAGTTATTGCTCCCGAGCTCTATCACCCTAAGGAACGTGAGGTTGGCTATGTGAGGTGAAAGGTCACCTGTCAACTTGAGAGATGATAGACGCAAGGCAGTCACTCTTCGATGTCGTGGACCGCATGTTATGCCTCGCCAGTTGCAGAAATATTGAGATTCATTCCAAGAGGTGAAGACTCCGTACGGATCAACTTGTATTCCAGCCTTGAAGGCAAGCAAGGCATGTATTTCAGTCTCATTTGTGGACCGAGGAGTGTGTGTTGTTGCACTTTCAGCATGATCCAGCTCACAAAGAGTGCACCAGAGGACAAGAGAGCAACATAGTAGCTTTGATCTCATGGTATTAGTCTTAGCATGCAAATTCAAATATCAATGGCAATGCCCATCTATCAGTATTTGTTTTCTTTTAAAGACCATAATAGTTTCTCCAAGTCTATCAACGTCGTTACAAGGATATTCTGAGACTAACGTGATGCGTATGGCATATTAAACTCTATTAATTTCAATTTAGGTGGGGTTTGACAAATTCAAAAATAATAGATGTTAAAAATTAAAAAGTATTCTATTTAATTTAAACAGTTTAGAGTTGGGGGACTATTACTGCAGCTTACTCTAGATTCTATTAATTTAATAAGTCTTCTAATAAATAATATTCAGTTTTATTTTGTTAAGAAATAAATAGATCTTATTTAAAATATCTAACAAATATATAATTTGAATATACTATTTTTTAAAAAATTTAATAGATATTTTAGCAAATAATATTTAAATTTATCAGTGAAGGTGAATTGATTGACAAAGTATAATTCGTCTCATTTAATATACATGAAGATCATATTGAAGAAAATAAAAATTAAATTTCTATAGGTAAAGTATTTATTAAAAATTAAAAAAATAAAATATAAGATTCTTTCATTTTCTTCCCTTCTTTTTTTGGAAAGAGAATCTCGTTATATATTATTTGTTTGATAATAAAGTATTTATGTTTATCCAACTTTTTTTTTTATCTGTCTAATATTAAGTTGATCAATATTAGTCAAGACTCGGATTAGAATAAAAGAGCCTAGAGTTAAAGGTAAGATCTATGAATGATAAAGATTAAAGATTTTATTCTTAATATTTTAATTAAAAATAATATAAAAATATGAATTGTTTATTAAATTAAAATATTAGTTTTATTTTAGAATAATTTTAGTTATATGTTTAATATGTGAAGTTTTTAATAATAATTTAAAAGTTATTTAAAATTAAATGACGTGTTGCGTTAGTGGGGTTCAATAATATATTGATGTGCAATGATGTGTAAATGTGTATTTTTATTCTAATTTTTATTGCGTCTAGATCTAAAAACTTAAAAAAATAATGGGTTTAGATCTATTTTTTTTTTAAAAAAAATAATAAATTTTTTAACCATATACTTATTTAAAATTTTATTTTAATATACTGTTATAATTATATAATAATACCTTTTCATCCTTTTTAATTATTTAAATGTTATACGATAGTTATTGCATTACATTTAATAGATCTGATTTTAGTAATAAAAATTTAATCGATACATATGAATATTTTGATGATAAAATTAAAATAATAAATATTATACCTTTAAAATTCTTTGCTACAACTGACTCCACATTTAATTTTGGACTCAACAACGTAACTAACCTAAAAGAACGGATGGTAGGGGTGAAAAAACTATCACATGGACTCGGTCTATGATATTATTTACAGTTAATATTTATTAAAAATCAATTGATTAATATTAATTATGTTATAATGTATTTATAATTAATTTTTATGTAATTATTTACTTTTTATTTATTTAACAAAAAATATAGATTTTAAAAAATAACATAAAAAATTAATTGATTAAATTTTAATAGATAAAATCATAAATAATATAATAAATCATGATCGTATAATAATGTAGACCCTATATGATAAAACATTTAATAAACACTTATATTATTTAATTTATGTATTTACTTTTTTACAGGCTAAATTAAATTAGACAAAATATTATTAAATGTTTCAAATTTACAACGTCTGGTCCCCTTTTTATTTATTTGTGTAGTCCAATTTGTAGGGACATGAGTCTTGAAGGTCATCCTGGACATCATGGGTCTCGGTCTGAAAGTGTTAATTTTTCAAGCGGTAGTTAAAGATACATATCATAGTGACAGAGATATCAATGATTTACGAGAAGAAAAATGAGGAAGGAGATTAGTTGATTAAGTCTACAAATCTATTCTAACTATCAATAAATTTTTAAAATTTTAGGCGGGATGAAAATTATAATTCTTTTTATTTTTTATGATATAATGACAGACCGCAAGATTCGACTAGAAAAAAAATGATATTTCTAACGTCTTTCTGGGACAAACTTCTATCATCTTCTTGGATGTACTGAAGCACGCATAGCTCTTCTCCTTTGATCTGCAACAACCATATTTCTGGCCTTGTGAAGTTCTCTCAACACATCTGTGATATTCATTCGTTCACTCGGCGAATTAGATGAGCATGACACACCTATGCTAAGCACCGAGCACAAGCATTTCCAGATGTTGCTGATGCCTCTGCTACTTTGGGCGATTTGATTGATTGATGCTTCTTCAAAATTGAGCCGAGTATCAACTATCTCCGCCACATGATCAGGCATGGCCGTCTTAACATACTCACGTAGGCTCAAATCTCCCGTAAACATGCTATCGGTGGGTCTTTTACCTGTAAACAGCTCCATTAAAATGATGCCATAGCTGTACACATCGCCTTGTGTCGATATATCCATTCCCATTCCGTATTCTGCAATTGAAAAAGTTGGAAAATACTTATTAGGATGAATACAAAAATGCATCAAGCTTCGATAATGTGGAACGGAATTACCTGGAGGAATATATCCCATGGTTCCTCTAATTCCCATCGAACTGCTTTGATTGGTTGTCTCCGAAAGAAACCTTGTTAGGCCGAAATCACTTATACAGGATGTGAGGTCGGCGTCAAGAAGAACATTACTTGGCTTTAGATCACAATGGACGACCGGGTTGTCAAGTTGGGAATGAAGATAATCTAATGCTGAGGCAACATCAATAGCTATGTTGAGCCTCTGGATTAGATTTAAACTTGGTGAATTGTGTACCTCGGTTGAACTCGGATGTAACCAAGTATCTAAACTCCCATTCGGCTTGAGCTCAAACACTAAGGCTTTGAAGTCGTTCCCTTGAAAATCAATGTTTGAGCAAGAAGTAATGACTTTGACAATATTCCGATGTCTGAGCTTCCTAAGAGCTTTACATTCAGCTTTGAAAGTCCTATCGGCACCCCGCTGTTGAAGATTGAGTACTTTCACAGCAACTGTTGTTTGATCATCACAACTTAAGATCCCTTTATAGACTGAACCATATCTTCCCTTTCCGATTAAGTTGGCTGATGAGAAATTGTCAGTCGCGTGAAGGAGCTCACCGTAGGAAAGTTTTGGATGCTTCTTATCCAAAGGTGTGGCAATGCCCTCTTTCTTTCTGGACAAGCTAACCCATCGTTTGATTGCAAAGAGAGCAATCAAGATCAAAACAACCAAGAGGACAATACCGGTAGCAATTATTGCTGTACGTGGAAATTTCTTCCCTTTCTTGGCAATTTCTGCAGGACAATCAGGCAATCGAAGTGGCTTAATCCCTCCGCATAACTCATTGTTTCCATCCACCGAGAATGCACTGATGTTTTGGAACACTCCTATGGTCGGCACTTTGCCTTTGAACCTATTGAAAGACAGGTCGAGATAGGTTAAAAGAGGACTTTCAGCTAGAAACTCTGGTATTTGGCCTGACAAACTATTGTTGGAAAAATCAAGTTCTTGCATGTTTTTTAAGTTTTGGAAGGAAGAAGGAATGTTTCCTTCAAAGGCGTTCTCCTTCAGGTAAAGCGATTTGAGCATCACACAGTTTTCAATCGAGCTTGGAATTTCCCCATGAAGTTTGTTAGTGGATACATCCAAGGAGACGAGATTTTTGCAGTTTCCAACCTCTGGTGGTACAGTTCCTGTTAATGTGTTTGAAGAAAAGTAGAGGGCTCTTGAGAAGGACCATTGACCGATAGCTTCTTTAGGTAAAGTACCTTCAAGATAATTCCATGAAAGATTCAATTCTTCCAAGAGACTGCAGCTACCTAAAGATGCAGGTATTTCTCCTCCTAGCCAATTATCTTCTAGGCGGAGTTTAATTAGTTGTGTCATGTTTCCTAAAGAATGAGGAATTCCCCCCTGTATATAGTTTCTGGAAGCATAGAAATATTTCAATGTGGACATTTTTCCAATAGAATCAGGGATCCTGCTCGTAAGCATGTTATCGCGTAATCCAAGGAACTGCAAGCCTACAAGATTGCTCATCTCCTGGGGTATGGCACCGGATATAGAATTGTAACCTATCCGCAATTCAATGAGATTTGTAGAAAGATTACCAATGGAATTTGGCAAAACGCCTGTGAGGTTGGTTTGGGATAATATTAAGAAACGAAGATGGGTGCAATTAGTCAATGAAGTGAGGAAACTTAAATCGTTGGAACTCTCAAAGACGTTGATGGCAAAGTTTAAGATTTGTAGATTTTGAAGGTTTCCCAAATTATTTGGTATTGGCCCTGACAATGAATTGGAACTCATATCAAGTATTGTGAGCCTCGAGGAATTGGCTATGGACGTTGGAATTGGTCCTGAAAACTTGTTTCCCGCAAGATCAATGAACTCAAGATATGGAAGGCTGGAAGGAGGGATCTGGCCTTCTAACTGGTTTTCAGTTAAAGACAAGTGATAAATAGATGAAATATTATACAGTTGATGAGGAACTGTACCAGAGAGATTGTTTGAGGATAGCTGAAGAAATTCTAGGTTGGAGAGCTGGCCGAGCTCGGTAGGAATGTTTCCTTCGAAGTGGTTCAGCTTCAAAGAAAGAGAGAAGAGAGAAGAGATGTTACCTAATGAAGGGGGAATTGTTCCTATGAAGTTGTTTACAGCTAGGAGAAGTGTTCGGAGACTAGACAAAGAACCTAGCTCAGCATGTATTTCCCCTCCGAGTGCATTTCTGTTTAAGTCGATGACCTTTAAGTTTGAACAGCTTGAAAGGTTTCTCGGAAGTTCACCTTGGAAGGAGTTGTTGGACAGAGCCAATACCTCTAGACGATGCAACCGAGTAACATCTTGGTGGATTGGACCACGTAAGCTGTTGTTCCGGAGATCAACCACCCTAAGGAACGTGAGGTTGGCTATGTGAGGAGAAAGATCACCTGCCAACTCAAGTGATGATAGACGCAAGGCAGTCACTCTTCGATGTCGTCGACTGCATGTTACACCTTGCCAGTTGCAGAAATGTTGAGATTCATTCCAAGAGGTGAAGACTCCGTAAGGATCAACTTGTATTGCAGCCTTGAAGGCAAGCAAGGCTTGTATTTCAGTCTCATTTGCGGACTGAGAAATGAGTGTTGCACCTTGAATAGGATCCAGCTTACAAAGAATGTAAAAGAGGTAAACAGAGAAGCTTAGCAGCTTTACGATCATAGTGTTGGTAGGCAAAAAGCTCCACCAAAGTCAAATTAAAACGTCGAATTTCTGATTATCGAAAAATAACTATAAAACAGAGTATTAATACTTATAGATCGTCTCCCAAAATTAATAAAATCGCTCCAACAATTTATACACTCAAATTACGAAATGAATTCTAATGATATTGTTTTTCTCTTTCAAAAATTAGAAAGAACTCAATGAGAATTTTGTAAAAGGTAGTAGAGGACTAGAGGTAAAGAGTAAAATTACTCGTATTTTGAATGGGATGCAGAAATGAACAGACGAAAGCTTTATTTATAGGTGAAGTTAGGGACAAAACTATAAAAAAAAAAAAAAATTTAAATCAAATTTAAATGCTTAATTATAAAATATCAAAATCATGGCATGTATACAGGGACCTAATCCATCACTTTGAAAACAAAGCTTCCAAAGTTTCTTTATAAATCAATTCAACTCTATTTTCTCCCTTCCGTTGGATGAGCAATCTCTAACATGACTTATCTAAGACTAACTAATGCCAAGTTTCATGATAAGCACCGACGGTACGGTTGACTTTTTGTTGGATTAATATTATATCGGCTTGTAAATAAATCGAACGAATACAAATAAAAATGTGTTGATGTTTGTTTTTTTAATTTTGACCGAACAATGAATGAACACAAATATAGGCAAACACAAAATTTATTGTTCATGTTCGTTTATTAAGGAATGTAGCTTGTTTGTGTTCGTTAACATGATAAATGAACATAAATAAATACAAACGACCATATATAATGTGTTAAATATTTAATATTTTCGGTTAGTTTGATTAATTCAGATAATTAATCGATTTTAAACCGAATTAATCAATAACTAAATTTTAAAAAACTCTTAATCATTAGTTAGAACTTAAAATTATCTAATAGATTAATCAATTTTATTTTGGTTCGGTCGGTTAGTTTGGTTTAATCGAACAATAAATTTCTTTAAACATATTTAAATAAATTTAAATGAACATAAACGTACGGAGTACTGAACGTTCACAAATATAAATGAACAAACAAGCCCTTTATTCATGTTCATTTAACTAAACGAACAAACTCTTTATTCGTGTTTGTTCGTTATTAATAAATAAACAAATATAAATAAATTTTTCAACGAACGATTTATTAAATATTCGGTTCGTTTACGGTCCTATTGCAGTTAGAATATGGTTCGCATTTCGAGAGGCATTTTCACATGGTCAATGCTTAATTACGTTGCTTTAAATGGTGGTTTTCACAAGTCTGGCATTATCATGTGTTCATGATCTCAATTCATGGCATTTAAATTAGCTCTTGATGAGAGAATAAGTGAAGTCAACGAGCACTTGGAACATATAATTCTCATTAGAAAACCATACTATCTCTCGTGTTTCAGAGTACTTCGTCATTTTTAATTTAGAATAAATTATATCGAATATAATTTAATTTTAAATTTTGTATCATTTTATCACAAAATATTTATCGATATTGTTTAAGTATTATTATTTAATTTATGTTTTAATTATATGATCAATAAATTTAAATGACACGATGATATGAATATATCTTAACGGTTCCTATAGATCAATGGATTCGAATGGAAATTCGTCCATGCCACTTGTCTGCTAATAGACAAGAACTTATACCTTAATCAATTGTCTGGTAATAGACAAGAACTTATACCTTAATCAATTGTCTGCTACTAGAGATCATTATAATCGAAATAATGTCTGTCTGCTGAATGCTGCTAGACATGAATTTATAAGTTTGTTTTCATAGGATATATATTGGGTTTTGAATATTTAGAAGTAAGTTTAAAGTTGGTCGGCTCAACTCACCACCCTGTCATGTGCTTGAGAATTATAAACATATTCATTCATACTTAAATTTAACCTATTAGATCTGAGCGCAAGCATTTCACAATGTTGCCAACGCCTCTGCTGCTTTGGCCATTTTGATTGAAGACTGCATCTTTAAAATTGAGACACGATCAGGCAGGACCAACTTTACATATTCACGGAGGCTCAACTCTCCGGTAAACATGCTGTCGCCGGTCGGTGGGTCTTTTGCCTGTAGACAACTCCATTAAAACGATGCCATGGGTGGATATTTCATGTCCCATTCCATATTCTGAAATTTCAACCAATCTAAAGTTGAACTAATTTTCGACCAATCTGAATGGACCTGAACCAATTTTGTTCGAAAAAAAAACAATACAAATCAAAGAAAATACAAAATAAAAATACAATTAAAATAAATAAAAAAATTAATTATGAATTGCTACACAACTCACCAAAAAATATGTATGTATATAAAGTCATATATAGGATGAAAAAATTTAACTCCGCCTGAAAACCTGATTAAAACCACCGATCCTATTAATCTAATATTGATTTGACCAAAATCAATTGACTTGATATTATCTAATCAAAAAATAATTGAATAAAAAATTAACTGGTCAATCCGATACTCAAACTGATATCACCATAAACTCAAATAAAAGTCGAACTAAATCAAAACTGAACTTAAATCAATTATAATTAAAATCAAAATAATATAAACCGAATAACTCATTTGCAACAGTGTTTATACGATAAAGTTGATCATTGATTTAAAAGATTTTGATAATTATAAATGTTAATTCCAATTAACGTATCTCAAGTATTCTATAGTATATCAATTTAAAAATTCCAATTGAATACTCCAAAATATCAATATTATACGACCCTGTTTTTTTATCAATCGAATCAATAATTAATATATTAAATACCAATACCATGTGAGATTTGACATGACTTAAAACATATGAATTAAATTGTAAACTATTAACTTGTTAAAAAAATAATTATATTTTAAATTATATGTGATTTTTAATTATATTTTCAATTATAAACAGTAATTCTAAAGAGGCACCGAAACGTCCAGGATTTCTATTTACTCCAGCCCAAGCCAAGCAGTTGCCTTTTTTTAACCATTACAAGAGAACTTCCATCCAAGTCCGGCGGCTCAATCCACAACCATTTCTTTTGCTTCAGAATTCTTCTGTGGAGTTGGGAGTTGGGACTTTTGTTTTAAAATGGCGGCTTCCACCTCTGAAAACGATTTGAAAACCCAAATTCCAAGCTCCAATGAAGCAGAGCAGCCTCAGATTCAATCTATTCGAATGCCAAGCATGGAGGAGATTCGTGCTCAAGAAGTTTGGAATAACTGTGCTGTTCGTAGCGTCGCTAGTGGAGTCATGGGTAAGTCCCAAATTCAGGTTTCATTTAATTTGCTTGCATATTTTTATCATTCGACGACTATTGGATGAGGCTGAAAAAACAGGGTTCGTGAACTCAGAGGTCAGGTGACTGAGCTCTTATGATTGTGAATCGCAGGGTGTGTGTTTGTGGTTCAGTTGCCGCTATAAAGTGGCTAATTTCCATTGAATCAAAGGTTGATTGGTTTATAGCTTTGCGTTGATCTATAAAAGTGCAGCTGTTTGATTCGATTAGGGGGAGATAATTCTTTAGCTTACATACGAGCTGCTTCAGGCATGGTGGTAGCTGTGTTTTTGTATTTGTGCTGATGTTGTAAATCCTTATCAAATTGCTTTGATGTAGAATTATTGGAATAAAGCAGTGAAATTTTTCTACATTTTTCTTTGATTTAGTGGGAGTTTTTAGGGTTTTAAAGGGGTTTTAATATATGTGATGATATTTGCAGGAGGTGGGTTGGGATTCATGATGGGCATGTTTTTGGGTGCATTGGATAATCCTATAATGCAAGAACAAATGAGTGGAAGGCAACAGTTAATTTATAACTTAAAGCAAATGGGGACAAGAAGCTGGAGTTCTGCAAAAACATTTGCAGTTATGGGCATTGTGTTTTCTGCTGTTGAATGTGTTGTTGAGAAGGTAGTACAGAGAAACTAGAAATCAGAATCATATTCACACACATACACATTGAAATGGAATGGAATTGGAAACTGAATGCATATTTGTTGTTTTTTAAAGGCTCGGGCGAAACATGACACTACAAATACTGTTGTTGCTGGATGTGTAACCGGAGGAACTATGTCGGCGAAAGGTATCTACTTTCTTACTGTTCTTTGATACTGCTTTTAGTGTCTCTCTGATCTCCGTAGATGTTTGTTAGATTTGGTGTTCATATCTTAGTTAGCATAGAAAAACCAGTGGCAATTTAATTTAGAGTCGGTTTTGATATGTGCTTATTCTTTGAAAAGTTTTGTTCTTTCTATTCCTGATACATTTTTATTGTTCTCAGCTTGAAACTTTAGATGAACAGGATTGATCTTCGTGATGAGGTGATTTGTATGTAGTGCACAATTTATTTACCATTTATGCTTGTTGGTCTTTGATATATGCAAGGAGAAGAATTAACCGAAGTATCTCATTGCAACTTAAACTCACACGAATTAAAGTATTTTATTTTATGTAAGCTTTTTGCTCATATGAGTGGTGGTTCCAACAAATACTTGTCGACAATGTCTTAGCTTTTCATTGTTTCCTTTATGATCTCCAATCTCACTGTCAAATGTTAATCTCCCATGTTTACTAGCTTATAGTACGATGTTCACAATTCCACTCTGTTTTTGGTTCCTTGATTTATCTTACATCTCATTTCTGTTTTGTGTTTATAGCCGGTCCGAAAGCAGCCTGCGTTGGTTGTGTTGGTTTTGCTGCATTCTCAGTTGCAATCGAGAAGTTTTTCGATAGACACACTTGACGGGAGGGCTACCTCTGGACCAATCTTGCAGACATCGTTATTATTTATAGAGACGGAATTCACAACTCACCTTCTGAATTCATCCTATATTCTTGCTCAAGTTTTCCTGATACATAACAATTCGAGGAGTGAAAACTTTTGATTTTTGTTCAGAGGATATGTACACACAATTATAATTGATTGGATCTTGGATATACTTATATTGCTTGATATTGCTAATGGTTCGATTTAGATTGGATTCTAAAAAAAACTTGTTTGTGTTATTGTATTAATAAGTCATCATCGAGTCTGTTAAGTCCCATTGAAAGGGATAGATCTACCATTGAAGGAAGGAAATGTAAGGAAACAGGCAAAGTATACGATAGGTGGAGAAAAGCAAGACAATTATGTGATGTCGTTCAACAATATAAAAGCCAAAGGAAAAAACAATACTTTATCTATCTCCAGGTCTTCCTCTTGAAACTTAACATCAAAACCATATTAACAAAATGCTAGATCAGGCCTCCGATATGCTGCCGCTGCCGTCATCTCCCACCATCTCCTCCGATCTCGACACTGAGGTAAGTTTTCGTTACATGTTTCCAATGTTTTCCCATAATTTTGGTTGAATCTTAGTTCGATTAGTATTCCTTTTGTGCGTCTGTGAATGAAGTCGACAGGTTCGTTTTTCCATGATAGAAGCACTACATTGGGTACTTTAATGGGAGTGAGTTTTCCAGCTGTTGCTTTCCGAGCTCCTTCCCGTCATCACAGCGAGACGCAACCTGCGAACGCTGCTTCGGCTTCGGTAGCGAAACCCAAGAAGAGGAGAGCGCTCACGGCTGCGTTCGGGGCGGAGCGTTTAGGGAGGAGGCGGAGGAAGTGGTGGCAGATATGCAGGGACGTGGATTCGAAACCGGCTCTGGGAGAGTACCTTGAGGTTGAGAGGAGGTTCGGAGACGGGTCGTTTTACGATGCGGCGTCTGAGCTTGAGGGAGTGATGGGGGCGGCACATGATGAGTCGAGGAATGGACGGTCGTTGTTTGCCGATGGGAGGGTGTTGCCTCCTTCATCGGCGGTTGATGAAGATGAGAAGGCATCCACGGCGGGTGCTCTTTGTAGGTTCCCGGTGATATGTAGCGGTTGCGTTGGATCCATTGTACCCGTCTGCTGACCCTTCCCTTTTGTATTGTTTTCGTCAGTGCATAATTCCTCCTCCATTTACTAATTTAATGACTTATTTCTTCTCTGTCTTTCTTTTTAAGTAAGATCTTAATGATTTATGCCTGGTTGGAAAGCTTGAACTTGTAATCATTTGTCCCTGACAAGTTTGAGAAAGTATAGGAATATTACTTTGTACTTTTTTAATTTTTCATTATCACATCATATCATTTTAGTTTATACAGTAATTATGTTCATTGGAAGCAAAGAATTCCCAGAATTTAACTCTATTCTGTTGCTGCAATCATTTGAACCTTAAAAAAAATAGGACAGATATAGAAAGGCAACAATAAGAATACTTTTACAAGATAATCTACAACAAAAATTGCAACTTGAACCTTAAAAATCATTAGGACTAAATAACTCAAAAGAGGCCAAAAGGTCCTAAGTTATCTGACTCTAATACCTGTATCATTTAGTATCACCTCATACTTCTTTCCCCCTGATTCTAAATTCATACATTTAGGTTAATCTTTGCTTTCTACTACACTTTCTAGTATTTAAAAATACCATGCTTCCAAGTATGTCCATACATTTCTGTCTTAACCATGTCTGACATTTTTCCTGGCTTACCATGCGTGTCCAATGTATTTTGCCGCATTGGAGCAATGTTACCGTCAAACACATGTCAACACCTGGATACTCCGCTGACAAGTGTCCGTGCTTCATATTATAAAATTCATTTCTGGATGTTCAGAGAAGTATTTATAGCACATAGACAACTACAGGTGGTATGCTAAGCTCAAGTTTCATGATCAAGTGAAAGAGTATAGAAATCACCTCCTTAAAGAAATTTATTACTCGGTGCTGATAAATCAGAAACTTTCAACGTGTAAAGTAATTGAATTGATTTCTCGAAGCTCCTTGTTATGCACAAGTATGCTACACTCCCTTTAACATTCACCCTAACCAACAATAGAAAATAGATTCAGTTAGAGGAATGATTAATATCTAAACTTCTGTTGAAATTACAAACCACTAACCTCACAACCTGAAGGCTCAGACCAACTAAAACCACTCTTATATCTTCAACCCTATGTGAACCTAATAAATCCAAGGTACTCTCTGCAGAGACAGTAAAGAGCATGCCATAATGAAATTTGACAACCAACTCAGGAAATTTTGTCAACAGATCAGCACTGAAAAGACAATCAACAAATGCATGCCTTATGCAAAGGCTACTTCATTATACAACCTGATCTATCAAATGTGAGGCCAACAAGCAGTACATACAACTTTTCCTCACTGCTCAATACCAGAGCTACTTCTCTGTAGATGTAAGGAAAGCAAGAACACGAAATTATTTAAAATACAAAGTCCTCAAATTATATAAGAAAGGCCTGGTTTGATGAGCAGGTTCATGACATCATAAACAACACAAAATGAAACACTACAAAACCATATCAAGCAAACAAGATCGAGGATTTTGTAGAATTGCTCAATGTGAACATCTAGTCTAAAACACATTAGGAAATCATGAAGATTAATGTGAAAAGAAGTGAATTTTCTCAAAAATAAATTCATTAAAATATGTGAAGGGTAAAGACAAACGCATAAAGAATATAAACATAAATTGATTGGTACAACTTCACATGAAAATTTTCTGATGAAGATTATAATATCTGATGCTGTTGTGAATTGAAACTCATTGCGAAAGTAGCATCAATGATTACCGGTAATATGATTTTGAATTCACTAGGAGACTGAAAAGCCTCATCACAACAAATATTAGGACCTTTTTCCTTCAAAATTTCTGCAATACTTACCTTTCTTTGCAAAAAGGTTGGTCAACCATACAACTGCAACGCATATATAACCTACAAGTTTCATGAACTCTCGAATCTGCAACATTTTTATTGAAATAATCCTCAATAAAATCATGCTTCTCCTGAGAAGAGCACTGTGCATCAGAATATCTAACACCATTATCAAGTGGAAGCATTGAATTTGCATTTTTAATCTGGTTTCCATCAAAATCTTTCCGACGATCACTCTTGTTTGAAGAATGTTTCCCTTTCATTTCTTTAATATGAGCCCAACTAGCCCCCAGGCTGCCATTTGATTCTTGAGGTACCTGTTGACAGTTGTTCTCTTCCAACAGTGAAATCACTCTTCTTTTTGGTTTCCTTCCGCCTTTTCTCTTTTCAAACCAGCCGGCCTCTTGGCTCACAAAAGATGTCTCTAGATCATTAAAACTTGTATCTAACTCACTGGAGAGTTGTAGGGATTGTTTCATATTTACAAGTTTGTTGGTCCTCGGCGCTTGTTCAGCGCGTGAATTAATGATGCATATTCCATTTTCATTCCCATGTGAATTGTTATTTCCATTTTCATTATAGGCATGCTCAAAAAAAATTGCTGGAGAATGTTCTTCAGTTCTCTTATTGAGATGTTCCTTGACAGGTATACCAGCTTCACTGTAATCATCTTCACTGCAGCTTGTATCACTGTCAGATGATTCCACGGAATAGGACCCCGCTGATAACTGGAGAATTTCTTCCACCAAATTCTGTCGACGATGCAAAAGGTCCTTCTTATAATGAGGTGGTGATCCAGGGTAAGCAGACGAAGAATTAGACTCTGTTATATCATCAATAGTATTCAAATGAGATACACCGGCATTTTCAACCATTCTATTAGTTTCTTCAAGGGCAAAAATATTACGGTGAGAACTCTCAGCTAAAATGGATCCACTATCAGTCTCATCATGCAAGTAAGATTTCTGATACTCTTGTTTCACATCCAATGTCCTCAAACCTGGTAGAGAGAATCCACCAGTAATTCCCGAGGAAAAAATATGGTCAAGGTATCTGTTGGCATTCACATTGGCAGACGTATCTGCAAAAGAATTATCAGATTCCAAAACATTCATGCTACTTTCATCTCCTGAAGCTTGAACCGAGTCTGAAACATATTTAGAACTTTCACTAAGAGGTCTCACACTTTTCCCACCTTTCTTGTAATTCTCTTTCCCAGGATGTGACATAGCCGTATTAAAACCACCATCAGCAAAATTCTCAGAAGGGTGATCCATCCAGTCCTTGAACTCTCGTAACCAAAGAATAGAACGTTCTTTCTTCAATTGTTCTACTCTTTTGATCAAATCGACTATTTCAGCTTCATCCTCAGATATGATGTTCTCCTCTCTGCTTCGCATTTCATTATCGCATGACACCGAATCTAGATCAGAATAAATGTTTGCGCTTTCTTGTTCATTCTCAATACAAGCAAGTCGAGACACCTTTATCTGCAAGAGGTTAAAATGATAATCACTTACAAGCACTGCTAAAAAGGTATATATATTATTAAGTACATGAACAACCAAAATTCATCAAATGCATCCAATAAGACTAACCAGGGTGCCAAAATTTCACGATTGAGAGAAGATAGATGATTGTACAGTTAAAATAACATGCAAATTTGAGAATCGGTAAAACTTTACTCACCCTCTTTTTGTTGATAACCCCCTCTCCTTCAGCATCATATTTAGCGGGATAGTAGAACCCGAAACTGGAAGGTCGCTTCTGTCTGCTGGCAACAATAATCTTCCTCTTCCAATACTCTCTTGTGCTGATTTCTTTGTCATCTAATTTCAACTAACCAAACCATATAATAGAACAAAGGAGAGCTGTATCATTAGCTGGAATACAGGATAGAAATTAAAAATTATGAAATGTTTTAGTATAGAAGTTCAACAACCAAAACTCAATCTGCAAATAGATACTTAACAGACTTACATTTTCAGGACGACTGAAGTAGCTGAATACTTGTGCACGATACCATCGGGCACAACATAGTGGATTCCCTTCAAGCCACAAGCTTCGAAGAGATTGGAACCCCGCAAGGAACTCTAACTCCATAAAATTGGAAATGATATTGTAGGAAACGTCAAGCCTTTCAAGAGACTTCAGATTCTCAATACCACGCAGCGTAGTTAGAGCATTGTTCCTTAAAACAAGTTTAACAACATGACAGGAGACCTGCAATATTCATCAACAATGATGTAGTTGTTCATATAGAATTCCTATAATATTTGGTGAATGCAAAACATTCAAGGCAAGGAGATCATAACCAAATCTCTTTTTAAACTTCCCTCCACATCTTATTTACTCTCTTCCCTTTAGACATGGGAAATTAATCTCGACAGAATCACTCTGTTCTCTCATATGTAAAAACCATCTTAGATGTATCCATTACTTTAATTGGTGATACAGCTACCCTCACCTTCTTCAATCTAATCTACATTTTCTTACATATACACGTATCCATCTTAACAATCTCATTCCAGCACCCATCATTTTCTGAACAAATGAAAAGTAAACTACTTGACAATATGGGTCACATTGTTTGAATCCAATCATTAACACCTCCTTGAATAATACCATCTTTTGAACTATGTGAAAAAAGATTTGATAGTAGAGGCAAATGAAAAATACAGCAACAAATATATACCTCGATTTATTAATTTTTCAGCATCAAGTAAAAACCAAAAATCATAATTTCTTGAGTAATAATCCTAGCAACTTACCTCACTAAATGATGAGATGGATCGCAAGTGATTGAATCCAAGGTCCAAGTGCTTCAACTTGGCACATTTCCGAAGATTATCCACCTTTGCAAACTTGTTTCGACTTAAATCAAGGGTTTCAACAGCAGGAAGAAGTTGCAAAGACTCATCCATTAGTAACAAGCCATTGCAAGCACACGAAACAAAGGACAAGCGGTTCCACTGTGGAGAGCCCTTTATCTCGGCAATTCTACTGGCAAACACATGACGCAAAGCATCCTGCATAATTTAAAAGGTTAAACATAATCCATGAAGTATTGTAAAGTTCCAACACCAATCACCTACTATTAATTAAATGAAATTAAGGAGAAGATTCTGTCTACAGAGTCCATTCGTAATATTACTAAATTGTCGCCAAGAGACCAAGAGAATGAATGATATATAAACTAAAAGAGGGTAATTAATTCTAGGAATTTTGGAGTAAATGCAAAACATTCAAAGAGACTCACAGTTGAGTTATGACAAATAATCTTCTCCAAAGTATGCCTCAACTCTAACAATCCTTTGGCTGTTGAAGTAGACAAATCGCATCCTCTGAGTTCCAGAACCTTCAGTCTCCCAAACGGCAGCAAAGAGAGAGGCGTGGGGTCACGCGCAGGCGGAGTCAAGGCAGACACCACTTTAAGAGTCGTCAGGAGCCTCAGAATCCGTCGAAGTTGCTCAAGCGCCCGGTGATCCCCGAGGTCCGACACATAGGCACGTAGATAGTCAACCGGAGCTCCAGCTAGAAGTCTCTCGAGCTCCTGCAAAGCCTCGAGCCTCGATTGCACGTAGTGTAGCCCAGCCGGGTTGAGCTTCAGCACCTTCGTACCTTCGATCAAAGCCCCGGCTCGTTCGTCAACGAACTTGACCAGCTTCTCAAGGTAGCGGTCCCCTGTGACGATCGCCATTGACAGTAGTAGAATTAGGGTTTCTAAACAGAAGAAGAAAATCATCCGCCGTCAACGCATCGAAAGCTCATCAATCAACCCGCATGCAAGTCCCACAGTGCATATATAATAATAAACCCAACCCAACCCAAAATTTTTAAACCGTTTTCAGATTCGATAAGTTTCAAAGGTGAACAGAATAACAAATTTGTGGGAGAAACGACAAGAAAGGTTAAGGAAATTGCTTTGAAGATTGCGAGTTAAGTTATTGAAAACAATAGATGAAACGTGAAAGGGAAACAAATGATTTTTGGTATTGCCGTTACAATTCAATTACCAAAATCACATGAAACGGAAAGTCAGTTTCTGGGAGATTTTTGTAGTGTGAGGAGAGAAAGCCATGGCAGGCCAGGGGACAACGACGGTATTTTTGTTTTTCTTCCGAGGTGGATGAATGATTGAGTGAAGGAGTTTTGCCTTTGGGAAGAAGAAGTGCATCAATTTGCGAGTTCGTTTCCCAATAGATGACACGCAGATTTGAGTGATGACTACTTTGTAAATTAGTGGAGTGTTTTTTAATTAATGTAAAGTATTGGTGTTTTTTCATGTCATATTTTTCTTAAGTGAATTTTATTTAAAAAATTAAAAATTAAAAAGATGAGTAGATTTTAGTGATCGATTTTATAAATGATGCGGTAGGACTGATCTATAATATAATTATTCATTGGTGTTGGTTAAATGTTTTTATTTGATAATTTAGGTTGAATATTCTTAAAGTATTGGAAATATTTTTTTATAACATATTTAATTTTAATTCCCCAAAGGTGCGACGATTGAAAGGATCAATTGAAGGCCGCTGATAAGCTACTGTCAGTGGCAGATTGGCAGATGCCTGTTGTCAGCTAAATGAACGAAACCGCCTGTTTGGTCTGTGAAAATGAAAATATGGAGAAAAACGATAGAGAAGATGATGTAATGTCGTCTATCCATCTCGCGAGAAAACCAAAATAAAGCGGAGTCCTTATCGATTAAAACGATTGAAATTAAATTTATGATTTATCAAAAAAAAATATTAGAAACAAAACGATTGAAAAATAGTGTTTACCACTATTCGTTTTAATTGATTAATTAAACGTGAGTTGAAAGAAGTATTTTTCTATAAAATCTTCGTTGACTGTTATTTTTTTCTTTAAATAATTCTTGAAATAAAATATTTTTTAATTATAATAATATTTATTTTAGAATATATTTTTAACACCGTTAAGAGTGATGTCAAGTAGCTGCGAGTAGCAGGCGTGCTTCACAGTTACGTTGAGCAGTGGCCGAGCTTTTCAAGAAAATGAGCAGGAACTTGGTGCCAGACCAGCAGGCGTACGAAGATGTTAAGGATAAAATCCTCAAGTACTGCAACAATCCGTTGACCCCGTCTTTGGCTCGGCTTTATTACACCCATTTTAGTCAGCCCTGGACTATTGTTGGCTTCTTGGGTGGAGTAGTCTATCTCATTTTCTCCGGTATTACGGCTTTTCTCTCTTTACGAAAAGCATTAAAGCAAGATGGTAAATAATATGGATTTAATTTACAATAAATAACATGGTAGATACTACATATGTTTGTAGCATATCCCATTTGTATACTTTTATTAGTTGTTATCCACGTTTAAAATATAAATAAGCAAATTTGACCATGAGAAACAAGAGTGGGTGTTCAATTTATTATATATAAGCTTAAATAAAATATTTAACATGCGAGGAAAAAGAGAGAATATGAGCCAAAATATAAAAACGAATCCAAAGCAACATAAAACAAATGAAAACAAAGTGGAGTGGCACGTGACAAAGGAACGCCCAACTTAAAAGTCTAACCGCCTAAACCCTACCCATACCATGTGAAAGTGTAAACTCCCGCAGGCGCAGCAGACCCTTTGAAATTTTGACTGTTGAAGTCGACACTATTAGTGTTAAGTACCCAATTTCAGATTATAATCTATTAATCTAACAGGGTTTAATTTAAATTTGACTGGAGTTGTCATGCCACCGTATATTAATATTTTATTAAAATATAAATCATCTTTTTTTAATTATTATTATTGATATTTTTATTTTAAATTAATAAGTTTAGAGTTTAATATTTAATGTTAAAGTTTAATATATTTTTTAAGGCGTAAAATTTAAAATTTAGAATATAAAAAATTAAAATTAAAATTTTAAATTTTAAATTTTTTTAACAAAATGCATGAAATGTGACTTGATTAAATAATAAAAAATATCTATTCATTTTACTTGGATAAGCCATTAGTTCCGTTCATGCTTTCAAATAAGTTTTTTTGGGAAATGCCATTTGATCCAACGCCTACAGAAGTGCATTATTATTCATATCTACTCTTGATTTGCACATTTTTTTTCAAATAATTGATGAAAATGAAACCTAACGTTTTTTTTCAATAACCTTTGAACATGGTCAATGGTATATTGGTATTTGATTGACCAGTGGAAAAAAGATTTATTCTCCCACCCAACTTGTTCGGTTTTTGCCTGCCCTGTCTTCAGACGTCTCTCCCCGTCTCTATCCTTGTACTTCTTCGTCTCTCCCTCCTTTTATTAATATACTTTCGCAATCAAAGACACACAGAGATTTGGGTGTGGAATTTTGTCAAGGTTGAAGCAGCAGATATGGAGTTGAACAACAACAGCAGCTGTCATTTCAGAGGAAAAGAAGACATGGGTAGTGTTGCAATTCACAGCCAAGTTTGGAAAATAAAGCAGGAATCGAAGCAAACCATCGACGGGTCGCCCGGACAGCCTGAGACGAGACCTGTTCTTAGAGAGATTTCTCGACAGCACGTTTCTCGTCGGTCTCCTTTGGGGTTAAGTGGCAGCCCAATCTCTGTTGGTCACTAGAGACCGGCTTTTGAACAAAAAACTGTATTCAAATCTTCATTTCTTGACGTTCTATTTTCATCTACACAGAATTTTTAAATGAAATTAGCGTTTTAATGATTATGGAAATGACATAGGAAAAACTAAATTGCTTACACCTTAAGTTGCTTAGGAATTGAGCTGTTTTGTCCGCAGTGGGATTTTAATCTTCATTGAAAACATCTTGTTTCTCTTAGTACAAACCACCAACATCTTCTCGCAAAGCACTTCTAAAATTCGTCCTTTTCTCTTATTTTTCATCAAACTGTGTTGTACATACTTAGGACATACGTATAGGACCCTGTTCTTTACAATTATATCGTATAGACCATGCCAACCTCCACCAGAGCTGCGTGAGGGATGTTCAATGCCACATGGGGCTCTCTGCCATTTTTATCCAAGAAAACATAAACCATGACGAGGAATCGCTTGAGGAAGTTCGAGCCGTTGCGTACCACCAAATGTGATTGACCCAAGAAATATGCAGTCCCGCTCTCCCTGGCCTCGATTAGTGCGTTTAGCTCCTCCCTTACCGACACGCGCATTTTCGGGCTATGATCCGGCAGCATGAACCGTACCTTTTTCTTCTTCTTCTTCCCTTTCTCTTTGGTATCTCCCGTCGAGCTTGCGTTCATTTGAGTTGCTGCATTGGCTGAGTTCATGTCTTGGTTGTCGTGTAAAGGTATCAAAGCATCTCCTTCGGGTTGTTTTCCAACTCCAACAACAATCATTCTTTCTTCGGGTGCCACCAAGGACTCGGCATCAGGTTCTTCCACGGAAATAAACTCTCCGATGAAGCGAATGATCTGTTCCTCAAAGTCCCCCGTGTCCCTGATGTGATCACGGTATCCGTATCTTACGATGCATCGGTAGATTCTGTTCTCTCTAGGCCCAATTCTACCTATAAGATAACGCCTACTCGGGGGAACAAACGGCTCTGGCAAAGACTTGAATGACACAAAAATCAGCACTTGATGAAATGCTGGTACATTTGTGATAAAATGGGAGAAAAAAGCTGGGATTCCGGTTACGATATCGGTGTAGACGAAGCCGATTCCAGGTACCCGGGAAGCTCCGAGGCTCGAGCTGAGATCCGTGAGCCATTCCGTAGACACCTTGTTTTCCAAGTCAAACTGATATTTCTTCAAAGTTCCGTAGTGCCATGAAACCATGATAGTCAAGGATAGCACCAGAAGAACAGCAAGATACCAGGCTCCCTTGTGAAAATTTAATATATTCGAAGATAAATAAATACTCTCAATGGACCCGAAAAACAGTAAAAAGCAAGCAGACACTAGCAAGCTCTTTTCCCAGTACAGGGCTATCACAAGTGACATGAGGCAAGTTGTTACCAGCATGCTAGAGACCACGGCTGTGCCTGTACACAAAATTTACTATTGGTTTCATACGGCGAATTCGACTGAAAATAGGGGTTATATATGCTTATCATACTCTTTTAAGTACAACAACCTTACCTAGTGCATTTCCAATTCTCGTGGTATCATGAAAGCCTATTGTAACAGCAAGGCTAAGAACCATTACTATCCAGTTAACATCTGGTATATAAACCTGGCCATGTATTTTATCTGATGTATGAATCACTTTCACTCTGGGGATGCAACAAAGTGCTAGGCACTGGTTTACAATGGAAAAACATGCTGTTATTGTCGCTTGACTTCCGACCGCAGCAGCAAATAGAGCTAAAACCGTGTAGACATGGTGAACTCGTTCTGCAATTGCCAACCAATGTTCAGTTTGC
This sequence comes from Abelmoschus esculentus, assembly GCA_035048815.1. Taxonomy (NCBI): domain Eukaryota; kingdom Viridiplantae; phylum Streptophyta; class Magnoliopsida; order Malvales; family Malvaceae; genus Abelmoschus; species Abelmoschus esculentus. The sequence goes on from JAUCBN010000049.1 coordinate 14,234,784, forward strand.
AATAAAAAAATGCCAATCTAAAGCATAAAGTAGAAAGCAGATGAACAACTTGCCAGGCGCGGATAGAAAAAGGTGATTAAATTCACCTCGAAGACTGAATAAGTTCTTCTGGGAGAGTGTATGGGAGATGAATGCAGCCTGACCCGCGTAACATAAAATTAAAGCAGGGTAAATCAAGCAGAAAAATGTCATCTGCAGTAGGGAACCGAGAAAAGTTCTGTTAATCTAGAATTGAATGATCACGGCCGTTTCCCGAGACATGAATTAGATCGAGTACCTTGATTGATTTTGCTGAGAAATGACCTAGATCTGCAAACATTGCCTCCGATCCTGCGAAAAAACAGGTTGCATATGTGGTTTGAGAAATAATAATACAAGAAGCTATCTTGTTATGCTATTGCTCAATGGTAAACCAGGACTGACCTGCTACACATAGAGTGAGACCGCCCAATGACCTCCAGCTACGGAGGCTAGTACTTTTGAAATACTTGTAAATGTATTTTGGGGAGACTGCATATATGACATGTGGATCATAGTGCACAATATTGAATACACCCACTCCGCTAATAAATAAGAGCCATATTATGACTATCGGAGCAAATATGAACCCAATTCTATGGCTTCCGTAGCGTTGTACTGTGAAAAGGCAGACCAATATGGTACATGCAACAGGCACTTGTACATCTGAAATAAATAAGAGGACAGGAGAGACATCAAATATTCTTCAATGTTGTTTTTTGAAACATCGAACTCGAAGATATGGAGTTTCATAAATAAAACTTACATCTTTTAATATCTCTTGATATAGACTCTTCTCTTTCATAGGAAGAGGAATCTGCAAAATCAACGTAGGAAGGTTATTAGACAAAGGTTGAGGGACGGTTCAAAGATAAGGTTGCACTTCGTACTGCTAGTTTACATTTAATATCTGTTAATGATCGTCGAAGACTGGCTGCAGCCGACAAAACTGGAGAAGGAAAATAGAGAAAAAGGGAAACATAAATACAACGAACCATTCAATGACATAAACTATCACAAAAGAAGAGAACTTGATCAAGTTTATCAAACCAGAAATAGCCGGTGTAAGAACTGCATCAGCTATTATCATGCAAGAGCCGAGCAGCGCCAAGAACAGCATCAAGTAATGACTACTCTTATGTTTCGTGATAGCCCTTCGAGCTCTCGATTCGAGCTTGCTTCGGGAAGGAAATTCATCGTCATATTGCATAATGTTGTTGTCTCTTGTATCATTAGGGAGCAGACCAACTTTTCCATGCCTACACAGTAGTGAGTACAAAGCAAAAGTACCACCTGCAAGATATCATTCAAGGTAAAATTCATTTCGCAATCTTATGAGCGCAATCGTTTTGTTTAAAAGGTCACCAAAGATCATTACATACCCTCCCCATCGTCATCGGCTCTCAGCACAATAATAGCATACTTCACTAATGAAACGATCGTCAAAGTCCAAAAGATAAACGATAAGTACTCGTATGCACTCTCATCGGATTTGAATTCCTGCCTAGGGATTGAACTAAATACATATAAAGGAGCAGTACTCAAGCGACCGTAAACAACTCCGACGCTTTGGAATGACAAAAGAACTGTATGCATCCATGTCTCCTTCTGAACAACATCAAGAAAATCCAAATAGCACATAATCGAACACTTAATACTAAAACACTGCACATGCTGTGATCTACTGCAAAATGTCATAACACATGATTCCGCTGAAATTAATCTGTGATTACATGAACTTAAACAACCCCCGAGACTTTCTCTGATAATGATCATATCAGAACCAGATGCTTTATAAGACCAAATGGTACCAGATTTACGAAAAGGCTTCCTATATTCATCGGAGGTCCAAGGCTCGAACCTACAGTTTAAGAGTCTCATCTACAAGATCCCATCACTAATATGCAATGATCAGATTTTGACTCAAATTAAGATAACTAAACTGGTCATTAATTAACACTAGGAAACTGCACATTTGAGTTCTGATAAAACCAAGCAAAAACTTAAGCTAAACCTGCAGAAAGCAGAGAGAAACTAAGTATTCTGCAGTTCAACAAACAACTAACCTTGATGGGATTAGAGTAGATTCTAGGGCTTAATGGAGGATCCATTAAGAGAAACAGAGACCAAGAGACAGATAACATGAAAAGATTTTCATTGGGAAAAATATTTAAGAAAGAAGACAAACATAGGAACGAAATAGCGGTTGAGTCTATGCGAGTTTGATCGACAGAAACAAAGTTATAAAGTCTAAGGAATGGTCGGCCGATTTCAAGACAATTTGTTGTTTTTCTATGGCAATTTGAATGCTGTCGCCTGCAATTCTATATAATCATATATAAATTGAAGCTACAACTTTTGAGTATATCCGAAGGCCTCATGGGAACACGTTCTCACATGCCAGCTTCACATGTTCTTTGTTTTCACTGAATCAAGATTAAAAACAAGAGATGAAAACTAAGTTTGTACATTGAATGATGCATTGTCTTCGTGGGAAAGAAGAAACATCACGTAAAATATAGTTCAAACATACCTTGTACGAAAAGTTGTTTACGCCATGAAAATATGAGTTTGAAAAGGAAATTATTTTGTAAAATTCTTGAAAAAAAAAATGAAGATAAAAAGTGTGAAAGATCATTTCTTTGGTTGAGCAGAACAGCTACTTGGGTTTAAAACATGTTTAGTAGTGGGTAATTCTTTTAAACATTTCCGGGGGAAATGGCGAACACCCACAAGTGGGCTAACAGGAAAACCATGGACAACCAAGATCGAATGAGAAGAAGAAAAAAGACAAGGGTAAAAGCCCAATTTAGGTATAAAATATAAACCATATTCGATCTTATACCCTAAAACTCAGTAAAAAAATAGTATTACTATTTTTTAATTTATATATGTGGATTGTAATGAGAAATATAATAAACCAAGTCCAAGACCATAAACTATAACACACTAACAACATTTTATACTTATTTTATTGGAGAAATTAAATTTATTAAATTATTTGTAATTAAAGTTAAGATAAAATTAAATATGTATTATCTTAATTTAGACTAATATAATATTAGCGGTACAATATCACAAGTATAACTCAAATGCATCAACCCATTTACGCCCGTTAAAGATGAAAGTAGAGGGATGGAGAGCTCTCCCCTTAATTTCTTAATGAAGAAAAAAAGAAGTGAATTTCTAATTTCCTGTTATATGTATACTTAGGGGTGGATCTGAATCTGGTGAATCTGAAATGGATTCAACAAGTATCCAGATATGGAACACATTGAAGTTGTAAAGAGGCCCATTTCTGCAATCTGCCAAAACCCTGAAATAATTACAAGCAAGCTGTAGGCTGTAGCCCCCTCATAGACAGTACTCGTCCTCTTCACTTGTCTCCATCAGAAACATTCCAAATTAATTAACTAGACACATATACATATACATATACATGTATAGATAAAGATATAGATATGTTGCAGTCGATATTGAATTGTCAAAAGTTAAAAATTGAGGGGAAGGCAATGAATAGTGAAGGAACAAGGTCTTTTCTGAGAGTGAGAACAAGGCCAGGGTGATGAAAGAGTACCGTGATAAACAGTGACGAATTTGGAATTTTCTGCTATACAAAAAGTGGGAGGAGAATGAGCAGTGCAAAGGTCATATAAAGACGGGAAAAATCTACAAAACAAGACTGGTACGACTTTACCTTCCCCATTATTCGAGAAACCCACCCTTTGAAATGTTCCTTTCGTTGCTATAAAACGACAATGAGAGGGAGTGCAGGTTGCAGAGAGAGGGAGAGAAACCACTTTCGAAGAGTGTGTTTTCCCTGTACATCTGACTGGTGATGATACCACTTTCAGGATATGCATGCATGGGTCATTCCAGAAATGGGACTACCTCCGTATCTTGTAATGAAATTTGTTACCCGATAGTACCAACAGTGCTATCTGAGATTCTCTCCTTTTCCTTCAGCTTTTAATTTAACATTTTTTATTTACAAATATGGCAAAACTGGGAAATTGTTTGTAGGTGAGAACTGGAGATGGAGGCCAACAAGAGTGAAGATCATCAGTCATACCAGGAGGCTGGGGATAGTGATGATGTTGAGCTTCTCAAGACCACAATTTCTAGCCATCCTTTGTATGCGAAGCTCGTTCAGAATCACCTCAACTGCTTAAAGGTTCTTTCTCCCCCACCCCCTTCATTGCTTGTCTGGCAGTCACACGGATACCTTAACTGTATCTAAAGTTAAGACTATAGTATTAAATTGTGGCCACAACACCACGCATCCTATGATCTTGTCTTGTTAAAGTTCTCATTGTTAACTTGTTGATAAGATTGTGATCTGAAGTGTCAAACTTTCTACAACATGCTGAAATGTGATAATAGCATGCTAGGTAGTAGATGTAGTTAGGGTTAAGGTTCTATAGTATTAACCTAGCTACCTATAGTAAGTTTCAGTTAGCTTAGAGCCAAATTTTTATCTATTCCATCCATTTCACCAGCACAACATATTATATCTGCTAGGAAACATTCAGTCTCAAGCTCTTAGCCAGTTGCTTGGCGGGGAAAATTGAAGGAATTTCAAGGGATCGAGTAGAAAGAAATTAATATTTCTTTTCCCTTATCGATCGACTAGTATTAAACTATTAATTACATTTCTTAACAAAGATGAATACAAGATTTTATGTCAGAAGTGCGAACGATTAGAGAGTTATTGAAAATTTAGGTGTGGAATTACAAAATTTTAGTAGATGCAAACTTAGATCATTGATAGAAAATACAAAAAAAATATAAAAATTGAAATTTCTAAAAAGTACAATTACCTTCTAACATCTCTCGGTCCATCAGTGCTTCTTAAAATGATTTGTTATACGATATAAATGTATGATACACTATTGATGGATAAAAACAATTCTCTTTAACATTTTCTTTGGAACAAAACTCTATTAACAATTCTGTCATATATGTTAAGAAATGACATAATTGTAGTTCTGTTTGCACATATGATATTATCAAGCATCACAGTGTTGCAGATGGTTCGTTATAAATTATTGTTTTTCCTATAGATATTTACTGTTTTCTTCCACTTTTGTCAGGTTAGTGGTATTGGCAATGGAGGCAAAAATAGCCAGGGAAGCCAAATGCCAGCTGAGCATTCTGATAGTAGTACTGATATAAAGAAGAATACATGTTCTAGCAGCATGCAGCTAAGCCAATCAGAGCTAGACCGCTTCATGGTACACTATTTGCTATAAGAATGACAGTGTCTTGATTTTAAACAAAAGAGTAGAGACATCAGTGAATTTGGATACTGTTTTTTAAACACGTTGGCGATGTATCAAGCAGGAAGGATATTGCTCGGCACTGAGCAAGCTCAAGGAAGCCATAGAGGAACCTCAGCTGGAATCATTTGCTTTCATCAGCGTCATGCATTCTCAACTCAGGGACCTCGCCAGAGATAATTCTGTGATATTTCTGGTAATTATTCTCATGCACTAATTTCATTTGGTGATAATTCTGTGAAACTTATGTGAAACTTTTGTAGCAGGAATCTGAGACGAATGATTCAAAGTGAGGGACCAAAAGAAACGAGAGTCTTGGGATGGTGTAGATGCAGAAAAACTTGTTCCATTACCCGCCACACCCTCGTGCTTCAAGAATCTCTCTAACATCAATATTTCAAAACTTTGTAACCTAAGCACATTATATATGTACTATGTGTGGTTGATGGAAAAAATCCGGTACTTAACTTTCTCTTTCCTTCATATATGATATGTTATGTTGTCAAGACGAAGCTATCTTGGAAGAACCCTTCTCAAATTTTTTTGGTATAATTACATATAGGTCTCTCTTAGTTTAAATAGTAATAAAATAAAGTTTTTGTCCCTCTCAAGTTTTAGATTTAAAAGCTTAATAGACCTTTGTCCCTTTCAATGTTTGATCCTATCTCCGCCCCTGTATGTTGTACTGGAAGATACATAAGCTCTGGACGAATTGAGTTGCTGTGATTGGTAAGAAATATAGATTTATCGGGGACTTTCCAGAACCTGTGGAGAGTGAAACACTTGTCGAGTTCTTATATTAGGTAAGAGTTTATGGGGCAAGCCATGAGGACTCCAATGGATTCCATATTCGAATTGTGGAATATGAGAGGGAGTCGATCGTCAATGGTGAAAGCACGATTGAAGAAGCCAATCATCAACGGTGAAAGCAGTTTAATAGCAATAGAAGGATGGAATCACAGATGAAGTAAAATGTATGATTGAACAAACAAAAGAATTATTGCAGATGAGATTGAAATCACAAATGAAACAATGATCTAACTGATAAAGAGATCAGAATAAAGTAGAAACAGATCAAAAAAGTGACAGCGGAAGATAATCGACGTCAAGATCTTCGACTCTGATACCATGTTAGAATGGAGGCATTGTTATCCTATGAGATTAATGAATTTCAGAAAATTTAGAAAGAAAAAGAATTATGGATCTAATGAAAAAAATGTATTCATTGAATCATATGAAATACAAGATAAATTTATAAGCAAAAAAATATATCTTATTTATAGATAAGTTAGAGAAAAATAGTTGTTGAGTTGATTAAATAACTGCTGCTAACAACTCTTCTGTAACAGAATTAGTTGTAACTTTCTTCAGGTTGATTGAGCATGCTTAACAATTCCCTTCTTGGAGCCATTTCTCGATGCTTTCTCGATCGTAAGTTATCCCAGAAGATATCGTCACCAGATCCTTCATAATATCAAGAGCTATTGGACAAATAAAATGGCTTTGGATCTGAAGGTCCATATCATGAACTTTTTTATCTCCCTTTCTGAGTTTTCTTTTTCTCCAACTGAAAACCATTGCCAAAGATTTGATATCAGGTTATTGTATTAGAGAGTGAATTTAAAGGCAAAGGGCAAAGTTGTTTAAGTTTTTGATTCTATGACGGTTGAAGAGAGGTTTTATAGGTTTATCTATTGAGTGGAAACAACTTTCCTTCTTACAGGTAAACGGAAGCTTAGCTTGTTTGAACCTGTTTTGAGGTTGCGGGTGGAATTGGATTCTCTCGGTAATCATTCGCCTCCCTATGGACCAACCCTGCACAACTTCCCTACGAGATTGTTTCATTTCATACTATATGAACAGTTCAATCATTTAGCTGCCTGCTGCCTACTGCCTAGGGCTAGGTGTATGGGGATTGGCTAATATATTGCGGTTACGCTATTTAAATCTATAGTCTTGGCCACGTGCGGTGCGGATAGCTAACATGCTGCAAGCTGTTTCAAGCTAATGTCTTCGGGTCTCACGGATTTTATAATTTCTGGGTTGACCTTGAACGTTGTTGTACTTGTAGAACTAATAAATTAGGAGAGCAATAGCATGGACTGGAACTGGAACTGGAACTGGAAGCAATGACTTTTGTTCAGTTAAATAATAATAATAATAATAATAATAATAATAATAATAATAATAATAATAATAATAATAATAATAATAATAATAATATAGTTTAACTACATAGGAATAGCATGGCATCCCAAGGATTCCATGTCCAACAACTAAACTATGCAGATATACAAATCATTGTTCAAAAACTAAACGAGTCAAATATGAATCTGCATGTACCAGAAAAATTATAACATGGAATACACGAGGAGAAAAAACATACATTATGTATTAATATATATTTCACTCTTAAAAATGGACTGATGTGCCCTCAGAGGGGAAAAAGGTTATACTTGTTCAAGGAAGGAGGGATTCAAAGTTTTCGTTCGGACATGGGGCTCCTATCATCAAATGAGAATTCAATGGAGGTAAAACCATTACAGGATTCTTCTTATCAACTGGTTGCAGTGGAGTTAGTGGCGGCGGCGATGACGACTTCTCAATCTCGATCTCGGAATCGTAATCGCTGTTACGAGAATCAATCGAGATCGAGTGGATCCACTCGAGGGACTTCATAATGAATTGGAGGGCCCTCGTATTCAATAGCGATAGAGTAGTCAAGATGGCCTTCGTTCGGCAACGGAGCTCCCACAAGTAACATTCTTCTGATCACATCTTCCCAAGCTTTGTTATCTTCCTCAACGCTGAAGATTCAATCCGTTCTGTTTGGCTCACCCCCCTGGCATGCCCTGCACGACTTCACAATGAAATAAACGATAATTAAGATAAGCATCAAATGTTCAAACAATAAGGTAATAAAGAATTTATCATTTTACTTACACTTTGTGATTGTAGTCTCTAGAAGTTTAATGTATTATCTCTCTACTAATACTATTATGATTAAATATTTTTTTATCATGCAGTTCAAGTGTAAATATAATATGAATAATGTAAATCTCTTATTTTTTTTGTTACAAAAATTAATAATTATTGAAAATCATGTGTTTTTAAGATAATGAACCATCTTACCAATTCAAACTTAACATCCTAAAAGGAAGGGATGTTTCAAATTAAATGGTTAAATTGTAATTTTATTTGACAATTCATTGAGGTAAATTAAATTATAATTTTTAATATAATAGAGGGATTAAAATCAAAATTAGACCAAAATGTTAAAAACCATTTGATCTGAACCAATCGCCGACAATTACAAGGCAGTCGACTCCTCATAAAAAACGAAACCAATAATCCATTCCTCCGCTCCTCTTCAAAGATAATCTTTTTATTATATTGTAAAAAATTCTCATCTTCCTCAAAATGGAGGCAGTCGCCACCACTTTGTTTGGATCTTCTTTATATCGACATCCACCTTCAAGCTCCGTTGCTAAAGTGGCCGTTTTCGCCGCCGGAATTCGCCCCTCCTTCCCGGTTAGGCTTCAAATTACCTGCTAGTTTGTTTTATTTGTATTGTTAATATCAATATATCTTTACCAATTCTGGGTCTTTCATAAATTTATGTGGATTTTGTTTCTGTTTCGCATTCTGTTAAATTAATGAGGGAAGATTTTGACACTTGTAGATGGAAACTCACCAGCCGTGGAACGCATTTCTCTGCTGATTATGAATTTGTTTTATTTAATGTGTATCAATTTATTGTTGCAGCATTATTATTCTTTGGCTTGTTCAAGATCATGGAATAAAAGAATGGTTTTGGGGAGTAGGAGAGGAATGGTTGTAAGGGCATCATCATCTTCATCTCCCGACTCGGCTGACCCATCTGCTCCGATTGCACCCCTGAGGATGGAGTCTCCCATTGGACAATTCTTGTCTCAAATCTTGATAAGCCATCCACATCTTATGCCTGCAGCAGCCGAGCAGCAGCTCGAACAGCTTCAAACAGAGTGGGATGCTGAGAAAAAGAAGGAAGTTGCCTCTGTTTCAGCCACGGACTTAGTGTTGCACAGGTTGTTGATTCATCTTATTAGAGTCTTGTAGACTTCTCTTGGACATATATATCTCACGAAAAAGGATTTGGTTTTACAGGAGAATTGCTGAGGTTAAGGCTAGTGAGCGAAATAGAGCTTTGGAAGAGATCCTCTATGCATTGGTTGTACAGAAGTTTATGGATGCCAATGTTTCTTTGGTGCCTGCAATAACTCCCTCCTCCACGGATTCTTCAGGTCGAGTGGATACTTGGCCGAGCCAAGAAGACAAGCTGCTTGTGCAGCTTCACTCGCCGGAGGCCAATGAAATGATCCAAAACCATCTAACTCTCATTCTGGGAGATCGATCAAGTGATTTATCATCTGTTGCACAGACTAGTAAACGCATTATTGGGCAAGTGTATGCTGCATCGGCAATGTATGGGTACTTCCTGAAGCGGGTTGACCAGCGATTTCAGCTGGAGAAGACCATGAAAATCCTTCCAAATGCTCCAGATGATGAGAGACTTAGTATTGAGCTAGCTGTGAGAGAGGACATAGGACCTGCAGGGGACTATCAGGCTGTTTCCTCCCGCCCTGAAGTCTCATCATGGTCTGGAATCATCAGTCCTGAAGAGTACGCTAACTTGGTAAAGCCCTCTCGGTTACGGACTTATGTGATGTCCTTTGATGGGGAGACACTTCAGAGATTTGCTACGATTAGATCAAAAGAAGCTGTCAGCATTATTGAGAAGCACACAGAGGCCCTATTTGGAAGACCAGGGGCTGTTAGTTCTTCCAAGGGCAAGCGGATTAAAATTAGCTTTGGTAGTCTGAAAAGGCTTGTTTTGGAGGCTGTCACTTTTGGTTCTTTCCTATGGGATGTCGAAAGCTTCGTAGACTCAAGGTACCATTTTGTTATGAATTAGCTACTTTCAATAACATCCCTGCTAAAACAAGCTTTGTAGCAGGGGCTTAGCTGACCAGATTTTTTTTAATTAAGTGAAAATTTTTGCGACTGCTACTTAGTATTTGCACTGATTTATGTTTTTCTGATGGAAATTGCCTCTTGACACACAACACATCAAACGGAATCGTCGCAATAAACCCCAACTACAGGGATGATGGTGACTGCTTCGTCCTATTCCATCTCCTCTTAACGGTCACCTAGAAAGAGAATTACTTCTAATAACCAACTTTTTTTTCGGTTGGGATCTTTTTCTTATTTGTCTTGCATGTGCTTCTACGGTGTTTGTCTTCTTCAATACAGATCATACCTTGAGAAGAAACTTCTGGATGCTATATAGAAGTTCTCTCGAGACAACGAACCCTCAATCAACTTCGTATTTCCATTGGGATAGATCATTATATGTAACAACAAAATCCTGATTTTTTCCCCAAGATCTTTCACTCTAAGAGTGGTACATGTTGAATCACGAGTCTCCGGGCTCAGATGACGAGCAATCCTACCCACACCCTCGACTTGAAGCTTCTTGAATATTGTGTAAAATACTCTTCTCAATAGGTGATGGAGATTTTACTGTAGGCACTTTTCTCAAAATAATACAATCTCTCTTTAGTAGAAGTTGGTAAAGAATGGAACGGATTACCTGGAAAGCAACATGTTATTGGTTGAACGCACCTTTTCTGCCCCAATCTCCGACCATCATCGTGGTAGCCTTTGCTGCTGCTGTTGCCGCTTTTGGGGTGCACCTTCAAATCCAATCTCTCGAGCTCTGCTGATACGTGTTTTTGACTTACAAACCACAACACGTAAATGATACCCAACATAGACCACTGATGGAATTGGCATGGATCACTAACTTCTCGGTTTTTTTCTCTTGTTTAAAGCGATGAAGTTTTCATTGCCGACGTTGTATTAACCTAATGACATTTGAGTTAAGATGACTTGCCATTGAAAATGACTCAAACAAAAGACATTTCCATTTGCAGGTGATCCAGGTGGAGATGGACACTACAGCACCTGAATGTTAGTTGAGGACGTTGAGCCGTTTGTTTCACTTTAATTTGTTTTTGGCATTCCTATAATGTTTTACCCTTGACTTTTCATCTGGTTTGCGTTAGTTGTTACAAATTACATAAAACATGCACAAAAGACTTGAACCCAAAAGATATTCTAATTCAAAATAACAAAAACCCGAAAGGACTGAACCAACAGACTTCGAAATCCCGACACTTCCACATTCCAATTCGAACCATTAAGATTTAATTAAGAAATAGGTTATGGGAGGTTACGAAATAAACACAAACAAATTGGAAATGTCCTACAAAACAGATCATGAAGAACAATACATAGAGGATGCACTACAAAATCTTCCAATGCAAATGCCATAATAACCACACAAATAGAGTGAAAGGGGCAGGACTAAGTTGGTTTTCGCATGTTTCTGCCAGCACGAATCACTTCATCCACCAACAGCAACTGTGAAGCAATGACAGGCCTGTAAAACAAAGAACCTACATTGTTTCAGAGTTCAAAATAAACCATGCTTTATATGAAATAAACTTGCAATCATAATAAACACCAAATGGAGGAAATGGGTCAAACTGTAAATATGCATGTCAATAATGGCAAAATACAAAAGAACAAGGTGTGCGGCAAATAAATAAAAGTTTTAGGAAACTAAAAGTAGAAAAGGCTTTTACGTACCCAGAGTTTATAATTTGGCGTTTCACAGAATAGTTATCAAATATACCCTCCATTTGGGGGTCCATAGGTTCTCCTGTTTGATGGTTTAGACCCACAACGTTGCCTCTGTCATGCTCCCCCTGAATCGACAGTCAAAGACAATGCTCAACTTACTACTTATTCCTTCTTCTAGTTACTACATGGGGTCACAATGAACAGTAGACAAAATAAGGAGTACCGTAAGACCAATTATGACATCCTGAGTGTCAAGCCCAGCATTTTCAGCAAGAGTCTTCGGCACCACAAGTAGGGCATCTGCGAAAGCTTCAACACCTAATTGGGCACGCTGTTCCAAATTTATGAACATTAGAAATATTTCAAAATTCATTTCACTATTTGTAAAACAGGGGAATATGCCAGACATACCCCTTGAACAGTTTTCTTTACTTCATTAATTAGGTATTGTCTAGCTGCAACTTCAAAAGCCCCCGCACCCTGAAACACACATTAATATATCAGAAAATATCATAAAAGGCTGCAGCACGTAAGATACCAAAATAAATGTCTCAACCGATGCTTTCATAGTTAAAATTAGGGTTCAAGGGCAGCTTGCATCTTTCACGTGAAGACATGGAATATGAGCTCCATTGAAAATAAAATGCTAAACGAGCAAAACTTACTAATACAACTGCTTCGTCTTCAATGGTATTCTTAACAGCTCGTAGCCCATCACGAACAGCATCCTTAATTTGGGCAATTGTGTGGTCATTAGGCCCTATATTATTGACAAGAGGAGTACTATATAAACAGCAAGCTAAATGTTTCATAAGCAGCACAGACCATATAGAAATTAAATTTGTACAAATTAATTAAATAGAAAAACAGTTCTTCATACCTTTTATCAAAATTGTACACGAATGGGGATTTCTTACATTTTCCACAAATGTATATTTGTCTTCCCCAAGGACATGCTCATAGACAAGTCCTGCCCAGCCAAGACAGTCAGGGGTTAAATCATCGACAGAGTTTACAGCTTCTCCTCCACAAGCCAAAACAAGCCTTTCCATATTTCTCCTCTTTGCTCTTCTGAGGGCAATGATCTACAAAACCACAAATCAGAAAATTGAAATAAAATTCAGGTGTGACAAACTTTAACAAAAACAATTAGAAAATAAAATTCAGTTATATATGAAAAACTTCAATGGAAGGAAAAATTCATAATTGCATCAGTGTTATATCTGATGCTTCCTCATCTACATCGAGGAAACATAGATAAATTGCAACACTTGTAAGAAAGCTATACACAACTACCAAAGAGCAAGAGATTAAGAAAAAATTGTAAGTTGGCATAGGGATTGAAAAACCAAAATTTCATTGCTTACCCCCGCTTGTTGAAGAAGATGCAAAGAAGGGGGATCAATACCCTTTTGATTGATAACAACAAAGTTGTTTTCAGTGCCTGCACAAACCTGCAGATGGCAAAGAGTAGTAGGAATATCATAAGAATTTATATATACCTGATACGGAAATGCCACTATACAATGAGTATATGAGGCATAAAAAAGCTACCTTATTTTTTAGCTCAATAATTTTTTTGACTCTTTCATCAACTGAACGCCTTTCAGCTGCAACCATTGCCTCTCTCTGCTCGGCATTTGAGTAGAAAAAGCCTGCATTTATTTCACTGAGGGCTAAAACATTAGTTGCATGATGACAATCACAACAAAATCTATCCACATTGAGGATAACAAAAGAAATGCAAGACAGACACCAAATGAGAAAAGCATAGCACAAGGAATATTATATTTCCATGAAAGAGTATTTAATATAATATTTAACTACAAATACATAAAAGGATAGCAAACTTAATGTTCCAAGACCAACTAATGTCCCCTCTCTGTTATCAGAAATCACTCTCTGTAGCGTGTTTCATATTGGTATGCTCATTCCGAATTTGGAAACACTAGTGATCCGATTCAGTAAAATTCTCGATCCCATATCCCATTAATATATGGTTCATTATAAAATTGACAATTAACGAACTTCGGAGTTATTCATTCAGAATTGTCTATTAACCGAAACACAAATATTATATATATAATATATATATAAGTACTAGAAAAATGTTTTACATTCCAATATTTTGCATGCCAATCCAACTAAAAGAACCAATGAACACTACCCTTTTCAAATTACGTTTTATAGAAGTAGCGAATTGTGTTCCAATTTCGTTCCTCAAGTCATGAACAAATAAAAAATGGAGTTAAAGACATGCTCATATATGTACCTTTTCTCATACTCCAATGATACATTACATGTCAAGATGTAACAATTTTCTGCCCGTCGCTTCATATCCGGATGCCTTGAACCATGATCCAATACTAGTCCCTCCACCTAGTGAAACCAGAAAGGGTAAACATAAGAAGCTGCATAATCAAAAACAAGCTCACTCATATGCACAAATAAAAAAACAAAGCAGGAAAAAAAAAAGTATTCAAGCTTCATTAGACAAACAAAACTTAAATCAGTTAAGAGAGGGGAAAGTGAGTAGCAGTAAATGTTGCCAACACGCATGGCTAGGCACTTGGGTGCAGCCAAAACATGAAAAACAGCATCTCATCATCCCAGACAAAGCCATTTGAGTGAGGCAATGGCTTAATTGAGCTTAAATGTGCGGTGTTTTATTATAGGCACAATAAAAAGGCAGATTTCACAATTTGAGTTTCTACTTCTTCACATTTTGGGAAGACACAAAGCCATAAATTTCCTTCATTTTATTAATTAGAATCCCACTGATATTAATTAGATTAAAATATCAAAAACAAATTTAAAAACAGATTAACAGAGCACAAACACAGTGCTCTATTTTCAACTTTGTAGATTGTATTGAAATTCTTTTTCTTCATTATGTTTTCAATCTGCATTTGTTGTAATGTTTTACCTTCCTAGTTATTATATGATTTACATGTATTACAATTTTATATATAAATATATTAAAACATAAGTGCCTTATTTTCACCAGGCGAACTCTTGTTTAGCATCTTGCACCTCAGGATATTTAGAGCTCATAGCGCCTCAAGTACACATAGTGCACTTGACAGCATTGGCAGTACTAGGTGGGAAAAATTAACTCTGTCAAAGCTATATTAATAAGTGCAAAATACAAATAAATTTCATGATTTGTTATCCATGTTATCTGTAATCATTTTATCAAAAAAACAGAAACTTCAATTGTAGCTATTTTAGGGGGGAATTATAATACACCTGAAGACTATGGGTAAATAGACTGGTTAGAATCTAGAGAACTAGTAGTTTTCCTCTAAAAGGGTCCTCTCTTGAAAAAAAGAAAAAGAAATCAGCTTCATGACTCAAACAGTAACATCCAACAGAAATTCTCAAAATTATTAATAAATGAATGATAAATAAGCAATCTGACCTGGATATCATACTGAAACAGCAGCAACCAAAAATAAATACATTGAATACTACAATCTTGAATGATTTAAACAAAAGCACAAGCATTTAGAAAGGTGGAATACATACAATGCAAGATAAAACAGACATATAAACATACCAGCCGTGTGTCTACATCAAACTTATGCCGCATGTGCATTATTTCCACCATAAAAAGATCAATAGGCTCATCTGGTTTTCGGATACCAAGCACCTTCAAAACCAAATAAAAGTTTCAGTAACTGAAGTATTAAAAGATAAAAACGAGAAAAAAATGTTTTCCCACTTACAGCATTAACAACAATGTCTGTCAGTTGATCTGCCAATCCTTCATACAACTGTGTGAAAATACAAATAGTCAGTCATATAAAGCAGATGTCATCGAAAACAGATAAGACAGTGAAGGGGGAGAGAGTAGAAAATTGGAAAATACCTTAGTCCTTAGTGTAGTTCTAGCAACCATTTTCAGGATCTCCTTATCTGGTTCAGAACCAATCACCACAGGAGTCTTAAACTTCTCAAGGTACTGAAGGGTAGCTCTTTTGGCAATTTCAAAACCATCAACCAGAACACGTGGATGCATCCCTAAACCAAAACCTTATCACTATGCATATAGAAAATGGATAGAGAAAAGGAAGCATATATGAATACGTATGTGTGACTACATGTATATAAATGAGGAAATGCAATGTCAATACTTGTAGATTACAAAGAATCTTAGTAAACTCTTGCTCTTAAATTTTACTTATAAAGACATTATTACAGCCAGTAACTGCTCTGATCATCCCAACGCTATCCAACTAAAGAAAGATCCTTAAATCTAATACAAAAGAATCTTACGAACCCTAACCTTCATCAATGTAACGCTCAGACTGCTTCATGAGCTCGCCAATGAAGAGCACAGTAGATGTAGTTCCATCACCGCTAGTGTCATCTTGTGCAACAGCCGTCCTTGCTATCATAATAGCAGTCGGATTTTGAATTTGCTGAAACGTTTTCCAGACAAACAACTCGGTAAATCGTACTAAACCAACCATTTCCTTTCTCAAACATGAAAAAAAATCTTAATCTTTCCTCGCTAATCATTTAACATTATTTCAGTAATGGCAAAAGAAGCATTTAAATCCGGTATAGAAAATGAAATCTTCTCCAATCAAACAAAGAACAAGAAAATTTCCAGGTTAAGAGACGAACCATTTCTTTCAAGAGAGTGTTTCCATCTTTGGTGAGCTTGATATCACCAGCACCACCAACAAGCATCTTGATGGTGCCTTTGGGTCCCAGATTTGTTTTGAGAACATCTTGCAACCCTTTGGCGGCGTTGATGTTCATGTGAAGCGCCGCCGATTTGTTGAGAACTTCGGCATTAGGGTTCAACACTCGAAGCGACATCGTTGGCTAGCCTTCTTTACCCAATAACAAAGTTGAAGCAAAAGAGCGAGTGAAATCAGAAATGTTTCTGCAAAGAAATTGATAACTTGGAAGGGTTTTAGGGCTTTCTCGAATTATTTCTACAATAAAGTAACCAGAAACACTATTGATAGGAAAGTGAAACTTAAGCCCACAATAATTTGAGGCCCGGTAGATCTACAATTCAAAGTGCTTGGGTAATTCCACAAAAAGTCCCCAAACTATCACCTGGATCTATAACTCGTCCCTAAATTTCAACACAATCTAATCGAGTCCTTAGAACATAACAAGCCTTCCACTCCATGTCTCTGTGCTTCTTGAAAATAAAAAATAAGCCACTGGAAATCGGAAATAATTCAAAAAAGGAAGAAATTGAAAAAAATAATTGAAAGGGACGGAGTTCCTTATAAGAGAATAATGAAGTCACTTTCTCTTAACCAAAAACATTAAAGAAACTTTTTCGCTCTGTTTACAGATCAAAACGTTATTATTATTTTTTTTAATGAACCCAGAACCCTATCTCAAATCACCACCAAGTTCAGAATACGGCAAGAACTCCACCGTGCTCTGCCTCACCGACCACAGTTAGTCGGTGTCAGAAACCTAATTCTAAATCAAACCTCTTTCCTTCCTTAAACTCAAAACCAAAGCCTAACCATTGAAAATCAAAAGAAATCTTGTTCTTTCCTTTAGAAAACAGATTGAAAAAATAATTCTTTTTTTTTTCTTAAAATCGAAAGCTCATTTTTTTTTCTTTAAAAAAGAATATGCTTTTTACCCTAAACCGACTCACTCTGCCCAATCTCGAAAGAAACCCCTCAGATGGAAGGAAAGCAAAACGGCGCTGAGGTAAAAAGGGGAAATATATGGATGGCAGGTACTTGCTCCGGTTGTCTCATAAATAGTGTAGAATGCCATTTCGATGGCAGGTACTTGCTCCGGTTGTCTCATAAATAGTGTAGAATGTCATTTCGATGGCAGGTACTTGCTCCGGTTGTCTCATTTCTATTTCGAAGGTTCCAAGTCAGTATGGCGAATAAAAAGGGGAAGCCGGTTTCTAGCGACCCGAAGGCGCTGGTGGCCAAGTATTCGGATCCACTGGTATACACTAGACCCCTCCGAGTAAGAACCGGCTATGAAATTCTTAGAATCGCAACCTACTTGCAGGAGAATATGAGCAGATTGAAAGTTCCTTTCCTTGTTCTCCACGGCATGGAAGATACTGTAACCAATCCTAAAGCTTCTAAGAAATTGTACGACGAGGCCTCCACCGACAAAACGATCAAATTATTCGAAGGCCTCTGACATGATCTCCTCATTGAACCTGAAATTTAGAATATAAAAAGAGTAGGCTTCGACATTGAAAGAGAATACTGAAGTCTTGTTCATTGAAAAAGATGAATGAGAACAGAAGTCTCCCAAGTTTTCCAGTGAATTAGATCACAGTAATTTGTGTAAAATGTTTTCTGAATTTTAGGGATCATAGGATCGATCCCTCTTGACAACATTGTATGTTGTTGTTGATAGACTAGACTGGTTCATCGGTTCCAGAAGCTCTGTAGACTGTAATGGTCTTTGTTACACAACGTACTTGGAAATATATGGTAGCTAAAGTTTGCATTAATTTGTTATTTCATATTAATTCAAATGCACAATGTTTAAGAGATGCTATCGCCTATCGGTGGCAAATATTAATATGTAAAGTTTTAAAAAGTCTAAGATGAATCCATGTCCATCGTACATCAAAGGTCTAGTCTCTAAAACTAGACCGCAGTGGGTGATGAATCAGGTGCTAGTCGACCAAGTTTCTCTTCCTCTTCTTGTTGCTTTAGCGTTTCATAAAGAGGAGCCTTTCTAGTCTCTGGAAGCCATGTACTTAACGTTCCGCTCAAGATGGAAAGAGCCCCAAATACAACAAACGAGAGAGACGGGCTTATACGGCCAATGACCACTGACAAAGGCGATAAAGAAGCTCCTAGCATCGAAGACTGCTGCAACAGGGACACCGCAAAATTCCTTATGTTGGTGGGGAAAAGCTCCACGCAGTAAACATATAAGACATTAAACGCTACAGAAGCAGACATGAAACTGATAGCTTCGATTACCAATTGAGGCCAACTGTAAGTACTTTTGGACCTACCAATACCATCGACCTTTGCTTTATCTTTCGACGTGGAGGAGAATATGATGCAAAGAAAGCACATAACACCAGCTGAAACCGTTGATAACAATACAAGGAGACGCCGATTTGTGAAGCCCAATAACACACCACCGATAAGAACAGCAGGAATATCCATGAGGGCATTAATTGTAACAGTGACATAAAAATTGAAGTTTAGATTCTCTGCATTTAGTTGTATCCCATAGTACACAAATCCAACCCCAACAGCAGATGTCATTATAGTAATCATCCTCTTTGCAGCCCATTTTGTGTTCCATAGACTTTCATTTGTATTACCTTCAGTGCATGTATTTGTAGTCGCTGAAGAAGGAATTACGAGTTCTATGTTGTCGGGTAGTTTCTTCCCGCTCGCTAACTTGCGTAATACGTCAAGTGCTTCTTTATTTCTCCCTCGAACAAGGAGCCAACGAGGTGACTCTGATACCAATGAGACACAGAAAAATGTATAGACAAGAGGGGAATCGATATAATTCTATACAAATACCTCCAATGAGCTCTTGTATGAGAAGCAATGAATGGGAGAGATAGGAAACCGGCGGTGAAAAATAAGAAACTACATTGGCCCACTTGGCCTCCCCGTTTGCGACCGACAGCTTCTGTCGAAAGGACAAGACAACATATACCGGATCCAGAACGAGCAAAACCGTTTGCGAATCGGAGAAGTACATATATCCAAACATTTGGCGAGAAAGAGGTGATGAGTGTGGTGGCGGAGGTTAAGATGCATGACACCAATAATGTTTTCTTTCTACCTAACCATGCATCTGCTAACCGGCCATAGAATGCACAGCCTGCGAATCACGGACAAACAAACAATCATCAGTAAATAATGTTTCCTTCAGTCAAATGCGATTTCATGTTTCAGACATATTATTTTTAAATAAAAATTGATACCTTGTGTTCGGATTTAGAATTTTTTTTAAGTGGGCCTTTGGCTAACCATGGACACTCTTCCCCACATATATACATTCAATAAATTAATTGTAAAAATATCTTACAACAATGATTCATATTTTAAGTTCGGTTTCAAAACTTTAAAACATTTTGGAGTATTTGGAATGAGGGCCAAGGTCGTTGTATCATGCATGCCCCTTCTAAGTTCACGTAATTTTAGCATATTTAAAACTTTAAATGCCAAAATTAACAAAATACGGATGAGTCTATATTCATATTTTGAAGATTTAATTAAAATAATTTAAAGTTTAAGGATTAATTTCAAGTTTTGATACAATTATCCAAGTAAATATGAATGAAATAATCGGAAAAAGAGTTCTGGTTACCGAAAATTGTGCCAATAAAGAATAGGGAAGTCGGAATAGCAGCAAAAAACTTTCTGTCGCAAATAAGATTCCACTCAGCTATTGTGGATGTGGTGTTCCCTCCCATCCACTCCCACGTCCCAGCGGCCAATCCACAAACATGATTCTGTTGAGCTTTGCTGCTGTTGTTCATGCACCAAGACGATGTTATTGATGCATTCGTGTAGTGATGGTCGAGCGTTTTACATCTCCAACCGGATGGTTGAGCATCACTAAAAATGGTGACTAATGTGTTCTGAGCGTCAAACACCCATGCGAATGAAACTAAGAGCACGTGCAGCAGCTGGGAGAAACCCAAGGATCCCATATATCTGTCCATCACATCATCCACACTGAGCTCCAACTTCGCTTCTGCTGTTGCTGCATGTGAAACCACTTCTACTTCTCTTGTCTCCATGAACCCTATGGCCTATGGATTACTTACAGCCAAATCTTTATGTTGAGACAATGTGTTTCTTGTTGCACCCTTAGGCCTTAATATATGAACAACCTCAACGCAGCAACAGATACAAAATGAATTAAATTGCTTACAGCAGCATCTGGACTGTTTTATTGTCTTATCAGCTAAAATCACACCACTATCGATATATATTAATGAAATGTGTGCTGTTTAAAGGTGTGAATTAATTATAATTAAATGTTTGACGATTATTTTATGAAATTTATATTTAATACATTGATAGTGAAAATAAAAATTTTCTACAAGCGTATTAGTTTAGTGTTTAGGATAAGAAGTTTAAGTTTAGCGGTTTAAAAATTATAAGATATAGAAATATAGTTAGAGATTTATGTTTTAATTTATAAAATCTAAATTTTAACTTCAAATTATAAATTCTAAACACTACTAATCAACTCTAAACTACTAAACATAAACCCCTTAACCTTTAATTACGATGGTAATACAAGTTCTTTTATCATTTTGCTAGTGATTAGTTGATGCTATTTTATTAACAGTGTTAATATATATATATATATATATATATATATCATCTATATTAGCTTGGAAACCTGAGCTATTCAAAAAAAAAAAATGGCCTTGTACAATTTATAAAAATAAGACTCTTACTTTATACTCAAGATATATAATTTTACTTTCAAAAAAATACCTTAATATAAAAAATATTATTAGAATATCTTTTTAAGCAGCAAAAATAAAATAAAAAATAAATATTAAACATCTAAAAATAAAAAAATACCTAAAAAAGTAAGATTTTTTTATTTTTTAAATTTTAAATAATTACTATATATACACATATAAATATTGAAATTTTTTACCTAAAAAATATCATTTTTTTATAAATATTTAATCTAATATTTTTTTCTTTTGAGGTTCTTCTCGTTTTGGGACATTTGTACGACCCACTACTCTAAATTTGTTATGCAAATAAATCTAAATACTTCAGTTTTTTTTAGGAGATTGTTGTAATTAATCGAATAATTGAATGCGGTAGTTACTAGTTAGGAAAAAGTTTGTAAGTTAAAAGAGTTAGGCTATCACTCAGCCTATGTTTAAATATGGAATGTGTGTATTGATTGAGTATGGTTAAATCATTAAATAAAGAAAATTAATTAATTAATTAAAATTTTAATATAGTATCAGATGTTTGAAGGTTTTGAAGATTTTTTTTTTAATTTTTTATCTTTTTGTATTGATTGTCTTTCTTTTTGTTGTTCTATTTGAAGATTTTATCTAATTTAATAATTTTTTCGGTCAAAATATTAACACATCTGATGCATTGTTGTCATTGTTCTTGTCAAAAAAAATAACATCGTTCACAGATAAAATGTAAGTATTGTTCTGGATGGAGTCAATTATCTATCAGTTAACTGTTTGATTTACAAAATATATGATTATTTTTAAAAATAAAATTTTCATAATATAACATTATTTAATATATTATTGAAATATTGCCTTACTTTGTTTAATTTATTTAGTAAAAATATAATATAATAATTTTTGATCGTTGAAATATAAAATTACTTAAAAATAAATTTTACCAAATTATCCTTATAATATTAAATTTAAAAAATATATTATATTTAATATATTATAAATATAATTAATATCTTAAACAATGTTTAATAAATTATTATATATATTATAATAATATATAATAAAAAATTAATTAATTTTTAGTGGTTAAAATAATTATATAAATTATTATTTTATTAATACTGATTGAGTTTTTTAATTGGTGTTTATAACTAATTTTTTCTAACAAAGAAATAAGTTAGTTTCATAATTTTGAGTTTTAACTCATTCAATGTCAAACTAAATTCAAGTAAACTTGAATGAGTTATACTAGTTTCATTTTTATAAACTTTAAATATGAAATCTCGCAACAGTATATGAAACCTAAATTGAATTAATTCTTTTTTATCAATAAGAAATGTATTTATATAAAAGTAACGTGATAATGATAATCCAATGCATTTATTTAAATATTTTATTGAATATTTTTATAATTATAATTTGTTTATTCATTTAAGTATTAAAATATTTTTAAATATGTGAAAATTTATTTAAACATTAAACTATGAAAATATTTTATCTAAGGTGATAAAAATTAACAAATACCTAAAAAAATATTGGGAATCACATCCTAAAAATATTAATAAAAAAATACTACCGTTGATAATAAAAATAAATCAAATATAGAATAAAATTATTACCCTCGTAATATTTTTTTTCATAAATGAAACGTACCTACAAGTTTAAGTCTTAACAAGTCTTAAATGTGACAGTCCAAGTGCCTTGTCTTCTCGTCATAGCTTTTTCTAAATAATAAATTTTTTGAATCCTGACTATAAATATCCTTTTGATTCCATTAATAAATCCGGCACAGACATCATCGATCTATATGCCTCACTCTTTTTGCACGGTTAGACGTAGCGTAGGTCCTGAGGGCTGAGACGAGTTGACGGCACGGCACTGGTGTGGTGGACCTAACTTATTCACGCAATGTGTCACACGAATATTGATACAACTTATTTAGGTAGTAAGCCTAAAGAAAAATAAGTTGTAGGCCGTAAGGCCCACCACGTTAAAAGAGTCACGGTGGCTTGGGAGAGTTTATGGTCAACGTGTATACACCGTCAATATGGAGGGTATGTCAAGAATCGAATTCTTTAGGATTCTTGCTTTGGAAATTGGAACAGTACTTCGAAGCTTTTTCTTATAACTCAAATATAACCTAGTCAAACCAACCCCAGTTGCAAAAATCACACTACAGGTTTTTTTTTCTGAAGAGAGACCAATGGCGGAACAACTCACCGAGGAGCACATCGCTGAGTTCAAGGAAGCTTTTAGCCTCTTCGACAAGGACGGCGATGGTATATATGCTATTTCGATGCTCCATTCATTGTTTCTTTTTTTTTTTCCCTTACTTTTGATGTGCGTTGCTTGCTTCCATGGAAAAATGCTCTGAAAAGTACAACATAGTATGTCTGATCCTTAGATAGAACAAATTAAGCATTCTTTGGTATGGACTGGAACCTTATTTCCTATCTTTTAATCATCTTTGTTAGTTTAGATCTTGACATCTTGTATTACGAGAGTGCAGTCATACGCGTGTTATGTTTCGGATTCGAATATGACTTGTGGGTATGCCGGAGAATAATTCCGATTTATGTTTTTACGGCGCTTTCCAACGAGCTGAGTCGGGTCGTGACAACCTGAGAGGAAGGCGGTTGTCGTCGTATGATCCTAAGTGATCGCCGTATCCCCGTTTTGATTGAATATGGGTACCTAGAAACCCATTTGTTGACTTTTGTGAACTCAGTCAACTCGCTGAGATGCTTTTGATATGCTATGCGTTGAAAGCAGAGATTCCATGTTTCTTCAAAAACTTCTCCAGTTTTGCTTCTAATTTAGGACAACATTTTATTCTGGACTTAGCCTTTGGCCTAGTGTGGTTATATTTTAAACATTGCTCGGCACCTAAAGTTTTATTTGAGTTATATGCCTGGGAATTGGGATGTGTAGGTTGTATCACTACAAAAGAGCTGGGAACGGTGATGAGATCTCTTGGACAAAATCCAACAGAAGCTGAACTGCGGGATATGATCAATGAGGTTGATGCTGATCAAAATGGCACTATCGACTTCCCCGAGTTCTTGAATTTGATGGCAAAGAAAATGAAGGTAACTGAACACTGTATTTTATTGTGCTTATTCCATTGAACACACATTCCAACCAACCAAGTGTTTTTGCAATTGCGGCACAACCCGGATCATTTAAACATCGCATTTCATTCGAACTCTGTTTCTGTGCATTTGCTATTCTCTATGGTGTTGTATTTCATGTTTTTGAAGACTGGTAAGCTGTTCATCAAATTGGCCATGCTAACATTGTGTATTTTCACTTCCTGATGCATATGCCCCCCTGTATACCAAAAATCCTTGTCCTGCAAATGTTTATTTGTCCTTCCTTCTGTGTGGTAATCTCTTCTTTTGCTGCACCAGTGACATGACAGCTAGCCTCTGCTCCTTCAGTTCTTCAAACTTGAGTCTCATTTGGTTTACATTTGTATCTGAGATGTCTAATGTGATTATTTGGTTTATAGCATTTCATTCTACAGCCTTAATTTGATCTGGTATTGCTTGAATATTGCTCTTACCATGGCTTTTCTGCATTCGAATGGACTTGTTTCATGGGTAACATAATTAATTTGTCGAACTGAATGCATACCTCTATAGCAGTTGAGGCATCACCTGACCCGATTCGCTGCACTTGAACTTTCATCAACTTACCATCACAAAAAGTTCTGCCAAATATTGTACCCTTTTTTGTATCGATTATGCTTGGTGATTTTTGTTTCTCTTAAATTGTCTTGTGAAGGATACTGATTCCGAGGAGGAACTTAGGGAAGCTTTTAAGGTTTTCGATAAGGATCAGAACGGCTTTATTTCTGCAGCTGAGGTAAGCACGAGTACTTCCTCATCCCCTGTTTACTCCAAAATCTCTTCTCTCCTCTCCTCTCAAAAACCATTGTGCAAGATTTGAAATAAATGTTTTAACTATAGAGAACGAGCTTCTTTCATGCTGATCATGGTTGGTTCCTCTCACTTGACAGCTCCGACATGTGATGGCAAATCTTGGGGAAAATTTGACAGACGAAGAAGTGGATGAAATGATTCGAGAAGCAGATACAGATGGTGATGGGCAGGTGAACTATGAGGAGTTTGTAAGGATGATGCTAGCAAAGTGATGACAGCCCCTTTGTCGTAGAGCTGGAGAGGGGGTGGAATGCCGTCCATCCCAACTACATAAACTCACTATTGCTCTGTTGAGACTTGCTGTACTCTCTTTACGTTCAGTTTAAGCCATATGATGAAGCACTATTTCGTATTTCTTAACTAATTGACGTGATTTCAATTCAAGAAAGTTCCTTTTCCAAACGTTCTTTATCAATCATTTTATGAAAAGATCTATGACAACCCCCTCCCTATTGTATGAAATGCTATGAATTGGTGATTTGGTATTCTTTCAACTTTTTATTGTGCTTTTTATCGACTAAAAGTGTCATGAAACGACAGTCTCTCCAATAACTTTCCATTTGCAGATCCACCCAAGGTTTATTTATGTACAGCTTGAAGCCAAAACACCATGTTAGGTTATGTCCGCTTCTATTTGCCAAAAATGCAAACTTCCAAATGCTATTATCCCATTTGGAAGCTGTTATATACTTTCCTTTTTATACTTTAGATTTATTTATTTGGTTGATTATGGTCCTGGATCCTGACGTGAAGTGTTTGTTCATTTCATAAAGCCGTAGACTTTTGATGCTTTGACTTTTTGGATTTAAAGACAAGTTTCCCCACTCACATGCCTTGTTCCTTGGCCCATCACCTGTCAACTGTGGAGGTTCTTGGATCAAAAGATTCCCCCACGTCTTCATCATGAGGGTTTCTTAACATCTACTTCATTGTATGATTCCTTTTTTATTTGGGGTTTAATTATGAATTACATCCATGGAATTATTATGAAGCTGGATACAAAAACCACAACAAAGAGCTTATAAACCAAAGAAGCTGGATACAAACATACAAAAACCATGGGCCACTTCCTTGCAAAGCAGTTGTCCCTTCATGCAAAGATTTTTCTCTCCTCTGTTATCTTCAAGATTCTTTCCACTGTGTGAGACATGTTATGTTCACCACTAAAAATCCTTCTTTTTGCCCACTTTTGGTTTGTTGTTCTTCTCCCACAGTGTTTGTCAAGGCACGGAAATTACGAGCTTCGTGTGACGATTGGGTGAAGGTTAAGCACAAAATCCATGCACTCACGGTCACACTTGTTAGGGTGATTGGGGGATAGAGGCAGGCACATGCATGGAGACTAAAAAGGGTCCTCTACCCAGAATAGATTATACATTACAACCTAAAAAGATAAAGGAAATGAAAAGAAAGAACATATCCACGCTCCTTGTCTGATCACAAGATACATCATCTTACTTTACCCAGTACCCACACATTATTTATATTTAAACTATGATCCCAAGGGTGAACATAATTCAAACTCGGGATATTAATATCACTTAATCACAAAACAACTAGAAATTAACATGACAAATATATCTAAACATTCATACAAGATCATATGTTTTGGTTTGAGACCAACTTTTTGCCATGATTTGGTCGGAATTTTGTGTCTGTTCCAATCTCCATTGGCTTTTACCTTCATTTATGATCCATATAATTGGCATCTATTGTTTGTTTTTCAGATTCACAAACAACTGCAATGCCACGACAATCCATTAACTTCATTTAGATATTAAAATTATACTTTTTTTCTAATACCTAAAACACAAAATCATTTCATTATAAGTTATAACTATGCACCTAATAATATAATAAGGATGAGAATGAAAAAAGTATGAACTCGTCCGATTAATTGTTTTTATTTGATTTGATTTAATCTAATATAATAGAACTGAACATGAACTCTTTCGATTAACTGCTTTTACATCCTTATCGGTAAGGGAAGGGAAGAGGGGATGAAGAAATTTGGATTCGTAAACACATGCTGCGTCGCAGGTGAATGTGGTTTGCAATCATATTGCCCATCATCCAGAACCCAGATTCTATTCTTTTTCTACAAATTCAACTATTAAATGAGTTTAGATAGGGTACGGCTGGGCTGATATCAACACTCAAATAACTCATTTCCTTGTACTTTAAAATCAATGTATACCATTTCTCTGTTTTTTCTTCAGTATATTATCTCCTTTAAAAAAGCTGGTCCGGATTGAATTAATGGCACATCAGAACAGTTTGGTCGCTAGGGCTAGGGATATCTATCGTATAATAATGTTATTCAGTTATTCGATGCTACAATATCATTATATTGCGTATAAAAAGTAACTTAACACTGTTACATTTTACGAACAGAAATAGCAATTTATAGTACTGTAACCTGTGCATAAAAACACGTGTCACTTGATAAAAAAATAAAATACTTATTTTTTAGGATGTATGGTTTAAGGTATATGATACAGAATAAAATTTAGGGCTGAAAAATGAAATTCAAAAGAGATATAAAAGAATGCTTGATAAAAAGACAGATAATTTTGTCCGCTTATTATGCTTAACTAGCCTCAAAATGAGAATAATAGGTGTTCATTACAGTCATTAGCAAATATGGGTTTGCTGCATGCAATGGAAGGGATATTTTTTGGATGAAATTATAAGAGGTTTGTTTCTCTCTGCTATGTGGGATCGAGTTTGAAGCATTTCGATTGGGTCCTGAAACAGGCTTTTATGAACTCTACACTGTACACTCCACGCCATTACTATACGATACACAAATACCTGATGAAGATGGGAGCTGGAAATTTAACAGAGAAAGGAAAAGCTGAACGTTTAAAGCCAGCATAAAAAGGAAAGCTGACGACCATCAAAACAAAAACTCATCTACCTTACTCTCATCATCTTCTCTCCCTCTTTGCTTCTATATTAAACAAGGAGGGGTTTTGATTTGCTGCAAAATTTATCCATGTTGGCCAATAACTCTACTTCTTCGGAGCCATTTGCTTGCTTTGAGAACGGTAATCATAACAACAAGAGGAAACGAAGACCTGCAGGAACACCAGGTACGTACATACCATATCATATCACATACAATATGATTTTCGGTTGGCAATTGATTCTTTGAATATATTATATTGGGGATGATGTTTAGATCCAGATGCGTAAGTTGTTTCTCTTTCGCCAAAGACGCTACTGGAATCGGATCGTTATGTTTGCGAGATCTGCAACCAAGGGTTCCAGAGGGACCAAAACCTACAGATGCACCGGCGGCGACACAAGGTTCCGTGGAAGTTGCTGAAGAGAGAATCTCCGGTGGTGAGAAAAAGGGTGTTCGTTTGCCCGGAGCCTAGTTGCTTGCACCATGATCCTTGTCACGCTCTAGGCGATCTGGTTGGGATCAAGAAGCACTTCAGGAGAAAACACAGTAATCACAAGCAATGGGTGTGCCAGAAATGTTCAAAGGGATATGCGGTTCAATCTGATTATAAGGCCCATCTTAAAACCTGCGGCTCATCATGGCATGTCCCTTCCTTTTTTGATCACTTTGTGTTTTGACTTGGGGAAGAAAACAAAAGCAAAGAAAGAAAGAAAGACTACTTTGTTTTTTGACTCATGGAACCTTAGCTGTTTATAGACACTTGAGCACATACCCCGATGACAGTTTCCTCTTGGTCGTCTTGCTGTTCGTTTCAAATCCTACCGGCGGCAGCTCGAAACACAAAATACTGTGCGACAACATGATTTCTTTCTTGTCATCTTGTCGTTCTTTATCTTGTCAGAGATCTTCCTATGTGCAGTAACTATACAAGTCATTGAAACTAAACCCTAAATAAAAAGAACTATCACATAATTACTTCATCTGTCAACGAGATTTTGGCTCAAAATTTTACTTAAAAGATAACGATTAACTTTCTTTGGGAATTAAACATGAACAAGGTAGTACAGTTAAGATTAGGATTACATATCTGCTAGTATCTTTTAATCTTGAATAGCTACTATTATGCAACTTTTGATATATGTGTAGAATCATGACATAGTTGTTTAACTTAACTTTTTTAATACCAAAATCTATGTTGTAAGTTTATAAATACTACATAAATGTAAAGACTGATTTCTTTATTACTAATTGGTTGGTTTTGCCTTTAATGCTTTATCTTTTCAGAGTTGAGAGTTTCATAGAACATCAAGATGTTTGCCATATCCGGTCCGAATCCCAGGAAGTACAGCCGGCTTGCTTGTCTCGAACCGCTTCAAGCCCCAGTCTATCTAATGAGACCATGTTCCTCAGCCCTAGGAAAGATAATAATTCCACTAAAAATGACCGCTACCACAATTTGGAGCTCCAACTCTTAACCACATCAAGGGAGCCCTCTGTGCCCCGTACATCAACAGATGATAAACATTCTACCCGATTACAGCTCTGGATTGACTCCTCAGACGTCGACGAGAAAACCGGACTGACTTTAACTTGTACGAACATGGAAACCGATGCTCACGAGCAGTTAAAGTTGGTGATGGCGGAGAAAGCATACGCCGAAGAGGCGAGACAGCAAGCGAAAAGGCTGATCGAGTTCGCGGAACAAGAGTTCGCCAAGGCAAAGAGACTCAGACAGCAAGCACAAGTAGAACTAGAGAAGGCACAAGCTTTGAAAGATGATGCGACGAAGCAAATGAACAACACCATTCTTCAAATCACTTGCCATGCCTGCAAGCAGCAACTTCAAGAAACAAGTACAACTCCTGAGGACAACTCTGTTGTTGTGAGTTACATTTCATCAGCTATAACAGGAACCGGTTAAACAATTCGAACAAATCTTACTACGGATACTAACACATAAAACAATGGTATTGTTTTGATATTCTACTGATGATGTACAAAAAAGAGTTGCTTTTATGATCTAAAGTTGATTAGTGGATTGTATCCTGCGTTTTGTGTGATGTGATTTCTTCTTTGTTTTGCTTAAATGAAAAGCTTGGAATTATATAGATTTTGTTGGAAAAGTATTCAGTAGTCGTATATATTCTAATTATACGTATAAGCTTGGAACAATACTGTTTCATTGAACAAAGACAGAGAGACGGGGAAAATGAACTTTCCTTGGCCTCAGGCCTCAGCTCAACTTTTTTGGCTTTTCTGGTTGGACTCATTGGACAATCAATGGAGGTGTCATTAAAGAATGGTACTGAGAAGAACTGAAAGCACGCACCAAATTACTTGTACATATCCCACAAAACGTTGACAAATATCTATATAAATGGAAGCGTGAGAGAGAGAAAGAAAGGAGGAATGTGATGGTTCTTTTTCCTAGTGATATGTTCAAAAACACTCCATGGATTTCAGTGCCATAGTTTTAATGAGAGACTCAGTCGTCGCTCTCAACTTCCCCAACCAAACTCCATTCCATTCATTCGTTCACTTTCGTATGTGCATTGTGCATCAGAGTGAGGTCCCATGGCGTATTGAGAAGAAGCTAATTATGCAATTTTCTCTTTCTTTTGCACAGGGCCACCATTTATTCTTAGATTCAGTCATTTTTTGCTCTGATCTTTTTCACCAGTTCAACCAAAACAAAAAGGTAAAAGTTAAAGCTGGGAACTTTTATATTTTTTTTCTTCTTTTTCTCTTTTTGACTTTTTCTTGAACAATGTGCTTCTCCTTTTTTTTCCCATCATGTTGCTAGTTTTTTTTTTCTCAGTTCCACCAACAAAACAGTAGAGTATAATTAAATAGAATATTGCTCATGCAATTCATTTTTGGTGTAATTCCCTCCAAGTCCCTTTATTCTTTGGATATTTTAAATTTAGTCCCCATCTTTAAGTTATAGAAATTAAATTCCTTTACATTAGGCATTGAACTCTCAGGACATGGGATGGGGAAGGTGAACCCTGGCCACTAGGCCATTGCGGGAGTTCTTTACATTAATTTTTAAAATCATACCTTTGAAACCAACATATTCAAATTTAACAAAGAAATTAAATTTCTAAATTAAAAGTAGATGGACTAAATTTTAAATGTTTGAGGAACATGGAGACTGTGTGCAAAGTTAAACCTTTAAATTTACTAGTGGTGTAAAAATACGTCCGGTACACAGAGGAGATTAGCACATGAAGTAATCAGAGTTGTTTTAACTTTGTTTTTTATGAATCTCATGTAGGTGGTTAGCTTTATGAGCAAGTCATACTTTTCCTAGAAAATAAACAGAATTAATTGTTACATAATGGCTACAGCAGGCTGCAGGCTGCTATATTCTATATTACATGCTTCAATGTCTTATCAGAACTGGATACCAAAACCAATGGAATTGGATACTAGAGTTAGGCTGTATCCCAGAGGGAGTTTGACATTACGTTGGACCAAACGTAGACTTATAACATCTTCACTACACTCAGTGACCATTTGTGCTAATATATATATTTTTTGTTACTGTTGAATCGGGATTCAAATTAAAAAAGTGTAAATTTGAAATACATGGAAACGTGTCATTTATGCTTCTGAGAAAATATTTGAATTTTTTGTTAGAAACAAGTATAGTTTAAGATTTAGAGGTTTAGTTTAAAGTTTAAGAGTTTATGATTAGATTTTAGAGTTTTTGCTTTTGAGAAAATATTTGATACGATGAAGATTAATTTTGATGGCTCTTATCTTTCTACTGATAGAGCAGCTGCTATTGGAATCGTGGCCAGAGAGTCTAATGGATTGGTTTTAGCAGGTTGTGCCAAGTTTGTTCCCTCGGCGCCAGACCCGACGTTAGTTGAAGCACATGCATGTTACGAGGCCATTCTCCTTGCTCTTGATCGGGTCTGGTCAAAAGTCCTCATTGAAGGCAATGGGGCGAATGTTACGAGACTATATTGTTTCATAAAATTTCTCAAATATATGTTATATCAAATGATGCAGTGACAAAAATATGACCTATCAAATGTTGGAGTAAGTTTATTCTTTTCCTTTTTTCTTCGTTACCATGTATTGGTTTAAGCAACCAGTTGAATAGAAATTTTATGCCTCAGTTGGTAAGGTTTATAATTTAAAATTTAAAGTTAAAGTTTATAATTTGATTTTTTTAGAATTTGGACATAGAAAAGAACGCTGAAAACTGGTTGAAGACACAGTGAAAGGGTCATTACCCCAGCGATAAGAAATCGAACAAGGCAGGCCCAGAGTTTGTGTGCTGTTGCATTGCTTGTTGGTCTACTTCATCTTCGTCTCTCTTTCTGTTGTCTGTCACTTCACTTTTATTGGAATCCGTATTTACTTGAAGGAAATCATAGAATTCAATTGCCTGCTTTTTCTCATCTGCAAATCGTACGTTTGATATGTTGATTACTTATGTTGTAATCGAAATGAACCGAGTGTGCAACATGTATGCGTATATACACTTACCTTGGGTTATTGCAACACAATGGGTCGGATCCAGAGAAGAACAAGTGTCGTGAGGGAACCCTTGCTTGTACTTGTAATAAAGTCGTGAGAAACCATAGTTTAGCCGACGCTGAGAAGGGTTTTGGTGATGATAAGGATATGATGTTTTAGCATCGAGAGTGGATCGTTGTCGGCATCTACGAGCCATGATAACATGCCAATGATTCTTCACAGTGTTATCAGTTCGACCGGGAAAACCCCTAGCAATCACAGCCCATCGGTTCCCATGGATCCTATGAGCAGCCAACAACCGCTCTTCTTCCTCTTCCGTGAAAGGGCTCCTGTTGATCCTCGGATCCAACTGGTTAAACCACCTCAGCCTACAGCCTTTCCCTGATAATAAATTAAACAAAAGCAAATAAGATAATATTTCGCATGTCCAGTACAACAAACCCTAGCTTCTGAAAAGGAAAACGTATCAGTACCTGATCTCCCTTGAAGCTTTTCGGCTATGGCGTTCCAATTATGAGGACCGTAGCGTTCCACTAACTCACGAAGCCTTTCATCTTCTGCCGGTCTCCAGTGACCTCTGCTGTACATCTGTCCGTTGCTGCTGATCTTTCACTCGATAAATAGAAAGAAAAGAAGTTAAAACTTACAAGGTCAATGAAGTGAGATGAGATGGACCAGATGGTAGAAAGTAGATGATCTATATATGGGAAATATAGGAACTGGGCAAGTGTTTTCCGTTAGATATTTGTAGCAATGGCGGTGATTGATGCCAACGTTTTGTCTAACTAACGCTTTACATTAGGGTTTGAGTAATCCATCCACTTTTTTTTCCACACACCAATGGAAAGGGAAAGGGAAAGATGAAGAGTCAAGAGAGGTTGCTTGGTGGTTTCCCTTTCAACGTCTTCCCAAGTTTCTAACCTACAACCTCTACTCATAACCCACCTATCTACCATTTACATGATCCTAGGCCTCTACCTTAGTCTACAAACATGCCATATTTTCCCTTCATTTCAAAACTACGTACGCTAACCACACTTTGTCCAAATATATTTTACTGCTATTTTGGTTTCTAGGTCTGATTATAATTATTTGGATGTGTGTGTAAACATGTAACAATAAAAAAAATTCAATTTTCTAACTTAACCAACCAGTTTTTAGGTCAGAACATTGAGACGCTATATATGTGTTTCGGTTGGGTGTACTTATAGATTACGTGCTGGGTTTGTAAAGTAATGCAGGGAGTTTAGGTTATTCTTAACCTTTCAGAAATTAGACCTAACGAACATTAACAGCTTAATGGCTTAAAGTTAGGACGTGTATGTATAAGTAACAAATTAAAAAAACAGTCAAATCTCTCTCTCATTCACTAATTTTAATAAAAATCATTTGAACCAAGTTTCACATACCATGAATTATGTATTTTCCAAGAAAATAAAACAGGAATTTCTCTTGTTTGAAGAACCTAACAAAATATTTAACTAAAAACAAAGATTAATGGATTCAAACTCGATCCATCTAATCATGTGTTACGATGGGTGTATAAAAATCTGTACTTTTATGGCATTATCTAATTATCTAACTTGTTGAATTTGATCTTGCTTCAATTGATTCATTAAGATTTTGAATTGATCTCGATTTTGATTCAAATCAAGCGTTAATCGAATTTTTGATCAAATCAAATCCGAGTTATTTGCGAGTTGCTCAAAGTGGGGATTGATGTTCTGTTGGTTTGATTGTTGTCCTAACAATGTGCAAGTTGGAGAAAGGTTTTTGCTTGGTGAAGGAAAAATCCATCTTCCATCTTCCATCTTTGGGCAGTCACCTACCAACGCCTACAGCGAACCTTATAAAGATACTGATAATCCATTAACCTGGAGGTTGGGTTTGTTTTACTTGGGCTCTATTTTTATGCTGGATTTGTAAGGGCGGTGTGAGTTGGTGGGTTCGGGTTTCTAATTTCTCTTCCCAACAAACTTACAAAGGGTCTTGTTAATGCCACTTTCAGACCAACTGCAGGCTGCAGCGTATAAGAGGCAAAGGAACCATAAGTTTTGTGGAGACTCAATTTCTTTGTCACTCTATAAGGACCGAGTGAGAATGATTGACGAAAATGGAGGCATTTTGTGGGAAACAAATCTATGTTGTACCATGCATATTGTTTGAATCAATGGATGGTCGGGGGAAACAAAGGCATGTTTTGATTTTTTACCCGAACAACTTAAAAAATAAGTCTTGAAACTTGTTAAAAATCTAAAAAAACAATTAATTTTGAAAGACTAACATTTTAAGTTGTATGTCAAATCTCAAAATTTGTCCTTTTTAAATCATACCTTAGACTTGCTGTATCAAAGTGAAGAGATGTTTTTACTTCCCATTCCTCTCAAGTAGGTTAACAATTTGGTGGAGTCTGTAACGCAACAGTTGTGATTCATTTATTCCCCTGAGAAGTTGTCGTTGTTGATCTTAAAGTTTGACATTGTCTAGTTTTTCAGGTCTAATTGTCGTCTACCTTGTTTAATGAGGACAACCATTTCCAGGCCAAGTATTGAAGTGGGTGATTCGGAGGCACCCAACCACCCCGTTGGGCGTTGGGAACAGATTAAAAAGTAATGAGTACTGTTGGATCATTGGACGATATCACTCTCTTAAAAAACTACCGAGTCATGGCATCAACAAATCCAATACAGTGTAGGAGTCTATGTTTAACAATAAGATGATGAAATGGAAAGGACCTGAATCAAATGCAAGGAGCCATCAGCCAATAAAGTGTTAACTGCAATGCTTCAAAGGAATCAAGTTCAATATTTAACAAAGTAATATGCGCATGATTTGATAATTACATCAAATTAAGAGACTCAAATACATTTGAATACTATAGATACAAAAATAGTCTACAAACAATTTTGTCTCGATTCTTGATATAGTTAAATCTTAAACCAAAGACAACATCACAGAAATTGCATCCTGCTTCATATAAAATGGTTAGCTCGGGAATGTAAATATCCCCAGCTACCACCTCAACATATACAGATATATTTTGATTTCAACAATCCCAGCTTAATATTATTGCAATGCTCATCATCCATATTTAATTTTACATATGCATGGCCATGAAGCACCACACCGACCCATCAAATCATTTTTCTTTCATTAGAAAAAGCTGGGAGATCATTCATTCACAGATAGGATAACATCTGTTTTGAATTTAAATTGAAAATTTAAAAAAAGAAAGACTGTAACAGTGCCGTGGAGATGATAACAACATGCAGAGATGAGAAGAATTAAGTATTTAGCGATGTTAATGAATTAATTAGGCGTCGTCGTAGTAGATCTGGACCATCTGTTTCATTAAGGTGTATTTAAAGTGGATGATCATCTCAAAGTACACGCACGGCCTTGCTTCGACCATCACTTGCCTTCAGGGGTAGGTTAACTATACACTTTCTTAACCTACTCTCTTTATGTTTCTGTATTTCCGTTTCAAATTTGAAGCCCCTTAGACTGACTTTTTCTTTTCTTTCAAAACCTTCGAGAGAATGTTTATCTGTAGGCTTCAAATGGATTCATTTCAGAAAACTTAATATCGTTACAGCAATTAGGGTTTACTTTGAAAAAAAATCAAAACTAGATATTTTAGTGTAACGGGATTATTATTATTATTTATTACTTAAGATAATCAGGATTGCATTCGACGACCATAAGGAGAGGTGATTAAGGGATACGGATTAAATTTTAGAGATATGGTAATAAATTCTGCTGGCTTAGGAAAGCTGACCAAGTCATCCATGTCGAGCAATCACAAATTAGATCATCTCTTAGAACAAATTTTAGGTTTTCATGACTCATTCTTTTACATCACCTACAAAATACTCAGAATTCTAACTATAAATTCTAAATTTAAATTACACATACTTATGAAAAAAAAAATCATACCACTGATGCTTCTCTTAATCATTTATATAATGAATTCATTATTCGATAAGGTCCACATATGTAAGTTTACCGATCAAAGTGTGTAAATAATGTTATTACATAACATCATGACATTGCAAATATAATAAATTAGGTTGGCTACGGATTTAAACCTTCCAATTTCTTCTAAAACGACTTTGGGTTAATCAGAAAAACACTGAAAAATATGGAAATGTTGCATCGTATAATCTGCTAGCATAATTAAGTCACTGCCCATTTCAAAGATAGAAGACCTGCCCCTCTAGTATTAAACTTGATGTTAATGTTGATAAGCTCCTTTCAACCAGCTCGATCAGTTCTTGATATCAAGTGGGGTTTATTTGCACCGCTCTCATTTACATCTTCTTCCTCAAGTTACAACCGAAGACCTTTCTTTGGATTGCTTGGTTCGTAATCTAATGTAATACATAATTAATAAACCCTTGACACAAGATACATCACTGGAGCTAGCTCTTGCCCCATCTTTCTTACACTGATGTGCCTAATTAAATCGACCAATACTTGTTTGTAACAAGTAATTCAAATTTCTTATCATCCACCCCCACGATCATTTATTACAATGTTTTTATGATAGTTAAATTACCACGTTTTATATATTTTATAAAAATGATCGTAAATTGAAAGTCAATATATAACGATAATAATCAACATGAATTGGTTCAATTGGTTGAAACTTGTTAGAACCTTTAAAAGTGTCAAAACTTAAATTGTAGTAGTAGATTTGATGATGTATAAGTCTCTCTGTTAATTTTATCTGAGACATTATCAAAAAATAATAATTATATTAGATAAAAAAGATAGAATTATATTATAATCCCTTTACTAATCCTAAAATAAAACAAAATCGACTTATATTCAAAGATGGATATGTGGTGGCAGGGGCTGTACCCTTTTACCTTTAATTTTTATTGGATGATTAAGAATTATCCTTTAATTTTTAAAAAAAGTTTTTTTTAAATATCAAAGTTCGAATTCATTCCTATTTGTAGTGGTAGGATTTATTTAATAAAATATCCTTTTTTTACAAGTAAATGAAAAGATTTGTTCAAAATTCAAATTTGATTAAATATCAACTACAAACCTAACAATTACATTAGTAATTTTAGTTGACCAGTGTCCTTCATCTTATTGTTACCTTAGGATTGATGCAGATTTTATATTAGGAGTGAATTTATAAAATTATATGGATGGGACAATCTTATAAGATTTTAAGAAATGAAAATAAATTTTTAATATTATATATATATATATAATTTTAAATTTCCAAAGGACGACTGTTTCTCGACTACTATAATCATCTTTGTCCATCATGTTTAGCTCATGGTGATTTTAGCATGCATGTTCCCTTGTAAACAAGGTTGATGCATAATAACTGCCTACCTATGTCTAGAGAGGAGTTAACCCGTTCACAAGGATGGAAGGTTAGGCAATAATATTGATAACCTATAACATTTATAACAAAGTTTCACTCCTTCCCTAACTTTTACAGGGTCCCAGAGATTCCAAGATCTTAGTAAACAATCAAGTCAACTTCGGCACATTCAGAAAAATTCATACAAATATCTTTTTCACTTGTTTTAGTATTTTTTTTATATTTTAACATTATAAAATATTTTAAATTTTGATCTTTAATTTTAGATAAAAAAATTCTAAATCTTAAAAATATTTCATATTTTTTATTCTCTAAATACTAATCTTAAACCTTTAACTCTTTTTTAGTGCAAAGGTATAATAAGAACATCATAAGAAGTCAAAAAATAAATGATTTTTATTAAAAAAATAACTCTAAGCATTGAAGTAAAAATCGAAAAAACTTATATTTTTTTATTTTATAATTTATATTTAAAGTTTAGAGTTTATAATTATTTTTAATAATATTTGATTTATAAGAAAATATTTAATACTTTTATTTTTTTTTACGTATTCCTCATTTGTTCCCTTTAACATATGTTTGTGCGTGAAAATGTGAGAAATTGATAATATTTTTAATGGGTAAAGAGAGATTTTCATAATGAATTTATTGGTTTATGTTTTATTTCACGAGACTTTTAAAAGTATCTTGTATGTTTAAAATGTTTGAGTGATGAATGAGAAATTTATGTTCGGAAAATATAACCCACACATCTCATATTGATGAGATAACAAGCATAAGAAGTATTTAAATACATTCACCCATTATAAAATTTAAAACATAAACCTTAAATTTTAATCTAATTTTAAACTTTAAATCTTAAAATTAAAGAATTTGGGTGAACTTATATCAAAATATTTTTCTTATATGTCATATTTTTTGCATTTACATCTCTGACTTCACTTGGTTTATTTTTTTTGATCGAATTAAATTTTACTGAAAATAGATTATAACTCTAAGCAAGGATATATAGTCAGAAATACAGTCTTTAACGTCATGAAAGCAAAATAAAAATCATCAAGGACATTTCCATAAGACGAAGACCTATATCCCAACCCGACCAATCTCGAATTAAACCAAACTCAAATACTATATTTTTTATTAAATAAAAGGGTAGTTATATTTTTAAAATAAATATTTAAATTTATATAAAATAAAATAATATGAATATTTTTAAACACTCAACTAATTAATAAATTTTTTATTACAAAAACATTTGATTGTTCACCCTAACTCTACGCTCTCGCCTTTTGTTCTACTCACTAAATGACGGTTGATAATCTACCTAGTTTAATAAAAATAATCATATTCATAGTTTAAAGCTTCGATTATATATACCATCGTAATAAATTTCTTGCATTCAATTTAGAATTTAAAATTAACAATCAAAGTAAATTAATTTATAAAGTTTAATGATCGTATTAAATCTTCTGCATTATTTATAAATTTCTATTCATTAATGTACGTACTCAAAGTGAGTGTATACATATTTAGTTGTGCTATTGTTTTCCTATGTTACAAGAACGGTGTAGTTAATTCCGTAAATCATAATTTAATTGGAATGTTTTTATTGGGTTTAATGTGGCTCGATTGATAACCGATTAACTTGCCAATTTGATGGAGAAAGAACACTTTGGGTGATTTGTTGTGAAAGCAAAAAATAACACAATGATTTAGAGTGGTTCGGCCTTCGAACAAGCACCTACATCCACTACCTTAGCTTCCCACTAAGGATTTCCCAAATTCACTAAGAATTTCAACCTTTTGAGGGTAAAGGGATAACCTTACAATCCTAG
Source organism: Abelmoschus esculentus (assembly GCA_035048815.1). Classification (NCBI taxonomy): domain Eukaryota; kingdom Viridiplantae; phylum Streptophyta; class Magnoliopsida; order Malvales; family Malvaceae; genus Abelmoschus; species Abelmoschus esculentus. The sequence continues at coordinate 14,274,705 of JAUCBN010000049.1, forward strand.
ACTCAAACCCGAATCTAGCATCCAAAGTTCACAATCCGAACTTTGGGAATTCACTCAAACAAGGGAAACTTAGCAAACTTGTTTAATCCTTCTAACAAGGCTAATGTTTGCAATCTAAGCACTCACCCAATTCCTAATTACACTTGAGCATATATTGACAATTAAGCTCACAAGTGTTTGTCTACCCAAATAATAGGAATTTAGCACTAAGATAAATCTTTGATCATATTGTTGTTACAATTGAAGCATTACTCTTCTCTTGATGCTTGAGGCTTGCTTTTATCATCCCAACTGAGCTTCTAGCCGTTTATGACCGTTGGGGATGTTTTGGAGCCGTTTGGAGCTGATTTCAAGGCATATTTCTTCTTCTGGTCCAGGCGGTATCGATACCCCTAAAGCTGGTATCGAAACACCCTCTTTGAGAAATAGCCATTGACTTGCATTTATGAACTGATATCGATACCAGTATCGATACCGCTCCTAGCCGTTGGGGATTTTCATAAAATTGTTTATGACTGTTGGGGGTGTTCAGAAACAGGTATCGAAACTAAACATCACAGTGGTGAAAAGGTATCGATACCAGTATCGATACCACTGTGATTTTACCTTTGAAAATATGTCATTGAAGAACAAGTATCGAAACACCTGGGTTAAAAACCCTTCTTTGGTTTCTTTAAATCATTTAAAACATATTTAAAAACTCTCAAAAACATCTTAAATATATTTTCAAGTAGTTTGGACATAAGAACCATTTTTGAAATCTTTTCGAATTAGTCCAAAACTATTTTTCAATTATTATATCAAAACATTAGTTCTACATTTGTTGTTATTTATTGAAATAAATTGCAACAGAATTAAGGAAAGGAATCTTTTTAATAAAAAATTGACATGCGCACAAATCATCTAACCTTATTGGTTAAAGAAATAGTTGTTGTTTTTAGAAGTCACGGATTCAAGTACCAGCAATGTTATAACACAATGATTGAGCGATCAATGTCTAATGGTTGAAAGTATACTCTAAAACAGATACTACTGTAACCACAGTAACTGAATAAAAAAAAGCGACATGCAGGATAAGTAATATTAGTGATGAGATGTTTAATTTTTTGGTGTAAAGAAATTATTTTGTAAAAATTAGATGGATTTAATGGTTATTTTATAATTTTTGAAAATTTAATAGTTAAAACGATCATTTTAATATAATTCAGTAATGATCATTTGTGCAATTTACCTAAAATTTTATAATATTTTTTTGATTAATTAAACTAAATTAATAGAACTTTTCCGGTTCGTTAATTTTTTTTTTTGAAAAACTTTGTTTCAATTAACGGTTAATGTGAAAAAAATTGATTAATAAATGTATAAAATTTTGATTCAATCAATTGCCTGAATCAACTGTTTACAACATACAACTATAAATGACATAGTAAATTAAGTTTATCTAATAATTTTTGGAAGAGTGTATGTATAAATAAGATTTGCATGTGTATGATAAATTTGTATAATGAGATTAACGCGTGTATTAAGAGATGTTATTAAGATTCTTAATTTCTGAGATGGTCGGAAAGAAGCAAATGTTATTTTTTAAATATATTGATAAGTAAAATATTTAAAATATTGTTTTTTTTTTCCTTCAGAAATTGAACCGAGCGTCAAAACGAATAGAATTAAAATGATTTCATCGATTTTTAAAAAAATATTGGTAAGTAGAATAGTATTTATTTATTTTTTTATTAATTTAAATACAAAATATATTTTCATGTGAAATGAAAATAAAAATCTAAGTTATATGTTAGATAAAAATGGAATATAGTTCATTTTGTATACTTTTGATTTTTTTTACATTTTAATTTAATTATAGTTTCTTTTAAATTTAATGTATGCACCTTTATAGACTACAATATTCGAACCATGATCATACAACAATTTTGAATATTTACAATTTTTAAAATTGCTATATATGAACTAAACTAAGTACATTTATATACGAATTCAAATGAATCATATATAATCAAATCAAATTTATTATAAAAATCTATTTTTGATTTTGTTTGTCATGCCCAATTAATTGTATATGAACTTATATGAAAAATTATATCATGGGTCAGTCCCATCACGTGTCCATGGACCGACCAATGATAACTACCCACTTCATTAACTTTTCCATGTCATTTTTTTTTCCAAGTGAATCTTCACTTTAAAAATTAAAAAATAATGAGATGGATGATTATCATTGGTCGGTCCCATGGATGACGTGGTGGGACTGACCCATGATATAATTTCTCGAACTTATACATGTTTTTTATTAGTATTAAAAAATAAAATATGTAGTATTTATATTTTTTTTAATCCATTAATAATACTATATCTTATAAATAAACTATTCAAATCATCATCATTCACTCTATTTTTATTTGAATCATTCCTTACAAGGATAAATTTAAATATCAGTTAAGGCCGGTGGAAAGGGTTTAGGGTTGTGTGTTTTTTAGGAATAAAAGACTCGGCAGCGGTGAGAGTGATTGGTAGGAGAAGTGAAGATTTGCGGTGGAGGGTGAGTCGCAGAGAATACCTCCCCTACGGAAAGGTGGAGAGCTTTGACTTTTGTATTGTCGTGTGCGCTCAACACCAGAGAATGTCAGGTCGACACTGGAGATTTGAAGCCATCCACAGTTACCCACGACGCTCATTACAAAAAGGTTAGTTTTGTCATTATAGGAGTATAACTATTCAATCTTTTAATCAGTTATAATTCTAAAATATATTTAAATATTTATCAAAAATATTATTAGGATTAAAATTAAAATTTATCAAAAATATTAAATATTTGCTCAAACTTAACATGTGTATAAAGATGCATGCGTGTCAATTACACATTTAAAATTTGATCAAATTCTTCGTACAATAATTTAATTAATTTTGATTGATGTGATTCTAATATGTTATATATTTGATCTAAGTTGATATTTAAGTCTTAAATTAATATACTTTTAAGAATTCAACATAGTGTTACAATTTAAGGATGAAAATCAATTGAATAAGAGTTTTAAAATTACTCCTACGTGCGCTTGTTATAGAAGTGACTTCTGAAGGCCAATGTTGATGTGTGTTTTGCTCATTACTGTCGTTTGCCACTGCCTTGCAAATGTTTATATATTTTTGTTTTGTCGTACTTGGTACTTTATAAACCCATTTCTATTGTGAGCACCTGGACACTGGAACCTACTGAGGGATGAATGATGATTGTGTAAAATTACAAGAATAACTACTCAAATGAAAAAGCATGGGTAAGTAGGAACTAGGAAGAGCCAGAGGAGAGAGAAGAGAAAGAGGCTTTGGAGTCTTAGATTCTAGAGTGTTTGCTTCTTATCAGTGCTATACGCCTTTAAATTCTCAATATATGGAGTTATTTTAGCCGTAGGGAGTGGAGAGGAAAAATACTTGTTTGTTTCGCCTGCTGGGTTTCCATGACTCTCTCCTTCTACATTTACACCGAGACAGTTTCTGCCTAAACTCACTCACACAATACCATGCTCACCGTCTGTCGTATTTCACCAACAAAGCTTGATTGAATGCCTTGTTTCATGCCAAAACGAGTTCCTTCTTCTTGCTCTTCATATCAGTATTGACAACAAAAGCTTCTCTTTTCATGCTTTTAGTGATATGATGGGGGTGTTGGAAATAAGAATGATTGTTGCTGTTGAATAAAAAGGGTATTTTTGTGGATATTCGGTTTAAGGTGTTTTTTTGGAAGGGAGACGTGCACTCCATATATGGATTACGGAAGCGGAGGAGGAGGAGGGAGTGGTTCCGGTGGGGACCACGACGCCTTCGACCCTTCCCGGAGGAAAAAACCTTACCATCGCCACACTGCTCACCAGATTCAGCGGCTTGAATCGTAAGAAAACGCTGCCGCCCGGCTTTTCTTTCTTTCTTTGTTGCTTGCTTGCTGATTTGCTCGCTCGTCTTCTTTTGTTTTTTTAATGGAGAATTCTTTTTTTTTTCCTGTTTTGTTTGTGAGAACGTGAAGAATGTTCAAGGAGTGCCCGCACCCAGATGAGAAGCAAAGGCTACAGTTGAGTAGGGAGCTGGGACTGGCTCCCCGGCAGATCAAGTTTTGGTTTCAAAACAGACGGACCCAGATGAAGGTCGGTTCAGCTGGGACTTATTCCTTTTCATTCTTTTTCTCTTTCTTCTCCCTCATTCATTCAATCACTTGTGATCATGGTGTTTCCCAGGCACAACACGAGAGAAACGATAACTGTGCTCTTCGCGCGGAGAACGACAAGATCCGATGCGAGAACATAGCCATCCGAGAAGCGCTGAAAAATGTCATCTGCCCTTCTTGCGGTGGACCTCCCGTCACAGAGGATTCCTATTTTGATGACCAGAAACTGAGGATGGAAAATGCCCAATTAAAGGAGGAGGTCTTGCCTTTTATTTTGTTCTCTAATAATAATATAAGATGACATTTTTTTTTATTATGTTTCTGTTTTGTTTCTCCTTTGCAGCTTGATAGAGTATCTAGCATTGCAGCCAAGTACATAGGGAGGCCAATATCCCAACTCCCACCAGTACAGCCCGTTCATCTATCTGCATTGGATTTCAGGATGGCGAGTTTCAATGGCTACAGTGTTTCTGCTCCTTCCCTTGATCTTGATCTTCTTCCCGGAAGCTCATCATCAATGCCCAATTTACCTTTCCAGCCAGTTGTTATCTCGGACATGGACAAGTCCCTCATGTCCGATATTGCTGCGAATGCAATGGAAGAAATGCTCAGGCTCTTGCAGAGCAATGAACCTTTGTGGATCAAGTCCACTAATGATGGCAGAGATGTTCTTAATCTCGAAAGCTATGAAAGAATTTTCCCTAGGCCTAATACCCACTTTAAACCTCCCAATGTTAGGATTGAAGCTTCAAGAGACTCTGGCGTTGTCATCATGAATGGTTTGGCTTTGGTTGACATGTTCATGGATTCTGTAGGTTCACAACTTTATCTTTTTCATTTAATATTTTTTTGGGGTATCGATTGGAATTCAAAATTTTAATGGAGAAACGATAAATCCTCTTGCAGAATAAATGGGTGGAACTATTCCCTACCATTGTGTCTATTGCCAAGACAATTGAAGTGATTTCACCTGGGATGTTGGGTACCCACAGTGGTTCTTTGCAATTGGTAATGGTCTTTTGCCTTTTGTTTATTCATGTCATATTTTCTGTCTTAGTTCCTGTACTAATTCTTGTTTCGTTTTGCAGATGTATGAAGAATTGCAGGTGCTCTCCCCGCTAGTACCCACACGTGAATTTTATGTCCTTCGATACTGTCAGCAAATTGAGCAAGGGTTATGGGCTATAGTAAATGTTTCATATGATTTGCCGCAATTTGCTGCTCAATGTCGATCTCATAGGCTTCCTTCTGGATGCTTGATTCAGGACATGCCTAATGGTTATTCCAAGGTTGCTCAAATTTATTCTCCTAATGTTATGCATGCTCTGTTTTGCTCAACTTTAATCTCAAATGTACATCTAAATGCTAGTAGGTTACATGGTTGGAGCATGTGGAGATTGAAGACAAGACTCCGATTCATATACTCTATAGGGATCTTGTGCATAGTGGATTGGCATTTGGTGCAGAACGATGGCTAGCGACTCTTCAGAGGATGTGTGAGAGGTTTGCTTGCCTAATGGTATCCAGCACTTCAACCCGGGATCTCGGGGGAGGTAAATATTTAGTCATTCATCTATAGAACCGGCTATTATTTATCTGAGCTCTTAAATAAAATTCCAAATGTTGCAGTAATTCCTTCTCCTGATGGTAAGAGAAGCATGATGAAGCTTGCTCAAAGGATGGTTACCAATTTCTGCACTAGCATCAGCACATCAAATAGTCATCGGTGGACCACTCTTTCTGGTATGAATGAAGTCGGTGTCCGAGTAACTGTTCATAAAAGTTTGGATCCTGGACAACCCAACGGTATAGTTCTTAGTGCTGCTACCACCTTTTGGCTTCCTGTTAGTCCACAAAATGTATTCAATTTCTTCAAGGATGAAAGAACTCGACCTCAGGTATATTCGGATTTGTAAATGTCAAGTATATGTATATTATTCTTCCTTGTATATATATAATATACACTGAACCTAATAATTTGTCACTGTTACATTGTTTTTTTCTTCTGTTGGTTCTTTCCTTTAGTGGGATGTTCTATCCAATGGCAATGCAGTGCAAGAGGTTGCTCATATTGCAAACGGATCGCATCCGGGCAATTGCATATCCGTTTTACGGGTAAGATCCTGAAACCAAATCATTTTCCTTTGTGTTCTTCACTTCAAAAATTTGGTTTAATAAGACTTTATTGTTCTCTGAATAGGCCTTTAATACAAGTCACAACAACATGCTAATGCTTCAAGAGAGCTGCATAGACAGTTCAGGTTCACTAGTAGTTTATTGCCCGGTAGATTTGCCTGCCATTAATGTAGCAATGAGTGGTGAAGACCCTTCATACATCCCATTACTCCCTTCCGGTTTCACAATCTCACCCGATGGCCATCCGGACCAAGGTGGGGATGGAGCATCAACGAGCTCCAGTGTGCACGGAAGCATGGGACAATCCGGGGGTTCACTTATCACAGTAGCGTTTCAGATCCTAGTGAGCAGCTTGCCATCTGCTAAACTGAACATGGACTCGGTGACAACTGTTAATAACCTTATCAGCACCACCGTCCAGCAAATTAAGGCCGCTTTAAATTGTCCAAGTTCCTGAGTACTCTTGTATCCTTAAATTCAAAAGATGGGATAAAATCAGTGTGTGTGTGGTATTGAATGCGGAGTGTTTGAGGTTAGTTGGGTCCTTTGAATGCCCTTGCTACAGCTTCTGCCGCTGTTCCTATGTGTGCTCTGCCTCTGCCAATCCAGCTACACCACCAACTCATGTTCTATTTACTTGGACAACTTTTGTTACCAAGGTATTTTGGCTGTTTGCAATTTACATTGGAAGAAGAGTGTCTGCTAGCCTGCTAGTGTTGTTATTAAAAGAGAAGTCAAGAACGCACCATATGTTATTATTTGCAGTATGGTTCGGGTATTGACTTCTGTTCATGGACTCTACACTCTCTTTCAATAATTGGTTGGTCTGTTTTAATTTTAAGTTGAGTTGGATCTTGTTGCGAGCAGTAAGTTGTTTCGATGTTGCTTTTTTATCCGTTAAACTCGAATTCAAATCGAATGTTAAATACTGTTGGTTGGTTGCGTGCGTGTGCATGTGTGAACTACAGCCGTAGGAGTTAGGACCTTAGCCATTAGCCATTAGCCATTAGCCCATGCCTTGAAAAAGTCATCAGACATCGTGGGGTCAGATTTGGACACTTATTTTTTCAATGTTGGGGTCCATGCATTTTGGTATGATTGAGAAGAAAATTATCTTCCAAGCTTAAAATGACAAGCTGACGTGGTTATCCCATTGCTCACAGATTTATTGAGTTGAACCCAGTCCTGGAATAAGTTTGGTACTTTATGGCTTCCCACAAAATAAAATAATTACGATAAAATTGTTTCAAATTTTATTCTTGATTTTGTATCACCACGTATTAAAACCAAATTTATTCATTTTATGATCCTTCCGTACATATATTTAAGTATTGATTTAACCCATCAATACAGTAGACTTGGCACAAACAAACTTGAAATAAATAAAGGTTGTGATGTCTGCGTGTCATCATCTGACTTTGTTCAATGGGGAGTGAGGATGTACATTTTGGAGGCATGCGGGTCCAAAGCAGCGGAGATCTGATGCGTCACGTTGTGTTCACTCGAATGCTGTTTGCAAAACGGTGATATAAGCAAAGCGTAAGACTGAACAATAATAGAAGCAAAAGTTGTCTGAAATCACTCACCGCCCATACATCCCGTGCCTTCACAGCAACGGTTGGGTCGAGCCCGATGTCGGACCAAAAAGCGGTGACCGTTGCTCTCCGGGAACCTCTATTCCACAGAACCACAGCTACCTTATTCTTATGTAGAGGACCAGCCCAAACCTAAGTTATTACACAAAAGTGAATGAAATAAGGGAGGGTTTCAATCAAACTCTAGATCAAGGAGATAAGGTCTCCTTTTTTTTCGTTGATCTTATTTATAAAATATCAAACTCTTTATCATTCGACTAATTAATAAACAGAAAACAAACCTCTAAATGTCCATCTTTCTTCACTTTTTTCCCTTGAACCCCTAGCTTGTCTGGTCACAAGTCACAGCTTATTATGAGTGTACTAATTAATCCCAAAGAACATTCCCGAAACAGAAAGTAGCTATAAGTTTTGTCCATACCTTGATTAACTGCAATGACTTCTTGATTGCTTAGTATTTCATAAGTCTCCTGACTCATCTTTGTTATGCTACACCCAATCATTAAAGGAGCCTATCCACAAAACATACATTTAAATCATTCTTATTAGTTATTACATTCATTTTTTCATACTGAATCTGTTTGGTACCTTAGCCAGTGCCCATATGTTAAAATGCGAACGATACTCTTCTACTGTCATCCCTCCATTCCCGACTTCCAACATATCTGGATCTAAAAAGACAACAAGACTGATGAATGTAAATGGTCCATGTAAATTGTAATCGATTAGATATATTTTTTGTTTCAATTCCTTACCATTCCAAGCTCCTGGTCTAGCAAAAGATGCCCATTCATCATTTCGATCGGCACGCAATAACATACTGCTTCAAATAACAATCAATCATTATTACAATTCAACTTGATTCAATATCGATATTTATCTTTAAAAACTACCTATCCCATCTATCATGAATGTCTCCTGATGTTCTCCAACTGTTTCCCATATCATTAGCCCAAGTTGCGACCCTTTCTCTTCCCCTGCCAGTGCCCAGTGCCAGTCTCAATTGTATTTATTTTGGACGACATACCATTCCCAAATCCAATGTAGCTTAGGCTTACCATTCACATATGGAGAAAAATATGGGCTTCCCTGTCCTCAAAAGTGCGTCACTCATTTTCTTGTACCTTCCAACAAAACACATATGAAATGAATTATAAAGCAACAAGTAAAAATAAAGAAAACCCCAAAGAAATAAAGACTCTGCTGACTGCTGACTGCTGACTGCTGAGTGCTCACCTCTCTTCTGGGTCTATACCGTTATTCAGGCAGTTGTCATACTTCAAGTAGTCCACGTCCTGCAGTGCAGAGATTATAAAATCAAATGAAAAATATTTGTGAATAACAACTTCATAAATCCATCATTACCCAGGAAGCAAAAGTTTCTGCGTCCTTTTCCTCATGACCTAATGATCCAGGCATGCTTCGGGTACACGTTCTTGTTCTGAAAAAAAAAAAAATCAATGTCACATTTAAGAAGTAATTAATTTATTTAGTTTACAATTAAATAAATAGATCTGCACACCCTGCATCAGCGTAAAGACCAAGCTTTAATCCTTTGCTGTGGAGATACTGGGCTAATGCCTTCATCCCAGAGGGAAATTTTGTAGCATCAGCAACTAAACGTCCCTGACCAAGGAATATGGTTTAGGACATACCAGTTGATCACATAGAATAATAACACCTCACTTATCATCTTTGGATTGAATTTTTTTAGATGAAAATAAATAAATTTTGAGAAAAACATCATTTTAGATGTAAATTGAAAAAACAAATATACTTCATTTGTTAAATTAAGAAATGAGTCAAAATCATTTTTGTGCAACGAAAGAGAAGTTTATATAGAAATAATTTTCATTCATTGTTATACATTCAATGTGCAATAAAATCTGTCCATATCATACTTGATAGTCCATTTAATTAAATATTATGCACAAGAAAATGTTTAGCATTTTATTGGGTACGTACTTTTAAAAAAGAAAGTAGGGTTAAACAATCGTTTAAATCTGTAAAAATAATATTAAATTATGAATACAACAAAACTATGATCTTTAAAGTTAGAGAGATTTACTTGATTATCTCGATTCAACGCACCCCAACAATCATCTGAAAGATATGCATAAAAACCCAAAGTAAAAGATAAAGTGATTAGTGTTGAAGACTTTTGATTTGGAATTGAAATGAAAAACTAAAAAGAAAAATACAATTACTACCTAAGTTTATATATATATATCCAAGTTTTGCCAATCCCCTTGACACAATTGCATCCGCTGTACACATAAAATTGTTATTTAGATTAAGAGAGGTTAATAATTTTTTGCGACCATAATTTAATCTGAATTAAGTACTTAGATATTAATATTTGTATTAAAAATACATATCGTAGTAGATTCAATATCTACCTGTTTCCTTGATTAGTTTCTCGTGTATCTCGCAGCCAAAATGATTCCAACTATTCCATCTGGATCACCAACCAATTGCATAAGATTTCAAAATGAATCAAAACAAGACTCATAGAATCAGAGGTTACCCCATAGGCGGTGTCCGAGCAAGTCCACTAGCCAACAAAAATTCCGATCTCATCATACGGCTGCCACCAACACCGGCAGCGGCGTCGACACCTAAGACCAGCCACACGAAGAATCCCATTATCCCCACTGCGCAACTCGACTTACCCATAGACATTGTCTGCTTTCCCATTCCACACAACCCAAGGATTTGATGATCTGATGCGAGTGAATGAGCCTAACTTTATATGAGCCTGAGCCTGGCTGCTACTGTGATCCAAGTAAATGCCCATTTTGTTTCATTTTCTTAATTTATTCTTTCATTAATTCCCTTCATTATTCTCTGACGCTGGTAAGAATCCATCCTTGTAGCCCATGTATATAAGAAACAGTGAAATAAAGACTCAAAGTTTTTGAGTGGGACAATTTGGTTTCAGCGATTGGCCATGGCTGGTCTGACGAAGGGGATATTTCTTCCAGTACCATCACACATGTTTTATTAATGAAGGGAAAGGTTGAGTGTCGCTTTTAGAATTTTAAAAAGGGTAAACTATATAAATGATCCCTTGATTATACCTTAATTATTTTTCATATCCTTTGACTATCGAAAGTTATAAATCGGTCCATTAACTAATTTTTTGTCACAAGTTAAAAATTACGTTAACATGCTGATTGGGTTTGAATTATATTATTTTTTATTACACGTATTATTTTATGTCATTAAAAATCAATAAAATAATAAAATTTTTCCCCCGAAAGCCCTAATCAAACAGGGTATCAAGGGCAAGGCGGCAAGCAGAAGCTCAAAAGGTGGAACCAAAAGCCAACGCCTCCACCAACATGAGACCTTCCAAATCTACCGATGGAATCCAGATAACCCTGCTAAACCCCAGCTGCAAGACTACAAAATCGACCTAAAAGAGTGTGGGCCCATGGTCTTCGATGCCCTCATCAAGATCAAGAACGAGATCGATCCGTCGCTCACCTTTCGCCGCTCCTGCCGTGAAGGACTCTACAACTCTTGTGCGATGAACATCGGCGGCTGTAACGGCTTAGCTTGTCTGACGAAGATCGATTCAAGATCATCGGAGACAACCATAACTCCTTTGCCGCATATGTTTGTGATTAAAGGAATCTGAGTTTTGTGGGTGAAGGAATTTGGGTCTTGCTGCTTTGCTCCATGCTAACAGGTAATCAATACAATCATTTAATTTTGAGTTTAGTTTGTCAGATCGATGTTGCTGATGGTTTTTGTGGATGTGTCTGCAATTGATTTGGTTGGTTCAATCAATTGATTCGTAATCCACAAAGCTTGCCCTTGATATGGTGAATCGGAGAGCATCGCTGATTTCGACGAACAAAGCTACATTACACGGTGAATTGGCGGTGACAGAAGAGATGAGGCGGAAGACTTTCTTGCCTTACAAACAGGATTTGCTTGGTTGCTTACTCAGCAACCATTTTACACATGTAAAGTTATTATAATAAAATAAAATTTATTTTAGCTTACTCAGCAACCAACTCAACAAGTTAACGTCTAAATAAGTTTTTCGTCAAATTTATAATGGCAAAGGATCATTTTGTGACAAAAAATTAGTCAATGGACCGATTTGTAACTTTTGATAATCAAGGGATATAAAATATAATTGAGGTATAGTCAAGGGACCATTTATATAGTTTATTCTTTTAAAAATATATTTAATAGCAGTTTAAAAGATCACAGTACTCAATAGTTGCTTCATATTTTCAAATATTCTTAGTTTTTTCAATTTATTATTATATTATCACATTTGAATATAATTAAAATAATAAATTTTAAATAATTATATTACTAATTCATTAATTATTATTGACATAAGAATAAAAATATGTAAATTTTCAAGTTTAGCCATTTTAATTTTTTACAATTAAAAATGAAACTTATCATTGATATGATAATATTGTTTTCATTCAAGTTAAAATTTAAACAGGAAATCATTTTATTCGGAGTTTTTTGTGATATTGAAAAACATATTTTTCAAAATAAAGATACTGTTTTTTTCTCTATAAATTAATACGATGATATTAGTAAGTATTTTTTAATCATATCAACCATAATTAATGGATAATGAATTATATTAACTAATAGTTAATTTGATCCACGAATTATATAAAAATATTTATTAAAATTAAATTTTTTAATAACTTTGTATTATTAAAGATAACTCGAAAACTCTAATATCAGAGCTTATGATTTTAAACTTTTTAAAATTAGAGGCTTTACCTCAATTTGTTATTTAACAAATATTTAAATTAATGAATTTATCCGGTCAAACCTTTAATTTAAATATATATTTTTATTTAAAATTATTTTAAAACTTTATCGAACAATGTCTAAAATTACATTTTCAAAATAAAATGGAAAAATAGAATTTAAAATTATTATGAATAATAAGAAACCAATTTGATTTATTAAAGACAATTTATTACTAAGCCACAGGGTCTCGGTTTGTTGAGAGATTATATCATAGGCTCGGTCTACCACATCAGTCGTGGTCCCTAACCAATTAAAACTATTCATTCTGCCATTAATCAGCCATGTAATTAATGTAATTTTTAAAAATAATATTTTTAAAATGACATGAAAATTTTAAGTGAAAATTCATTGGTTGGAAAAAAATGAGGTAGAGATTAATGGTGAAATGAGTGGTTATTATTGGATGGGATCACGGCTGATGTGATAGGCCGGGCCGATGATATAATTTCTCCGGTTTGTTTCATCTCATTCAATTCAACAGACATAATATTTGAATCCAACGGTAATAACTGAAACACCAAATCGGACGGTTCATGTGAGAGAAGAGCTCCACAATACACTAGTCATCCTCCAGATCTCTTCATTTCTTCGTTTGGATCACAGACGAGCAGCGCGGAAAGGGAAAGCAGGTAAGGAATTTTTCTTTTCTATTCAATGTCCATTATGATTCTACTTGCACACATATTCCCGGATTATATGCGGCCTTTAGTCTCAGAAATTGCACCGCAAATTCGAAGAAAAATGTATGAAATTCTCCAGATTTATCTTTAAAAGAGTAGTTCCAAAATTGCGATTCTCTGAAGATGACTTTTGCTTTTCATTTTCGTTGGAACGAAATTCCATGTATGACCTTCAGTTTACTTATTTTAATATGTTTCCAAAGGTCAACTGCTTAGTTGGTTGAGTTGAGCGGCGTTTTGTTTCTATTGTCTGCCCCCATTTAAAAGTGTTCAACTGTGAAGTAATAATCGAACAATAGCAACGCTTTATTTATATAGGATGTCAATTCTAGTACATGTGTTTTGTCTCTGGTATTGATGTTGCCAGGAAAAATCAGATATTCAAAATTATCTTAGTAATTCTTTGTCAGTCATAAGCATGTTTTGGTTTTAGCCAATATACAAGCTAGTTAATTTAGTTGGTGGAGTTTGTATTTGATTAGTGGATAGATGCTCAACCTTTGTAAGGTAATAAATAGGCTAATGCTTGTGATTGCCTGCTTGTTGATCATCAGCCAGATTACTGGTAAATCGAAGCAATTTGGCTGTCTCACTGTTTCATTTCCCTTGAGACTGAACAACACTCATGATCTCATGCTTGAGCTTATCTTCTTACTCTTTCTGTGAGAAGATATCACTCAAAAAGTATAGGAGATGCGTAAGGAGGGATTGCATTAAAAAGCCTCAGGTATTGTCTGCTGCAAAGAAAGATGGTTTTGGCATGCGGGTTTTCGTGCTCTCGGACTTGCATACAGACTATCCTGAGAATATGGAATGGGTGAGGAGGAATTTGTCTACAAAGAGGCACGATAAAGATGTTCTCCTTGTTGCTGGTGATGTAGCAGAGACCTATGATAACTTCGTTTTGACCATGTCTCTCTTGAAGGAAAGGTTTGAATATGTCTTTTTTGTACCTGGAAACCATGACCTTTGGAGTCGTTGGGAGACGGAAGATGTAAGAAAGATACAACGAAAGAAATTGAAGTTAACATGCCTATATATAGATGCATTTATGGAAATGGTCATGTGTATCTTCTGTTTGCAATTGCATATGCAATTTTACAACATGGTTCAACAATTTCATCTCCTCCTTTAGTTTCTTATCCAGTGTTTGCCTATTAGAATGTGCAATTTTGTTAGTAATTGAGTTTTGAGGCATGCCTCTTGCCATTTTGGGAAACTGGAGCTTGCAGTTTGGTCATGTTATGTGTTACCTATTTCTGTGAATTCTAAAGATATTGTTATTCATAAGATGACTTGTTTGATTTCTATGATTTATATTTGACCTTTGATATGCCAGATTGTCAGAAGAATTAAGTATAATGCTATTTGTCCAATTTCATTGTTCTATGTTTATAGTGCCCCCATGATTGTTCTATGTTTTGATATGCTGGTTATGTAATATTTCCCTTACAGTTGTGATGTTTCATTTCCAGATTGATTCTCTTGAGAAGCTGAATAAATTGCTTGATGCATGTAAACAACTTGGAGTTGAGACCAATCCAGTGATTATAGATGGTTTGGGTATTATTCCTTTATTTTCTTGGTACCATGAGGTGATTACTTCACAAATAGTTTTTTAAAAACTCTTTTAGTCCTTGTTTGCATGACTATTTGAAACTTATCCCTTTTGAAAGATAGTCTAATAGTAATTTTGTTTGTTCTGCATTTCTGCTTCAACTGCAGAGCTTTGATAAGGAGGATGACATTGTTGGCGTTCGAATTCCATCTCTGGATTTGGTGATTCACTTTCTTTAAAAAGGATTTGAAGTGTCATCTCTCTCTGATATTGATTAGTGCTGTTTATTATTACACACAACAGATTGTTAATGGGGTAGTATCATAGGTTTCTTGTCCTTGGTCCTTACACATTCAATTTGATGAAGACGTACTTATGCGGTGAATGACTTGGTATGATCAATTGATGGATGGGTGATATTGATGACTGCTGTTATTATTACAGATAACAGACTGTTAATGGTGTAATATCACGGGTTTCTTGTGTCCTTGGCCCTTTCTCTACGTTCCATTTGACAAAGACATCTAGCACATTCTGCATAGCTGATTTTGTTTATATTCTCAGCCTAATGTAGATTGATTTTGTACTTATGTTGGTCAATGATATTTTATGACAAATTTTCTACCATGTTGACCTCTGAACCTTGCTTTCCATCATTTCCATCTACTAGTTGATGTTTCAGCATTTGCTCTTCATGCTTGTCTCCAAATGTTTTGGAAAATTGCTTGTTTCAATTTTTTTTCCTTCTCTTTCCTTGTTAATTTCTTTCTTCATTTTCGGTTTTTGTTATCAAGTGTTTTCTGATTCTTTCGTTAATAAATACAGGCATGTAAGGACTTTCACGCATGCAAGTGGCCTGACAACCTTTCAAATAGGGACACCTCTCTTTCTTTATACTTCGATGCGATGAATGAAAAAAATCAGCATACAGTAAAGCAGATCCAGAGGACTTGTAGCCAAATAATTACATTTTCTCACTTTGTTCCTAGGTTAGTTACATTCTTATTTAAACTCTTGATTTGTTTTAGCTCATTGCTTGTTGGTTTATAGTCGCTCCCTTATTTTGTAATGGTGCTAGAGGAGTAAAGTTTCCTTAGCTTGGTTCATATTTCATAAGCATTGTAGTGTGAGAGAAATGGGAAGAAGTTTATGAGAATTTAGACTGTAGAATACTTTTATCAAATAGGTAGCTGCGTGTGAAGGCAAGAAACTGACCAAAGTTCACAAAGATTATTAGAATGGTGGAAACTGCGTGAACAATAGGCTGTCACATTGTTGGTTCGACAAATGCATTGAGTTAGGTGTAACTGCTGTTTGTATTATTCTTATGCAGGCAAGAGCTGTGTCCAGAGAAAAGAATGCTGTTCTATCCAAACCTCCCAAAAATCATTGGCTCTGATTGGCTTGAGGATCGTATAAGGTCTATACACGGTGTTGAAAGTAGCTCCTTTGCGTGTCATGTGTTTGGTCACACACATTTCAGCTGGGATGCTATAGTGGACGGTATCAGGTATTACTAGTCACATTTTCACCAGTTTATTGTTTCTTCTTGAAAATTTTCTATTAAATACAAGTTTTGGGGTTAGGAATGATACATGGGGACTAGTTTTGTTTTAGTACTAGTTACAGTATTCCTATTTTGAACCGGATTGTTTCATGCATTAAGATTCTTTTTGGAGTTTATCTAGGATTTCAGTTTTCATATGAGGAAGCTGTTAAAATAATTATTGTGGGGCATTATAACCATTTTCCGGCAAGTTGTCTCTTTGAGACTAGAGAACGAGTGTTGCTTTTGTTTGTCATTTCCATTTGTATCTTTCTTCCTCTTCTGTAGATTTTAAGTGAATCTCTGGTATAAGTTTTAAGATAAATTGGTGCACAAAAAGTTGTTTGTGAAACATGAAAGAGGAAAAAAACTATTATATTCATTTTTGTATAAATTCTTGGATTTTGAATGCTACATTGGTAGTATTTAGAAGGTCTAGGTTGTTGCCTTTTTTTGTTATGTGTGTATGTGTGTGGCTGATGAGGCAACTCGTTTTAGATTTTACTAACAAATGGAAAAGGCTTTCGTTGTAACTTGTAAATGTTACTTAAAATGTTAGCAAAGCTTTGATTTGTATATGGGAAATTATTTATGCAGATATGTACAGGCACCGTTGGCATACCCTAGGGAGAGGAAAAGAAGGATGAATGGGGGTGAGGCTTGGTTGCCATTTTGTATTTATTCGGATGGGGATTTTGCTGCCAAAGTTATGCCTTGCTATTGGTCTGATTACTATGCTGTAAATCCGAGAACCCCAAGTAACACTCAACTCGCACCTTGGGTTGCTAGATTTTATAAATTAATTTAGCACAAACATAAACATGCTTACACACTTTTATCTTCTAAGAGATGTCTTGTATGATATATTACCTAGAGCCCTCACGCTCAGGCGTGATAGTATTAGTGCCATGCTCTAGAGGAGTTCGGACATAAATTTGCGGCGCTTGGAAGTTGTGTTAAGTTTCAAAGGTGATACATTTCGACACAAAATGAGTTTGAGATGGTGGTTGAGCAACGGTTGCTCGCACCCGGTTCAATTGCACTCAGTTAAATTGGTCCGAATCTGTAGCAGCTTACATATTTGCAATCAATGTTTGTTTACATGATACAAGCAAGTGCGGCAAGAAATGAGTATATTAGTAGTGTCGGGGATGTTGGTTTTCAAGCTTGTGATTGGTGGCTCAATCCTTACTAAAATGTACTTTTATGTTGCGCCACAGGCAGCAGGTTCCACTTGTGGCCTGTGCGGAGATTTGAAGGGATGCTTTCTTAGTTCTAAAGTGCAGACAAGATTGTCTGCAAACTTTAGATGTTATTATCAACAAAAATTATTTTTTACATTATATCTGAATGTTTTTAAATTCACACAAATTAATTCGAATATGAAATATTAAAATGGTCCAACCTTTGAAGTTATTTGAGCTTATATTTTTGTAAATCGAGTCTTAATTTGGCTGGTATAGTCACTGTTGTAATATTTTAAAATCGTAAGTTTTACTATGTTTAAGTGTGTACAGAGAATGAATAATTTAGTTTAAACTATTGTATAACAATTTAATTCTTAAAATCAATTCAACCATGAAAATTTAAATTAAAAAATAACCCAATTAGAAGCCCGTTTACCCCACCCACCGATAAAATATTTGATATAAATTAAATATTCAGATAATTTTATCCTAATTCTAATTTCTAATAATAAATTTAATCTCAAAACCTCACGCTACCTATTTCCACTGGAGTCATCCCTCAGACTTTAGAACTCAAACATACACCACCATTGCCAACCATAAAACTCCCACTGCCACCAACTTCACAAAACTGATCCTCATCTAAAAGGAAAAAAGAGAGAGAAACTACTCGGTATTTCATAGACGATGAATACTACAAAGTCTTAAGTTTTCTGGGCATCCAAACAAGTGGCAAGACTTGAGAGAGTAGCGGCATCATTAGCAGTTTACTTTAAGAAATCAAAAACACAAGAGCTACTCTTGCATTGCATTGCATTGTCTTGAAAAGAGAATGAAATCTTCCATTTAAAATAAAAAATAATGATACCCTTGTAACCTGAAAACACCAGCAGAAAGCAAAGAGCAATGTACAAGGGATTAAATTTATGCTTTTGGAAAATGGGAAATTGCACCAAAGTTTTGATTTTGGAAAGAAAAATAGGATCGGTTTCTTTTTATAATGCGTTTAGGAAATGAAAGACACAAAACACTCCCTGGGCAAGAAAAAATGCTTAAATTATATATAGGATTTAGGTATTAAGTTTAAAGGTTTAAGATTTATAGTTAACTTATTATATTTAAAGATTTGATATTTAAGATCGGATTAAAATAATTTGTAGGTAATGATAATTATATTTATTATTATTATTTTTAATTAAAATTAAATTATTAGATATAAATATTAAATATATTATTATATAAAATTTTCATTATTATTAACGTTTGAGTGATAATATTAAAATAAAACATAAAATTTAATAATATTATTAAAATAATTAAAATTTTAATTATCAAATTAAATAATAAAATAAATTTAATTATTATTTGTAAACTTTACTCTCTTTTGTTCTCTGTATAAAATAAATTTCCATATTTTTTTAATCTTTGGTAAATTCAGTCAGCCGACACATGGTACTTTGGTAAGTCGGTAAAAGTACAACTCTTTCTTACCAATTACCATCCTTTGTAACTCATGTCAGAGTCTGAACCTTGTCTTGGTGTCTGTTAATTAACTTTATTTTCCCAGTTGAGAGCAGAGAGCTTATGCGCTTCTTCTATAGTCTCATCCCCCTTCAGTTCCCATCACGATCATCTATTATCTCAAGTTTCCTCGCAATCGCTTCAGAACTCCTTACACGGACTCATAATAAGCATGTACTGCTGCTGCTAGGGTTTGGACAATGGACTGTTGACTCTCATCTCAAAACCATGGGGAGACACACAGGTTGTTAAGTATTATTATTGTCATTATATATATATATATATATATATATATGTTTTTTCCAGAACATTCTTCAACGTTCGGGATTGCTAAACCTATAGATTTCATTTCTCTTCGATGATTGATTTTCTTATTTCTTCAAAAATTTGCAGAGATGCTTTGTTGATTTGCAATCTCTTTTAGTAAATTCAAATATAATTAAAAAAATGGTCTCTTGTTATGCTTAGTATTATTACTGATGTTGCTTGTGAATTGAATTCATAATTCGCCAGTTTCACATTGTTCTTTTGAATTTCCCATGTAAAAGCGTCTGAATTTTTCTTGGAAAGAAAAAGTCCATCACCCAGTTGAGTACTTTTTTAATGACAATTGTCAAGCTTCATGCCTTTCTTGTGATTCAGTTGCTTGTATTGATTTCTTCTCTTTACTCATTCTCCCTCCTTCCTTTTCTTAATAAAAAAAGAAACGATTTTAAGTTGTGTACTTTTGTTGGATGCAGAAGCTACTAGAGTTTTGACCCATCTAATTATCTTCTTCTGATACGGGACAACAAGGTGAGTATGCCGATCATTTTATTTGATTTTTCCATTTAAAATGATTAAAATAAATTTTGGAGAGTTCTAGTTAGAGTCCTTTGATGGAGCTCGTGAGTTGCCTACTTGTTCTGCTTTGTTGGTTGGACAATTAATGAGTTTTACTCTCTATGGACTATGGCTTGCAAATTACATACTCTCATTTGCTTCTATTGCAATACATGTTACCTGTTCCTGCCCATTTTTGCCGTTTACTTTATCATCAGTGGACTTATATTGTTTCCTGTCTTTCATGCTAGAAATAAGGTAACTTACTTTACCGGAGAGTTTAACTTTATTTTGCCTAGATTGGCAGATACGGTAACTCTCAAGATATGGGATGTCTGGTTTCAACACCAAAGGAATCCGGGGGAAATAGGAGGAGGCCAACAAATATTGGGGAAGTTTCTGTGTATGTCCCAGGTTTACGAACTCCCAAACCTGTTGATTTCTCCCAATCACTCGGGGGTCACTTGTCAAAGACGTTAGTGGAGCGCCTTAATGCGTTGAGAACTCGAATCGTTGTTATGGCAGGGCAAGAAGCACCTACAATTACACGGACAAGGAGGAAAACTGCTACACAGCATGGTTTGTTACAGCCAAACCTTGTTTCCTTGAAAATGGAATCTAGTAAGCATTTTTACTGATATTTCCGTTGAAAATACTGTATACAGGGGGTTCAGTATTGGCAGATCTTCATCAAGCTCTTGAAGACTATTTGCCTGTGCTTCTGGGATTAGTTTCAGATGGTAAAATATGTTGTTAATGCCATGTTCCTTAAAATGTTTAGTGTAATGTAAGGCAAGTTGTAAAGTATGGTCTGATTTTATGGTTCAGGGAGCCAGCTACAATTCAAAGTGCAGTTTATTTGGATTAATCAAGAAGATGATGCTGAGGTATGACTCTGGGGTTTAGGCTATTATTGTCAACAAACCTTTTCCTTGTGTTTGGTGTTTTATTTGGTCCTAATTTAAGAGGAATACAGATTGGATGTGAATCATTTCGTTTTTGGGGTGTGGCAGGAAACAGCCATGTTTAATGCTTGGTATGAAGTGTTGTCAGTGTTGCATCTGATGGCGGTGTTATCATTGTCACAAGCCAACTTTCTGCTTCTTCCAAGAACTTCTGATAGTCATCAACCAAAAGTATCAGAAGGTAAGTAGTTATGAGGGGGGGGGGGATTCCAATGCCATTTGTACTTTCTGGATGCTATTGATTTGTTCTCTTTTTCCCACTTGTTTTTTTAAACTTTAAAATGCTTATTAGTGGAAACTTTGTTGATCCTTTCAAATCACTTTAGATTTGCGTTCTGACTTTGCTTTAACCTCTATTTCCATGTGCATAATGACTTCGATTTTCTCTCAATAAATAGAAAGGAGACGAACTTCTATTGATATTTTCTTGAAGGCAGCTGGATACCTGGATTGTGCTGTCAGGCATGTTCTTCCTCAGCTGCCATCTGAACTAAGGTATATAAGGATGAAATACCAGCTGCCAACTTTCTTTGGTATCTTCACAATTACACTCTCACTTTCCCGATCTTGTAATAAGCTATTGATGTCCACTTTTCATGTAGGAGAAATCTACCAGTAGACCTAGCAGAAGGAGTTCTTCGAGCACTTTGTTTGCAAGCATTAGGGCAGGTACTAACTTCATATCTGGAATGATGTAAGGACTGTTAGGTTGCTCCTCTGAATGTCGGTGTATATTTATTGCTCCTCATTACAAATGTGGTGTAATTAAGTGGTGACCTTAAAGAATACATTAGTAGGGGATCAAGTGTTGATCATGTGCACTTTTCTTTCTTTTTATGTGTGTGTGTCCAAAATCAAATTGGAACAGGCTTTAGTTTATCCCCTTATTATTAAAGCTTTTATCATTAAATATTATGTTTCTGTTGTAGGGTGTTGAAATCCAGCTTGGGATGGCAATTGATAGTATCAAGGCTACACTTGCTGTGAAGCGAAGGCTTGCATGCGAGATGGTAAAATACTGGCAGCAGGTATCAATGCATTTTATGTTTCATTGTTTTCCGAACTTCATTTCAATTGTACTTCTAATTTTCATCAAATTTTCTTTTTCGTTTGATTTGCATATATAATTGTTCAGTTTGTGTGTTGGCTATGTGTTAAATTGTTGATACTCTATTTTAAATGTAGTATGAATAAGATGAATGGTGTCCTGGTAACCTTTCAGCAAGTTCACAACTTTCGGCACTTATTGGCAGTTGTTATGACATTTTTTTCTCATAATCTGATAACAATATTTCTGAAAAGTTACTGTGCTATTGATATCATGGTTTATGTTCTTTCTTCAATTAAGTGTTTTATGAATCATTCATCTTGCAATTTATCATCTATTTGCTGACTAAAATCGTAGCTACTGATCTTCTAACAAATATTTATATTTATTGCCATATTTTTACAGGCTCAGGATAACATTATGAATCTTCCATTATCAAATGGGTGGGGTCAAAAGCATCGACTTTTTGTAAAGTGGAAATATGTTGAAGCGAAGGTATATCATCCTTTGTTTCATTCCTATATTTTCTATTTTAGGTGATTAATCTCCTTGGTGCAATCTTGAATTTAAATATTAGATTGTGGTAGTATTTTTGAAGAAGCAAATAACAATATATACTGAATATAGCAAATATCAATCAAGATATGTGTTGTATTTATTATCAGTAGTTGAAACAGAGTGGTTAGTCCGGCATTTGTATCTGTAGAATTTGGATCAACTCTATTTGGCATTTTTTATGGCATACCTGTATCAACATGGCTTGACAAGGGCTTGTGTTTGAAATTTGTGTCCAGACTCTCTAGAGTTGGCTAGGGCCACAATAATTCCAATAGTCTCCGCTCTTCATATTCTCAATGACTCCAATTTATTTATTCTTTTTGCTGGTTTCCTTTAGTATTATGATTCCATCCCAAAAAAATAATAATTACATAAGTGGAAGAAGGGGAAAGAAGGTCTTATAATGCCTATGCAAACAAGGCATTTTTTATTATAAATGATCATGAAAAATGGCATTTGGACCACATTTTTCTTCATTGCCTTCTGCTGGAAGGATAGCTGGTTTCTACAATTTTTTTCTCAAGACTCAAAAAGGTTAATACCATGTTTAAGTTTGTATAAACAGTCACAACTGATATAGTATTCCTAGAAATTGTAACACTCTGATAGGGATGATTGTTTCTGAACCCTTATTCTCTTGTCAGATCACATATAGCAGCGTGAACCAATTTCTTGTTGAACACTTGGATTGCATTCATATACCCTACACGGCTACACCCGAGTCTGACCAAACATATAGATAACTATTAGCCCTTTACTATTAGTGCATGGCACGTTGTTATACATATGGTGCCTAGAACTGTTTTAATACTGGTGTAATTACTACAGTTGGGTGTGTATGATAATTTTAGCTAATTAACAGGGCAATAGAATCGATGGATGGACTATATAATTCTTTATTATTTGGATCTTTTATATTTGAGCCAACCTTGCTGTGCTTATTTGGATCTTGAAGTTGCATTTGTCAGCTAATAGTAGTATTTATATCTATTTATTGATTTATACATATGCAGGCTGCAGCATATTATTATCATGGTTTGATCCTTGATGAGGGAAATACAGAGAAGTCCCATGTCATGGCCGTAGCCGCTCTGCAAGCTGCTGATAAATATTTTGACGAAAGTAAGAAGGCTTGTGAAGTATTTAATGCAGCTCAGCCTTTGTCCAGGTAATTTATATGGTGACAAACTATAACATGATTTCATTTGCATGCTCTCTGTTTGGACTTGATTTTGTCTCAGCTATCAGGTTGTGCTGACATCCAATATAGACTAGTAAGGTAACTATTGATTCTTGTTCGGTGCAGAAATCCACCTCCTTGGGGTACCATGAAGTATCTTTCTGAGAAAATTCCGAAAGACACTTGTAGCAAGGTCCGGATAAACCGTGACCTCTATTCTCATGAAAAGTAAGTGCATGGTTTCTACTTTTTAGTTCTGTTATTGTCAGTCCATTTATTTTTTTTGTTCATCGTAAGATTTGATGATAACCTTGTTATTGTTGGTAATGTTCTTCAGACTCATTGGTACGGCTCCTACTTTACCAGATTTTCCCTTAGCATTGAAACCTGATGAGTATCAATTGCCTTCTGTGGATCCGTCATGGAATGATATTCTTGAGTTGAGCCACCATGTCATGCCTGAGGTTAAGCCTGATCCAAGATAGTTTCCTATGATATTTTTTGTATCCAAATCCCAAGTGTTACAAGGTCCATTGTCGTGTAGCTTTTCTTTTTCTGTGAGGAATTGTGTTCTGTTCTGCCTGTTTCCATATAAATCTTTTGGGTTTCTTGTATTAGTCTTTGTCTTCTGCGCCAGCGAGACGAGTGAATACTTGTTTTGGTGGTATTTGTTTACAATAAGCAAATATAAAAACAATGTTTGTATTGGAAAAAAAAGTGAAAGTTTGGCAGAATTGCAAAGCAAGGTCCGAAAAATGAGTGGAGGAGAAAATAACAAAAACCAGAGCCATAAAACCAAAGGATAAACAAGGGAAGCCAATGGGATCTAACCCTCTTCACTAAGAATTAGGCAAAAAGAAATCCGAATTCAGATGAATAATTTACAAGGTATTTTTTGTTACTTATATTTTAAGTAGGTTCAATACATGCTTTAGTCCTTAAAGTAAAGGGTTTTTAATTCTGATCAAAACCTACTGTTATTATTTTTCTTAGATTATCCATCAAGTTTTAATATTTTATGTGGAAAACACCAGCACCCAGCACCCAGCAGATACCTATCCAGACTCTGTAGGGAGAAAACATACTCATATTCGTTAATTAAATATTGTAGTGGCCAACAAGGAATGTGCGACGTGGCGGATCAATGGAGGATTGTGTATCCAACCCCTACCAAGCTACCCTTGGCAATTCCAAATGTGAACCACACAACTTGTGGGTCTGGATTGGAACTATAATGTTCGTAGTGAAAGCATTTGTGAAAGGATGTAGGAAACCTTGAAACGTGTGAATAGAGGTACTTGGTTGATATTCAATATGTTCCGACTTCTGTATCGGTATAAGAAGCTATGAAGTAGTTGATGAGAGTTTCCTATGAGCTTCATACTTTACACCTCTGATGAAGAATGGAACCCTGATGAGTTTTTATTTCTCAAGACCCTGTCCTGTAGGCTGTAGCTGTATCTGTATCTGTAGCCACTCTTGGGTTCACAGTTCCTTCAAAGTCCAAAGTGGGTGCTGTTCCCCCGGTGAGTTTTAAAAAAGAGATTTTGCAACCATTTCACTGCGTCAGGTTCAGGGCTCCGTTGGAATACAAGGAAGGCCAATCACATCAACAATTTGTTAAATACTACACGCTGTGGCCTGTGTGGAGGAGGAAGAGGAATTAGGAATCCCAAAGAAAGACAAAACAAATAGACAGACAGTAATAAATAAAACAATGACTGAAGGATCCTCAAAACAAAATAGACACAGGGGACTAGGACTAGGACTAGGAGTCGTTATAAATCAATTCAACAAACCAGAGGATGAAATTAAACAGACGGCAGCAGGGAACAAGGTGGGGGAATCTTAGACCTCAACCAATCTACGATCTTAAACACTTGGAAACGTATAATTTTGAGAGTTTGATCATGTATACATTTTTAAAGTACAAAGAATGCTTTGAAACTCTTAAAAAGAATGCTATTGCGATCTTAAAACATTTCAAAACGGTGTAAGAACAACAACAATAATTTTACTTTAATGAAATATAAATGTTGATTACCACTTAGACTTTAATTTTTAAACAAGTAATGAGAATAACAAAAAATGGGGCATATTTAAAATAAAGGAAACTTGTTTTGACAGACTAGATTATAGAAAAATAAAAACAAAAGGATTAAATTTCAAAAGTCTAAAAAGTACAAGGACTTGAGAATAATTAAATCATTTTTAAAATCAAATGTTGGTAACCTTAGTATCTTTCCCCCAAAAATCACCTCCAACACTCTAAGAAAAACAATCATTAAATAAAATATTACCACTACATATTAAAAAAAAATTACTTGGACGATATTGGCTGTAGTCGGTACGCGTGGCGTTTACGGTAAAAAATAGCTGATGTGGCAAAAAAGCGCAAAGAGGATTGGTGGTCCCACCACTGAGCTTTTCCGTCAGGATCAGCTGTACCCACCACCACCCTTATGGCCAGCCGTCTTTCTCTTTCTGTCTCTAATAAATATTTCTTCGAGGTTACAGATATTTTTCCATTTCTATCCCCTGGATTATTTTATTATTTCATTTCACTTTCCACCCTCTGCCCGAGAGACTGTACACCACGCTCCTTCACTAGTGGAGCCGATACCAAACGTGAGGAGAATGAGCGTGGGGTTAAAAAGTTGAAAATATCTGAAAATGGCCAATTATCCATCCAGGGTTCAATATCTTCCACAAAATAAAAGGAGAAGAAAAATCTGGGAAATAAAAGAAAGTGCAGACGCCAAATGACGACGCGTGGCGGAGGGACTGGAGCTTTCTCAAATCTCAGCCACATGACTCGAAGCTCTTCTCGAGTTTTCCATGAAAAAGAAAAAGAAAATGGAAATTAAAAATTGCATCTGACGTGGCATCCTTCCCTTTGCTTTTTATACATCGATTATAATTTTTATTTGCATCTTTCATAATTTTTAAGAAACTTTCCGTGTTTTTTCCTTCCTTCGTTTCTCGAGTCAACATCAAAATCTAAGATCCATTCTTCTTGATTCATCTTCTGTTTTGTTATTTCTTTTCCTTTTCTTAATGAAAGTACTTTCTCGGAGACTTATCAGTACAGTGCGACTGTTTGAAATTCCTGCTAACTTTTAGTAATTACCATCGGATTTTTCCTTTGGTTGCTGGATTTCCGTTTCCAAGATTTATCGTTTTAACTGGTAAGTTTATGGCTGATCTGCTTTGTTTTGGGGATAATATTGATTTTTTTTTTTCATTTCATAATGTTTTCTTATGCGACTCACTGTTCATGTCGGAGAGCGGGGTTTGATTTTTTTTTCTTTAGTTTTTATTATTATTGTTTTTTGCAACTGGAAAGAAAAAGTCATCCTCTGGTCGTTGAATTAGTCATGATAATTAAATTATTTGTATACACAATATATAGATATACTGAGAGAGATTTTGGTTTAGGTGAAGTTGCAGGAATATTCTTGGCTACGCAAGATTTGAAGCAAATCCGTTGCTCCCGATGGGTACTGAGGTACGTACAGTTCTGATTTGTATGCTTATGCTTGAATTGGTATTATGCATTCTACTTTATTAATTTAGAAGGTTAGATTTAAAAAGAAGTAATGTAAACTGTCAATTTTCAGTGTGCATACCGCTTAATTTGAGCCAAATGCTCCGATGCAAATTCTCTATTTATTTAATTGTTATCGCTATGTTTTCTGGACCTTGGAAATGCTCCTTTTATGGATTAATGCAATTTATGGAATCACATGCTTCTTTTTTTATTATTTTCTGTTTGGTTATTCCAAGTCGATTTTCCATTGTGCTAATGTATGTGTGGACGTGAATCTGCTTTAATGGGAAGGTTTAGCATTATTATTATTATTATTATTATTATTTGAAAACAGGAAGGTTTAGCATTAGTTTGGTGTCGTTAGGGTTGTTTTTAGAATGGAAAGTTCTTATATAATAATCCATATATTGTGAAGAGTAAGTATGTGCTAATTGTTTAAATGCTGTTGCAAAATTTTTATAGGACCAAATTGAAGGCACAATGTCACCTAATGCTCTTAAATCCGGTATATGCTGTTCCATAGGCAACCATCAATCTGAGTCACTGACCCAATTGCAGGAGCTATTCTCATTTAAGCATGACCAAACACCCAAGGTTCCATTCTTCTCGTTGCCTAAAACTTTACTTCACTTTGTATTTATAAAAGTCCCCAATGAGTAATCGTTAATCTTTTCCTGCTATGCTCAAATTTTCCTCTAAAATAGGTCCGAAAGCCCTATACTATAACTAAGCAAAGGGAAAAATGGACAGAGGAAGAGCATCAGAAGTTTCTTGAAGCTTTAAGGCTGTATGGCCGTGGCTGGCGCCAAATAGAAGGTAAGTGCACAGAGGAGATTATAGCATTCACTCTTTGCCAGTTATGGTGTGAACAGATCAAGTTACACTTGTTTTGATGCAGAGCATGTAGGCACAAAAACTGCTGTTCAAATTCGAAGTCATGCTCAAAAGTTTTTCTCTAAGGTTTATTGCTTTAAGTTCATTGCAAGATTTTATTGATTGAAAAATGATTGTATCTTTTATGAACATGCCATGTGTAGACATTTTTGGATAGGTTTTTGTGACCGGCATCTCATACTTTTGCATTTGTGGTTCTAGGTTGTTCGTGAATCCAATGGTGGCTTTGAGAATTCCACTAAATCAATTGAGATACCACCTCCTCGTCCAAAAAGGAAGCCAATGCATCCATATCCCCGTAAATCTGTTGCTTCGCTCAAAGAACTATCTCTGTCATCTCAACCAGAGAGATCTCCATCCCCCAACCACTTTGTTTCAGAGCAGGATAACAAGTCACCCTCATCAGTTTTGTCCGCTTTTGTTTTCGATGCATTGGGGTCTTCTGTCTCAGAGCAACCAAATAGATGTTCTTCCCCCACTTCTTGCACTACTAATATACAGTTGCTCAATACATCCCCTGCTGGAAAAGAAAATGACTATGTGACATCTACTGAGAAAGAGAATGAATCTTTATCATCTGTTAAAGTATCAGGACATTCAACTGAGGTCATTTTATCTTTGGTAAAATTTCTGTCCTTGTTCATTATGTGAATCGACTATTTCTCACCTTTGTCTAGAATTGGAATCTGATCTTCCATCTTCATGTAAATTACCCAGAAATCCAGTGCAAATTTGGAGGAACTTGTTTGTGCCAAAGGAAATGCAGACCCAGTAGTTGAGCCTTTCACTAGTATTAAGCTTTTTGGGAAAACAGTTGAGGTAAAAGATTGTGGTAAACTTTCCGCATCAAAGAATGGCGGAGGGGGTAATGATGCGGTCAGTGAGAGTCTTGTTCAGGCATTATCATCAACAAGCTTGGACTTGCATTTGTCACACGGGTCAGTCATCAATAATGGGAGCATGGTACCTTCCAAATCTAGTTTATCCCATGTAGAATACACCGGTAATGTTCCTGTGCCATGGTGGGCTCTTTACCAAGGTCTACCCTTTTATTACTTTACTTCATTTAATCAAACCTGTAAAGACTCTCGTGCGGAAGAGAAATTGAATGAGAAGGAAACTCTGAATCAAAGATCTTCCACGGGTTCAAATACTGGCTCAGTTAGTCAAACAGAAAACAGGGAGAAGAATTCAGATTCTGTTGATTCTCAGTGCCAAAATCTTTCTCCAGAGGGAAAAATGACCCCCCAAAACCAAAAGAGTAATAAGGGGTTTGTGCCATACAAAAGATGCTTAGCAGAAAGAGATATGTCCGAGTCCGAGGGGCGGGAGAGAACGCAAAAAGCCCGCGTTTGTTCATAGTTGCCTATGCCTTTGTGCACATGATGTAATATTAAGCCAATTTAGTTAGCAAGAGGATGACAAATAATCACTCCGGTGCTGGTTTACATATTATTATAGGTAATTTTGTCCTGTTTGTAATATACCGTTCTCCCTATCAACTACCTCCAGATGTCACGTGTTGGTAAGTGGAACTTGGAGAAGCAGAGCGGTGGGTTGTTCAATGTGTTTATAGCTCTTGAGTTGGAATGGCCTTCGTAATTCGTATTATGTGGGTCCCTTTATGTGACTGTTAAGAGAGTTGTGTATCCTAGATTATTCATGTCGAGCATCAAATTGAAGATATATAAACGATGACAGGTTGTTTACTACTGTTCATCTGTCGTCTGTCGATGGTATTTCATGAATCATGGGACTTTGTTATAGTAATCAAATGTTATTACGGTTCAAGTAATCAATTGGTGCAAGATCCATTACAAAACTTATGTTTTCAGATAGACTTTGTTATAGTTATGTTGTCTGATTAGTTAACTATAAAATTGTAATAAAAAATATACAGCAGAAATGCTTAGTAGCTTTGCTTTTAAGAAGCATTTCGCCCAACATCTGAAGGGTACTCTTAACCAAAACAGTATAGCTTCATGAACAAAAACATTTTACATTCATTTTGAGACTCTAGCTCTAGCTCCGGCTTGCACGTTTCTTCGGGTTGATTAATCCATAGATTTATTCAGTACTAAACTGATAAATCTCGATTTGATCATGAACAACCACTACCATCTTTCCCTCGTCTAAGGGGAAAAAACTTGGAGAAAAATGGATCGGAATAAATGGAGAAGTGGCATCGCAGAAGGCAAAGTAAACAAATCTTCCAGTACGTAGATTACAGGGGAAAGGTTAACAAAAAAAATAAAAGAAAAGAAAGATAAGAGAAAAAGAACAGCTTTGAGCATGAATAAATCTGGCAGGCAATCAGTTTGAATCCTTTTTTTAACTCCAAAAATATGGATTTGCACTCTGCTACGTCTATTCAAAAAATTTCAACTTTAACTAAACCCACGGCGTTAATTTCTCACCTAACACTTCACTCGGATCAAAAGAACTCTAAGACCTAAATGAGATTAGCCCTCTTCAGGAACCTGATGGTCCTGCAGTAATATGGCCATATTGATTCTACATAGTCCAGGTACGTCTCCATCAACCACTCTTGAAAATCTTTCAACTTTTTTCTCCCTACCTCTTTGTAGTCCATGTTCTTCATGTCTTCCACAGGTTGCCACACACGAGCTCGTACATCTTCCTTCAGCTTTCCACGCACAACATAATTGTAAGCCAGGAGGTAGTAGGTAGGCAAGTTCTGAAGTAGCTGAACCGTCTGCTTGAAGCAGTAAACATACAACGCGCACAAGCCTCTAATCATCTTGATGTAAAGAGCAACAATCAGGGGCCCAAACACCCATAGAGGAGTCAAGTCCTTCGAAACTTCAGTCCCATATATCAAATTGACGCCAAGGTACCACGGAACACTGCACATATGGCAGAGCATCTGTTAGTGGTGTATGTAGGTATATTCACAGCGCATTTTTATCCACAGATCAACTTCTTATAAATCAGAATGAGGAGCACAAGGATTGATTTCCTAGAACAAAATCAGAACCCGGAAACCAGTTATCTTGGCAAAGGTTAATAAGTGGTACACCAGAAGTTCTTATAAAACGAGACGAGAACTTTGTGGTTGTCACTCATAGCTCTTTACAGTAGGCACAGCCATTTGATATCACAAACATAATGCCACAGTAATAAAACATGTACGCTGCTAGAAAATAATTCCTGGGATGGGAGCAGAAAGAGAGATGATGCATTATTATACTTACAATATTAATAAGGGTATTTTGATTGTTGCATTCAAATCCCAGAAATAGCACCAAACAATCTTTAGAACCTCGTTTTTCCGATTACTTTGGGTGCCAATTTGAGTTTCTGATGCATCCCTAGGAGGTGCTTCTCCCAAAGCATTATCCACCACTTGACTTGGGGAATGTGACCACAGCATTGTTATCCATTTCTTGAATAATTTCTGAATAGCGGGAGATCCAACAAGGTTCTCACCAGTTTCCGAGGCATAGGCAACTGGACCATTATGAGCCTTGGAAGATTCTATCGTGGCCCCTTCACCATCTTTTGGAACATAAGAAACTTTAGTAGAACTCTTTGGAACATTCCCCTTATTCTCTCTGCCTTTGAAGGCTGAAAGTCTAATATTTTTGGCATTCAATCCATGAGTATGAGCCCCTATACTGCAAAAATAAGCCTGTCTGAATCCAAATGCTCCGGATGCATACAATGAAAATTGAAGTATTTGATGGAAATGAAAGGAAAATAGGACTGAGAAAGCCGAAAGGTAACATAAGAAAAATAATTGTGGAAAGTAGAAAAGAAAATGTGTTCACTTCATCTCTTTTCCACAGCAACAATGAATGCATAACAAAATTAGATGAGAACAAATTAATTTGGTTTTACAAGAAAAATCTATTAATTTAGAGAGAATAGTAGTAGAATGACACCCACTGCGCCTACTGCTATTTTCATACCATGCAAAAGAGTTCTTGTCATCTCACGTGTAAAGGAAAACAAATAAGATTTCTGAGGCAAGAATTTCTCATACAAGAAAGAACACTTCAATAACAAAAAGATATGATTTGCATAGGGCTGTATTTATAGAGTTAGACATAGCATCACTGCACCAATCAGGCAATGTTTGATACCATTAACACAGGTAATCAGAAGTAATAAAAAACCTTTCCATTTACAACCTCACATCACATCACGCAAAATTCTCAATGAAATTTTATGCACCAAGTGCACATGTAATTACTATGCTGCATTTTCAACATACTTGAACTTAATTTAACACTTTTTCGCTAACTTGTTCCTTTTTTTTATTTTTCTTGTAAAAAATAGGGAAAAAAGAGAGAAGGCCTCCATTTTTATTTCAGTTCAGAGATAACTCATTGCCTATTTTCTTCACAGACACTCGTTTGTATTCTGTTGATCCTCTACCTTCTTTCACTAACTTATACCTTCACTTCTAAATTTTTTATTTAAAAGAAATGATAAAATTGGGGAAAGGGAAAATGTGGTAAGAACAAATCTTTTGGATTTTCTTAGAGAGATAAAATCAAATGCTAAATTAAAAATGCAGTCCTAGACTCCTAGTCCTTTCAGATCACCACTTCCAATTCCACATACACCATGCAAATTGATCAAAATAACCATTATACTAAGAGACAAGTTACCAGCGTGGAATTCATTGCTTAATCATAAGGGAAATGTTGCTTACCCTAAACATGTAGAGTGACTTACTGATATGCCCCTCTCTCTTCTCCCAAGCATATGAAGTGTAGCTACAGGTCTCCTTAATGCCAATCCTTTCCTACATGATAAAGGCCTTGAACGAAATGCTACATATGAACCCTGCAATACAATAAACATGGTCTTTAAGGAAGGCAACCCTATAATGCCATAAAATGGGAAGCATAATTTGCATTCGGATGAATATCAAAAGAAAGTAGAGTTCCTAGATTTTACATGAGATCAAATGAGACTTCCTCGATAAACAAAAAGTTTTCAGAGCAATACAGACAAGACCTTCTAGAGCAGAATTTTACATCTCATAGGATTCAACAACCATCACTTGGATGGACTCAAGTATCCTGCGTGCAAGGTGGGAATTTTTTAACTCATCCATCAAAATCTTGGTTTCCAAAGAACTTTACATCAAAGCCCCAATTCATCCACTCCTAGTCTACAGGTATTACTCAAAAAAATTCTTAGAATACCTGCAATTGATGGGTCACCAACACCATAGTCACAACTTTCACCTCAAGCACCTGAACATTTATTCAACAAGGCCTAAACAAATGAAATGAACACAACATCAAAAGAAAATAGAAGCTTTCAAGTTTCAACTATGTATAAGTAAACAAACAACGATATGAAAGAAATCCCAACCCTCGCTGAGACCCGGATAGAACAATACCACCCATAGTCAGAAGCATTACATGAACAAAATTCACCTTGCACTAATTGTAGCAAAATTTACAATACAGAACAAACAACGAATATTTATCCATAACTCAGACGAGAATGTCAGGAAAAAGTGGGAGATCAGTTGAGTTTCCGAAAATGAAAGAGAAATCAACCAACGTAACTTTGTTTTCAAAAAAATAAGAGGATTTGAACTGAAAACTCGTTATATTTTCAACTTATCAGCACATATTGGCATTACCTTCCCTCTATTTCTCGGCATCCAAACAGAGGTTGAAGCTAGAAACTTTAAAGCCAACCCATTTCTACATGAGTAAATAAAATTCCTCGTTTTAGGGAAATTACAATTATAAGTCGGCTTCAATCCATGACCTTTTGTTTTTATTGATTTAGGTTTTATAAATTGAGCAAATAAATTTTCAGGAAAATACAATCCCTAATGCATTCAAAATTTTAAGAATATATTAAAATTAAACTAGATAAGAAGAGGAGGAGACTTACCTTGTGTCGGTGTGATATCTCCAGCTCCTATCCTATCCTACTCTCAAAACAGTTGGGAGTGGAATTTGCTTTGTTCTTTTATCCTTCCTTTATAATATATTACGCAAAATTTAATGCAAGAGCTAAATGATATACTGAGAGAGATAAAAATAAGAACTTTACTTCAGCTTTGTTCAAAACTAGAAAATAGGCCCATCATGATCACAGTCTTGGGTCAGTTGGAGACCAATTGATGGGCTTAACTCCAATTCCAGCCAGCCTCAAGCTAACCCGCTGGAGTCCAGATCCTGCTGGTATTAATGAAAATTTTGGAATCCATGTCCAATTTACTGCTACTGAATTAGTTCTTGAGAAAAATACAAATGTACCTTTTGTGTGTGTTTGATTCTTCGTGATTTTATGATGATTAATTCAGATTGATCTAAATGTTTTCTGTGAATCTGTTATTCTTTTTTTCTCATTGCAGCATGCAGTATGCAGTATGCAGTATGCAGTTGTGTTTGAGAAAGGAGAACAGTAGTATTATTGAGCGAAAGCAAGCGAGAAGTTTCTAGATGACTTTTGTTGTTCGATTACCATATGCTGAAGAGTTTAACATTCATGGTTTCTTCAGGTAAGCCATGCAAGATTCTTCACATACTAGACAGTGCGTGTCTTTCCAAGCTCAAGAGCCCAGGTTTGGGGAACCTACTTTTACTATGGAAGGAATGTAAGGTGTCCACTGTCCATGACCGTTTCAACTTTGAAACCTTTATTTTTATTTGTCCTTTTAACCCCATTTATTCTCTCTGGTATTCAGTTTTCATTCCATCATAAATGTATATTTTTGATACCCTGGAAGGTTGAGTTGCCCTCCCAGCCGGGGACTACATATATGTAAATTTTGGAGGGAAAAAATACAAACTGTTAATAATACTAGCAGGTGATGTCTTTGCTTTGCTTTGCTTGATGCTAAAAATCTCAAATTCCCATAGTAAATAACAGCAGAAGTTTCTTCATCAGATTGCACACATTAAGATGTTTGAGAGCTCAACAAAAGGGAAAAGGAAAGAACCCTTAAATATACGTTTATCAATGAAATGGATCCATTTTGATTCTAGGCAATACAACAAACTTATCTAGGTCAGGTTTCCTGCTGTAATGCATACACTTCCATTCCAAAAGCTTTGTTTGATTGCCTCCATATGCCTTTTGTCTACATTGGAATAGAGCGCATACATGAACATAGAGGGGAAATAACTGTTAAGAATGCTACCTCTGTTGATGTGGCTGGATTTTGTCTAATACTGACAGAAGAGTGTTTTGTTCATTGCAATTGCTACTAAGTTCCAAAACAGCATAGTCTATAAATGTAACGAGATCTTCCGGACTACAAACTTGAGATCCGTACTTCTGAAAATCTACCATCAAAATTTTCTTCACAGTACAGCTCCAGTTCTCTTCCTCATGGAAAACTGAATATATTCTGCCTAAATCGGTGCATAGTTTACGAAACTTAGGATCGCTTAGAGTTTCCCACAGATTTATGATGCCAAGATTTCCTTGTACACCTTCAGATTTCATCTTCAATGCTACTTTCCTTATCGATGCAAGGTTCAGAGCAAAATGCTTTACTATAGCAGAGCAATGCCAGATTGAACTGTCAGAGTTTGATTCACCACGTAGATAATACAGCTCCACCACATTGGCCAGTGAAAGGCGTGATATGAAGATGAAGAAGTCATTAAAATTCATTCCTGTGGAAAGAGAACAAAATTTTATCAAGATATGATGAAGAGAATGTCCACTTTGGCACATCAATTACCACTGTCCAAGTATCAAAGCATCTGTAATAGGAAGTATATTGCAAAATCATATGTGATAGGAAGTGTTCTAGTAAGTTGCAGAATCAACTGGATGATAGTATAAAAAATGTGTAAGGTCTGTAAAATTCTATACCCTTTTAACTTGCTACTTCAGAAAATCATAGAATAACAAGGGATTAGATCATAGGGTTAACTTTTCTGTGTCGAATAAACAAAGACCATTAGCCAACATAAATAAATACGACCATCCCCAAAAAGTTGGTATCCGGATTCCGGCCATTAAATACCGACTAGAAGAATAGAAGAAAACACATTTCAGCTGCAGAAAAACCTGATACTAGCATGCAGTGAATTATCATCATCCCTGTCAAGACTAAAATATACCTGTATTTGCTGCAAGATTGCGTTGGCAGATCCCTTCAAAATCATCGCAAATGTCTTTGATATCCTCTATGTACTCCTTGGCCTCCTTGTAGTCTCTTAATAATAGATCCCACTGAAAAAAGAATAATTAACAATACATACTTTATAGTCCATAGAAGAACTGGGTTATTATATTTCTGAAAAATAAATCTGTTGTAACTGTACTTACCACCCAAGAAAGATTGTAGCCATTGAACCAATTGTGGTTTATTGATATTGTGTCCTCCTAAAAGACTTGTATTATGAGTTAAAAGAGATGCAACAATCATCACAGGCAATAAAGCTAACATCTATGTGAGGCTTGAGACTAAGGGCCAATTTAGCATTGCTTTTAAAAGATGCGGTGAAAAAGTACTTTTAAAAGTTCTTTACAGAAGTGCTTTTAGATTTTTGGATTTGAGATTTTAAGTGTTTAGTATTGCCGTCAAAAAGTGCTTTTAATAAGATAAATGACCATTTTAGATATGGTATTGTAAGTTATATTTATAAATGATACCTAATTTTTTTTAATATTATAATATATAAAATATCATAAAAATATAAAAAAATATTTTTATTAATAAATATATATATTTTTCTAATAATTGTATGTATTCTATGAAAATATAATAAATTTAAAATATTTTAATTAATATATATAATTTTTAAATTAAAAATATTTTATTAATTATATCTTTATAAAAATTATAAATTTATAAATTATAAATAAAACAATAGTAAATGAAGGTTAAATTTGTAATTTGACTCCAACCGTAAAAGTTAGAAATTTTAGCTTTTGCGTTCGGGTTGAAAAGCACTTTTCAAACGTAGTTTTTCCCCCAAAAGCTACCCGTTTATTATCGCTTTTGACCTCAAACCAGCTTTTTGGAGCCAAAAGCTAGCTTCAAAAGCATTGCTAAACGAGGCCTAAAGCTTTTGGCAAACTACAGCAGCACAGGAGCTTGGGGGCCTATAATGCATTTTACCCCTTTATGGAACCTATTTTTGCAAGACAGCATTTTACCCCTCTTTATACGTTAGAAACGCCAAGAAAACAAAAATCTTCAGTCACTAAAACACATCAGCTAATGCCCTTTCATTTCCCAACTTCTCTGACTGTCAATTTCTCTAAATCTATTCTCCTTTTTCAGGGGACACTTTTAAATTGCATGCCCTCAAAGTATTGATAACCTTTTACCTTCAAAAAGATTTATTGGCAAGAATAAAATATAAAAGAGGAAAAATAATGTAATGTACCAGATTATGGACTTGATGGTACCATCCACTAGGCACAAAGATAATTTCATTCTGGTCCTGTGTGCACTCCAGCCAGATAGCCTTCGCATAACATGAAAATAAGAGCACATGTTTAACAAATAACATGTACAGGAAATAAATTACAAATACTTTTCGGAAGCTCTAGAAGGACTAGTTACCTTCTTAAAACCAGGAAATTTAGTTTCATTAATGTCATCAAAGATGTCATATACAGTGTTTTTCATGTTCCTGAGGTGAAATAAAACAGCAGTCAAGAAATAATGGCATTAAAGTCCTGCAATGAATAGAGTTCATGCTTGTAACAGCGTTCAGCTCCATAATACAATGTGATAAGATGGTAATATCCTATGCATTTGTCATCACAACCCCATAAAAGAATTTCTCTCGCCTTTTTATCATCTCTTAAACCTTTTAGGTGATATCTGATATGGGTAAAGACCATGGATCTGTTGTGTAGGACAAATGTAAACCACATGAGAGCCGCACAAGCCACCAGCTCCATATACAAAAGGTCATACCTCGTTTCAAGCTCAGGAAAGCGGAGTACAAGAATAGTATTAAGGTCACCAGACACAAACAGATGACACCCAATGCATAGCTCCCAAATTCTGATTAATTAAGGCTTCTTATTTAAAGGACCTATGCCATTGAGGTAAGGGATTTTTAGAGACTCTTTACTCTTGTTATGCTTATGCCTCTATAACACCTTAACTGATTTCAGCATTAGTGTGAAGCCTGACAAACTCAAGCAACTCTCCGTAGCTGAGTATTGTCCTTCTCTGGGATTCCAGCAACAACAAGAAATGCCAAGGAAATAGTTGTTATAGTTCTAAAACTAACTAAATGTCCTTTCAACTAGTTAAGTTCTTTTACCAAGTCCAAGAAGGTTAGAATGCTAAAATCTCCAAACATACAGCTGTTTAATGCCATATTGAGGTAGAAGTTATACATGCCTGTCAAACAGAAGATTGACTTGTTGAGGAGGCAGAAAAAGCCACTTTTTCTTACCACACACATTTGCTGACCAGCTGTATGATCTGAAAACATCAGCATGAAGAGGTGTCCAGGATCCTGAAATCGAAAGGTTTAAATGGTTAGATTGTTACCTTTACGCTAAATATTCATGGATACAGAATGGTCATTAAGCATCTTCACTGCCAAGACATACATCTAAAGTTCTATAATATATCCAACCACAGAAGATATTGTTGCATTTATACTCAAACCTTTAGCTCCCATATACACAAAGCGATAGTCAGAGCAACATATATCATTATTCACTTGATCAGTGTCCGGATCGACATGGATGCGATAATTGTCAAGATAAATATTCAGCCAATCATCAGTAAAAAACTGCGGAGTTATATACGCTTCATATTCTGGATACTCCTGACAAAAAGATCGAAAAGGACATGAACAACAGCGACAAGTAAGTTGTTAATTTACTAACATATTAGGATAAATTATAACAGTCAGAATAGCATCCACGACTTAAAGATAAGTCATATCCATGTATGAGTTCTGAAATCCACACGGCTTAGGAATTCACAATAAAAAGGAGGCAACTCTATGAAACAATGGTCAACTAGCAATTAGTATTAAAAGGTTAAAATCCTCACCTTCACGAAATGCCAGTCCTTCAAATACAGAACGGACTCCCCATTAACATCAAGGTTCTCCTTAGAACCCCGAAGCCAGTAATTAATAAACTCCGCAACAGACATCTCTATCCTTTTCTGATCGGTAAATTCCCTTGTATCACAATCTGCAACCTGTAGCACGTAATTCCATTGTACCCCAAGTGTTTGTAAAAACTACCAAAAGAAAAACGAAATGAAAATTGAAAGAGACATCGAAATACCTGAACTTTGGATTTACCAAAATTAGTAGAAAAGAAACGGAGGTTAGGTTGGGCATTTGATGAAACCCAGTGTTTGGAAGCTGTCCAATCATCCATTAAACCAGTTAATAGCACAGGCTGGTTTTGTGCCAAGTACTTTTCAGCAAATTCAGAGTAGGAAAGTTCTCTTCCATTCACCTTCTCTATTTGCCCTCCAATTTTTAAGCTCATGTTTATTCTCTAAGCCTGCGGCTTAAGAGTGAAGCAAATCAAATAGACAGAGCTCGCTAGAGGAGTTTTTTTATTTTTATTGAGTTTCTAAGGCAGACTGAGCATTGCAATTTGCAAAGGAAAAAATTAGGCGGAAAAGAAAGTCCAAAACCATAACTCAGAGCTGCATTTAAATACTAAAATACCATTCCACTTCTTCCATCTGGTCAACTGCACGCAGAGGAACAAAACTGCTTGCTTCGTATGGTATTGGTTTCCACGGATAAGTCTTGGATATTGAGTTTTTCTTGAGCCCATTACCTGGCTTTGGGCTGGCTTTCATAGACCACTAAAGTACAATTGAAATCCACATTTTTACAGCAATCCATGACAAAATTTTCTATCAACTGTCACTGCATTTGAATCTTTTACACAGAGAATGGGGTTCACAAAATACAGTGTTGTTGGTTATTTCCCCCCCATTGAACCAAACCTATTATGGCAAACAGAAAACAACAAAAGGATTAGTCTTGCTTTCATGATGAGCAACACTAGCAGATCAAGAAAAGGCCAGAGTCTCATCCATCACCTTCTCATATAATACTAGAGCTGTGCTCAAAGAGAACCATAGTTAGTCCTCTGATGATCGGTTTGAGTTAGAGGTATTCACGGTTAATCAACGTAGAAGTTAATTTGTAGATTCTATTTTTAGTGTAATTAGATAATAATATTTAAAGATAATATATTCAATTTATTATAGCTAATCAAAATGCTATAGCATTTAACCATGAACAACCGTTGTTTAAGCATGTGTAGTGGCATGGTTAATAACCCATTAAACCCACAAATCAAGCCCATTACCTAATCCAACTAAATGACCCAATAGCCCACAATTATAACCAAACCCAATCCAATGAAAAAATAATAACCCTAATATTCTAACCTAATTCTAAACCAGCCGCCGGTCGCCCTCTGGTCTTCACCGTTCCGGCGCGTGGCCGCCAAGCGCGTCGAATCAAATCTCGCGTGGCGACCACGCGCTCATCCTATTCGCTCAAGAGGTCGGTCACCGTCCCACCGCCTTCACCATGTCAGATCCTGCAAAATAATTAAAACAAAAACCAAGTCAGATCTGAAATCTGAAAAAAGCAGGGATTTTTTTATGTATTTTATTATGTAATGTTTTGGGTATAAAACCCTTAAGTCGATCAATGTAAGGGGTTCCCAGTTCATGAATCAATGAAAAAACAAGAGATTTGAAGCCAAAAAAAAATATTCGAACCATTTCCATACATACAAATCTGAGAAGCAAACCGGAAAAATAAAAGAGAGATCGGAGCAAAAAAAAATCAGAAGCAAAATCGGGAGAAAAAAAGGTAAAAAAAAAACATACCCGACTCTTTATTTTCCGTCGTCGATCTACACTCGTACACTTAGAATCTCGAAAATCCGAGCCCGGATTCGGAACGAGCACGTCAAAACAAGTCGGAAAGTAGCCTCCTTTCATGTTTCCGACCACCGGCACGGTGGCCGTGGGCAGCGGCAATCCTCAACCGGCGAACAGAAACCAGAGAGCCTTAGGGCTCTGTATATTTGGGTTAGGATATAATGAGGAAGATGGAATTTTCAACTTAATTTTGAGGTTATATAACCTTCACCAAACGGCGTCGTTTTGGTGACCGGTTATATGAACCAAAACGGCGCCGTTTTGAGTCACTTACCCGTGGACCAAACCCGATC
Organism: Abelmoschus esculentus; assembly: GCA_035048815.1. Lineage (NCBI taxonomy): Eukaryota > Viridiplantae > Streptophyta > Magnoliopsida > Malvales > Malvaceae > Abelmoschus > Abelmoschus esculentus. Next base: position 14,316,077 of record JAUCBN010000049.1, read on the forward strand.
CAAGACCCGATCCAGGCGTTAACCCGCAAAATGGTGAAATTTCGCGTCCGGTCCCTTAAGTTCCAGAGTGTTCGTGTTTCTGCCCTATAGTTTGCACGCTTTCTGATTTCAGTCCCTAATTTTCTTAATTTTGCCTTATAACTTTATTTTCTTTAATTCCAGCCACTGATTTTGTTATTTTAACCCTATATTTTACCTTTTGCAGATTTAGTCCCTGTTTTTACATTATTATCCTAATATATTATGTTTTAATATAAGTTATTTTTCATATTCATATTTATTTAACTAATATTTTATTTTGCAGACTACATTTCAAAATTAACGGGATTACAATGGTAAATTTAATACTAGTTTTATATTTTCGATCATATAAAATATTTTATAACCGAAGGTGCCAATTTTGGGCGTTGTGGGGTGCTCATCCTTCCCCACGCGTAACAGACTCCCGGATCCAACTCTGGTTCGCAGACTTAATATTTGGTGTTCCAATCGCACCGTAAAATTTGATTGGTGGCGACTCCCCGGACCAGAACCGGTGATTACAGTTTTTTAATAAAAAAATACTTTAAGTATCTATTTTAATAAGAAAAATATTTTAGTTATCTAAAAAAATGTCATATACTTTAACGAGGGCAAAACACATTAACTATGGGAGGGCCTTCTAATTGTGACAGTTTAATTAATTTAATTTTATAATTATTATAATTTAAATCTTTATGATCTTTATTTTTTTATTTTTATTAATTTTAAATCCTTTAATTTCTAAATTAGAAAAATAAACTCTATTTTAATTTTATAACTTAATTATTTTAACGTTAAGTAACTTTCCTTCTTCATTAATGAATTCTAATTGTATGGTATCCTTATCTGTTAAATATTTATTTTATCAAAAAATTATTTTACCCGACAGTCGACACTAGATCAAATGTCTACTAACTTATGTAAATTCCACTTTATACAAGATGCCTTTTTCTACCCCACTTCAACTAAGTATCCTTCATTTCGCCCCCATTCATTCAAATCAGGCGCTCTCTTTCGTTAGTAGAGTGCGAAACAGAGCAATCTTCAATGTCGAAAATGGAGTCTCTGAGAACGATCTGTGACAGGGAGTTTTCGATCCAACAGAAGAAGATAGATTCGTTTACGGTCTCCTTTCCTTCTTCTCTCAATTCCATCAAGGTCCTAGCACTTGATACTGCTTAAAATCATGGTCAGAAACCTTACTTTTGTTCTAGGGTTCCTACACTTTCTCTCTCTTCCACGCATATACTTAAATCTGAGTGAAGTTATGTCTTTGAGGAAAAAATAGGGTTCTGATAGTGAATTATTGGATTTTCTTATTTTGCTATGTCATGCAGCTACACGCGCAAAAATGAAAGCCAAAATAAGAGAAGCCGAAGATGAGCTTGTTAAGGTTTTACCTGGTAATTGCTCCCTTCTGTTTTGAACTTTCTTTTTTGCTTTTTGGGATTTGAGTTTATAGCATTTTGTTATGATTTGGAAAGAAGACGTTCTGCGAGTTTGTAAATGTTATTTTACAATACTTCTGTATAGCGAAGAACCGTAAAGTGGCAAGAGAGATGGCAATAAGGGATTCGATATCTGCTATAAAATATAGAGTAGAAGAACTTAAAAGAACTGTTCAATTTCAAAGGAGTAGAAGGGATGAGTATGGAGCAATTATATCTCGACAATCACTGGGTAAGAATACACACTTGCTCAATGGTTTGTATCTTTGGTAAATGGACAAATGTGCAGGTAAATTCTAAATTATAGAACGTTTGGTAATGGACATTGTCATTGTTATTTTTTCGGTGGTTAAGTGGGACTAGAGTCTAGAGGGTTGAGAATATTACTGGGGCTTGTTCTTAATATCATGGATAGTGCATTTCATACACTGTGGTGTTGATGAAGTTATATATAAGCTGCTGTGGACAATCACTGGGTAAGAATACACACTTGCTCAATGGTTTGTATCTTTGGTAAATGGACAAATGTGCAGGTAAATTCTAAATTATAGAACGTTTGGTAATGGACATTGTCATTGTTATTTTTTCGGTGGTTAAGTGGGACTAGAGTCTAGAGGGTTGAGAATATTACTGGGGCTTGTTCTTAATATCATGGATAGTGCATTTCATACACTGTGGTGTTGATGAAGTTATATATAAGCTGCTGTGGACATATTGCCATGCCAATTGCACTGCTAAGTCTCCATTCCTTGATGAACTTTCTTAATTTCCTTTCTTTTTAACAGAAGTTTATACGTGCACATTTGTACTGTCTGTATCTGTGTGCTATTTCTAATGCCATGTACTGGGTAGTTTGAGTCCGTACTATCTATGGCTGCTGCTGGCGAGGAATTGTTAAAATGTTAGGAGGTCTGCTTAAGCAGTTATTTTGGATCACCATGCAACTTTTATTGTCCATTTAATCTGTCCCAAGCAAAGGAGTAGGAAAAAAAACTTTTTCTTTGTGCCTAATTTGCTGGAATACATGTATTTTTTTCTTCATGTTTTCTGTTATTTACTGAATAATTTTTGGGTTGTTATTTCTTCTTTTCCGTATAATAATTTCTGGAAATTTATTAATTATTTTCACTTCATTTATCAAGGGCTCTTCTAATTTACTGTTTATTCTGTGTTTTCTTTGTTTCTCTCTCTTGGTGATATCCATAGATTTATCAAAAATTGAAGAGGAGGCAGAACATGAAAGAGAGGGAAATGGAGCAATTCAAGAAGCTATATCATGGTACAATCGGGTTCTCGGTTTTCAGATTGAAGGTGGTCATGGTGAGTGACATAGTTAGGTTGCATGGGATATTGAGCCCCCTTGCTTCCCTTGTTATTTTCTTACTAGCTTTTTTTGTTTACCCAGGGGTGAAATTTACGTTCCATGATATCTTGAAAAATCCAAGGCAAGAATATTCTTTCACCATTCATCATGCAAATTATGCTTACTCCTGTACGTAATTTCACTCTCCTCTGTTAGTTATATTCTAAAATGGTAGATGTTCTAACATATTTATTTCTTCTTTGTGATCTTAAGTATTGGATTGCAACCCAGTCTTGAATGGCATTACAGAATTGATTAATGAGTTGAACAGAGAAAATGACTTATTCGGCTTTGTTAGAATCATGAGAGAAAAGTTTCAAGAAGCTGCAGTACTTGGTATGATTTCATTGTATTCTTTTCACCCTGCATGCTGGATGTTTAAATTTGGCACTCGGTTTCAAGGATATGATTCCATCTGTTGAGACCTTTTCTGTTATTGTTTGTGATTTTAAGAAGCTATTATTTAAATTCTTCCCGTGTGATTTCTCCAATATGAGTTTGGATTCACTGTTCTTAGTGAATTTCTTCCATCATTTATGACTCATTAGTACTGCAGCCCCAATCTGTCTGATCCAGCTTTATCAGTTTCAACTGATAAAAGTGAAATTACTGCCAAGAAAAATGAGCGTCACATCCCACTTCGAGTTGTAAATAGGCAATTTAAGAAGGTCAACCACGTAAGTAAATCTCCCGTGGAACTAAACGAAAATTAAATTATTGATGGAGTATTCAATAAAAATCCCAAGAAAGTAGCTGAATCAGATATTCTATCACCAGTTCATTGGTCCACTCTTCTTAAGGAAGTAGCCAAATCAGATATCTTATCACTGGTTGTTCGTGGCTCTCCTCGGCTTAAGGAAGTAGCAAATCAATCTTTTATCACCGGTTGTTCGTTGTTTCCCTCGGATTAATTTATTAGTACATCCTAACTTGCATGTCTACCTGTCTTGGACTGTATACAAAAAGCAGCACACACACACGCACATATTTTATATCCATCTGCCACTTTATGAGTAGAATGTTGGTGTTGTTTTCTTTGAAGATTCAGTCCATACCTGGCGATAGTAGCAAAAAAGTAAGTGATGGAGATTGAGCTTTGAGTTGTCAAGCTTGGCCTGTCTCGTTTCTGGCCTTGCAAATGATCTGTTAGCATACCTACAAGATTCTCATTTATTTGTAGAATGAAGTTAGTTTCTTTTTGTAATAACTCCCAGGCTCTCTTACCTCTGGCAGGCGAGGAGCAAGTTGATGAATTATGTAAAATAGGTATTTGTACCGTATCCTTAGGATCTTAGAGCAAGGCATTTGTGCACATTATGAACTTGTATGGCTATGTATTATGTTATTGGTTCAACTCCGCTTAAAACTACAGGATTGATGGTGAAGAATTTTTAACTTGAGATATCGGAATATATGGCACTGGCAGGCTAAGAAATGAAGTTGGACTGGAGGTTGCATCGTTGCATCCATCAGATTTCCAATTTTGTGCGGATTCTGAGGTGTGAGCTGATGATCTACTTTTGACCAGCTTGTGATGCAATAACATGCAGGACGTGGAAAAAACAATCTACATATGTATCATAGAACTTAAGTTGGAACCGATTGAAGTATTTAATAACCTCTGTATTAGTTAGGATTTCTGAATATGAAAAAACAAGTGACTGTGAGTTTCACGAAGGCCGAGGCCGACATTGGAGAGTATTCCGGAGGAACATTACCAATACATGCAACTGTTGTTTAAGTTTTTCCTCAGTAACTCATCTGTCTTACTGGGAAGAAACCAGGGTTTGTGTAGGTGGATAATGAAATTCTCTTGTATTTTGCAAACGGCATCCATATCCCAATACATATCGACCAATTGCACAATTTGTTGCGATTTAAAATATAAAACGTAAATAAATATTTTTTTTTAAATTATGTTGATAGATCTTGCAAAGAGAGGTTGAGATTATGAAATGATAGCATTTAATTACTGAAAATTTTATAACTAATCACTTCAATTTGCTTTTAATTTAGTAAGGTTTAAATATATAAAGAAGATAGTGGTGGCTAAAGTTATTGAGGGCGAATAAAAATTAATTTAATTTAAAAAAAAATTGATTCGATTTAAAGTGAAAAACTCAAGTCAACCTGAAATTTATAGACTCAACTCAATTTTTTTAAAATAAAATTAAAGTTGTAAAATAAAAACTTTAATAACTTAAAACTTTTAGTAATTAGTATATTGATTTTTAAGTTTGAGTCGAGTTTATCAATTTTTTATATATATCAATATAAAAATATGAAGAAATATATGTCACACATGAAAATATATAAACATATATATACATATCGTATATGATTAGAGAAATTTGCTTAAATTAAAATCAAACAGTATCATAGTATGCTAAATAATTATAATTAAATTTACATATGAACTCAAAAACTCAACTTAAATTTTATAAGCTTGACTTGAATCGAAAAATTTAAATAAACTCTGAGTTATAAAATATGTCACGTCAATTCAAATGACTCAAATAATTTGATTCTACTTGACTCAATCTAATACTCATTCCTATGAGTCATCACCCACCAAAGAAGGTGGCTAGAACAACGATATTGTGGGATAAAAATAGATTGAAAGAATTTATAATTTAAATTAATATTTTATTTAAAATTTAAGAGTGAAATTAAAAATTAACTTTTATGATTAACGTGTTATATCATTAAATTAATAAATATTAATAACACAATAATTAAAATAGAATATATGATCAAAATAAAATACGTACCAAATAAAAGGACCTCCGATGAAGTCTATCATGTTTACTTTTCTTAAATATTTTCTTTTTCTTTTATATTATAGGTGCTCCAATTTCCAGTTCCACTATATAATGTGGCTTTTACTCTCGGCCTCCCTCGTATGATTTCGGAGCAACTATTTTTCTCTGCATAGTAGTAACTGGTGACTGGAAAACGGGTATTCGTACGCCCTATGCTTGTTTTATATTTTAAAATGCTTGCTATACGGAGTATTTTTTATTAGCATTATTAGTAGATAAGCGGTTTTCCGGCGGCGGTTTTCAGTCAAAACTTGTCCGCCTTTCAGTATTTATTCTTATTCTTGATGGATCTACTTTCTTTAGCTTGGTTTATGTCGTTTTCTCTCTCATTTTTCACTGTCTTCTGTTTGTATTTTGTCTGCAACTCCTTAGATCTCCGTTTTATGCTTTCTCTCCTCTAGGGTTTGACGCGATCATACGGTTTTAATGCTATTATTGCCATGTATACGTTAGGGATTCTGTTCTTCTGTTTCGTAGTTTCACTATGCTTTGTTTTGTTAACTTTCATTTGTTACATGTCTGTTTATTTTGCCTCTCTAGATATTAGTGTTAATCGATGCTTATTTTAGTTGTATTTTTTTTTTTTTTTTGTGGAAAACGGGTTTTAGTTTTTTATTAAGGAGCAAAGCTTTTTAGTTTTGTAAACAAGCTTGCTGTTGTAACAATTGCTCCCTTCTTTCTCTTTACCTTATACTTTTGCATGTATGTGAATCTCTATCTTTTATTTCCTGTTACAGTTATTATCATCATGGTTAGGAAGAAGAGAACTGATACTCCATCTGGTAGAGGTGAGGCATCTCAGTCCCATGACGGCAGCAGTGGTCATGGACCCCAACGTTCTCAACAAGGTGGTGGTTACTTGGGGGGAAGAGGTGGAGGTTATGGTACTGGTGGTCGAGGCCGTGGAATGTCACAACAGCAATATTGTTTGGGACCTACTGAATACCTAGCTAGAGGAAGGGGGGAGTATGTTGGAGGACTTCCTGAATACCACCAAGGTAGAGGAAGGGGAGGTTCTTACCATCAAGGAGTTCGATATGGTGGTCGAGGCAGTGGTGGAGGACCTTCCCCTGGTGGACCATCTCGACCACATGTTCCCGAGCTGCACCAAGCAACCCAAACTTTTCAAGTTGAGGTTACCCACCAGCCTGCTCCATCTGAGTCAGGCTCATCATCCAGGCCACCTGAGCCGACACTAATGCCAGAGCATTTTCAGCAGCTTTCTATCCAGCAAGAAGCTGACCAAGCAATTCAGCCAGTCCCTTCATCAAGAAAGTCACTGAGGTTTCCTCTTCGACCTGGAAAGGGTTCCACTGGCACAAGATGTATAGTCAAGGCTAATCATTTCTTTGCTGAATTGCCAGATAAAGATTTGCACCAATATGACGTGAGTTCGTTTATCATCTGTGTTTCCCCTTTTTATTGTTTGTATTTTCCTTTATTTACCGAGTCGTGATTGCCATTGTCAATGGAAATAGGTTACTATAACACCGGAGGTAGCATCGCGAGGAGTGAACCGTGCTGTCATGGCACAGCTAGTGAAATTATATAAAGAGTCGCATCTTGGAAAGCATCTTCCTGCTTATGATGGCAGGAAGAGTCTTTACACTGCTGGGCCTCTCCCTTTTGTGTCCAAGGAGTTCAAGATCACCCTTATTGATGATGTCGATGGGTCAGGGATGCAAAGGTTGTTGCTTGCTGTCTTATTTTCATTCAACATTCATTTTGGCATGTGCTTATTTGTTGTTATGCTACTTTTTTTTTTTTACATTTATATTCCATTTTCTTGATGCAGAATTGAGCGGGAATTTAAAGTTGTGATCAAATTAGCTGCACGTGCTGATCTACACCATCTTGGACTCTTTTTGCAAGGGAAGCAAGCTGATGCACCTCAGGAAGCTCTTCAGGTTCTTGACATTGTTCTTCGTGAATTACCTACCACTAGGTACTGTTTTTTGGTTATTTTTTGCATACATGTTTACCTTACCACACTGCTTCTACTGTTAAATTTGATGTGCAATAGTAATGGTAAATAATTGCAGGTACTGTCCTGTCGGCCGGTCATTTTACTCACCTAACCTTGGGAGAAGGCAGCCTTTGGGTGAGGGATTAGAAAGTTGGCGTGGTTTTTACCAAAGTATTCGTCCTACACAGATGGGACTGTCGCTGAATATTGGTACTATTTTCCTTTGATCTATTTTGCATTTCTAGGCGGTTTATTCATGTGTCATTTTGCCTGCATTTTATCTCTGTTCCTTGATCTAACATGCTCATGTGTTGACAATTATCTGCTGGACAGATATGTCTTCAACTGCTTTCATTGAGCCTTTGCCTGTTATTGATTTTGTAACACAATTGCTAAATCGTGACGTTTCTAGACCACTATCTGATTCGGATCGTGTGAAGGTCAGATTTTTCTTAAAATTTAATCCGATTGGAAATATTATTACCAATTATTTCTGCTATCTTTGTTGTTTATTGTTTCTTCTTAAACCAACTAATTTTCTGGTTTCAATTATCTGGCATGATTGCATTTGTAGCAAATGTTACATAATTGCAATAACATCTTTGTTACAAAAGATTGCTGGAGAAAATGCCTGCTATTGAATAATATGTTCTCCCTTTATTTTTTTTAGTAATCTATGCTACCACCATTTCATCTTTCATTATATCTTTTTTTTTTTTTGTGTGTGTGAATAGATTAAAAAGGCTCTTAGAGGAGTCAAAGTAGAAGTTACACACCGTGGAAACATGCGAAGAAAATATCGTATATCTGGTTTAACATCACAAGCAACTAGAGAGCTGATGTGAGTATCACTATTATTCTATAATGTAATATCTTTCTGGAAGATTATCCTTGTAATGTAAACTGCAGTAGTTGTTTCACCTATAAGTACAGCAAAAATGTTTCATCTGTTTCAACCAAAAAAAATCATTTAAAAAGTAAAACAGGAGGATGATCACATAATATATTTCTAAAGATGCACCTTTTTTCTGATATTTGGTTGATGAATTACAGCAGTGGTTTACATATTAGATTCCTTGGTTATTTGTGATATGTGATTCCTGATTCTCTAACAGATCCTATTGTTTGTAGTTTTCCTGTAGATGAAAGAGGTACAATGAAATCTGTCGTGGAGTATTTTCGTGAAACTTATGGTTTTGTCATTCAACATACTCAATGGCCATGTCTACAAGTCGGGAACCAGCAGAGACCAAATTATTTGCCAATGGAGGTAAATTAGGCTTCACACTCTTTTAGATTGACCATGTAAATGATGTATGGATATACATAATGCATGCGAATGATTTGATTCTCCCAGGTATGCAAGATTGTAGAAGGGCAAAGGTACTCCAAGAGATTGAATGAGAGACAGATTACTGCTTTACTGAAGGTCACCTGCCAGCGCCCTCAGGAAAGAGAGTATGATATTATGAAGGTATGACATTTTTGCCATTTCTGCCATTTCTTTGTGTTACTAAATTGTTTCGCATTGTCTCCTAAGTCTTGCTATTTTTATGTTTTTCTTTTGATGAAATGATGTGACGTATTAGTCTTCTCAACATTTGCATCAAAGCTGCATTAAAAGTTTTCTTTTTTATTCTTTATCTGTGGTTTGCATGTGGACAGATTTTTCACCATTTGCATCAGTCACATAAAACGCTTCTCTATTTTATTCTTTATCTGTGGTTTGTACGTGAACAAATTTCTTGTAAAAATAATATTAATTGTGCATGTCAAAATATTCTCTCTTGGTGAAAAGTTGAGGATTAATTTAATACCCATCTCCAAAGTACCTTTGGGTCTAACTCTACCATGTTTATGGCCTTTACTATGTCTTTTGGTTGAGCTTTTGTCACAACAAAATTGTCAAATGTATTGAGGGTTTGTTACTGTTGGATTAATTTTTGTTCCTCCTATAGACGGTGGAACACAATGCCTATCATGAAGATCCTTATGCAAAGGAGTTTGGAATTAAAATTAGTGAGAAGCTTGCTTCAGTTGAAGCTCGTATACTTCCCGCACCATGGGTAAGTTATCAACTATCATATACATTTTGCTGCAGTTTTGTGGTTTCTTCCAGATTTTGATTTGTGATTGTAATTTATTTTCTCCATGTAGCTTAAATATCATGATACGGGTAGAGAGAAGGATTGTCTGCCAGAGGTTGGACAATGGAATATGATGAATAAGGTATCTCTTACAGTTTTAAAAATGATAGAATTTGCATTTTTTATTGTTGAATTTGTGGTCTCGCTATATATTTGATCTTAACCAAGCTAGTCTTGCACCCAATATATGGAGGACTAGATAAATAATCTGGTTATGTACATGAAAAGAAAAGGAATTTTATCCTAAAATGTAAAAGAAAGAAGTTGGTTAACTGCATCTACAGAGTTTCAGAATTGAGATTAGGCACCAAAGAGTGTTTCATAATGTGAAACCTAGCCCTAATTTTAAAGAAAAGGTTAATGGGTGATATAAGGAAGAAAATTTAGGTTAAAAGTGTTTTTGGACAGGATAGATGCCCTGACTATTGTTTAAATTAAATTCATAGTACAGTTTTAACTTAAGACTATGCATTTGTAGGATTACATAATAATTTTACTATATTTGTCGAAAGAAGAGAGCAAGGAGTAACACTAAGAGTACATTCATGTTGTGCCAAGTATTCAACGAGCAATGAATGAGCGTATTTTGTTAATTTTTAAAATCAATCAAATTGAACTTCAAAAGCTAGTTGAAAGAGATGGTCGTTATAAACTTGATGATTTTGATTTTTGGTTTTTGAATCAGGTTGTGTTTTATATTTAGCCTGCCACAAAATTTTATAATTTATAATGGCTTCACGGTGAATGTTATCTATAATGTTTGTCATCAGTTTTGTTGTTTGTTCATTCTTAGTTAAGCCTTTTCCCTCAATCTTTCGCAATGTCATGACATTTGTTTTTGTTTTCCATCTATGTAAATGATCCTTTGTGCCATATGCACATTTGAGTGAAGTGTGTACTGGTGGTGAATTAAGTTCTTAGGTTGAGCATGGGATGGTTGAATGTGAAATCTTGTGCATTCTCTGATTTTTAATTATTTTGTTGCAGAAAATGGTTAATGGTGGGATTGTAAAGAACTGGATCTGCATAAATTTTTCTCGTCAAGTCCAGGATAGTGCTGCACGAGATTTTTGTTATGAACTTGCACAAATGTGTTATATCTCTGGCATGGTAAGGAAGTTGCACGAATCTGAGATGTCTGTCTTTGTTATCTCAGTTTGGTTATTATTGAACTATTCTTATTTTGAAAGGAATCCTTTCAATATTAATGGTTGCTGTCATTTGCAGGATTTTTCTCCTGAACCAGTGCTTCCTGCTATTAGTGCTCGTCCTGAGCAGGTTGAGAAAGTCTTGAAAACACGGTATCATGATGCCATGATTAAACTCCAGCCCCAGAACAAAGAGCTAGATCTGCTGATTGTTATTCTCCCTGACAATAATGGTTCTCTTTATGGTATAAATTTAGTCTGAAATTTATTGCTTCTTCAAAAGAGATGCAATACTTTTCTCTGAATCGTTTTATCTCCCTTGCAGGTGATTTGAAAAGGATTTGTGAGACTGATCTTGGTGTTGTTTCTCAGTGCTGTTTGACTAAACATGTATTTAGAAGGAACAAACAATATTTGGCCAATGTGGCATTGAAGATCAATGTCAAGGTTGGTGGAAGGAATACGGTTCTTGTTGATGCAATATCACGAAGAATTCCTCTTGTCAGTGACCGACCAACTATAATTTTTGGTGCTGATGTTACTCATCCTCACCCTGGGGAGGACTCGAGCCCTTCTATTGCAGCCGTATGCCCTTTTTATCTGCTTTTGGTGCTTATGTTTTATGGTCCAATGACCTAGTTTGAAATTTTAATTATAAATGTAAAACATACAGGTTGTTGCCTCCCAAGATTGGCCTGAGGTTACGAAGTATGCTGGTCTGGTTTCTGCTCAAGCGCATCGTCAGGAGCTCATTCAAGATTTATACAAAACATGGCAAGATCCTGTAAGGGGGGCTGTTTCTGGTGGCATGATTAAGTATGGTTTTCTTTTGTGTGCTTTTAATTTGATAGATTTCAAATGTAGGTTGTTGAAGTTTTTTTCTTCCTTTTTTTTTTGTTCTTTGGTGATACAGGGAACTCCTAATATCTTTCCGAAGAGCCACTGGACAGAAGCCACAACGCATCATTTTCTACAGGTATAATCAAGATGCTTTTATTCTCTCCCCCTACCCTCTTTTTTCTGGGTTCTATTAATCTTTTTTTTCCTATATGCAGGGACGGTGTTAGTGAAGGCCAATTTTATCAAGTTTTGTTATACGAACTTGATGCTATTCGTATGGTAAGACCCTTCTGTTGACTACATTTCAACCAACAATTTGTGCATCGTTTTGGGGTCAAAGCTTTGCATCTAGTTCTCACACTTTTTACTGTCTATTCATTTAACCTCAGGCATGTGCCTCCTTGGAGCCAAATTATCAGCCTCCTGTTACTTTTGTTGTTGTACAAAAACGCCATCATACAAGGTTGTTTGCTAGCAACCATAAAGATCGTCGTTCTGTTGACAGGAGTGGGAATATTTTGCCTGGTAAGTACTACGTTCGTAATTTATTATGATTTCATAATTGATGTATAATGTCTCACTCGTCCTGTATGTACTCTCAGGCACAGTGGTTGACTCCAAAATTTGTCATCCAACGGAGTTTGACTTCTACTTATGCAGCCATGCTGGGATTCAGGTTTGATTTGCTTCATTTCTGAATATGAATGCTTATCTGTGTTTGCTTCGATTCATTAGTATGTTATATGTTTTTGGAAATGTTCTGCCCACTTTGGTAAACAGGGTACTAGTCGTCCTGCTCATTACCATGTGCTATGGGATGAGAACAAGTTTACAGCTGATGCGTTACAATCTCTTACAAACAACCTATGCTATACGTATGTTCTATCCCTGATCTTTTTATTTCAGTTTCATTGTTGCCATGTTTGCTTAGATGAGTGGTATTCAGTATTCACTGCCTTCAAAGATGGAGGGTGTAAGACGAGTTGGTATGTCTAATTATTTTCCCTTGTTGCAGATATGCAAGGTGCACACGTTCAGTGTCAATCGGTTAGTATTTTTTTTCTTGTTTTGCTTTATTCAAATGCAATACATATTCTAGTTCTGTAAATTAGTGTCTGCCACTCTATCTTCATTCTTTCTCCATTTTCTTTTGATTGATGACCTGTAAAAAAATTGCAGTCCCCCCTGCATACTATGCTCATCTTGCTGCATTCCGAGCTCGTTTTTATATGGAACCAGAGACCTCGGACAGTGGATCAATGATAAGTGGCATGCGTGGAGGTGGTGGTGCAGGAGGACGAAGCTCAAGAGTGCCTGGCGCCAGTGCTGCTGTGAGACCTCTGCCTCCCCTGAAGGAAAATGTGAAGAGGGTTATGTTTTACTGTTAGGGAGTGCATGATCATGTTGAAGCAATAACCTTTTATTCTGGTTACTTGTATTGACTGGTAAACTATGTTAATTTAGATACTTGTCGACTTGTACTGTGTTTGTTTCCCCCTTCGCCACACAATCTGCATCGGTCATCCAATCTAACAAGACATTCAAATATTTTCGCCAACTATCAAACATTTGTGAAACCATGTAGGTAGAAAAACTCTCTTCCAGAAGCACAAGGATGGGGTTGCAGCTGAGCAGTGAAATTCATTATCAAGATGTGTGCTTATTAGGAAAGCCAAGGGCAAATAGAATAGAAGAGGCGATCAAGTGGTAGTAGACGTATAAACCAGAGAGACTGCCTACCTCGTTTTACTCACAGATGATCTTCTTGCCCAGCCATGTGCAGAATACAAAGTTTGTCTAATAGCATTTCCAACACCTTAGTTTATGTGACATGAAGGGAAAGGAAATAGGTCATGGCATGGCAACACCCATGATCAGTCTTTTGTAAGATGTGTGGGCTATTTTGCTTTCGACATCACTATTCAGTTGACAACATAGATGGAAGAAGGACTAAAACACATGAAATAATAGAAGAGACTGGCAAAGTCCATACCTGTAGACAACAAGTAATCACCGAGAAAAGGACTCAACGTCAAGCATTTGGTACTGCTCTTGCCACTGAGCTAGGCCAGCTTCTTACTGATAATGGAAACTTCCAAATTTATCAAGAAAAAAAACTTCCACTATAAATAAAAATAGGCATCGAAAGGATATGCACTTACCATCGGATGTAACTGTTCATGAATAATGAATATTGCTACTGCTGAAGAATCCTATAGGCTATAGGCTATTGGTGAAACATATATAGAAAATCATCAGTCTATACAAGACATCATTTGCATTCACAAACATGTTATTCCCAATCAACACGTTTCATGCTTCTTTCCATACTATTATTCATATATCTGATGACTTATACATTTATTTTAATTAAAATTGTACAAATTTTTTAATTAGAATTTAGACTTGTTTAATTATATTTGAATTTTCAAAAAAATATTTTTATTTTACATTAATACAAATGTTTTACAAAACAAGTCCCTGTCTATGAAAATGAAATTATGTACCCTCCCAATTTAAGCTTTTAATGGTTGTCTACAAATATACCCCTTCCCCAATTATGAGGGGAAGGGAGTTAAGACGACAATCTCCCATCAAACCAAAGATTCTCAATCTCCCTTCCAAGAGGAGCATTTATGAGAAGAAAAAAATAAACAAACATTCACGAAAACCATCCATTCCACCGTCTCTTGCATCCTCCCCCTAAAACCGGATCGATATGAACATTTGTGGGAACATCATCGGATTCCGTTCGTTTGGAAACAAGGGAAGAGAATTCTAGGTTGCTGCAGTCTACGACAACCGACCACAAAGGAAATGCCAGGGCCAGGACCGCACCTAATGTACGCAATGAGCTCTGGCATAGCTCTGACGCACCTCACAAGGGGGCGTTTCACGACGCACCACACACTTACTTACGCACTCAACGCCTTCTTCGGCCCGGACATGGGATCCTTCTCCGAGTGGCTTAGCTCCACTTTCTTTGACGACAATTCCATCGTATCCTCTCTAGCCGATGAAATCCATCACCCTTTTTATTACGTGGTGATTCTGGGTTTCCCTTTATGCATTTTCTACTCCTGGCTATCAAGCGAATTGGTGCGAACGAGGATACTTGATTATGGTTATGGGGTGAGTTTAGTTTTCTTTTCCTGTCCTTACGGGTTTGAATTTTAAGGCAGGAAAATAGAAAAATCTTGTAGTATCAATATCAAATTACTTGATGACTATGTTGCAGGTGCCACTTTCAAGGTTGCAGACCTTATTCTTGATAGCAGCCGGTTCATTATCGCACTTTTTCCTTGATCACTTATTTGAGGTAAGAGATTTCAACGTTCATATTACCATGCACAAGCCTTACTATTTTTGTATAGATCATGGAATTGCAACTGTTTGAGGCAGACTTCTCCTGGTCTGTTAATACAGGATTGAGGTTATATTCATACAAGTCATGGATTTTCAGAAACTTTTGAACTGTCTTCAAAATGGACACTAGTTTCTTTTACGTAAGTTTATAGAGTTGATGGGAATATATGTACAGGAAAATGGTCACACAAAAATGTATGATTGGATTATGAGCACCGGTTGGTGGATAAACCGAGCACCTGTAAACCCAGACGCTGTTATAGTAGTGAGCTTCTTATGCATTTGTTTAATTGGCGGCTTCATTTACATCAACAGGTGATTAATTATTTCTCAATGTGTTTTTATGTTTTCTTCTGAGACTTGATCTCCAGTCTCTGACATAACTTTACCCCTGCTGTTTGCAGTTCAAAGTTGAGGAAGTCTATTCCAAGAAATCAGTCCTATGAATCAATGAAACTGATATTGGTTATAGGAAGCCTGTATTGCTTATGGTGTGCAAGCCAAATATACTTGATGAGCCCTCGTCGGCCACCGGTCGGCGAAGAAGCCGATTTGGGAGTCCTCGTATTTATGGCCACCTACTTTCTTCTTCCTCACTGGCTTTGTATTTTATCCATGAACCCGGAGCATCTTCACACACAACGGTTCCCGAAACAGTATGCATTATCCACATTGTAAGAGTGGGTGAGATTGCTGCAGAATTTGGATGGGATTATTTCAGTCAATGTACTGCTGATGTTTTTGTACACTATGATCGTAAATTAATCCCTATACTCAAATTGTTTATTTTCTTGTGTACTTCAATTTTGAAAGAAAAGGTATGTAAAAATTACTAATAGATTTAAAAATGCCCATCTTCTTTTTTTCTTCTTCTGGGTTGATGGAAATATAAATAGACATAGTTGGTGCCTGGTGAAGAGGCAGGCAGAAGAAGTCGATGTTGGCCGCCTGTTTTCTTCTTCCTCCTCACTGGACCATGAACCCTGTGTCCCTGTCCCTATCCCTATCCTGTCTTCTTCTACTACTCCATAATGAACCTTCCCAGTTCCCAGTCTCAGATGAATGCTTTCTCAATGTCCTTGCATATCCATTTCAAGATAAATAGGAGGACTATGACCAGAGAAATTATTAGGAAAATCTATGAAGTGAAAAAGTACTTACTCGTCCTAAAAAATATTTATTATTAATTTTTTAAAATTAAAATTTGATTATAGTATTGACATCAACTATCATTTAAGTCCATTGAATTGAAACAAACATTGCTAAAGTTGTGTGGTCGCTCCTTGGCCCTTGCTTTCTTTCCAATAAACATGATGGATAAGATGTGCACGCCCCATAATTAAAGCTTTTTAATACAGATTTCTTAAAGTGAATACTAGTACGGGGATTTAATATATTCTTTGTACCGTTTAAAATATAAATCAAATAAAATCAGTTTAAGTTGTTTTAAAATTTGTGAATCATAGAACATAAAAACATTATAAATTATTTTTTATATTTTTTCCCGAGTTCTTTCCTCGATGTTTATTTGAAGTGATTCGGTGTAATAGGTTAGAAACCTTAAAATTGATTATTATCTTAAATTTATTAATTTCAGTATAAATATACTTTTGATTTTTTAACGGTTTCTCCCACATTTTCCTGTTGCAATGTCTGTGAACAGGAGCAGTGGAGTTGTTGTATCCCAGTCCCACTACTTTCTCCACAATTTTAACTGATGACGCAAACTTTTCAATGTTCCATTACTTGATACTCATCTTGCTACTTGCTTCCTGTGTTAATGATAGCAACACGGCATCTGATTCTTAAAAATATTTTTTAAACAATCACAGCCAGGTAATTGTGTCTTAATTTAATTGGTATTGGTAGAGGGTTTGTTTTACTACAGAAAAACAGATAAAGACGATCTCTTTTACTCAAAAAAAAAACATTCCTTTTCATAGCAATTGGCAATGGTTCATCAATCAATGTCATACTTTTTTTTATTGGAAGAAAAAATAAAAACTGCATCGTCAACACGTCCATATGAAATGATTTTTAAATTAAAAATTCCTTTAATTGTGGATACCCTAAATCTTAGATTATAAAAAAAGTCCTAGATTATACAAGCTGGTGAAGATGACCAATAAATAGTATCGACGCTAGTGGGTTCTGCAATTCCTTTGCCTATCTGATTCTTTTGTTCAGTAAAAAAGCTATTCCCGGAGTATAAACAAGAGAAGAAGAATTCAGAGATTATCCTGAGCGGCCATGGCAACTCGCAGAATCTCTTCACTGCTTACTCGTTCACTCTCTGCTTCTTCCTCTGTCTCTACTTCTCTGCTTTCATCTCTAGGTGCCCATTCATCTCTTTCCTTTCATCCTCTTGTTTCTTTGATTTGCTTCAAGTTTTTTTTTTTTTTTTTTTTTTTTGTGTGTAAGCTTAGATATGCTTGTAAAGTCTCTTGTTTTTTGAATTTTGATTTAACATAATAGTTTCTGTTTGGTTGATGAGAAATTTAACAATAGAAAGGAAACTGTTGGTTGTGTTGGTCTATTTGTGTTTTAGCCTCTCTTTTTTCGTGTGTTGTGGGAAAAGGTTCAAGCCTTTGTGTTTGTCTTGTGCAATCTGTTCTTACAATCTAGCTAAAGTTTAGTTTTTTGTCCTGCTATCTAAACTAAAGCAAAAATAAGTAAATGGAAAAGCCAGTATAAAATGCTATCACTCGAGAAAAATAGAGCAAGGGGACATAGCATCTTCACAAGTACCACCGCACCATGCTCATTGCTCCCTTTCAGCTATAAATGCATTTGGTCTACTTTTCTCATCTGTCTAACTCACTGTTTTTCATTTAATTTTCCCAATTTTCTTCTCAGAGGTTTGTATTTTTTTGTATGATTTATGTTTTTCGGGTTCTTGACTGTGATGTGCCTCCCAACAATTCTCAGGAATTTCTATGTTTTTCCTCCTTTTTTCAGGGAAAAGCAGCGGCAGGAATGCATGTGTGAGGTTTGGCAATGCTGCGCTTCTGGAAGATCTGGTTGTTCCACCGGTTCAAATATCCTACACACAGCATTTAATTGATGGGAAATTTGTAGATGCTGCATCCGGTAAAGAAAGAGTTTTCAGCTTTACTTTGTTTTGTGCACTGAAGCTGATATTATTTGATGACATTTCTTGAACAGGGAAAACATTCCCTACTTATGACCCTCGTACCGGAGAAGTGATTGCACATGTTGCTGAAGGGGATGCCGAAGATATTAACCGAGCAGTTGCAGCTGCTCGTAAGGCATTCGATGAGGGACCGTGGCCAAAAATGACTCCCTATGTAAGGATTTCAAATTGGGATTGGGTTTACTATAAGGAAAGATTTCTGATTTGTTAATGCTTTTGTTTCAGGAACGTTCACGGATACTGTTGCGGTTTGCCGATTTGGTCGAGAAACATAGTGAGGAGCTCGCTGCCTTGGAGACATGGAATAATGGAAAGCCTCATGAGCAGTCCGCTAAATCCGAATTGCCAATGCTTATTCGCCTTTTTCACTACTATGCCGGTTGGGCAGATAAGATTCACGGGCTAACAGTTCCGGCTGATGGACCTCACCATATTCAGACATTGCATGAGCCTATAGGTGTTGCAGGACAGATAATTCCATGGAACTTTCCCCTTCTCATGTTTGCTTGGAAGGTTGGGCCTGCATTGGCATGTGGCAATACCATTGTCTTAAAGACTGCTGAACAAACTCCTTTGACTGCTCTCTATGTGGCTAAGCTGTTCCATGAGGTAAGTGCAATAATGATCAGTAGTATTGTTTTTTTGTTAGAATAAGGATGAAGGAGTCAATTAAAGATGTATAAACATCCCATTGTTTCTTGCTGTTATTAAACTTGTCTTAACCATCATGGAAAGATGTCTATTTGTGCACTTTCTACTCAAAGCGATGGATGTGCAAATGAACATACACATCCAAGACAAACAAAATTCTTTTGTATTATGCAACGGGTTCCTTATTACATAAAAAAAGATGTTGAATATATGTTGAGATGATGTTTACTTCGAAATTGCCTGAATCATTTCTACTGCAATATTGACAGCATTTTGATCACCAAAGCACCATCTTGAAATCTTCCTTGAATTGTTTATGACAGGCAGGTCTCCCTCCAGGTGTTCTGAATGTAGTTTCTGGCTATGGTCCAACAGCTGGTGCTCCTCTTGCCAGCCACATGGATGTAGACAAGGTATCAAAGTTCTACAGTCTCCAAATCTTCCCTCTTCTATATTGTTTCATGAGTTCATGGTAATATAACGGCGTATACTCTTGACAAATAACCCTTGAATTAAAATCACTTGACTTAGAACATAAATGGCTGGGTACATAAATGATGTCAGCTTGCTGTAGTTAAAATCAGTCGACTTTTCATTGGTCGGTCTGGTCTTTGTTAATTACACCTAAATTTTTCTTGTAAAATGCTCGCCTTAATTCTGTTTTCAGTTATGCCTATGGTTTGTACCAAATAAGTTACACATACTGAATGCAATGATATTGAACCAACAAGCTTCATTGGGCTATGGCTGAATGGTTACTGGATTGAGAGTTCAGGCGGCAGTTCTATTAGAGAGAGCAACTAAAATAATACCAAACCTAGAATATGGATCTCTGTAAAATAAAACTATGATTTGACTTGGAACATAACTTGCCTGCATTTAGAGTTTAATGTTCTCCTTGTTGATATCAGGTTCCATGGGCTGATGAGTTGACACCCCTAAATCTTCGATGATGCATGCTGGATGTACATTGAACTACCAATGTCTAATGCCATTAACACTTTGTTTGCAGGTTGCATTCACCGGATCAACCGATACTGGTAAGGTTGTCCTTGAGTTGGCTGCAAGAAGCAATCTTAAACCAGTGACATTAGAGCTTGGAGGGAAATCACCTTTCATAGTATGCGAAGATGCTGATGTTGATAAAGCTGTGGAGCTTGCTCATTTTGCTTTATTCTTTAATCAGGTTTTTTATGAGTTTCTTTGATTATAGATTTAGGATGTTTGAGATACCTTGGGGACTTTTCTAATGCTTCTTTCTTCAGGGGCAATGTTGCTGCGCTGGGTCTCGCACTTATGTTCATGAACGTGTATATGATGAATTCCTAGAGAAAGCAAAGGCACGTGCACTGAGACGTGTTGTTGGTGACCCCTTCAAGAAGGGTGTGGAGCAAGGTCCTCAGATTGACACGGAACAGTTTGAGAAAGTTCTGAGGTACATAAGAGCAGGAAAGGAAAGCATGGCAACCCTTGAATGTGGAGGTGACAGGCTTGGAACAAAAGGATACTTTATCCAGCCAACCGTTTTCTCAAATGTTACAGATGATATGCTGATAGCACAGGATGAAATCTTTGGTCCAGTGCAATCTATCCTCAAGTTCAAGGATGTTGATGCCGTGATTCGAAGGTCAAACAGCACCCGATACGGTCTAGCAGCTGGGGTATTCACGAGAAACATAGATACAGCGAACACGTTGACACGGGCGTTGAGGGCAGGGACAGTTTGGGTTAATTGCTTTGATGTGTTTGATGCAGCAATTCCTTTTGGAGGGTACAAGATGAGCGGCATTGGGAGGGAGAAAGGGATATACAGTCTTCATAACTATTTGCAGGTAAAGGCTGTTGTTACCCCTTTGAAGAGCCCAGCGTGGTTGTAGTTTTCGTTTGACCGGATTATCCCTTCCCCGTGTTGCCTTGTTTCGTTTGGAACATAATAGAAGTTATGTAATTATGCTATGGATTGGACGGGGAGGGAGGGATCAAACAAAACCATCGTCTTGTCACTTGTGTGCTCTTTGATTACAAAAAGGTTGTGCTGCATGTCATGTATTGCCTTGCCTTGTGTTCTACCGTCATTGTCAATAATGGGATGATCCCAAACTAATGTTGTTCATCTTCTTCTTGTAATAATATTTATATTTCTACAACATGTGTTGAAGAAAAGAGTATGGGAGATGTCTATGTTGAATTACCCTCTTGCAAGATCAAGTGCAAGTTGAACAACCACTTTGAAGGCTAACTTCCTTCTCCTGTTCTTTATAAGATAAGATCTCGGAGCACCGCCAGGAAGGTATTCCACAACAACACAACACACACTATTTGGCAAGCCGATTTGGCCATTCTCATCTGTATCTGTAGCCGTGACGAGCCCATTGTTGCCCGAATAAACTAGAAAGCATAAACCAGAGTTAGTAAGAATAAGAAACTCAAACAGTATAGTTACAACTCGTGCGTCTCTTCAGATATTTATTCACTTTCCAGGGAAGTTAATTTCCTCAAGCATTTGTTCATGGTTTTGTTCTGTTTGGGGCAGAGAAGTAATTGGAGTTTCTATATGGTTCCAGAAACAGGTGATGATATTAGTACATTACAGCAATCCCATACCTCTAAAGACATTAAGCTTGTGAGGAAATTAACAGCAATACTAGTGAGCTTCTAGTCATGGTTGCATAAGAAAATCTTCAAGCATTTTTACCTCAACGTGCAATGTCCTTCCTCGGATGAGGGTTTCCGTCCACTCGTCCTGTCCTATGGCTGTGGCCTGTGTCTGTGATGTGAAACAGACCATGCATCCCCCGTTCTTCTAATGCGGCTGAATCGGGTATTCAAGGAGATTAGGTATAGGGTTTTTTTAAAACCTAATGTCCCCATTGTTATGAGATGTCCAAATTTAAGATCACTTATTCGCATTAAATTTGAATCAAACTCATGATTAGTTAATATAATTCACAGGCATTTTAATTTTATGAATTTGTGAAATAAGGAAATATTGATGAATGATTTCAAAATCTGCACCAACCCTTTAGCTTAAGTGGTTAAAGGAATGATTGATTGTTTTAGAGGTTATGGGTTCGAGCACCAGCAACTCTATTAGAATAATTGAGCGATAAATGTCAAATAATGGAGATTATATTTTAGAACAGACTTGTTAAAAAAAATATTCCAAAATCTTTTTTAAGAAATCGACAGTTATTTTGGGCTGAGGTTCCTTTACTCTTACTACCATCCGTACCAGGCCTTGAGGATTGGATTGGACTGAATGTGTGGAGTAGGGACCAAAGACAAAGAGTGACTCGAATCTTGTGAAGAAACGGATGCCTATCGACTCCCTCAGACTCCACCAAGACCCAGACTATCCATTCCTCCCTCACTAATTTCGTACACGGTTGAGGTGGAACTGAAACCCTAAACTCTCCAAGAAACACAAAACAGAAATCTCCACTCATTCTAAGACACGGCAGATTCATTGAGATTCGGAGATATACGAGAGAACAAAGATGATAGTTGGCAGCCATGTTTGTGGTGTCGCCCAAGCAGTTTCAATTCCTCAACGAAAACCCTTTTATTGTTTCCATTTTTTGCCCAAGAAATCATCCAATCTCAGATTTGTTTTCCGATGGAATTGGAGTATTGCTACCCCTCAGAACAGGTCGTTTTCTAGGAACCAATCAAACAACTCTTCTTGGCGTTGCTGCTGCAACAACTCCACCATCGCTTCTTCTGAATGGGATTGGAATCGATGGACCCGCCATTTCTCCGAGATTGAGCAGACTGAGAGTTACGCCTCTGTTCTCAAAGTAATTCCTGGGTTATTTCATCCCTCGCTACAAGTTTTTTTTCTTCCTTTCTGTATGGGGTTTTAATTAGTTACTTGTTAACTGAAATTTCCATCTTGGGGGAATCCGTTTCATGTTTCTCCGCGGTCTCGGTTTCCATGTTTCTTTTTCAATTCGTGTCTCCATGTACGTTTTGCCACCAACTATTTCTAAAAATCACAAAATTAGAATTCGATAGCTTGCATCAGAAATAATAACTTGAAAGAAGATAAAGCTTAATGATGTTTGTTCACTTTTCTCCCTTTTCTTTCCTCTATCTTCACGTATGAAAGAATAGGAGGGGTGGATTTGAACCCTGCACTTTAGCCAAGTTGTATAATCAAGATAGTTTTTTGCAGTGACTTTTATACTTTTTTGTTGCTGTTAGGTTTTACCTCTCTTAGTGTCAGCAAGGTAAATTGAAATGGGTATGTAAGGAGCTTTGGATAAAAACATTAGATTGTTTTGTTAGGAGGAAAAGGGAGTGAGGCTCACCAATGACATTAAATGTGCTAAATTTTTTGTTGTTGTTCTTCAATCAATAAAGAACGAATTAGTCATAAGAACAAGCTCTTAACGTGCTAAATTTCTTGTTTTTCTTCGATCAATAGAGTAAATGACTGTTTTTGCTTACCATTTTGATATTTATTTCTATCCATATCTTTTTTCAAAATTTTGTCATTGCTGATTATAAAGGCATGTAAAGAATATTTGAAATTTACATTTGAGTGACATTGCAGTGCGATAAGTCCTCAATTCTTTGCTTGTGAGTATAGTGCAGTAATATACGGAATATAGGTCATCTAATTTACGCTTAACTTTGGGTTGTTTGGATTTTTAACTTTTACATGTATAATTCAGTTGCATTAGTTAAGCTATATATTTTTATATGTTATACATGTATATGTGTATTTCATATGTGTCTGTGTGTATAAATGTATGCTTGATTGAATGCTACATCTTGTAGTTCCAACTTGAAGATGCAATAGATAAGGAAGACTTTGAAGAAGCTGCAAAGTTAAAGTTGGCTATTGCAGAGGTTTCTTCAAAGGACACTATAGCTGAAATCATGTCTCAGTTGAAGGTTAGAGCTTGTATAAGCCTCTAAAATGAACAATGTGCTATTATGTTTTGGCTTTTACTGGAATCTGTTGTTTATCTGCAGAATGCCATAGATGAAGAGCGGTACCATGATGCTTTGCGGTTGTCTAGGCTTACGGGAAGTGGACTGGTAATTTCTTTGGTTGCTACTAGCTCTTATCTCGGGCTGTGTTCCTTCTAGTGAATAGCTTAAAAATGGTCAAGTGTTGTGGATTTCCAGTATTGAGGAAATCATTGTTTAGGTTCTACTATTATTCTTTTTTCTAACAATTTCCTTGTCACTGTTGCACTTCTGTAAGACTAATAATATAAAGCTCGGCAATATTAGATTCTTGAGAAAAATATTTTATGAATGGAGATAACTTGCAAGCATCATACAACTGTTTCATCTTCCAAGATGTTCCCCTTTAATATTTAAAGCAACTACTGAAATGAAAATCTAACATCTGTAGGAGTGATGACTATAAAGGCGTATATGATGATATTCTAAACGAGTGATAGGGAATAACGAGTTTATGTTTATCTAAGGGTCTTGCATAATTATAAATGTTCTAGCCCTCCTCCCTTTTTTGTAATTGTGACGTCAAATAGGAAACTTTAAATTTGATGGTTAGCTTCTATAAATATTTGCTGACAAGTTATATGGTTTCTTACGATGCATCTTTAAGCTATGGTTAAATAGATTCCTTAAGAACACATTTCTTAAGATGTGTAACTCAGCACATTCACGTAGAACTCCTACCAGCCTATGAAACCAGACCTTTAGAAGATCAATCTCTCTGGTGTTAATTGTGTGTTATTTCTGTTACACAGGTGGGCTGGTGGGTAGGCTACTCAAAGGAATCTGACGATCCATTTGGCAGATTAGTGCGCATAACTCCTGGTGTAGGTAGATTTGTTGCTAGGAGTTACAGTCCAAGGTGAGAAAGCCTCTCTCTTCAACTAAGGTTCTTTGTACTGTTAATTTTTTGATAATTGTTAATTACTGTTTGCATGCAGGCAGTTGGTCAATGCATCACCTGGAACTCCGTTATTTGAGATTTTTGTGGTTAAAGAAGATGAAGAAACATATCTTATGCAGGTGAACGTCTACTGATGCATCATCAATTTTTATATGCTGGAATTTTGTAGATCATATATGGGACTTAGTTGAGGAATTTTTCCTTGTCTGTTTGATCACATCTACTCTGTCTGGATGAATAGATTTTGAGATGTTCTCTTCTATGATAATTTTCACCCTTGTTATCCCTGATTCAGAAAGTTAATCTATCATGTGTACTACCTTCATAAGAAGAGCTCAGAGGCATTTTATAACAAATTCAATCTTGTTTTTGGGGTGTCATTAACATGTTCAAAATTTGGTGAACTCAGTACACTTACCATGAGTATGGTTAAATGGTGCGTATGGTTTGTTTAGTTCGTAGGGCTCTGTGCTGGTTGATATGAGTTGAAACTTTGGCATCTCCTCTTCTGTCTTCTTCCCGATGTGGCATTAACTACTACTATAATGTCCGGGGAGATCTCGAGTCTTAGATATGGAACCTCTTTGAGGGAGAATAGGTTAGTTCACTTCAACTCTGAAATTCCATTAGATGAGAGTTCAGCAGTTGCTAATGATTGTTAAAGTCAATGGACAGGTTGTGAGGATAAGTAAACGGTTGACACCATTGCTTCTCATTACTTTCTTTATTATTGGATTGTTCTGCATCTAGTTCCATGTCTAGAAATATATTGGTGAAACAGTAAGTCAAGGGCCTTTGAGTTGTCGCTCATGAGATATGTTTGCACACACACTCATGAAAAATGCTCTACGATACAATGTGCTCTAGAGCCTTCTCATTCATTTATGGAAGTTGCCTCTAACAATGCATATGCTGCAGGTAGTTTATTTGCAGCGTGCCAAAGCAAGTTCTACAAATAGTACGAGCTCACCGTCCAAGTCTACAAAACCCCCAACCATTTCCAAAGTTGAGAATGCATCTGTTATAGATGTTCAGGGGAATGATGAAGCTAAGGCAGAAAGAGGTGATGAGAAGGGAATAAATACTGAGGGAGCAACTGAGGAAGGGATTCAAAGTGTGATAAATTTTCTTAAAAATAAAATTCCTGGATTGAAAGTCAAAGTCATGAATGTTGATGTTTCTGATGAAGTAATAGTTAATGATTCTGTGGAGGAATTGATACAAAAAGATGATGAGAAAACAGCTGCCACTGAGAATTCTGAAGATGAAACTAGTGATTTGGAAGAGATTCAACCTGATGAAGTTGCAATGGGGCAGGGGGGCAATCTTGCAGAGGAAAAAAATGATTTGGATATGAAGCTTTTTATTGGTGGGCTTGTCCATAAAAATGAGGACAATCCTACTAAGGATGAATATATTCGTCTTCCTGCTGATATAAAAAGCTTGGAGAGAGATTCTTTTCTGCTACATGTCCCCAAGATGAGTTTAGATAGTAATACTGGAGAAAGTAAAGCATCTAAGGTGAAAATAGCAGCTATTGCAGCTCAAGGTGTTTCCGA
Organism: Abelmoschus esculentus; assembly: GCA_035048815.1. Taxonomy (NCBI): domain Eukaryota; kingdom Viridiplantae; phylum Streptophyta; class Magnoliopsida; order Malvales; family Malvaceae; genus Abelmoschus; species Abelmoschus esculentus. Next base: position 14,342,440 of record JAUCBN010000049.1, read on the forward strand.
GCTTATGCCTCCTGGTGTTGCTAAGGCATTTTGGGGTTCAGATAAGGTTTCTTCTAAGGTGAGATTTCAATTTGAACAACTGGATTCAGATATATAACTTTAATATTTAAATACTATACTGGCATTCTTCTCATTGGTGTTATCAAAGGGTTTTTTAGTGGGATAAGATTAACATATCTGAAACACTTCCAGATGTTTGGTTCTACATACTCTTTCAGCTTACAAAAACCTGACATCCTTTTCCTTCTGTGGGCCGTATGACGCTTGTTAAATTATATGTAGTCACTAGTCACCATGATCCCTATTGAGTGCTGTTGAAGTGCTGAGTAGATGCTTTATCACCACTTTGTGCCATTTTAGAAATAGGAGGAAATGCTGATTTTGAGGTCTAATATATTTTCCTTAAATAATCAATGCTGTGGATAACTGAGTTTGATAAGTATACAACTATGTTAGCTCGATTTAGCTTAACACTATCTGTTAATGTTATTTTAGGTTTCTAGAGATGTGCGTGAAATTGTCAAACTTGCTGTTAGTCAGGCACAGAAACGGAGCAGATTATCTGAGTATACAAATTTCAACCGAATTAGCAGTGACAATGGCAATTTGGACCCATTTGAGGGTAGGTATTCTTATGGTATATATTTTGTTCTTCCCCCCTCCACACTAAGCATCATTGATTGATATAAACTGATTGAACTGCAGGCCTCTATGTTGGTGCATTTGGTCCTTATGGAACTGAGATAGTTCAACTGAGGCGTAAATATGGTCGCTGGAGTGTTGCAGATGATGAATCTTCAGATGTTGAGTTCTTTGAGTATGTTGAAGCTGTGAAGCTTACTGGAGATCTCAATGTTCCGGCTGGCCAGGTTCTGTTTCATTTTTTTGTATCTTAGACAAATCTATTGATAGTTTTCCTGCTTATTTCTAGCTTGAGAGTGTGTTAATTATATGTTTTAATGTTGTTGATAAAACATGCCTGTGGTAATCGATATGCCTTTTACATTTTTAGGTTACTTTTCGTGCAAAAATTGGAAGAGAGAGCCACCTCCCGAACTGTGGGTTGTATCCAGATGAGTTAGGAGTGGTAATTATTGTTCCCTGTTATTGAATTCTTCCAATTTTCTCCTTTGGTTGCATTGTGAGAAACAATGCTATGTAGTGTTGATTTTGGTATAAGATTTTGCCTAAAATATCTCCTCTATCTTGTTCATATAAATTGGATTTTATTCAGGCCTCATATTGGTTAACATTAATTTGGACTTTTAAGACCTTAATTAATGGGAAAAACTCTAAAAATTACAGGTTGCATGTTACAAAGGTCAGGGAAGAATAGCAGATTTTGGTTTCCGTAATCCACGATGGGTTGAGGGTGAGCTTCTCCAACTTAATGGCAAGGTAAAAAAAATTGGTACTTTGTATTAATAATTTTGATGTGAGTTGCAGCTGAAATTATTTTGTTGAACATTTTGAATTGAAAGAAAATCCCCGTGGTTGGCCATATGCAGGGTATTGGACCCTATGTCAAGGGAGCTGATCTAGGTTTCCTTTACGTTGTGCCTGAGCAAAGTTTCCTTGTGCTATTCAACCGTTTCATATTGCCAGATTGAAATCAGTCTGTTACTGAATTTGATCACCTTTGACGCAAGCAGAGATAAAAGAATCTGGCGCTGAGGAACTATTTTGTGTACAATATTCTAGAGGACAATGCTGTCTTATGGTAACCCTTGTGCTTTATGTTTTTAGTATTGGTTAAGGGAAGAGCGGATCGATATTATTTTTGCATCATCTGTGCTTAGAGTGTTCCTCTCTTAGTCTTTTGCTGTTGTATATCAATTTTGCAGATTGAGCAAATAAGGAAATATGTTATTTATCATCTTCCGGTGTAGGATCCCTATGCTTGCTTTAATTAGTATGAGTTGTATCAACACCTGACCCAGTGGCATGATAATCAGCGTGGTGATGATAACATGCTAATCATAGGTTGGTCATGCATTTAGCCGGTTTCTTATTAACAAATAATTGATGCATGGCTCATTGCTTAAATCAATCAATTATATTTACAAGAAGGTGGATACTATGCAGTGATCCCAAAAGGGTATTCGTAAAAGCAGGAAGGGTTGTATTAAGACCAGTGAAAGCATTGGATTGTATGAAATGAGAGATCCAGTGAACAAGGAAAGAGAATAGGATGGATGGATGCTTTTTTCCTTTCTCTTTCTTTTTATTCTGTATAAAACCTAGGTGAGGGGGCTACTTGTGGAGCAGCGGTGTCTGATTATGGTTGTTTGGTTTGGCATAAATTAACCCTAAACATATACATGAGGTTATTAGGCAATAAAGTCTGGAATGGGTTGGTTTGTGTTTGTAAAGTAGAGAGTGGTGTTGGAATCTTTTATAGATGGTGGTTCTGCCTCCTGCCTTCTTTATCACAAAGAATAAGCATAAGCATAGGCATAGGCATAGCCCACTCCTAAAGAAAACATAAAGAATGAAAGAAATCACTCTACTTTTGTAAAGTTACCAATGAATAAGAAATTGATATTGATAAGCAATGGAATTCCCTTCCCCACCACTTGCATGAAAAAAAAACTTATTTTATAATTTTATAAATTATACTATTCGTCCCTGAAAACTTGTTCTTCATTAACTTTTTACGTTTTTTTAAAAATGTTTAAAAAAATTAATTGTAAAATAATTAAAATCATAATTTTACGCATTAAAAGGTTAAAATTTATGTCGTTAAAAAACTAAAAATAATATATATATATATATATATAATAGAAGTTATTGAGATTTTTAAATAGACAGTTTAAATAGAATAATTTTAAATATAATTTTTTTCTAAGAAAAATGAAATGGTAATTTCTTTCTTAAAAGGTTTATCAATATCTAAGTATTTTCTTTGATGCAAATATAAAGAATGTTGCAAACCCTATCAAGTAGAGAAATTATATTATAGACTTTTCTACCACATCATTCATGGTTTCAGTTAATTAGATTCACTTATTTTATATTTTAAGGTGATTTATCACTTCTTTCCTACTTATAATAAATGAGTGGGTAGTTATCAAGCTCAAACACGAACGAACCTGATTATATGAATTACGGATTACGTGATAAAGAGTCTATAATATAATCTCTTCTATCAAGTATCAAACATATTTTGAATTTCTATTTCTATTTTATTGCTCCTACTATCAAATATTAATTGAGGACAAGAATATTAAAAACTTGTTGCATTCGAGTTACGTATAATCTGCAGCTTCTGAATGAAATTACAGTCAAAGCAAAGTGAACAAATAAAAAGATGCCATCCCATGTCCAATATTTGCTATGTTTTAATAAAACTGTTAGTTTCGCATTTTAAAATTATTTAATTTAATTTAAATTGTTATTTTAAAATTTTAATAATTTTTATAAAACAAAATTATTTTTTTATTTTTTTAAAAATTTAAAAGTTAATTTTTAGAAGAACGTGGTGGTTTTTTATTGGTTGAATTTTCATGCATTTTGTTCATAAATGCCACGTGGTATTACCTGTCTATACGAGGAAAAGCTCGGGAAGTAATTAATGCATCTTTCTCCCGCGCCTTTCTCTGTTTTTTTTTTTTTTAATTTCTTTTTTCACACACTTTCAGTCGCTCAGGCTGAGCATATTAAATTGCGAGAGAAAGCAACGGAAACCAAAGCCGCGATGAAAAGGAACCAAATTCCTAACGACATCATGAAACGATCCTCTTCTTCTAATTCCGACGCAATGACTCACTACGAGTCCCCCAAATCACCTTTCCGACTCCACTCCCCTCTCCGATCCGACCAGGGAGACCCAGACAATACCTCCAATTATGCTTCTCCTGAAGCTTTCCCCGTTAAACCTCCTCTCGACGATTCCAAGGCACTCGTTGCCATGGACAAGTCCACCGCCAATTCTTCTCTTCTTTCACCGCCGCCTCCCCCGAGTACTCCACCGCAACACTCGCTGCATTTGACAGTGAACCGCGCCGTGAGGGAGGAGGGACCGGGAGAAATGACGAGGACCAAGGTGAGTGGCGGAGGTGGAGCGGGAGCAGTGGCGGCGGTACTGAGGAGATCGAAGGTACATCATCAGGTGATAATGGCGGCTTTAGGGTTTCGATTAAGTGAAATCGTTATGTGCTTGATTTCTTTCTCTGTTATGGCTGCTGATAAAACGCAAGGCTGGAGTGGTGACTCTTATGATCGCTATAAAGAATACAGGTTTCTCTCTTTGCTTAATTAAAATTCATGCTATAATGTGGTCAAACCTCCTCCCTTTTTCCATATCCAATTGTCTTTTGATTTTATGTGTATTTGTCAGGTACTGTTTATCAGTAAATGTGATTGGGTTTGTATATGCATGGTTTCAAGCCTATGATGTAGCTCACTATCTCATCACAGAAACGCATGTCATCCACCATCACCTTTTTCTGCCTTTCGCCTTCTTCATGGATCAGGTAACTTTTCATTTCTCAAATTAAATACGAGTATTTGTTTTAGTTCCAAAGTAGCTTCATTCTTGCTTGTTATTACCTCCTTGCAGAAGTAGCTTGTGATAACCGGTGGGAGGACTATTAATTCTTGTTATCTTTCATTGGCATTCTATTGGTATATAGCATTGCCATCATTTTCACACATAGGTTACTTGTATGGTTCTGTTTTGTGCATAAGTTGCATTGTTGTAGTATGTGTGTAATTTCAGGCATTGCCTGCATACTTTTACTATCAGCAGAATTTGTGATTTTTATCATTTAGATTTTCCTTGTATGTAATAAGGTTGAGTTCATTTATTCATAGATTTAGTGCAATAGACAAGATATATGCAGCAGTTGGTTTGTACCACTAGGGCTGTGATGCAGAGACTAGAGAGGGGAAAATGCTGATGAGAAACATGGGTTGATTGTTTGGCTCATGTTGCAGATACTGGCCTATCTTTTGATTTCATCATCATCTGCAGCCGCCAGCCGAGTGGATGATTGGCAATCAAACTGGGGCAAAGATGAGTTCACAGAGATGGCTACTGCCTCGATTGCAATGTCATTCCTTGCTTTCCTTGCTTTTGCATTTAGCTCGATCATATCCGCTTACGAACTCTGGACCCGAGAATCTGTCTGAGTCGGTTATAGATTGTGTTTAACATTACATAACAATCGGATTAAAACAACTTTTGAGTTGCAAAATTTAGATTTTTATTATTGTACAGAGAAGATGTTTTTTTTACAATATTTCCCCCCTTGAAAACATACGTACTGTGGATTAGAACAATTTCTTTTGTCGTATACCATTTTATTTTATATGATTGGTCTTTGTTTGCGTATGGCGTGGGTGGTGGTTATTTCTTGTTGGATTCAGGCCAGTGCACGGGTCAAGTATATTAAGATTCGCTTCGTATTCTCTAAAATGAGGTGGTGGCATTTGAAATCGAACTGCAAAAAATTTGCTGTCTACATATTTACTTTCTCAATCAAACAACTACAAAGTCCAAACATGAAGAGAAATTCTCCCTTTTCACGATCATCTATCTGCCTTGCCTCCACTGCTCACTTGGTTCTGGGTATTTGCTGCGCAATCACAAACAGAATAAAATCAGGGACTCAAAAGGACACCTAGTATTTGTTATGGACGGAGTTAGGCCACATAGCATGTGGTTGTGTGGCCCATTCTGCATACCCAATTAGACTTTTTCTAAACAAAACATATCCAGGCCTAGGGAATAGAAGAGGGACTGAGGGAGAGGGCTTTAATCTAACTCACATGTCCCTCAACAAAAAAGAATTATTCAGGTCAAGGTGGCTATACACAAGCATTCACATTTTAAAAAATATCCCATTCGAATCAGATGGATCGAAAATCAGTAAAAATGACTTGGATCTTATTTTTAATAAGATGAGTACCTTGGTTTTAGATGATTTGATGACGCCAATCAACAACTTGTCTCCAGCTAAATGTCTTACAAGTTGTATGAGTTCACGCCTTGATATTTTCTTATCCTGCTCAACCAAACATTACAGTCTCAATGTCTCATTCCCAAACAAATGGAAACATAAAAAAGAATAAACTACACACGCTTACCCTGTGATCTCTATAATACTTGGAGATCAAGTTCATGGCAGTTGGAGGTAAAAACTTGGTTAGTGCAGTTATAAGAACAGGAAATGATATCCATGGGGATGTCGGCATCTTCAACCTATCTTGTATCCCAAGCAAACCTACAAATGACCAAAACCCAAAGTCAGACCCAACCGACTTTCAAACTGTTCAAATCCAAAACCGTTTTCGACTTTGCTGACCTTTCAAAGATGAAGGAGCTCTGAAACTCAAAATGTATTCGGGCAAAATATGAGTATTCAAATGCGTAGTCCACACGACATACTTATTCGGTGTGGACAAGTCATCTACGCCAGAATCAAACTCGTTTGAACTCGGATGGCATTGCGTAGAACCAGGCTGCACCAGCTCTGCCTTCCCCAATATCACGCGGCAGAGCATCAAATACCGCATCCCATTATGATCAGCGACAGCATTCTTCACACTGAAGCAAGACGAACAATCAAATTTAACAAGCAGGCAAAAATTGAATCTATTTCTATAAGTAATAGATGGTGTTGTGAACTTTACCATTCCATGGGAGAATCATCAGGGGAAAGGTAGACGCCGTGACCATACAAGCCGCTGTTTTTAGGCAATCCGCTATAGCCAAAGCCATGCTCAACGATCTTAGAAATCTCGTCTCTAGAGGCAGCGCACCAAGCGTACTTAACATTAGCGTCGCCGCCGCATTTTTTTTCCACTGCCTTGATGAAAATCTGGAAAGCTTGCAGCCTTGCCTGCCAAGTAAGGCCATCAAAACAATTTTTCTGGATGGACAAGTCCTTGGTGTGAACCGCCAGAGAACCCAAATTGGAGAGAAATCTTTTCGCGATAACATCATGTGCTTTATCCCCGTGTGATAAACGAACCAACCCCTTGTTTGAGAGTGAAGGCTGATCGAAACAGGGACCGGAGACGCCGCTTTCGCAATCGGAAACAATCGATTCCTCTTCATTTCCAGACGTGGAACCCGTGGGAATTGATACGGAGTTTTGGATTTGGAATAAGAATTGATTTTGAACATAAGCCATAATATGAAGAAGTAAACTTTGTGTCCACTAAGCAAGGAATAGCCGTCAAATTGGTAGGGAAAGAAGACAGAGAGTATGTAGAAGAAGAAACTACAAAGGGTTCATCTCTGAATGTGCGTTGGTATAAGCAACAGATGATCTTCAAAACAGTTGCGGGTTAAATATAGGGTGGGTAAAAGGTTTTTTCTTTGCCTTTGCTTGGAGAAGAGGAGGAGGCGTAGGTATCAAAAAGCAGCGACCTTTTAGAAGCAGTGGTGAAGAAGGAAGGAAATAAATAGCGGTGGGCGAGGAAGAGGGGCGCTACTTGTTTTTCCTTTTATAGATTCTTGTTTTCCTTTTATAATTTATAAAAGATGTGGATTGTGGATGGTCGAGTCAGAGGCCTACCGTTTTGGGTAAAAGAAGAGGCGGTTCATCCTACTAGTCCTAGTTTTATATATTCTGCTGACTGAGTTGTTTGAACTTGGACGAGTTTTTGAAGTGACTGCCTAGTGCCTACTGGGTTGAAGCCCGAAGGGAATAGAATTAACATGATAGTAGTTCATATTTTAATATTTAAAGGCTCTTTCGCATATTTAATAGGTTAGATTCTATGTCATTTAAAATATGTTATCACATAACATACTATTATTAAATTTTTAACGGTTCAGTTATCATGGTAGTTAAAAAATGAGTTATTTATTAAAAAGACATAGGCCAAAGCTAAATTTATCCCAAAAAAATAGGAGCCAGAATGATAAAAATTATAAACATGTCTGCGGTTGGTTGATCATAACTGCTCACATGTTCTCCTCTCTAGACCTACTCTATACATTAGGTCTGAGGTTGAAGACACAGTACAAATATCTCTTTCACTTGAGATTCATCTTTCCCTCCGAGTAGAATTAGGTTTTGTAATTAAAAAAACTTTGATTTAAATTTTTTACAAGACAGTTTGAGTACAAACAGTGGATCATTTACTTCAAAAATGTAGAGCTGAATGTGAGTGTGGAAAGTCTATATCCCATTGGTTTTGTGAGCACATGGTTTTGCCGATTTCATTGTTTTTTTAGATTAGAGTTTATTTGGGTCCTTAATTATAGACGTTGTTTCGTATTTCTTTTTTTAAATACTCTTTTCTAGGCAATGGTTCATTGGTTATAGGAGTCTGGCCATTCACGTGGAAACAAAACCGACCAAGCTCATAAAACGTGATACCATAGGATTTATTGAAGCTTGTTTCTACTCTGCAAGTGCAAGTGCAAAGGAATAATAAAGTCATGTTGGGTTGTAATCATTTCCAGCACGATTACAAAACAAATTTCCTTTTTTGACAACAGTTTACAGTTGTATGAATGTTGGGTGCTGCTGCTGCCTGCTGCTTAAGAATCCCATGTGCGAATTAACTCAAGAAATGACTATGAAAAGTATCATTGATTCATAAACACACGCCAGAAATCAAAGTTCGATCCATGGAATAGGAATAGGAATCAAAGTATCATTGATCCATGTGAAGTAATATGTGATGATTTGAGATACAAGATTTGTTTTTTGTTTGCTGTCCCTGTCCATACTTTCTGCTTCTGCTTCGCTTGCTAGTTGCTAGTTGCTACTTTCATTTTCTGTTCCCGATGCCCTGCTATTGATGTCAAATCCGTTCACGCCTCTATTGAGGCTACTGTTTATGAGAAAAAAGTACTTGTAGGTGGAAAACAAAATTTTCAAATACATGGAGGCTGGAGCTTCAAGTATTGTATTGTAATTTAATGAAACTTTAATAGATAAACTAGTCTAATCTAGTAAGTTCTAGTCCTTGGGTTATCTCGAAATAGAAGAATAAAACTTCATTGAATTTTAACTCGCAAGTTTGGATTTTAGTTTGAGCGAGCTTTACAATTATTTAAGCTCATCCTACTCTCACTGAGAGGCTGAGGCACCCAAAATGCAAATCATTGCAGATGAAGAAATGAGATTGGGTGCACAGGGCGGAGCAGGAGCAGGAGCTGCAAGGGTAGAGGAGAAGAAAGAGAAAACAGCATTTGATGTGATGCTGCTGCAAAAATCAAGGTTATTAAGGAAGTCAGGGCTTTTACCAATCTGGGTTTGAAAGAGGCCAAGGAGCTTGTTGAGAAGGCACCTGTTATACTCAAACAGAGGAGGAAGCAAATGATATAACGGAGAAGATAAAGGCAGCTGGAGGAGTTGCCGTCCTGGAATGAGTTCAGGTGCTTGATTTTTTCATCCTCTTTTTTCACCCGTTCTGCAGGTTGTTACTGGATAATGTTGGAAAGCACTTTTACATAATACGTGGAATGAGTTGCAGTTTGAGTTGTTATTTGATTTTTTCATTCTCTTTCTTCATTATAAAAGATGATGAATACTTTTGAATATGCATCAACATCTACACGCATTGATTATACTAAATGACGAAACAATCCAGATGGCAGATGATGAAAATCAGAAACGAATGGTGTCTATTCAACCAAATCGTAAACTTAATTAAAACGGACAAAGGAACGGATTGGCTACTAAGCTATGAGAATCATGTTGCCTTGCCGGGAGATTTTTTTATTTGTCTTGCAACAACTCTAAAGTTGTTAGTATAGAAGATCAAGTGGCAGAAGCAGATTCATATCGGCAAACACAATCATAGAACTTTCCTTGAATCAGTTTTTCTGCCAACCTCTGTGTAATCACCGGTATTAGTTTAGGGAGTCGCCACCAATCAATTTTACGGTGTGATTGGAACACCAAATTCGTAGGTCTACGAACCAGAGTGGATCCGGGAGTCTGATACGCGTAGGGAAGGGTGAGCACCCACAACGCCCGAAATCGACACCTATTGGTTACACGATATTATATATGATCGAAAATATCAATTCGGTGTTAAGTTTACCGTTGTGATCCCATTAATTTTGAAACATAACCTACAAAATAAAGCACGAACCATCTAGCCTCATCGGTTAAAGGAACGATTGTTGTTCTTAGAGGTCACGGGTTCGAGCACCGGTGTTGTCAGTACAGTGACTGAGCGATCAATGTTAAAAAGGTTGAGAGTATACTTTGGAACAAATACTACTAATCATTGTAGCTGAATAAAAAAAATAACCTACAAAATGAAATATTAGTTAAATCAATGATAAAATGAAAATAAATAATAATAAAACATATAATATGATGATAATAGCATAAAAACAAGGACTAATCTGCAAAAAGGCAAAATTATAAGGCCATAATAATGAAAACGGTGATTGAAATTAAATAGAATTGAAATATAAAACCAAAATAGCAAAATTAGGGACTGAAATTGAATAAAATACAAAAATATAAGGCTAAATTACAAAAACAATGACTAAAATTGAAAAGGATACAAACTGGAGCGCTGAAACAGAAAGGCACTAGGAATTCAGGGAATGTCCGCGTGATTTACCCCTTATTTCGGGTAAAGTATCGGTCTGGGTCGGATTCTGGGTCGATCCGTGGGTATCCAACAGTGAAACGACGTCGTTTTGGGCCCTGTAACCAAGCACCAAAACAACGTCGTTTTGGGTTAGCTATAAAGACCCCAATTTTAGTGAAATTTCATCTTCCTCCTCATTTCATACATAACAAAATTCAGAGCTCATTTAAAAGCTCTCTACCCTCTGGGAATTCCGGTAGAGAAGAACCACCGTCCGCAGCGCCGTCCACGGCCAAAAGTCTATATTTATAGACATAAGATGGAAACTCTAATTTTAATGGGTATTAAACCCTAATACTAAAGCCCATTAAAGTTTAACTTAAATGGATATCCACTATAAATAAATATATTTATAACACTCTCCCTTGGATATCCATGAAGATAATGTGCCTCGTTAAAACCTTACTAAGATAAAAACCCTATGGGAAAAAAATTTCTTAGTGAAGGTAAAAGAGTACACACATCTTTGATACGCATAACATGTTGCCTCATTAAAAACCTTACCGGGAAAACCCATTGGGACAAAACCTCGGTTAAGGGAAAAAGAGTGCAACGCGTATTTACTCCCCATCATGAAAATATCACATAAGATCTTTGAATCTTCATAATTCAATATTGAGTACAATCTTCAAATGTTGAAGTAGATCATGCACTAGTGGATAAATCTTCCAAATCATTGCTTGAAATGATTCATTGAATATTATTCATCTGAAAATCATGAAGGACGAAACTTGAAGAAATATGTTTCGTTTTATCATATTTGATATATCCACCTTGTGATATAAATTTTGTATTATCTCTGTACAAGATAACTTGCATCTTATCTTGTAAAAAACATTCACATATCTTCAGGATATGTTTAGCCAAACACATATTTCGGTTTTGCCTTATGCATAATAATTATTTAAAGGTAATGATCTCGTAGCACTTAAATAATATTTCTGGACCAGTTAAGATACGATGCTTCCAGATCAAAAAATGTGTATATTGTGCTTTAGACCAAAAATATCATTATCCTTTTTGTGATGCGAAAAAAATCTTTGTTTACAGTAAGAGACATAACAACAATCATAAAGGTGATAAATGTAAAGTCTCTTTCAATATTTTTCTGTATGTCGATAGATGCACAAGGATTTGAGGAGGTCTCTTCACGAGTCTCAACGATATTCAAATCATCGACATACACAATCAATAAAAATTCAGAGCTAAATCTCTTAATAAAAATGCTCGGGGAAATAATTCATATAGCATTAAGCTAATAAGTATTCAATGAGGCGATCATATCAAATACGCCTAAATTGTTTCAAGCCATAAAAAGATATATTCAATATGATTGAATAATGTTCTCGAGAACTTGAATGAACTGCTTATGGCAATCTAAATCTTTTCGGAAGTTTCATGTAAATATTACTATCAAGAGGCTCATTCAAATAGGATGTAACAACATCCATTAGGCAGAAACCGAGTAATTTTATTTATTGTCAGACTGATCAAAATCTAAAAGTAGTTGCATCCACCACCGAGGAATATATTTTCCTCATAATCAATTTCATGTCTTTGTGAGAATCCTTGTGCAACCAAATGAGCTTATATCTCATGATTTCTCCTTTTGATTTCTCTTTCTCACGAAGGCTCGTTTATATTCACGAGCTTTACACATTTCAATGTACGGACTATAGGCCCAAATACTTTTCTTTTCAAAAGAGATTTTAGTTTCGCCTCAATTGCCTCTTTCATGTTGGCTAATCATTTCTTTGTTTACATTGCCCAATTGACAATGATTCATGATCCACATCATCAAATAAAATCTCTAGTGCTATATTGCATGCAAATATATTAACGACGTCGATTTAATTTTAGTTCAACTTATTACCAGACATGACATAATCTATTGAGATCTCTTTATTATCAGGTACCTGAGTCATGTCAATGTCTCTGTTGGAGACCATTTAATCTCTTCTAGAGATTTTCATAATCATTGATTCCTCGATCAGACCATCATAAAATATAGCTCCTTTTCTTTGTCGAGGATCTCTTATCTTTGGAACTTACTTGTCTACTACGCTTTAAGCGCAAGTTAGACCCATTAGCAACTAGAGTTTATCCTTCCATGACATCAAATTTAATCGGAGCATTCATAGCTGGTATACGTGACTTAGTCAATCTTTTATGGTCAGTAAAATATCTGGCAATTGATTTGCTAAATGAATTATCCTTTGAACTTATAGTTCACATTGTGTAGTACGTGGATCAAAATGAGAAAAATGATAATTCATTAACTTATTTCTTTCCCCAGCTATTTATTTTCTCCCCCTAATGTTGGGTAAACTGACTCATTAAAATGATAGTCAGTAAATCGGGTTGTAAATAAATCCCCTATCAGAAGCTCTTATATATATTCCCAACAAAACTCATCTTTGTGCGTTATGGTGGAGCAATTAGAACATATATCGCACACATTAAAAAAATCTAAGATGAGAAATATTTGGTTTCTGACCAAAAACCTTTTGTAATGGGGAGAACTTATAATCATTTGTTGGCTTGATGCGAATTGGTGATACTACATGTAAAATTACATGTCATCAACATTATCAAGACTAGTTGTCTTTAGAAAATAATCTGGAAAATGTGCTCGTAATTTTATCAACTGAGAAGCAGCCTCGCAAACACCAAGTTGCGGGTTAATAACAAGGATATATATAACCATCTAGTCGATGCATCGATAAAAATCGTAAAATATCTAGATGGTCTTTTAGAAAGGTGTATGGGCCCATATATATATCACTTTATATCCGTTCCAGAAAATTAATAGCACTTTATCTTAGATGTTAATGATTGTATAATCAAATTGCTTTCATAGCAAGTATCACTTGAAATATTACCATGAAGAAAATCTTAGTTCTTCAATAAATGACCACATGAAAGTGTCAACCAATTTTCGCATCATAATTGAACCGGGATGGTCTAACCAGTCATGCCAAATAAAATTATCAGTAAACATACATGTAATTTTGCCAAGATTTCCTTATACTCGTAATATTGAGATAGTCAGTATCCCTTGACTAATATTCTCAATATATTTCTGTAAATATCTTTAAAATTCAATAAGTCTCTTTGCAACTTTGACGAGCATAATACACTGTAAATATGAGATAAAGTCTCATTTGGCAATAATATATTTGCTCAACGGGCATAATGCACTGTAAATATGAGATAAAGTCTCATTTGACAATAACATATTTGCTCTGTCGGAGCTTTCTGTGATATTAGTACTTCCGGATATAGTACTCATTATTCCCTTGCATTTAAAATGGGAAAATATGCATAATTATGCACCTTTTAATATGTGCTTTATTTCATTCACTTCGGGGAATGAAAAATATGTGCTTTGTACCATTCACTTCGGAGAATGGAAAATATTAAATATAGCACATTATATCAACTCGTTTATTTATCAAAGATAAGCTCTCAAAAGCTCTTCCGAAGCATTGATATTTCAGTACTTTGAGATATAGTACTCACATTTTCCCTTGTATTTAAATGGGAAAATATTTCTTATGCTTAAGTATAGTATGAGTACTTGCACTGTTTGCTTGGCATAAATAACCACAATTCATTGTAGATTTTATTCCGGAAGTGATAATATTCTTCAAAGGATAAATAAAAATAGAATGTAAATAAATAATATATAAAATAAATTAATGATAAATTAACATAAAGCGTAAATAAATAATATGTAAAATAAATTAATATAAATATATAATAAATAAAACAAAATAAATAAAGATCAATTATTTCTTTTAGATGTTATAAGGGAAATAAAATAAATGGCGAATTATTCTCTTGAAGGACTATGAGAAAAATTATCAATATCCAATTGAGTTGGATCAATAACGCCATTATTTTCGCCACAAAGAAAATCTGATTATATTTTCTTCAATTTATCATTCATGATTATGAATAAAGTCCGTAATGCTTCGGCATTTGACAAGTACGAGATCAATGGTTTATACCATCACTTTGATAACATAAAGATTTTTAATCTGATCTCTATCATTCTTGGCATCTTTACAATTCCACTTCTTGTGGATATAAGTATTCTCAAAATAATCATCTTATCTATGTATGTTTTATGATCTCAATCATTATCACAATTACTAATGTGGCTTTTATTCATTCCGCTATATAATATCACATTCGCTTCAGGGAATGGAGCGGAGCCTGTTGGGCGATATTTATAATTTTTCATGAGCAACTCATTATTTTGCTCAACCACAAGAAGGCAAGAAATTAACTCAGAATATTTCTTAAAGCATTTTTCACGATATTGTGTCTGAAGGACAACATTGTTGGCATGAAAAATGGAGTATGTTTTTTTTTTCTAACATATCCTCATCAATGATACTCTGGCACATAATTGAGTTTTATTCACTAACCATATAGTGAATTATCACATTTGCATTCACTTCAAGGAATGAAACAAATTCAATAATCGCATGGAATAAACATCATGCTTGCATTCACTTCAAGGAATGATATAAATCAAATAATCGCATGAAATAATCATCATGCTTGCATTCACTTCATAGAATGTCATAAATCCAATAATCGCATGGAATAATCATCATGCATGCATTCAATTCAGGGAATGTCTCCCATAAAAATTCTTTGATCAAGACAATTTTCGTAACTTGAACTTGGGAGAAGTCTATAGTCGAGTTTTTCGACACAAAAAAAATATTGCTTCCAAGCAAATATAGACTTTATAATATTCATACTATTAAATAGTAATTGATCAGCCGATATATATTCAATATATTCAAAGAATAAAAATTTAATCCTCATACGCGGCGTTGTTAAACCAGTCCACAAGGTCCTTTAAAAAGAACCTCCTTTGAGACCAGTAGCCTCGCAAAACGGGATGTCCAGCCAATATGCTCGGATTAAATCAACATAATAAAAACATATTAATTTATCAAATGTTTATTTTTTTCTGATATCATGTAATACTTAGAACATGATTAAAACATAAACTTTCATCATCATAATAAAATAAACAAATATTGATTATAAATAAAGATAAAAAAAATCTCAAATTAAATAAATAAAACATACTGAACTTTCCACTAATTTGAATATAGGATAGATTTAGTTACCAATATCTTGTTAAAATCTTTTTCGAGAATTGTCGACAAGAACCGCGGTATTTGAGTCACTTTATCGCTACACAAATACAAAACAACCAAAGATTTTAATAAATTAAAAATCAAATCAAAGATCAAGAGAAAAAATAAAAATATAATTGAGGGAGAAGAACTTATCTTTGATTTATGCCAATAACAAATTCTTTTCAATAACTCCTTCAAGATTTGAACGACAAACACCTCCGTTGGTTAGAGTCTCGTGCTGATAACGTGTTGTGAATAAAGTAAAGAACAAGAATAAAATAGGAGAATAAAGATGAGAGACAAAAGGGAGAGAGATTTTTATTATATTCTCAAAGTAAGGGTTGTATACAATGCTATGCCAAAAGTCTATATTTATAGACATAAGATGGAAACCCTAATTTCAATGGGTATTAAACCCTAATACTAAAACTCATTAAAGTTTAACTTAATATATGGATATCCACCATAAATAAATATATTTATAACAATAATCATTTTTTTAATCGCTTTTAAATCCTAGAACTGCCTGACAGTAACGAATACTACAATATCTACTTATGGTAATACGTCACATCACATGAGAGAGTCAAGACAAAGAGTAAGGGGGAGAGAGCCTCGACATTTTCTGGGAGAAGAAAGACTGAGACCAAACATAGTGTTATTTGGAGAGTCAATTACTGAAAAATCCTTTACATCAGGCGGATGGGGTGCTTCTCTTGCTAACATCTAAATAAATATCACTCCTTTTGCTTGTACCCTTCTCACATATATTAGTATTAGTATTAGTATTAGTCCGTGGGCATGGTGGATACGACACCTGATGGCCACTATTTCTGTTGTAAACCTCTTCACTTCTTTGGAACTTCAGCTGTTGATCTGTTAAAGTATACTGCTTTAGACTGTTAGAATTTTAGATTCTGCTTTTCAACTTTGGTTGATGTATAGCAATGCATGAACCTAGACACTTCTAGGTGGCAGGTGCTGCCTTTTAGTGCCAAACAACAAAAGCACCTTAGAACCTTTTGGGTGCAACACCTTGATCAGGATTCAGGTTGCCGCTAAGGATGCTTTTTTCTGTAAGGTGGTGACTGGTGAGTGCAATAAAAGCTTGATTGATTGAACTAACCATACTTGTAAAAACGGGATGATATCAAATTCTCGACTTCTCAGTGTTCTGTAAATAAGATCCATAGCCAAAGAAAATTTGCACACACATTTGCAAGAGTTATAAATATCCACCGCACAGCAGCATCAGGTTCGATTTAGTTTTCCATTCGCAAGTGATGGCTCAATAACATCCCAGTAGTTCCCTTATAAGGAGACAGCTGGTGGTATGTTTTGCAGAGATGGATTGCATCTGACAGCTGAAGGCAGTGCAGTGGTGTCCGAACAATTCGATTTCTACTCGTTAAAAAATACCGTTGCTTGATTCAACTCGTTACTTGTTTAACTTATCAAAGTTTTTAACTTGTTTCTTTTTAAATATTGGTAAACATGAGATTGGAAGAGATAAATAAACGATCTTATCATGATTAAGTTAGTGATGAAGTCGATATTCAACATTTGAGTGTGTTACTCATTTTAGTTTCTCAACAATCTTCAATGAACAACAAAGACTCATTATTATAATTTAATTTCTTATTAATATAAATTATTTTTTTAATTCTTAGGAATATAAAATATTTTAGAAATTTAAAATTAATTTTTTATGAGCAAATTACCTAACAATTCACTAATTTCTTTTAGATTTTTTAATTATATTTAAAATTTTTAAAACATAATTTTTTAAGGTAACCACTAAAAAATTATAAAAATATTTATATTAAAAAATAAAGAGTTGTTGACGAACTCATTGAGTTGAGTTAAACCTTTTTTAATTTAACTTACTAAGATCTCGAATCGAACTCAATTTCAAGTCGAATCATTTTCAATCAATCATTAATCTAATTTATTGAACCACGTTGTTAACAATGTCATAACAGTTTCACTTCTGATGCCTTGAACCTAGTTGTTTTAAAGGAGAGATTATATCTTGGGTCCGGCCCGGTTTGATTCGTCATATCAATCGTGGTCCCTAATTAATAAAAATTACTCATTTTATTATTAATTATCCACGTCATTAATCTAATTTTCAGAAAATAATTTTTTTAAATGACATTAAAAAATAAGTGAAGATTCATTGTTATTATAATTGAATGAGACCATGACTAATGTGATAAGCCAAACCCGTGATATAATTTCTCCTTGGGCTTACGTTTTTTTATCAAGAATTCCAAGTATTAATGTTAGATTTACATGTGTCTTACAAGTTACATTGAACACACAAACAAAAAACCAGTATTTCTGACTTGAAAACCAGTTGTCTATTCTTAATTATGTTTTGGTCATAGGGTATTTAAATCTATTCTTAATTATTAGTTATTATAATAATTGTGATAATAATGTAATTAAAAGCCTGTAAGTTAAGATGAATGCATGGGATGCGTTATTGTTGTCTGAACGTCATTAATTATTTAACAGAGTTATTAATTGAATCTATTTGTGTAATGGAAATTAGCAATATAAACTTAACTGTGCTTTCAAATTGCCTCGATATTTTTTCAATATTTTTATGAAAGATATTTTTATAATTTTAATATCTATAGATTATTAAGATCAACTTTTTGCTTAAATAGTTTATTTGATGAAATGCATTTTAAAAAATACATTTTTTAGAATTCATTTTAATAAAAAATTAAAATTCATAAGACAAAAAAGAGATAAAGAGATAATGAGAAATATTTTAGTATTTATAAATAGAATTTATATTTGATCCGACCAAAAAATAATAAAAAGATGCATGAGATTTCTTTAAAACAAGATTAGACTTTATTAGAGCGTATTAAATGTTTAGTGCACGATCCATTGATCTCTATGAATATTGTAGTTAAAGGTTTTGATGTACATAGAAATTGGAATTTAGTTGTAAACTAAATAGTAAGCTATTATATAGAATATAGTATTCTAATAGAGTAATTCTTTTTATGGAATGAAATGAATATTATTTAAAAAATATATATTTGATACATTGATTGTACATAAATATGATTTATTTTTTACTTGATTCGAATATAAAGTATTAGTGCATCAAAGATTAGATTTATAAAAAAATAATTCTTAATATAATTTATTTTATTTTACTATTTCGAAGTGAATGTGTGTTTTTCATCGAATTACAAACAATAACCAAATTAGAGACAACTCATATCAGTTTTAATATTATTTGGTTAACTTCAGTAATTATGTTGGTTAATTAGAATGTTTTACTGTGTATTCAATTTACCGGCAAGATTTGAAAGCCTAACCTTGACCTTGTAATGAAATGGATCCTTTTAAATGATCCCATTAAATAATCTTTACTGCAAAGAACGAAAATGCAAAAAAAGGTTACAAAGAAGGTATTAAAGGGTCATTAATTGTTTTAGTATTTAAATTTATTTTTCCAACACTTTACGTTACTGTTTTACTACTTTGATTTTCCATATCAATTTCTAAATACTCTTTTAGCCTACATCCAGCCAATGAGAAACTGCCATTTGGCCTGTAGTCTACATAGTAACCAAGGGCAGTATAAGGTAATTAAAGCAAATGTTAACCACGGGATTGAGCCTTAATGGACGGTCTAGATCAAACAACATAGTAAATGCCCTCCCTTATTCCTCACCTTCTTAAGGAACTCAAAGCTGACAAGACACGGCCAAAACGTAAGACTTTGGTCTTGGATTGTGGTTTGGTGAACGATGGAGTTTGATCCAAAGCATAGGGAAAACATGTCTCTCCAAAGCCAGCAGTCGGTGTTGTTGTCCGACAACTGTCTAAAACCCTTGGAAACCACGACCCTATCAAAGGATTATTACATGCAAGATTTTCACCACCTGGATCATGACCATCAAATTCACGTCAATGGGTCTTCGTCTTCGAACCCCATTTTCGTTTATGACTCTCTCGATGCATTCCCTTACGGTGGCTCCACGAATAGTGTCGACTTTTACGAGTGTAAGCCGTTTGTTGCTGCTGCGGATCACGGTAGTGTCGGACATGGACAAGTTATGGACAACTTCGGGAGTGTGGGATTGTTGAACCTTTGTCATCAGAGGAACTCGTCCAATGATGTTATCATGGGATCGGATTACATGGCGGCCCCCATTGATTTTGTGGTGGCGGATGAAATGTCGTGCGTGACTGCGGAAAATGGTTACTGCAACAAGAATAGGGTATTGGCTAATTCAACGTCTAGGAGGACTAGTAATTGGAAAGGGCGTAAGAAGAGTAATGGAGTCAAGGGGCAATGGACCATGGAAGAAGACAGGTAATATGTGAGATCATCCCCCCCCCCCCCCCCCTTTTTTTTTGTTGTTGATAAAATGTCGTCCAACTCCAAGGATCGCAATCGAAATAATATTGGATCATCATCTTGGCATGCTTGATTGGACAGGGTGTTGATTCAGTTAGTTGAGCAGTATGGATTGAGAAAATGGTCTCATATTGCTCAGATGTTGCCTGGAAGAATAGGGAAGCAATGCAGAGAGAGATGGCACAATCATCTAAGGCCAGACATCAAGGTGGGTTAACTCACACCAAAGACCTAATTGTGTTGTGCATGCATGTTGGAATAAATTATACTCCTACATATCGATATATGTTAATTAATATTGCAGAAGGACATATGGAGCGAGGAGGAGGATAAGGTGTTAATACAAGCCCATAGGGAAATAGGAAACAAATGGGCAGAAATTGCAAAGAGGCTCCCTGGAAGAACAGAAAACTCCATCAAGAACCATTGGAATGCAACCAAAAGGAGGCAATTTTCAAAGAGGAAATGCCGTTCCAAGTACCCTAGAGGCTCCATCTTGCAGGACTACATCAAGAGCTTAAACCTAGAGTCAAGCAGCACCACAAGATCCCAACACAAATCTTCAAACCCTACTGCAGATAGCACAGACCGTGTGGTGCCAGAATATGAATTGAATGAGTTTTGTTTTGACGAGAAACTGCTTCAAGAGGGCTGCACCATTGACTCTCTTCTTGATCAAATACCCACTGCGCCTATGGCAGATGAGATGGATATGGAGCCGGTGAAGAAGGAGATGGACTTGGTGGAGATGATCTCCGCCCACCCTAACATCCAAATTACAACTCAAAAAACAGTATGATCAAGCCGAGCTTTATGGGTTCTTAGAGATACCAGGGTGCTACTGCTATTTCTAACAAATAATAATAATTATTTTTTATTTTTAAATAAATTAAAAAAAGATTTAAATTTATCAGTGTTAGATACCTAAGCTCAAACCCAAAAAATAATGGACTTAAATTCATTTGAAATTTATATTGTATGAATGTAACGATGACATATGGACCTCCACACCCACTAGTGTTGGGTGTTTTTGGAAGCATAAAATATAATCCTAAGCTTTTAAAGAGTTTATATATATAATAAGATAAACTATATTAATAGTCACTAAATATTTTTTAATATAATCGTTAAACTTTTAATTCATTTTTATTATAATTACTTTAGAATATCTATTTATAACTGTTATCATACATTTCCTCTTTTACCCAATAAGCTCCTCTTCTTCCTCCCATATATTTTTCCTCCATGGCTAATCCCAATCTTTATATTAAACTTGATGATTGACCTATATGTAAATATAAAAATGTTTATACTTTGATTAAAGATCAATGGGCAAAGTAATCAACAAAAAAGAATTAAAATACATCCAAATACCAAAACAAAAATTAAGTTCCGTCTAAACTACAAACAATCCCTTCAATCTGTGGAATAAAACGTGGAACTTATCCGGCAAAACCATTATGCTGCCTTTGCCTTCGGCTTGATGCGCTTCACCCGAGAATACAGGAAAACTCCAGCGAGAGCAATTCCGGTGCCTGCAAAAAAAATCATCACAATAAGATACAGTAACTAACAATAAAGGGGACAAAAACTCAATGCAGCAGCAGCAGCAGCAGTTTTCAATAAAACATTATTAGATGCAAATTTACCAAGAGCATTGATTGGGGAGACCGGTGTCTTAAAGAAAATCACAGAGCTGACAATAACAACCACCCGCTTTACACAGTTGCCCACGGAATGAGTAACCGGGGATACCCTTTGCAGTATCATATATGAAACCTGCATTTCATAGTTTTAGAGCAAATACTAATCACCTTCGCATTCAGCATAGTGCACTAAAAATTAAATTTAAGACTGAATTTGGAAGGATTTGACATAAAATTACATTACTTTCATAATCTTTATCTTATAGAGCAATAGAGTTCAATGAGAAGATCAATAATATGTAGAAAGTAAATCAAAGTAGTATTTAGGCATATTAATTTTATATATGTATTGAATAGTGTATCTTTGATTCTTTGTTAAAACTTTCAATAAAAGTGCTTACTTAAATGAATTTTCAAAACATATACATTTTTAAAAAAAAAATTGTATATATCAGAAGATATTTTAATCCATTGATTCTGTTTTCCAAATTTAACTGACTTCGGTATTTCAACAAGAAACCTCCAGAACTTTACCTCAGAAACCTTAAGTCTAGTCCCATTTTTAATTTGTTCATCACACTTAAATCCTCTATGAAGTGACTTTGTATCCATGCATTTGATTCTTAAGGATCTTGAAAAACCATCAACAGCAAACAAAAAACTCACCTGCTGATAGGCATGGAAGGAAAGAGCAGCAAACAGAGATCTTACAGCAACTTCTTTAACATTCAAACCCTGTTAGAAAAGATACAAGTGTAACCCATTAAAAGTAGATTAGGACAATGTTATCAGAAGTGAAATCAGGGCAGCTATAGCAACTTAGCTCATTAACAATACTCACAGCAGATTGCAAGTAGGCAGGGGTAAATGTTATGCCTTCCATGAAGAGAGCCACAGGGGCTAGCAAGAAAAAGGACATAATTGTTATTATTGAGAAGAGGGTAATATTGTCCATCGAGTCCTGTAACATGATAACAGCTTGTTATGCGCCAATACAAAAATCAACTCCAAAATTAGATTATCAAGAGAGAGAGACCAATTTGCAGTGAATCAAACAAGGAGACGGAATTTGTACTCCAATAAATGTTAGCACCATAGTGACAAAGAACAGACATCAGAAAGTAAAATTACCTCTTTCTTAACCATAACTTTTTTGCTAAGAACGTTACGGGATTGGTTTGTTAAATTGGAAGCCATTGCACTCCAAAATCCATCCCTTTATTGATAAAAAAGGGGGTTATATTACAATGATATAGAAGTAACCAATTCAAGTACTTGGTATCAAGATATCAGTACCACTATCAAAAATGGAACGCAAATATGAGAGAACTTTCTGTACTTATATAAAGATAGTACATGCTAGCATGTACAAAATACTACAATCCTTACCAATTAAATGAGGCCTCGGTAACAGATGCGAGTACAACTCCTCCAACAATTGGTAGAAGGGAACCAACTACCCAAGGAGTTGGCAGCTGTAACGGTAATATATCATATACTCGAAGTTAGAACCAACATGAAATTGCACTACTAATCCCAAATAACGAAAGAAACTGCATCAGTTTCCACACTAAAGGAGTTTTAAATAGGCACAATAATCACTCATGCAAATAAATCAACATTGTGAATAACTTCAAGAGATATTACAGAAGAAAGGAATCTCTAAAAGGTATTTATAGATACAAAAATAATTATGAAAATGTGAAAGGAAAAATGATGAAAATAACTAACTAGAAATCACCTCTCCTAAAAACATTGCAGAAAGCAGAACTGAGAAGAATGGCTCCATAGCTTTAATCGTGTGAGTGAAAGAAACAGCCACTTTTCCAAGGCTCATATTAGTAAAGAGGTTGCCCAAGGTATGCACCACAGCAAGAGGCAGAATTACTGCTAGCTGCAAATAAACAATTCAAAAGTTCGTATCACTCCAAAAAGGAACCAACAATCCAAAGAGAATCACTATTTGCACCAAAATGTCGTTCTGATTACCTGTGCACCAGTGATTTTCGGCTTCTTATACAAGTTAAAAGTCCACATCAGGGCAACAAGTACAGTCCCAACAGCAAACTGAATGACCGTGACAGTTATAGGGTAATGGTAGACCTTAAGAACCTGTGAACAAAGAAACAGAATTCAGTAACAGTTAATTCTCTTAAATTATATTCAAGGAACCTGTCTAGCTTATCAGATTTTGTCGTCCGAAAATCTCGCTAAACTTCTTTGAAAATGAACAAAAAAACTAGCATACCCCAGCACCACTAGTCTCTTTTTGTTAGTAAACGAGACGTTAAATCTTATAACAATAAATTGGAAATCGAAGAAAGAAAGTGAAACCTGCTTGTTGTAGATGTTGAAGTAGATGTTAAAGAGGTACCACAATCCAAACAACAATCCGAGCGCCAATATCTTCTTCAAGCTACCCGACTTCTCGCCTTCGCTGGCACTCTCCGCCGCCGTGGCTCTAACTTGGAAGCCTTCTGGCTTTGAATCTACGTTCCAAGCCCTGAGCGGCAAGGACGAGGAGGAAGAGAGAGGCCAGGATCGATTAGGCAAAGAAGTAAGGGAAACGGCATGGCTTGAAGCAGACTGATGATGGCGTTTGGGAAGGGAGGAAGAACAGGAAACGCGAATGGGATCGAATCCAACAGTGAAACGGAATTTCCGGGATTTCAGAGAAGGAATCGAACAATGAGAAAACAAAGAAAACGCCGGGCTTTGCATTGTTGATTTGATTCAACGAAAGATCTAAACTGAGATTTACGGTGACAGAATGAAAAGGGGATTTAGAATGGAAATGAGCTTCGTAAAATCCGTCGAGAAAAAGTGAGAGAGAGAGGAGAGTTGGTGGGTGGGAAGAGTGAGTGGGGTTGTTTTACTTCCCTCAGGCTCAGCCCTCGCACTCGCAGTTTTTCAGATCACAACAAATTTACTAATAAACGTATATATAGTGCAACAGAAAGTTGGTCAAATTAGGATATAAACTTTTATTGTTTTTAGGGTTAATAATAAATAGTAAATAGTTGTTTAAATTATATTTGTGATTTTTTAAGGTTTAAATTATATTTTTGTTTTAAATATGTTTTTAAGAATTTATTTAAATTATTTTAAGTGTTTAATATTAATTATTTTTAATTTTTAATTTGATTTATTTTTAATTTAATTTAAAAAACTTAAATTTCTCAAATCTTATAAAATGATCTTTTAAATTCAAAATTTCTAATTTTTTTATATAATTTTATCTTCGACGATCATCATATCTGTCATCGGATAGATATATTGATCAATTTTCTAATATCAAAGAAAATCAACGGCGTAAAAAAATCTATCGACACACATATCGCCTATTACTGATGATGGTTGACTAGGATAAATAATCGTGGTAATCAAATGATGATAGTGATAATCTCAAGTGTGGTAATCAACGGCGATAACGACGATAATTTGAAGTTTTAAATTAAGAATTTATGAATATCTTATATAAATTAAAATTGTTATTTAAAAAAAATAAAATTCTAATTTTATTTAAAATAATTAAAAGAAATTAAAGATAAAAATGACATATGTCATATCTTAATTGATTAATAATTTTTCTCAAACATCTAAAATGCTTGAACTAGAACTTTATACATCTATCTAGAACGAAAAATATTTTAAACACAAAAATTGAGTTACATATATAATTTGAACACTTATTCAACTATTAAATCATAATTTTTATATTTCAATTTTTAAAAATTACAAAACATCAATCGATTAATGAAATTATAAAAATTATGATAAAGTATACTAATTTTTTAAATAATAATAATGATTAAACTTTTAAATATCACAAAACAATAATCAAATTTTATATTTTATAATAAAATGATGATTTAAACATTAAATCCCATTAACTCTTATCAATAAACTCACTGTCTTTACCACATCCCTTGATCTTCTCCACCTCATCCTCTCCACATCAGATTAATAGAATAATAAAAACAAATTTTATTTTGATTTTCATTGTTCCTTTTGCTGCTCATATCTTGCATTGATTTTTTCTATGAAGACTATCATTATCCATGCAAAGAAGGTAATCATGGATAAGAAACGTGAATCATTTCAATAGCACAAATTCCAGACAAAGCCTTGAATTCTTTGTCACGAATAAGTTCACAATCAGCTAAACAGAGTATTGGACAGACCCTTTATCGCCTGCTAAAAGTGAGTAACGTATTGCTTCATATATTTTAACCGGGTCACGGAGTAAAACAACCGAGTTTAGGATTTGGTCAATCGGTGTGGTCTTTTAAATCATGTAAGGTTTGAAATCAAAGCTTACTTCTCGAAGGTGTTACTCTTCTTCTTTTTCGGTGTCTCTTTTAATGAATACGGTTAAAACCGAACGAACGTAAAATCATGAGTTTTAGAGATTGAAGATGACAGATTCATAAAGGGTGAATAGAAACAATTTGGGTAAAAAAAATTTGGACTTAAAAACTTAGTTTAAAATAAAATAAGATTAACCCCCTTTACCGAGATTCATCGAAGACGTTGTTTTTCACTTTGGGTGATTGAAAGATTTGATCTTTCTAGTGGAGAAAATTTGAAAAGAAAGAAGTGTAGAATGGAGGATATATGAAGAAATGTTAAGTGGATTAGCAATTAGCATACAATATGATCATGATGGAGTAAAAGAGAGGGATTTTGGTTAGGAAGAAGATAATCAGCGAAAGTTAAAATAAAATTATTTTTTATTATTTTATTAATCTTTTGTGGAAAAGGAGAGAGAGAGGATGAGCGAAGAATAAAAAGTGTCGAATTTAAGGTTTAAGATTTAATGTTAGGATTATGATTAAAATTTAAAAAATTAAGGATAGAGTATATTTTGTAAGGTGTATGATTTAAGGTTTAAGATATAAAAATAAATTAACGTTTAAAATTTATTTTTTTAAATATTTAAATAAGAGACATGAAAAAACCACGATTAAGGAGTAAAAGATTTTTACTTGAGAATAAGGGAATATATTCCTTCCGTCTCACTTCTAGTGTCCATTGTTAATTTTTTAGGTAGTTTTAGGAAGAAGTTTGTGTAAGAAATATGACGTAAAATAATTAAAATGATACAAAAGCAAACATAGTTTGAGGTATTAGAAATGTTTACATTTTCACAAATAACAAAAATGAAACTTTACAACCTTTACTTGTGAATTTATTTACATTTTAGGCTTCTTTTTCTTTTTCATCTGTAATTTAGTATGTTTTTCTTGATAACATCATTTTAGAATGTAAAATATAAGCAGTGTGAGCAATAAGTAAACAGCCTTGAATAAATTAGAGATCTTTTTGAACTGGGAGGTGTCCTGATTGAATGCATGAGATGTCTTCATTTCTAGGTTCTAAAATTGTATTCTAGCGACATATGTTGAATTTGCCCATTACTGTTGTCAAGACTCTAGATTTTCAAGTGAGAGACATTTTCTGTTCTGTTCTTTAAAAAATTCTCTGGACAAACTTGAGGTATTCTTATTTCTTTGTGGTCCTAATTCCTTCCCAAGTATCTATTTACACTCCCTTATTGTACATTTTAAAGATGAAATAGAAGGGGGAAAACTGCAAGTCTGCTAAGATATTTGGATATTTCAGGGAAATCGGAGTTCAAGTTAGGAGTGTGTATATGGAGAGGCAGTCTGCCTCAAGGGGCCAATACTTTTCAAATACAGAATAAGAATAACCAATAATTCAGATCTTCCTGTTCAGCTTCTCAAGGCACTGGCTTATCGCAGATGGCAATGGGAAAACTGAAAATGTTTAGCGAGTTAACAAATTTTCTTCTTCTTTCTTAGCAAAAAAAAAAAAGAAAAAAAAAAGAAAAAGAAAAATAAGAAGCAAATTATCTTCTTTGCTGTCTTTTTCATATCATTCTTAACATAGTTTTCAGTCGTCTCCTCCCTTTGTTTGACAAGAATTGGATGGAAGTTATTTTATTCTTTAATATCACAATATCTGATCCTGCAGCATTCTTCTACTGCAGGGGGGTTGGAGTAATAGGTGAACAGCCAGTTATTCTTCCCAAAACAGGTTTTAAATAGTCGTCTGCATGCCCATTAAGCGTTCCCAGTGGGAGAATAGTATGAGAGGCCTGTTCTTTATATGCTTGCATTTTGCTGGAAACAATGCTTAATTTTGCCAAAACTGAAGTACTGTTTACTTAGTTAATTAGTGGAATTAGAAAATAATTTTTTTTTAACTTGTGTTTTTTTTTATTTGGTTCTTACCTTTACAAAAGCTTTTATCTTGATGTTTAATTCGGGATTTAAGTTTGATGTGGTTTAAATGGGAAAGGAGTAATAAAAAAAAATAAGGCTGAACAAACGATTAGGAAACATGGGACTCTAGAAAACATAGGGTTATAGAAAACCTCTAGTTTTAATATTAATTCAAAGAAAATGATGAAAATGATTCTTTTCACTATAAAGCCTACAACTTATTTCCATATGCCTGCTTTCTTCCTAGCAAAGTTTTAATCCTTACCCTAAATTTAAACCTTAAATATACTTAATAACCCTAAAAGTTCTTCATAAACCTACCCTTAGCCATCTATCATATGTCTAATAATTGATAAATATTATAAATAAAACTGAAATAATATAATATTATAAAATAGACAACTTCTGCGTCAATGTTGATAATCCCGCTAGAAAATAGTTTTGATAGACGGATAGAACAGTGCAAAACATATCTTGGAATTTATTCATCCCCCATTGGTTGTGATTCGTACTTCAATTTTTTGAGTTGTACATAGGAATTCTAACACAGCCCTAGTGATGATCTTTCTTTGGCAATGGCATATTTATCATGGAATCTGTATACTGACTGACATGAGTCAGATTACTTTGACCATAATCTTGTTCTTGGTATTTTCTCCACTTCATTGAGGGCGTGGAAGATTAAATTCCGATGCCAATCACGAAGTGTCCATGCCCCGTCCCCTTGTATGCACTGCATGTCCTTTTTTGCAACTTTTGTGTATTCATTTTTATTACTTTTGGTGCCCTTCTAGTTCTATATCATGAGCTGAGTCCTTCAGCTTTTCGGCCTCCTTGGACTATAAAGGTTGTCCAAGTTCTTACTTGCTTGGGTTCATTGCGGTGCAGGAAGGAGACTTTGAGATGAAACACATTGACAGGGTAGGATCATCTACTTTCAACTTAGCCCTTGCTCCGTTTTCTCTCTTCACACTAGGGGATGATGCTGATACCTTCTGAAATGTGGAAACCCCGTTGTTATCTTGAGAAGCAGAGTAATCATACCAGGTTCTTTTCCAATTTAAGCTCGGCAATGTTTAAGTATGTTCTTTTGTGATCCAAGAGTGTAGATGGATATTCTTGTATAAGAATTATATAGGTTAGTATTATAGTCGGTTTCTTGGGGGAAATATAATGAATCAATGAAATGTATATATCAAACTTTATATATGTGTTTGTCCTTCGTTTACGGATTCTCAAACCTTGTGAAAGTTATGGTAACAGAGCACCTAATCATGACGGTTAATTTATAACTTTTTCTTTATTTTGTGTTTTGCGTGACATTACCTGCAGATAGGTGGATGCAGTGAATGGTAAAATTCATTTCCTCCCATCTTTTCAATTATTTGATTTGGAAAAACTTTCCTTTATCATTGAAAAGTAGACATAGAAGTTGGATGTTTATAGAATTAAATTGAATTTTATTTTATTTTTTGCTTGTCAGAATTTAGGTAATTGTGTTTTGGTTTAATTAGTTATGGTTATATTTGAACTTGTTATTTATTGATCAACGGCATGAAAGTCACCTAATCTAATCCGTTACCGTGAGCAGGAAAGACATTTTATTTTTTTAAGAATGAAATTTGTTAGGTCCATAAATTCCGCAGCAAATGTTGATTTGAGAAGGGCTTTGTTGTCGTGTCGTGCTATTCTTCTTTGTTAGAGTAAAGTAAGTTGTAAAATCAAATGCCCCATTTTGTTTTTGTATTTGAGCGGACATGATCTTCTAAATCGATCCATGCCTATTTCGCCTAAACTTTTGATTTATGGTTTTTAAGTCCACTCTTTTTTCTAAAGAGTCTCTATCTATCTATACATACACATAGATATCACCAAATTTGAAGTAGTTAATTGTGGAAAATTATTGTTTTATGTTTGTTTTAGTTGGTGAGATGCGAACAGGAACAGGAACAGGAACAGGAACAGGGATAGGAATAGGAATGAAATGAAACAAGATTCCAGGAGTTCGGACAAGTTCAATTGGTGTGTCCACAATTTGCTTGGATTGTACGTTTTATGCTTTTACAAAGTAAATTGGAGAGGCTGTCAAAATAAGTCCCCCTCACCACTTTCATCGACCCAGTCCAATCAAAAGAAATTGAACTCTTTTGTCCCCTCCCTCACCTCAGTCACCTGTCACTGTTCTTTATTTAATAACGAGCAGAATTTTTTTAATGAACAGATACTCAAAAAATAGAGAAATTCTGTGTCCTACTTTTTTCTGTCTTCGATATATGTGATGATGTTCTCTTGTAAATTCATTCCATATATTTAAAAAATTCAATTCTCCTTAATGCTTTGTTTGTTTTGTTTTATGCACAAGTCTAGTATTTGCAAGATGAAGGAAGATTCTACAAGTAGGAATAGGAGTGTAGGACCCTAAACTTCCCCAACAAGTTTTTGTTGTCGCAGTGTCGTACCGACATAGCTGTGAATTTCTCCTGTCGCAAGCTTTGTTTTTGGGTTTGTAGTAGAAATAGGGTCCTTACTCCTTACTATGACCATCAAATGATTCTATGCTGGAACTTAAAAAATCTTCATTATCTCATTTTCATTGCCAAATCATTCTTTTTCACTAGTTGTTTGATATTATTCTTTTACACTTTCCGTTATTTTAAATTTTTTAAAAGCTATCACCATGTATCAAATATGTTTTCTATTATAAAGTCTTGCGTGCAGCTATAAGACTCATGTTGCATTCTTAATAAAATAATTTAAGTTCGAATCTTAAAAACGATATTTTTAAACGGAACAATCACAACCACTAAATATGAATCAATGACGTTATATAAAAATATAGTATTCCACAAAACAAATACATGAAGAAAAAAAATTAGATATGTTATTGTATGACCAGACTTAATTAGCATAATTTTCTGCAAATCTACGGCTCCACTGAATAGTCAAAAGTAAGGTTCATGACTATAACATAGTGCCTCACTTTATCATACAATTGCCCTTTGAGTTGCTTTTATTGATTCCTTTAAACAGTTCAGAAATCAGAACAAACTTTCACATCACAAAGCATCAAACACAAATATCCAAATATCCTCATGGCATCTCTCTCTTTCTTTTAAATTTCTAATTAAAAATTACTGAAAAGGCCGTAAATTCCAAGTAAAAAAAAAAAAAAAAACTTGCATGTCCCTCTGAGAATTTAATATTTGCATTGCATGGATATACGGAGACTGTAAAAGCAGTGAATTTCCCAAGAATTTTCTTTATAAATTAAAAGGGAAAAAACAGAAGCTTGCCCTCAAAGCACAACACCCTTTATCCCCTTTCCCTCAGTTTATACTGTTCTCTCTATCTCACTCTCTTTAAACAAAGAAACAAAGCTTCTCCTCTTACAAAAACAATACAAACCCTCCACATTTACTTGCTTTGCCTTGTAAGTTTCAACTTTTCCTTTTCTTAGAGTTTAGCTTCTGCTCATCTTTATCATCCCTTCAATATGTATTATATAATATCTCTCTGTGCAAAAACATTTCTAAAGTTTGGAATCTCATTCCAAAGCCTGTTGCAATGCATTAGTTTATGATGTCAAATTCAAAGTTGGTCTGGTTATGTTTTTCATTTCTTCTTCTTAAACTTGTCTCACATGTAGATGTAGCTTGTCGTGTCATATCAGCTATACCTGGGTTATTTCATTCTTTATCTTTATCTCTCTGTTGGTTTGTTATTATTTTAAAGATCATTCTTTGAAGCTCTCGTCTCATAAATTTTGTGGTTTTCTCCGAGTTTGTTTCATGGTTACTGCTTCCTTAAGAAACTATTCACAATATTTTCATGACTTATCTTAGATTCAGTTAAAGTTTTACACCACTGTATTCAGGTCCATACTTTTATCATCCTTTCTTTCTGTTTTCAAAAACCAAACTTCTCTTCATCTTTCTCTTTGTCAATAAAGAATTTGGACACAGCAAACCATCTTTCTATTTCATTCGTTATTTAGTACCCAAACAACAAAACAGAGTCACCATGAGTTCTTTAATAGGAGCAGGAGATTCTTGGCAACTAGCAATGACTAACAATACAAAAACCCCAGGCTACTGGTTCAACTGGAGGGTTTTGCTTTGTGCCCTTTGGGTCTTGTTTACTGCAATTTTTTCCTTGGTTCTCATATGGAACTGTGAAGGTTTCCGTAAAGTGAATTACGCTATGGAAGACACTCAGCAAGACACGGCGGGATCTCTTCATGAAGATGAGACTTGGAGGCCATGTTTAAAAGGGATTCACCCAGCCTGGTTGATGGCTTTCAGACTTGTTGCTTTCTTTGTGCTTTTGACATTGCTAATAGTCACTGCTTTTGTTGATGGAGGCAGCATTTTCTACTATTATACTCAGTAAGTTCTCCTTTTCCTTGGACTATACATATGCAAATTTGATGTAACCTTTGATTCGTCAACTTTCTCAAATGAGACATAAGATGATTTCCCTACTTAAATTTGAGGATTTGGGAGGAACGTGAATTTCTGCAATATTCTCATGTATGAACTATGGACTCAACCAGTTTCTGAGTCTTTTTGGCATTTCCTTCTGTGCAGGTAGACTTCCACACTCATCACCATTTATTTTGGGGTATGTTTTTTTTTTTTTTTTCTCTTCTATGATATTTTATATGTATAATCATGCTTCTTCGTAATAGTAATTGTTAGCATATATAGTTGTAATGGGCAGTGCTTAAGTCAGTTGCAATCGGCGTTAACCACTGGATTTTGCACCAACATTAATGTTATTCTTCTGCCTTATCAGCTTATTTAAAACATGTTTCGTTTGTAGCTCGGATCACTGCTCTCCATGCATGGATGTTACCAATACCACAAAAGGGTTACTGGTGACAAGGTTGATAATGTAGAGTTAGATGCAGAGAAAGGGAACGATGCCGATGCAACATCTGGAGAAACACCTATCAATGCAGAGAAAATTGTTAGCCCACGTCCTGAAGGACATTTTGTTCGACAACGTGCAAGCACTTGGGGTAATGTCTTTCAAATAATTTTCCAGGTGCATACATGACTGTCTCTTCAACTGAACTTTTTTCAAGTATTTGGACTAGACCCCTATTTTACAAACCGCTTGCTTCCAATGACAGTTATTCTATTGTGAATCAGATGAATGCAGGTGCTGTTTTGCTGACAGATTGTGTTTTTTGGTTCATAATTGTCCCTTTCCTTGCCATTAAAGATTACAACCTCAGTGTTGTAAGTATCACCATTCACTCATATCTCGTTGAAGGCGACTATAGCATTTAAAAACCATCTTGCATTATAAGATGAAAAGAATAAAAAATGCCCATTATGTTTCAGTTACTTTGGTTCTTATATTTGAATCTTTTGATGGCAGCTTGCAATTAATATGCATACTATCAATGCTGTTTTCCTGCTTGGTGATACTGCTTTGAACTGCTTGGTAAGTCTCCCTATGCACATTCAAATTTAGAACACTCGTATTTTCTAAACATTCCCATCAATTTCTTGTTAAATTTTGCATCTGTCTTGTTCAGCGCTTCCCCTGTTTTCGGATTGCATACTTCTTCCTATGGACGGTGATATATGTTATATTCCAGTGGCTCGTTCATGCTTGTGTGAATATCTCGTAAATCCATATCCCTGTCTTTCTGTAGTGGGATATGTTCATTTGTAATTTGATCAATGTATGCTTCTTTCAATTGCTATAAACAGGTGGCCATATCCATTTCTTGATTTGTCATCATCATATGCTCCCTTATGGTATGTGTCCAAAACCATAATTGATCTTTTATAATTGTCAACAATATGTAGGGTTAGGCATTTTATGCTTGTACCAGTCATGTCGTTTCTACATCTTGATCTAATATCGTCTCCGAATCGGGATTGAAGGTACTTTTCGGTAGCATTGATGCATTTCCCATGCTATGGTGCCTTTGTTTTGGTGATAAAGCTGAAGCACCATTTGTTCTCAAGGTGGTTCCCGGGGTCCTACCACAATGTGAGGTAACTTGGGCTGACAATTCAACTAGGAGGAGGTTTTGAAGAAGAAGAATGTATGGATATGTAAGAGACACAGATGCAATAGAGAGCTTGAAATGTCAGATATAACATGTTGAAATACTGGATTGATGTGTAAAAAACAAAACAAAATGTCAAAAGGGTTGATACATATGTAATGTAGGTCCGGTTTTGGAAGATACACAATTGCTTAGCAAAGAAAGCAGGAAGATCCTTTTGTTTACTCAACAAGTAGCTTTACACACATAGAAATTCAAAGGGGAATATCTTATTTCTCTCATCTTATCCCATTTTGATCATTTGAGCTTATGATGAGAATCTAAGTTGCTTATTCGACGATCCTTATTTTTAAATCTTGTGAAAAGCATGAAGCCATGAACAGGGAGTAAGACGATTCCATAAATAAGAGTAAAGATATTTACCTGAATACGCTAATTTCCATCCTAAATGGGAATGTGTAAATCAATTCTAAGTCCTGGTTTCCTTTAACATACAATTCACCTAAACCTATGTTCTAACATGAACCGCAGTCCTTACCTGGTCACGTATGGAATCCAGATATGATTTAGCCAATTGACAAACCGGATATTCAGTAAAATCCCAATGATGCATCACTCTTGCTGGTAAGACCGCCATCTCATTTACATTTCAGGAAGAACAAAACGACTGCTCAGTGAATTCACAAAGTCTAGGCTTTCCCCATCCAACTGATTGGACCAAATCTCGCAGTAAAGTCATTCCTTCATCAAAATGTTTGTGGCATGCAGCACACGTGTAATGTTGAGTTTCTAACATCTATTTCACTGATTTGGGTGTTCGAATTTCAACAATGAATGATATAGTCTTCCCTAAAGGAGTTTTTTTAGTGTCTTGCCCTCTTGAAAATAAATCAGTTTGTGAGACAAATGGGTATTTGATGGAGGGATGCCAGGAAATGAATCTTGAGGAGACAAAAACAAGGTCAATGCACTTGGAGGGTTAGAAGAAAACCTGGAATAGATAATGGAACATAGACATTCTTCAATAAGAACACTTCTTTCAGCAACAACATCAGGAGACACATTCCCAAATAACTTTCTAGATTCTGTTTCTACAGATGACCAGGGAGGAGGAAGAATCCAACCTTGTTCAGAGAATAGCGATTTTAAGCGACGATGGAGAGTACAGAAATCACGGTATCTGCTTTCAACCTCCCACTGGTCATTGCCAATCCACACTCTTATCTTATACATGGTGCATTCCTTTACGCCAACCAATCTTTCACTGAGGGAGACATTCCCTTTCTTCTGCTTTGCACCCACCACTTCAACATCATCTATTCTCGGTAGACGTGCAGTGCGCAGGTGAGCATTGCCTGCGCCTGAAGTAGAGGGATTTAAACCTCCATCTCTTTGAGGAAGTGGTAACTGTGATTGGTAAATCCTATTGCCCTGAGAAAACATGACTCCAGGAGAGTCAACAGAATCAAGCAAAATTTCTTCCATGTCACGGACAACCTCGTCATAAAAATCATTTAGCTTCAGATTCTTCATCCGCAAGGCAGAGCGGATGAACAAAGAAGAATATCAGCAGCTTAAAATATAGGTTGTGAGCCAGAACTCAGAAAGTTGGTAACCACCTAACTACAAGAAAACAGTTGATCATCACAAAACTCAAAAGGATGCATATTGATTTTGAAAATACCATCACTTAAAGGACTCATTCAATGCTTAAGATTTGGTTGGAAGAAAAGATGGAAATGTTATTAATCTAATGGTTGAGTCACAAAGTAGGAAAGTGGTTGTGAATTCTAACCATTGAGTTTAAGAAAATCCATTGTTCCTACCGAGCGAAACAATTTATTTACAGCTACACCAAACTAAACTAATGACAACTTTGTAGTAAGTCAGTACACTTAATAAAGGTCAATATAACACAAAATATTAGACAATGAAAAACTATAGTATAGTTACTGCTGCTGCTGCAGCCCATCTTAGGAATTTCAACAGTTTGTCACAAAGTTATTCCCCAGGCATCAACGTGTTCCTTGACCAAAGTATTCAGCCAACTTATAGATCAATAAAAATATATAAAAGCAAAAGGCTTCTCCAGCCAGAACAAAATGATTTTGGTTAAGTTAATATGTGTTCAGTTTATAAACAATGTATAAGAGCATGTACCTTACAGTTGAAATCCATAAGCATGTTACAAATCCTAAGTACTCCAAACTAATGAGGATACTAGCAACTAAAGAAGAAAGTTTATGACTGACCTTAATCATTCCAGAATGTTCTCCAAATTCATCTGCTGGCAGAGGAAATTCTTGAATGTAGTCCACGCTGCACTTTCACTAGTAGATGTAGGTGCATCTTGTTTGCAACTGTCATACAGCTCTGCATTTGCTTTTTTGAGGAGAGTAGACTGGATGGACACAATCATCAAGGGCATCCAATTCTCCTTTACACTTGACCATTTCCTGTATTTCATATAATTTACTCTCATCAACAGCTATCACTTCCTTAGCATCCGAAGATTGATGCTGCCTTTCCCTATCAGAATCGACAACAATCAATCCTATCTACATGGGAGCTTTCTCTACTGGCGGATCGGGGTCCACTGCAAAGATATCAGTAACCGAGCAAGTTTCTAGATAGCCAATGTCATCACCAACATCTTGGAGTTGACTTCTAGTAACAGCAATATCTTTTTCCATTGGAGAACTGACTGCGTTGATCGAATAACATTTTGCCTCTTCTACTGTATCTTCCGCAACAGAAATGTTTTTTTGTTGTACAAATTCGGGTTCTCCTGAACTCGAAAAACCAGTAGGAAATACACCACTCACCAGAAGTATAAAAAATCTCTTGCAATTCATCCCTACCTTGGACTTGTTTCCTGGCGATGGAATTGGACGCATCTAGCGAGAAAGAAGCCAGATCACTGAAGCCCGCTTCATGCTCAAAATCATCCAAATCACTTGCACCAAACGCCACAGACGAATTAATCCCCAAAGGATTATGGTTCACATTTTTATTCTCGTCTTCTTTCTTCCTGTAGTAAGAATTATTCCTCCTCCTCAATTAATTTAGGGTTTTTAAATATTAATTATATTTTTATTTTTAAATTCTATTTTTAATTTATTAAATGAATAAATAAATTTAATAATAAAGTGTAGTTCTCTTTCTAAATCTCAAAATTTAAATTTTTTTCCAAAAATTTAGTTCTCTTGATTAATCTTGTTATTAAAAAATGTATAAAATAATATAATTATAAGGTTTAATCATGTTTTTATAATTTATTAATAAATTATTAAACTATTTATTTAAAGAAATAAAATATGATTTCGTTCTTTTTTTGAATCCTCGCTTGTGATCCTGAAAATATCTAAAACAATTTTATGACATTATATTTGTAACATCCTTATAAATTCAAAAATAAAATTACAAGAGTTACTATTTTCACAATAAACTCGGCAAAATATATAAAACCTTTAATAATATCAAATCAAATTAATCAAATATCAAATTATTTTATACTTAAATTAATATATAAAAGAAATAATATAATTTTTAGTCAACAACATAATAAATAAATAAAGTAATATAGCACTTATATTAGTGTACTAAATAATATTACATCCAATTACATTCTCATAAATAACCTTAAATAACCTTATATTATGTGAACTAAATATCCTTATATTTCTTCATATTTTTAATACAAAATGACACAAGTCAACTACTTGAACTTATCCTTTTAAGAGTGTGAATTTGGTTTACTTGAGTTCTGCGTACAAATAAATCGATTTAACTATAAGACTAAATAAATTGAAATTTTAAACATGAGTCAATTGAATTGAATATTTTTCATATTTAACATTTATCATATGCAAACAAATCAGTATTAAATTATTACATAAGTCTGTCGTAATTTAAAAAATAAAATTTAAATATTAATTTAGAGTCTGAAATATTTTTAAGATTTTGAGTAAAATTTTAAAATAAATTTTATAAAACGAAAATATATTTATTACTCTAAATAACAAATTTAATGTTTTATAAATAAATTATAGAAATATAATTAAAATTTATTAGACATATTAGTTTTATTATTTTTTTAAGAAGATAGTATAAATATAATTAAAAAATAAATAACAACCATTAACTTAAAAATATATAAAGTCATAAAAATAAAAAGTGGGGTCATGAGTGATTGTTCATGTGTCTCACCTTTATCGGATTTTATTAAATATTATATATGTATATTTGATTAGTCTCAAAGATAAAATTAAAATATAAATAAATCATAGATTTTAAAAGATAAAGAGATAAATTTATAATTATTTTATTTTTAAAATATGAAAAAAATAAAGGTTTAAAAAACTTTAAACCATGTAAGGGCAAGATCCTCTCCCATTACACGTGTAGTATTATGCCTGATTAGTTTGTTACTAAAATAATTAAATTTGTTTAATTATCTTATTCTCGGTTAACGATCGATAAGTATTAGCATAAAATACAATAAGTATTTGAAGGTATATTATAAGGGTATAATAGAACTTATGTTAAAAATTAATTAAATTGTTTTAAAATAAAACCAAATTAATAGAACATAAATTTTAATGATCCAAACTATTATAGTACTCTCTTGAGTTCAATGGTAGAATGATTTGTTTGTAATAAAATTTAATTAAATTATTAAATTATAAATTACAGATAAACATATACTCATTTATAACCGATAATAATCAAATGACTTGGAGTGTATTTACTCATACTTTAATAGCTACTTATGTAATTTAGGTTTAAATATTAAACTTGGCCAATTACCGAAGGGATAGCTGCTGCCACAAACCCTAAACCCAGGAATTGGAAAGTAAAGATGGTGACTCCAGTCGAAGCAGCTGTTGAATCTCTGCGCCAAATCTCAACAGAACCTCTGGTATGGCTTTTGCCCAAACAAGAGCTCTCGCTAGCTGTTCGAGCGGCGTCGAAGCTTCTTTTCTCTAGCCTGAAACCGCATTGTGCAAAATCTCCATTTGATGAGCTTCTGATCGAAGGATTCGATGCAGAGCAGATATGGCAACAAATTGACCTCCAATCACAGCCGCTACTGGCCTCCCTCCGCCGTGAGGTCAAGAAGTTCGAGAAACACCCGGAGGAAATTTCCAAGATAAAGATAGACGTGGAAGGAGGAAAGAAGAAGGTTGTAGAAGAAATTGAAACTGAAAATGTTGTTTTTAACGATGACGACGACGATGATATTGATATGGATGAAGAAGACGGTGAGGAGGAGGAGAAAGAGAAAGGAAAGGAAGAAGAGAGTGAGAATGAAGGAGAAGAAAAATGTGTCATAGAGGATAAGTTTTTGAAAATAAAGGAATTGCAAGAGTACTTAGAGGAGAATGAAGCAAGGGAGTTTGGATTGAACAAGAAGGAAATAAAGGCAGATGCTAAGAAGCATGAAGAAGACGAAGAAGAAGAGGAAGATGATGGAGAAAATAAGGATGAAAGTGATGAGGCTGAAGAGGAGGAGGAAGACGAGGTAATAGCAATTATCCTTTTTCTCTATTTGACTGTTGTTTGAGAATTTGATTTACCTCAATTTAATGCAGTTCATTTTATGTAGCTCGGACTCTTTGGTGGGGATGATGAATCTGATGAAGACCTGGGAAATGCCAGGTTCTAATTTCTGAATATCATATATACACATACATTTATACCCGTGCCTGCCTGTGTATTTGTTGACTTTAGTTTGTTTTCCTTTCTGTTCTTCCTCATTAGAAATGAAGGTTTGCCGTATCTACAAACTGAATCTAGTTATATCTTATTTTTGCTAAGTGCTGTACTGTTACGTGATGATTGACATTATAATATTGACATACGAACTGCTAATGAGTCTTCGCTTTCTTTCGGTTGCATGATTGTTTAAGCAACTATACATGATTCTGTTACAATCTCAATTATGGTGTTGCCAACTGCAGCACCATAATTTCTGTTGTAGGACATCACTACTAATTCTAGTACCTCTTCCATTATAGTTGACAATGTTATAATTGCATTTTTTTAAGGGAACCTCCTGTCCTTGAGAATTGAATGAATTGAGTTATTTTTAAATTGTGCACCTCCTTTTCTTCTTCTTTTTTTGTCATAGTAGAATGCATAACAAAAGTCCATCTATCAACTCTCTATGATTGTATGCTTTCTATTTCTCAAGTTCATTGATGTTATTTCATGCGAAAATTGTTAATATCGTTCAGACCAGCATCTTTCAAAATTTGGATCATCATTAAACCTTCTATTTCCCTTTACTTAACCTTGTTCCCTTGTTATATTCAGATACGAAGATTTTTTCAGTAGAAAAAGGAGCAAGGATTCCGAGGACAAAGCCAAATATAGAGACATGTTGGAAGAAGATTCAGGATCAGATGATGAACATTTGGATAAGGAAGTAAAATATCAGGTTTTATTTACACTTGATGTCTCTAAATTACTAATATACAATGGAACATTAGCAAAGTATGGATAACTAGAATTTGGCACCGACATTAGAGTGGTTGAAGATGGGAAATGGTTAAAGTGAAAATAACAGTATGGATAACAATAGGATTTATGTTTGTGTATATTTGCTATTTTTGTAAAAAAACATGGGCAATTTTACAATTAGATTGATGTTACTGGATTAAAAAATCGTGGAATCAAACATAGTACAACATAAAAAACTTCAATCAATAACACTTCACATATCGATTTTATGAAGTCAAGTTTCAGTGTTTTCTCTCCCCTCTTTTGCAGAGAAAGGATGGTCTTTCTAAGCACGAAAAAGAACTTGACAAACTAAGATCTAAAATAGAGTCGATGGAGAAAGCTAACTTGGATCCAAAAGTTTGGACAATGCGTGGAGAGGTAACTTTATCTATAAGACATCCTAATATTGTCTAGTAAATGTGCTTTTGGATAAGAATACGAATACTTATACTAAGATTTTTTATAACAGGTAACTGCTGCACAAAGGCAAAAGAATAGTGCATTAGAAGTTGATTTGGATTTTGAGCACAATGTCAGGCCTGCCCCTGTAATCACAGAGGAGGTTACTGCATCACTTGAAGATTTGATAAAGACTAGGATCAGTGAGGTCAACTTCTTTGCTATCTTCTAGGTTCATTACAAATTTTTCCAACATAATTCCAGATGTTTTCATGAACATGATTATTGTGAATTGTGAAATCTCTGTACTTTTCTCTAAAAACTGCAGCATGCCTGCCTCACTGTTTTTTATATAGTTAAGTTTGTTTACTGCTTTAAAAGCTATACAAACAACTCTAATATAGTTGGTTAGCATATAATAAGTTTATGTAAAATAAAGTTTTATGTTACTTTTCTAGATGTATGTATTATTTCCCTGAAGTTGTGGCTGTCAATGCATGTCAGATGAATATCTGAAATTCTAGATGGTTTTGTTTTGATAAATTACTCTACTCTAAATTAATGATTGCTTTTCTTGTATTTTTTTTATATACTTGTTTTAAAGAATTGGACAGTTGGGAATTCATGAGGCACGTCAGATGAATATCTGAAGCACTTTCCTTAATAAAGTCCTATTAGAAGTTCTTGGTTATTTTAGATTTGCTGTTAGTACGCCTACTTGGTTGGTAGTAGGCTAGCAGTAGCTTATATAAATAAGAATGTACTATTTTTAAATGATTGAGAATTTTTAGCATTATTGCTATTGAGATTGTTTGATGCAACCGTCCTAAGCTGTTCCACCTTAGTGTTAACAAGAAGTGATATGATTTTATACAGGGCCTGTTTGATGATGTTCAAAAGGCTCCAACTTTATCATCCAAAGCACCACGAGAGGTCAAAGAACTGGTAAGTTGTAATTCATCATTAATATTTTCTTTTTTAAGGTTCCTATAGCGTTTTTTCTCTTGTAACTAATGAAGGAAATTAATTATTTCAATCTTATGTTTGTAATATTGTAGGATGATAACAAGAGCAAGAAGGGTCTTGCTGAGATTTATGAGGTTTGTATGATATGTGATTCGAACATAGCATTCAATATTATATTAGATTAAGCACCCTCTTTAATTGCCCCTCCAGTACTTGTGTGTTTCTCATCCATACACCAACTTTTAAGCATGCTGACCTCAAGATTCATGAGTAACAATTCTAAACAAGGATATTTTAATCTTTTCCTTCTTTTTAATTGCAAAATCTGTAGGAAGTGTTTGTCCAGAAAACAGATCCAGCCTCTGCCCCGTTAACCTTCTCAGATGAACTAAAGAAAGAGGTAAATATTATACGGTTTTGCTTTTCTTTTGATACACTAGATTCACTACATTCCTGTCAAGAACATACCTTTGTTTTAGTTCTTATGTTTGACATTCAGACATCTAAGATGTTTTGCTTTTGCATCTTTTACCAGGCCAGTATGTTGTTTAAGAAACTTTGCTTGAAGTTGGATGCTCTCTCTCATTTCCACTTTACTCCTAAGCCTGTATGCTTCTCATTTGGTTTCCTGGTTACTAAATACAGTTGCAAAAAATCTGTTCTTCTGTACTGTTGCATGATGTCTTGATTTCTATAGGTTGTCGAGGACATGTCCATACAAACAAATGTCCCCGCCCTTGCTATGGAAGAGGTAGGACTCCTAATTATTTTTTTTAAAGAATTTTGGTCTTGTGATGGTCTGACAATTGCTTACACATGTATGTGTGTGTGTATATTAATTTTTGTTGGTCAGATTGCACCTATGGCCATCTCAGATGCTTCTATGCTGGCTCCCGAGGAAGTTTTTTTTGGTAAAGGTGACATTAAAGAAGAAGCAGAAATGACCAAGGCAGACAGGAAGAGGAGGAGGGCTAACAAGAAAAGGAAGTTTAAGGGTAAGAAAATTAAAATTTTTCAGAATAGGTAGTATTCTGCACTTGTGGGATTTAAGAATGTTCAAGTCCCTATGCTACCAAAAATTTCTCAGAAGTCTTTCCGCTAATGATTTGATGTACCACCTATCACGGGCATACATATCTTTTTTATATTTTTACTAAGAGGGGTAGTTGCTAGTGTCACGCCCCTAGAGTTTTAACCGGGACATACGGCCTTAGACGCCTCCTTTTATGAGAATAGGCGCCTAAGTTACGCCTATCTGGTCCAAACCGACGGCTTGGACTAAGACGGAAACGTGAATGCTCGAGAAGTAGAAGATAAAGAAAGAGAATGCGGTTGGAACCCGAGCGACAGCCCGGTACTTTTATTGAATGTCGAAAAACGTCGGGAAAACAAAGTAAGTGACTTGAGAGAAAAACTCAAGACTAAGTAAATAATGAGGTGGGGGTATGCCTCTTTATATAGCCCCCCTATGTTCCTAGTTCTAATCTAACTAGGATTCCTAGTCTTTCAAGGCTTGAAACTCCTTGGTTCTTAATGTTGAAGAACTCCTTCATGGAGTCAAACTCTAAGGCTTCTTAGGTGCTTTTACTTGGGCCCTAAGGTGCGACGGGCTTGCTCTTGATGTGCGGCAGGACTGGCCCCGGTGGTCTTCTCGGATGCGACCCTTAATTGCGTGGTGACTCGGCACCCATGGTGCGGATTGGATCGGCACCCATGGTGCGGACTGGGTTGGCACCCATGGTGTGAGTGTGATCGGCACTTATGGTGCGGTTATGACTGGCACCCATGGTGCGGGTACCCTCGGACCCCGTGGTGCCGAGGGGCTTGGCTCGGACAACCTCGATCTCAGTGGTACCGAGGGGCTTGGCTCGGACAACCTCGGCCCCAGTGATGCCGAAGGGCTTGATTTGGACAACCTCGGCCACGATGGTGCCGAGGGATTTGGCCCTCGTGGGCTTGACCCCTTGGGTGCGAAGCGATGCATTCTCCAAGTATGTGAGTTAGCTAATAGTATGGGCGGGTTTTACCCCTTGGTGTGCGGAAAATTTGGGTCAAAATAGCGGTCCGTGACATTCTCCCCACTGGTTCTAGCGACGCCCTCGTTGCCTGTCCAATGTGATATCGGCTTACTTGAATTTTCAATTGCCAAACTTTATCGGCTACTTCCCACTTCTTTTGTTATTTGGGAGTCCTTCCCACAGGACGAGGTATTCATGCCTTGGTTTGCGTCTCGGTCCTCGAATGAACCGTTCTGCTTGTATGTCCCAAGCTGTGTTCTCGTAAGAGATTTTTACTCCAACTTGTGTTTTGACTTGGTCTGGGTTTGATTTATTCTTTTGGAAGGACTTCAGTGAACTCACATGGAATACCGGATGAGCTTAAATTGTTGTGGGTAAATCTAGATGATAAGTTTTGTTGCCCACTCGTTTTAAGACTTTGAATGGGCCCTCGTATCTCTGCACAAGCTTCTTGTGCGCGGTGGGATTTTGTAGGATCCCGATCAGCTTGGCAAGGACTAAGTCCCCAACTTGATAGCTGATGTCCCTCCGTTTTGTGTTTGCCCACCTCTTTGTCTGCTCTTTCCACTTTGTCACAGAATTGTGAGTTATTCGCTTTGGTTCGTCATGCTTGCTTGCATGTAC
This sequence comes from Abelmoschus esculentus, assembly GCA_035048815.1. Lineage (NCBI taxonomy): Eukaryota > Viridiplantae > Streptophyta > Magnoliopsida > Malvales > Malvaceae > Abelmoschus > Abelmoschus esculentus. The sequence goes on from JAUCBN010000049.1 coordinate 14,387,015, forward strand.
GTTAAGCGGGGAAGATTGATCGGGAATTGTCGATGATGGTAACAATTCCTTGGAGTCCTTTATTGCGATTTGTGGGATTGTTTGTGACACATTTCAACTTGTGGTCGACTTCTTCTTCCCGTGTAGAAATTTTGGGTGACTTGAGGGATGTCTCGTCTCGAAGTCCAACTATGAATTGTCCCACTTCTATCGAGACTTTCTTTGGTTTGATTGGGTCATCATGTATCAGTGTTGTGACGGATGGTGGTACTTCATCGTCTATCTCTTTGCTAAATCGAATGGCTGACATTACTTTTTCTTTAACACCAAGCATTCTTTTTGTCGGTACCAAGCAAGGGTGCTGAGGGTCAAGTATGTGCAAACAGCTTGCAAACGGGACGGGCATAGCCATAATTCGATCAAGGAAATCAATCCCGATCACAAAGTTAAAATCATCAAGTGGTATTACACTTATTGATTCCTTGCCAGACCAATTGCCGATCTTGAGATTGACTCCTTTCGCTAATCCTACGATTGGTGTGTCCTTGGAATTAATGGTTTTAACGAACCCATTGGCCTTTTGAACATGAAGGTCAAGCTTCTCGGCGGTTTGCTTTGACATAAACAAGTCGGATGCACTAGTGTCTACTAAGGCATTCAATCTTCTGCTTGCCACAACGACATCTATATACATCAAACCTTTCTTGAACTTTTTCTTATTTTCCATGGAACTAAGGATAGAGTTCATGTTGGCAATTTCTTTTTCGCATTCGTCCTCTTGAATGGTTGCAGCTTTTCCGAGTTGTGGATAATCTCTTTTCATATGATTGCCTCCATAATTGTAACAACTAAAGTTGTTATTCTTTTCCCACGGCTTACGAAGTTTAACATCTTCGTTGGTTTGCGCCTTGGACCCTTTAGTGGTATGCATGTCCTGTCTCTTTCCGCCATTGCTTTTACGTTTTGGCTTATCTAACTTCTCAAATTCAAATTCAAATTCTGCAAGAGAGTCAGCTACGTCCATTGCTTTGGACAAATTTTGGACCCCAATTCGGTGCAATTCCATTTTGGCCCAATATTGCAAACCGTTTTTGAAAGTAAAGAGGGCATCTGCTTCGCTCATGTTATGAATTTGAAGCCTGAGTTCGGTAAATTTGTTGACATATTCACGGATTGACCCATCATGCTTCAGTTGATGAAGTTTTTCTCGGGCTTCTTCTTGTGCATTCTTTGGGTAAAAATGCTCTTTGAATTCATATTGGAATTCTTTTCAAGTTTTGATTGGGATTTGACCGTCCTTCGATTGGGAACACTTCTGTCGCCACCATAAAAGCGCGGCGTCTACTAAGTAGACAGAAGCGGTATTCACTTTTGTGTTTTCGTCTTTGATGCCCGTGAGTAGGAAATATTGTTCCAAACTCCACACGAAGTTGTCCACTTCCTGAGCGTCCCTTGCTCCTTTGAACTCCTTCGGTTTTGGCACATCGATCCTAGGTTTAGCCATTGTTGCTTCTCCCACCATATTGGTTATTACGGCATTTTTGTAGAGGGATAGCTCGGCCTTGAGCTTTTTAATTTCCTCCAACAGTTCTACTTTAATCGCCTCCATTGCGACGTTAAGTGATTCATCTTGCAGGGTTAATTTTTCGTAGGTTTGGTTGAGGAGATCTTGGACTTCCTCGTTGACATCTTGTTTGAGAGGATAGATTTTGGCTTCTAGTTCCTCAAGGCGATCGTTGACAACGTCTAGAGAATTCGTCGATTCCTTTGAATTGGATTCGAGTCGGTTTACCCTATCCTCAAGACTTGTGAGTCGATCCTTTGAGGCCACCCCCTTCTTATCCGCTGTTTGAGTTTCTGTGGCCGTCCCTATCTCGTCTTTTCGGTTCATATCGAGCGAACAACCTCGCTCTGATACCACTTGTCACGCCCCTAGAGTTTCAACCGGGACATGCGGCCTTAGACGCCTCCTTTTATGAGAATAGGCGCCTAAGTTACGCCTATCTGGTCTAAGCCGACGGCTTGGATTAAGACGAAAACGTGAATGCTCGAGAAGTAGAAGATAAAGAAAGAGAATGCGGTTGGAACCCGGGCGACTGCCCGGTACTTTTATTGAATGTCAAAAAACGTCGAGAAAACAAAGTAAGTGATTTGAGAGAAAAACTCAAGACTAAGTAAATAATGAGGTGGGGATAAGCCTCTTTATATAGCCCCTTATGTTCCTAGTTCTAATCTAACTAGGATTCCTAGTCCTTCAAGGCTTGAAACTCCTTGGTTCCTAATGTTGAAGAACTCCTTCATGGAGTCAAACTCTAAGGCTTCTTAGGTGCTTTTATTTGGGCCCTAAGGTGCGACGGGCTTGCTCTTGATGTGTGGCAGGACTGGCTCCGGTGGTCTTCTCGGATGCGACTTTTAGTTGCGTGGGGACTCGGCACCCATGGTGCGGACTGGGTCGGCACCCATGGTATGAGTGTGACTGGCACCTATGGTGCGGTTATGACCGGCACCCGTAGTGCGGGTACCCTCGGACCCCGTGGTGCCGAGGTGCTTGGCTCGGACAACCTCCGCATGGTTTGGACAACCTCGGCCACGATGGTGCCGAGGGATTTGGCCCTCGTGGGCTTGACCTCTTGGGTGCGAAGCGATGCATTCTCTAAGTCTGGGGTTGGCTAATAGTATGGGCGGGTTTTACCCTTTGGTGTGCGAAAAATTTGGGCTCAAAATAGCGGTCCGTGACACTAGTATAATAATTCGTCTTTTGTTTGTAATTGTGGTGGGACGTACAAAGGTTTGGTAATTGAATGACTATTTCTGTACTAGCTAAGGCATGGGAACACTGGTTGCTGGTTTCCTAGCCGTTGCCATTGAGTTCATTATATATAAGTTTTAATGTCTTGTGATTCAAGTTTTGGCGCCGTGATTACAGCCAAAGCAGCTAAAAGGCCACGAGATAATACATATGTACGCAACAGTGATGAAGGTGAGCACTGTTGTATATGTATTCTACAAGCTATTCTTGGTTGTAAGTTGATTTGGTTGTTCATAGTATTTGCAGGCAGGGAAGTATAGTTTTGGTGAAACGTGGGGAGTCAGACATCGAAGGCATGGGGTTCAGACATCATTACATACTGTCTTCTGTATGATTAGTGCAAGCCTGAGAGGATCAGTCCGGCATTTTACGTTTTATAAGAATATAATTAATATATATATATATATATATATATATTAGCATTACAGGTTTAATAACAGATAATAACATTTGATTTGTGCCAGTTTTAATCGTTCCCCCCTTTACATATTCTCTTATGGTCTTTTTGTTTCACCAAAAAAAATAAACTAAATTGTTTAGAAAGGTAATTACAGAAGTTATTTTTATATGTTTGAATGAAATTGTGTAAATCATTTTTCGTTATTTGGTAAATTTTATTGAAAATAATTTTAAAAATTTATTTTTAATGAAACAAACAAGATTTTACATTAAAAATTTATTTATTTTATCGAGTTATTTTATTTTTTAAAAATTATATTTTATAAAGACTTACACTAATATATATCCAGTCTAATAACTAATAATAAATTATAAGATTTATGTCGATGTAAGTCTTTATAATTTTTTCTTTCGTCTAAATGTCCTCACAAGAATTAGGGGATTGAACTAAATCTGGACAGAAAATGCATCTCAAACTTATTAGTAGTGTTGTATTAAATTGTTGACAACAGTAAAAAAATCAATTTTATAACTCATTTTTTAAATAAATATTCTTAGATATTGATCTCATTTTAGAAATTCGAAAACATTAAAAAGAAAATTTAAAATAAAACCTATTATAATTAGAATGAAATATTAAAATATAAAATAAATTAAAACAATGAATTATAATGAGGAAGGAAAAAATTAAAATTAAAATATAAATAAATATTAAAATATTAAAAGAAAAATAAATATTAAAAAATTAAAATATAATTAGAATGAAATATTAAAATATAAATAAATTAAAATATTTTTGTATTTCTAGAAAGAACAAAAGGAAAACAACTTACCAAGAATGAATGGGTAAGTTATTTTATATAAAAACAAAGAATTTTTTTCATTGACTGTAATTGATTTTTCTTTGACTTTTTCATTCTCTATGAACCAAAGAATGAAAAGTTAAGAAAATATTTTTATAAAACCATTTACACGAAACAAACAGACCTTTAATTTTTTTCCCTTTCTTCCCTGGTACAAATAAAGAATTGCAAATTGACGTTAGACCGGATAAAAAGTTATTTTATAGAATTTGATTAATACATCACCTTTTATTAAAAAAGTGCTAATTGTATTAACTTCTTTTTACAACATTGACACTACCAAAATTCGAGTTTAAGAAGATGAATATAAATGAAAGGAAACAACATTAATATTTATATTCTTACAGTTAATTATTTTGTTCGACTTAATTTGAAGTTTTAAAAATTTTAGGTATAAAGATTATTTTTACCCTTAATGTTTATAATTTTTGTCATTTTTACCCTTATTTTTTGGGATAAATTTCTCCCCTGACCTATGTCTTTTTAACAAATAACTCATTTTTTAACTATCATGATAACTGAACCGTTAAAAATTTAATAATGATGACATGTCATATATATGTAATAATATATTTTAAATGACATAGAATCTATACGTTAAAGATGAAAATTATCTTTATGTCAAAATTTTATATAATAGTTATAAATTTTAAGTTGTTGGTAAAATTTAGGGTTTATAAGTTTAAACTTAAACTTTTATCTATATTATCTTAAATTTTAATCTTAAATCTTAAATTAGAAATTTTAAAAACCTTTACATTAAAACTACTAAATTTTAAATTGAAATCCTAAATTCTAAAATTAAAACGTTTGTAAATATAAAAAAAAAAAACATGTTAATGATATTTATTATAAATACTCCCTCTGTCTCGAAAATAGTGTTTCTTATTGACTTTTTTGGGTTCAAACTTTTTGAATTTTGACTAATGATTATTTAAAAATTATTATTGATAAAAATATGAAGAAATATATTTTAAAAACCTCTAATATAGTAGATTTCAAATATATATTTTATAAAATCTAATTATTTAAAATATTTAATATAATTATAGTTAAAATTTAGAAAAATTGACTTTCAAAAAGTCAATAAGGGATATTATTTGTGAGACGGAGGGAATATATATTTAATATGTTTAGCGTTAAAGAAAATTCAATTTTGAATCGAAAAAAATAAAAGGTAAACTACATGGTTATGAAAAAAACTTAAGAACTCTTTTAGTTTTTTATTACGATTTTTAGATTTAATTTTACTTCAATTAAAAAAATATTAACTTAACTCATAGAATTTAGGTAAAACATTCATTTCAACTATAAATTTTAGCTAAAATACCTAGGAAATAATAGCTGTAAGCATAACCGTTGTAAGAAATACTTGCAAGCAGTGATTATGAAGGTGGGTTCTGGATGCTGGAAGAACTTACCACAAATGCCCAGCAAATTGAAGATCAATTATTGGGTGTAAAACTGCAGGAAGAACAGAGTATTTGAGTCGGTTCCTCCATGGTCAAATCGACAAGCAACTTTTGGAAGAAAAAAAAATGTAGCTATTGTTTCTTATGAAGATCTCAAACCTTACATTGATTGAATTGCTAGTTGCTACTAGTTTAGATACTCTTTAAGCAGACTGAATTCTCCCTAAGGCAGGGTTTCCTTGCTTTTTGTTTTCTCATAAGTTGATCATCTTTTTGATTAAATGTAGTACTGGGACTTCAAGTAACTTCATCTTTTTGATGATAAAGTAAGCAATCCCAACTCAATTTCGTTGAAGTTCATTAATTGAGTTATACACTGATAGAATGTTTACTATTTTTATAAGATGGTTGACAGTAAGGCTTCCATGTTAAAATTCTTCCTTGAATTCACAGTAGCCAACTTCATAGATAACAACTGCAAAATTAAATCAACTTTATGCGTTTGGGATCAAAGTTAGCAGTGCAATTAACGAAAGGGACACTGAAAATGACGATGGCGAGCTGTGGCCGATGGTGACATCTAGCATCGTGAGATTTAGTTAAAGTTTATTTTCATATCCATCATAATTGTAATGTTGTAGTTGATCGTTTTATTTTAATAAATCGCGGTTCTCTTACTGGTGAACATCCGTTTATGACCCTCCTTATAATCTCATGGATGTTATCAATACAAAAAATGTTGGTTTGGAGATAGACATTGGTACTCGTGATGTTGATGCGTGGTGGTGTGACCGTTAATCATAATGGTTAATCTTGTGTTGTCATTGTGTGTGAGCTGAGTTGCTTTTTTGTTTTTTAATGTTTTTTTGATAGTTTTTTCTTAGATTAATCTTGTATTTACTTTGTAAATACTTTCATGTGGTATTCTTTTCTTTCATTTAGAATCAGAAAGGTTTTTAATGAGGCCAATACTAATATTTCTTCATTATCAAAAAATAAATATTTTATTTAAACTTCGGATGTTAAATTCATATTCTATTTAAAGTTTATGAGTCAAATTTAAAATAAATTATTTTGATAGACATGATTATACTAATTGGAGTTATAACTCAATGGCTAAAATGTTATAAATCCAGAATATAAATGATTAAAATATATATTTTTTTCAAAATGGATTATTAGAATTAAACTTCCGCAAAATGAAAGGGTTTGCCAACAATAAAAAAAGAATTTGCCAATGTTGGGAGGCAAGTAAAGCGAGTAAGGGTTGGTTGGTAACAGAAAGGCAAGTAAAAAAGGTATATCAATAGTGGAAAAACCAATCTTCCTGGCAAAGGTGAAACAAACTTTACGGAGAACCCAAAACCAAATCAAACATCTTCCTGGAAAAACCAATCTCCCTGTGGATGCTCCTGCCTAAAAATAAATTTATCAGCTCTAGCCCCATCCCCCGTTGGTCTGCCTACTAAAATTATATACTGTATTTGGTCCATTGCCCATTGGCAATCTCAAATTAAACCGCAAAACCCAACCCAACCCGTATAACACCTCGGGATTGACTTAATTCTTCTGGCCTAAGGAGAAATGGCAACAACACTGCAACCCACACTCGTTTCAAGCCTCTTTCTGTCTCTGCTCTGCCCAGTGTGCGTGGAAACGCAAGCTCATCAATAGCTTCAATTAAAGAGGTAAGGGGGAAAAATTCATTTGGGTCTTCAAAAATGATCAAACATTAACACATTCTTTTTTATTGTGTTTCAGTTGATTGAGTGCTTGGTAAATCGAGTTGATTTATCGGAATCCGAGGCGGAGTCGTCTCTGGAATTTTTGTTAACAGAAGATAACGAGGCTCTGATTAGTGCTTTCCTCGTTTTGTTGAGAGCCAAAGGGTTTAGGGTTTAGGGTTTAGGGTTTAGGGTTTAGGGTTTAGGGTTTAGGGTTTAGGGTTTAGGGTTCAGGGTTCAGGGTTCAGGGTTCAGGGTTTAGGGTTTAGGGTTTAGGGTTTAGGGTTTAGGGTTTAGGGTTTAGGGTTTAGGGTTTAGGGTTTAGGGTTTAGGGTTTAGGGTTTAGGGTTTAGGGTTTAGGGTTTAGGGTTTAGGGTTTAGGGTTTAGGGTTTAGGGTTTAGGGTTTAGGGTTTAGGGTTTAGGGTTTAGGGTTTAGGGTTTAGGGTTTAGGGTTTAGGGTTTAGGGTTTAGGGTTTAGGGTTTAGGGTTTAGGGTTTAGGGTTTAGGGTTTAGGGTTTAGGGTTTAGGGTTTAGGGTTTAGGGTTTAGGGTTTAGGGTTTAGGGTTTAGGGTTTAGGGTTTAGGGTTTAGGGTTTAGGGTTTAGGGTTTAGGGTTTAGGGTTTAGGGTTTAGGGTTTAGGGTTTAGGGTTTAGGGTTTAGGGTTTAGGGTTTAGGGTTTAGGGTTTAGGGTTTAGGGTTTAGGGTTTAGGGTTTAGGGTTTAGGGTTTAGGGTTTAGGGTTTAGGGTTTAGGGTTTAGGGTTTAGGGTTTAGGGTTTAGGGTTTAGGGTTTAGGGTTTAGGGTTTAGGGTTTAGGGTTTAGGGTTTAGGGTTTAGGGTTTAGGGTTTAGGGTTTAGGGTTTAGGGTTTAGGGTTTAGGGTTTAGGGTTTAGGGTTTAGGGTTTAGGGTTTAGGGTTTAGGGTTTAGGGTTTAGGGTTTAGGGTTTAGGGTTTAGGGTTTAGGGTTTAGGGTTTAGGGTTTAGGGTTTAGGGTTTAGGGTTTAGGGTTTAGGGTTTAGGGTTTAGGGTTTAGGGTTTAGGGTTTAGGGTTTAGGGTTTAGGGTTTAGGGTTTAGGGTTTAGGGTTTAGGGTTTAGGGTTTAGGGTTTAGGGTTTAGGGTTTAGGGTTTAGGGTTTAGGGTTTAGGGTTTAGGGTTTAGGGTTTAGGGTTTAGGGTTTAGGGTTTAGGGTTTAGGGTTTAGGGTTTAGGGTTTAGGGTTTAGGGTTTAGGGTTTAGGGTTTAGGGTTTAGGGTTTAGGGTTTAGGGTTTAGGGTTTAGGGTTTAGGGTTTAGGGTTTAGGGTTTAGGGTTTAGGGTTTAGGGTTTAGGGTTTAGGGTTTAGGGTTTAGGGTTTAGGGTTTAGGGTTTAGGGTTTAGGGTTTAGGGTTTAGGGTTTAGGGTTTAGGGTTTAGGGTTTAGGGTTTAGGGTTTAGGGTTTAGGGTTTAGGGTTTAGGGTTTAGGGTTTAGGGTTTAGGGTTTAGGGTTTAGGGTTTAGGGTTTAGGGTTTAGGGTTTAGGGTTTAGGGTTTAGGGTTTAGGGTTTAGGGTTTAGGGTTTAGGGTTTAGGGTTTAGGGTTTAGGGTTTAGGGTTTAGGGTTTAGGGTTTAGGGTTTAGGGTTTAGGGTTTAGGGTTTAGGGTTTAGGGTTTAGGGTTTAGGGTTTAGGGTTTAGGGTTTAGGGTTTAGGGTTTAGGGTTTAGGGTTTAGGGTTTAGGGTTTAGGGTTTAGGGTTTAGGGTTTAGGGTTTAGGGTTTAGGGTTTAGGGTTTAGGGTTTAGGGTTTAGGGTTTAGGGTTTAGGGTTTAGGGTTTAGGGTTTAGGGTTTAGGGTTTAGGGTTTAGGGTTTAGGGTTTAGGGTTTAGGGTTTAGGGTTTAGGGTTTAGGGTTTAGGGTTTAGGGTTTAGGGTTTAGGGTTTAGGGTTTAGGGTTTAGGGTTTAGGGTTTAGGGTTTAGGGTTTAGGGTTTAGGGTTTAGGGTTTAGGGTTTAGGGTTTAGGGTTTAGGGTTTAGGGTTTAGGGTTTAGGGTTTAGGGTTTAGGGTTTAGGGTTTAGGGTTTAGGGTTTAGGGTTTAGGGTTTAGGGTTTAGGGTTTAGGGTTTAGGGTTTAGGGTTTAGGGTTTAGGGTTTAGGGTTTAGGGTTTAGGGTTTAGGGTTTAGGGTTTAGGGTTTAGGGTTTAGGGTTTAGGGTTTAGGGTTTAGGGTTTAGGGTTTAGGGTTTAGGGTTTAGGGTTTAGGGTTTAGGGTTTAGGGTTTAGGGTTTAGGGTTTAGGGTTTAGGGTTTAGGGTTTAGGGTTTAGGGTTTAGGGTTTAGGGTTTAGGGTTTAGGGTTTAGGGTTTAGGGTTTAGGGTTTAGGGTTTAGGGTTTAGGGTTTAGGGTTTAGGGTTTAGGGTTTAGGGTTTAGGGTTTAGGGTTTAGGGTTTAGGGTTTAGGGTTTAGGGTTTAGGGTTTAGGGTTTAGGGTTTAGGGTTTAGGGTTTAGGGTTTAGGGTTTAGGGTTTAGGGTTTAGGGTTTAGGGTTTAGGGTTTAGGGTTTAGGGTTTAGGGTTTAGGGTTTAGGGTTTAGGGTTTAGGGTTTAGGGTTTAGGGTTTAGGGTTTAGGGTTTAGGGTTTAGGGTTTAGGGTTTAGGGTTTAGGGTTTAGGGTTTAGGGTTTAGGGTTTAGGGTTTAGGGTTTAGGGTTTAGGGTTTAGGGTTTAGGGTTTAGGGTTTAGGGTTTAGGGTTTAGGGTTTAGGGTTTAGGGTTTAGGGTTTAGGGTTTAGGGTTTAGGGTTTAGGGTTTAGGGTTTAGGGTTTAGGGTTTAGGGTTTAGGGTTTAGGGTTTAGGGTTTAGGGTTTAGGGTTTAGGGTTTAGGGTTTAGGGTTTAGGGTTTAGGGTTTAGGGTTTAGGGTTTAGGGTTTAGGGTTTAGGGTTTAGGGTTTAGGGTTTAGGGTTTAGGGTTTAGGGTTTAGGGTTTAGGGTTTAGGGTTTAGGGTTTAGGGTTTAGGGTTTAGGGTTTAGGGTTTAGGGTTTAGGGTTTAGGGTTTAGGGTTTAGGGTTTAGGGTTTAGGGTTTAGGGTTTAGGGTTTAGGGTTTAGGGTTTAGGGTTTAGGGTTTAGGGTTTAGGGTTTAGGGTTTAGGGTTTAGGGTTTAGGGTTTAGGGTTTAGGGTTTAGGGTTTAGGGTTTAGGGTTTAGGGTTTAGGGTTTAGGGTTTAGGGTTTAGGGTTTAGGGTTTAGGGTTTAGGGTTTAGGGTTTAGGGTTTAGGGTTTAGGGTTTAGGGTTTAGGGTTTAGGGTTTAGGGTTTAGGGTTTAGGGTTTAGGGTTTAG